>JANSLO010000006.1:0-1200000 GCA_029298705.1 Ophiostoma triangulosporum | reverse complement strand
TGGATATAACAACAATAATTGTTACTGCGTCGCCTAGCTAGACGGAAGCATCATCCATTATTAGGCAGCCATAATCCGAAACACCTCTGCCACTCCTTTCCAAAGCTCAATCCACGCCCTCTCGTCACAACATATGAATGGCAGTATCCACCAAAAAAAGGCGTCTCTGGCGACAGCTCAATGTGGCCGCGTTGCCTTCTGACGAGTATAAATAGGAGGTTCCCCATTCAGCATCATAGAGTCCTCTCATTCCACCACCAGTGGACTTGCAGACATTCAACAAACTCGAGCCCTTTCTAACACCATCTCTTCAGCCGACCCTTTCAGTCTGTCAACGACACCATCCATACACTACACGTTTGTCTATACAACGCCCTACTACGTCTCGTCAAGATGCCTGGACATATCAACCGCAGCGATGCGGACTCCTCGCGTGTATGGAAGCCAACTGTTGACGGCGTTCCCGTCGCCGGGATGCGCAATGACAAAACGCCCTATGAATCTAACCTCGACGGGCATGATTTTGACGTCGCCGACTCGGCTGGCCCGAGCACAGACACCCCTGTGTATGGCCACAACTTTGACCACGTACCCCGTGGTACAGCTGGGTTTGTCTCTCTTCTCTTAGCTTTTCTCTTTCTTCTGTTGTGACTCCAGAACACAATGTCAATTGCATATTACTAAGCAACCCGACTACACTTCACCCCATCTACACTACGTTTACAGTACTTCACACTACTTCTACACTACATATAATACCACTCCAGCAACAAACCACTGCCATCCAGCGTCCTTGCGCACCGACTAATGTCTTTAGTGCCACCTCAACGCTCGCGGTCAACGTGGGAGAGCAAACGTCAAATTAAGCGTGTGGGACATCAGAACGATCGACGGCAGATACCATGCTACCCCAGACGGAAGAGTTCCAGCCGCTCGCTTCGCCTTCCTGGGCCAACCAACAAGTACTACGGAGCACATTCCTTGGCCAATGTACCCTGCAGAGTACTTAACCGAGAGGCTTCGTGTCCCCTTCCGTCCTCTTCTTATTGGAAAGCTAGGCATACGGAGTAAGCATATGCTTGCATATGCTTATGCTTATGCTTATGCTCTTCCCGCATCTTTCCACCTCCCTGCCGCTGATCTTCATGCGTTGCTATTCGTCTCAGCCCCTAATTTGACCGGGTTTGTCACTTTTGCATTCTTCTTCCATTTCTTCTTTTCATTTTCTCCATTTCTACGGGGTGGTGGGGATCACAAAGTACGGAGTACGACACTATCCTAGGACGTACTCTCACACCGAGTATCCATCATACGACTCACCTTCCCACAAACCCACGTGTTCTGCTGTCCTTGCGCAATGCACGTCTGCGGTCTGCCAATCCCGTCTACGGTTGCTTTTGTCTGTGCTGTCTTGGCTGGCTATCTGCCCCGCTGTTTTGTTTGCTTTCCTTGTCTTGCTTTTTTGTCATGACGTTTGTCTTGTTATCCTCTGACTTGCGTCACTAAAGCCCACCAAAGTACCTAAAGTTCTAATAGAGAAAAAAATAAACGGCGTTGAAAACTGAGATGTTGTGAAGGACGAAGAGTAGAGAAGAAAGAAGGAAGAAGGAAGAGGAGAACACGGATAGGGAGAACGCCTTTTAAGAAGTGCTGATGAACTGAGTGATGGAGTGTGATGATAGAGTGATGAGTATGATGATTCGACTAATAAGTGATGAGATGTGCACGTAGGCCCTTTCTTAGTACGACTAGGCGCGTAGACCGTGTGATTGTCGACCCTTGTCACAATTTCCCGTCCTTCTTTCTTCTTGTCTTGTAAAATGTGACTGCTTGTCGGTGTGTGTCGACGATGATGCTGCTGGTGTGGATGCTGTATGGCTGGAACCCAACGTGTTGATAAAGGTAGAGGTATATCTGATAGGAGAGAAGGAACGTCGCTGCTAGGTGGGTGGTCTCGGGCCTCTAGAGTCTAGACTAGAGATGTCAGCCAATAACAACAAGAGGACAGCTGTCATGGGCCAGTTGCGATAAGGGAGGGGAGAAGAAAAGCAAACCAGGGAAGGGAAGGGAAGCGAGAAAGAAGAAGGGAACGTGCCATCCTTATATACACCCGAGTCATGCACTGATGCCCGAGCTTCTTGCATGTATATTACGCTGCACAAACTGATGGGCCCGTCTCTACCAACTACGTATGGCAAGCTTGCATCGATATATACGGTTTTCATTGGAAGATAACATCTGCAGACAGCCGTTACAACATCCAACATGAAGGAGCGGTCGAGACCCCAACATCACGCAACACAACTGCAGGTCTTCTATACAATGTACATACAGGTGCATGAAGCATGCAATGCTATCCTTGGTGCTACCATGTAATCTATATTGCGGCACAGATCATCCTTCAAGTACGGGTACACGAAACCCGAATCATCGGGCCATAGCAGGTGAAACATTGTGTCAGTCTGCTCGTGGCATGGTCTCTTTAAAGACAAGACGTTGATGTGAAACATGTATCAGTTTGGCATGCGACAGGGCCACCATGATAACGGCCTCGGTTATGGTACTATTCCAAAGGTACTATTCTATATATGAAGTACATAGAGTAGCGCTCTGAGTGGGATGATTCATGCAATAACTTGGATAGTGGCTGCATCATCTGATTATTTGATATTGAATGGTGTGGGAAGTGTGATGTAAAATACGGCGGCAGCTACCAGCACAGAGATCAGATCTATGTTCCTATCCATATGCCGAGATTCCATCTGCACAATCCATAAGCATCCCACGCTTTGATACTCGAGATCCCGCTTTGTTTGATGTTTTAGGTCCCGTGATTGCGTCTGATGACAAAGCAACTCACCGTGCCCAGCATCTCTGAAGAACTGGCAGTTCTGCGCAAGAAACCGATATCTCTCATAAAATACAGACACGTCGTTGGACAACGCATCACCAACAACCTTAAGAGGCGCAAGCAGATTCTTTGACAGGCATTCAGGTGGCAAAAACGACACCATCAGCAGACACGAACCGTTGGGGTGACGAATCGTTGGGGTTGAACGAAAGCACACAATGCAATACTGCCGATGAGGTGTGGGTACTGTCGCCTTGATATCGACTGGTCAGACTTTGCCGTGGGCCGCATATGCTTAGGCGATCGATAGTCACCTGCGTCGTCCAGCGTATGCTAGGATAGATAGGTGTCGAGTCACTGGCTTGATTTGATTGTATTTAACGTCACGGGAGTTAGAGGAGCGTAAGACGCGGCGTCCTGTCACATTTCAGTTTCGTAGATTAATGGAAGTCTGGGAACGCACATTGCCATTGTGTATCATACTGCAAAAGCATAAATGCTCGTCCCATATGTGGTTGATTGAAATGAAGTGGGAGTGTCAGACCGAACAAACGCACCTTTTCGTCGTCACAAATCCATACTTATTTGTCATCTCTTGACAGAAATATGTTCTCTGAAGCTAGGCTTTGCCTGGTAACGACCGAGTACAGACAGTTGTCTGCGAGTGGCTGTGCTGTATCCGTTGAGCCGCAAGCCAATAGCAGCAGTCCTACAGGACTTTGCATTATTAGGTAAACGGCTGGCCAACGAATGGCAAAGCCTTGTTGAATCGACACCGCATTTGACACCGCATTTACCATTGACACAGCCCGCTTCGTTGCTGCAAAAAGTAGAAACACCACAGAGGCATAACCACTCTCTACTTACATACTTTTCTTCTTGTAGGCGGTCACCCTGCGAGTGCGACACAGGTCATCATTGTAAGCGACGCTGCCAATCACCATTTCTGCCTCATCGCTCCCCTCCGTCTATTTGACATACGTCACCTGGGTGCCTTGCCCCGTTCCAGATAGCCTCCGGTCCTCGGCCAAGCAAAAAACGAGCAGCGAAAAAACGTCACGCGTGACATCTTGTGCACCCTGTGTCTGTTCTCTCAAGTATACTGCCGCTCTGTACGTTCTCGGAGATTGCTGTCGGCGCGTTTGATTAATAGCTGTCTATGCTCAATGTATCACCAGCCTCCTGCTAACGCTGATGCCTAGGCGCCTCATAGCCGGACAACAACAGCAATCATCGACCACATCCTCCTTTACATCTCCCTCGATACCTTTTCCAATGACTCACACGAATAACACCGATCCTCCTATCATGGGCCTTTCTACCTGCCGTAGCACAGGCCTTCCACTGTCGTCTTCCGATCGGTTGCGGATACCATCACCTCGCCTCGACTTACCCCTCTGCTGAGCCAACTATCGACTTCAGACCGAGCCAGAATACCACCACCTCGACTTACTTCCCTGCGGACTCGCTGGGCCCCTTTCTTGGGGCTGTTTTGGAGAAGTTTACGCCTTCGTAACGACCAAGAGGAAGAAAAAAAGAAAGAGAACAGGCCCCGACAGAGGAGACACCGCGTACTTGTTTAGTAAGCCACTGTACGTACTGTACCCCCGTACAGCGCCAACTTCTGCCTCCTACTGATCCCCCATTTAAGAGACACATTCTCTTCCTCTCCATCGTTTTCTCCTACTCTTCCATCAACAACACCTTTTATCATCCATCACCGATCGTTATCACTCTTCGTGAAAGTCATCTCAGGTTCACTTGACCCAATACACCCTCCATCACTCAGTCGTCTCTCTCCTCGCACGTCTCGCCGCGCGCCCTCACTTCGTGACTCGAGTCTCGTCTCTTGTCATCTTGTCACACTTGCAACTTCTTCTCGTCCATTCCCATCCTGCTCATCTCGTTGTGTCTTCGACTGTGCAGTAACAGACACAAACTATCGTCAACACGATGCCGTCCTCAAACACTTCGAATTCATCCGCGTCCAATGCTACCATAAGCCCCGGCCGCCGTTATAGCACTCTTGTGCTGGACCGCCAGCACGGCGGCACCTATGTGCCAGGTCACGGTCACCAGAGCAGCACTGCTGCCATTCTCGACAACCACCCCTTCCACGATCATGACGAGCCACATCGTCGGCAAGCGAGCGATGGACAGCGAGGCATCATCCCCCCCAGCCCGAGAAGTGACAGCAGCAGCACTGTCAGCCGCGAGAGTCGCATCAGTGCTCGCAGCTACACTAGCACAGGTACTGCTATGACAGTCCCCGAACACATGCCCGGGGTGCCTGAAAACATGCCTCTGCCGCACAACAACATGCCCGGGCGGTCCGGTGCCCAGCACCAGAACATTGCCCGTCCGCTGTTCCCGCCAAATACCAACTATCCCCGTATCATAGTTGGCTTCGACACATACGCCGAGACTGGGACAAGCCAAGCCAGCACCGGGAGCGGCCCTGGAGAGTTTCACAGGGCACAGACAAACGACCAGAACCCCATGCTGCAGTGGGCACATTATGCAAAGTAAGTCGATAAGGCGAAACGAGTCGGGAGAGGATGAGAGGCGGGGGAGCGGAACGGACTTGGATACAGGGTGATGTGATGCGGTGCAAGGCAGACCAATGATAAGAGGAAGAGAAGTAAGGAAAGGGGTATGACAGAAGAAGTGCAATCTTACCTCACGCGGCGCCTATCAAGGCCTCCACACAACGGCAACCTCTCGTATTCCCATACTGACACATAACAGTATCAACCAGAGTCACCGTCTCCGGCACGGTAGTCTTCCGGACGGCATCGGAGACAATGACCACCACCGCCACCACCACCCCCGCCTCAACTAGGCGTGACGTTGGCTAGCGTCTCCGGGCTTTGTTTGACGTGCGGGCGCTCCCGCGCCGTGTGGGGCCGATTCGTAGCCTCGTGGCATCAGGATCGCGCCTTCCCACGTCAAGAGCAAGCACATGGAATCGTTCCGGGCACGTGGTCTTCGGACCACATTGCTGGGACCATGACACGCTGGATTCCTACACGCGTCTGGTGCGCCGTTTTTGACCTGCCGGTGTCTGGTCTTTTGCTGTTTGCTTCTTTTGCACTGTTTTTGCGTTTTTTTTGTGCTTTTTGGTTTGTTTTCTCTGCTTTCTTTCCTTTTGAATAGGGGATGGCAAGTGTCATGGTCCTATCTGCACGTCAGAAGTGAGCCTCGTTTGGTTGTGGCTACAGGGGCCTACTGGGGACTCACTGCTTGGACTTGGGCAAGTAAGTCATATCCCTAGGAGGATGCCTGTGATGGTCTCGATATGCCCCATCTCGTTTCTCGTTTGAGAGTGATCACAGATCTCAAGAACAAGAACGAGACAATGAGAAAATGAGAAATGAAGATGAGATGAGGCGAGAGGAGGCAAGAAGGGAAGAGAGAAGGGGATGCGCCTTGTTGTGAGTGCGAAAATTCCGCGACACCATTGGCCCTGAACGTGTTGGGACCCTTTAACTTCGTGCATCTGTTGTCCAACACCACACCATCGGAAGTTACCCCTCGCGTAGCCATGTGCTATTGGCTCTGTGACACAGGCTCTTATCGTCTGACTTCCGTTGGCGTTCGTTGGCTTTCCGATATGCATCGGAGTTATTTCGCGTTTGGCAGCATGGCTTCTGGATGGATGCGTTGTGTCAGGTTGTGTTGGCGTGTTTTTGTGTGCTGGCTTTCTCATTGTGGTTATGTTGGGCATCGCTGGGCGTTTCAGCTCCTAGCCGTCTTCAGCTTCTGATTCGAATAGTGTTGCTGGCTGGCATGGGCTAGTTTGTTGTTGGTTGTTTCTTGTTCGTATGCCGTTTGCCGTTTCTTTCTTGCTGTTTGTTGTTTATGTTGTGCTGTTCCAGATAAGGTGTCAAGAAAATATAAAAACATGGGGAAAAAAACCTCTGTGCTGGATGTGCGGTGTCGGTCGAGACCCCACCAAAACGAATGTGTATTTGACGAGTAAAAATGTAGACGTCGGGCATATGCCGGCCTTACCATGTGCATTAACCGACAGATAGTGTGCAGCCTGATGATTGTCGTGTGATAAATCGCACTTGCGAGGTGGTGTGAGTTCGGAGCTGTCTTGAGTTTGTGAATGATGAAGAAGATAACAGAAATTGATATCGAGAGATGGCTGTTTTCTTGGATGATTCATAGTGATTGTTGCTTGAACTGACGTTGTTGGCGCATCGGACTTCCCCATACAGCCTGGGCCTTCAGCTGTAGTTGGGGACAGGGCACGAAAGCTCAGCTGAATGAGCAAATGACCGAGAATATGTATCAGAGGTGGGCGAGAAAGGACGAAATAGAGTGGCTGAAAGCTGAAAGCAGAAAGCAGGAAAAAAAACCAAAAAGCCATCAGAAAACAGAAAGAAAGGGGTGTCGGGCTATATAAGGGACTGGAACCACCGCGTACTACTTCCTGCTCTTCTATTAGCAATTACATATGTTCTGACCCGCTATGAGCTGATTGTATGACTCTAGCATCGAGTTCTGTCGGTGTATAGGTCATGCATCAACGGCTTATGAAGGCATATTATCGCCTTTGGTGATGCAAGTCTGACAGGTATCACGAAGGCGAGATAGTAGGGACACCAATCATGAGACACTGGAGAGAAGCACAAGGATGTTTCTATTCAGAACGGTAGTAAGTGTAACAGGCTAGTTACATAAGACCGGTTTCCGCAGACCAACCGCGTCACAGTAAAGACATTGCCACATTGTCACAGCGGCAACACGCGGCCAACATTGCCTTGTACTTATGCCACACCAGCACAGGACGTGAATATGCATCACATTATCAGAACCGCCTTTAGCACAAGTGGTAGGATGTAGGCATCCAAGGCTACACGTAGGTTTTAGTCAGCAGATGATGTTGTGTTTCCAGTTGTGATACTTGAGATTTATTCATAGATTATCTGAGCTCATCAAGGCGTCGAACACATGTCTTGCATTGACTTGTGCCAGGCGGTCTATCTTGAGGAGCAATCAGCTGGCAAATCAAGTGTTAAAACGGTGCTGCTGTGGCAATACTGGGCATTAATGGCCACGCCCGACCGTATATGTAGGCCAGTTTGATTGAGACCAGTGAATGACATTCCACGCAGGCATTTTGGGTCACATCGACGCCTTTATTCACGTTGGTCTCGGAGTATCTTCCTATCAAGTAGTCGCGTGTGATCGTCAGCTGCCTTGATTCCAGGCAGAACATGTCTGAGCAGCCACTCACGGCTGCATTCGGCATCAAGTCCGGCATGGCAAAGCCTTGTTAAGTTCCCACGCTGCGCTATATCGTTCGTGGCATTGTCGCCTACTGCAAGGCGTCGATTCTCATCGTCATGAAGTTCTAAAGCGGTGTAGCTGTGGGTATCGATGTATTGATAAAGTCCAAAAAAAAAATGCAAGACACGATGGCATTGTGGCCTCCGTTTTGCACGGTCATCACTCCAAGGCGTAGACATACTTGGTGGCAGACCGCCTTGTTGAACTACAGGCATCGACTATGGAGTACTTATGGCCTGTGGAGTTCTCTGCCTTCGAAAAAGTCCCATTTGCCTAGCCTCCTTATTGTGATTGTCTCTGTTTTGTCATCCGGCAGTTGTTATAATCTAGCCGTCTTACTTCAACCTGTAATGCTTATTTTGTCAGCAGCATGAGCGAGACTGGCTGTAAAGTAAGAACGCGTCAGAGAAGAACACCTCTTGACGACTACAGTGGGCGACCCTGTACACACTATGGCCAGGGTTCCCCATCACTAGCAATCTGCCCTACTGGATGCGACACACCACCAAGGCGATATTAGGAATCAACACGATTGTTGTAACGTAATAATGCCAGCTGACTGGGACTTTCATCCAGTAAAAGGGCGCTTCTTGTCGGCCAACGACTCCTGCATAAGCTGCAGGCCCTGCATGAGGCCGATATCGCCAGCTGAGGAGAGTCGGTGGACCAACAGCACCAATAACGGCAATTATATCACCGAGAGTCGCAGATTCCAGCTGACGAAACATGCAGCATACCCATGGCATTAGTAATACAAAAGGAGACCCGCCACAGCCGATGCGGGATGGACCGAACGCGGGCCGCCCACGCAGCAAGATCAGACGGCACCGAGCAGACAAGCAGCAAAAAGATGACAAGAGTGGGATTCGAACCCACGCCTTTTTCAAGACTAGCATGATCAATCGTTCGATGGTCGAATTCCTGAAGCTAGCGCCTTAGACCGCTCGGCCATCTTGCCTGTGTTTTTGAAATGTTGCGGCTCTGGAGCGTTATAGGCCCGCAGTGCAGAGTTTGCATGTCGGGCAAAAGTGTAAAGTGTAAAGAGTTCGTAGAGGGTAATGTGTAGAATGTAAGATAAAGGACGACAGTGGCACCCGGGTGGCGATCCGGGTGGATGCCGTTGAAAAGCAGTCCAAGATCGACACAAAGAACAGCTACAATCATAACATCTTGTCGGCGACAAAAGCATAGAATCGAAATGCACGGGTGGCTGCAGTCTGATAGGATCCGTGGTATATGCTTTGTGATACGAAAAGGCTACCAAACAACGAGATATCAAAAGACACCCAGCACGACGTAGAAAACCAGCACCGACCTGCACAAGTGCAAATAACCAGGCTTTGACGTTGAATCGACCAATCAGGTGTCTACCGCTTGTTACACAAGTCAACAACCTTAATTTTTCTTTGTTGCAACAAAATACGGCTAGTGGGACGTGCCTCAGCCTTGTCTCGAGGCCAGGTGCCCGACTATTCACACAGCCTGGTGGATAAATGACACCTTCATAGTTCACGCTACACAGCATGTAGCTACGCCACATTCAGATGCCTATAAAGATTCAAGCTGGGATATAGACCGTTCTGGCCAGTTGAACGGCTACAATAAACGGACCAAACAGGTGCGGTTAGTCTTGTCTCGTCATGCCGGAGGACTGGGAGGGGAGAGGCCCTGCATAGCGGGGACGGCCACGGCAAGGCCCGTTGCATGGAGGCCGACAGCTCACTTGGATCCACACCACCTTATCTCGCACATGTATCGCACAGGTATCGTGCGGGTCATGCCATTGTCCACTGCGATGAGCAGTGTGATGGTGTACGATGGCTTGCATGCTGTGGAGAGGGATGAACTGGACATCCAGACACGGGCTAGGATCACGACATGCAGCCAATAGTCATGCACATGCAGTCTTGCAGCGTCATGTAAATGCATATATAGGTGTGCAAGTAGTGAAGGGTGCAGCGGAGTAGGAAAGAGCAGATCGACCGCCCTGTCTGAGCGTGGCCTCGCTTAGCCACGGCAGAGCACGGCGCTTATTGTACGTATATATCATATATCCGCTACTTACCCAACGGAGTTCTCCCGCGCGGAAACTACCGCGACTCACCGCCACCCTTGCCCATTCTTGTCCAAGGGCTGCTTCTGGAAGTATGGTTCAGGTGGATATTCAAGTAGACATAGCGACATAAACCAAGCGAAAGGCTGAGGGCTCAAAGGGTCTCGTTTTAAGACTAGCCTCCGGGTGGGCGGTTAATCCATTGGAGTGTGTGGCTATCGAGGAGTACCAAGTGGGAGTCTTGATCCTCCATGTCTGTCATTCTCTTGCTTCCTAGCACTTGCGGCTCTCCGCATCCGTCTCTCATAGGTTCAGGCTCTCATAGTGCGCTTTCCATACTGAATTTCTTGTTGTGTCGGCGCCATTATCTATGGATACGCCAGAAGCCAAAATGAATATCAACACCCGTAAAGCAGCATCGCTCCCGTTCTAACGCCACGTTTTAACGCCACCCCGTTACATGGTTCAGAAAGCAGATGCAGGTGCATTCTGTAAGCATAAGTCAACTCTATGCTTACAAGAAATCAATAATCATCCAATGTTGCTCACCAGTATGGTACTAAAAGACAATATTGCATGCAACTAAGCTTAACAACACGGGATGAAGATCAGTGCTTGGTACTCTGAACATGGCCATGCATGTAAGCATACAGGGTAGCGGGCCAAGTGGGGAGAAGTAAGCATGCATGTTGCTTTTCTTTCTTTCCTTACCTTCCCCGTCTTTTCTTCGCTTTCCTCCTTAGAATTCTCCTCTCTCTTTCTGTCTTCTCTTTCTGTCGTTCTTCCTTTGGCTATTCTTCTGTCAACGGTGAAGTCTGCGCAGTATAGCATTGTTTGCTGATTTACGTTTAGCAAGATATTTAACGCAACATCAGCTTACATCAGTCTAAGCATACCTCCATTGGCCCTACTGATACATCGTATTCGACCGGCGAGCCTTGGCAAGCTGCAGCGGCTATCGTGCATGCTTTATGCTTAGGTACACTCCGGATCCCGACCCCAGCTCGTATGCACCCTTCCACTGAAGATTTCTCACTTGCATTAGGGTGATCTAAATCCGGTGAGTGTGATAGTCAGCCACACCCTCTTTGCAGAGTACATTCGTGGTACAAATAGATACATCATATTGACATGCGGGGACGGGTCTGCTTTTCTCTCAGCTGACATGCAATACAATATCATCATATCTCTCGTGTGTTCTCTTTCGGTCTCTTTCTTTTGCTTTCAGTTATCTTTCTGTTGGCTTACACATCTTTCGGTTGTCTCTATTTGTCTCCAACTTCTCCTTTTATATATCACTGTTATCTGCTTGGAACTTGTCATATTCATCAAAGTGTCTGACAAGTGTAGGGGTTCAGCCCCCCAAAATAAACGAGGCTGAAGACATCGGGTAAGCCAGCACACGTCATAGTGTAACATTGGTGGGTGACAATTGGTACTCCGTATGTCTTATGCTTACTTTCACTCTATTCATGTAGTTATCAGTGATTGACCAACCTAAAATGGCAGCGATACTACCCCAGCCGACGGGAACAACGAACAAATACATCAAAAAAACAAACCAAGATCTTCTAAGCATAGTGGAAGAGCAATAGCATTATGAGCACCCTGCTGCAGTAAGACAGCAACACGACATCGACAAGTACCAGCCCAAATGATAAGAAGGAGGTACTACTATCCTAGGCATTACCAAGGTTGTACTTTACACGACCAGGTGGCGGGCGAAGACACGAGCGCAAGCACGTGTCCAGCTCACCCCAATGCTCTACCCAGAGCCACAGACATCTTCCTGGCCACAGACATCATCCTGGATACCATCCCGCTCATAGGGGAAGGGCTACAGCAGACTATATGTAAAGGCCGCATAGCGGCCGCTGATCCTGTCACTCAGTGACTATTTAGGTTGGAACTGTGTGGACCGAAAAGTCTTCACACGTCGGATACCAGACTTTAAGGGAGGTTCAGCTGCTACTATAATATGTAGAAGCTACGACGCTAAAACCTAAATAAATAAATAATAAATGCCAAGGTTGCACTGTTCGGGTACGATGACATGCACAACCCGTGCATCAATGCATCAAGTAAACATGCACCAGTGAAGGCTGGCGAATCAAACAGCAAATGCTGACTCAGCAGATAGAGTAAACTTGTACCAATGTCAAATCAAATCAAGATCAAATCATAGTCAAACAAAGAACAGAATAGTATACAAGTACGGCAAATAATATACAAAACAGAAGATGTAACCAAAAACCTGCCGTGCACAATCCACGGATCAACCGTTCATGTCTTTCCCCGGATCATGGCCATGCCAGGAGATGCGTACTTTACTGCACGCGTAACCTAGTCCGAGTTCACAGGTCCTGGCACACAGCCCCACGAGCAGCCGCGGAACGCAAACGGCAGCACCTCTACATGGTCAATTCCCTTTTCCACCGCCGCCGGCGGCGCATCCGTCCTCTCCAGGACGTCCGACGAGGCGTCCGCCTGACTGCCTGGCTGCGCGCGCGGCGCGCTGGCCTGCCGATATGTCGGGTTGATGTCGCTCTTGGCAAACTCGCGCCACTCGATCCACTCCGTCATCGGGGCCACCAGCGGAAGGTCGCGCCTCATCTTTCCGCACACACAGCACGTGCACCCGCCGCTTTCGCGCAGCGCCAGCGTCTTGTCGAGCTGCCGCCGGATGTGCGGCGGCGCATCGTCTGGCAGCATACTCGCCAGCTGGGCCAGCTGCGGCGCCCGGTAGCACGCCTCCAGCGCCTTTTCCACAAGCGTGGGCACGCGCGACGCCGTTAGGCCCGCTGTCGTCGCAGACGATGTGTCGCCGCGCGCCAGATGCGGCAGCGTAGACCACGGTGGTGTCGGCGCAACAGACGCGTCCTGGGTCGGCAGCACTCCGACAGCATTCTCAGCACCTCCCGGTGTCGACGGCCGGGGCTGCAAGTCAAAGTCGGACCACACCTTGCCATAGCTGTCCTTGTAGCACACGGGCGAGCGCGCGACAAATGCTGCGGACCGCAGCTCCTTGCGCACAATGTACTTGCCGTCGCGATGCGCGTCGTGCTGCCCTTGAAACTCAACATAGCGGTTCGGGTGCACGAGTAGCTCATTCAGCTTGCCGCCTTGACCCGACGTCCGCAGTAGAGGCAGAAGCTCGGCCGGCAGGTACCGCAGCCGGTTGAGTGACACATTGAGCGACTTGAGGTTTTTGAGCTTGCCAATGGCCGGCGGGATCTCAGTGAGCCGGTTGCCGCGCACACTCAGCACCGTCAGGCTCTCAATGTTGAAGATGGCGCCCGGCAGCCGCGACAGAAAATTGTTGGACAAGAACAGCTTCAGCTCCGTATCTTTTTGCTCAAAAGCCACATCCTCAGTCACGAGAGGGATCGGCACCAGGCCAGACAGCGGATCGATTGTCGCGTTGAGCAGTTCGCCGAGACCCAGGCCGATGAGCGACACCTCTTCGTTGCCCGTCTCAATGCACTCCTGCACCACGCAGCGAGCCTTAAGCTCTGCTTGGTCCACCGCAAGGCTGGAGACGCGCTGGAAAACACGCCGTTGCCGTGGAGCAGGCGGCGGGAAGTCGCTGTCCGCCGGCGGCTGTGGTGGCGGGGCCAGCGACAGTTGGGACGACGACGACGCTTGTGACGGTGGCGGCGGCGACGACTCCATGGCACGGCGCGCTAGCTCGTCATCGTCGTCGGCGCTGTCATCGCCCTCCGCGACGCCACTCTCCCTGCCCATATAGATGCCGCTGTCAAACTGCCGCTCAAAGAGCCGCTTCTTGTGTGTCTGGTTGCGCAGCGGAGACGGAATCCGCGGCTGCGTCGTGGGCCGCAGACGCACTGGCGAGCGGTGCGCCATCTTCATCTTGGGCTGCGGCTGGCCCGCATCGGCTTCGCCGTCGTCAAAGGTCGAGTCGGTCGATGCTGGGTGCTGCGCAAACCACGCGCCAACATAGCGCTTCTTCTTGCGCGTATGCCCGCCCGTTGCCGGGTCGGGTGCGTAGTTGTCGAGCGCCGGGTCGTCGTCGCTGGAAAACACTGCCGGGTCGCTCGAGTTGTTGAGCATCAGCTGGTGAGCCCCCACAGTCGAACTGCTGCCATTGTTGCCGTCAAAGATGTCTGGGCGCGCGCGCTTGCGAGACGGGCCAAAGAAGGCATCGGCAGCCTTGGACGCCGGGAAGCGCGGCAGCGTCGGCTCGTCAGACATGGGCGGAGAAGAATGATGAAGAGATAGAGAGTCTTAGAGAGAGAGAGAGAGATATGAGAAGAGAGAATAAAAGATAAACCAATTCGCCAGTGCCGCCCAGCCGCAACCGGAGACGAGTTGGTGGTCGAGACCGCGATGACGACAAGAGTACAGGGGTACCGATGCACAGTGAGACAGAACCCGCAGGCGAGACACGATAACAGAAAATGATAAATTAAAACTGACGTAAAAGATAGAACAGTAAGGGCCAGTTGGTAATGCCAGTGATACCAGGTGAAATCAAGCACATCAAGCGAGGGTTAAAGGTACGTCGGGTGGCCGGAGTCAGGGAACAGTGTGAATTGGGTGGTCACGATCGCACCTTCTGTTGATAGTTGTCGAGACGCGTACAGTGGGGCCCCAATTATATCCTATCGCGTCTCAGTCGCGACGCGTTTCTTCAAATACCCCCCACCACTTCCTTTTTTTCAAAAGCTCACAGTTTCTTCAAAAGAGCATGAATTTGGCTGCTTTTACGTTGACGTTAATGCTCGGTCACATTGGAGGGGCTGACCTATTTCCAGTAGTTATATCTCGCTTTGTACGCTGGTGGCCAGCGGCCAAAGCCAGCGCGCCGCCGCGGGGCTTCTCGGAATATCACGAGCTGCCGTCGACCTCGCACTTCAAAAGTTTACAGAACGTCAACGTTTTGACTCAAAGCTTCGAAGTGGCTGTCCTAGGTTAATTTACCGTCGAAATAAACGTCAGACTATACAATTTACGGAAAAGCACAGTCGGATTACATATAAAAAGCTTACCCAGGAGCTCGGCCTTTTTACCTCTGTCTAAACGACACATCGTTTATTCTACCGATTTTGTCTATGAAAATGAAAAGCTTTCGGCCGGATTTTGGTATCACCCTCTGCTGTAAAGGCGCGCCATGATTTTTCGACCGATTATAACGTAAAAGAGCAAGAACTCGTTGAGGTATTCAACTTTCTTTTCCATGGTGGTTTACAACTGACATCAAAATGTGGGGGTTTTTGAGCACGAAATCGAGATGCTTCTTTTCTGGCCATCACACAGCCCGAATTTAAATCCAATCGAGCATTGCTGGGCTCATTTAGAAGCTATAATGACCGAAAAATACCCTATAATGTTTAAAACAATTAAAAAAACTGTAGATAACGTCTTTTTTTCTAATATTATAAACAGGTGCTGGGACCTGGTGGATCAGTACTCTCTTGACGGCTTGATCGACTCTGGGCCTCGGCGCCTCGCAATGGTGCGACAGGCGATGGGCTACTATACAAAACATTAACCAGCGGCTTCTGGGCTACATGTACATATCTTTTAAATTTACTTTTCTCCTCTCTATTATACGTAAAACCGCGTTTGAAGTATGATAGGTTCTTTCAGAGTTAGTTGGATGCGCTGTAAAAAAGTGGAGTGATAGGATACTTTAGTCTTGGAACCTTAGCCGGAATTGAGCGGGGCTATTTCCGGGCTTAAGACGCGCCTGCCGTAATCGGAAAGAGAGAGCTAGAGTGGGGTCACACGACCAGTTTTCTCTCCCCACTGTAACTGTCAGTGAGACCCTACAGTGCCTGTAGCTGCTAGAGAAGGTATCATTGTGCTGTTGCAATGACATCAGCGTGCATCTATTTACACTGCCAGTACACGGACATAAAGCTAGCTGGTCTATGCTGACTTTGACGAGCCATGATGCCGACATTGATACTAGTAGGTACTGGTGCCACGGTAACAAAGCAGTGCAAATAGCACAAGAGTGAAAAGTACGGCAAACAGAGAGTATTTATCAGAAATCTTGGCTATCTCGCCCATCCCATTACAAAAGATAAAGAGTGGCTATGTATGTATTTTATAATCAAAAGACGACAGCTATGTAGCCGGTTCTGAATGCTGTAGTCTACTGCGGCTGGGCAGCAAGGACGGGGTCTTCGTCATCTTTGTCGGGCTGCGCACCGCCATTCCCGTGTCTGCCACTGCTGGCGGGGTTATACACGTTCGGCTGGAACTTGCTTGAGCAAAAGTGAGCTGCTGCGCCGATCTTGCTGCGGAACGACGTTGAGTCACGGTCCATTGCATCATGAGCGGTCTCGTTTCCCTTGTAATGCCATTCGGTGAAGCGCACCACTGGCTTGACCTGGCCCTCTGTGGCCGAGGTGTTGCCGGCCTCCTGGGTTTCCTGGCGAGACTCCTCTGTTTTGGCAGCAGCTGGCTGTCGTGCTGGTGGCAAGAGATCCGAAGTAGCGTAAGAGGCAATCGTTGCTGGTTCAGCCTGCACAGCGCTTGCCGGGGCCTTTGGCTGCGTCTGTGCTGTCATGAGTGGCTCGGCAAACGTATCGCTAAAACGAGAACGCAGAGACGACGACGACCAGTTGCCGGTACCAAACAGCGCGGAATTTGTCGACGACGTTGATGTGCCGAATAGAAATGGCAGCTGAGACAAGAGGTCCGAGCCCGCACCGAAACGAGACTGGCTGGATTCGCCGGATTGCATGTTCCCGTAGGTGATGTCCCCGACAAAGTAGATGTTGCAGTCATTGGAAGACGACACACCCGCCGCCGATGGCGCAGCAACGGGTTCCGGTGCTTCTTGGGGTGCAGGCTCTTTAACGCCCGCAGACTTGCCACTCGTACCATCCAGTTCGTTTTCCCCAGAAGATGGGTCATGGGATGTATCTAACGACTGGCTGCCAGAGGAGAAGCCGGGAGTCACAGCGGTAGGCGCCACAATGTCGGCAGCAGGAGCTGCGCTACCTGTCTCTGCCGTCGTTGCCGCCTCTGTCATCTCGGTCGTCTGGGCCGTCTCGGTCGTCTCTGCTGTAGCTACGGCCAGAGACGGTTGTGAAGTGGCCTGGACGGGAACCCCAGAAGGTGCTAAAAGAGGCGTCAATGGCTCGATATTGGCCTGAATCGAGATTGGCGAATTTATTGATGAGCTGGGAGTCAGGCCAGGCGTATTCTCGTCGACGGAGACGGGCTGCTGCAGTGGGAGTGATTCTATGACCTGTAGCTTCATGACTGTCTCTGGCTCTGGCTCAGAGGATACCAGTTGCACGACAGCCTCTGGCTCTGAGGCTGCTGGTTCTCCAGCAATAATCGTAGCCGCTCGTGCCGCGTCGGGTGTGAGGGCTGCAGCAACGGCCTCTGGAGTATGGAATAGACAGAGCACGGCCTCGGCCAGCCCTGGAGAGGGGAAGGATGGACGATATAGAATATCGTAGTGGTCGGGACGGAACAGCAGCGAGATGCGCATGCCAATGGTGTTGTCCGCGCGGCCAACGTTTGACTCGGGGAACCGGTACGTGGGCAAGAGGCTGTTCTGGCTGCGATCGAGGTAAACAATCTCCAGGACCATGTCGCTGCTCTTGATCAAGATGTTGGACAGTAGTTCAATGCGCAGGTGGTCAATCTCGCGATTGGGCCGCTCAATCCACTCGTGGCAGTAACCGACAACACCAGTCTGGCTTGCATAAAATCCTTCGTACTTGTCGGCATGCTCCTTGAGGTAGGATGCTGCAAGAAGTCGGAGGTGGTAGATAATGGCATTAGCAGCACCCATGTCGTTGAACGCGTCCCAGACGGCTTCCATGGCTTGCTCGTAGTTGGGGTAAAGTTCAAGGATTGTGCCAAAGAGGATGTCGGTTTCCTCAACCATGTCTTCGTAGACGTACGGGTCGTAGCCTCCAACATTATGAATGTAGTCGTTGAGGTCAAGCAGGCGCGCGCGCTCCGAGGCGATAAGGTCTGCGCTTTTGCTGTGGACAAGGAGCTCAAAGTAGCAGAAGCCGATCGCTGATAGATGAATGTTAGCTCGCCGTCATTGGGAATTGTGTAAGACCTGTAAGTGCAAAGAGGATGGCTTCGAAATAGAAGAATGAATAAATAACATTGTGTCAAACAGGAAAACAATAGATTTTTTTAAGAGATGCTCTTTGCATATAACAGCATGGTAGATAGGAAGCGCAGAGGTCAATCAATAGGTTTACCTCGCCATCCACAGTTGCCGTCGCCGCGGACAGGCCGGTAGAGTGGGAATGCTCTGGGGAGTTTCTGCGGCTGGGGTTAGACACAATACTGAAAGTCTGACTCGACAGTTTTTTTGTCAGTGAGAACAGGAACCAAACATACTGCTGTCTTCTCTACAAAAGACGCGTCGGCGTTGGCGTACACGGTCTGAAGGTCCTCCGTGATTTGGAGTCTTCCGATGCCCGGACCCTGGATATGTTAGTGGGTGTTTTGTTTGTTGAATCGTATCTGCCATTGTATTTATGCGTACTTGTGTGTCTGGCTGGTAACTCTGTGCCGCCGCCTGCTGGGCCTCAACCTCGTCGTCAAATTCCTCCTCGTCGACGGGCACGACCTGCTCGAAGCCGACGGCCATTGCTGATAGAGGGAAAGCGGAGGATAAGTACTGGAACTGTTCGTGTTCGTGCGTCTGCCGGTTTTGTTGTAGCTCGTGCTGTTGTAGCTTGTGCTGCTGTTGCTGTTGTTGTTGCTGCTGCTGTTGCTGTTGTTGTTGCTGCTGCTGTTGCTGTTGTTGTTGCTGCTGCTGTTGCTGTTGTTGTTGCTGCTGCTGTTGCTGTTGTTGTTGCTGCTGCTGTTGCTGTTGTTGTTGTTGCTGCTGCTGTTGCTGTTGTTGTTGCTGCTGCTGCTGGCGCTGCTCTTCAAGAAGCTGAGATGGGAGCGAGTCTGCGAGGGAGCTGACACTGGCGCTGTATCGAGGCAGGTCAGGAAAATCATAGACGCCTGGTTGGACCACAGAGATCGTGTGCGCCTTCTTTAGGCGGCGCTCTTGGATCTGCTGGTGCAGATGCTGGTGGTAGTTGTAGGACTGGGCGTGCTGAAAGGCTTGGTGTTCGTTAAATGTGCTGTAGTTGACGTTGTGCTGGCGTGGGTGCTGTCGTGCATGTGGGTGACGCCGCGGGTGCTGGATTTGCCGGAGGTTGCTGGTCGCTGGGGTTGGCGATGTGGGAGAGGCAGTGGCATGTGGTGATGACGAAACGACAGAAGAGGCAGATGTGCTGTTGTGAGGGGAAGCAGCGAAATAAGTGGGGTCGGCCGATCCATAATGTTTAAAATCGGTATTAGCGGGGAAGATGCTAGTGACTAGGGCCGCTGATGGCGTTTGCGCTAGCGGATTAATAAACGGGGAAGCTGCGGGAAGCTCAGCCTGGAGACTATTTGGATGGTGCATAAGGTAGCCACTTTGCTCGTCTTCGAGACCCAGTATTGGCGAGTGGTTGTGGCCGTGACCACCCATCTCAAAGAACCCGTCCATGGCTGCTGCATGCACTGACGGCGCAGACCCTTGGTTGGCGTAATCTTGGATGCTGGCGTCGGCGAGCAGGAACTGGTGCTCCGGTCGCTCGGATGACAGTACCGGCGGAAGAGCGGACAGAAACGGTTGTTGAAACGGTGCCGCAAAAGTTGGTGACTGCTGAGTCGGGAAGTGTTGCTGATAGGCTTGCTGGGACACAAATTGGCTCTGTAGCTGGTTTTGCATGTGAGTCTGGATCTGCGCCTGGTACTGGCGATGGTGTTCCTCTTCTCGCTGGTACTGCTCCTGGAGTTTGAGCTGTTGCTGATATTGCTGTCGTCGGAACTGGTGATGCTGATAGCTCGCATAGTCGGTAAACTCGATCGTGATCGGAAACGGAGTCTCTAGAACCTCCAAAACGGAGGCCGTTTCCGCTGGCGGCTTGAACATCTTGGTGAGGAAGGAGCGGCGATGCCCTGGGAAACAGCCTAGCAAGGAAAGCGTCAAGATGTAGGAATAAGGTGCTCCGTGTAGTTCAGTGACGGTGCAAAACAAAAAGGAAAGGGGCATCCAATGTAGTAGATAAATTATCTACCACGGAAAGGAAAAGGCAGCTAGAAAAGTCAGAGGGAAAGAGCAATGGGATGATTTACGCATCTCTTTCTTATGTTTTATATATATTGCTTATGGGATGGAAGGAGCGATTGGCGCGGTAGACAAAACGAAGGCGAGAGTGGCCGGCCAGGCCAGGACAGACAAAATAGAAACACCAGTGGAGGAGCCGTGCCTCTTGCACATTGTGTCATCCGTCTACTTTAGTGTTTACTGGGTTTAATCGTCGTCTTTTGATTTATCATAAAGCATCTGTTGGTGTGAACGTGCGTATCGTATCATGTGTTGCCTGTCCTGTGCTCACTCGCACCTTCCGTCTTATGTTCCCCATTCATGTGCTAGCATCTGTTTCGACGGTTAGGAAAGAACGATTGTGAAAAGGCAGCTATCCGTCTCGTACCCTCTGTTCCTTCCGCCTTTTGTCCATCCGCATTGCTCCTCCCTATTCCGACGAATTAGGTGCTTGTTTTCCCGTAATCAGTCATTGATTTGTGATGTTCCGTCTCTGTCCTCTTCCTCTCTCTCTACTCCCTGTCACCTCGTTGAACAGTCTTTCATCTACAATGGCTGGCGGCGAGAATCAACCATCAAGCATGACTGCCGGTCCAATGGACAAATATCTCTGTACGACGTTTTATGGAGAGCCAAAGATAAAGAACAGGCAAGGCAAGTAACAAGTCCGACGGAGTTGAAGATTCAACCGAAGCCAGAGTGGACCTAGCACAGCAGATCAGCAAAACAGTCCTTCACCTTCGTCTTCGCCTACTGGGCAAAAGCAAGTAGGCAGTGGGTGCAGCGGTTGTTGATCTGTGCACAGTCCACTGACGGCTAGGCTGATAATAGACAGTTTGTGCCAAGGTCACATCGATTCGCTAGAGGGAAAAGGCGGACGAGAACGCGCATGAGCAGACCACATTGCGTCTGCAAAACGTTGTACAACTTGCAATTTGTGGTGCCGTGCCTGTGCTCCATTGCGAGGATCTTGATCGCCATCGTCAACTCGAGTGTCTCAGCCGTCGAATAATAGACACCATATATGGCCCAGCAACAATAGCACTATCAGAAGCAGCGCATGCTTGGGCCGCATCATATATGAACAGGAGCTCGAGCAGGGGTGTATCACGGCATGGCAAGTGAAAGGCCCGGGTAGCGAGACCTGCCAGTCATAACGCTCAGCTCCACTGCCACCAGTGACGACCAACGCACAGCGGACTTTAGCAGCTGGTGTGACAGTCTGGACAGTTTAATCAAGACAAGTCTGTGCTGATTCTATGTTCCATTTCGCGCAAAGGATAAGCCCGAGAGGCACGGAACACACATTTTCTCCGCCCCATCAATGTGCATTGGACAGCCATGTCCACTGCTTCGGGTAACAGCAGGAGAATTTTTCTCTTACAACCCACTGTGGTTCTTCTTTCAGAGCAGATCCCGCACATCTACACTGAACAGATGCTCCGTGCATCTTGACGTAGCATTGTGGTAGCGAGGAGCTTAATGCACTAGGGTGTGATTCTGCTGTGATTGTGAGCCTTTTTCGACTTCTCCTCACTTTGAGCTCACTTTATCGAGGAGTAAGCATACATCTTGCCGTCCCCAACGTGACATTGGCTGGTCCTAATGTTGGATCCATATGCTGGATTGAAATCTCCGATGGCATCGGCAGAGCACCTGGTCTCTACAGCAGAGACTGTCACTGTACCAATCAGGTAAATTATCAGGGACAGGGTGCTCAACCTAGAAGCTGATATTGAACTGCTCAACACACAGGACACCAGTATTATCGTCGGTATCAGCCCGTACCACGGTGCTAATTCTTCGTGCTCGGGTATGAACTCTGCTAGTCATAATATTTTAATATTTCTGCTGGTGCAGTTTCACCAGCATCACCTCCTAGGCGTTGTTACATTGCCACCATGAATACACGATCGATACGAGTCGCCACTGTCACAAAGGCATCGACTTCACAGACTGCCTTGGGCTAGAGTCGACCTGCCACAGTCATGCTAGACCTCGTATTTGCAACACCATCCACGCGAGTCTGTTTATCTTCTATCCGCCGTGGTTGTCTTGTGCGAGGCTGCGTTACTCTGCGATGCAAATCTACTCGCTCCCGGATAATGACATGTCGTCTCAACAAAAAGACATGTACGCAATCCACCACGCGTCGTTTTGTCCAACATCTGTCCACCATCTGTCCAACACATGTCCAACAAATGTCCACCATATGTCCACCACTTGTCCAACAAGGGACTTGTACCGCCTTTCGCTATACCAAGTTGCCTCCAACATGGCCGGGCGTCTATCGACCAGCCGACACTATAACTGCGGATGCACCTCGGGCAACCGAGCAACCGAGCAACCGAGCAACGTCGAGCCTAGGCCATGAAGCCGCACAGCGGTCGAAGCGCTGCACTGAAGTGGCGGGAGTTTGCATCCCTTATTAAGTCTCCATCGGTCTAGTTGCACCGCATGTGTAGATTGCTGCCGGTTTCATGAATTCGTATCGACGAGACTGTGGTCTGTTCTACAAGGATGGACCGAGCTGAAATCCCTCTGACCAGTTGTACTATAGAACATGCAACATTCAAGGTGACCTCCAGAGTAATATATACTACGGCGGATATACCTCACGGCTTTTCGGATGCTACACGTCACGGAATACAAAACAGTGTAAATAATGATGACGGTGTTTGAGGCCGGCGCCGCTTCACCGCCTCTTGTTCAGCTTAGTGTTGCCTTTTGTTATCATGCGTGGTATATTGGACACGGTAAAGCTAGCGCTGGCATTCGGTTCTCGTAACGTTTGTTCTGTTGTAGTCGCGTCGGCTATCCCGCCCGGACTAGCTCCCGACGATCTTGGCCCGGAGCTGACCCATGGGTCTGCCACCCCGTGCAGCACGGTTCTTTGGCAGCAGGCGTTGTGCAGAAAATGTGTTATCTGGTGGCCCCCCGTCCGCCTGTGATGACTGCAGTGCCGTGTCTGTACTCTGGAAGATGCTCTCTGCCAGCGCCGTCACGGCCTCGGTTATGGCCGCCCACTCCTTGGTCTGCCCGGCGTCGTCGTCAGCGTCGAGCTCGAGCACACCCGTCTTCTGGTCAATGGTGCCCTTGATGCGGCCGTCGAGAATGAGGAAGCCCAGAATGTCCTGCACCTCGGCGTCGCTGATGCGGATCTGCTCGGCAATCCACTTGGTGAACATGCTCGTGTACGGCGCAATAATTCTGACAATGGCCTTGGTGCGCATATTGCGCGTGACCTCGTCAATGTTCTCGGCAATAAAGGCGTCCTGCAGCAGGTCCGGGTTCTTGCTGAGCACCGCCTCGTAGCGGTGGATGTCGTCCTGCTGGTACGCCTCGACGAGGTCTGTCATGGCGGCGATGCGCGGGTCGTTACGGTACGGCTTTGTCTCCTGCGAGTCAAAAGGGTTGATGTGCGAGCGCATGAGCATTGTCGTCAGCAGCAGGTACTTGAGTACCTGGATGCGCTGCAGCGAGCCGGCCTCGTCGTAGTTGCGAAACGACTCGAAAAAGTCGCTCTGCGCATCGCTCCAGTTCTCCTCGCTCATGTGCATCTTGCCGCCACACTCGCGAATGATGCCCATGATCTTGGGGTGCGGTACGGCGGACCGCACTTTAAGCGCGCGCTGGTACAGCTGCTTGAGCTGCTTGTTGCTCTTGCGCTCTGCGTACATTTGGATCTCGAGCGCGTAGATCTCGAGCAGGTACGTGCCCTTGCTTGCGTCGTCGGTGCCGTCGGGCCGCTGGCACTTGAGGTGCAGGTCGCGCAGCTTTCTAGTCACCGCGACGTAGCTGCGGCGGTCCAGCAGCAGTTTGGCCTGCTTGATGTTCGTCTTGAGCCACAGCCGCTCGTTGTTTGTGCTCTGGAAGCAGGTGAGCGTCAGATCGTAAAACGACTCCATAAAGTGCGCCGCATTCGTGTTGCCCGCCGACGTCTTCTCAAAGAAATCGAGCATGTTGTTGATGGACTTTTCCGAGTAGTTGCGCGTCACCGCCGACTTGACATAGGTGAGCAGCTCTTTGTAGTGAGTGACCGCATCCTCGTACCGCCCAAGCCGGAATTCGAGCTTGATCGCTTGCTTGAGACCCTTGAAACCCCATTCGCCCTTTTCCTCCTCCAGCGCCGGTATCCCCAAGAACTCGGCAATGGCCTCGTCGGGCTCCGTCAGCTTCGTCTGCTTTGCGTTGTAGTACTTGTTCTCAATGTTCACTTCGCCGGCATCCGCCTCGTCCTCGTCCTCTTCGTACTCAAAGTCGTACTCCTCCTCCTCCGAGTCTTGCATGAAGTCGTCGTCGGACATTGTGTTGATATTGTGGTGGGAGGGGGGGTCGATGAGATGCAGTGGCGTTTAGTGAGATAGACGTGGTTTGTAAAAGCCTAGATATGTGGATGGGATCCAAGAAGGCGTATACGTAAGGTCAAGCTGTATATAGGCTATGAGTACTTGTTTTTGTTTGATTGAGTGGCGCTGGTAGATGGCTCTGGATGGAAGCTGTACGTCGTAGCTGTTGGCACAGACGGCCCCGCTACGGTCGGGACCCACATCAGAAGTTCAGAGCATGGATGTCTGATGATTATGTAATCGTGAAATGTTGCCTAACTTGTAACTACTTCACCCATCCTCATTCTTTAGGTTCCCATCTCTCCCCCATCACCCATCACCACACACACACACACAGCCACACTACCGTCAACATGGGTAGCGGCGACCTCAACGCGAAAAAGAGTTGGCACGTTGTCAATGTCAAGAACCAGAAGAAAGTATGGGAGAGCGAGCAGAACGCGCTGGCCGAGCGCAAAAAGGTCAATGAACGGCTTGAGGAGCTGCGCAAAGAGCGCCAGGAGGAGGAGCTCGCCAAGCAACTCGAGGAGGCCGGCGGCAAGCGGCGCGTCGACCGCGTCGACTGGATGTACCAGGGCCCCGGGTCCGGCGACGGCAGCGCCAGCATGGTGACGGAAGAGGCCGAGGCGTTCTTGCTGGGCAAGCGGCGCATCGACACGCTCATCAAGGGCGACGAACACAAGCAGCTCGAGAAGAGCTCGATCGACGACCGCTTTGCTGGCACATCGTCGCTACTGCCACCACTTGCCGGCGCCATGCCGACATCCGCGCGCGACATGGCCACCAAGATCCGCGAAGACCCCCTGCTCGCCATCAAGCGACAAGAACAGCAGGCATACGAGGCCATGGCCAATGACCCCGTGCGGCGGCGACAGATGATGGCCGCCGTGGGACTCAAGGACAAGGAGCGCGACAGCAGAGACGGAAGAGACGGCAGAGACAGTAAAGACGACAAAGACGACCGCAGCAGACGGTCGTCACACCACCATCGTAGCAGCCGGTACCGCGATGGCAGCCGAGACCGGCGGCGCGCCCGCGAGAGGGAGCGCACACGAGACTGGGATGATGACGACGAGCGACGACACAAGCGGCATCGGCGCGACGACGGCTCGCGCGAACGGCGGCGCAACGATTCGCGCGACCGGAGGCGGCGAGACTCGCGGGACCGTGTCCGCAGCGACCGCGACAAATCCAGTCGGCGCGACGATCGACGGCGTGAGCGGAGTCCACGGGCGACGTCACGATCACGGTCGCAGTCGCCAAGCAGGGAGCGGCGGGATGGCCGTGGTGACCGTGACCGGCGGGATGACCGTCGTGACCGAAACGGCGACCGCAATGCCGACCGCAACGGCGACCGAAATGGCGGCCGAGGCGATTACCGTACGAGCCGCAATCACGACCGAAGCAATAACAACAGCAACGCGGCCGACGAGAGAGCGCGCAAGCTGGCAGCAATGCAGGCGAATGCAAGTGAGCTAGACACGGAGCGCAGCAAACGCCTGGCCGAGATTGAAGCCAAGGAGGCGGCAGCACGGGCGGCCGACGAACAGGCGCGCGACAAGGCATCTGGATCGACGACGGCATTCAGCACGAACCTGCGCCAGAAAGTGGGCGACATGGGCCTAGCTGACCGTCTGGGGCGCAACCGCCAGGGCCTGCAGCGAGACGAGGAGTAATGAGGAACGTTTAATTATTTTTATATTTTATACTACATGACATTCACTGTACTTTTTTCTTTTTTTAACTAGTGTCTATGCCCGGTACTGCTCGTACTGGACAATCTCGTTGCGGCGCGCCTCGATGCTGGCGAGCGTGGCGGCATCATACAGGCTCGCAGGATCCTGGCCCTTGAGCAGGACGAGGTCCTGGTGGCGGCTGGCCTCTTCGCGCGTCATGCACACGAGGTCCGACAGCCGCAGGCGCGCGCAGCGCTGCTCGGACTGCAGCGGCATGTCGCCCTCGAGGTCCTCGGCGGCGGGCTTGACACGGTCAAAGAGAGCGTCGACGCCCTGGGTGTCGGCACCGTCGGGCAGCGCCCAGCGGACGAGCGTGGTGCGCGTCGGCAGGCCAGACAAAATACTGCGGCCGCGGTAGACCTCCTCGACAAGAAAGGCAATGTCGCCGGGAGTCAGCGGCACGCGCAGGCCATAGGCTAGGCTGTTGACATTGTTCTTGGGCTTGCTCTTTTTTGTTGTTGTTGCCGTCGTCGTCTTCTCGTCGGCAGTCTCTGTCGCATCAACGGCCGCCGCTGCCGCCTCGTAGTGGCGCACCAGCTTCTCCTCAAAGCCGTGCACGGACGCGAGGATCTGGTCGTACAGCTTGTCGCGGCCCTTGACGGCCGAGTAGGCGTAGGGGTAGCCGGACAGCGTCAGCAGCACGTGGTTGGCCAAGGTGTATCCGAACACGGCCGGCATAGTGCCCAGCACGGGCAGGATGCGCACGCGGAAGTCGGGCAGCGCGCCGAGCTCGCGCACGGCGTCCTTGCCCTTGGCATACTGCTCGTCCGACAGCGGCATGAGCGCCGCACGGCCGTCACCGGCCACGGCGGCGGTCTCGGTGGAGTAGACGGCGGGGATACCGGCAGTGATGCCCAGCAGCTTGAGGCGGCGGCGCGTGGCGCGCGACAGACGGTCGTCGGAGCTGGCGCCAATGTCGCCGACGACGACGCGCGTGGGGTCGGACTTGGTGCCGGCGCCCATGGACGCGATGATGGGCAGGCCGTTGGCGTGGCAGTAGCGCAGCAGCTCGACCTTGGTGTCGATGTTGTCAATGGCGTCGATAATGTACGACACGGGCTGCTCGTCCGTGGGCGCGCCGCCGTCGACGTCCGAGTCGCGCCAGGGCCCGAGCAGCGCGGCGGCCGACTGGGCATCAAACTTTTGGCGGCGCAGGTCGAAGCGGACCCACGGCGCGACGGCCAGCAGACGGCGCGACAGGACGTGCACCTTGGGCCGGCCGACGTCGGCGAGCGTGGCGACGGCGTGACGGTTGAGCGAGCTGAGGGAGACCTGGTCAAAGTCGACGAGGCGGATGCGGGCGACGCCGGAGCGCGCGAGAGCGGCACAGCAGTGCGAGCCGACACCGCCGCAGCCAACGACGACGACGGTGGCGGCGCGCACCTTGGCGAGGCCGGCGGGCGTCAGAAAGGCCTGGTTGCGCGTGAGCTGCTCGAGGATGACATCTTCGGCATAGTCGCCGGCCTGGGCGCGGCGGGCGAGGGCGAGAGCCCTGATATCTTCGGGGTCGGTCAACTCCTCCTCGACGTCGTCGGCCGCCGCCTCGTCGTGGGCAACAACGTCTACCTCAACGTCCTCCTTGAGCTGGCGCAGACGAGAAGCGTGGGCGTGCTGCTGGAAGCCGAGCAGGAGGCCGGCGGCAACGGCGCCGGACACGACGGCGGTAGCGGCCAGCTGCAACGGACGGCTGTTGCTGGCCTGGGCGATTAGCGACATGGTGGGCAGGAGATGTTAAAGGGCAAAGACGAAACTCGTTCGATGCACGTCATTGCGGCCCCTCCTCGTGAAGACGTAAAAAAAAGTTTAGTGGACCCCTGCTAAAGCGCGGCCGCTAAGGTGAATGCAGACAGTAGTCTCAGCCTTGCATACAGTGGAACGGATCGAGTACGAGCATGATCTTAAGGTGTTTCTTCAGCGACATCGATCACGACAGATGCGATTGAGCAGGTATAGAGATGCATTCATCAGCTAGAGCAAAGAAAGAAGAATGGGAATAGTCGTCATGTATCCGAAAGGCTTGAGAGCCCGAGATTAATGGACAAAAGGGTAAAGACAATAGAAACAATAGGGTTATACCAGAAGAGAAGAACGGAAGAGAAGAAAAGAGAAGAAAGTTGAAACGAGAATGAAGAAGCCGAAGAAGTAGAAGAGAATGAAGACGGAATGAAAACAGATGAAGACAAAAGTTGGAACAGAAGAAAAGAGAAAAAAAGAGAAGAAAAGAAAGTAGAAAGAATGAGAAATGTGAAAAAAGCAATAACAAGAAACGTATATTACAATGGCGCGCGATGCATCCCTGTGGCATCGACGGAGCCGCAGACCAGAGCACCCAACCACAGCACATGGCAGAGTCCGTCGAGACACTGTGCAGCAGCAGTGCGAAGGCGCACACGCTTCAGGCCGGCCAGCTACTCCTACATGACAGTGCAGCTGCTGCCCTCGCGGTCCTTCTTCACGCTCAGAGCCACACGCGCCGCCTCGGTAAAGGCCTCGTTGACGCCCCGGTTGCGCATGGCCGAGCACTCGAGATAGCGCATGGCGTTGATGCGGCGTGCCACCTCGAGACCCTGGTCGTAGTTAATCATGGGCTTCTTCTCGCGCGCGGTGCCGGCGCTGGCAGCTGGTGCGGCGCCTGCAGCGTCGACGGCGCCGCTCTCGCTGGCCTTGGCCGTGCCATCTGCGCTCTGAGGCGCGCCATCAGCAGCAGCATCGTCGTCGTCGTCGCCGCCCTCGCGCAGATCGCACTTGAGCGCCACCAGCACCAGCTTCACGCCCGGGCAGTTGTCGGCAATCTCGCCCACCCACTTGGACTCGACGTTCTCGAGGGAATCGGCGCTGTCGACGCTGTAGCAGAGCATGATCAAGTCGGTATCGTCTAGGCTGTCAGTAGGGGCGTTGGCAGAAAGTCGACGAAAAGACCTACCGTAGGAGAGACTGCGTAACCGGTCAAATTCCTCCTGGCCGGCCGTGTCCCAGAGAGACAGCTCGATGTGGACGTTATCAACAAAGATATCTAAGAGGTCCGGTCAGTGGCTGCCGTCTGCTGCTGGTCGGGGTGCGTAGTGGTGCAACATACCATGAACGTAATTCTCAAAGACGGTGGGCTCGTAGACAGTCGGAAAGTAGCTGGGACGTTAATTGCCGGGTCAGGGATGGGATGAAGAAGGACTTGATCGTTTGGACGCACCCTCTGGTAAAGACGTTAAGCAATGATGTCTTGCCGCAAGCACCGTCGCCACTGGATAGTTGGTTAGTTGCGTGTGGTAGAGAAGACAAGGGAGGACCGCGACAGGCCTCGACTCACAGCAACACCAGCTTGCGCTGCACGGTTTTATTACCGCCACACGGGAGAGGCATTGTGCTGATAGGTGGAGGGAGGAGGGAGGAGTGAGGAAGAGAGAGAACGGGAGAACGGGAGAACGGGAGAGAACGGGGGGATCCCGAGTCGACGGGTTGATGCGCAGAGCGACCGTGTAGATAGACAGTCGAGGTCGAGGGCGAGGGGAGAGGCCGGGTGAGTCGCGGTCGAGGTCAAAAGATGGAAGATGGAATCGAGGGGAGTCAATGACGTTGCGCGCGATTTAGTCGTAGATGCAAGCAGGATGTCCGAGCAGGGGATGTGGCTACTCGTAGCTGTGGCGCGTAGGATCGAGAATACGATAGCTGGCGTATGATAAAGAGTAGTGTGTGTTCAGTGTTGAGAGTAGAGTCGTGTTGATGGTGTGGTAAGACAGAGACGGAATCGAGGCGTCAATCAATGATGACAAAGCAAGACAATAAAGTGTCTAAAAGAGTGAATACTAGTTGTCTCGGTCCGGTAGACTGCGAAAGGGCGATGGATGATACGGCGAGACGGAAAACAGCAAAACAAAAGGGAACAAGGTAAAGAAAGGGCAAAGGGCAGAATCACAAGGAGACGTGAAAGTGGAAATAGAAGAGCAATACTACGGGTAATTGTACAAGTGACGATAATACACATAAACGACTGGATTAAAATGAGGACGGGAACGGGTGGAATGAGTGGGAGATGGCCGCTATGGGGACCTTGGGCTCCATAGCGAGAGGAGGCCGCTGAACGGCCCATTGTAAGCTTAGTTTAGGTTTTAGCAGTGCTCATACTTAGCGTGCACCGACGCTAAAATACAATACAATTTAGTCATCTATTCACAAAATACAGAAGGCACCGCCTACAATACAGTAGGCTCAGGAGATTACAGGGGACACGCCCTTTCCAGGCATGGGCCATCATGATCCTCGAGGGTGGAAATCTCTCCGGCCTCACTCTACGGCGCACTGGCTACGGAGCTCACACCCCTTTCTTTCTATTACACTGCAGCACGAGTACTTGTGATTATATTGCTTGTGCCTGGCTGTGGCTCGGTGTGGTGGTACTCGATCAACTGGGGTGACACGCTGTTCTACATATATGCTTACATGTACATAAGCATACAGAGTACAGGTGTATTGGCAGCCATTGGATTAGGACATGATGCTATGTCGTAGCTTGTGCTATGATATCATACGAGTATCTGTGCTCTACAACATGCCAGCTCGTTGCTACACGATTCGGAATATACGAGGACAGCTGTACTCGTTATACAGTATCACTGTGCCGAGCATCTCATGATCCTGCAATCACGACATCATGTTGCAATAAACCGTTAAACTCAAAACTAAAACACAAGCATACATATACGTAGAACAATACAATCGGCTGCGCCGTGGTAGCAACCTACCCGTCCTTTTTCCGTTCCTAAAATGTCAACGCCCACCTCTTCCCCTAAGCTACATCGGCGGAATGCCCTCAAACTCGTTGTAGCCCAGCACAAGGTTCATGTTCTGCAGACACTGTGTCGCCGCACCCTTGAGCAGGTTGTCAATCGTGACGCACACAACAACGTGCCGGCCCGACGAGTGCACCGCAAACCCGCCAATCTCCACGCCGTGCTTGCCGCTGATCGCCTTGACCAGCGGCGCCTCGCCCACCACCTTGACCAGCTTCTCGCCCGCGTACCGGTCCTGGTAGATCTGCCGGATGTCGCGCGACGTCATCGGCTTCGCCAGCGGAATGTGGATCGTGTGGTGGATGCCCTGGAACCATACCGCCACATGGGGCGTAAACGCCACATTGTGGCCCAGCTGGTTGCTAATCTCCCGCTCGTGGATGTGGTCCGTCAGACTGTACGCAATCAGGTTGTCCGTCAGCACCTCCACGTCGTTCTTGGGCGACGGCTTCGTGCCCGCACCCGAGTAGCCCGACACACCAAAGATGACCGGCGTGCCGCCAATGTGCTCCAGCAGAGGCGCAATGCCCAGCTGCGCGGCCGTGGCGTAGCAGCCCGGGTTCGAGATCAGCGTCGCGTTCTGGATCTGGCCCCGCTGCACAAGCTCCGGCAGACCGTACGTCCACGTCTTGTCGAAGCGGTAGTCTGCCGACAGGTCCACAATCACGCTCTTGGCCGACTTGTCGCTCGCCTCGGCCCGTGCTTCGCGGATCGCATCCACGTACGGCTTGCACACACCGTTGGGCAGTGCCATCACCCAGCAGTCCACCTCGTTGCGGCTCTCCATGTCCCGGATGTCCTCGGGGCTCAGGTTCTCGTACGTAATCGCGCTCTTGTCGTAGCCCTTGAGCTCCGTGCCAGCAAGCTCGCGCGAGCTCACGTGTGTCAGGTCAAGGTACGGGTGGGCGTTCAGCAGTCCAATCAGCGCCTGGCCAGTGTAGCCACGCGCACCAATCAGCGCAACGCGCGCTTTCCGGCTGCTGGTAGCATTCTTCTTGCCCAGCGGCGGGTTGGGGTTGGTCGTGTCCTCGATCCGGTTGACGCGCGAGCTGTGGAAGCCCGCCGTGGCCATGCGGCCGAAGCGGGCGCTGGCCAGCTTGGACGCCGTCATGGGACGGCGGCCAGCCGTGGCAAACGAAGAGAACGCGCGGGCCTGCTGCTGGTTCAGCGGGTTGGACTGCTTCGCAGCGTGCACGGCAGCACTCGTGGCCGCTGCGCCTGCCTCGACACGAGCACGCTCGGCGGCGCGCTGCAGGCGGGCCTCGAGGTTCGCATCGCCCAGCATGGAGCGGCCGTGCTCGGAAAAGTCCTTCATAAACTGCACAATCTCGTTGCCGTCCTCCACGCCGCACCAGAACAGCACGTTGCCGTTGCGCGCCATGCTGCCGTCGGCCTTGTCAAAGAACCACGTCAGGTTCTCGTCGTTCTCGTTGACCGTCCAGATCATCTTGGGGAAGTCCTTGCGGATCGCCGTGAAAATGTTGTCGGCAACATTGCCCAGCCAGCCCGACTTGGAGATGGTCAGTGTAGCCAGCGTGGCAAAGGGGCGCGCGGCCGAGGGCGGGAAGGCGATGGCCAGGGCGTTCATCTGCTCGTCGTAGTAGGCGCGGAAGGGGTTCTCGCGCAGAAACTCGACGTACGTGTCGACCGTCTGGCGCGCGTTGGGGCCGTCGCGGTCACGCAGCAGCACCGTCTTCAGCTTCTCGAGGTCGGAGAAGGATGTCACGTCGCTGGCCGTGACAAGCTTGGTGCCGCGGCGCAGCAGGGTACCGGCGCCCGAATCGGTAAACAGCTCCTTGTGCAGGTCCTGGGGACGGATGATGGCCACACTGGACTCGCGCGGCAGAGTCTCCAGCAGGTCCTTGATCTCCTTGATCTTGAGGCGCGTGCCGTACTTGCACCACGACTGCTTCATGTACCAGTCGTACTCCTCGTCCAGGTTGATGGCGGAAATCTTGTTGCCGTCGCCGTCAAACAGGCTGCCCTTCTCCGACAGGTAGACAACCTTGAGCGGCTGCAGGGCGCGCGCAAGTTCAACAGCGGCAACATCGGCGTTGACGTTGAGCAGCTGGCCCGACTCGGTCCAGGCAAGCGAGGTCAGGATGGGCAGGCAGCGGTTGTTGATCGCCGACTCAACGACCTCGGTGGCGACACGGTTGACCTTGCCAACATAGCCCCACTTCTCGCGGTCGAGGTAGTCGGCGTAGAAGACGCCCGATGTGATGGGGCGCGCGTGGATGCCGTACTCCTCGAGACGCTGGGTAAACTTGAGGTTCTCCTCCATAAACAGCTTGCGGGCAACGGCAAGGGTAGGGGCATCGGTGACGCGGATACCCTCCTCGAACTGGGGCTCAATGCCGGCGTCTTCGAGCAGCTTGTTGAGCTGAGGACCCGCGCCATGGACGATAACGGGGTACAGGCCGACGTGGTAGAGGAAAGCAAGGCTGGCGCAAAGCTCGTCGAGGTAGTCGGTCAGAATGGCACCGCCAACCTTGATGACGGCAAACTTTTGCGACGAGACGGAAGTGAAGTGGGAGAGGTACTGCTGGGCCTCGCGCTTGGAGCCAATGGAGCTGAGAGCCTGGATCATGAGACCGCGGGTGCTGAGCTCCGTCTGGCGGCTGGAGGACGTGGCAATGGCGCGACGCTGGCTGGCCGCGGTGGTGTTTGCAGAAGAATTGGCGGCATCGGCGGGTGCAGAGGCAGTGCGCTTGGGCGTCGAGAGGGTCGTGTTGGTGCGCAGAGCAGCGGCGGTTGAGGTGGTCCGGGCGAGGATGCAGCGGCGGGAGCCGGCCCGGAGGGCAGTACGGGAGACGGAAGACAGCATTTTTGCAGGATTTTTTTGCAGGATTTAAAGTTGATGAGAGTGGAGAGTTCAACGTCGATGAGTCAAAGGGCCGAGAGACCAAGAGTCACAAGGCAATGGCAGGGCGATGGGGGAGTAGAGCGGAGATTGATATCGAGAGCAAGATGGAAATCCTCTGCCCTCTCAGCCGGTAGGCCGTGTCGGTGCGAAGAAGATGAGAGATGCGAAAGAACGAGACGTAAAGCCCGAGAGCAGACAGAGTGCGATTGTCTGATCAAGAGGTACGAGGCGGAGGGGGGGGGACGAAGCAAAGCAAAAGAAGGACGGAAGGAAAGAGGGGAGAGGAAAGAAAATGACGGAGAGAAAAGGAAAAAGGTGTGGGTATCGATAAGCCGTCTATTTTCTCTAGGCCAAGGCGGGAAACGGCAGAGATCAGTCACGTTGGTACGTAGAGTCATAGGAGAGCGTTAATTCATGATTAAACTATCAATTGAATTTTCAGTTAAATCTAGCAATTTATCAATCAATTAATTGATTAATCAATTTAAATCGAGATTGATAAGGTGGTTAACAAAGCACGGAAGGAGCGAAAAGTGTAGAGGTACAGTATTCCCTATTTTAGCAACTGTTTTAGTAAAGAGCTGGTTGAAAAAACTCTTTAAAACCCGCGTCGACCACTTAAATGGCGGAGGAGGGGTAAAGATCTAGACACCCACGTCAAGTCGCGACGCCGATGAGTTTGAGAGAGAAAAATGGGAAATACGAACAAGATATATAAGAGAAGTAAAGAAACAGACGAATCTGAGAGTCATGCAAAGGCCAAGCCATGCATAAACACGGCGGAGAGGCGTGGTCACATGGAAGGAAACATGGACCGACCTCGCAGCAGAATTAATGGGACGTGATTAGATGTACCGCAGCTTACGTATGGGGAAGGTGCAAACCCGAGGCTGGAAGAGAAGAAAAGAGGACGAAGAAAGAATAAAGAAAGAATAAAATGCAAGGTATGAAAGTACAACTTTGAAAAGTCTTCAGTTGGTCTTGAAGGCCAGAAACAATGAAGAAAACTAAAGAAAACTGAAAAAAGAAAAAGAAAACGTATTCAGGACAGAATAGTAAGGTATGATCACACCAATATCACACATCACCTATGTACAGACAAGAATACCAATACCACGATGCACGGTAATCAGATCAAAGTAACTACGCACGGCCATCGCTATCCGCTGCGCAATAAATACACTTGCGGCACTTTCATAGCATCGTGATTAAATGATTTGATGAGATTAAAACGCCTGCCATCCATCATACATACAGAGGGGTGCTGGCCCCTGTCTGCGGCGATGACCGGAGATCGAGGAACAATCGGCCGAGAAAGACACAGGACATCAGCCAGGGCATTGTAGTCTTGGCACTTGATAAAGAGACAGTAGACACGCAAGGTCCCATCCACCTGCAGCAGTATGTAGAACCCATCGACACAGCCCGATCAAGGCCACCCGTCCGACCCGAACCAGACAGCCGTCCTCTCATCTTCCACCACAAGACAGAGACAATAGAAACAGAAACAAGCAAACGCAATACTGTGGGGGATCAGGGTCCAACCGGCAAGAACATAAGGAGTAACGAAAAAAAGAAACAAAAACAAAAACAAAAACAAAACAAATCATCCATAACACAGCGCCAAAAGGTGCCGCCATAAAATGCACAAGAGACATACGCATCGGATCGTTGCGTGTCTTCTCCCGTCGTCCTGCGTCGGTCGGACAGACGCGTGACAACAAAAGAAGAAGAATAAAAAGCAGTCGTGATCATGAACGTGGTCATAGAAGAGAGAAAAGAGTCCGATGCGTAAACGTGCTGCTATCCAATCGGTCGAGACGCTGCCGGAAATCGATTTGATAGAGTGCTCCGGCCTTATCGACAGACACGGTCGTCAACTGCCCGCCGCAAGGGTATCAGGGTGAAGAGGTGGTAGGCGTAAAGGAGATGACGGTGTCGAGCATACAGCTTAGCGAGTAGCAACGACTGCTGGGACGACAATCACCAGGATCAGGATGATGACACCGGCAATCAGACACATGCGCATCTTCATGTCCTTCCACCACATCTGCTTGCGCACACGGTTGGCCCCGCGCCGGAAGCCATCTGCTGACGCGGCGAGGCCCTCGGTCTTATTCTGCAGGGTGTCCAGACGCTCACCACGGTCGGCGACCTTGGTGATGTTGCCGCGCATGACATCGACAGTTTCGTTGATTTGCTGTTGAAGTTAGTTTAATTATTTTTGTCTCGCTTGTCTGGGGTCGCTATCCATATCGGTATCGTGTGGCCAGTTGGCGGCTGTATCCGGGTCATCGTGGGTGGCTGTGATTGGCGGCGCAATCACCCGTTCCGTAGTGTCCGATATAGTCTCTCCACGCTGAAATGATGCGAGCAATACAAACGACAACGGCAGCGACAGCAGAGAAACATGCCATGCCGGTGGCGACGCCATGTCCCGATGATATCGATGCCGTTGTCGATGATCGCTCTGCTGGTCATGATGCGCGCGCATTGCTGCCTGCGCCACGATAAGGCCGGATTTGCCATTTGCCATTTTCATTTGCCACGTCGACCACATAGATGCTGTCGACACTGTTCGTCTCTGCTTCTTCTTCTTTGCAGTCCTCCTCCTCATCGTTTGTGACCTACCGCTTGCAGAGCTTGTGTCCGCGTAGCACCGCCGCCGGCCTGCTGTGCGGGAGCGGCCTGGCCGCTGGGGATGTAAGGGTCGTAGGGAGCATCCTCAGGCATGATGACGGTTGTGTGTGGAAAGAGAAAAAAAGGTGTGGGAGGGAGGTTGAGATAATGGTGAAAGGGTTGAAAGCGATGTAAGCGATGTATTGGACGATGATGCGACTGCTGATATTGGTTGGGTGAATGAAGGAGAGAAGGAAAGGAGAGAGGGAGGGAGAAAGACAGAAAGAGAGGAGACGGCAGAGAGGGAAGAAAAGGAAAGGGCAGCAGGGGGGATGCGAGTGTTTGGAAATGGTCAGAGTGTCAGCAGAGTCAGTGGTGGCCAGGAGTGCCCCGTAGTTTTACGAGGTTCTGCCACAGCTGAGCGGCAGGGCGTTTTCAGCATGTTTCCAGGCTAGCGTCCGCTGTTTCTATGCTGTTCTATGCTGTTTCCAGGCGAATTTAGTGGACACCTCTATCGCATCTGCCATCTTGCTGCCTGTTTTTAGAAACGACGAAAATGGAGAAAAGGCAGTGGTTGGGCGAGCGCCCAGGTGGATCCTATCGTTGCCATGTAAGAAATAGACCCGGTGCGCCTGGGCAGCCTGGGCAGCCTTAAGAGGAATGAGGGATGGCCAGACGAAGGGAGGCGTCGGCGCCCAGCCACAATGATGACGCCAAGTATCGCGCGCTAGTTTTGCTGGAAAATTGTATGAGATGGCAAAAAAGGTACATCAAGGCAGCTGATACGAGTTGGCTTGAGTCTTGACGGAAACAGAGGCACTGCTGATACGAGAATAGAGAAAGACTAAGCGATGCATACGCCGCAAGGCGAGAAGAAAGAGATACATATAAATATAGTATTTCTCAATAGTAGTATATGTACGTAAAGAGACAAACGCCCAGTTGGCGGGATGAAACAGTCCTGCAACAAAAGAAGTGAGGGGATGCCATGCACGGGAGCAGTCAAACACGGATACGGCTACAGGGAGACGAGAGTGGCCCTATTGAAACAAGCATGACGGCTCTATTGAAACAAAGTATGGGAGAGGATCGAGTTTATCTTGCTGAAGACACTGGAATCGCGTGGTTGGTTAGACCAATGTAAATACCTCTTCGATCTCATCTCACGCAAGGCTGTCATATTTTACAGCGGCGTAGATATTGATCGTCCTTCAAATGTTCAGACTACGCATGCTCACCAGCGGTGCAAGTAAAGCCAATGGTTGCATTCATGGATATGTTGTATTCGTAACGCAGTGCAGACCGTCTAGTGTTGAACAATGTAGAAGCTATTATGCAAATGTTAAAGAGACGCAAAATCAAACGACACATGACTACACACTCGACGTGCTGGTGGCCACCGCGGCTGCTGCCGCCGGTGCCGCCGCCTGCACGCCGCCCTGCCGCTTCCGCAGCACGTTCTCAATAAACGCCTCGCCCGCCTTGTACGACGACCGCACCAGCGGACCGCTGGCACAGTACAGGAACCCCATGTCCAGCGCGCGCTGCCGCCACAGCTCAAACTCGTCGGGCGTCACGTACTTTTCCACCTTGAGATGGCGCTTCGTCGGCCGCATGTACTGTCCAAACGTCACCACGTCCACGTTGGCCTTGCGCAGCTCGCGCAACGCGTCCCACAGCTCCGACTCCTGCTCGCCCAGGCCCAGCATGATGCTCGTCTTTGTGATCAAGCCAGTGCTCGCATCGACCCCGCCGCGCACCTCCTTGGCGTGCGCCAGCACCTTGAGACTCTGCCGGAACGTCGCGCGGCGGTCGCGCACGTACGGCGTCAGGCCCTCGACCGTCTCCACGTTGTGCGCGTACACGTCCAGCCCGCTCTCGGCCACAATGCGCACCATGTCCAGGTCGCCCATAAAATCGCCCGTCAGCGCCTCCACCAGCAGCGTCGACTTCTTCTGCTTGATGCGCCGGATCGTATCGGCAAAGTGGTGCGCGCCGCCGTCTGCCAGGTCGTCGCGGTCCACGCTCGTCAGCACTACGTAGCCCAGACCCCAGCGCGCCAGCGCCTCCGCCGTATTCTCCGGCTCGTGCGGGTCCAGCGCCGCCGGTTTCCGGTTCGTCTTGACACTGCAGAACCGGCAGCCGCGCGTGCACGTGTCGCCCATCAGCATAATCGTCGCCGTCGCCGACGCACGCGACGACCCGCCCCAGCACTCGCTCAGGTTCGGGCAGCGGGCCTCTTCGCACACCGTGTGCAGGCCCAGACCACGCAGATCGCTCTTGATTTTGCGCAAATTCTCGTTGCTTCCAGGGTTGGGAATGTCCGTCTTGAGCCACGGCGGCAGGCGTGTAATGGTGCGTTTGCGGCCCTCGGGACCGACCTCCACCGTCTTCAGCTCATACGCATCCGACGCCGACATGGGCGCCTCGGGAGCCTCGCCGACAAATGCGGAGAACGGGGCCACCGCTGTATCCTTGAAATACGTGGGCCGGGACCGTTTCGTGGCACCGGGGCCGACGGATGATGTAGAAGAGGACGAGGAAGAGGCGGTAGAGGCGGAAGACGCAGAAGGCGAAGATGACGCAGAGGTGGCCGTAGAGGGGAGGGCGTTGGACTCGGTGGCAAAGGATCGGCGTGCCGTCGCAGCCAGGTTTGGGGCCGTCCGCACAAACGACCGCCGCAGCGGTGATATAGAGGCCATAATGTGTGTGTGTGATTGTAGACTGGTTGTTGTTTGCAGCAAAATAAGTCGTTGGTTGCAGGATGGAGAGACTCTGATGAAGACGTCGGAGGTGGGACAGAAAGGTCCGAGCAGACCAAATTTGTCATAAAAAATCGTTATCGCCTCCTATCAAAAAGAAGAACGTTTTAGTCGTTTTAGGGCCGTTGGGGCGAGTTCAACGCCTACAAGGACCCAAGAGACGATCTTATGGCGGCTGACACTCTGTGTCGATGGAGCCGTGTTCAGGCGACGCCTGGATCGAGCCTATCAGTCTATCCAATTACGGATCACATGAATTACGATGCAGCGAGTATTTACTTAATCAACGGCTATCGTTCCGAAATCGTTGTCGCCAAGTCACATGATCGTAATTGATGATAGATGATTACTAGCCGTTCTGGCCAATCATATGCCCCGTTTAATACCTGGGGAACCCCAGCCGCAGCGCGCACCTCGGTAGCATCGACGACGACGACGTCCAACATCACGCCGAATCGGACACGGCCGCACCGACACCTCACACACAATGGCTCCCTCTATGCCGCCAAGTGCCGTTGCTGGCTTGCTTCGGCCCAGCTCGTCAGCCTCGACAATGGCCTCGCGACTGACGTCCATGACGACGACGCGGTCTGTCGCCGCACTGGCCCGGCCAACACGCCGCGCCTCACCATCACAGCCACCACGCACCCTGCCATCGACACAGTACCGGTGCTACCAGAATGGACAAATACCATCACAATTTCAGCAGTTCCAGCAGCCGCAGTTCCAGCAGCCGCAGTTCGCGCCGCCGCCGCCGCCGCCAAGATGGAGGTTCCGCATCTTCACGCTCAACCGCTGCCTGTTCCTCTTTGCCACAACGGCGTCGTACCTTGTCGCCGACCAGTACCTGAAGAGCGTCGTCTTTGCCGAGCTCAGCGGCAGCCGGCCCACGACGCCCGACGAGATCCGGCATGCCGCCCATGTCCAGGAGGAAAGCATCGCCTACACTGACCGCTTCGATTTTGTCAAGGCGATGAAGAGCAATCCGGACTGGGAGGAGTGGCGGATGGACGTCAGCGGCGGTCCTGCCTCCACGCACAGCACAGACAGTACATCTGAGCCGGGCCGCGTGCGGCTGACGACGGGTCCCCTGGGCGGTGTCGACGGCATGGGCTGTGGCCACCGCGTCTTCCGCAACAGCGTCACGGGCACTGTTGTGAGCATCATCTACATTGGCCAGAGCTTGTCAGGCTGGCCCATGGTGGTCCATGGCGGTGCGCTGGCCACCATCCTGGACGAGGCCCTGGGCCGCTGTGCGATCCAGCTGGTCGAGGCCGGCACCGCTGTCACGGCGCGTCTCCAGCTCAACTACAAGAAGCCGTCGATTGCCGGAAACTACTATGTCGTCACCTGCCATCCCGAGCTGGAACAGGATACTGTCCTCAATGGCGGCAAGCTAGCCCAGCGCAAGGTCTGGTGCAATGCGACGCTGGCGCAGGTCTCCCAAGACGGCAAAATCGGCCAGCCCAATGTCGAGGCAAAAGCCCTCTTTGTTGTGCCTCGGAGCTATAACCTACCCAAGGTGAATCAGCGGTTCTGATGTCTCGGCAGCCGAGTGGTGCCGTTCCACATAGATCCATGGCGAGCGGACGAGATAGATTGGCGTCAAACGACATGCAACAGTTCTTTGTCAGATGCAAGACACATCTATTTGTGCAACTCTGCTTGCACTTGGCCACTATATTTGCTGTAGAAACGAACCGTGCTTAGACTTCACAATGCCATGTTATATTAGAGTATTTGTTCCAAATTATATTATCCGTGTATATTGCTGTGCTAATCTCGAGTGCCCGTCGAACCTGTCTCGACTCACTATCATCTGCCCCCTGGCTCTGATCTATCCTACCAATGTTTGCGCATTCTGATTGGCATATGACGACTAGAAAAACTCCCCGAATAGAAACAAAACTGAAGCACAAACCCGGCTAATGTCCTGTAGCGCTGTAGCGCCAGTGTGGCAATACAAAAGGTATAGCCGTAGGCCACCTGTGGTACATAAAAGGTGACATATACACAATCTTCCCGTCAGACTGGTCGTGTCCGGGATGACACACTCGTACACCACACCATAATCTCTCCTGGCGGCTCATCGTGGCAATGCCACACATACCGCAAGACCATGCCGCGTCAGCTCGGCAGGCATATGCACGTTCTCCATGCTGCATTGTCTGTGCCGGCTGGTCCACCTACTGCCAGCATGTGGGCTCGCCGTCGTCGGAACTCTCTGTGTTGCTGGAGCGCGCACTCAGTGCCTGTTTGACCACTTGAAGGGTTTTGGCCTGGGGCCGAGCCTCAATGCGAGGTTGAACAACCTTTCTGGTATCTTGAGGCGGAATAAAACTGTGTGGATCACCGATGCTCAGGTTTGCGATACGGCCGTCAGGGAAGCCTGCATTCCATTCATTGCAAGCCGAGTACAGCTTGCTGAGATACTTGGTGCGCTTGAAAGAGACCGACTTCGGCATGTCGGGGTGCATCAAGTGCCATTCGCCCTGCCGAGCCCGAGTCAGACCGACATTGAACCGGTACATACCATCCATGAAGTCGGTTGGGTAGCCGCGGACATAGTCAATGGCGATAATGTCTGCCTCGTGGCCCTGCGAGCTGTCCCATGTACGGGCCTCCACGCGCTGCGGGATGCGGAGCTTGGGGTATTTCACCGCCAGTTCTCCAATGGCTTGCTGATACTTGGAAACGGCAGCCTTGTAGGGCGCAAGCAAAAGAATCGTTCCCTGGTTGTGCTCATTCTCGGCGCTGCGGAATCTCTGGTCCTCGATGAGCTCGAGGACCCGTTCCATGGTCCACTGCATGTGCTCGGTGTGGTACCAGCTGGTGCCAGCCTTGACTGGGCTGCCAACCCCTTTGAGATGAACAATGACTCGCGGGACGAGGCAGCGTTGACCCGACATACGTTCGAGGTACTGGCGTACAAACTCAGCCCATCTGGGAAACCGCTCTGTGAACGGAATTCCGGATTTCATCTTTCCATCATAGATGAGCTTCGAAGGGAGACGCTCTAGTCCACCATACGCGCGGTGGTTGATGAGAAGCTGGTGCTTGAGAACACCGGCCATGAATGCGCGCTCCATAGTCGAGGTCGCGAGCTGCTTGCCGTATGGGTTCGTGTTGTTGCTCTTGACGGTCGGCTGGGTCTGACGGTGATCGCCAATGAAGATCCAGCCAATCTTTGGACAGAAATTGGCAATGGCAATGAGAGCCGACAGCTCACGGGCATGTGCGGCTTCGTCAAGAACTACAAGGTCGGGCTTGAACATGCTCCGGAACGCCGATGCAGCGACGCAGGGCGTCGTAGCGATGAAGTCAGCCTGATATAGGACAACAGAGTACAACTCGTAAATCTCCTTGCGTAGGCTGCGGTTCTCCAAGGCACTGTTGTTGCACGTCTCCAGCAGGTTGGTGAGGTCATCGAAATCGCTCTTGTACTCTTCGTAGTGCTTCCAAGCTGCCTCGTCCAGAGTCGGAATGATGTGCTGGTGCCGTGTCTTATTAGGCACTGAGGGTGCGCCTGTTTGGTGTTGGGTGAACAGTTCAAGAAACTTCCTGGAGAAATCAACCTCGGGCTCCTCCGAGTTGTCAACCTGGACCTTGCGGGTGCGTCTTTGCACCGCATCAACGCGGACACTTTTCTTCAGCTCGGTGCCAAAGCTTCTCATGCGGATGGCACGCTTGGCAAGGCCAGCGTTTCTCATGAGGCCAATGTACTTGGCCGTCGCGTCGTCGAGCGGGTCGTTGATGTCCAGCATATAAAGGACCCTGGCGTCCGTTTTGCTCTGCAAAATGCCAATGACTGTCATGGCCCAGTCTGTCTTGCCGCCACCAGGGCCACCCGGGAGCATTGCAATGCCGCAAGGCATGTTTGCCAGAAGGTCGTGGTACGCCTCACGCTGGTGCTCGTTCATGCGAGCATACTTCTTCTGTATGTACAAGGGAATCCCCGAGCGGGGATGGTCGGGCTTGATCATGTGAGGGTACTGACGAAAGATGCTTGTTGTAAACTCTGGCTCGCCAAAATCCACCAGGTACTTGAAAGCAGCAATTTGTTGGGGCTGAACATCATTGGGGTTGGGCACAGAAAGTGCACCGGGCTGCATAGGGACCATGCTGTCATTGTTGGGGCTCAGCTTCACGGGACCATCCTGAAGTGTCAACCTTTCAGTCAGCTCCAGCCAGTCTTGGACCATGGTGATCCTGCGGGGACCGTAGTGAGTGGCCTCAGTGTCGATGGCCGGGGCAGATGCCGCCTTGACGAGCTTGCTGAGGGATCTCATCTCAGCCTCGAAAGTGGCGTCAGACTTTGTGAAGAAAAAGCCAACTTTGGACGCATTGCCTTCGTTTAAAGTGAGTCTGTCCAGCGCCTTACTGCGGTCGCTGTCCTCGGAAATGAGTGCCTTGATCACCGCATTCGAGTCATCTTCCGACTTGACAAGCGTCACATTGAACACCAAAAGCTGTGCCCACGACTTCTTCGAGCCGCTAGCTGCTGCGAAATTGTTGTAGACTCGCTTGGCACTCCACCAGGCGGATGTCTTTCCGTCATCCTCCACGAGACGCATCTGGCACTGCTCACCAACTCCAGGAATGTGAGTCGCGATGCTCGATGTTGGCTCGACGAGAATGACCCAGATGTCAACATCGTCGGACATGGAAACCTTGAGCAGAGGCCAGGCGTTGAACTCGTCTTCACCCTTGTTGAGGTTTTCGATTTCGCGAGCCTCTAGGGCGTCCTCAAACTCGGCAGCGGCCTTGTGAATCTCCTTGAACTGCTGGATCGAGTCGAAGCGGACAATCAGGTCAGCCATGGCTGAGGACTTTTGGATGGGTTGGACGGGACGGGCCACAGTCGTAATGCTGGCTTCTGGAACCTATGTGTACCATTGTCAGCTCATCCTCGTAACATAAGAAGCAGGACATCATTAGCTCTACAAACCCTAGGAGAATCATCAGTCTTGAGGTACACGACCAGTGCCGTACGGAGGCGGTTGGCGTGTTCGGCGTACATGACGCCTTCGAATTTAGTAACATCCATTGTCCGACTAGCGTTGGGCAAATGTTGATGGGTTTTGAGGCAATGTTGATATTGAGGAGATGTGATGGGTGCTAGTATGATAGTGACGGTGTAGATGTAGGAGGGAGGGGGATGGGATGAGGGCGAGGCTGCTGGAGAGCCTATATGTTGTCGTCGTTCAGAGCTGGTAAGTTGAATAAGAGCTGACTAGTGAAGTAGAGATAGACAACGATGCAGGTGTTGGTATCGAGGCCGCGTGGAACGGTGAAACAAAAAAAAACAATAGGTCAAGTAATCAAGATGGGAAGCCAAGCGTTGGAGAATCAAAATGGGATGGAAGGGTGGTTGCTTTCAGAATAGCATCCAGAGGTAGGGCCACAAGTTGAGGCAAAGTGTTGAGATATGAAAGGAGAGAGGAGGAGAGAAGAAGACAGACCGGGAGAGGGGATGAGGGAGGCTCTTATAGTCCAGCTGAGAAATATTAATTCACGCGGCTGATCGTGACTCTTTGAGGAAGGAGCTTCTATTGGTCCTGCTGATTCTCGTTGCCTGTGGCTTTCTCGCTTCACGAGGAAGGAGCAACCGTGATATGTAGTCAAAGTAGTGCACCTGATTGGCTGCCTTGCCCAAGATGGAGTCGTCGTGCCTTCCCAACTCGGCAAGCAAGACATGCATCCACGCCAACAATAGCAAACGATCCAGGAGGGTGCTTATTCAATATAAAAAGAACATAAAATGAGGAACAGTGAGTCACTGGTCGGCCTCACTTGGTTGAGGAAGGAGCGACGTGACGATATTGTAAACAGTGCAGGCGCTGAATAATACAGTACAGATATGATTATGTGATGCTCAAAGATTCTCGTCAGGTGTTGCAGGCTTGATATCACTCTACCAATGGCTATCATGATGTGAGGCATCATCAGTATGTATCTTCTCGCACACGAGCAAAGAAAGTCTGTCAAGCTATAGACTCCAGGTGGCTGATGCATGATGCGGTTTGAATCATTACGAAGAGGCTGTGGATGATTCACTAAAGTGTGACGCAGTGATGTCTTATTAACAGCAAGACTTTATTATCAAACGCCTTTCTCAGTCAGTCCTGATTATCGGCAACTAGGTGGACAGAACCCTCTTGAATAGATAATTGTACAGATCTTAGTGGGACGGGTTTATGTGTGCATGATAAAGACATGGGCATCTCCACGAAACGGCCGAGATATGTCTTGTGCCTAGGGTGTGTGATCTGATTATCGTTGCGTCGTGTAGATGTAGTGATGGCGATGTTGTCGTAAATATGTAAATAATTGGGGCCTTTTGCCAGTAATTTGAAACCTATTTTCTGTTGCATTCATGTATTATTGATATCTGCACTTATTCTTGTTTAATCGTAGTAACTCGCGGGCAGACCAGTTCAGTAAAGATAAAGAAAACCATCACTTTACTTGACTCGCATAGGCCAAAGCCGAATACTATTTTTAATGTGAACCAGTCAAATTCTAAGCTAATATTCTGGTCAAGGCAAAAAACCGCAATGCGTACGCATGAACAAGACAGACAGGTTATAATAATACAATATCCGGGCATGGGAAGAGTGAACGGTAGCATGCCTTGTACGGATCGAAAAGCAGTGCCAAAAGGTCATCAACATTGCGTCAAACGCCTCAAAACATGAGAAAAGACAAAACAAAAAAAAAGAAGAGACAAAAACCACAGGTCAGGCCGGCACCTAATCCTCATCAAAAATCTGGTACGTGTTCTGCAGAATCGTGTCGATAACGCGCACGTGCCAGCGCCCCTTTTCGGGGTCGCCGCTGCCGGCGCCCATCAGGGTCGGACCAAACACAATCGCCAGGTTCTGCGACGTCATGCGCGTCACATGGGCATTCTCCACGACGCGGTTCAAGTGCAGCACAAGCGCACGCAGCGTCGCGTAGTTGGGGTCCGGCAGGTCGTTGATGACGGCGTGCAGCGAGTCGCGGCGCATCGTGTCATCGTCGTGCTGTGCCGCCTCGACAAAACGGTCGTAGTGCTGGCGCGTCAACAACGGGTCCGGCAGGTCACGGAAGAACTGCTTAAGCAGGCCGGCGACACTGTTGACGTCGTGGTAAAAGTGCTCGGGGTTGCGGAAGTCCAACGCGGGAGACGACGAGTCCGTGTCAAACATGGACTTGAGCTTGTTCACGTGCACAAGCGAGCCCGACAAGCGGTAAATGCCCTCCACCGTGAGTCCAAACAGGTCGACAGCCTGGATGCACTGGTACACGACCATGGGCACGGCCAGGCTATCACGCTCGTACAGCGATTCCAGCGACACACCAAACATGGGGCGCGACTGTACCATACCACCTGCGTTTGTCAGCGGCGGCAGCCCTTGCGGCGGAGCAGGCGCAGGCGCGGCCGGGTGCTGCATCAGAGAACTTGCAGCGCCGTTGCTGCCGCCCTCGGGCTTGCTCGTCTGGAAGGGAAGGGCACCGAGCTGCGGTGGACCCGTGGGGCCCGTGGACGAGTTGTTGTAGAAGCGATTAGTAGCCTGAGAACCGCCAGGGCCCGAGTTGGCACTGTCGCTGCCGCCAAGAGGGACAGTCGGGTTGCGGATTTGCAGGGGACCATGATGCTGAGGCAAGTCGATCTGCGGCGCCAGTGCACCGGAAGGGCCGCCAAAGCCGCTGCTGTAACTAAGGCTGCGCTCGTGGCTGTTACTAAACACACTGCCGATACCTGAGTTGACACGGAGACCGGGCTGGCCAGCTCCGCCAAACTTTTGGCTATTTGCCGTCTGCGGCGGGCCTGTCGATGAAGCATCGGGCTCTCCTGTAGCAAACATTGACGCGCCGCTGGATGTGGCGGGCGGCTGCGACACGGAGTGCGAGAACTGGCGGGATCGGACGGTGGTGGACGACTGGGCTGGCGGTGCTGTTGTCGTTGCTGCAGCGGCCGAGGCAGTGGGACCACCAAGGACAGCGTGACGCTCGTACTTGGGCTCGCCCGTCTTGGGAGGCACCTTGGTGTAAAAGGTGCTGAGGTGGTTGTTGAGATCGCGCTCCGTGTCAATAGAAGTTACGACCTCGCGCAGACTGCGAACGTCGGGCTTTTGTGCCGACTTGATCGGGCTAATGCTAAGGCCGTTACTGAGCAGCAGCTTCTCGCTGAACGACGCGTACTTTTGCACCTGCAGCACCATGCCGCCGTCGCACTCGCGCACCAGGTCCTGCAGAGCCTTGATAATCTCAGGCCGACCGGTGGCGAGCAGCTCAGCACGCTCGCGCGACAGAGTGTCCACGCGGTTGTGGTAGTCCTCATCCGAGGCCTGAACCTTGCGCAGCAAATCTTCCTCCAGCTGGGCGGCCGACTTGGGACCCTTGAAGCCGAAACCACCACGGCGGGTCATGTCGCCTGTACGCGCGCGGTCGTACTCCTCGGCGAGCGACTCGTACTTGGCCTTGGACTTGCGCGTCGCTGTCTCGAGGTCGGCCACGCGTTGCTCCGCAGCCAGACCGGTCTGCTTCCAGCCCTTGCGGTTCTTCTCTGCGATCGATGCCAGCTCCGACAGATCCTCGTGCATCTGGTGCAAGGACATGGAGAACTGGTAGCCATTGTCTGCCATGCGGCTGTGGATGTCCATCATCTCACCAAAGGCCGCTCCAAATGTGCTGCTACCTTGGGAGGGGTCGCTGCGGGAAATGCTGTCCTGTGTCGACCGGGCCAGTTTGCGCATACCTGCAGAGTAGTCCTCTTCCAGCTGCGCGCGCTTCTTGAGAAACAGGCCAAATTCCTACATTGTTAGATGTTCTCCTCTTTGTCTCCTCTTTGTCTCTTTCCCTTTACTCTCTCGTCTCTCTCTCTCTCTCTCGGACGGGACTTGACACATACCTTTGCCGTTCCAATGCTTTGCTTGAGACGGTTGAGCATAGTGACAATGCCAATCTCCGACTGCAGCACTTCGTTGACTTCTTTTGGCACCTCATGGCTGGTGGTGGCCTGTGCCGCACTTGTCACTGTCTGTGCGTCATCAGCCACAGTAGAAGGGCCGGCGCCGCTGCCGACAACTTCTGGTGCGCCTGCGGCCTCTGTAGAGTCCGGGCCGAACAAGCCGGTGGGTGCAGATGTCCCTACGGGAGACATTTGGCTTAGAAGGCTGCCCCTCCGCTCTTCGCCAGCTGAGGCGGCATTCGGGTGGTCCGAGGCCGCCATAATGTAGATGTGAGTAAAAGTTGGATGGAGATAAAAAGTGATATTTGACCGCGGTGGTAATGCTCCAGTGTTGGTCGCGAATGGATTGAGTGGAAGAAACTTTGGGTGTCGAGACTATCTTCGATGGCTGTATGAATAACCTGCGATTCACTAGGCGGGTCGGGTACACAACAGCAAGCTGTTCGAGGAGAGCGAGCAGGGGCGAATAGAAAGAGCGAGAATGAGACAAGTCAGACACGGATGGATATAGACAGTCTTGTGCTTGTGTAACGTTGAGTGACGAGCTACTTGGTGGAAGAAAGACAGGCCGTCAAGCGTCGCCAAAGTTGGTCAAGAAAGCAAGATGCGCTGGAGGTGAACCAGAAGTGACAAAGAATGTCGAGGAGGACGAAGTCGAAGACAACGGGGACGACGGGGATGACAAGGCGACTCCGGGAGAAGGTGAGCGGCGAAATGGTTACAGTATTTGTCCTTTTCGTTAAGAGTGTTACACAGCGTTGTCGCTGGGGGTAGTGAAGCAAAGTGGCGTGGAATGGTGATGTGACAAGGTGTCGCGGAGGTGGAGGAGAGAGCAGAGAGGGGACACGATACGAGACAGTTTGTGCTTAGTCATAATTGGATGCGACCGAAGGGAGTTGGTCCATTGAATACTGGCCCCACTAATGAACTCATCACCACATCCCATAGCATTGATGCGTTTACACTCTTTTCGTGACTTTTCAGTCTACTTTTGCACTCATTTAACCTCATTCAGATCATCAGATGTATGCGACAATAACTGTAGGAATTAATCTACGAGGGACGCAGGGATGCGTAGAGGGGGTTGTCAGTCACTGAAAAAGACGAGAAAAAAGAGGCCGGTTCTCGGTACTTTTAGTGGATTTTAGGTGACAATGCGCTATTGTATGCTTAGGGCATCTTGGACGCGACGCGCGCAAGTCGCTCTTCTCCACCATGAAACAGAGGCTGAAAGTCTCAGATTTATATTAAGTAATTCTGTGTTATCTTCTACACTGATACGGAGTACTCGCTGTATCAAATGCCAATATGCTTGGCTACCATGAAGAAGCTGACGGTTTCATGGTATGATCGTATCATCTGTATCATGCCATGATGTATCAGTCTTGCTGAGTCATCAGGCAGCTGTGTGGTATTGAAGGCATCCCTGTATCACTGAATGCCGAGAAACTCATCAGGCCTCCAGCTGCCCGGTACCAAGCGCGATGATGCGGCTGCCGAGGGAGATCGCTTCATAGAACAGATGAAATCAGCGAAAATAAGAGGGCAATGCTGATGGTCTCACACGAGTAAGAAGACCGGGCACTTTACATTCGTCGACTTGATGCCTTTATCACAGGTATCGAAGCGGCCTTCTCGGACCCAGATGTGACTTCAACAGCTAAGCGTAAGCTCGCCAAGCTCCATCAAGGTACCGATCCATGCACGACATACCATCCTCAGATCATTAGCCTCATGGCAGAACTGGGGTAACGCCGTTACGGTTTCGGCTTTAAGTGTGGTCTGAGAGAAGAGCTCATGAATCTCCTCGTCGGTCACATTCCCAAAAGAATTTGTCTTTCCGCTGGACACCCGGCCACCAGTGGTTTTCGACGAGCTGAAAGAAGCATCTTGCTCTGCTCCGATCCTACGTCACTTCGAACCCAGGTTGGAGACTGTGACCGAAACGGACACCTTTGCCTTTGCCGCCTTCCAGAGGATGATAGCTTCTTGCTATCGTTCTCGCTTTTCAAAAGTGGCAACCTCACCTCCTCGGTACCCCCGACCCTATCCTGGTCTACACAGATCACCTCAGCCTCCAGTCTTTCCTGACCAAGCAGCTGCTCAATCGCCGCCAAGCTCGTTGTGCCCTTCAGCTGTCGGAATACAATTTAAGTTGGTGTTTCGTCCAGTTTCTATGAATGGCAAAGCTGATGCGCTGACACGTTGGTCTGCAGACCTTCCTCCTAGATAGGAAGATGGCTGCAGTCGCCCCGTCGATGCAAGAAAAGCTGAGGTGTCTATCAGGAATTTCAGCTCACAGGAGCTCGCTTACTCGAAGAAAGCCTACTAGTACTGCTATGAACACTTCTGTCTCGGTTTCAAATCTGAGAACATTACTGTCTTGGTCAGCTCTGTTACTCATCCTGTCTTTGTTATTTATGTTAAGCAGAAGAAGAAAGGCATAAGAATGATATGTTTTCCTATCTGTCTGTAGGTTTTCTTCTGCAGCTTGATAATTCACTTTGTACACCATACATTGTGTACTCATCTCCTTTGTCACTGTTGTCACTGAATACATATTGTCCTTGATATCTTCTTGTCCGCCGCTCAATCGGTCGACGAGATGGAGCGCCGCATCCTTGCCTTGGAGTACCAAGCGCAAAGAAAATACAACATACTTTTATAATAGTGCAATTTGATCACATCACTCCTTCTATATGTACCAAGTGTCGGATCATTATTCACGTGACTGTGATGGACGGAAAACCACGAAGTGGTTTGGAGTCCTAACAAACGGCATGAAAGGAAGGTTGGCCTCAAGAACAAACAGACAGTAGGAAGGACAAACGACGTGAAGTAGGGTTGGCCTCAGAATGGAACATGGCCGCCCATCATGGGGTATAAATAGGCAGGGCGCTGGCGCCCTGCATCTCAGATTAGAAGAGGAGAAGACCAGACTTACCACCCAGATTGATACACAGCTTTAGGAAACCCCTTCTGACTCTGTATCGATCACGGTAACAGTGTCGATCACGTTCACCAATCTACTTTCTATTGCCATCTCAATAAACACCTTGCTGCAAACCCACACCAAGCTGAATAGAGTAACAAACTGTCCGCTTGAGTAAGTCTACACTGACGACAGCATCATAGATGCCAACTGGTCCTCACCATTCAATCTATCCAGATCCATCAGCTGAACGGAAACAGAAAGACGGGCCCAATAACTAACGAGCCAACAAGTTGAGAGCTCCTGCATAATATAGTAGCCAATTCACATTAGGATGGAAATTTGTAATTCATACTTTAAACTAGAGCAAAGACCGGCAGGCAACCAAAGACACCATAGAGGACAGATAACACTGTGCTCGTTCATCATGACAGGAAACAGAAGGTAATCGAACAAGAAACAAGAAACGACAACAATCAATAAAAGACCAGCTAGCTATGCCGCCTTTGTCTTGGCGGCCGGCTTGGCCTGGAAAATGGCCAGCAGATCGCTAAAGACACCGCGCCAGCCGCGGTAGATGGTCAGCGCATTGAGCAGCTTGACAAAGCGCCAGATAAAGATGTCGCTGGTTTCGAGGTCGTGGGCATAGCACTCCCAGACAGCCTGACCGCGGGGGGACGATGACGAGACAGGTGTATCCGACGCCGCTCCGTCGGGCATGCCCAGCAGCTCGGCATCCTCCTTGACTAGGTCGGCCGCCGTGGGGTCGTCCCGGATGGTGCCGCTCGCGCCCACGAGCATTGGCGGGCCGATGACGAGGGCGCGGCCCTTGATGGCCTGGTCGGCCATGAGCCGCGTGCCGGCGTCGACAACGTCCTCGACGCGGCCCTTGCCGCTGCCGAGGAGGAACCCTCTGCCGGCGGTCGGCAGGATGGCCGTCTCGACAAAGTAGGGGCACAGCATGTTGACGCGCAGGCCGTTGTGGACGGTGCCGGCGGTGCCGCGCAGCGCGCGGAACAGGCCCGTAACGGCATGCTTGGACGCGGTGTAGAGCGCCTGGCCAGCCAGCGGCGTGAGGCCGGCAATGGAGCTGATGAGCAGGAGGTGATGGTCTTTGGGTGCCGGGTTCTGGGCCATCCAGTAGAGGCCGAGATGGACGGTGTAGAGCACGCCCGTGATGTTGACGTCGACAACGGCCAGCTGGGGCGGGCTCGGGCCCGGCACGCCGGAGCCCGTGTATGTGCTGTCGGCCACGGGACACTCGAAGCCGGCGCCGATAACGGGCGACTGCGTATCGGCGATGCCGGCATTGGGCACGACGGCATCAATGCCGCCCGGCGCCGCCACGTCCACGGCCTTGCGAAAAAAGTCGGCCTGGCTGTCCCAGCTGGTGACGTCACAGTGGAAGTAGTAGTGGTTGTCGCTGCCGCTTGCGCTCTTGACGGCTGCCAGCACCGCGAGGCCCATTTCGTCGTTGATGTCACCAATGATGACCTGGGCACCGGCCATGGCCCATTTATGGGCAAAGGCCGCGCCAAAGCCCGACGCGCCGCCCGTGATGACAATGGTCTTGCCGCGCAGCGAGTCAGTGCTGTAGGGCGCGGCCGTGTCGACGGGGCCCGACTGGCCGGCGAGAGCCGTGATGGGGTTGACCTTGTCGAACATTGCTAAAAGTATGGAGACGAAGAATGTGAAGAATAAAAATCCAAGATACCCTGGACACTCATATAGAAACCCGTGCGGCTGAGAGGCACGCAACCGCCAGGGATGCTTATCTTCTTTGTACTCTCCCTCTATTTATTGTCATATGTTCTACGCATAGTATTCTAGCCTAGGCAGTGGAGGCATCGAGCTAAGCTGAACCGTTGTTGGTCGTTGGGATGTTGGGTTCATGCTGCATGGACCAGAAAAGGACAGACGCAAGTCTGTAAAGTAGCGGTGGACTAAAACTACTATATGACGACGAAGCCATGTATGAAGTCTGGTGTGTAAATATGATAAGAACAACGAATGGAACACACAGCGTGAGACTGCGAGGTTACAAGACAACGGGGGTCTGTGTGTTGTCTGTCATTCGTATATATGTTTTCCTTTCTTCTTCTTCTTCTCTACTTCTGTGAACCACTTTATCTACCCAAGAATACCATCTTCACAATCTACCCAACATGTTGTCTGTGCTGCGGCGGTTACTGTAAATAACCAATCCTCTGTTGGATGTAACTGGAGAATCCTACCGGCCTCTAGCCGGATTTGGCTTGCATCTTTTTATATCATATCATGCTCTGCGCTGGCTATTTGCGTACACATACATAGCTTACGGCTAGAAACAGCGGCCGCATCGGGTCATAGGCGACTTCGGGTACGGGAACTTGCTCTATATTGGCTGACATATTGCTGACGGCGTGCATGGACAGCAGACTGCGTACCAAAAGTTGATTGCGAACGGCCCAGCCAACGAGACGTATGAGCTGGGATGCGTACAAAAGCCGCATTTGACACACAGATCTGCATGGACCGCTCAAGGCAGCACAGATAGTGCAGACGTGCACAGCGTTGAGGTTATTTCTCGGTTGCACTTGTGCAGCCGTTGTACAACCTTGGTATCTGGTCCATGACTAGTATTTCCGATCTCTACCCCGAATGACAGACTTGTCTTTCCTCTATTCCTGCCGCTTGGCGGAACTTGTCACTAGCCACTGTTAGACGACGGGGGATGCTGTGCTACCCGCCTCCTCGTCTATTCCCGTTCTTTGGTCTTTGATCTGGCTCCTGGACGCTGGCGCGGCCACACTGAAGCGTTGGTGCTCATATATTATTGAATTATCAAAAGATAAAAGGACAGAGGAAAGCAGCAGTGCAATAATTACTTTGGTCATCAAGTCATAAAGTTGGCATGCTTGGAGATTACAACAGAGCAGAACCACGTGCCATCAGACCCAGAGGCTGCCTGCACCTCGGAAACGTCAGATGCAGCTTCTGGCATCACATGTGCCACTCTCGTCTGTTCGGCAGCTGCCATCTCTGCTGCCTGGATCGCTTTCTCGGCCGCCCGCTTCATGACAGTCAGTTCCTTTTCGGCCGCCTTTTGGAGCTCCTCAAAGTAGTAGTCGACAGGAAGCACATCCTCTTGTGCTCGGATGGCATCTTGCTGTCTATCGGCTGCTTGTTCTCGTTCGCCATGGCGCTTGCTTGCTTTGATGATGCTTGCAAGGTGTTGTGAGGATGTCTGACGACTGACGTGTCCAACAATGATGTTGGTGAGATACATCTAACCTGATTGGGGAGGATCGAGATAGCAATGCATTGATGAAAGGCGTTGTATTATACACAGGATGGTATCAACAGGGTATACACTTGGAAAGTCTACACAATACTCCATAGAGCCGAGACACTGTATGCTACTGCATTGAATTGCTTCTACGGGTCAGGAATGCTGCAGGGACCGCTTAAAAATCATCGCCGCGGCTGAGAACTTCCTTGACGTTTGGACGCAGGATAATAGTCTGTAGGGTTAGCACTGCCATCATAAACACAAACACGAGCGCGAAAGAGAATACGTACATGCTCGTACTGGGCCGTGTAGGAGCCCTTCTTGTCGACCAATGGCGGGTATGCCTCGACAATGTTGCTGGACACCAGGTTGTTCAGGCCCAGCAGGTACTTGTCATGACCCAGCCGGTCAATGTAGCGCCGGCAGAACGGCAGCGTGCCAAAGTTCTTGTTAATCACGTTGAGCACCGTCTTGGCGGACGTCAGGCGCAGCGGGATGTTGGCCGGCGCATCGGCGCGCTTGGCGTAGTGCGAGCACTCGCCCTCGTCGCGCACGTAGCCGTTGCCCGTGCTGCCAAATGTCTCAATGGCATACACCTCGCCCTCCTCCATCTTGGTCATGTCGTTGGACTTGACAATCGGCACGCTCTTGCCGCCGTGAATCTTGAAGCGGTCAATGGTGTGTCCGTTGAGGTTGCGGATCGCCTTGATCGGGTACGTCGTGCCGCCGAGCTCCACCTCGTACGACTCCATCGTCTCCTGGATCAGCTCGCCAATCTCGCCCAGCCGCACGTCAATGCCGGCCTCGCGGATGCCCGTGTTGGTCGCCTCGCGCACCGCCTCCAGCAGGTTGTCGTACTTGGGGTCAAACGCAATTGTAAATGCGCTGTCCACAATGTAGCCGCCCATGTGCACGCCAATGTCCACCTTCATCACGTTGCTTTCCTGCAGAATCGTCTTGTTACCCGCGTTCGGCGAGTAGTGCGCCGCAATGTGGTCCAGGTTCAGGCCCGTCGGGAAACCCATGCCCGCCACCATGGCGTCGCCCTCTTCCAGGCCGTCGTGGCCCACGAGCGCCCGCACGCTGTCCTCGATGCCGTTGGCGATCTCCGTCAGCGACTGGCCCGGCTTAATGTTCTTCTGCGCCCACTGCCGCACCTGCCGGTGTGTCTCGGCCGCGTAGCGGTAGTTGTTAAGGTAGTCGTCCTTGGTGCTGTCGAGATGGCGCTTCTCCTCGTCCGTCGTGCGGTAGGCGTTGTCGTTGACGTACGGCACCTCCTCGCCCTTGGGGTACACGCCGGCCGGGAACAGGTTCGACAGCAGCACCCGCGGCGGGTCCGACTGCTTCGTCGGTGGGCCCTTCTTCTTCTTCTTCTTCTTGTTCTTCTTCTTCTTCTTGGCCGCGCCCGTGGCGGCGCCGGCGTTCACTGCATCCTCGGCCTCATCCTCGGACCCGGAGCTCTCGTTGCCGTCCACGGCGACTGTCTTTGCCGCGCCGTTCTCCTCGGCCACCGAGAGCTTTGCGAGCTCGGCCGTCGGAGGTTGTGCCGCCATGATCCGGGTAGAGGGTGGTCGTCGACGTAATCGAATCGATGACGTCCAACCCAGCCTGCTGCTGAGAGTGTCGTCTCTTTCAGGCGGTTGCCTGCAACTTGTAAAAGAGAGCAGGTGTCGGTGACAATGACTTTTGAATTAGAAAGAGAGATACAGAAATAAAATAAAAAGAGAATAGAAAGAAAGGACGAAAAGTTTTGGTGAATGAATGGCATGCGCCTGTCGATTAGATGACGCGGGGCTCTCATTGGTGGAGAGCAGTCAAATGTATCCACCTTTACAAGGCGCGGGGCACAGAACAATGGCTATTATTCAAAATTTTGTCAGCAAGTCACTGCGACTCGCTAGTCGCTACGCCCGATAAGCAGCGATAAGCAGTCTATCAATGGACTGCTCATCGTGCTCAACGTCACCAAGCTGCACTATTCACATCCAACGCTAGTCCATACACCGGAAGACGAGTCTTCCACCACCCCCAAATCGCAAGGGATGAAACGAACACCGCCGTCGCTATCCTTCTCACCATTGATCCTCTCGTCCCGGGGTCTCGGTGGCTCCATCGCCGGCCGCGCATGCTTGGTGCCTCATAGCCGGCGGAGTCGAGACGCACGGCAGCCAGATCGAGATGGACGCGGCATACACGGCATACACGGCGGACACGGTAGACAAGACAGAAGAAACGCCAACGGGTACGAACCGCTCTTAGGCCAGCGCTATGCGCGCGCGCCGACCTGTTGGTGCACCTTTCCGCCGACCAGCATACACCCGGCGGTCCGGTCGGCGCGCCCCGTGGCCGGCGCGTCCATGACGACATGCCGTCTCTTCCACACGAGCCGGCCGCTCTGGATCCGCGCCAGTAGCCCGCTCGCCAGCGACCAGTCCCATTACGAGACGCTCAACGTGCCCGTCAACGCGTCCACCAACGAGATTAAAAAGTGTGTCCCGGTCTTTATGCTATGCTCGCTAAACTCGCGCGTTCTTTTCCGTATTTATTAACACTGCTAACACTCCAGATCCTTTTACAAACTCTCCAAGCTGCACCACCCCGACCACAACCCCAGCGACCCGCATGCGCCGCGCCGCTTCATGCGCATCTCCGAGGCCTACTCCGTCCTCAGCCACACCGATAAGCGCGCCGTCTACGACCGCGATGTCATGCGCCTGCACGCACGCGGTGGCAACAACAGCAGCAGCAGCCACCACCCGCACCATGCACACACACACCGCGCCAATGCATCGTACCACAGCACCGGCCCCGCCGGTGGCCGCCCGGCGTCCGGCCTAAGCCGCCGACGCTCGCAGTTCAAGGGTCCGCCGCCCAGTTTCTTTCGAAATACAGGGTCGGGAAAGGGGCAGGCGTATACGCCCGACAGCAACGGCAAGGGCCCGACAAAGGAGCAGCAGTGGCAGTACGAGCAGCAGTACGGCTTCGGGCCGGGCAGCGTCAACCGCGACGACCGGGGCACGCGCAGCGCGCCGCACACGCCATACTTTGACCGCGCGTCCAACGAGAGAACACAGCGCAGTTTTACAGAACGTGCTGCTGAGCGGCGCGCAACCGCAGCCGCCACGGCAGCCCTGGGCGAGACGTCCACAAAGGTCGGCTTTATCATCATCATGGCGGTCATTGTTTTAAGCGTGGCGCTGCCGGCACTGGTCTCCGGCTGGACGTCGCCGGCGCCACGAAAAAAAACGAGAGCACCAGCAAGCGCGGAATCGACGGCGTAGGCTAGATACGTGTAGGCACAGAATAGCCACTGGTACGGCATTGTATATAGGATAATGACACACATGACATATAAGAAACACACACACGTCCACATCTGCGAAACGCTCATCACATTCGTCTCTTCTGCCAACTGGCCAGTCCCATTGCAATCCACTGCCAAGCACAGGCACGACCGATAAATAGCTATCAAGAGTATTGTTAATATTTCAAAGGCTCTCTGCAAAAACCAAGTCGCATTTCGCTATTTGCTCTTCGCTTTTCGCTCTTCGCTTTTCGCTTTTCGCTTTCTGCTGATCACGCCAGGCATTCCCAACATACACCGACCAAGGGACAAAAGAAAAGATGCTCAACAGCCTGCCCAATGGCAAGCTTAAGCCTCAAAGGAGAAGCTGGTGCCGACCTTGTGGGTGGCCTGGTCGAACTTCTGGGTGTCGAACGAAGCACCGATACCAAAGGTGACGCCCTCGCGCAGGAGAACGTTGTAGGCAACAGCCGCGACACCGCGGTCGTTGATCTTGGCCTTGACAAAGGACAGGGGGTCCAGGCGGTACTTGGTGGCAACCTCAAGGCCGACAGCGTTGCCGGTCTTGCTGTTCCAGGTGGCCTTGGCAGCAGCCTCGACCTGGCTGTTGACCTTGTGGTGGTAGCTGGCAGCAAAGATGCTCAGGTTGTCGCTGGCCGTGACGGCAGCGGAGTAGGTAGGGGCCTGGTAGCCAACAGCGGCGCTGTAGCTGGTAACGGCAGCCTTGTTGACGTCGTAGCCGGCGCTGGCACCAGCCAGGAAGCCGTCGTGGCCGATCACGGCATCGACGTTGGCGGTGGGGCCCTTGAGCAGGTCGAAGAACGCACGGCCGTGGAAGCTGCTCTGCTTGAAGTGCAGGTTGAACTTGGCACCGCGAGCCTGGGTGGCGGGCAGGAAGGAGAAAACACCCTCCGCCTTGAGGCCCTTGGCCAGAGAGTCGGACAGCTCAACCTTGGAGTCCAGAGCATTGGCAGTGTTCCAGGTCTGGGTGACAGTCAGGCCTGTACGTTTATAAATCATTAGTATCGTGGTCAATCCTGTAGCCCAGGTGATGCCACCCTCCACGGGCAAGCCGACGCGGCGGCCGCCGATTCCAAGCAGGCCCAGAGAGAGCCTGCTGGGTCCCGTACGATCGTGGCCCTTGGAGGATGCATGTGAGGAGCGTTTGCGGGAGGGGGTATCATGAGAACGGGAAGTAGAGGAGGAAGAGGAAGGGGGAGGAGTGGTGGAGGAAGGGAACAGCGGCAACGACTTGGCAGTGCGACTGCTTTTGCTGCTGCTGCTGCTGCCGCCGCCGCTGGTCTTCGAAGATGACGAGTCTCGGAATTGCTCTCCGGATCCGTGGTCTTTACTGCTCCGTCCACTGCTGGATTTTTGACTGTGACGTGATGACTTGTGCGGTTTATGTGATTTGTGAGAACGGGAGGATGTCGTACCAAGAGACTTGTCGGTGTATTTGCCCTCGATCTGCAATGTTGGTTAGTGCTGGAAGGCAGATTGGGCGCCGTTGGCCATTGATTGCCCGACGCTCTTAAAGGGCTTGCTGGCAGAGGTCGGTTGAGTAGAGGCTATGGACCGAGAATAGAGAAGGGGTAGGACGCATAGCGCAGCACCACAACATAACACAACAAACAGGCGCGCAAGTCCTGCTGGTCCTCCTTGCTAACGCGGTCGAGACAGACGCGTCAGAGACAATACGATAGTGTCTCTCGACAACCTGTGTGTCGTGTCGTCGGCCACGCTGTCCAAGGATGCTTTTGCGCTGCCCGTTGCCCCCCTCTCGAGTGCACACTGCAAACTAAAAAGTTTGTCTGGTGATCCCGGCTTCTGCTTCTCTCCTTCTGCCCTAGCCCAACCACTACCTCTACCCAAGCATCAAGCGTCAAAAAGAGCCGAAGAGGCGTTTGGTTGGTCTGGCTTGATAGATGCGTTGTTTGTATCGGAGTGACTTACGGTGCCGGCAGTGTTCTTCTCGTGGCTGTTCTTGCCGCTGACCTTGAAGGCGACATTGTTGGGGGTGTTGCTCTTGACCTCGAGGGTACCGGCGGCCAGGTGATAAAAGTCGCGGTTCAGCAGCTGGATGGTTAGTATTGAATGTATTGTGTTGAGGATGCGAAGCAAACGGGTCTGCAAGTCTCGGGCAATCGGCACTCCCGCTCCCGCTCTTCAATCTCTCCCATTCGGCGCCGAGGAGCTCAATGGCAGAGATGTTGAGGCAAGGAGGGGTTGGGGCCGTTGAAGATTACAAGACTCGCAGACGACTGTGGCCAAGAGGAACCAAAAAAAAGGGAAGAAAAAAAACTTACGTCGTTGGACGCCTTGGCGATATCAGCAAAGTTGGGGACAGCCATTGTGATTGTGGAGGGGGGTTGTTGTGTTTGGTTTGGAGTTGAAGAGAATAAGTTGAAGAGGAGAGAGTCAAGAAGAAGCCAGACGAGAAATGGAAAGGAATTGAGGTTGCGCTGATTTGGTGGTTAGGGAAGGGACGGTGGGTGGTACAGTGGGTAGACGGAAAGAAGGAGTTTGCGACAAAATTAAATGCAAAGTTAATTGTTAAATACGGCTAGGTGCAGTAACCGAGAATCGTTTACATATATGTACTTGTAGGTAAATCATAGTCTCTCATTACCAGAGTACTTATTCCAGCTTTCCAATAATAAATCATGATGAGTTCAAATTAGCAAAGTATGTAAATACAGTGAAAACGCATGCTACTTTTGCTGCCAGGCTGCCAACCGGAGACTGGGCAGCGGCTCGTTGACAGTCCCGAAAACTGTTGGGCCGCCTTTGCGCTGGAGTAACTCCGTAGTGTACGGAGTAAGTAAGACGACTCTGTTTGGGTTGTGAAACCGAAATCCTACTTGATATACGCGAGTTTTTCCCCCTTTCTGAACCAGTTGTGGTTAAAAACATTTATGGGTCTCGAGGGTCTTCGGCTCAAACCGGGGTCGCAAGGGACACCACGTGGGGCCTTATAGCACGTGATCTTAAAACGCTTAGTTGCATCAAAACTATCAATGAACGTTTAATTGCATCTACGGACGTCGGAAATAGTTCATGGTTAATTTCGATAAATACCACAAAATACAATCGAACTTCCTCGACAGTATGGAGTAAGTGCAATCGTCAAGGCTGTTGACGTGCAGAAAGGCATGCGGCTGCAGCGATCCACATCCGAGGACACTGAACATACTCCGTACATGTAAGTGAACATATACACGACACAGGCAAAGACGAATGTGCAATGTGAATGGAAATCTATAGTGTATGGCTTTTCCTATTTCTAAATTCAACCAATACGATCTAGATAGACCAAAGATCATCTCTCTATCAACCACAAATCCAATGTAACCAGCTCCAACAACAGTCACTCTTGACAAATGACACCGCTTACTCGACGCTCTCGTACTTGGCCTGGTGAGTGGCAATCGCCCTGTAATTATTAGCATTTGATCGGACACCTTCACATTTCCATACTGAAACTTACCGGCCGCTGGGATCGGTCTGCTTGGACCAAGTAGGTGTCCACCGCATGACGGTCGACGCGCACTGCGGAGGGAACAGCTCGTCAAACATGAGGCGGTACCAGTACGCCTCCTTGGTGTCGGGAATGTCGTCGCCCCACTCGGCCTTGGGGTTCTTCATCATCTCGTCTGTGACCTGCAGCTCGGCGTTGTCCTTGAGCGCGTCGATCCATCCGTACCCGACGCCGTCCGAGAACTGCTCCTTCTGGCGCCACAGAATGTTGTCCGGCAGGTACGGCTCCGCCGTCGGGTCATCCGACGTGTCAAACGCCTTGCGCAGAATGTACTTCTCCATGTGCTCCTTGTCAATCATCTTGGCCGCCGGGTCGATGTTCATGCACGTCTCGAGGAACTGCTTGTCCAGGAACGGCACGCGTGCCTCCAGACCCCACGCCGACGTCGACTTGTTGGCGCGCAGGCAGTCCGCCAGGTGCAGGTTCTTGACGCGGCGCACCGTCTCGTCGTGGAACGCCGCGCGGTCAGGCGCCGCGTGGAAGTACAGGTAGCCGCCGAAAATCTCGTCGCTGCCCTCACCGCTGAGCACCATCTTGATACCCATGGCCTTGATCTTGCGCGACAGCAGGTACATGGGCGTCGAGGCGCGGATCGTCGTAACGTCGTACGTCTCCAGGTGGTAGATCACGTCCGACAGCGCGTTGAGGCCGTCCTCAATCGTAAAGGTCATCACGTGGTGCTTGGTACCGAGGAACTTGGCCACCTCGAGCGCGGCCTTGTTGTCGGGCGAGCCGGGAAGGCCGATGGAGAAGGAGTTGAGCTGCGGCAGGTACGTGACCGTCGACAGCTCGTTCTCGTCGTCAATGCCGACCAGACCCTCGCCGCGGTCCATGCTATCGCCGCCCTGCTCCGCCGGGGTGCCAAACGAGGCAGGCTCGGTGATGCCGTTGGCCTCGGCGAACGCCTTCATGCGCAGAGTCTCACGCTGGGCAATCGAGGCGACCAGACTGGAGTCCAGACCACCCGACAGCAGCACACCGTAAGGAACCTCGGCCATGAGGCGTTTCCGGACCGACTTCTCCAGCGTCTCGCGGATCGACGTAAGGTCGAGCGGGGTGTCGGGCACGCGCGCGGAGTCCCACCACGAGGGCTGGAAGTAGCGCGTGCACTCGTTGGTCAGGCTGTCAAAAACATGGCCAGGAGGGAACGACTCGATCTTGTCGCAGGCAGGGTGGAGGCACTTGAGCTCGGAGCCAAAGTAGGTGGTACCGGGCTGCTCGGCGTTCCAGCCCTGGTAGAAGGTGGTGACGCCGATGGGGTCGCGTGCGGCTATTGTGCGGTCCAGCTTCTTGTCGTACAGCACAAAGGAGAACATGCCGTCCAGGTACTTGGGGGCGTCGAGGCCATACTCGAGGTACTATGTTGTTAGCATTTTGCGGACAGTAAAAGTATGGTTAAGAAAAAAGTACGTACCAGAGGAATGATGACCTCGCAGTCGGATGTGGTCTTGAAGTGGTAGGGAGTCTTCAGGTTCTTGCGCAGAAGACGGTGGTTGTAGATCTCACCGTTGACGGCGAGGATGATGCTCTCATCGGCGTTGGTCAGGGGCTGGGCGCCGCTCTCTGGTATTGTGAGTACATGCCTCGTCGATAGGCTAGCAGGAGGCGTGCTACTTACCAACACCAACGATGCTGAGACGCTCGTGGCAGAGGACTGATAGGAGATTAGCGTTGATTTGATAAGAGCGGGATTGACGGATACTCACTTGTGCTGTTGCAGATAAGGTTGCCGCCTGTAAAGTGATATGTTAGTAGCTGTGTATTGAGGCCGCGATGGCTCGTGGTTGACCACATCGAACGGGTTCGGACATACTCCAGTCGGGTCCACGGTGACGAATACTATCAGACGTAAAGTTAGTGACTGAAGTTGCATATCGCATACGAGCATGTCTGGCAAGGCGGTAGCCGTCGTAGAGACGGGACAGACAGTAGCCGGGAGGGGAGGGAAGGGGCAGACGGGACGACTCACGCCTTGGACAGCTTCAGCGCCGTCGGCTTGAACTTCTGGACGTCGGGGTGACTGCGGCAGGTTAGCAAGATGCAATTTAGATGCGATACAAAGCCAATTGAGAAGTGCTAGGTTGGGAGAGAGTGCAGGCGTGGTCTTGCGAGGTGCAGTCGTGGCCAATTGGCTGTTAAACGTCCTTCGCAGAATGACTCGACTGCGCAAGTCCGACCAGAGGCCGAAGCACATATGGCGGTGCGACACACGACAAGCACCACTCTCCAGCCATTGTACAACCAGACAGCACGCGCAAGAGACCAAGAGCCTGCAGACAGGCAAACAGATAGACATACCGGTGACAAGCAAAGATGCCACACATTTTGGCGGGTTGGGGGTGGTGCGAGGGTGCTGGGTATGTTCGAGATGATTTGTATTAAAGGCACAGGGCAGAAGTCGATGACTAGATAGAATACTTGTCTGGGCGACAGAGACAGGTCGGATGTGTGCTGGCCGCGGGACGAGGCGAGGTAGATGTATGCGGTCGCGTGGAGTGACGATGTCAAGAGAGAGATGCGAGAGAGAAAGGAGTGGAGGAAAAAGTATGTGTCATACTAGACGGCCAGGTCAAAAAAAGAAAAGGGACAAAAGACCGAGCAACACTAAAAAATAAAGGACAATACAACAAAATCGGCACGTTTTCTAGCCATTTTTACACTCTTTGTTACTTTACCGGTATATTTTAAAGGGTTTTAATGACTCGTTGCTATGACTAGTCAGGGAAGCACCAGGAGGTTGGTACGGGCTGTCAAACACTTGCAATGCGCTGCGGCACACGACGCACTTCGGCTATCACTAAAACTAACTGATAACGATCGCCCCTCCTTTTGCGGTCCTTGCCCCTCTTCCGCCGATGACTCTCAGGGAAGATGAGGCAAAACAGTACGGTGTAGGACATGGTTCAAGCGAGTCGCGAAGGAATAAGAGCCAGGCGGCGCGATGCTGGTCCCGCCAACCAGGGGATTGGATAAAAAAGTTTGGTCTCTCGAAAGAAGGGCTAGTGACAGATTTCAATCTGTCGCACTCTCATTTGCTCTTCTGCTCCGGTATCGGCAGGGCCGTTGATGGGCCCGTTGGCGGTGTTTTTCTTATGTATTTGCAGCATGATTCCAAGTGCGTTGGTTCAAGGAAAGTGCGTTGATTCACGAAGAATGCGACTAATTTAGGATAAAATGCTTTCGTCTTGACAATTGCTACAGCCCCTTATCTCACATGGTGATTGAGCACGGAGACACTCCGATGACTCGAACGGAGACTGTCCGATGTTGCACATCCTCACTTACACCAAGGATGATACGGCTTAGGATAGAGCATTAAAAGAGTAGAAGATAAGAAAGCGATTATGCACAAACAGGGGTTTGCACTGTAGATGGTATGCAACTATGGATGACGAACCGGGGTGATTCTGAATCGATGACTCTTGCTGATAGTGATAACAGCTTCCCGATGAGTCAGCACAGTCTGACATGGCATGTTCGACAAGCCGTGGGAATTGTTTTGGCTGACGGTGCCCAGGTGCCTCGTGGTGTGATTATGCGAGGCTGTGAAGCAGCTCGAGCGCCTCAGGGCACGACAACACAACAATCCCTCAACTTTTGTTCAACTTTTGTTCATCTTTCTATCCCATGCTGTGTATCACCCTTGATGGCCATTCCGCGACCACGGCCATCCAAACCAAGCAGAGACGTTGAGTAAGTAACAAGTAAATTACATGTAAATAAATCAAAAAGACAAATGCAGAGCAAAAGACGGGCAAAGACACAAGAGAACTCCTAGATCGCCTTGCTACTTTGCAGTCGAGGCGCCGAGGTCGGCTCGGCAGGCAAAGACGCCGCGCTCAAATAGCAGAACAGAGAGCAGAAGAACAAAAGGCAGAAAGAATCAAAGCCGAAGCCGAGCCGGAGCCGGACAATCCAGTCTCAGCAGAGGACGGCAGCCCAATTTTGAACAACCTGCCTATGGTGCCGGGTTGTCCAGCACGACACGCCGGATCCGCCGCTCGTACTCGGTCTTGTCCTTCTTGTACAGGTTGTAGGCCTCGGACTGGGCGGGCGAGTCCGGGTTCGGGTCGTTGAGCAGATCCTGGATGCCAAGGGCAATCTGCTTGATGGTAATGGCCGGCTTCCACGCCTCCTCCTCGTTGAGAATCGACAGGCAGATGGTGCCCGACGGGTACACGTTGGGATGGAACAGCGGCGGCACAAACTTGCACTTGGGCGGCTTTGTGGGGTACTCGTCGGGAAACGTCATTGTCAGCTTGAACATGCCGCCCTCCCACATGGTCTTTTCCTTGCCCGGGATGCCGCACTCCCACACTTTGAGATCGAGCACGCCCTGGGCGTTGCGAGCCGGCCGGGCGTAGAAGCCAAACGGATGGTCCTTGCGCCAGAGCTTCCTGTATTAAAACGAGAGTCAGCCAGTCTGTCAGAGTAGAGTGTATTATCGACGGGCCTTGCTGCCTCGCAGTCTTGTCGTGGCAATTGCGAGCTGGCGCTGGCTGTGAGCAGGCGTGGAGGTAAAACGTACCGCTCCTCCTGGAGCCGATTTTGGCACAGAGACATGGTCGAGTATATATGGAGTATGTAGAACGAAGTTCCTGTTTGGAGAAGAGGCTGTTCGGAGATCAGGCCGCCGAGCGTGGTTCGCTTTCGTAAAGGCTCAATGGATGTGACGATGGCCGGCAAGGCTGTGACCAGAGCGGGTGGCTTATGGTTGAGTCAGGGTCGCTATGATTGAGTCAGCAGATGGTACGTAACGGTACAAGGTAAAGCGGCAGGTGTCGGGATGGGGTATGTGCAGGCAGTTCTAGCACGGAATAGAAGCAAACGGCGTGAACTGCAGAGCGCCCAGTTCTGAGCGTGGAGCGTGGAGCGGGGGACGTCGCCACCACACAGTTGCGCGCAGAGGCAAACGAGAAGACTGAACCAGCCGCCACTGCTAAAAGATTCGTACCTGGTACCGTATGCCGTGACTTCTACTATGGTGGTAGCCGGCAATGTTGCGTGTTTGCGGTCGATGTGGTCGAGTCTCGGCTTGGGCGTTTCTGGCGTAGTGCCCGTCGTCTACCAAAATGCATCGATCGCCGCAAGCGACCGCCGCAGCCCCACTTGTAGTCGCTGCACCTGATTATATAATCACAAATTCATGACTAATACTTTCAACGTCATGCCGTGTCGTCTTCGTCTTTATATCCTCACGTCTTGAAGTCGAGTTGGTATGCAATGCAAAAAGCGAAGAGATAGTATGAACTCATGATAATAGTACAGTCAAAGTACAACATATACAAAAATTGACCTTGCCTACCAACGCCTACATATATACAAAACTCGGCCACGCCGTCAACATAGATACAAAAAGGGACGTGTGGTGCGCACCTTGCTGAGCGAATGCACAGTTTAAAAATCTCCACTAGTACATAGAGTACCTGCCAAGCCGCGCTGGTGTGCTGATGGAGCCTATAACTTCACCCTCTCGCTCTAAATACAGGTGTAAGCATACGCACTATGATATGTATGTACACAAATCGATATCACGTGCACTGGGACCAGCTCGACAGCAAGATGCGTGTTCAGGAGGTTTTGCAGCTATGGAAGGGGTTCCAGGTCATACAGCCTGGGGGTACTGTAGGCGACTGCATTGTCATTGGCGACTCAGTTTGAGCCGGTGGTGGTGATAGCTCTCACCCATTAGCTATCAATAACATACAGTCACTGTTTTATACTTGAATTTCCAAGCCTGCTGCACCACGGCTAGTGACCGATTCATCAGTTGCACCCTCACGGCCCTGTCAACAAAAACTGACCTCGCCCTAAGCATACATATAGTGTCGTAACTAAGCGTCACAGATGTCTTGTTTGACTACATGTATTTGATTCACGTGCTATGGATTTGCTTGGATCTGTTTTGCTCACACCTGTATTTAGAGCGAGGATGGTGCTTAGCACACCAGCGCGGCTTGGCATGTACTCTTTGTACTAGTGGGGATTTTTAAACTGTGCATTCGCTCAGCAAGGTGCGCACCACACGTCCCTACAAAAAAGCAAAGCGCCTCGTTCCCCGCAGACTGCACTGTTTCCTAGCCGCAACTCTCAAAACCAAAGCTCGGCCTTTGTTCTTCGCTTAGGCCTTTGGGAAGTCTCCTCATCGTTTGACTCAACGTTGTCTCGATATCGTTTCTGCGAAACGCCGAGAGTGTCTTCGTCCATCGCCTCAGACAGATTGCCCAGTATCTCTCTCGCTGACTCCACAAGCGCTTCTTCGTCAGCCGGTGCACGGAGATAGTCCCCAAACCCCACCTCAAACCGTGGTAAGTCTGGCACCACTCTCCATCCTGATAGCCACCCCTCAAATGATGTTTTGTCCAGCGACACACGAAAATAGTCCTCGGCCATCGCCTCCAAGCGTGGAGAGATGGAGCCCGGTAACACTCTCCATCCTGATAGCCACCCCTCAAAGGATGTTTTGTCCAGCGACACACGGAGATAGTCCTCGGCCATCGCCTCCAAGCGTGGAGAGATGGAGCCCGGTAACACTCTCCATCCTGATAGCCACTGCATAAAAGACTCTCCGCTCAGTGACACATTCATCATCTCGATACTTATCATCTCAACATTTTCAGACATTGCGGTAGTCCTTGCTGATCTAGCCCAAATTGCCAAAATAGATGCACCATTGCTATCTTTTGCCAAAGACCAATGCACGAACTTTTCCAAAACCAGTGTCTTGGTCTGTAAAGACGTCTCAAAAAGGGAAGCAAGCATATCTTGCAGCAACTTGGACCTCAGACGACCAGCACATATATCATGAATGACTCCTCGAACAAATATGTCAAGATGGTCCACAAGCACGCTTTTGTCCGCGCCGCATTTTAGAAATGAGAATGCAGTGTCGCAGAACAAGTGAGCGCTTACCTTGAATGCGATATCGCCGTTGAACCATCTCAAATATAGTTTCCACGGCGTGGTATGAGTTTCCTCACCATCCCCGAGACACTCATTTGGATCAAACCCCATCTCCAGCAGTTCAATGACAGTAGACTCGTTTTCTTCGTCCCATGTATCATCGTTAGTTGATTTTGTCAGCACTACTCCTAGTGCGGATAGTCCATCGGCGCGGAAGTAGTCTCGATTGTTGCGCAGCCTGGCTATAACGTATGGACGATAATCGGAAGCTAAAAGGGTACCCTTGGAGCAAACCTTCACCATATCGTGGTTGTTGCCACCAATGTAGGATATCGTTTCTGAAGCAGTAGAGTCCAGTGTCGCGGTCAACTTCATGGTGTTGTATGATCCCATGAACAAGGAGTCGAGTTGCTCTTGTAGGCGAGAAGCGGTGCCAGGTTCTACCCGATACTGGAGGTTGGCGAACTTGTCCATAAGACGGAATGTCGTCTCTTTGTCTTCATCCATTGCCTTGTCGATATAATCGAGACACACAGACCATTGACCTGAAAAACGAGCTCGAGTCAAAGAATCTATATCTCCATACCGGCAGCTAACCACCAAACTGTGACGCATATGGAAAATCATAGACTCAAGGGTGGCTAGTCTGGGATGAAAAGCCACCTTGATCTTGCTCTTCAGATAGTCTTGCATTTGGCGAGTCATCAGGTAGGAGTGCACAGTCCGGTGGATGAAGTCAACGCTGTCGTTTTTGTTGGGGAAGGATCTTTGGTCTTTGGAGAAGGATAGGAGACCTTTGCACCGATCATTGATCCGCTGTTTGCAGGCTTTGTAGTCAGAGGATCGTTGATCAAAGAACGTCGAGTCATGATTGATTGGCATCGAACATGCAAAATCAACATCGACGTCCTTGAGCTCATAGGCGTGGTAGACATCCAGAGGATGAGCTGTCTCGCTGGCCAGAGCTATCTGCAATGTCTTTGCCATGTAACTGTGGTGCTGCCCGGGCACACTCTCCATCATGTATTTGAAGTACTCTTCAAGCTCGCTGGGAACAGACTCAAGTAGCGCAGAGAGCTCGGCCATAGTGTAAGCGTTAAACATTCCTTTGCGCAACTCTCTTGTCACAAGAAAGACCCAGAGAAAGACGCCCTCGGCACGCTTGACGATAGTATCGACCAGGCCTATCAGGTCCATCTCGCTAGGTATACCTGTCAGTCTGTCGTGGGCAAATCTCCTGATATCGTTTTGTGTGAGCTCGTGAACCCGAAGGAGTGCGGATCGTTCTCCGCCAAACATGGTCTCGAACTCATTCCATGGACGACTCGACACGCAGCACTTGACATTCTCCGACTTTGCAAAACCCTTTACTGTCTCACACAGATCAATGAGATCTTCAGAGTATTCGTCCAAGCCATCGATAAGGAAACAGAACTTGACCGGGACTGATGTGACCTCTGACAGGAGCAGCAACGCTTGGCGCAGTTCGGCGAGTAACCACGTATCACCATGTGGCAAAGAGAAGGACGCGGCAGTCGCCGTCCTGTCGCCCTGCCTACAGCGCTCAGGGAAGATGTCCCAGGCGAGCTGTGGGCACTGACTCAAGACGTCAAAGACCATCTTCTGCAGGAGGCCCCTCTGAGACTTTTGTTTTTCTTTCCCAATGGCCCAAAAGTAATGCGACGCGATGACAACATCTTTCTCTCCCGCCCATGACTTCAATGCATGCCGTGTCTTGTTGTGATCAGCAATGAACTTCATTAGTGTTGACTTGCCCGAGCCTGGCTTGCCAGTGATCCAAAAAATGCCGTTGTCGTTTTGTAGCCAGTGGAGAAAGTCGCCGCCTTTAGAGTTGCGATTCTGGAAAACCCATTCAAAGGTTCTCTGATGAGCCTCTGTGATTCTCTCGTACCGCAACATCTTCTCAGGAAAGTCAAGGCTCCGTAATATCTCTTGTTCTTTCGCCGCCTTTCCGATGCCTTCTTCTGATAGCCGCAGACCGCTTATCAAGTGTCCGAGGTCTTCTATCTCATCTTGCGGGGTATGTGTTTGTGCGATGGCTTGGTCACGTAGCTTCCCGCACAAGGCTTTGATGTCGTCGGCCATGGAGTCTAACTGACTTTTCAAGTCGTCAAATCTTTTCGTATGTGAGAATTGCTGCTCGTGGCTAGAGGTCACGCTCTCCAGAAGTCGCGTCATATATATTTGACGTTCACTATTAAAGCACTAAGTTAGTCATAGGCCGTAGGCAGGATGTCGTAGTGGGGAGCTTACTTGAGAAGAGCAGTGAGATGCAGCAGAAGGGGCGTTTGAAAGTCTTTCAACTTGTCTTCCATCTGCGCAATCTTCTTCGACTTGAACTGCTCTTTGAAGACCTGGGCTAGAGCCTTCGGGAGACGGAGTCTTCCCGAACTATCATGGCGTAGGCTTTTCAGAACGTCCAGCAGCTCGTGGCAAACAAGGGTGCAGTCCAGTGCAATATTTTTCACGCCGTCCACATGTTGGCGAATGGTGTCACCATGATGTCTTGCTAGGTCGTCTTGTCTAGAGGGGAGACTTGTAGGGTGTTGGTTGCTTGGGTCGATGGGGCACAGCCTAGAGCTGAAATTTTCAAGACGGAGGCAGAACTGCTCCAACTCATGATTAAACTGCGTTGCCCCATGAGCTGAACTGATGACCTCTCTTGTCTTGCCGTAGATTTTGAGTGAAAAGTCGACAAACTGGACAACATTGCTAGCCAGGCCTAAGGCCACCAAGGCCTCCATGGTGGATGTCCAACTATGAGTGAACAAACATGAAAGCTGATGGCTTGGCGGAGACGAAGACGACGAAGATGTAAGAGATAGAAGAGAAGAAGGGTAAGATGAAGGAAGCCAGAAACGGAAGAGAAGGACAAGGAGATGGGTGAAGAAGGATAAGGGAAAAGAGGTTGAGTAGATAAAGCGAACGGGAGATAGAGATGGATATGACAAAGATGCCAAAGATGCCAAAGATGAAGGAGATGAAGAAAGAGGGGGAGTAGATGAAGATAATGGGGGGACGAGACGGAGATGAAGGAGATAAGGCGATGAAGTAGATGAAGTAGACAAGCAGATGAGTGGATGAAGGAGATGAAGATGAAAGTGATTATGGCAAGGATGAAAGTGAAATAAGAAGAGAAGAAGGACGCGAAAGAGGTAAAACGAAGAAAGAAAGATAGAGAAGGAAAGCAAGAACAGGGGAGAGAGGAAGAAGAGAGGGAATAACTGGCTGGAGCCTAATCTCACCTCTCAGCCACCCTTCCTTACGCCTTGCGCTCTGCCTCGGGCGAATTTGACGGGCGAGTCTGACGTTGGGCACGAAAGTGCAGAAAGGAGGGGTATGCATGAAAATGAGGCTGAAGAAGACGTTATTACATGATTTGACGTGTAAGTGGCTACACGTGATGTTGTGGTTAGCATCACGTGTTTATTATCAGCCACACCATCTCTTCCTCTCAGCTCAGCCACAGTTCCAATAAGGGCACTAAGCTGCGCCAACACGCGCCAGGTACTGGTGTTTCGCGATGATTTCCCTAGAGCAGCGCAACAGACGACACGACGACATTCACGCGCCCGCACCCACCCGCCGCCCATAAAGCACTTTGTGTCCCACCTTGCATCTTCTCCGACACCGACTTTACGCTTCGCCCAGCTTGCGGCACAGATTGATTGCTGCCGCGCCTGTCAATTAATAGCTTGATTGAAGAAAAAACAAGAACAAGTTTGGCCGACGCGATGGCTGCCCCCGATCCCAGCCACAATGTCCATCCGGATCTGGTATGTATAGATTGTGAACGAGCTTGAGACGAACAGGATCGATAAAATTCGTGATATGGAATCGACAGCTGACTTGGCTCACTGTAGCTCCCCCACATCCACCTCATCAGCGCCTACCGATACCCCCTGGTGCCGCGGTTTGGCATCCCCGACGTCACCGAGTGGCTGCTGAATGTGCCGCGCATTGCGCGCGAGGGCGCGCCCTTTTTCTGGACGTACCTCGACACGCCGCAGGACGGCTCCATCATCCTGACGTGGCAGCCGCTGCAGCGCCTGGGCACCGAGTTCGCGTCGGATGGGTACGTGTGGCCGCGTGGTGAAGTGTACTACCAGCACGAGATCCGCGACGGCCTCATTCTCGAGGTGTTCCACCAGTCTGTCGGCTACCGCCCAGGCGACGAGTATGCCACGCACTCGCGACGCCGCTTCCGCCTGATGCCGTCCAAGGTGCCCAACCCCAATGCGCCGCAGGTCGACCCCAGCCTCTGGCTCGTGCACTACGGCCCCATTGACGAGCGCGAGCCCATTGCCGTCAAGAAGACGCGGATCGATGCGCGCCAACGCACGATCATGGAGAACCGCGCAAGCCTACAGCGCGCCGGTCAGATCACGCGCAAGGAGTTCATGCTGTCGGACCGCGTCAACTGGCCCCAGATCTCGCTGCCGCGCGACACCCGCGGCCCGCCCGGCTACACGGGCGCCGTGCCCCAGCAGATGGCCTACCCGCCACACGCGCAGGGCCTGGCGCCAGGGCCGCCGACAAAACGCGCCCGGCACGCAGCTTCGCACGCGGCCGCCGCGGCCGCCGGCGCACACCATGGGCCACCAGGCGCGCAGCAGCACATGGCGCCGCCCGTGGACGCCAGCATTTATGATGACGAGGAGGACTATGCGCGCGGCGACATCTTTGACGTGATAACACCACGCGACGTGAGCCTGGAGCGGTATCGGCAGAACCACGAGTGGATGGAGGAGATTATCTCGTCGCCATACCGGATCGGCCAGATCGGCTATGCAGACCTGGGTCTCGGCCTCAAGGGCGAGCTGGCGCCCGTGACCGAGGGCATTTTCGAGGGCCAGGCGTTTGACGCGTCGCAGCGGTTGCCAAAGAAGCCGTACGTCGGCCGTCTGGATAAGGGGCTGGCGGACGATTTCCGCAAGCGTGTCAGCGAGAAGATCGCTTCGACCGAGGCCGAGATTGCTGATATGAAGGCGCAGCACGAGAAGCTGGTGGCCAGCTTCCAGTCCAACTCAGCGATCAAGAAGGGCGAGCACGACCTGCGGTTCACGGCAGAGGAGACGGGCCCCGAGGTGTGGCGCATCGAGGGCCGGCTGCACGACGCGGACAACGACGGCGACAGCGACGGCCGGGGCGGCAGCAGCAAAGCGGCGGGCGATCTCAGCGATGACCACTGGACACACCCCAAGCCGCAAAAGACGGTGGACGAGGTTGTGTCCGCCGTCGAGGCCGCTCTGGGCCGCACGGTCGTCAACTCGGGCACTGTTGTGCGTGTGCAGGACGGCGGGTTCTGCGAGCCAACGCCGGAGCCGGAGCCGGAACCAGAGCCGGAAGCGTCGCTGGAGGTGCCGCAGATCGCTATTCCCGGCGGTGTCCCTGGCGGACTCGGCATGTCGCAGCACTCTTCGCCAGCCGGCTCGCAGCTGAGCGGCATCATGATCAACGACGCCGACATCGACATGGGCGATGCAGCGGGCATGCTCGACCAGATGGAGTCTGTCTTTTCCAACCCGGCCACGCCGCTCAACTACACGTCTACGCAAGCAGGAGGCGCCCCCGGCCCTGGGCCGACGAGCCTGTCGAATGTGACTACGGCTGGCCCGCCGACGAGCATGCCGGGCATGCCGGGTCCCCCTGGATCTGTACCGCACCACATGACAAGTATGCCGGCGCCAGCAAGTGCGCCTGGCCATCCCGGCGCCGGCCAGGACGACTGGGTTGTGGTGCCTCCGGGCGGCGGCGTGACGCCTCCAGTGGCGGGCATGCCGAGCCACGGCGGCGCTCCTGGATCCGGAGTCGGCGTTCCGGCAGCGGCGGCAGTGGCGGCGCCTGTCCCTGTTCCGGCAAGCAAGCCAATGTCTGCGGTGCCGACACCGGGCGGCGATGACTTTGGGCCTCTGGGCGACATGGACACGGCCGGCATTGACGATGGCCTGGACCTGGACATGGAGGACTCTGCCTTTGGCGATGCATTCCACGGCAGCGGTGCTTAGACTGCAGTTGGAGATGCGGGTTCTACTGGTGTCGATGTGGAGAGGCACGGCTGGTGTCTATGTCTAGGGTCTGCTTCGCTCTATTAGTTTTGCTTGGGAAAACCGGTGTTTACCATGTTTATCTTTGTTCTTTGTTCTTGTCCTTTCGTTCTGTCTTTCGCTTAGGGCTCATGGTCTGAAATGTAATATATCGTCTATCAATTACGTTTCATTAGGGACTGAGTAACCGTGACGCGGCATGGGATTAGTCATCCTATATCTGGTCTCGTATCTGATCCCGTATCTGATCCGCGGAATCGAAAGCCGTCGTCTGATATCGCCTCGTCTGTTCATGTCGTGTAAAAAGTAAAACGTGGGCAGCATCGGCTAGACGAACTGCAAAGGGTGTGTTTCAGCTTCACGAGTCCGTGTGCCTCAGCTTGGACCTCTGAGCATCAGACGACGGGTGCTCTATATTTACTTGTACGGGGCCAGTCTATGCTGTGGGGTGTTCTATTTTGTTGGAAGCTCAGTGCTACGCTTTGCTGCTGGGCTGGGCTGGGCTGGCTGGCTTCGACTGGCTTGGGTGAGCTTAAGCGCTGCCCTTGTCGCCGTCCTCCTCGTGGCGTCGGGGCCTTGAAGCTCAATCTTTGTCTGTCTGCTATTGAGATGGCATTCTTTCCAAGTACGAAGTAGATTAGGAGACATGGATGCCATAATGGGCTACTTGTCGGATGCCTCTGTCTTCGACCAGTGACTGCTGTTGATGTTGACTGCGACCTCAGCTGGCCACTCCGGCGACGGCACAACCACACGGCAACAGCTCCTCGTTTCACTAGAAGCCGTTTCTCTTTCTCCCGAACATATTTCTATTTCCTACCTTGAGCTTCACTGCCACTGCCATGGCTTTTGCCGTTCCTGGTGCATTCGCCGAGCCGATCCACCAAGTTTCAGTCTAAACATGCGGCCACCACGAGTGCCAGGATGGACCGACGAGTCGCTGAATGGCTCGGTGGTCAAGGCTATTCCATAGCGAACGCGGCGGGTGCAGCTGCGGTCTCGGCGGCGTTGTGGCTCGGTGCTGAGACGCTGGTGGTGACGACAAACGGCCAGATGCTGACAATGACGCTGTGTGGTGGGTATGGCGGTGGTTTTCTCGTCTCTCTACGACCAAGGCGCTAACTACGCCTACAATGAATCACATTTCACAAAACAACTGTCAAGCTGAAAGTATTATATGGCTTTGAAACAAAAACTCCAACCAGGCATCTGCCGGGGTATATGAAAGATGGGAACGGTACAGACGAAGGAGACAGGAAAGACAGAAACAAGAGACATCAGACAATTACAAGACATACTAATACAGGACAGTAATGCGTGACGAGAGAGAAGAGGAGAGTCGTTACATCATGCCGAGACGCGTCATGCGCTTCTCCATGCGCATCCGCGGGCTGGGCAGACCCATGCCCATGCCAGGGCCCATGCCAGGACCCATGCCGGGGCCCATGCCAGGACCCATCCGGCCGCCGTTCGGCGGGCCGTACGGCCGCTGCGGGGCCAGCGGGCCCTTGCCCATGCCCGAGGACATGCCCATGCTCATCGGCACGTTGGCATTCGACGGGCGGCGTGCCATGCCGGGACCCGACGGCAGGCCGCGCGGCACCCCGAGGTTGCTCTTCTGCTGCATGTAGCGGTTGTTGGGCTGCTGGTACTGCTGCTGCTGGTACGGCGGCTGTTGTCTTGGCATATGTTGCTGCTGGTATTGGAACTGCTGTTGCTGCTGCTGTTGTTGCTGGTGCTGCAGACGGCGCCAGGCATCGCGCTCGCAGTACACCTTGCCACCGACCTCAAAGTAGCCGTCCTCGAGCGGCTGGCCACAGTCGCCACACACAAAGCACGTGCGGTGGTGCTTGCAGTCCGACTCGTCCGCAAGGTACTGACCCTCGATGCCGTTGTTGCACGTGCCGCACAGGCTGCCGTTGACCTCGTGGTAGTGGCGCTCGCAGTACGGCATGTCGCTGTGCACGTAGAACTCGGCCGATGTAAATGGCTCGGCGCACGTTGTGCACACAAAGCACGCCTTGTGGTAGCGGCCCGTGAGGCGGCCGTCGGCGCTCGAAACTGACTTGCCCGTGATCGGGTTGCTGCAGGCCTTGCACTTGCCGCGCGAAGGGGCAGCCACCGGTGTAGGTGCGACGGGAGTAGCCGCCGGTACGGGTGCGGGTGCAGGTGCTGGTGTGCGCGGGCGCACGCCGTATGAATCGTTGCTGTTGTTGGAGTTGTCGCCGCGAGCACCCTCAGCTTGGGACGGACGACGGTCAAGTGGTGGGTACGACGAAGGATCCTGCGAAGGACGGCGTTCGGGTTGGATCTGTGCCTGTGATGGCCGGCGTTCGAATCCGCCGTTGAAAGTTGGTGACGGCGCCGGCGGCTCCTGCATACGGCGCTCGGGCTGGATCTGTGCCTGCGATGGCCGCCGCTCAAATCCACCGTTGAACGTTGGCGACGGCACTGGCGACGCGTGCAACGGCGACGCGTGCAACTGCATCTGCGGCGATGGCAGGCCGCGGTCGGATGTAGTCATCGACTGCATGTCGTTGGTCACGCCGTCCATGTCGGTACCGTTGTTGGTGCTGTTCTTGCGCGCGGGCTGGCTGTTGTTGAGCGAGTTGGCCGACGACGACGTCGAGAAGGATGATGCGGAAAAGGCGGATGAAAAGGACGACTGCGACGACGAAAATGCGACGCTGGGCCGGCTGCCACCGGACACGGCCGATGACATGGAGTCGTGCGGCGAGTGGTACGGGTTGCCAATGCCAAACTCGTCGGCAAGGTTGATTTCCGGCACGCTGCCCGACGACTCGCCCTGGGCAGTGCGCGGCCGCAGCAGGCTCGTGCGCGGCGGCGGCGCACGCGATGTGTCCGGGCCTAGGCGTGCGGTGCTGCTGCGGTAGAAGCCGTCGCTGCCGTCATAGCTCGACACGTTGGACACGACAGAGGGCTGGCGCCGCTCGGGGCGCACGGGTGGTGCTGACGGCGCACGTGCAGGCGGCTCGCCGTGCTGGACGTCGCCCAGGTTGTGTGTGGTCTGCGTTGGCGACGGCGAATTGATGCGTGGAAAGGTGCCGGCGCGACCGATGACGTTCGGCTCAAACTCTTCGTCGCGCTGCGCTGGCGCCAAGGCGTTGCTGGGCCGGCGTCTGACGTCAAAGGGGCCGGGCGCAATGGTGTTCATGCGCTGCAGCAGGCTGGGCGCGCCGGGCTTCATGGGGCTGACTGGTGCGTAGTTGCCGGTGGCAGTGTTGCTGCGGCTGCCGCTGCCGTTGTTGCTGTTGTTGTTGTTGCTATTGTTATTACTGTCAGGCTCGACAGCAAGGCCGCCGTAACCGCCTGGCCGGCGCTGGGACGGCGAATCGTCGCCAGCAATGTTGGGCTCATAATATTCGTTACTGGGCGCTGCATTGTGCATGCCCATGCTGGACTGGCTGCGCGTGCCGACGGGCGTCTTGGGCGACCCGCTCTGTGATCCGCTGGAGTTGCTGACGGGCGTGAGCTGGCTTGGCCGGTTGTAGTTTTGGTCTGTCTGTTAGTTATGTTTGCTGACAAGTGCACAACATAAAAGAAAACTCACTGGCTGCAAATGTGTCGACTTGTGGCGGCACGTGGCCGCGTTCGTCTCTGCCGCTGCCATATCCATAGGTGTTGCTGCTGTCATATCGCGGACTGTTGCTGACGTTGCTGTCGACGTCAATGTCTTCGTATCGCTTGCTATCATAGACTGTACTGGCCATGCTGTTATGGCTGCTGGTGTAGTCTGCAGAGTCGTCTGGGGTATCGTCGACGCCGGAGCAGATGTGCTCGCCCATGAGCGAGATTTCGATTTCTTGGCTGCATGACGAGCACTTGATGGTCGGCAAGAAGCTCATCGGTCTGTCTAACATGGCCATTGTGTGTGGTGTTTGTGTGGTGATGATGGGTGAGGAGTGGAAGTGATGAGTGGTGAGTGATGGTGATTCGTGAGAGTGGTGGTAAGTGATGAGTGAAGAGTCTGGAGTGCGTCCCTCCAGGGGTCGATTATATCTGCTCGACAGAACAGCTTTGCGTCGTGTGGTTGTGTCGCTGATGTGGTGTTCTTTGTTGTCTTGTCTCGATGATGACGGTCTGAGGGTGTTCACGTTGTTTCTTTATTCAAGATGTTGAAAGAATGCTGGGGAAGAAGAAAGACGAAAAGAGAAAGGAGACACGAGATATTACAGACGGTCGAGAAATATGGAAAACAAAACAAAAGCAGGGGAGAGAACAAGGTGGGATTCGAAGAGATAAAAGAAGGAATAAAATAGCATATGCTTAAAAGAACGGAAAGGAAAGGTAAGAAAGAGAACGAGTGTTTGAAGTGGGTGGATGAGATGAAAGCGAGTTTGAGGAGGATAAGCCAGAGTACCAAGTAATACGGATTGTACGGAATGCACAATAGTGAAGAGAGAGAAAACGGGCTGTACTCCGCTGAAGAAAGCTGTTGTCCAAGACCAGGGGCGTTTCGTATTAAGACGCTGGCCGACGAGAAAACGAGGAGAGATCCAAATCAAACGGTGGTGAGAAGGGTGGATTGCATGGTCAGGGGTAGGATGTTGATGAAGCACGGACTGGACTACCTACTTATATATTTTAGGTAAGAAGGCGAGGAGAGGCCAAGCTACAGGGATTGGATGGGCCCATGGAGAGAAGATACGGAGTGTTGATGCAACTTGTACTAGGTTGATGAGAACCGGTTTTACTCGAGCGATGTCACTAGTCGTAATATACTGGATGTTGACTGAATTATCTTGTGAAAGACTTGAAGAGCACAGGGAGACATCTAGGGAGGCTTTTATGGATGACGGAAAGGGGCAGTGGTAGTGGCGACAGCGAGGAATGCTGCAGAATATAGAAAGGAGGCAGAAGGACGGGGTTACGGCAGATGATGAAGAAAGATGTGCTCGTACTCGTAGGGAAAAGTAAATACTGGTAACAGTGGAAATGAATAGATGAAAATCAAAAGTTTAAAGCATAGGAGGGGTGAGACGGTGACGACCGTTTACATAACGTATATGTATATGTACATACTATATGCGCGTTGATGCAATGAACACTGCTTATGTATGTGCGGAATACAACGTAAGGCGTTGATAGACGAGTTGATAGGTGAACTAGTAAGATGAATAGAGATTAATCAATCTATCCTGGCCAATGATGCATGATAGCATTGAACGTGAACAAGGCTCCGAAATGCAGCCGCGTCCATTGATAGAGTGCATTATTCGCGTCAATTGTTCATCACGCTGCATTGCGCGTTAATAGCATTCCTCGGACAGTGCTTGTTCACGCTATTGATTTAAATACACAGAGTTATTGATTCAAATGCACAAAATGTTTGAATCTTCATGGTCTTGCTCTTTGTGTTAATTGCTCGTTCACTGGAATGAGACTGTTCAGTGGGCCTGGAACTCCGACGATATCAGCTACAGCGGTGGGTCTAGCGAGCTCCAGTGGATGATACCAGCTATTTAGTGGACCTAGCGAAACCCAGCGGCCCAAGCAACGGTAAAATTACGGAGTGCAAGTTCGTACTGGTGAGCATAGAAAGACTCAAAATGACGCGACGCGTTATGGAATGGCAATGGTGATGAAGGAGTCTGTCTAGGTTTTCTTGGGTCTTGGAACTATGCCGAGAGCAGATGGAGTGGTAGCTTGAAGAGGTGCGTGATGAAGCAGGAAGAGTAAGCTACATATGTGACTGTCGGAGCAGAACGCCCTACGGAATATGTACATATACATATATGCTTACAAACTGGGAAGAGCGTTTAATTGCATTGTTTTCGAGCAGCCGTATTTTAGAGAACGGCTTTGTCGATCATCTTAAAAGAGCGCGAGAGGCGCCCAAAGAGAGCGCGAGAGGCGCCCGTAATTCCTTGCATGGTTACGCTGTGGGCCATCATTTCGGAGTGAGATGTAATTAGTTGTCCGGAGTACTTGTAGCTACACATGGCTTAAGCACACAGAGCAGGTGAATCTGTGTTCTAGAAGTCCAAGTCGACTGGTGATGAAATGTTGTTGAAGAGGCATGCGACCATTCCAGCGTCTCCCTTATTCAAAGTTCCTCTCTCATCTCTTTCATTTTCTTTCTTTTTGTTTCCTCCTCGTTCTTCTTCCTTGTTCTAACTTTATATGTACATGTATCTCTTCTACAACCACCAAAGTGGCCAGTGCTTATCCTATTTTGGTCTTATGAATAATACTCCGCAGACTAACAAAGTTAAAATGAGCTGTGTCTCCTGAACAAGTATCGTGTCTGTTCGGATCGTCTGTTCGTCTTCCTTCATGCTTTGATTTGTTTCCGTCGTCTGATGGCTTTTATCTCCATCTTTTTCTACACATGTCTTCATCGGTCTTTTTAGCATTTAGTCCGTGAGCTTAAAAATGACGCCCTATTTTGCCATATGTCATCACTCTTATGCATAATGTCCGAAATATAGCTGCTCTATCCGTGCATTCACCGACTTTCCACCGTTTCCTCACCGTTACGTAGATTTATACATCATTTTGTGTCTTCACACTCAATAAGCATAAGCATACATACTCCGTATGCTTACAGCACCTAAAAGCTACAGCCAGATACGAGTAAAGTGGAAAGTAGTAATTACAGTTATGCACATCAGAGTCCGTCTCCGCGCACCTAAAGCGATGCTGAGGCTGTCGGTTCTAGGGGTGCCTCAAGAGCCTCGGCGCGTCCTCGGACAATCACTTATCTAACCTCTGTGGGATTAATGTTTAGATCTGCGTACTTTTGCGACCGTTGTGCTCGTGCCAGCGGCAAGTGAGACGTACTGTTTCAGCTTGTAGAGTCTTCCTGATTCGGACATCAGATTCGGCAAGGCTGCAGCGACCGTTTTGCCCGGCGTCAAGTGAAGCACAGTCTTTGTTGCACTCCATATCGAGTTGCATCGTGCTTTACTGCGGTGTCTTGTGTAATCTTGCAACTCTGTCAGCATGACTGCAACTGCAATTGCATCATGCATCGTGATCAAGTCATGCAAACCACGACGAGTAGCATACAAAGTAACGACCGCGCTCTATTCTCATTTCCGCACATGACGCAAGCCACATGCGCCATTATGGCATCACCGTCCGTGAGAGATCGAGAACCAATCAAGGCGACATCACTCGATTAGTTGATTTTAGCATCGAACAGATAGACCCAATCCTCTACCGATGATAGACTCTAGCAAATACATCCAATGCTATCCCGCCCAACGCGTAATTGAACACTATCATCATTCCAGCAACGCTCCGTAGTGCAGGATGTCGTCTCACGGCTGTGCAAGGCCGACTTTGGCCAACTTCCTTTTTCGACCACCGACAGGGGCGCATTACGACATTGAATGGAGAAGAGATGACGATCCTCCGCTTGTCCTGATCGACCTTCCCCTTTCCTATTCCGCATTATCTGTAAAGTACAGAGTCCACTAGCTCGTGGTCCTTCTTCCGGCATGTCATTGAGCATCGCCACCTTTGTCCATGGCAAATCCGTATACCGAACACGTTTTACGGGTTTTGCTCGTGCACAAGTATGCAGATGTGCAATTTCGCATCGCGCACGTCGCAGCCAAGCATACGCAAACACATGCGCAAACACAAACCAAACGCGGCACAGACTCTGCGATTGCGTGACACGCTGTTGTTTCGATTCGCCGATCAAACACCGTGATGCATCTACCGTGCGCTCACCGCTGCCCGGCCACCCCCAACTCGACATGTGCCACAGTTGCATGCCGCACTGCTGCAACGGTCGCATGTTTGATGTTCTTCTGCGTCCTTGTTTTGGCGAAATGCATCCGCACTGCACCAACCTCCCCTTGCGGGCATCAAACACCTACAAGCCGCCAACCTGGTTTTCAAAGAGAGAGACGTCAAAGACAAACTTATAGTAGGCCGCGCCTTCCTTCAATCGGCGTCATTGCCATGCCAAAATGTTTTCCAAGTAGAAGTGGCACGCATCGCACCTTCCTCAACGTGACCTGACACGTGCGTTTCACGTGCAAGGCTCGTGGCGGCACATGGCACGCAAGACGTTGTCGTGCCGCTCAAAGAGGAAGAGGCAACTGCCCCGCCGCTCCGTCATTTCTCCGTTCGGTCCATATTCTGTTCCACAGACGGCTGACACGCAAAGCACTCAACCGATATACTTTCTGCTAATGTCCGACTTCAATGGCAAGAACGGCGCACTGCATATGATGCTGCTCGGCCGACTTGGCAGTCGGTTTGCACCGGCATTTTGATGCTGTTCCGAGCCTGTCTCCGTGTTGCCAAGACCGGTGAGATACTTGCATTTGGTAATAGCGATGCAAGGAGTACTTGGTGTTGCTATGCTTAGTTTGGTAATTTGGTAATAGTACCCGGTTCTAGAAAGGTGAATGCGTATGTACAGTGGAGAGCCGGCTGCTTCGGATTCGGCGCTCACTTCTCCCTAAACATACGCGTCATCAAGGTCCCCAGAGCACAATCCAACTCCGGTCTGCCTGGTCGGCGCTACTGTACTGTTTACCGCTTGGTCTTGTATCCTCGGTCTTGCTACAATCTGCGGTCTTCGGTCTTTGCCGACCCCGGCCTGATCAGCGATGCTTGCTTTTCCTTGTACATAGTATGTTGTTACCTGTTTGTTTTCGTGATCTTCGTGATCTTCGTGAGTGCAAGTGTCGGTCAACTCGCCCACCTACTCTTTGCTCTGCCCGTTCCCCCGACCAACTCGTATTGAGCTCAGCCGACTCTCCAGTTCCCCGCGGACCCCAGGTAGTAAACCCCGCCCTGCTGCATCCTTCAGCGGGGCGCTTACAGCGGAATTGCGGAGGGAAAAGGAAAAAGGAGACATCAAAAGACGCCGTACACCGACTGAAGTGCTGCTTGCAGTTTCTTGCCAGCTGCCTCACTTTGTCTTGTCTTGTCTTGTCTTGCAACTTTTCCCGTAGCTTATGCAATTTGTGTATCTGGTATAGCTTACTGGCTGTTCTTTGTTCATAGCTCTCTGTTGCTCATGTAGTCAAGAAGGACAGTCTAAAGAACTCTAGCAAATTAGCCACCCAAGTCCGTTAGATTAAAACAGCTCCTGCAGTAGCGTCATCCAGGGCAACTGCTCACTTGTTAGCAAGGTACTACATCGCGGTAGCTTTAGCCGAGCAAAAGTCTCCGAGGGCTCCCGGGCCCGTTATCGTACCGCCCCTCCACATGCAATCCCGAGCGATGTTGTTGTGTATGGTACTTAGGTAAGATGGCTCGACTATATATCGACGATGCCCTTCACTCTCCCTCTTCTACTTTTCTTCCTCTTTCTCTTCACCCTCATCGGTAACCTCTTTCTTTCCGCTTCCAATACATCCCAGTTGCACACACACAACCACCTCGCACTGCCATCAACAGTTGCTTCGCCGTCAAGGCATACTCTCATCTTCTACCTAACCCGTTTTTAGCTGGATGATCGCACACCTCCGGGTCGCGATCACCGAACACCGCCAAAACGTTTTCTAACCTTCTTAACTCGTGAGTCTTTGTCCCTATCCGCCTCGATGACAGCAATGGCGATGCATGCTAACACACGCAGGGTCCATCATCCGTTTGCTGGAGGCCGTTGCTCTGCTTCTGGTAGTATAGCGGACTCTATCCAAACTGAATAAGGAGTATCTAATCTAGATATCCTTCACTTCACTACTTTTTTTTTTAAAAAAAATTATTCTTCTCTGTCAAAACATACATTCTAAACCCCCAAAAAACACCCCGAGTCCAGCTCAGCCCATCACCAATATCTTCAAAAAAAAATCAAACAACCAAACAACAACAAAAAACATCATGGCTCCTCACGCTGAACTCGACTCGGCCTCCAGCAACGGACATGGACCGTCCAGCAGCTCTGCTGCCCCTGCCGGCAGTCTCTTTACTGTCAACTCCCCTAACGTCAAGTACACGGACAGCACCATTGAGTCCAAGTACACCTACCGCACCACGTCGGTGAGCAAGGGCGCCGATGGCAGCTTTACTGCCACGCCCACAGAGACGCTCTACGACTTTAAGACGGAGCGCACCGTCCCCAAGACAGGCGTCATGCTGGTCGGCTGGGGCGGCAACAACGGCACCACCGTCACGGCCGGCATTATTGCCAACCGTCGTGGTCTTGTCTGGGACACGCGCGAGGGCTCGCGCGCCGCCAACTACTACGGCTCCATTGTCATGGCCTCGACTCTGAAGCTCGGCACGGACGCCACGACCAACACGGACGTCAACATCCCGTTCCACGACGTGCTGCCCATGGTCCACCCCAACGACCTTGTCATTGGCGGCTGGGACATTAGCGGGCTCACGCTCGCAGACGCCATGGACCGTGCCGGCGTGCTCGAGCCGACGCTCAAGTCGCAGGTGCGCAAGGAGATGGCGGCGATGCGCCCGCTGCCTAGCATCTACTACCCCGACTTCATTGCGGCCAACCAGGAGGACCGTGCCGACAACGTGCTTGCGGGCACCAAGGCCGAGTGGGCGCACGTTGAGAAGCTGCGTGCGGACATCCGCGGCTTCAAGGTCGACAACAGCCTGGACAAGGTCATTGTGCTCTGGACGGCCAACACGGAGCGCTTTGCCGACCTGGTGGCGGGCGTCAACGACACGGCGGACAACCTGGTGGCCGCGATCAAGGCGGGCCACGACGAGGTGTCGCCGTCGACGGTGTTTGCGGTAGCCTCGATCCTGGAGAACGCACCTTTCATCAACGGTTCGCCGCAGAACACGTTTGTGCCCGGCGCGATCGAGCTGGCCGAGCAGCACGGCGCGTTTATCGGCGGCGACGACTTCAAGTCGGGGCAGACCAAGATGAAGTCGGCGCTGGTCGACTTTCTGATCAACGCGGGCATCCGCCTGACGTCGATTGCGAGCTACAACCACCTGGGCAACAACGACGGTAAGAACCTGAGCTCGCAGCGCCAGTTCCGGTCCAAGGAGATTAGCAAATCCAACGTCGTCGACGACATGGTCGAAGCCAACAGCGTGCTGTACAAGCCCGGCGAGAAGCCCGACCACACGGTGGTCATCAAGTACATGCCGGCCGTGGGCGACAACAAGCGCGCGCTTGACGAGTACTACGCCGAGATCTTCATGGGTGGCCACCAGACCATCAGCATCTTCAACGTGTGCGAGGACTCGCTGCTGGCGTCGCCGCTAATCATCGACCTCGTGCTCCTGGGCGAGATGATGACGCGCATCCAGTGGCGCGCCCGCGGCAGCGGTGCCGGCAGCGGCAACGGCGGCGACGACTACAAGAGCTTCCACTCGGTCCTCAGCGTGCTGAGCTACATGCTCAAGGCGCCGCTGACGCCGCCCGGCACGCCCGTCGTCAACGCACTGGCCAAGCAGCGTGCTGCGCTGACCAACATCTTCCGTGCCTGCATTGGTCTGGAGCCTGAGTCGGACATGACGCTGGAGCACAAGCTGTTCTAGGGTGGATGCTCTGTTTGTATGTCTGACGCGGCTACGCGTATTTATTTACGAGTTCTCTTTATCGTGCTCAGCACTGCCCTGATTATATCAAGGGATTACCTTCGTCGTCCCAGCTGGCTGCTTTGCACCAGTCTGGTGGCTCCTTTTAATTGACCGAACTCTCCATACTTGTTTCGTAATACGCGATTGTGATGCACTGTGATGCACTGTGATGTGATGACACTGAGAGACAGACATCAATATTGACAACGCCGTCACGAACATCGTCACCAAGTGGAAGAACAGCAAGCGGGACCTCGGGCTGGCGATGCGGGGCTTCCCTTACTAGTAAGATATTGCGCCAATGCTGTTAGCCAATTGGCTAGCCGTATTGGGTAACGCTGAATCTGGGGAAGCTGCCATCAAAGGAAGGAAGGAGGAGTGGACTTGCCGTGAAGCACCAGGCGGGAGAGGAGGAGAGCGGAGATATCACCCAGCAGTCCTTCTCATATGCTTACTGGAACAGGACGTCACGCCAGTCGGAAATAGGACCGATGAGGCTGCACGCGACTGGGCCGACTGGCCCGACAGCTCGCTGTTGCCGAGCCCCTCTTCTTGATAAGGAGGCGGCCTCGGCCTGCTGCAGGTCCCGTACGGCACAATGCCGGCCGTATGCTTATAGTATTTCAGCTTGCTATGCGTTGTTGAATCTGATTGTATCTTGGATTGATGGTCTGGCAGTGCACTGTCTATTTTAATTGACTCGTCATCTCGTCCTTTCATCATCTCGGCATATCATATCGTCATCTCATCTAAGCTATACTTCTTCATTGTAACCATCCACCACCATCACCATGACCATCAAGCCACGCTACTATGAGCCCGTGGAGCGCTGCTCGCTGCAGCAGTGGATCTTTGGCTCGTCTCAGGGTCCCCTGACTGACAAGAAGATCTTTGTTGACCCCGAACAGCCAGACTCCCACTTTGTCACAAAGGCGGACTACCGCCTGCTGGCCAAGCGCGTCGCCCACGGCCTGCAAGAGGCCGGCCACACGCCTGGCGACCGCGTGCTGCTGTTCTCGGGCAACTCGCTCTACGTGCCGTCCATCTTCCTCGGCGTGCTCATGGCCGGCGGTGTCTTTACCGGCGCCAACCCGCTGTTTGTCGCACGCGAGCTCGCCCACCAGCTGTCCGACTCGGGCGCATCGCACATGATCTGTGCTGCCAGCGCATTGCCGACGGCTGTCGAAGCCGCTGACCTCGCCGGCCTGCCGCGCGACCGCATCTACGTGCTGGACGACGCGGCCGACACGCCGGCCAACGTGCCCACGACCGACGTCACGGCACTCCCAGCTGCGTCGCTGCAGCGCATGGATGCCGTCGCGGGCGGGCGCGTGCACCACTGGCTCGACTGCGTCAACGGCACGCTGGACCGCGCGCTCGTCTGGGACTGGGCCGAGCCGGCTGACCCCGCGGCGACGACATGCTGCCTCAACTACAGCAGTGGCACGACCGGCGTGCCCAAGGGCGTCGAGATCAGCCACGGTGCCTACGTGGCCAACTGCCAGGGTGTGTACAGCGTGGGCAACCGCGACCCGGTCGTCGCTGAGCAGCGCCGAAACACCGTCAGCCTCTGCTTCCTGCCGCTCTACCACGCGTACGGCCAGACGTACTTTGTGGCCACCATGCCGTACACTGACGTCACCACCTACATCATGTCCAAGTTCGACTTTGTCAAGATGCTCGACTATATTGAGCGCCACCGCATCACGATGCTGGCACTGGTACCGCCGATTGCCGTGCTGCTGTCCAAGAGCCCGCTCGTCAAGACGCGGGATCTCAGCAGCATCGACTACGTCGGCTGCGGCGCTGCGCCGCTAGCCATGGATACCCAGCAGGCCGTCCAGCGGCTGTGGCCCGAGGGCAAGCTCGACGTGCGCCAGGGCTGGGGCATGACCGAGGTGACGTGCACGTGCCTCGGCTGGACGAGCGAGACTGTCGCCGACGGGCCGTCTGTCGGCGAGCTGGCGCCTAACTGCATGGCACGCCTCGTCGCTATCGATGACGGCGACGGCAGCGGCGGGTATGCGCAGACAGCGAGCGGCGAGCCCCGGTACATCACGACCGCCAACACGCCGGGCGAGCTGTGGGTGACGGGCCCGACGCTGCTGACGGGCTACTGGCGCAACGCCAAGGCGACGGCCGAAGCGCTGTATGTCGACGCGGACGGCGTGCGCTGGTTCAAGACGGGCGATATCGCGTACGTCAACCGCTACGAGACGGGCGCCGCCTTTTATATTGTCGAGCGGCGCAAGGAACTCATCAAGGTCAAGGGCAACCAGGTGGCGCCGGCCGAGCTCGAGGCCGTGCTGCTGGAGCGGCCCGACATTGCGGACGCGGCTGTTATCGGCGTTGCTGTCGACTGCGACGAGCGGCCGCGCGCCTACATTGTGCGCGTACCGGGCTCGACCGTGACGGCCGACGAGATCAGCCAGTGGATGGCAACCAAGGTGGCGCCGTACAAGCGGCTGGCCGGCGGTGTCGTCTTTACCGATGCTATTCCGAAGAATCCAGTAAGTTGTCTATCTTTCTCTTTTCTTCCCCCCTTTATCCTTTGGCCTTGCAACTAACATGCCAGTCTGGCAAGATCCTGAGAAAGATCCTCCGCGATCAGGCGGCAAAAGATGCGCGGGCATCGAAGCTGTAGTGAATGTTTTTATGATTTGTTGGACTTGTAACTATTGTTTTTGAGCTTGAACTTTTTGTAACACTCACAGTTTGTAATACTCGCAGCAAAATTTATCAAACAGCGTGCCTGGTGGTTCTACGCCGTAAAGAGATGGCAGAGGAAGAGGACGGTCGCTGTGACCGTATTATGTAACCCCACTAGCCCCTACAACTCCAAAGGGACACTTGTCGCTCTTCACTAAGACTGATCCACGCTGTTCGTCGAACCTTGTATTTTGTATCAAGTATCAGCCTCACCTTCTCTCACCTACGTCGTATTCTTCGTCTACCTCACGACAATGCCATTGCACACATCTGCAACTTAACACGACCCCTCGTCTCATCCTCCGGCCTCACGTCGCCATGTCGGGCCTCCTCTCTATGATGGGCTGGGGCTTCCTCCCAAATGTACGTCTCGCTGCGCGCTTCATCGCGCCACCCTGCGAGCTTGCCACCTACTAAACCGTCAGCTCGTCACAGGTTGGGTCCAGTCCCTCTACTACTCCATCACCATCCGTGCCGGCTCGCCGCGCCCCATGCCCGGCTCGCCGCGCTTCGCCGAACACCGCCGCCGCATCCACATCCTCGTCGTCGCCCTCTACCTCGCCTACACCATCTACGAGGCCGACTACGACATGCGCCGCGCCGGCTCCTTCTATCAGGATCTGGGCGTGCCCTCTACGGCATCTGATCGTGACATCAAGTCACGCTTCCGCCGTCTCGCTGCACTGTATCACCCCGACAAGGCGACGCCCTCAGGCACCACGCCGGAGCAGGCCGAGCGCGTCAACAACTACTTTGTGCACCTCAAGGTCGTGTCCGAGACCCTGCTGGACCCGGCGCGCCGCTTCGCCTACGACCGTTTCGGGCCGATCTCGGTGGCGTGGGCCTCCAAGTCCAAGACCATCTACGAGTTTGTCTCCAAGGGCCTGCAGGATCTCGTGCCCTACTACATCGCGACGGCCGGTGCGCTCTACGGGCTGGGCCTGCTCGGCTACCTCACTTGGGGCCGCTACGAGCGCTGGCTCGTGCTCGTCAGCATCTTCGTGTTTGAGCTCTATAGCATCACGCGCCCGACGCCCGCGGCGATACTGACGCAGGTCGTCAACCCCGTGCTGGCGGCCGCGAGTCGCGTCGTGCCGCACCACCGCGAGCCCTATCTGCCCTTCCAGGCCATCCAGCTCGCACGCAAGCTGAGCATCACGACGTACATTGGCTTCTCGCAGATCGGGCCATTGCTGGGCGCTGATACGCGCAGCGGCCAGATCGTGATGAACGACGACAGCGACAGTCTGTCGTCGGCCAACGGCGGCAGCGCGGACCCGGCCCTGGTGGCTGCCCTGGACCAGCTGGAGATGGCGGCCAAGTCGCTCGACGCGGATGCGACGCGGCTGCTCGAGATGGAGATGGCGCCGTTTGTGGGGCAGCCCGAGGTGATGAGCAATGTGCGCGGCAAGATCAAGGAGTGGCTGGTGCAGAACACGATCCGCAACGACCCCATGGTGCGCGATGCCATGGGCCGGTCTCTGCAGCGGCGGCGGACGGATGCGCCAGTCGGTGCCCGGGGAACAAGATGAGTGTACGGCGTTTTGACTAGCAAATAGCAAAGCAAAACAAATATATCGTTTTGAATAGCATACAAGATGAAAGACTGTTGACGTGTAGAGTATCAGCTATCCAACGCGCAGCTCCCGCTTTCCGTATTACTTGCCAACGAGCGCGCTAGTCCCTGGCCGGAGTGCCAGGATCGTCGCTGGCGGTCCCTTTAAAGCGTGTTAGCGCAGCCTGAAACCAACCCGGCAACGGTGTGTCAGTGCACCCTGCCCCGCGAGTGCAACAGCACTACGAGTACCCAGGAGACCTGCGACTTACGTCACATCAGCGCACTAATACAGTACAGCACGTTGCGCCTCGTATCGCTCGTTCTTATATGCAAGCTGAACATCCTCGTAATCCTGCAAGCCACCGCAGCACCTGTTTTCGTTTCTTTACGTACATTGCTCAGCCTCGTTCTGGTTGCAGCATCTCACTATTTGTTATTGTTCTCTTTTTGATTATTGTTTCTTGGTCCTTTCCTGTAACTTTCCTTTCATCCTCCTCCATCCCCCATCACCACAGCTGCTCACTTATACGTTCTCCCAAATATTCCCTACAATGGAGCACTTTACTCAACTAAAACGCCGTACGACCGACCTCCTCCAGTCCCTCCCCGACAGTCTGCCGTCGTCGGATAAGGCCAAGTTCTGGTCCGCTGCACCCGACGTTGATCACAACACCCTCAAGGGCACCTGGCAGCGCCTCGCCCTGCCACCGCTGCCGCGCTCGTCCCACACCATCAATGTCGTCTCCGGCACCGCTTACATCTTTGGCGGCGAGAGCGCCTCGTCGCGCACGCCCGTCGACAACAGCATGCTCGCTATTGTCCTGCCTACAGGCAGCGCCGAGGCCGACTACCATGTGATCAAGGCCGTTGCGGCCAAGAAGCCGCCCGCCCTAAATGCGCCTATCCTCACCATCTCTGAGCCGCCAACGGAGTCGGACCCCGTCGCTATCTCTGAGCCGCAGACGCTCGCAACTGCCGATGCCACTGACGCAGCTTCGGTAAAAGACAAGGGCAAGGGAAAGGAAGTGGACGATGCTGTGGACGAGATCCCTCTGCCCGGGCCTATTCTGGATGCCGTGCCACAGGCCCGTGTGGGCCATGCCACGGCCGTCATTGGCAGTCGCATTTTCATGTACGGCGGCCGCGGCGGGCCGGACTTGGCTTGTCTCGAAGAGCACGGCCGTGTCTGGGTGTTTGACACAAAGACCAACTCCTGGAGCTTCCTGGACCCGCTTGCGCTGGATGTGCGCTCCGGTGTCAGCGGTCCCATCTTCCCGCGCGCGCGCAGCTACCATGCCGCCGCCGCGTCCGAGTCGCCCACCGAAGTGGAGGAGTCGGGCGGCCGCCCCCGTGCCACTACCTGGAAGCAGTGGGCCGAGGGCGACATGGCCCACGTCGGCACGCCGCAGCGGCCCATTGTCGGCAGCATTGCCGCGCGGGCCCGCGATGCCGATAGCGACGGCTACGGCACGTTCATCATCCACGGTGGCTGTCTGTCGGGCGGCGGCCGCACAAACGACGTCTGGGCCTTTGATGTGCGCACGCGCCAATGGCAGGAGCTTCCCGTGGCGCCCGGCCTGCCGCGCGGCGGCACGTCCGTCTGCATGAGCGGAAACCGTCTGTACCGCTTTGGTGGCTTCAACGGCTCGGCCGAGGAGGGCGGCCGTCTGGACTACCTGCCGCTTACGCTCAGCTCGCTCGAGGACACGAGCATCGAGGGTGCGACGCCTACATTGGGCGCGCGCAGTGTCTGGCAGAGCATTGTGCCTGAGACGACGAAGCAGTCGACAACACAGGTCCAGGCGATTGGCGAAGCCGAGCCCGACATGGCCGGCGTCAGCTTCACTGGCGATGTGCAGCCAGTGACACCAATCACGGTCAGCGGTGCCGAGACCGACTGGCCGGGCGACCGGTCCGTGGCCTGTCTCGAGGCCATCACGACTGGCGGCGGCTGGGAGTACCTTGTGCTTGCGCTGGGCGAGCGGACGCCCAGCGGGTCGGGCCACGAGGCGGCCGGCACCTTTTGGAGCGACGTCTGGACCTTCCAGGTGCCCTCGGAGCAACTGAGCGCTGCCCGTGTGACTAACGCGGTGCGCAATTTGCTGCCGCGCGGGCTGTTTGGCGGCGCCACAGGCGCTGGCGAGAACTGCTGGTCGCGCGTGACGACGGCGCCGTACGACGACGACAACGACACTGCCGACGAAGGCCCGGCGTATGGACCCGGCGCGCGCGGCTGGTTCTCCAGTTCGCCGATGCGGGAGCTGGAGGAGAACGGCATTGTCATCTTTGGTGGTCTGAACGAAAAGAACGAGCGGCTGGGCGACGGCTGGATCTTCCGTCTGGGTGATGAGACTCGGGAGTAGTCTTTGTAAGTGCTCAAGAGAGAAAGAGATGCAATGTTATGATATCTACAGTTTTATGTGTTTTTTTTATAATCTTTTGTTTGAATATCGGAATGGAATTATCGCAATGAGCAAGAAATGAGCAACAAAAAGCTGCTGTATGTACATGAAAACAATCTCCTCCGCCGACTAGCACTGCTATCGTGGCCAGCTGCTCGCTCCTGCTCGCACCTACACTTCCTACACTTCCTACACTTGGATCAAGGCAGAGACACCTTGCGCCTACAGATCAGCCCGCGTCGTCTCAATGCCCCATGGTTTGCTGGTCAGAGACGTCAGGCCAGCGCTGTTCTCGCACGTGTCGCGGCCGGTGAGGGGACCCGCCTTGGGGATGGCGGTCTTGCCCGTGGTGTCGAGCGCTGCCGCCTTGAGGTCGTTGAGCAGCTTCACGACCGTCTCGGGCGTCAGGTCCTCGTAGTAGTCGTCGTTGATCTGGATCATGGGCGCGTTGACGCACGCGCCGAGGCACTCCACCTCGATAAAGGTAAACAGGCCGTCCTTGGTCGTGTGGCCGCCCTCGATGCCCAGGTGGTTCGTAATGGCCTTGACAATGACGTCGCTGCCGCAGCCGCCCAGCTGGCAAGGGGTCTATACAGTTAGATTTTGGAGGGAGAGAGAACAAAAACAAAAGAAGAAAAGAAACATACGGTAGTGCAAGCCTGGACAAAGTACTTGCCGACCGGTGTCCGGTTGTACATTGTGTAGAACGAGGCGACCTCGTAAACGCGCATCGGGGGCATCTCCAGCAGCCGCGCCACCTCGTTCATGACGCTGATGCTGGTGAAGCCGTGCTGCCGCTGGCCAACGTCGAGCATCGGCATGACGGCGGCCTTCTTGTACTGCGGCGGGTACCGCTTCAGGATCTCGGCAATGACCTTTTCGTTCTCGGCCGTGAACTTGAACGGCAGGTCGGGGTTGTTGTCTGGCGTGTGGCGGTGCTGTTTGTTAGTCTTTTGGTCTGTCTCTCGGTAATCTCGATATTCTCGATATCCTCGAAATGTCTCAAAACTCTTGCTCAAAAAAACCTACCACCATCAGGTTGTCGCTGAGTTTCCGGGGCGTCGTGGAAAAGGCGCGGCTGGACTGGGCGGCCAAGGACGTGCGCGGCGCGGCGGTGACGGCGACGCTGCCAGAAGCCGCCCGCATAGCTAGCCGCAGAGCGGCCGGCGAAAAGCGCATAGCCATTGTGATTGTAGAGGAGAGGAGGGGTGGGTGTAGGAGAAAAGAGACGAGGAACGACAGAATGATTGACGACGCTCGATCGGAGGCTCGGATGTGTCGCCGGGATCGAGGAGGAGGACGAGCAAGACAACGGCAACGGCGGCGAGGTGTGTATACTCTTGAGTCCTCGGAGACTAAAATAGAATATGGGGAGTTGTGTTGTGCGTTCGTCGGGTCGGGCTAGTCGTGGATCGCACAGTATCGTCTGTCGTGGGTTGAGGGGGGTCGTATCGTCCGTTTGGTGAGAGCCTCTTTTTTCTTTCCAGGGCCCTCTGTCTCTCACTGGAGTGGAAATGTCCGGTGCTTTCGGGCTACCTAGATCAAATTGAGCACGGCTGATTGGTTCAATTGGATGCGCTCTTTCGTTAGTGGTTATGTAATCGATCAGGTGAATTATGGGGATGCCAAGCAGTTTATTGATTATGTAATCGTGTTTGGAAACTTGATATCATATCGGATTGCTTTGATATCTTGTTACAGCTTCCAACTGATATTTTTCTTTCATTTGGTTTGTGCTTTGATTTTTGAATTATTTTCTTCTAATTTTCAGAAACAGTTTGATAATTGAATGCAAACATATATGGTCTCTCATAAATAGTGCGTATATAGAAATAACTATCAGAAGCCAACAAATTAAATGAATATCACATCTGCAACTACCAATCATCATATTGAATACGTAGGATAAACAACGACTGAAAACTCTCCCAGACGTCATAGCAGCAATGTACCATTATATACCCTTATATCAGATAGACTACGGAGTAGAAAGCCAACAGAATCAGCATTGTCAATCTGGACCGCCTTTATCATATGCCCTCGTCTTGATACCGCAGATGTGCTCAGTACCTTAAACTACAGGTTTGATGTACGGACTGCAACATGTCCAGTGTTCTCCAAATTTGACGTCCGATACTTGAACGAACTAGAGCCCTATGCCGCTTACAATTCCCGCACCTATCTTCGACTGACCCTCCATATTCCAGGGAATACGTTCCAGCACTGGGTGGTGCCTCGGCTGCTAAGCAAGCTGCGCGCCATCCCCGGCCCGGCATTGGCTCTCATCAGCCTGCTCGACGTCATCAACCTGTTTGTCTGGGCCGCTACCGGCATTGTGCTCCGGTTCTACCCAGCCCTGACCGGCACGGCCGCGCTCGCATACACCCTTGGTCTGCGGCACGCTCTCGATATCGACCGCCATTGACCTTATGACGCGCCGCCTTATTGCGTCGGGCCAGTGCCTCGCCCACTCGACCATTGTCGCCATCACCTGCATCGTTGTGGCTGTAACGTCGGGCGCCCTGCGTGGGCGCTTTGATGGCTTTCAGCGTATCGGTAACATTATTGGCACCAGGACGGCCATTGTTAGCTACTTTTTTCGCTCCCAACACGACTCATAGTACAAAATGAAGAAATCAGCAATGCCACACACTTATACCTCCCAATGCCATGTGGTCATGCAGTCCAAATACCCGCCCATGACTGCACCCGCGGCTTCGGTTTTGGATAGCGCTCAAATTTCAAAGGTCTCAAGAACTGGGATCTGTATCGAATATGGCATATGTTCATGCAAGCGTGGGCTGGTATCGGCAGTGTGTCGTGTACGAGGCCATCGGTCGCGTCTTGAATTCGGTTATGGCGAGTAGTGTTGCCCCCGGCCTTGCAAAGCTCGTGTATGCTTATATTCCTAGTTGGCGCAACTGTCTGTCAGTGTGCCAGTGTGAAAACGTCAAGTGTCGACATGCAAGCCTATGCCACTCAGCTATTCGTGCTGCTCTCGCTTCGGTTCACAGGCGCACACCATATTTCGTTATGCTGCTGTCTCCGGTCTCACAGTACAACAACTCTCTGCCATTGGCAAAACACCCGGGCCAGCTTGGCACTCGGCGCGCGTTCAACAGTAGTAATCCCGTCCAAGACACCACCAGCCGAGCCCGACTGGACCGGGTCGAGTCGCCGATGCGCCGATGATTGTCGATGTCGCCCCGGGCGACAGTTTTGGCGCCTACTGACAACAAGTCACTGGCGGTGTGAAGCTTGCCGGCGACCACGGAATCATCAGCATACGTCGCCCAGATGGACAATTCGCCGTCGGCCAGCCTGTCGGGTCCCAGATGGATTCTTGCCAAGGCTGGACGGCACCGGACCGCCAGGATCAAGTGCTAGGGTCGTATTATTTGCGATTGCTTGATTCTTCACCCCCTGCCTCCTTCTGTGTCCATTGTGATTTCCGAAGATTTGAACGCAAAGGACTTTGCTCGTTGCGAAAAGACAGTTGCCGACTTTGAGGAGAGTGATAGCTTCCAATCCGAATCCCGATCTTTGACCGTACTCATATGCAGGGTATGATGATTGCTCATCGTTCATTGCTTCTTCTTCTTCGGTCCTTTTACTTTTCAATTTGCCATTCCCCATTTCCAATCTCCATTCTCCATTTTCAATTGCTGTTCTCTAATAGCACAACCTCGCTCTTTGCTGTCCCGTTTGGGTAGATGGCCACACCTGTCTCGCGCTTCGGCCTTTCGCTGTCGCGTTTGTGGGTCCTTCCATCAAGTCGCTAATACACCGTATGCTTATGCTTACATATGCTCAGAGGCAGGATAGAGTAAGTCCGAGTGATAGGATACAGTAGGAAAGAGTGGACATTCGGACAATCCGGCACGCAATTCAGCGATGCTCTCATGTCACTCTGTACAAGACAGCAAGGATACTGTCTCCAGAGTGGTGCGTGATTTGTTGTCCCTATTCCCCCGATGCTTGTTAATCGGTCGGCCAACGCTGGAAGGGTACAACCGGGACAAGGTCGGGACGGGAAGGGTAGCTTTAGTGTGCAATAGCTGCATGAGCGAAGAAGAGTCGGTGCAATTATGTAATGTTCTCTCTGATTTTCCTTCTCCTTCTCTCTTACCTTTTTGCCGCTTGTGCCTTGTTCCTGGTAATTGGCCGAATGAAATGTTCCGACACCCAAGGCACATAAGAGCAGAATACATATATGTTCCGCACAGCTAATAAGCTCGGCTTTGTGCCAGCCGCTGGTCCACGCTTATTCGACCTTGACAGCTTGGACTCTGAGCTTTGGGTTGTGTTGTACATGTACCGTGTCTTCTGCCTTGCCAGTTTTGTATGTGCGGATATGTAATGCGTACGGAGTAATGCTTACGAAAGAAATACGGAGAAGAATAAGCAAAAACCAAGTAGCAAAAGTAAAGAAGGAGCTCCGCTTGCCCCATAGAAAAGTCAAAGCGGGACCTACACATTATGGAGCTCAACTCCATTGCAAAACGTCACTCTGAAGAGGCGGTAGAAACAACGGCATGAGCAAGGTACAAGCGGCATTTGACCGTGAACTGCGACAATATATGCTTACAAGCTTACGCCGCTCGAGTACACGTACTATTTGATCGTGTATTTCCTTGATGTGTTACGCCGCTTCCGGATCGGGCATGTCGTGCCAGTTTGAGGTGCCGATGGGCAAAGTGTGACCGACAAGCAACCGTATATCGATTAACAAGAGCATCAATTGGACATCTCTCATATTCTTGTGACAGAAGGCTGAGGACACACAAGAAAACAATGGCCCTGCGCATATCTCGTCACTGGCACAGAGGTAGTAGCCGGAGAGGCGACGTGCGAGGACAGGCGAGACATGAGCGAGGGATGACGAAAAGGTCGAATGAGCGAAATGAGATGGGGTGAGATATCCGTGATCGATATCGTGTCGATGTGCGTCTCATGAATGTGATAGGGTCCGCTAAAGCAGCCCACTGCCGAGATGAGATGCCACACGTAACGCGATACAAGTGGTTGCTATCGGAATCTGAATACCATGATGGCAGTACGGAGTAAACAGGAAAACAAAAATAACCGAAGAAAGCACAGCTATCGGGGTTCGGCTGATCTCCCAACATCCACCCCGTATCAACTATCGAGTACATATAGGGATCACACGCAATTACACCATAGCGCGGCCGGTGTATCTTCCTTAATTTCCAGAATGGAACAGACGCGGCTGATATTGGTGGCTGTTGTTTCGTCTGTCTCATAAGCATTACATAGCTACGACGTACTCTGTAGAGATAGCGGTAAGCACAAGAAGCAGATGGAAATGTAGCTTCATTGCAGCTTATGCGTATGGGCCGAGTACACACTCATTGACGCATGAGTCTTGACGCATCGTCTGCTACCTACACAAATGGGGATACAACATTGAGCGCAACACAAAACAAAACAGCGCCTTGACCTCAGATAAGGCGCCACCACGACCTTGAGTGCTGGCAGGGACGCAACGAACCTATCCCGAGTCGCTACTCGCTGTAACTCGCGCTCTTGTTCCGTACTTGCAGCACCCAAAGTGCTAAAGGCAAAGCACTCCCCCGTCATTTCCTGCGTCCTTACAGACCCACTCCAATTTCCGCCAAGACCAGTTGCCAGAAGCTTATGTTTAGTAGTACATACGTTAAGTAGTTTTTCCCTTGGCATCTCTGGATTAGTCATCAATCATAGCCAAGATGACCGTCTGTACTTTTGCAGTCGTTAAGTTACCCTATGACGATCCAACATATCCAACGTACAACGATATCACTCTAACCGATTATTACTCTAGCAGATACATACAGCTGTCACCCATCATTTCGGATGCCTTCCACAATGCTCGGCCATTGCGATCGAGCGAGCAGTAGACAGCGAGTATTTGTAGCGAACGCGACATGTTAGCGACACTGCACTGGTAAATTAACTGGGCCTGGGAGCTAAGCTTTTGCCGTCGCTTCGGAAGGCACGGCGATAACGAGCAAAATGGATCACATATTAAAGTAAATCGCAGATAAAATAGGAAAATAACCCAAGTCGCAGACTAAAAGGGCATCCACAAACAGAAAAGGCCCCGCTTCTACCCCAAACAAAGAAAACGACTCGCTGGTTGGAATTTATTGTTTTTCTTTGCTATTATGTTTATGACCCCATCCCATATCACCAGGTCTGACGTCCTAACACTGCTATGCTCTCCCCTACATATACGGAATACTTGCCACAGGCCTGCAGCAATCGTCACGCAGTCATTCTTACGCAAGAAACATGGATTAATAAACGACTTGGAATAAAAGAGGTAAAATAAAACAAAAACAAAAAACACCTCATTCCCCATCCCGTCTAGCTCTGTTTTCTTTCTCTCTTCTTATTCTTCTTACTCTCCTCCTCTCCTCCTCTCTTTGCCTTTTCTCTCTTTTTCTCTCTTTTTCTTTTCTTCTCTTCTTCTCTTCCTTTCCTGCTTTCTCCTCTTCCTCTTCTCTCTTGCTCTTTTCCTTTTCATCTCCCATTACCTCTGCCTCATCCAGACATTCTCTCCTCTCCTCTTTCAATCTCCTCACACCACCACCACCTCCACCCACCTCTACACACCTCCTCATCCGTCGCAATGGCCGCCATCGATACCACCGCTCTCATCTCCCGCAATGTTGTCAACATTGCCAAGCGCAGCAACTGGGCCGGCAAGGAGGCTGGTGTCATTGTCGTGTTCGCCATCGTCTTTATTGTTGCCGTTGGCGTCGTTGGTCTGCTCATCCACAAGTGCCTGGCCCGGCGCAAGGCCAAGCAGCCCCAGAAGTAAACATCTCGTTTCTCGGCAATCGACGAGACGAGATGGGGGCTTTGGTGGAGAGGGTGATGGGGAAGCGAATTAGGGTTTGGCAGGGACGAAGACGCCGCAAGCGAGCGCCAATCTGTGTCTCGTGGGACGGCGGGACGGCGGCGGGTTCTGGAGTGGACGGATGTTGTGTGGCCTCTTAATTTTGGACGAGGCGTCCCCGGGCGGAGACAGGCCGATTTGCGTTCTCTCTATTTACTTACGGGGGAGCCAATTCGGCCTGGATTCAGTTTGGGGGCGTTCTCTCGACGCTCCCTCCTTCGTGAAGGAGCTTTCTGGCCACAAGAAAGACGCGCCTTTTGTTTTTATTCGACTCTTTTCATCTGCACTTTGTGCGCAACGGATCCATGATGGCAGTTTTCGCAGCATGGCTCAAGCTCAATCCCAAAGCTTGATTGTCTTGGCATGGCGCCATGCAGGTTGCATTACTACTACTGCACGCCAATGCGCGGCCGCGGATGACAACATCAACTCCATTCATTCATCAACATACAAGAACGGACAACGACGAGGGCAGTCTTCTCTCGACGCTTCTACTGGACAGTACCGATGGACCTGTCTAGCAGTCGCGTCAAAGATACCATTTACATGCTTGGGTCGCGTTTCCTTGCATCATTTTACGGCGTGAAGCGAGGACACTCGGAGCACGGACAACCACCATTGAGCAATCAATCAACTGGCTCTGAGACTGTCGTCGCCAGGGTTGGAACGAGACGCAATCGAGGCGGCCCGGCAGCATATAATTTTATATTGTGTATACCTCTTTTTTATTTTTTGTATTTCCTGTTTCTGCTCATATCACTGTAGAAAGCTTCCATTTGAACATTGATACATGACTCCTGCTTTGATGTGCTGCGCTGATCTAAATGCTATGCTGTGAAACGTCGAATTCAATGAAGTCAATGGCATTGTTTACTAGACCTGGTCTAGATGGATGAGACCCTGCGTCGGCTGGCATTGTTAGACGTGTTGATGTAGAATGCAAAAGGGGTAAGCAACACGTACCGGAATATACTGCCGCAGCCGGACGCCGGCTTCGCGGAAGACTGCTGCCGTTTCGGCATCCATGCTGTAGCCCTGGCTGTACACCACCTCGCCAATGCCCACCTGCACAATCTTGATGCTGCACGTAAGGCACGGGCATGTGTCGCAGTACAGCACCGTCGTCGCAGCTGCGTTGCGTGACGACGGGATCCGCTCACGGCCGGCCTCGAGCAGCGCGTTCTCCTCGGCGTGCAGGCACAGGCATGTCGCCAGGCCCACGCCCGCACCGACGCCGCCGTTGCACCGCCCGCAGCCGCCCTCGCCGCAGTTGCGCAGCCCGCGCGGCGTGCCGTTGTACCCGGTGCTCACGACGCGCGACTCGCGCACCAGCACACACCCGACGCGACGCTTCATGCAGTTGCTGCGCTGCGCTGCCAGCGACGCCAGCGACATGAAGTAGCGGTCCCACGTCGGCCGCAGCAGCTGCTCCAGGCTCTTGGCGTCGAGGGCGCCGCACTTGTCCAGCGCCGCAAAGAGCGGCTTCGTCGACAGCGCCTTTTCTTCCAGCCCGCCGTTGGCGAACCGCATAGCCGCGCGCGCCATTACCGGCAGCAGCGGCTGCGTCGTCGGGGTTCCGTACAGCTCGCTGTCCGACTGCGTGACAAACGTCTCGAGATCCATGCTGCTGTGCTGCGGCGACCGGCGCTGAGCGCGGCGCCAGCGCACGACGACGGGCGCGTCGACGCTGACGAGCAGGAAAAAGGGACGGCGGCCAAAGACATCGAGCACGGGCTCCGTGGCAATATCGGTGGTGACCCAGCGGTCGCGCCAGCGAGTTGTGACAAAGTCGAGCAGGGCGTCGGCCGAGTCAAAGGTTGTCCATGCGGGGATGCCGGCGAGGGCGTCGTCGCTGCTGGTGGCCGGGGAGGTCGACGACGGTTCCGTCTCGGCGGTGCGGATGTAGAGACGAGTGAAAAAGTGCCGCTCAACGAGGTACTGTGCAACGGTACTCTTGCCGGCGCAGATGCCTATCCGTTAGCATGGGACGGCAAGACGTGGCGAATGCCGAGGATGCCCAACATACTGCCACAGATGCCAATCAACATGATCGAGGTAGAGGTTGTCGATGGACGACTGTCGGTGGTACAAAAATGTCGACGTGTCTATATGTAGTTCTTGTGCTGCCTTGTCTGATTCGTCAAGAGGGCCGAGGTGGTCTAGATCTCCCTTGCAGCACGCAGCCTGGTGGGGTCAGCCGTCGAGCTTGCGATTCGAACGAACACGAGAGCTCTGCTATCGTACGTCGAGGATGCTCAAGTCATGACCAAGGCATGCGTCCGCACCACGTGCGGCTTCTCAAGCTGAATGACCCGCCGACTTTTATATTTATCATGATATTATCTTGTTGTTATCTGCTCATTGCGGAAAGTGCACTGTCTGGTATGCTTATGGGGAATAACCGGAGAGCCTCACTGAAAGAGTCACCGGGCAGGCGCATGAGACCATTCTCAGCCGTTCCGTTTTGTCTGCAGCACACACCGTTTTGCTTCCTTTTCTGTGCCTCCTTAGGCCCTGTTCGTAAAACCGCTGAACTTTGTTTTTTTCAGCGGAAAAGCGGGTCCGTAAATGCGCTTTGCCTAATTAGGCTAGGTAAATTAAAAGCGGGTACAAAAGGTACATGTGAACTGGAAATGTACATGCTCACATTTGCTCGTTCCATGTCAGAGGTCCACCCACGTGATTTGTATGGCACATAACATGAAATATCGTGGTATGCAGAGGGAAACACGGGATTGTGTGGTTGCTTCGTGCGATACAACCACTTTTCTAGGCTTTGTCGTCAAATTTGAACTACCTGAGTTATACCATTCTCGGCCCTTCGTTTTTTGCCCACATTATGATTGTCCCGATGTCGCACGCGGACGCAGAGCCGGCCGTGTACAGTCTTCTAGCCGATATCATAACAAGCACCATTCTCACAGAGCACGAGAGCCAGGCTCCGGAGGAAGAGGAGGAAGAGCCACTGCCGAAGAAGAACAGACTCGTTGGCACGGCTGTGTGTGATTCTGTCGTCGCACGCAGCTAGTTCCATCCGGCCGCACATGGCCCTATTGTCGCCTGCCTGCCGTTTGCCCGTTTCTCGTCAGTGGTCCATGTGACGCAATGCCTGCCCAGTACAGTGTGATCCCCACTAAACGGGACGGTATTACCCCGCCCCCTCTGCCGTTTTCGCGATCCAAGGCGCTGGGTACCGCTGTAAGTAATCATTAGTGATAACTAGTCTACTAGAGAGATCAAAACGGATGCACCAAACGGGCTGGCTGCCCGGTGTAAACGGAAGCATATATTAACACTGGCATCGTGCCTAACCTCACTCTCTCGACATTCATCACAAAGCAACTACTAGACCTCTAGATCCCCAAACCCTCGACCCTCTCCAGCACTCCATCGCGACAGCCCGACTACGACTCTTTCACGACCTCGGTTCAACCTCGGCGTCTCGGTGACTGCGAGTTCGCTTCCACCACGACAGAAGTAGCCGGCACGCAACGGTCATAGACAGCACGGACTCCAAAGAAAGACAATAGGAAGACGCCAAAGAAAGACAATAGGAAGACGCCAAAGAACTACAATAGGAAGACGACACACTTACCAAGACCATGGCTGGCCTTCAGTTTGCCACGTTCAATTCGATCATCGAGATGCCGTTCTACGCGGCTCTCTTTGCATCCAAGCTCGACCACGACAAGCTCGACGACTCGGCGCGCGCCGTGCTCGGCTTGTACGAGCCGCGCAACGAGAAAGACCCGGGCACAAGCTCGCAGATGCAGATCCAGGGCGGCGCCTTGACGAGCAACCAGACACCGTTTGGCGTTGTGCGTGCCGAGGGCATCATCAGGAACTTTAATACGATCGAAGACTTTAAGCAGGCAGACAAGGCTGCCATGCTGCACACGGCGGCGCGCCAGATCTGGGACGCGATCAAGGACGGAAGCATCTACGAAGTCCCTTCGCTGCTGTCGTCATTCAATATCATTTCGTTTGCCGACCTCAAAAAGTACCGCTTCACCTACTGGTTCGCGTTCCCGGCGCTGCACTCGGACCCGCAGTGGAAGCGCTCTGGCGATGTCGGCCGGTTCTCCAAAAAGGAGACGCTGCAGCTCGTCGACAAGGTCGGCACATGGCGCTACTCGACAGACAGCCGCCAGCACGGCTTCTTTTTGGCTAAGCGGGTACCGGTGTCGGCGGCATCAGCTGCCGCCGCCGCTGCCGCCGCCGAGGCAGAGGACGACGACGACCTGGCCGAGGACGATGACAACGGCAACGGACTGCGCTCGCGAGGGTCACAGAAATCGCTGTTTTTGGATCCAGACGAGCTCGAGCTCGGATTCCGCTGGGTGATTGGTTCGCTGCGCGACTTTGAATCGGGCTTTTTCAACGGCGTCGACGAGACGGACCGGTTCATATCGTTTGCCGATCCGTCGTCGTACCCCGAGAACCCGTCGTGGCCGCTGCGCAATCTGCTTGTGCTGATTCGTCAGCGGTACCACCTGAACAAGGCGCAGATCCTCTGCTACCGCGACACGCAAGCGCGGCGCCACGAGCCACAGAGTATTGTCATCCCCGTCGCGCTGGCCGACGGCGCTGATGCTGCTGCTACACCCGAGACGGCCGAGATGCCCAAGGTGACCGGCTGGGAGCGCAATGTCAATGGCAAGCTGCAGGCGCGCATGGCGAACCTGGCGGACTACATGGACCCTGCACGCCTGGCCGACCAGGCGGTCGATCTGAACCTGAAGCTGATGAAGTGGCGCATCTCGCCCAACCTGGACCTCGACAGCATGAAGGGCATCTCGTGTCTGCTGCTGGGTGCCGGAACGCTAGGAAGCTATGTGTCGCGCAACCTGATGGGCTGGGGCGTGCGCAAGATTTCGTTTGTCGACTACGGTTCCGTGTCGTTTTCCAACCCGGTGCGGCAGCCGCTGTTTGAGTTCAAGGACTGTCTGCAGGGTGGCGCGCCCAAGGCGACGCGTGCAGCCGAGTCGCTGCAGCAGATCTACCCCGGAGTCGAGTCGACGGGCCACGTGCTGTCGGTGCCGATGCTGGGCCACCCGGTCGTGGACGAGGCCAGGACCAAGTCGGACTTTGAGAAGCTGGACGCGCTGATTGACAGCCACGATGTGATCTTTTTGCTAATGGACACGCGCGAGTCGCGGTGGCTGCCGACACTCATGGGCAAGGCCAAGGGCAAGGTGGTGATGAACGCGGCGCTTGGCTTTGATACCTATGTGGTTATGCGGCACGGTGCACGGCCGCTCGACGGGTCGGAGGACACGCTGGGCTGTTACTTTTGTAACGACGTCGTCGCGCCAGCCGATGTAAGTTCTCTCTCTCTCTCTCTCTCTCTCTCTCTTGCTGCTCTCGCTAACTGCCTAGTCTGTCAAGGACCAGACGCTAGACCAGCAGTGCACCGTGACACGCCCCGGCGTGGCCGCGATTGCTTCGGCTCTTCTTGTCGAGCTGCTCGCGAGCGTCATGCAGCACCCCGACCGGCACCACGCGCCGGCGCCCAAGGCCAATGCACGCAGCGCACCCGGCGAGGCCTTGACATACAGCCGCGACCCCGAAGACCACCCGCTGGGTATTGTGCCGCACCAGATCCGCGGGTTCGTGGCCAACTTTCAAAACGTTCTGGTCCATGGCAAGTCGTACTCGCAGTGCAGCGCGTGCAGCAAGCCGATCCTGGACGCATACCGCCGCGAAGGGTGGGAGTTTGTCAAGAAGGCGCTGGGCGACCGCGAGTATGTGACGGAGCTGTCGGGCCTGGCCGAGCTGCAGCGGCAGGCCGAGGCTCTCGCGGACGATCTTGATTTCAGCGAGGCCGAGGACGACGATGACGGCGAGGCTGTCATGCTGTAGTTTCTTTTTCTTTCTTCTTTTGTTTCCATTTTCTGATCATACCTTCTTTTCTTCTCTTTTCTTCTCTTCTCTTCTCCCCCCCTCTCCTCCTCTTTTCCCCTCTTCTCTTCTACCCCCTCCCCCCCCTCTCCTCTTCTCTTTGCTTATTCTATTTTTGGCGCCATGATAAAGGTAAGGGTATCGGCGGCGTTCTTATTGCATTCTTTGTATGGCTTCTTCATCTGTCTTATTCATCATCTCGCAATTTCATAATCAAACTCGATGTCTTGAAGTCTGTGCCTGGTGAAGCTAATAGAAGAAGTCTTTAATAGAATGTGACATCCTAGACGAGTAGCCTTTTGGTTCCTTCTTCTCATTCTATATATAAATCACATTTCTTTTCTACGTATGCCTGCCATTTGAATACTATGACATGGAAAGTACCGTCAGATAGAAGCCATCACATGGATACTACATGGATCTCGAGATGGTACCCCCACGCTCGCCTATTATAGCGCTCCTTATGTAAGTTACCCCATTTTTCAGTGCAGCTGACCTGTTCTCGCAACGTCTCTCCCCTTTTCGATCGCAACTCTTCTTAATCATCTTTCCGTTTTGGTATATCTACGTCACTCGCCATTTTATATCACATCATCGATGCAATTCAGCGTTGTGCTTTCATTGCATACACCACGCGTCTCTTAGTTCTGGGTTAACAATAGAACGGCATCTGATAACGCCTGCAGCCTAAAGCCGGCCAGCTGTGGACGACTGGCAACTAGCGACCGCCTTTTTCACTACTGATTTTTTCTTCTTTTTTCTTGTTTAAATCGGCTGCAGTCCATCAACAGACGAGAGGAGATACATCCTAGAGTCCATGCCGGAAGTTTGTGCACACTTGTGTTGTCATCATAGCCGGGCGGTGAGCTTTGCGTGGGCGTGTGGTTCAAGTCTTTAATCTGGCCACTGTCTGGGTATCATTTTCTCTTTCTCGTCATGACGTCGTATTGGTCTATAGCCGCGGGCCGTCTGTTCAACTTTGGATCGTACCGGACAGCATCGGTCAGCGACTACACCGACGTGCTTGTGCCGCTCGATGAGGCGTACGAGTACGGCCACAATGCGCGCACGGGCAACGTCGCCCCGGTCGAGTACGCGCCGGCCAACACGACGGAAGAGGACGACGCTGAGAACGACGAAAGCAGCAAGCGGCGCTCGAGAAGCGGCAACAACGGCGATGATGATGGCGACGACGACGACGACGAAAGTGACGACGACGTCGAGAACGGCGCTGGCGCATCGCCTCTCCCATCACAGTCGGGCGGCGAGTACAGCATCGAGGGCCTGCGCCGGGCTGTGCGGCAGGCTACCGATGGCAAGCAGCAGCAGAGATTCACAGACTATGAGTGTACGTTCTTATGCACATTGTATTTTTTTTTTAAAAAAAATGCCAAACTGACGCGACTAGTGAAATCAAAGCTCATCAACAAGGCCATCCAGGACATTGGCATGGGCCGCTACAACTGGCAGCTCTTTTTCCTCTGCGGCTTTGGCTGGTTCGCCGATAACCTCTGGATGCAGGGCGTCTCGCTTGTCCTGCCATCGCTTTCGGCCGAGTTTGGCATTGCCGAAAAGACGGTGCGCTACACGACGAGCGCTCTGTTCCTCGGTCTCTGTTTCGGCAGCTTCTTCTGGGGCATCGGCTCCGACGTCATGGGCCGCCGTCTGGCCTTTAACTGCACGCTGCTCATCACCAGCATCTTTGGCACACTGACGGCGTACGCCAGTTCCTGGGGGATGGTGTGCGTGCTCGTGGCTGCTCTGGGCTTTGGCGTCGGCGGCAACCTGCCCGTCGACGGCGCTCTGTTTCTCGAGTTTTTGCCCGACGCAGACAGCTCGCTGCTGACTCTGCTGTCGGTGTGGTGGCCTGTCGGACAGCTGTGCTCGTCTCTCATTGCCTGGCTCCTCATCTCTGGAAGCGAGCAGCAGCCGGGACCGGAAGAGCACGTGCGGGCGGCCGACGGCGAGCGCGCTGGATGGCGCAAGTTCATCTTTGCCATTGGCGTCCTGACTTTTGTTATGTTTTTTATCCGCTTCTTCCTCTTCCGCCTGTTTGAGTCGCCCAAGTACCTGCTGTCGCGCGGCCGCCAGAGCGAGGCCGTGGCCGTCATCCATGGACTGGCCTACCGCAACAGCACCAAGACGTGGCTGACCGAGGCCATCATGGACGCTGTGGCCGACGGCGCCGACGAGCCCGTCGCACAGTCGTCCGAAGCCGCTCGGGCGTACTCGCGGCGCAGCGACGACAACTATGTCGGCTACGACGCCACCAACAGTGTCGACCTTGACAACGAGCGGCTCCACGAGGACGACGCGGACGGCGACGGCGTGGCCCTGTTTGGAAACGGCAGTGCCGGCCGGCGGCGGCGGAGCAGCGCGGCCACAGCGACCGCCAGCGACAAGAAGGGCGTCCTGGGTGTCGTGCGCGCAAAGCTCACGTCGTTCTCGGGCGACCGCATGCGGCCGCTGTTCCGCGAGCGGCAGCTAGCGACGGCCACGGTTATCATCTGGTTTGTCTGGGCCACGATCGGCATGGGCTACCCGCTGTTCAATGCATTTTTGCCGCAGTACCTGTCGCACGGCGGCTCGTCGTCGTCGTCGTCGTCGTCGTCCGAGTCGGCCGGGATGGTAGGCCGCGCCGACACGCCGTCGAGCGTGACGTACCGCAACTACGCCATTACGAGTGTCGTTGGCGTGCCCGGCAGTCTGCTGGCTGCGTACACGGTGGACAATCCGTCACCGTTTCTGGGCCGCCGCGGCACGCTGGCCGGCTCGACTGTCGTGTCAGCCGTGTTTTTGTTTCTCTTTGCCACGCTCGGCCACTCGCCTGGCACGCAGCTCTTCTTCAGCTGTGTCGAGGCCTTTTCACAGAACATCATGTACGGCGTGCTGTACGCGTTTACGCCCGAGATCTTTCCGGCGCCTGTGCGTGGCGCCGGTACGGGTGTTGCTAGTTTCCTGAATCGCATCACGGGCCTCGTGGCACCGGTGATTGCGGCCACGCTGCCCGGCGACGGTGCAACCGGGCCCATCTACCTGTCGGCCGCGCTCATCCTGTCGGCCTTTTTCGGCATGGTACTCATTCCCATTGAGACGCGCGGCCGGCAGCGTCTGTAAATTTTTTTGATGTTTTTTTTTTATATTTTTGTCATGGACAGCATCATTGGCGTTTCGCATTTGGGTTAGGGTTAGATCTACTATATTGATTGCGTCTTATTAATGAATACTTTTGTATATACAGAAAATGCGATAAATGCTAAAAATGCTAAAAAATGCTCGTGCTTTTATAGATTCCTACCGAGGGACGTGCTGTGGGAGAGTCTTGTATTGGACCGTGTACTTGTCCAGACTTTCATACCACTGGATAAGGCTGCCGATCTGATTGTTTGTTAGTGAAATATGCTCAAGAGGAAATGCAAAACCATAATGACCATAATGAACCCCAGACGTACCAAAAAGGCCCATGACCCGATAAAGGTCGACAGCGCCGACGCGTAGGAGACCGCACTGCTCGACGCCGCGCCAAAGCCCAGTGCGGCGCACACCGTGAACCCGACGGAGCCCACGAGGTTCCACAGCCCAACGTGCCAGCCCAGCAGCGCCGGCGCCGGCACGTACCACGCTGGCTGCGTCTCAATCATAAACATGGCGCTCGACGCGACGAAGCCGATGCCGCCGACGAGCTGCGGCAGCCAAAAGACGCCGTCGGCCGCCGCCGTCGAGAGCCGGCTGTAGATGGGCGGCAGGCCCGTGACCGAGCTGATCCAGAACACGCTGGCGCCAAATAGCAGGATCGCGCTGCCCCAGAAACCCACCTCGCGCGCGTAGACGGTGCGCAGCTCGTGCGCCGTCGGCCACCACGTCCAGCGGCGGCGGCGATTGTCTGCCGTGTGCGGGTCGGTATCGGCGCACGTGCACGTGCCTGTTCTCCTAAAAAACCCGTGCCGGCTCGGGTGCGCGTGTCGGCAGTCCGACTCGGACGGCCGCAGCGACAGCTTGCCGCTTTCTAGTACCTCTTCCAGTGCCCAGCCGAAACAGTCGGCGCGGTTCTCGTTGACGGCCTCGAGCAGGCCCAGCACGGCGCCGACCTCGAAGATGGTGGAGCCGATAATGGCCGAGACGCCGCCGCCCATGGTGGCTTCGCCGGGAAACGCAGTCGCTGGCGCCGCTAGCGGCAGCCACACAAAGAAGGCGTTGAGCACCCACACGACAGAGCCGATCGAGAAGAGGACGGCGACGTCGTACGACACGTCCCAGACAGGGCAGCGGACGAGCATCTTGTAGAGGCCGTGGCGGACGCCGGGGAGCGAGTTGCTGGGGCGCGGACGAATAGAATATGGCGGCGATGAGGCGTCGCGGTCGTCGTCGGGACTGCGCTTCGGCACAAAGTCGTCTGTCAGGACGATGGCGTGCCGGCCTTTGCGGTTGTCGCGGCTGCGCCAGATCTGGTACGCGCCCGCAACATGATTGCCGTGCTTTTCACTCTTTTCACTCTTCTCACTCTTTTCGCTGGCGTCGGCGCCGCCATGTGCAGAGGGCGTCGTTGCCGTGACCTTGAGGTATCTCGTCGTCGGGTTGAGAAACGCCAGGGGTCCAGAGGCATGTGCATCGGCTATGCGCCGGGGCAGATGGCCGTACCTCTCGTGGCTCATTTTGCCGAAGCCTGCGCAATGAGCAATGAAAAGAGATGGCGAAAAAGTAAGAATAGCCGCAAGTTTTTTTTTTTTCAAAAAGAAAAAAATAAACAAGCATCTGTCAAAGACAACACTAAAAAAGTCAGACACGGTGACAGGCGGCCTAGGCCTTAAAACTGGAGGCTTTACGTCACGCTGGGGCGCGCAAAACGTGGCGCCAGTTGTGTATAAAAACCAACTGGAATAGAAAGCAAAAAGACATTTGATTGTATCACGCGCCGTCTATCTCATAGTTGCTCGCATGCATAGATGTGGCAAACTGGTCGCAAGCGAAGAATGGAAAAGAAGAACCAGGAAGAAGAAGATGCAAGAAATAAGAAACGCAAAATAGAAGAACGAGAAAGAATCCAAGACAAGAGGAACAAACATATAGACAATGAAAAACGATATCTTGTATCGCCCCAGTGACTCCAGTAAATAAAACAAATGACAGGTAGATGCCGCCGAGAGTGCATTTAGATGATCAATCCTCGAGACTGCGCTTGCCGGCCTCCTTCTCGCGCTGCAGACGCTGGTGGCGGATAACCAGCAGCGTGACGACGAGGCCAAGACCACAGGCGCCCAGGGTGACAAAGTATGCGGCGCGGTAACAGGCAAGGCCTTCTTCGCAGTACTGCTCGCCCGAGGGACTGATGATAGAGTGCGCGTCAAAGACGGCGCCGTAGAAGAGGTTGAAGACGTTGCCGGAGACGACCGGCGACAGCGTCATGAAGCCCCAGTTCTGCGACAGCGCGTGGATGCCAAACGACTCGGCGACGATGGACGGGAAGACGCCAAAGAGGAAGCCGTAGCCGAGACCGGAGAGGCCGGAGACGAGGCCGAGGAAGTGCGGGTTCTCAATGTAGATGGCGCACAGCTGGGCGACGACAAAGATGGCGGCCGCAAAGGCAAGGCACCAGATACGGCTGGCGTGGAGGTGCTTCACCAGAAAATCCGATCCGACGCCTGTCTGTCAGTGGTGCACATGCAATGGTGAGCAGGGAAAGGGACGTACCGCTAAGAAGACGACCGGCAAAACTGCCGATGGAGAGGATGGAGACATGGATCTGCTGATGGGCAACGAGAAAGTTCTCGTCGACTGTCGGGTCGTAGTGCTTCCACAGCGCGTTGGCGTCGTGGCCGATGTTGCTGCAGGTCAGTATCAAAGACAAGGAGACAAGGAGACAAAGAGACAAAAACAGAGACAAAAAGACAAAAATAACCTACTTGATGCTCATCAGACCAATTCCGGCCAGGATGCCCATAATGGCAAATAGCTGCCAAAACTCCACGTTGCGCAGCAGAGCCCAGCCACGGATGTCTATACGGTGGGTTCGATCCATATCAACACTGTTCTGCACCAAAACTTCACCGGGCAGCGAAGAGCTTGAGCTTTTCGACATGAGAGAAGATGTTTCGTCCATGGGGTCTAGGTCGGCATCCTCCAAGGTAACCGGCGCAGAGAAAACACCGCTGGACGCAGAGGCGGACGCAGTGGCCGACGACGACGACGGGCTGCCGGCAATGCTGTTGATCGTGGCATAGTGCAAGTCCTTGGGCGGCGGCGGCGGCGGCATGTCGTCCTCCTCGCCTGCTGCGACTGGTCCAGCCCCTGCGCCGGCACTGCTGTCTCGAGCTCCGCCGACTTCGTCTGCATACGGCGCGTCGTGTTCGAGATGGCTTGCGGAAGACCTACCAGTATCTTCGGGCGAATAAGTGCGGCGACCACTGCTGCGCTTGAAGCTTGCCGTGGATGCCGACGCCGCGGCCTTGGCCTCTTCGGAGAGGGTGCGCTGGAGTGGTTGCGAGCCGCCGAGGCCGCCATCGTCGCCACCGGCCACGGAGTGGTAATGCGGGGCGTGGCTATGGGGCAGCACGCGCAAGAAGAAGAAGCCGACAAACGATAAGCCCGAGGTGCCCATGGCTAGCAGCAGCAAGAAGGCGCTGGTGTCGCCAGGCATGACCATGGAGCCAAAGGCCGAGAAGAAAAAGGCGCTTAAACCGAAGGCGGCGAGCGGGAAGGCCGTGGCCGTGCCGCGGTGGTGTGGCCAGTTGAGAGCCGACGTCTTGATGGCGGCGGCAAAGGCCATGCAGCCGCCGAGGCCGGTAAGGTAGGACACGAGACACAAGAAGGCAACGGAGCCCGAGCTCGCGTCAAAGGCAGCCTTGATGGGGTAGTAGCCAAGGCCGAGCAGGATGGCGCCGACAATGACAGCTGGGCGCGGGCCCTTGGCGTCAATGACGACGCCGATGGGCACGCCCATGGAGTACATGCCAAGGTTGCCGGCAAGGCCGATCAGGTTGGACTGTGTGGCCGACAGATGGAGCTTGTCGGCAAACTGCGGCGCCCATGCCGAGTAGACATAATTTGTTCCACAGGCGAGAGAGATGGCAGTGGCCGCGACGCTGGATATGATGCGCGCCCTGTGGATGGCCTGCTCGTGCATGATGGCGGTGGCGATGTAAGCTATATATAGTCTGAGGGTAAGACGGATGACAGACACGGCTTGTAGCGATGAGGGGATGATAGATAACGAGCGCTTATGCGACGGTCGATCAACCAAATGAGAAACCGGGCGGCAGTATGAGTCGGACAACGAAGATGGCGATGAAGACGGCAGATCGAGATAAACGACGGGTGAGAGGCGACGATAGACCGAGAGACGACGATGGAAGAGCAGGACGAGTCGGTGAAAGGACGATCAGCCTGCCCGGGTGCGCGTCGTCGGGTGCACGTCAAGATAGGGCGGCAGAGTGGATGCTGATAGATAGCGGATCGTCGCGTATAAGTGGACGCGGATGATGGACGAGCAAGAGAATGAAGAAACGGGAGAGCGAGAGAGTGAGCGTGAGACCGTGAGCTCGTGAGACCGTGACAGAGAGGATGGAAATGAAGCAATACAGACAGAAGAGACAGAACGGAAACGACAGACGAAACACGTATGGACTGCGTCCGAGATAGGTAATCTGCTCTAGTCCACTAGAATAGCGCTGAACGTCACCTGTAAGCGCAAAGGTTAGATAGATAGGCAAGCCGATACAGGAGCTGCGTCAGCCAATGCTGGGGCGCGCATTGCCAGGAGTCTGGGGCTTATCTTATCTTGTTATCTACATATAGTAACGTAGACATGTGGAAACGTCATGGGTACACGTGCTCTGTGGATATGCATCACATGATGCTGAGTAACTGATGACGACGGTTCTGTCTCCACACTTCCCAGCCTGCGCCTCATGTCGGGCCCGAATCACTGCACCTCGTCCTCTTCATCCTCATCATCACCGCGCCGGCCGCATCGAAGCAAACACGATATACACCCCTACATCTACGCGACTCTATAACCACCAACCCACTTCTACTACTATATACGTCATCCGTGCCCAAAGGCCAGCACCACGATGGGCGCACTCCTCTCGCTCCCGTTACTGGCTGTGCCGAGCGTCACGACGGTAGGTCTCCGTTCCAGTTGTCGACGTGGTGACCAAGACTAACAAACAGCTGGTATCGTTTGCTGCGAGCTGCTGCGGCGCAGCAACATGCTCGATGGTGTGCAGCGCCTGTGGCAAATGCGGCAATAGCGTGGCAACGCGCATCGGCTACGCGCTCATCCTGCTCATCAACTCGATCCTCGCGTGGATCATGGAGACGCCGTGGGCGATCAAAAAGCTCGAAGGACTGATGCTGGACTACGTCAAGATCAACTGCCCGACGGGTCAGTGCTACGGCTGGCTCGCGGTCCACCGTATCAACTTTGCGCTCGGACTCTTCCACCTGATCTTTGCGGGCTTGCTGCTGGGCGTGTCGTCGTCGAAGCAGCCGCGCGCGGCGCTGCAGAACGGCTACTGGGGCCCCAAGATTATTGCGTGGCTTGCGTTTATCGTGCTGTCGTTTCTCATCCCCGACGAGTTCTTTGTGTTCTGGGGCAACTACATTGCGCTGTTTGGCGCCATGTGCTTCCTCATCCTCGGCCTCATCCTGCTCGTGGACATGGCGCACTCGTGGGCCGAGTACTGCCTCGAACAGATTGAGAACAGCGAGTCGCGCGTGTGGCGCGTCGTGCTCATCGGCTCGACCCTCGGCATGTACATTGGCGCGATTGTGATGACGGTGCTGCAGTACGTCTTCTTCGGCAAGAGCGGCTGCTCCATGAACCAGACCGTCGTCACGATCAACTTGATCCTACTGCTCGTCGTGTCCGCCGTGTCCGTGCACCCGCGCGTACAGGAGTACAACCCCAAGGCGGGCCTGGCGCAGGCCGCAATGGTGGCGGTGTACTGCACATACCTGACCATGTCGGCGGTGTCGATGAAGCCGGATAGCTCCGAAGACAAGCACTGCAACCCGCTTCTGCTGGCGCAGGGCACGCGCACAACATCGGTCGTCATCGGCGCCATTGTCACAATGCTCACGGTGGCGTGGACCACGACGCGCGCGGCGACGCAGACGCTGGGTCTCGGCGGCAGCCGCGGCGGTGCGATCCGGCTGGACGACGACGACGAGTACGACGACGACGCGTACGCACACAGCCTCGTGACTCAACAGCCCTCGCGCCGTGAGATGCGCGCGGAGGCGCTGCGCCGCGCCGTGGCTGAGGGCAGCCTGCCGGCGGATGCGCTGCTGTCGGACGACGACGACAGCGACAGCGATGTGGCTGGCGGAAGCAGCGGCCGGCAGTCGGCCGATGACGAGCGCGGCAGCACACAATACAGCTACACGACGTTCCACATCATCTTCTTCTTGGCGACGGCGTGGGTGGCGACGCTGCTGACCATGAACTACGAGGACTCTACGCGCGACGGTGATTTTGCGACGGTGGGCCGGACGTACTGGGCGACGTGGGTCAAGATTGTTAGCTCGTGGGTGTGCTACACGCTGTACATCTGGACGCTGGTTGCGCCGGTCGTGCTGCCCGAGCGGTTTGCCTAGGCTGTCTTGTTTCTTTTGTTCTTGTCTTTTTTTTTTCACTGTCTTTTCTTTTGTTTGTTGCCTTTTTGATTTATTTTGTTCTTACTGTACTACCCCTCTCGCCTTTCTTTTGTTTTATTCGCCGCTTGTATATCTTTGGTTTGTACAACAGTTGCACGAATAATTAGCAGTGGCGCGGCACATGATGTTGCGTCAAGTATCCTACAATGTTGACCATTTTGATACCTGTACTATTTGTCATACCAAAGGTGCAAAACGCAAACAGCGCCCAGTGATCCCAACTATATAGATGCCGTTGAAGCTTATGGACCTGTTATCAAAGGTGAACGAATGACAGAACAGAACAGCTGAAATAATGGGTCGCTATCATGATGCTGCGTCGAATCTCATTGGACCGCTTCACTTCACCTTTGGCAACTTTGTTCCTCTGCTGATTCAATTTTCGACAACGAAGCTGTCGACGTTCATGACCAGCTTCAGCATCCTTTTATGACGTTGTCTAGTAATAAAAAGCCTTTACTTTGATCGGGGGCCTCTATGTGGTGCTTGCCACTCTAGCAGTTGGTTGAAACTTTCACATGTCAAATGTTTACTGTCAGGACCAAACTCGGATGACTAAGCCTGCACACGACATCTTGCACCTGCTCACACGGAGAGTGGCTATTATTACTCATTTCTGTTTGTATCAGTATATATTCACCATAGAGCGTGCGTAGAATGAGATATAAAAACAAGCAGGGATAGCAAAAACACCGATAGCACCGGCCATCAGCTCTGCTTGGCATGATAGCTTATCAACGCCTGACCGCGTTCACATCCAACCGATGGGCGTCTCTGATAGCCCAAGGCCCTAAAAAGGATTAAGAGCCCTGCTAATGCAATGCTGTAAAGGGCCGTGCAGATCTAGTGTAAATACTCTGGCGATGCTCGCCCATAAAAGAGATCAGACGTCGACCTGGACGCCATGTCTTCCGAGCAAAGATCAACTAAGCTGGCTGTCGATCTCCCTCGCGCGAGATCTACTCCTACACTGCACGGATCATATGGAGTCCTCAAAGCTCTGCCCCTCGTGCAGCGTAGAACATCATCGACGTCGGCTGCTGTTAGTTCTGCTGGAGGATCATGATCAACAGCAGCAACACCAGCCTGGAGAGCACTTCTACAACGATACGTTGACCATGCAGCACTCGCCCTGACTTACTCCCCCCGACTTTACGAGACATGTAGATGGTTCACCATAAGCAAGCACTTTCAAGAACAATGGGGGCCAAAGACGCCTAACGAAGAAAATAGATAGATGGTAGATCATGGCTCGTAGTATGAAATCCGCCGTAACGCCAGAATTTGTACAACGTGATAGAACGCAAGAAGCAAGAAGCTAGCAAGAAACAAACACGAAGCAAAGCAAAAAAGAAAAGACAAGAGAGAAAATAACAACGCAAGAGATCCAAGTCATTGCTTATACGGCAGCAACGGCCGTGTTGGCATGGAAGCCGTCGATGGAGAGCGTGACCGCACCAGCTTGCACCAGCTGCTTTGTTAGCAATTATCCTGTTTCAGTCTCCCTTTTGAGTTCCACAAGCTACTTACTGCACGCTGAAGGTCGTCAATCAGGTCGTTGACGTCCTCGATACCGACACATAGACGGATAATGTCCTCGGGCATCTGGCGCTCCTGGCGCGTCTTGGCGTCGATGCTCGCGTGGCTCATCTGGCACGGCATGCTGATCAGGCTGTTCACACAGCCAAAGCTCACACTGATGCCCCAGAGCCGCGTCGCCTCCACAATGCGCTCCGAAAGCGCCGCGTCGCCCGTCTCAAACGACAGCACCGCGCCAGCTCCGCGCGCCATCGACCAGTGCAGGTCGTACTGCGGGTGCGACTTGAGGCCCGGGTACCGCACCTTGAAGCCGTGGCTCTCGAGGTACTCGGCAATCACCTGTGCGTTGGACTGCTGCTTCTCCATGCGGATACCGAGCGTCTTGACACCGCGCATCAGCAGGAACGAGTCGTTGGGCGTTAGGCCGCAGCCGGTCGAGTTGATCATAAAGAACAGGTCGTCACCCAGTTGCGCGTCGTTGACGGCAATGATGCCCGCCATGATATCGTGGTGGCCCGACAGGTACTTGGTGCCCGATTCGTACGTAATGTCTGCGCCCATGTCCAGCGGGTTGGCCAGCATCGGCGACAGCATCGTGTTGTCCACGACCACGCGCACCTTGGGGTTGGCTGCGTGCGCTGCCTTGGCAATTGACGGGACATCCACAATCTTAATCAGCGGGTTCGTCGGCGTCTCCAACAGCACCATTGCCGTCTTCTCCGTGATGAGCGGGGCCACAGCGGCAGCATCCGTCGTGTCGACGTGGCGCACAATAATGTTTTGCTTGTTCTTCAGGTACGTCAGCAGTCGGTTGGTGCCGCCGTACAGGTCATCGCCCGTGATGACCTCGTCGCCGGGTGACAGCAACCGCGTGATCACGTCCAGCGCGCCCATTCCCGAGCCGACGGCCAGCGCGCGGTTGGCGTTCATGATCTTGGCCATGTGGCGCTCTAGGTGCGTGCGTGTAGGGTTGCCCGACCGCGTGTAGTCGTACTCGCCGCCGCCACTCGCCGACGTCTGCTTGAACGTTGCCGACTGGTAGATGGGGATGCTGGACGCGCCATGCTGGTCCTTGGTCTCTGTGTAGACGAGCTCCGTGGCCAGGGCATAGCGCCGGCGGCCGGCAGACGGGCTCGAGGGAGCCGGCGAGGGAGGCAGGTCGACGCCTGCGAGCACCTTGTTGGTCGGCTTGTCGGTCATTTCGTAAAGTGTAATAGATGTTGATGTTTAGATCTAGAGAGTCAGAAGGCAGTCCGCGAGGAGTTGGAGATCAAAGTGACTCACGGCGAAGGCGAAGCGGGGAAGATAAGCACGACGTAAACGAACGCTGGACGATGCAATCGAGTAGAAAAGGCAACGATAAGAAAAAAGATGTTCCTGTGTTGAAGAAAGGAAGCCGGTTGAAGAGTTGATGCGATGAAGAGAGGGGTGAGAAGTAAGAAGAAGACGAAAGAGTCAAACCGGAATATGTAGAACCAAGAAAATATGGAGAATGTCGGACGCAGGGACGGCAGGTACGAATTGTGTGATGAAAGAACGGATAAGGTCCGATTGACAAGCGGCAAAGTGCTGACCAGCCGCACTTTACTCGTTTGATAGAAACTTGTTAGTTCCGACAGCGCTCTTCCTCAGCGCCTATTCGTCTCGGTCGTACATGTGTACTTGCCGCGCGGAGGCTGTCATTTGTGGGGGGGCTAGTCGCACACCGGCTACAGTGCTTTTTATATGAAAAGGTACTTGCTATTGCAGACGGTTTGCGCCAAGAAGCATGTACCACGCTAAGCACGTGTAAATTTCCGTCCCAAATGACGTGCTCGCATTCAGTGTTAGTCATCAGACCTGAAAGCCCTTAATTTAAGACTTATCTTCTCTATTAAGAGTTTTCGACGTGTTACGGATATAGCCGTATTGGGCCGACCCACACCTTCAACGTCAGTCGACGATACACAAGACAGCTAGGAAGCACAACATCGTATATGCGGCAGTTCTATCTAAACAAGATCACATACGATGATCAAATTGCAACGGTCTCGACAACATCTGCGAACCTGAGAAGCAGATGCAGAAGCGAGCAACATAACATAAAACAGCCCATGAAACAAACAAACAACGCCCTTGTTGCTGCTGATGTCCAAAAAGTCCAAAAAAAAAAGATTAAGAGTAGAGCATGGCCTCTGTGAAACTCCTCGTGATTATTGCCCAAATCAGAACGGCACCCGTGCACTGCACTACGCCGCCGCCTGCGCCTTGTCGTCCTCGTCCACAACATCCTCGTATTCGTCGTTGTCATCAGCGGGCGTATCCGCAGTATAAGACCGGCTCTTGCTGCTGCTGCTGCCCGTTGCCGACTTGCTCGTCCGCTTGGCACCCGACGGCCGCCGGTACGCCTTGCGGCGCTGGCTCATCTCGTCGCCCGCGGATATGACAGTGCCCTGGCTCGCCTGCGTATCCGTCGCAGACTCCATCATGGCCGCTGCGAGCCGCCCGAAAAAGTCTTCCGTCCGAATACCGCGCAGATCGGACGGGTTGACTCCCTTGGGAGTCCGGCCCTTAGCATGCTGCTCGCGCACGTACTCGCGCATGGGCATCATGGCCGCGTCGCGGCAGATATCTCTGATGTCGCTGCCCGACATGCCGTCCGTGATCTTGGCTACGTAGTCCAGATCGCAGTTGTCGTCGCGCTTGGTCTGGCCCAGCACAAGCTGCAGAATGCGTCGCCGCTGCTCGAAACCGGGCAGCGGGACGGTAAACTTCTTGGGCATGCGGCGTAGAATGGCCTCGTCAATGTCGTGGATGCGGTTCGTCGCGCCTAGGACGACAATGCGCGACGGTGTGCCGGACTTGTCGGATGACGTCAAGCCGTCCCACAGAGTCATGAACCTGCTGGTTAGTATGGCTATCCTCTCCTGCCAACAGATAAAAGAATAACCTACTCGGCCTTGACCATGCCGCTGGCCTCGTGCTCGCCGCTGCGCCGCGTGCCCAGCACAGCGTCGATTTCGTCAATGAAGATGATGGCTGGCTGCAGCTTGCGCGCCAGCGAGAAGACGGCGCGCACCATCTTGTTCGAGTCGCCGTACCACTTCTCCGTCAGTGTCGAGATGTGCAGGTTGATAAATGATGCGCCGCTCTCGTGGGCCAGCGCCTTGGCCAGCATCGTCTTGCCGCATCCGGGAGGGCCGTACAGCAGCACGCCCGACGGCGACGACAGCAATGGTGATGCGTGCGTGTAGAGCTGTGGAAGCGTCAACGGGTAGATGACGGCCTCTTTGAGCTCGTCGATAATGTGCTCGAGTCCGCCAATGTCGTTGAAACCGACCGCGATGTCCTGTGGCGGCACCACCTCGAGCGCAATCATGCTCTCGTACTCGTTGAGCTCCAGATCCTCAGGTTGCATACCCTGGAGATGGCCCATCCGCCCATTCCCATCGCTATCCTCGCCCTCGCCCTCGCCGCTGCCGTTGGCATCTCTCGATTTGATCAGCCGTCTGAGGTTATCGTAGGCCTTGAGACGTGCCAGGTCGTGCTTCTTCTTTTCTGGATCGAGGTTGGCGGCGAACGAACTGAGCACGTTGTTGGCGAGGAAGTAGAGTGTGACACCCTGTACTGTTAGCACCGACAGAGGTCCGCAGAAGGATGCATCACAAACAAGAGGGGCTCACCATGCCAACGACAAGGACCAAGTCCGCGGCATAGTCGCCGAACCGTTTTCTGTCGCCCATCGTTGCGTTTAAGGGTGTGTCGATGACGGAACTATCGAAAGCGAGAAGACGGATGGAAAAGGGATGCTCTGAAAGATACCCAAAAACACCAAATAATCGTCAATTTGATGAGGTACGTCGTAGCCGGGCTGATAATGGATCAATACATAAGCATAGTTGTTTGCGGCACGTCGGCTCGGGGCTCAGCTGGTGCCTGAGATGTGGGGCTAGTCCCAATCAGTGACCCGGCCTCGCGACACGTGAAGATGACTAAGCGCGTTTTTAATGAAATTGCCGCTCAAGGGCTTGAAAATTAGGTGAATCTTTTGCTGTTGTTTTCCATTAAAGCCACTGGCAGTCTGAGGATCTCATTAGTGCTAGAAGCATTCCAGTTGAATGCCAGAAGCACCTTGAATTTCACGCATGTCCTTCATTGTGGACCTGTGATTACATAATCAATGCGCGACGCGTTGCCCTGTCGACGATCGCGTACATGGCTAGACGGCCAATCAACATCGCCCGGGACGCCTCAATTTCTCTTCTGATATCATCCCGTTCCTCGCATATCGTCGGCACCCCACTGATACATTGCTGTACTCTGACAAGGTACTGCTTTAGTCTTTGTAAACGACACGCACACCCCGCACAGTATTTGTCTCAATTAGTTTCTTCTTTCTTCCATCTTCTTCAACTCCTCCGAACCGCTTTCAACGCGCGCTATCAAAGAGAATTCCGGCCAGAACCCGACGACGAAGTCCACTTTTTCTCCCATCTGTGGCTTGTGCGACTCCGTTCATCATACTCGCAAAACAAAATCACGTTCCCACATCAAATGGCGCGTATCAAGGCCCCATACAATATGCTGGCCATGGTCGGCTCTGACTCCGAAGACGATCTGGGTGGTTTCAAGCCGAAGACGGACACTGCAAAGCCTACTGCAAAGACAACTAAGCCGATAGCACCGAAAACGACAAGCGACATGCCTGCTGCCAAACAAGGCCGTCCCGCAACTGCGGGCACCGCGGCGAGCAAGGTCACCAAACCGGCGCAGAAGAAGACAGCTGCAAAGCCACGCGCAGGTACAAAAGCCGCTGCTGCTGCTGCCGCCGCCGCCGCTTTAAAGGCCGCCGAGGCCGACGAAGAGCATGACGTTGAAGACAGCGACGCCAACAGCACAGTCTCTGCGACAAATCCACGAAGCCGGCCAATTCTCGCCGACACAACAAACCAATACACAGAGGCCGAGCCAGAACCAGAACCAGTAACAAAAGAGAAGGCCAAGCCAAAGAGCCGGGCAGGGCGCAAGCCAGCTGCTGCTGCTGCTGCTCCTGCTCCAACTGCTGAGGCTGATGATTCGGTCATGGAGGACGCGCCGGCAGCCGCTGTCCCCAAGAAGCGCGGACGGGGACGGCCCAAGGCGACGGACAAGATCAACGACTCTGCGGCAGCCGCAAAACCATCCAAGAAAAGCCGCATAGCCGCCGTTGTGGAGGCCGAAGAGACAGCAGAGGACGACGAAGATGAAACTCAGCAGGATGCGACAGCCGAGCCTGCCGACGAGATGATGGATGAGACGACGGCCAACGATACCACACACAGCGGCGCGTACCAGTCACCATTACGTCGGAACAAACCACACGGCTCCGCGACGACAAAACCATCAGATGACGCTTCTGTGCGGCGGCGACTGGGCGAGCTGAACAAAAAGTACGACGCCCTGGAGGCACGGTATCGTGATCTTAGGGAGATTGGTATCAAGGAAGCGGAACGCAACTTTGACCGTCTCAAGAAGCAAGCCGAAGAACGGACAAAGAGTATGATTGATCCTCACATTCTCTCGTCGCATACAACATAGCATATGACTAACAGGAGCAGCTTCGAACGACCTTATCGCGAGCCTCAAGGAGGAGCTGGCCGTGTACCGCGGTCTGGCCAAAGAGGGCGAGAAGGCGCAGCGCGAATGGGACGCCAGCGAAGCCCGGGCAGGCGAACTCCAGGCCGAGCTGGCCGAGCTCAAGACCGCATTGAGTAATGCCAAGGCCGAGACCAAGACGCTGTCCACAAAGCTGGCCGCTGCACGGACGACCGCCGAATCGTCGCTGGCTATGGGTGTTGTGCCGGGCAGCGCCATGAAGACGGCAGTCGCCGGCAAGTTGTCGGCGGCACCTACAGCGGCCAGTGCCCGCGCTGCTGTCGAGGCCATGCACGCCAGCACGGCCATTGCGCAGCTCAAGGAGGACATGTACGGCGACCTGACAGGCCTGCTGATACGGTCTGCGAAGCGCGACGGCAGCCGCGAGCTGTACGACTGCATCCAGACGGGACGCAACGGCAGCCTGCACTTTAAGCTGTGCATTGACGACGAAGCCAGCAGCGACGGCGAGGATGTACAGTTTATCTACACGCCACAGCTCGACCCGAGCCGGGACGCAGCGCTGATCGAATTGCTGCCCGACTACCTATCCGACGAGATTGTGTTTCCGCGCATGCAGGCTGCCAAGTTCTATAAGCGTATCATGCAGTCGCTGACTGAGGAGATGTAGCTGCTTTAGTCTTTCTTTGTCTTTCCTTTGTTGGCGTTGTCATGGGCTAGCCGTTCTGTTGTTGATCTTTTGCTTTTCGGAGTTTCATGGTTCACTATTGATAGTATATGCATGTATATATCATACAATAATGCTACAACACTCTCACATGTCCGCTTGAAAATACTGGTAATGGGTTGATAAGAGCTAAACATTAGATACTAGATGTGTGGTGGCGATGCTGGTGCTCAATGCCACACAAGCCTTCAGCGTTTCGCGTTTTGCGCCTTGTGCTGCGCTGCGTGTCAGCTCCCGCTCCTCTGTTTGATACACCAAAACGTTGCCAGATGGCCAAAGCACATGACGATGATGCAAAGCGGCGCCGAGAGGCAATCAGAATTAACGACAACAAAACTTAAGAGCAACAACACGCCGCACGTTCCCAATTATGTACATGTCGATGGAGTATACAAAAAGCAGACGACAAGAGCAGCCGCGAGCGCTGCGAAAAGAGAACAAAGAATGGCTGGCAACATAAACTAGAAAGATAAAAAAAAGAAACAAGCAAAAGTCTTGCTATAAACGCCAATGCGCCGGCCCGTCGTATGAGAGTAAACAGTAAAAGAGTAAAAGCAGAACCCCATCCTCTCGTACCGAGTCGCACAGAGCAAAATTAGTCTGCAGCAGGAGAGGAGAAACAGAGAAACAGAAACAAAAGAGTATAAGCCATATGCAAAGCGTGAAATAAAGGGTAATAAGGTGTGAAAGGGTAACAATGGTAGTCGGAGAAAGGCAAAGAGCAGAACGCATTAGAGAGAAAAGAAAGAGTACAAGGCTGTACACGCAAACAGTAAACAGTCCCCGGGACACCATGCGCTCAGAGAGAGAGAGAATAAACAAGAGAACAAGAGAACAAGATTACAAGAGAAACGATAAGAAAAACACGGCAGCTGAGACTATGGCGTCTTGCCCTGCTTCCGGTCCGTGCCGCTCTCAAACAGCTCGGCAAACGCCGTGCTCGACCAGAGCTCAGACTCGCCTGTCGAGTGCACAAGGACAAGCCATGCCACAACGACATTGACAAGATGGTGGATCATGTACGCATACGAGACGCCGTACAGCGCCGCAGCAACGGACAGGCCCAGCAGCAGCCAGGCCACCACGTATCTCAGTCTCGTCGTCACCCGCGGCACCATCTTGCCCGTCGTCAGAGTCTCCACGAGAAGGATAAACGGCATAATGGACAGCAGGTTGTGGTGTGACGAAAACGGTGTCAGCCAGTGCACTGCAAGATTCCGGATCCAAACAGCCAGCATCGGCACGTTGATGGGCAGAATCCACAGCATCAAGATCAAGATGGAGTGCACGTAGTTGTAAAAGTTGTAGTTGACAGCCGACCGCAGGTCCGAGGCGGCGCGGAGCGCGCGCACAGTCGTGGCAAGCTGCACAAGGCAGGCGACAAGATATGCAAACTGGTATGGGATAACAGTCGAAACAAGGAACAGCAGCACCGCGGTTGTGATGACCCGCCGTTTCGGCGTCGACTGGAAAAACGCAGGCGAAAAGTATTGCTGTGCATGGAGCTGCTGCGAAGGCATCGACGAGGACGACTGCTCCGACTCATGGTCCTCGCTCGTCGCATTGGCCGACTGCTGCATGGTCCGGCGTCTGTTGTCGTGGCGCACCCAGCCCGGGCGAGAGCTTGCAAGGCTCAGGATCAGCCCAAAGAGGTGGGTGAGCGCAAGGGTGGCATAGTTGAAGGCCGTGCAGGCGCCGATGCAGACAATGCTGATGAGGGGAATAAGGAACCAGTAAATAGGGTCCTGCGTGCCCACCAGCAGGTCGTTCTTGCGAAAGTCGACAATGGCGCCAGTGATGTTACGCCAGTCCCAGGAGCTTGTTGCTTCCTGGGCGTAGTGCGGGCTGCCGACCGACAGTGATAGGAATGTCAGACCAGCCACGAGGAGCGGGATCGATTGGCGCAGACAGAGGTCGAGACTCTCGGAGAAGGGGATGAAAATACCAGTATCGTCGTAGACGCTGAACTGCTTCTGAAGCACGAGGGCAGCCAGAACAACAGGGAAAGCAGCAAACACTGTGCGGTAGCGCATGTACAGCTTGCCCAGGCTACTCATGATATCCACGGTGAGAGTCACCTGCACGCTCGAGTTGCAGGTCGGGTCAGACCACATCTGTAAACTGAGACCATCCTCGACCGCCTTGCGCTTGTTCAGGGCGGGCGGCATGAACGGCGCAACACCGTGGAGGCTGATGCTGGCTTGGCGCGCGTTGACATAGTACTTGGATTCAAAGGGCTCAGACAGGTATTGACGAACTAGCGGCGTGAACAGCTCAACGCCCTCGCCGCAGACTTGACTGCCGACTTTCAGGTGGTATGCCAGCAAACTAGACTGGATGGCTGGAATCTTGATCTCGGTGACCATGGGGCGGTTTGCCGGAAGACGGACCTTGAGGCCAAAGGCAACGAGGCTGTGCAGGCTGGCATGACGGACGCGGTGCGACTGCGAGTTGTCGCTGAACTCGGCCATGACAAAGCCAGGAGTGGGCACCGTGGCTTTGTCAATGATAGCGACAAACTGATGGTCGGTGATGTGCTCGATATCGTACTGGAGGTACGAAAAAGGGCTGGCTTCGCGCTCGTCACCTAATGTGAAGGGGTAGCGAGAAGACCGGCGAGATGCTGGAAGCACAATCAGGTCGGAAGCAGCGTTCTTGCACGATAGTCGGGTAGAGCCGCTGCCGTCTCCAGACAGGTCGAGCTTGATCGGGAAAATGCCGGCCTGGCCCGACTGGTGGGGGAAGGCACTGCAGAACAGAACTTCCACCTTGCCAGCTTCTCCGGCCTTGTCCAGCTGCTGGTCAGTCAGCAACGTGAAGCGCCTGCCAACAGGTGAGCCCGGCGGGGGAATTGGCAACAAATGGGCCTTGAGACGCGGCGAGCTGCCGAGGTTGCGCAAGACTAAGCGATCGCCCTGAGGGATAATCATGTTGGCCTTATCCTCTAGTGTCAGCAGTGTCGTTGGCTCCTTTGACGGCACGTCCCTCTCGGCAATGGATTCCATGCCGGTCAGGAAATGCTTCTTGAAAGCCCGCATGCGCTCGGCTCGGGGTTTCGTCTGGGTTGCACGGTTGACATCGACAACGTCGTACAGGGCCCGAGAGATGGCCTTGCGAAACTGATCACACCACAAGATCGCCTGGTGATCCATGCTAGTCCAAACGTTGGGAATCGTTGTGGTAAAGACGGTGAAACCGTGTGTCTCGGGCACAAGGGACTCTAGACTTGCGTAGTCGGATGGCACAATGGTGTCGAGGCCACCGCCAGCAATAGAGACCAGAGTCACATGCCAAAGAGGGTTATTGTTGGCCCATTGCTGCGAGTAGGCGTGGCGCCAGTATTCGTTGACTTTGTCGTAAATTTTGACAATCTCGCTGTCAAAGGTGACCGGCGCGCGGGCGTGCGGGGCCGAGAGTGTCACAATGGTGTTGATCGAGTTGGACTGGTAGTTGGGCATGATGAGCTGGGTGCGCGCCACGATGCCACCCATGGAATGACCGAGAATGATGACGGAGGTAGGGTCGGGGACATCAGAGTCGCGTGCTGACATGCGCGGATCTAGGTAGAGTGATAGAATGTAGCGAATGGCCTCGTTGAGATATTCGGCTTGATCGAGCAGCGTCTGGCCGTGGAAGGCCGTGATATCCTCGTTGAAGTCGGCGGTGAAGAAGTCAAGATTGCGCGCGCCGTTGCGCATGGCGGTTTCGTCGTGCTGCACAAATTCGTGGAAATAGTTGGCCGCTTCAGCCGCGATGGGCCGGACCTGCTTGTAGCTGCCTGCGTTTCCAGGGATGAAGAGGACGGGAATGCCCTTGAGCTACAAAGGAGTTAGTGTCGTGCGAAGACGCCAATGCGGAACTGATCGGGAGAATGAATCCGAGCTGCCCAAATCGAGGCACGAGAAGACAAACTCCAGCCAGCTGGTACATCATCACGAACCTTGGTCGCGTCGTCAATGCCCTGTTCGCGGTACAGGTACAGCGAGTATTTGCTGGCGAAGCGAGTGTGTTCCGTATCAAATTCGGCGAGGTGGGCGTACGACGGGCGCATGTAGGACATGCGACAGCCTTTGGGATCGAGATCATACTGGCGCGTAACGAATGACTTGAGGATGAGGCCGAGCATGACAGCACCCAAGAGAGAGACCACTGTCGTCAGGAGCGTCAAGCCCCAGGGACTGCGGGCACGGGTCCGGCGGACAAAGGACCGAACCGGCTCTGATGGCTTCTCGATCATGGTGTCGGGTGCGATTGGCGACTGGGAGACTGCAAAGGTAGATGCCGAGGTGATGAGGTTGGTGTTGCCGTTGCTGCGATAGGCAATGCCGCTGCTGCCTCCAGCTCCGGGTCCGTCGTCGTCAGTGATGCTAGGATTACTCCGCCTTGACGCATTGGCTGTCGAAGCGGGCACAGGGGACGGAGCGGCCGGTAATAGCGTAGGAGGAGCTAGCGGGAAGGCCGAAGAGGGCGCCGAAGGGGATGTTGGCGAGCGGCGGATGGCTGAAGAGGACAGCACGGTGGCGGAGGGAGAAAAGCGTGTTATGGGCTCCAGACGAGCGAGGCCATTCCGAGGTTGTGTGTCGCAAGAAGCCGGAGAGCCGGAATACGAGAGCGATGAGGACAGTGAAGAGCCGGCACCAGAAGAGCCTCCGATGCGTCTACTTCTTGGCGCTGAGCGGTTTGAGTCCGAGCTTGTCCGAGGACTGGACCGAAGCTGCCTTGAAGAATCGAGCGGCGGCGATGGAGAGCTGGGGTCGGGATGCGAATCGGTGGCGCAGTGATCGGAACTGGGAGTAAACGTCGGCTTCGGATAGGCGTTCAGAGGGGTGTGCGATGGCGATTCGGCAGCATTGGACGTCCTGTGGGCGGATATGTCGCCGGCGGAGGAGCCAGAAAAGGGCTTCTGCATTCCAGGAATGGACCTGGCCGCTGTGGAGTTGGTCGAAGGGACGGGGGGGAAACGCGATGGGGAATCAAAGCAAACGCGGGAAAAGAGAGATGGAGAGACAGCGAGCGGATGGAAGCGAGAGACGGGATGATGGAGGCCGAGTGATGTCGAAACGGAGACGGGGGGAGAGAGGGAAGGGGGAGGGGGGGAAGAAATCGCAAACGAGAGGGAAAGTAAAATGACAGAAGATGACAAAGGAAAAGAGGAAGAAATCGAATTAGGGAAGGAGCAAGGATGGAGAGAGAATAGGGAAGGAACCTCGGACAGACACTAGGCAGGCGCAAACGAAAAGAGAAAGAACGACCGACCATAACAAGGCAGGCGCGAACGGACCGAGCAATGATTGGACTAATGTGTAACTAACAAGTAGAAAAGCTGCTTCAAGTTGCGGTCGATACTCGGAACTGGCGGACGAGGCAAGGGCTAGTATCTCACCAAGTCTGGTGTCTTACAAGTGCTGGACCCCCTGTAAGAGTAAGATAAGTTATGTACATGTACTTGAAGGGAGATTGCAGAACGCCTTCCCCTTTTTAGTGAGTTTCTGGGGAGAGGGCTGTGACTTCCAAATTGAATCAACTGATGAATGTTGGGGAAGGCACAAATCAAGTATTTTTGCAGGGAAGATAACTGAATTGAACCGGAAAGAGTGATTTTTTGAACTTGACGAAAGCAGAAGGAGCATATGGTCACATTCCTGCCTGGAATGCAACCAGTCGGTGTCGGTGGAGAAGGTCTAAATGTACGAATATGCTTCTTTCGTGAGTTTTATTTTCCCTTTTTCCTCTTTCCTCTTCTCCTCTTTCAACATCTTCCAGGCTCGTTTATGCATCGCTTCTTGTCTATTGGTCAATTTGCCCTGTCCCGTCGGCTTTTAAGCGGTGTCGGCTCTATGCTTACTTACCTATGTATGCGGAGTTTGTACAGTGCTACGGCTCGGTGCAGTTGACTGCGCCTGCAGACTGCACTCAACCCCTCTACTCTTCGATTTGACCAGTTTGTCGTCTCGAATCCTTCTTTCGACCTTCTCTTTGTCGTCTCAATGTCTCAGCCAGGATGAATTGAGACTTGGCAAATTGGCAACGGGTTGGCAAGTCAAGCAACCACAGCCCAGCGGAGTGTTTGACTTTATCCTGTGCCGCAAGGCTCAAGACAGATTCTTGATATCACGGCCACCGACCGACGAAGTGTTACTGTACGCACATACGGAGTACTACAGTGCTACGCCTGATGCTGGTTTGTGCAGCAATAGTAGTGCGACTAAGGACTAGCAGAGACTGGCCTGGGCCACCAAACGACGACATTGACACGAACACGTTGGTAAGTGGAGGATGTACGTCCAATCGCAGTGCATGCTTTGTTCTCTGTCAGATTGGCATTTCTTATTTTCCGTGGTTTTACTGCATTGTTTTCTACCATCGACCCCATCTCTTTTCCAATCGGTTGCTGTCTTTTGACACTCGTGTGTGTCGGGCTGGGCCGCTGGTGTACAAGACAAAGACACCGGCACAAACTGGCCTGCACTGGTATTTGTATCACACGTACCGTGTACTCGTGCCATGCTCACCAATGCAGTCAACGGCGCTAGAACAAGAACACCACCACCACGACGTTGAGATGACACTAGCGGCATGCATCCTCAGATGCATTACGAGGTCTGGTGTCTGGCAGGTATCTGCTGTGATGCCTCATATATCCGAGCCTGTTCCATCTCATTTTGATCGAGAGTAAGGCTCAGTGGAGATGGTGGAAGCTATTGACTTTGTCAGCGGCACAGCCAAACCAACGACAAGGTTCAAGCTTGAATCGAACAGTGTTACTAGAAATCAGTTCCGGGTTGACTACTGGAATGCTTATTCTAGCGTCTGGCTTTGCAGTTTCCGTCACTCTGGAATGCTGTAAGCTTAAGCATACTCTAATGTTTTCAGCATGGCACCACACATCGTCGTTGGCTTGTCTGTTTCTTCTTTGTTTCCATATCTTTTCTGCTGCTTGATGCAACTTTCTTTGTCTTTTATTCTATTTGCTTGTGACGAGGCTTTTGTTTCGATGTGCCTTGTTTTGCTTTGCTAGTTGCTTGATTTTCCAGCTTTTTGCTGTCTCGCGCCTCCCAAGATCAATTTGCCTGCCGCAAGTCACAATACGAGTACGTGCAGAGCGCCCAATTTCTTGCATTGGCCCACTTCAACACAAGCTTCAGCGCGGCTGTTGGCAAGCTTTCTTGGCTTGGCAAACAGCATATGACAAGCTCTGTGGCAAATGCAACTGGATTGGCGAGCGCATCGTCGAGCGTCAGAACAGACCGCTCTGGTAGCCCGGCGCTCTCGAACGCCCTCTTCATCTGTTATCGTCTCTATTTCCGAGCTCAGTCTGGCCGGTAATAAACGTTACTTTCAGCCCCTCACCATTTTTCTACTCTCTTATGGTGGCTGTCATAAGTGCACGCATGTGCGTGAGATTGTGAAGCAGACACAGAGAGCCAAGGTAGGATTGGGAAACATAGGCTGCATCGCGGAATAGGAGCTGCATTTGCCCACTTGCACGTTTCTATTGTTTCCATCTCCCATTCGCAGACAAATGATGGCACATGAGGCTGCTTCCTGTCATCCTGGGCCCTACAGGGGCTCTAACCGCAACATTGTCAGCGTCATCAGTTGGCGGCGTTCAGTCTGCCTCGGCAGGCTTGTAGCCAGGATGGGGAGTGAGGCTTTCTTCCACTACACATCCGGATACAGATAAATTAGCAGTCATGGGGATCAGTCATACACCGCCGGTCTGGCTTCGATCTCACGTCAGCTGATGTGGGTGGGCGGGCTTAGCATCCCAGCAGTTGCGCAGTCGCTTGCGGCTTTGAATAGCCTACGCTGCCATTGGTGGGCAGCTCAGTCTGAGGGACAATGCCACATCCATAGGAGGGAGGCAACGGTGGCAGTCAAGAGAAAAGGGCTCAATGGTGAAGCCGAGACATGCTCGTCTGCACCGAAACAGAGGGAGTAATTTTGGGTTTTATTAAGAGTCCCAACGTGCTGGAGTTCAATCAAGCACGGTTGGGACTTCTACGGGAACTCAGGGCACCTGGGGCTGTTGCAGTGCGGCGTTACTGCGTTAGGTTCAATGATCGTTGGTTCAGTGTGGCTTACAGCGTACATTATTACCGCTGCACTAACACCGAGACTTCTGGCCATCTAGCGCCCCATGGCCTGCCGCTTATACGACTGCCGTCGGCAACAAAGAGACGGCAAAGAGAATGAACAGTGCGTGAAATACCATTGACTGATGAATAACGAAACATATCACGTGTTGAGTTATTAGTCATCCACATGGATTGATTGATTGATGCTTACTACTCGAGCGGGGCCCATTAACGGTGTTGACGCGACGCGACTTGGAGACAAGGCTGCAGCCATCCCGGCGACGAGGCTTCAAGTCAACAACCAATTAATCATCTGGCCAGCCTCATACAGTTTCATGCTCGTAATTTCAGTAGCACAACCCCATCTAGCTTTCAAGTTTTCTCTACGTGCTTAAACATGGTCTTGCATTGCCGTCCTTGATCAGCAGACACGATGGCGGCCACGGCGGTGACGATCAAGGCCATTGAAGCCACAGCAGTAAGTGCGCGAGCATGTCATGCCAATCGCACATCGCTCACACATCCAGGTACACCGCATCCAGTCCGGCCAGGTTATTGTCAACCTGTGCTCCGTCGTCAAGGAGCTTGTTGAAAACAGCCTGGATGCCGGCGCCACGAGCATCGAGGTGCGCTTTAAGAACCAGGGCCTCGATGCCATTGACGTCCAGGACAACGGCTCCGGCATTGCGCCTCACAACTATGCCAGCCTTGCCCTGAAGCACTACACCTCCAAGCTTGCCAGTTACGACGACCTCGACACGCTGCAGACGTTTGGTTTCCGCGGCGAGGCTCTGTCGTCCATGTGCGCGCTGTCGCGATTCACCGTCACGACGTGTCTCGCAGCCGACGTGCCGCGCGGCAGCAAGCTTGAGTTTGCGACGTCCGGCCAGCTGGCGGGCACGCCGAGCGTCGTTGCAGCGCAGCAGGGTACCACGGTGTGCGTCGAGAATCTGTTTTGGAACCTGCCGGTGCGCCGGCGCGAGCTGGAGCGCAACATTAAGCGCGAGTGGACCAAGGTGATCAGTTTGCTGAACCAGTACGCGTGCATCCAGACTGGCGTCAAGTTTACCATTACGCAGCAGCCCACCAAGGGCAAAAAGGTCGTGCTGTTTTCGACCAAGGGCAACGCCGCCACGCGCGACAACATTATCAATGTCTTTGGCGCCAAGACCATGGGCGGCCTGCTCGCGCTCGATCTCACGCTGGACATGGTCACGACGCGGCCGCGCGCACTGGTAGCCTTTGGCGACGCCGGCACAAACGAGACGCAGATCCGCGTGCGCGGGTACGTATCGCGGCCTGCACACGGCCAGGGCCGGCAGACGCCCGACCGGCAAATGTTTTATGTAAACGGCCGGCCGTGCAAGCTGCCGCAGTTTGCCCAGCTGTTTGGCGAGGTGTACCGGTCGTACAACAGCTCGCAGTCGCCCTTTATCTTTGCCGACATCCAGCTGGACACGCACCTGTACGACGTCAACGTCAGTCCAGACAAGCAGACGATCCTACTACACGATCAGGGCCGCATGCTCGATACGCTGCGCGAGTCTTTGATTGAGCTGTTTGAAAAGCAGGACATCACCGTGCCCATATCACAGCTGGCGTCGTCGCAAAAACTTGGTGCATTCAAGCGTACAACGCCCGCACCTACGTCGTCGTCATCGCCCGGACCTACGTCTCTGCTGTCTTCCAAGTTTGGGGCCCAACGAGGAGAATCTCCAGAGAAGCCTGCGGAGGAGCCGACACTCGTTCTCCCTTTGCGAAAGGAACCGTCAAACGAAGCGACTCCAGCTGCACAGCCAGCAAGAGACGAATCTCCGACCGAAGAAGACACCATGTTCGTTGACAGTCGTAATAACTATGCGAATCAACACAATGATGAAGTCTCCGAGCCGGAGGAGGCCGGGGCCGCTGACGACACTCTGATAGCGTCATCGTCAGGGCGGCCATCTCGGGTCGTTGCAGCACAGACAAGCCCGGCAGACCAGCCACGTTCGCCAAGCGGGCAATCGCAAGAAGCGGTCGTCATCAAAATCAGTCCTAGATCTAAATCCGCTTCGAAGCGGCGGAAGCTGGGCACGATAGGCAGCAGTGCCGCCAGTGGCAGTCCTCGGCTGTCGAAAAGAAGAACGAAGGCACCGCAGCCCTCCTTTGGTGGCCGTCTGACGCAAATGTTCTCTGCAGCCAGAACCAAGAGCGGCAGCGCCGACGACGAGGACGAAGAGGAGGATCATGAAGACGATGAGGATGCCGAGGATGCCGATGATGCCGAGGATGACGAGGATGGAGAAGAGGATGAGGCGGAGGAAGAGGATGGGGAAGATTCAGTCAAAGATGCTAGTGCCTCTGGCGTTGAAGAGGGCAGCGAAGACAAAGCAACGGCAGACAAAGACGTCAGAGCGGACCCCGGCGAGTCGGAAACGGAGGAGGATTATGATTATGATACCTGGGTGGATATGCATGTCGAAGATGACCTAGTATCGTCGCCACTAGATCCGGATGGTTGGGGAGTGGATGACAGCGAGGAGGAGCAGGCGGAGGAACTCGAAGAGGACGCGGATGTCGCAATGGCCGACAGTCAACCCGATCTGCCAGATGACAAACAGGACAACGTACAGGCACCCGAACCCATGTGGTCCGACGAGGATCGACGGAACGCCGTGTTCCTCAAGTCCGGTGGATCAAAGAAGCGGCACGAGACGCTACGTCTTGTGCAGAACCTCAAGGTCGACGAGGACCTGGTCAAAAGGGCAGTCGCACAAGGCATGCCATTGTTGGCCACGGCCACGGCCACGTCCACGGCCACGGCCACGCCAAATGACGGCGAGCCCGACACGGCCGGTGGTCTGGACGACACCGAGGACGTCGCCGAAGCCAAGCTGGCACTCACCATTGTCAAGTCAGACTTTGCCAAGATGCGCATCGTCGGGCAGTTTAACCTCGGCTTCATCCTCGCCGTCCGCGAGGCTGCCGCAAATAAAGACGACACGGCTGCCGACACGACTGCCGACACGACCACGACGCTCGACGACGAGCTCTTCATCATTGACCAGCACGCGTCCGACGAAAAGTACAACTTTGAACGCCTGCAGGCCAGCACGGTCGTCCAGTCGCAGCGCCTCGTGCAACCCAAGCGACTCGAGCTCACGGCCGTCGAGGAGGAGATTGTGCTCGAAAACGTGGCGGCGCTGTCGGCCAACGGCTTCGAGGTGGACATGGAGCTCGACGGGTCGGCGCCCGTGGGCAGCCGCTGCCGCCTGCGCACGCTGCCGCTGAGCCGCGAGACGACGTTTGATTTGGGGGACCTCGAGGAGCTGATTGCGCTGCTGGGCGACCACCACCAGCGCGAGGCGACGGCCATGGTGCGGCCGGCCAAGGTGCGCAAGATGTTTGCCATGCGCGCGTGCCGGAGCAGCATCATGATTGGCAAGGCGCTGTCGCGGCGGCAGATGGCGGGCGTGCTGTCGCACATGGGCGAGATGGACAAGCCGTGGAACTGTCCGCATGGCCGGCCAACGATGCGGCACTTGTGCAGCTTGGGGGCCGCCTGGGACAAGACGGCGCGCACATGGGACGACGACAACGATCACGACGGTGCCAGAGACGTCAACAGTGCAGAATGGGCGCGGTTCCTCAAGAAGCGACGGCGAGCTGCCCAAAAGGGATAGACTTTGTCGTGATGATTACTACCCATGGGGCAGACGGATTATGATACGATGAGCTGCTTTTTGTATAATATAAAGCTACTAGACAGGAAAAGACAATTGGATTTTGCAGAAAGCAGCATCTGAGAAGTAGGTGATGTGGTTATAAATTCGTATTGCTAGCTAAGACATGACATTATATGACCAAGAACAATAAATCCAAGAAAAAGCCAAATAACATCCAAAGAAATCAAAAAAGAGTCGGATAAAACAAACCAAAGAACGCCATCCTGCCGGGAGAGACCGTCATCCCCCAGATCATTGCCGTACAATCAATTGCTTCTATTATCCTCATAATGCAAACATCAAAATGAGACAAATTGAGAGCCAACTCCGACGGCCGCACTTTTACATCACACCTAGTTGTTCAGTGTGCTGTACCGTGAGTACAACTGGCCTTCTTCGGCAATCTTGCCGCTGACGTTGCGACGGCTAAAGGTGTTTGGTGCGCCGTTGTTCTGGCCGTGGTAGAGGTAGCGGTCACTGGCGAGGTCGTAATCGTTGCCGCTTGAGACCTGTCGTACGGCCTTGGCAACGCGCGACAGCTCCTCAACCATGGTAGGCGGCGTGCCAGATCTCAGGTCACCGTACTTTTTGCTGGAGAAGCCCTCGTCAGCCTGAATGCTGCTGTCGCGGTTCCGCGGTGCCCACGTCCACCGCTTAGACGTTTGACGGGGAATGTTGCCGTTGGGCTGCTGGGTTTCGCTGTGCCTAAGATCGGTAATATCGGCAGTCTGGCCGTCATGGACAGTGGTGCTAGTGTAGACAGACGAGGACATTGACGGCGTATCCGAAAGCTGGCGTTGAGCATCAACGGCCGGGGCTGGAACAGGAGCCGAAGCGCGGAATGCGCCCTTGGTAATTTTGGGCGAAGGGTTGGAGGCGAGCGGGTTAGGGTGCAGATTTTCGCTGTTCGCACCGTAGTTGTAGCTGTCGTAAGGCCTGTTCTCGTCGTCGTTGTCCGTTTCATGGTGGCGCACAGTGTCAGTGTCCGAGTCCTGGTCGTCCGAGTCGTGGAAATCATAGGCCTGGTTGACTGTCTCATAGTTGCGGCGCTTGCCAGTGGCGTTCATAAACATAGTGTTGACGGCCTGGTTGCGCTGCTGCGTGCGGTTGACAAGGGGTTCTGGCATGGCCCAAGTCTCGGCGAAGGTTCCTTGGCCTTGGTGGTTGCCGGTGCTGCGACGGCTATCAGGGCGATTATCGGGGCGGCTGGAAGGACGGGTGTTGGCGTGGTAGGTGTGGCGAGAGGCAGGAGCATTGGCGTAGCCTCCGTCGTTGCGAGGAAGTTCTGCATACTCACCACGGCCGTTATTGGGGAGCGAGGTAACCGATGATCGCTTTATGCTGGCCATTGATTTCGTCTGCGAGGCCACAGGGCTGTTTTGGCTCGGCAGCGAGCGGCGGGGGTCGCTGTACTGAGCACTGGCTTCGGAGCCTTGGCGGGTGTGCATAAAAGGCACAGGCGGAGGACGGTTGTCAAAGTCCTTGACCTTGTCAAGGCTGTCCACGGACGTAAAGGTGCTGTTAGTGGCGACGGACGACTTGTTGCGCTTGTGCTTGGCATCCTTCTGCTTATTAGCACGGCTGGTGTAGCGGTCCTCGAGAGGGTTGAGGTCTGGGGGCATCGTTGCAATGTCGTGGAACTTCATGGCCAGCCAGAAGGCAATACACAGTGTCAGGACGTGGACACCCGTGCTGCCGATGAGTGTGTAGTAGAAAGCCTTGATGAGGTAGGGGAGAACGTCGGTGTTTGAGAGGATCGTGGCCCAGCCGTCGCTCTTTCTGTGGCAGATGAGAGCACCATATGCGTATAGAGGCAGGATGCAGAAGTCTGAGAACGCAGCAAAGACCTGGTAGGCACCAGATGAAGCGGGCGTGCGATAGCCGGCAGGTCTCGCCAGATGATAGACGGCATAGACGCAGTGGACAACAATGAAGCCAGACTAGTTTGTTAGTCGTAGCCGAGGCAGGGAGAACGCGGGTGAGCGGTGACTTACAGTGATGCGCAAGACCCAAGAGGTCAAGTCGGGGATCTTGGTGATGAGAATGGCGAGTGTGAGGATTCCGGCGGCGGCTACGAGCTGCATCAAACGCATGAGCAGCTGGACCACACGCATGGCCTTGATCCAGGCCTTCATAGTGCCCGACATGGTCTTGACTGGAGCACGACGGGTGATGATTTCGTGGGCACTGGCTGTCAGCATATTGCGGATCTGGTGGGTGCAAATAAAGGGAACTGCTGTGAAGCAACGGGACAGCAATGGCAATCTCGCAAGACACAGCAGTAGACAGAAGGACAGAATATACATACTCAGGATGCCGGTTGATCTGGACGAATGGGCCTTTTTGCTTGGGCTTGGGGACCTGGGGCTGCCAGCTAGCACGGGTGACGGCCTTGGGATCGAAGGGCTTCTCGGGGAAGCTCGAGCTCGAGCGCGAGTTGCGGTCTGCCTCGTAGAGGAAGGGCTGGTTGTTGAAGGTCATTTTGAGGTGGTTGTATGGGTGGTTCGGCCAGAAATGTAGAGACGTATGGAGCTGACTCTGAGCGTCGTCGGCAGGACACCAAAGAACTGTGATGTCTCGAATATGCTATGCTGGCTCAATGCAGGGCGGATCAATGTTGCAACAACGCTGCCTTGTTGCCTTTACAATGTCGTCGTCGTCGTCGTACCAGCACGTCTCGTCGAATCTGGAGATTGCGATGTCGTGATATGGATCGAGTGGGCTCGTTCGATTCGGTTCCTCGAAATCGTCAAGTCGTGAATCGTAGTCTTGCTCAATTCGTCTCCTAGAATAGAACTATAACCAACCGGAATGTTGGTTCAATAGATGGCAGACGAAGAAGAGGTAATAAGAATGGGGAGTAATAAACTGCGGCCAGAAAACAAAGCTTGAAAAGACAGCTTGATAAGTCAGACGTTGGCGGCCGCTGAACCCTGGCTCCATAGTCCAGCTCGCCGGTAGCTCCTGCTGCACTTTGTGAGACAGGTGCTGTTGTTACCATAGCAACGCAGCTGGAATACTGCCTAGTAAGGCAAGGGTGATGGAGTACACGTACGATGTCAATCATCGAATGCAAGTGCGACCGCACTGTCAAATCCCAAAAAAGGAAGCTGCCACATGCCATGCAGTAATCATTATGTCAGCCATTTTAGATTTGGCAGGTATGGTGAAGCTACATCATAGTATTGCATCGTGAAGATGCATACGTGTAGTATTGACTGCCTTTATCCCGCCACGATGCATGCCAATGGACAATGCAATGGCGTCACTGGACGCGTGGTTAGGAAAAGCCGGTATTAGCTGAACTAATGTCTCTAGTCGGAAATGACCCTGCGCATCACCGACGACAGCCCCATCGACAACAGTCACAAGCTGTTAACTTGACGACGACGCAGTAAAGTCGCAGGATGCTGGACCAGTCTGTTGTTGTACCTGGCACTAGTCACTAGTCGCTCCGTCTTACAGGCCTAAGCACTGGTTCTGGCCCACCCATTGCGCCAATGACGAAAGACTCTTTGGCTCGTTGCGGCGGGATGGTGCTTCGAGTCAGAAACAGCAATCGACAGGCACACAATGGCGCCGATTTTAAATTGCTGTGCGCGGTTGCGTTCGCTGCGACCGGTCGCATCCATAGCATCCAGCACATTCACATTCAAATCCACCGCATCACCAAGGACAGCCACATCCCCCAGGGCCAAACTCTTCCAGTGCCCACGCCAGGTCCGCTCGTATAGCGATGTCGCCAGCAGCCGCCCACCGCTGCGCATGGCCGTGATCGGCTCAGGCCCGGCCGGGTTCTACACAACCTACCGCGTCATGGCCAAGACGGATGCGCACGTCGACATGTACGAGGCGCTGCCCGTCCCGTACGGCCTCGTGCGCTTTGGCGTGGCCCCAGACCACCCTGAAGTCAAAAACTGCCAGGACAAGTTTGAAGACGTCGCGCAGTCGCCGCGCTTCCGGTTTGTGGGCAACACTGCCGTCGGCGGGCGGAAAAATGGCGCGGCACACAACCCCAGCGGCGGCCATGTGCCCCTCCAACTGCTCGCGCAACACTACGACGCGGTTGTGTTTGCCTATGGTGCGTCAAAGGACCGCAAGCTGGGAGTTCCGGGCGAAGATCTCAGGGGCGTGTATGCCGCGCGCGACTTTGTCGGCTGGTACAATGGCCTGCCGGGTGGCGTGGGTGGCGGCGGTGAAAAACACGATAACGACGGAGAGAGCGCAGAAGCCCTGCTCGACAGCCAGATCGCCGCAGACCTATCCAGCTCCGACACGGCCGTGGTTATTGGCCAGGGCAATGTCGCGCTCGATGTGGCGCGCATGTTGTTGGAAGACGTCGATGTGCTGCGCAAGACCGATATGAGCGAGGCGGCCCTCGAGGCCCTGTCGCACAGCCGCGTGAAGCGCGTGCATGTTGTCGGCCGGCGCGGGCCCATGCAGGCGGCCTTTACCATCAAGGAGGTGCGTGAGCTGATGAAGCTGCAGGATGCCGGCTTCCACTCGTTTGACACGGCCAACCTGCTGCCTGCAAGCCTCAAGGAGCTGCCGCGTGCGCAGCGCCGCCTCATGGAGGTCGTTGCCAAGGGGTCGCCATCAACGCCAGAGCAGACGCGCAAGTCGTGGTCGCTTGATTTCTGCCTTGCGCCCAGCCGGTTCGCCGCAGGGACGGCCGACAGCAGTCGTGTTGGCCTTGCCACGTTTGAAAAGACGCGGCTGGCAGCACCCTTTGACAGCCACACGACGGCCGCGCACACGGGCGAGCTCGTGGACATGCCCGCGCAGCTCGTGTTCCGGTCGATTGGCTACCGGTCCGAGGCCATTGACGGCATGGACGATCTGGACATTCCCTTTGATGACCGGCGCGGCATCATTCTCAACGACGGCCGGGGCCGCGTCTTGCGCGATGTGCGCTCACCCGACGCAAGCATGTCCACCGAGCAGCACCCTGGATTCTACTGTGCTGGCTGGGTCAAGCGTGGCCCTACTGGTGTGATCGCCTCGACCATGGAGGACGCCTTTACTACGGCAGATGCCATTGTGCACGACTGGGAGTCCCAGGCGCCGTTCCTCGACAACAGCCGTCGCGGCTGGGCAGGCGTCGAGGCCAACGTCGACAGCGCCGAGAATGTCAGGCCCGTGTCGTGGGCTGGCTGGCAGCGGATCAACGAGGCCGAAGTCAAAAAGGGACAGGAGCTGGGCAAGCCTCGTAGCAAGTTTACCAACGTGACAGACATGCTGGCTCGGAGCAGTGCAGGACACCCAGAGTAGATAGCGATGCCACTCACTTTCATGCTTTGATTGTGTTTGAGTTTATCAAGGCTGGTATCCTAAAAGATGGGTTGATTGATTGATTGATAAATCTCTAAAAAAATCAATCAATCAATCAATCATCCCATCTCTTTGTGTTTATTACATCAGTGTACATAGGTTTCGGTAAAATCAAACAAAATGGGCTCGTAGTCGCCCAAGTCCTCCCATTGCTCCTAAACAGATAGCTCTCCCTTTTATTCCCTTTTCATCCTTTCCTTTTGTTTTTTATGCGCTCTTCAGCTTCTCCGTCAGCTCGGGGACCTCCTTAAACAGGTCACCGACAAGGCCAACGTCGGCCACCTGGAAGATGGGTGCCTCGGGATCCTTGTTGATCGCCGCAATAACCTTGCTGTCCTTCATGCCAGCCAGGTGCTGGATGGCGCCCGAAATACCCACGGCCATGTACAGCTGCGGCGCAACGACCTTGCCGGTCTGGCCAACCTGCAGACTGTTGTCGGCATAGCCGCTGTCGACGGCCGCACGCGACGCGCCCACAGCAGCGCCAATCGAGTCGGCCAGCGGCAGCATGATCCGGTCAAAGTCCTCCTTGGACTTGAGACCGCGACCACCGGACACGACCTTGCCGGCCGTCGCGAGGTCGGGGCGGTCTGACTTGGTCAGGTCCTCCGATACCCACTCGGCGAGGCTCTCGGCCTTGGGGTCGGCGCCCTCCTCAATGGCGGCGCTGCCGCTGCCCGACGTGGCGTCGGCGGCAGGGAATGCGGTGCCGCGAATGGTCAGGATCTTGATGGCGTCGGACGACTCGACCGTCGCAATGGCGTTGCCGGCGTACACGGGGCGCACAAAGACGTTTTCGCTCTCGACGCTGGTAATGTCCGAGATCTGCTGCACGTCGAGCAGCGCGGCGACGCGCGGCATCAGGTTCTTGCCAAAGGCCGTGTGGCCGGCCAGCACGTGTGTGTAGCCGCCCTTTTGTATGTTTTCGACCAGCAGCGGCGCGTAGTTCTCGGGCAGGCCCTTGTCGTAGGCGGCGCTGTCGACAATGACGACCTTGTCGATGCCGTCGACCTTGGCCACCTGCTCGGCCACAGACTTGACGCCGCTGCCAGCAAGGAACGCGTGCACAAGGCCACCGAGCTTCTTGGCTGCCGTCACAGCACTCAGTGAGCCTGAGCTCAGCTCGCCGTTGCGCTGCTCGAGGATCGCGAGTGACGACAGGAAACGGGCAAGGCTGGCAGAGCGCAGCTGTTGCCGAGCGGGGCCGGCGACGACCCTCCGAAATGTGGACAGCATTGTGTGATGTGGTGCTGGTAGAGAGGCGGCCGAAATGGAGGAGTTGACGGGGGTGTGTCGAGGAGGAGTCGAGGAGGAGTCGAGATGGACTTCAGCTTATGGCGTCAGTAAAGTCGACAATGGAAAAGCACCTAGAGGGGCAGCGCCGGCTGAAAGCGGCCCGAGGTCCAGCTCTCCCCGTTAATCGGAGACGGCTTTTGCTGGGGTGCATATTAAGTGGGTCACTCTCCTCACAGCTTGGTGCCTTGTTTTTGAGCTTAATCAGGCACCCTCTTTGCGATTATGTAATCACTAAATGGTGCCTTAGGCATCTACTACACGAATGCGCCGCGCTCTGTTACAGCTACCAGTTTTTCCCCCTAGCTGGCTGAACGCGCTGTCCCCCCCAGCCATCAAATTATTACAGCCAATCTAGAAGAACGGCTTGCGTTTGACGGTACCCCCTTGGAACCTTTTACGACAATCCACTCGCAGCGCGCAAAGAAACGATACGTGAAGACAACGGAGAACGACAGACGATAGATACGACGACGACTGAATTTACTGAATCCATTGGATCCATTAGCACGCTACGCCACTACAACAGCCTTTCGGCCTCGCCACCCTGCATCGCGTCTTTTCGGCTAAACAGCATCACAACGGGCCTCACTTTTGTTGTTGGTTCGCGCCGTTGTTTTGCATCACACATTTTCGAGCTATCCGGAAGCTCTGCCTATCAACATCGGCTCTTTCATCGTCGCGCATCGTCGCGCATCGAGGCTTCCTCAGAACGCGCACGCCTCTTTGGACCCGACCACATTTATTCTTCTACGACCCGTATTTGCAGCCCCAATTCATCACAATGGATGAGAATTCTGCGACGTTTGGCAGCTCTGCCACAGCACCGGCTGCCGACCCTGTCGCCGCTGTGCCTGCTGACACCCAGTCTACCAACGCCGAAGGTACAAACAAGACGCGCCGCGACCTGCAGCTTCAACCTCTATTGCCAGTCTAGATACTAACAGTGCCACAGACATCCAGATGGGCGACGACGCAACAGAATCACAACCCGCCGCCAGCGCGTCAGAACCAGCCGTCAAAGAGGACAGCAGCACGCCTGCCGTGACGGGACCTTCCGGCAACTCGATCGACGCGCCCGCCGCAACAGACTCTAAAACTGGCGAGGATGAGGAGATGGGCGATGCCACGGGCGCTGCTTCTGCTGCCGACGCGACCGAAACCAAGCCGGACGTCTCGGGCGACAGTGCTGCTGAGGCGGGCGAGGCTGGTGCGTCCGAGGAGGTCATCAACGGCTCCAAGACAAAGGAGTCGATCGAGAACGCGGCGCGCGCGCACCTCGTGTCGCAGACGCACGCTATCATCCTGCCCAGCTACAGCACCTGGTTCGACATGAACAAGATCCACGACATTGAGCGGAAAGCGCTGCCCGAGTTCTTCAACAGCCGCAACCGCAGCAAGACCCCCCACGTCTACAAGGACTACCGCGATTTCATGATCAACACCTACCGCCTCAACCCCATCGAGTACCTGACCGTCACGGCCTGCCGTCGCAACCTGGCGGGCGACGTGTGCGCCATTATGCGCGTGCACGCTTTCCTGGAGCAGTGGGGTCTGATCAACTACCAGGTTGACTATGAGCAAAGACCGTCGCACGTCGGCCCCCCATTTACTGGCCACTTCAAGATCATTGCCGATACCCCCAGAGGCCTGCAGCCATGGCAGCCCGCTGCCGACCCGGTTGTGGTCAAGGGCAAGCCGCACGGCCACACCGATGCGCGCGCCGCTGCGACAGCCGTGCCCAAGTCCGAGCTCACTCTCGAGGTTGGCCGCAACATCTATGAGGCCACTGCGCGCGGCACCAAGGTCGGTGGCAGTAGCAGCAAGCCCGAGGCCAAGACCAACGGCGACGCTGCACACTCTGCCACTAACGGCACGCAGAACGGCACGGCCGCGTCGGCGTCGGGCGAGGAGTTGGCCAAGAAGCCCAGCGTCAAGGTCAACTGCCACCTGTGCGGCATTGACTGCACGCGCATCTACTACCACAACCCGCAGGCCGAGGGCAATCCGCGCGCACACTACGATCTGTGCCCGAGCTGCTACCTCGAGGGCCGCATGGCCGGCAACCAGACCAGCGCCCAGTACCTGCGGATGGAGAACCCCACATATTCGTCCGCGCTGGACCGCGATGCGGCATGGAGCGACGCCGAGCTCGTGCGTCTGCTCGAGGCCATTGAGCGTTTCGACGACGACTGGGGCCAGGTGGCCGACCACGTCGGCACGCGCACGCGCGAGGAGTGTGTACTGCAGTTCTTGCAGCTGGACATTGAGTCCAAGTACCTCGATTCGGAGATTCCCAGCGAGTCGGGCCCTGCGGGTCTGTCGATTCTGGGCGGCAGCGGCGGCCGGCTGCCCTTTAACCAGGCGGACAACCCGGTCATGTCCGTCATTGGGTTCCTGGCCAGCCTTGCCGATCCTGCGAGCACGGCGGCTGCGGCCAACAAGTCTCTGGACGAGCTGAAGCGCGGTCTGCAGAAGAAGCTGGAGTCGGGCGGTGGCGGTGCTGGCGTCGAGGGCGAGACGGCGAGCGATGCAGGCAAGGACAAGGAGGGCAAGGACGACGCCATGGACGTGGACGAGAACGCCGTGGCGCGCGCGACCAAGGTTGTGTCCAAGGCGGTGACGGCAGAGCAGAGCATTGCCAACCTGCCGCTGGCGTCGATTGGCGCACGGTCGGGCGGCCTTGCGTCGCACGAAGAGCGCGAGATGACGCGGCTGGTGTCGGCGGCAGTGAATGTGACGCTCCAGAAGATGGAGTTGAAGCTCAAGTACTTTAACGAGATGGAGGCCATCATGGCAGCAGAGCGCCGCGAGCTCGAGCGCGCACGGCAGCAGCTGTTCCTCGACCGCCTGTCCTTTAAGCGCCGTGTGCGCGAGGTGCAGGAAGGCCTCAAGACGGCGGCGACGACGGGCGGCGAGCAGGGCCTGCGCCTGGCCCACGAGGCGCTTGTTGACGGTCCTGGCCTGACGTTCCAGGCGGCGCCACCGGCCGGTGGTGTGCAGCCCCTGAGTGCCACGCCGGGTGCCGTGCGGAGTGTTGAGCTGTAGGCCAATGCGTCGGTGTGAAGAGTAATTTGGGGCAACTGCTGGGATGTTTGGAGACGGAGGGTGTATACAGTTTGTATCTCATGTTTTCTCTTACTTTTCTTGTCTTGTCGTTTTTCAACTGCACAGGGTGTTTTACTAGGGTGCCAGGGTTCAATTCGTTTGTTAATTGCTATTATAACTTTTCCAATGGCCGTGTTTTTATTTCTTGACTATTACTATGGTTGACCTATTTGGCAGACTAAGCATCACGAGATTACTAATACAGCCACAGCAGTTTCACATGTCAATCTTTTCCATAGTTATGTCATCGACCACAAGGTACAAACTACTTTTCAGTACCTTTATCTGATTTGCACGGCTCCCAGCGGCAAACCTGTCAAACATCAAATGCCAAATACGAGGACGAACGGAAGTGTCGCATGGACAAGAGATATCAGAACAGGATGTGACACCACCACACCCTTTCATTGTTGCTGATCTGCCATTATGATAAAAACTCAAGAAAGCTCGTGACAACATGCCTGTCTGCTGCGTATATAACGTCAGAGATTTCTGTCATATTTCCATTCGTAGAGAAGCACATCGCCCACGTTTGCGCTCACCATACCAGCCTTTATCCCGCAATGTCCTTCCATTCGCCCGCAGAATTTAATTTTGCGCGTTGGCAAAACTAGCGGCAACAGTACGTATAGAATACTCATGTACTGAGCCTTTGAGCTTCAGATACATCCTTCGTTGTCGTCGGGAACCGAACTTCATTGCTCGCGCTTACATAATCATTAAATGCTGACTACCCCCGCTTTAGCTCCGCCATCCCACTCGCAACTGTGGGGAGTGTTTGGGGCGGCGCGGTGCTGCCCCATATTTTGGTTCACGCGCCTGCTACGGCGCAACGTACCTCGGCTCAATGGAAGCCCGGAGGTTGTGTGCATAGTGTTAATAGTGAGCATACTGAACCGTTGTCTGCCTCAAGCTGAAGGTATTGTATAATATGAGATGAAACGAATGAAAGCTCTCTTCAAGATGAAAGGTGGTCTAGGAAGAACAGAGTTAACTGCTCCTGCCGTGCGCATAATCACCCCACAAATTTCCCCAGCGTGACTGCTGTCGGCATCATCTGGGAAGGAGCGACGAGCCGATCCCCAAATCCCCAACTTTTAAATTCGCTCGGCTTCATCATGTATGTGTAAATAGGAAAGAACGACTGACATGAGAACTGCAGTGTAACTAGCTGGCATCTCGCAGAACGCAGGCACGAGGTACCGCTTCACGCGCTCCAACTATTTGCACTACAAGTACTGCAAGTACCCATCTCCCCGTAAAGCACCTCGGCGTCGGCAGGTATCACCCTTACGTACGTACGGCAGACAAATAAGGAAACCGCCCCCAGGTACATTTACACGGTTTCTTTTCTTTCAGTCACATCCCGATATCGAGTTAGAAGAACCATCTTCACTTTTCTCTCTCTCTCTACTCGCTTTCTCCCCAACACTCCTCTACCCTCGCCATTCCGGTATGTTTGCAGCTGTCGCGCGAGCCGAGGCAAGGTCTTCTGTGCTCAGAACTTGTCATTCCAGCTCCAACAGTCTGCTGAGATCGCAGCTTGTGAGTATCCCGTCTTCGAGGCTCACCAGACAAGTGATAGACCGACAACCTCCAGCCGCGCATGCCATCGCGTTACAGAGAGTGCTAATAGTGTAGACCAAACTCACAATGGCCCCCGCAAAGCGAAACAGCAGCTCAAAGGCACTGCCCAAGGGTGAGTTATACAAGCATCACCATTTCATCCCGTCTCTCCCGTTTTATCTGTCATGTTGAAGCTGCTGACCTCCAGGCTATGCCGAGGACAACTCCAAGGGCCCCATGCTGCGTTTCCAGGAGTCTCTGCCGCGCCTGCCGGTTCCCACCCTCGAGGAGACCGCTGCGCGTTACGTCAAGTCCCTCAAGGCTCTCTACCCTGCCGAGGATGTTGCCAAGAGCGAAACTACCGTCAAGGACTTTATCCGTCCCGGTGGCGTTGGTCAGAAGCTCCAGGAGAAGCTGCTGGCTCGTCGCGCCGATCCTGCCGTCAAGAACTGGATCTATGAGTGGTGGAACGACGCCGCATACCTGGCCTACCGCGACCCCGTGATTCCCTACGTCTCCTACTTTTACTCTCACCGCGATGATCGCCGTCGCCGTGACCCCGCCAAGCGTGCTGCTGCCATCACCACTGCCACTCTCGAGTTCAAGAAGATGGTCGACAACCGCACTCTCGAGCCCGACTACATGAAGGGCTTGCCCAACTGTATGGACAGCTTCCAGTACATGTTCAACTGCGACCGTATCCCCGCCGTCCCCAAGGACTACCCCCAAAAGTACGACCCTGCCACTCACAAGCACATTGTCGCCGTGCGCAACAACCGCTTCTACAAGATTGTCCACGAGGTCGGTGGCCGTACACTGAACACCAGCGAGCTTGAGGCGCAGTTCCGTCGCGTCTACGAGCTGGCCGCCTCTGCCTCTGGCGCTGCGGCTGCATCCGCGGCACCTGTTGGTTTCCTGACCACGGAGAACCGCGACGTCTGGACCGAGGCCCGCAAGGCCCTGATTGAGGCCTCGCCCATCAACGCCGAGTCTCTGGAGGCCATTGGATCGTCGGCTTTCGTCGTCTGTCTGGACGAGGCTGCGCCTGTCACCTTTGAGGAGCGTGCCCGCCAGTACTGGGGCGGTAACGGCTCCAACCGTTGGTTTGACAAGCCGTTGCAGTTCATCGTCTGCGACAACGGCGCGTCTGGCTTCATGGGCGAGCACAGCATGATGGACGGTACTCCAACACACCGCCTCAATGACTGGGTCAACGAAGTCATCTTTAAGAACAAGCTTGACTTTGATAACCCGACGGTCCGCTCCGACCTTCCCGAGCCTAGTCCGATTGACTTCAAGCTCACCGAGGGCCTGACCAAGACCATTGCTGCCGCTGGCGAGCACTTCAAGGACATTATGGGCCGCCACGAGCTTTCTGTGCAGTCCTACCAGGGCTATGGCAAGGGTCTCATCAAGAAGTTCCGCTGCTCGCCCGACGCGTACGTCCAAATGGTCATCCAGCTGGCCTACTACAAGATGTACGGCAAGAACCGCCCCACCTACGAGTCTGCTGCCGTCCGCCGCTTCCAGCAGGGCCGCACGGAGACGTGCCGTTCCGTGTCCGAGGACTCGGTTGCGTTCTGCAAGGCCATGGGCGACGACAGTGTCGATGCAGCCACCCGGGAGAAGCTGTTCCGCTCCGCCATCAACGCACACGTGGAGTACATCACTTCGGCTTCGGACGGCAAGGGTGTCGACCGTCACCTATTTGGTCTCAAGCAGCTGCTTGAGCCTGGCGAGGCCGTTCCCGCCATCTACACCGACCCAGCCTATTCGTATTCCAGCAAGTGGTTCCTGTCCACCAGCCAGCTGAGTTCCGAGTACTTTAACGGCTACGGATGGAGCCAGGTCGTCGACGAGGGCTTTGGCATTGCCTACATGATCAACGAGAACAGGTATGTATCAACGACATGGCCAGACTGTGACACTTACACTTGCTAACCCACTAGCCTCAACTTTAACATTGTCTCCAAGGGCCTCGGCAGTCCGCGGATGAGCTTCTACCTCAACGAGGCGGCCGGCGACATTCGCGACCTGCTGATGCCGTCGATTGAGACAAAGGCCAAGCTATAAACGAGCCTGTTTTGTTTTTTTCTCTTATATTTTCATATCTCCGGCCCCATGCGTGCGCTGTTTCAACTAGAAAGCGAAGAGTTAAAAGACAAGTATGATAGATTTGTTGGGGTTCTATCTTTTTGCACATTGCAATTTTGTACCTTTACATTTTGAATAAAGTGTTTTGTCACAATGTGAGAGACTGTGCGTATGGACCACAGTCACATGTAAATTTTGAACGCTACCGGAACTGTATACGGAATATACCAACACCCAATGGCACAGCACCACCACACACCACTACACTTTGGACAAATGAAAACGAGTTTTCATAGTCCTAAAACCCGTCCCAAAACCCCCCTAACCGGCGTGCGACACAATCTCGCTGACGAGCTCGCCCTTGGCAGGGTCAAAGTAGGAGCAGATCTGCGACGGCAGTGCGACCTCCTTATACTCGCCCTCGTCGTCGCCGTCCTCGGCAGGGCCCAGGATGTTGAGGTTGACACCCTCCGTCTTGCTCATAAACACCTGCGTCGCCGTGCTCGCCTTGCTCAGGTACACCTGCGCGCCGTCGACCTGGTCCAGCATCACCGTCGGGATCGTGCCCATGACCTGCAGCGCAAAGTTCTTGGACTTGACCACGTCCACCGACGACACCAGCGTCTCCACCACCAGCGACAGCCGGTCCGTGTTTTCGAGTGTCACAGCGTTGCCCTTGCCGCGCACAATCACCGTCAGGTTCGAGCACTTGCTGATTAGGATCGACTGGTTGATGCTCGCTTCAATCTCAATCGGCGCGCCGCCCAGCGCCGACGCCACCGTCTCCTTGTCGTAGTTCTCAATCGTCCACTTGTTGCCGTCCAGCTCCTTCTTCGCCGGCTTCTTCACGCGCATGCTCTCCGGCTTCGGCTTCTTACCCGGAACCGGACTCTTGCCGCGCACACTGGCCGCTCCCGGAACCGTCGAGCTCGCCCGCAGCGTAGGGTTCTTGTGCGTCATCTGCGACTTGTCCACCTTGCGCAGACCCTTGGTCACATCAGCGCCCTTGTTGATCTCGGAGAACACCGCGCCGTGTGATGTGCTGCCAGTAGACTGGCTGGCCGGGGCTCCCTCCTCGGTGATCTGCAGAACCGGAGGCGGGCCAGGCGGTGGCGGCGGAGGCGGAGGCGGAGGACCACCAGCGGACGGGGCCGGCGGTGCTGGGGGAGCTGCGGGTGCCGAGCTTGATGCAGACGCCAGCTCCTGCGCGGCTTCCTTGGCCGACTTGCCCTTGGGGTTCCAGGGAATGCCGCCGTTAAAGTACTCCTTTGTGTAGTCGGCGAGGTCGCGGAACACCTGGTAGAAAGCCTGCACCCACGCGACTTGCTGGGGGTCCCTGTTGAAGTTAGTATATGAAGTGTTTTGGTAAGACTCTGAAAGGCACATACTTCTCCTTAAACTCCTTGAGAACGCGGTTGCCAAAGAACTGGGCCGAGCCAAGGCACTCCTCGACCTGCTTGAAGGGGCGGGTCGGAGCCGTGACCCAGGCAAGAACCATGATACCCTCGGACACAGCGCTGAGGTGGTTGAAATCGGGCGAGCCGCGGTTGGCGTCCTTCATCTCGGACACGGCCATGAGCGGCTCGTTGATGGGCTTGAGCAGCTCCTGGTAGACGGTCATCTCGGCGCCGGTCATGTCGGGCTTCTTGGCCTTGGTGGTGATCAGCAAAAAGGTCCGCTGGGCCTTGAAGCCCTCCTGGACCTTGGCGGCCTGCGCGGCGACGACACCGCCATGCTTGTTGCTCAGCTCGACATATTTGGCGACGGCGCCGTTAAGGAAGACGTCAAACTCTTCAATGAACGCTGGCAGGGACTCGGCCGGTGCTGCTTTCGGTGCAGGAGGAGCGGGAGGGGCAGCAGGCGCAGGAAGTGAAGCAGAGGCAGAGGTGGGTGCAGAGGTGGGCGGAGCAACAGATCGTTGGAGGTCGGGTACAGCCTGGGGGAGCTCAATGGTGGACGACGCAATGTCCTCGAGGCGGGCGGTAGCAGCTTCGAGTCTAGACGGTTAGCACAGGAGGTAGACTCAAGTATCACGGGTACACCCGCGTCGGCAATGCGCAAGCACAGACGGAGACGAAGACGGCACAGATTAATGACATCAGTCGGGGCGGTGATGGGGTGGCATTACCTCTTAATGAGCGTCGTCAGATTGTACATGTTGTTTGTCGCCATGGCGGGCAGTTGGGTATGAGACAAGAGAAATGTCGTAGAGAGAAATGCCGGGAGACAGACGATGCGATGTGTGATACAGAAAGCTGTGCTGAAGAAGCGTCGTCGGAGGGAGGGGGGTGAAGCGGAATGAAGTGGAAACGTAGGCAGGAGAAGCAACTGGGGCAGCGGAGCTGGTAAAGGGTTCAGGGCTGCAAGTGGCTGGTGCTAGTGGTGGTCTACTTTGTAAAACAGTATGGACGGTGTCGAACGAGCGCGAGGCTCGCGGCAATGCGTTTGCGACGAGAAAGGTTGTCTGATGATCAGATATGATGTGGGATGCAGAGGAAGATCGCAGGATGACGAGATTCGAGGGGGAAAGAGCACATGATCGCTCTCTCTCCTAGTGGCTCTAACGACACCCCCATTAGTCAGCATCTACGTATTACAGCGGGATGCAGTCTACAGCGGCTTACTGCGCTACACGTCAGACCAAGGATGTTTCACTATGCCGGCTTTGCACGATGACATGTGAATTGAAGAATATACCATTCATGCAGTTCGCTTCTGTCTAGCCACTCTAGCTACTGTCTAGACGTCTTCTTGTCTAGCCCATAGCTTCCCCTCCTCGAGCCCAGCCACAAACTGTCGACCCCCCCCCCCCCTTCTGCATCTTCTCATCGTCTTATTTCTCATACATCAGCCTCAGATTCGTCTCATATCGTCTCATATCGTCTCATATCGCCTCATATATTCATCTGACGAGCGCTGCCAAATCTGCCGCCATCTCTATTCGGCCACACTTGTAATTCGGCTCCTTTTTGATTAGTGCTCTCGGCTCCATTTCATTTCACTCTATCGATAAGCCCACCTGAAGTGACAGTTGTCGACGACACGGTGATTGCGAGCCTCCTATACTTTATTCAATAACTCGTCTTCGACTGATTGACGACTGGAACGACTGCTATCGACCTCGACCTCGACATACTTTGTACTCGTTTCGTGTCACATCTGTACGCCATCCCCCCCTGGACCCGGCGCGTCATCCTCTCCGATGGCGGTCGCCAACCTGGAGGCGTCCTTTGGCAGCCTCACAATCAAACAGCAGGACAAGCTGGCTGCAGATGCGACTGTCGATGTTGTGAATGTGACAGATGCTGCGGATGCAGCAGTGGAAGACGAGAGCAAGGACGGCAGCGCTGGGCTCCCATATGGCCATGCTGACTTTGTCACGATGGGCATGTTTATTGTCGGTGAGTACATCAATCAAAGGATAAAAGACGGATGAATATTGAGTGTCTAGACGAGATTGAATATCTGCCGCCAAAACCGCCCGTCCGTGACATCCTGGGCGGTGCCGGTGCGTATGCTGCGCTGGGAGCACGTCTGTTCTCGCCCGCACCACAATTATCACGGTCCGTCGGCTGGATTGTCGACAAGGGCCACGACTTTCCTGAAGCCATGGGCGAGCTGATCGACAGCTGGAAGACAGCCGTCATAATGCGCTACGACGCCAGCCGGGCGACAACGCGCGGCTGGAACGGCTACGACCAGAATGAACATCGCGCATTCCGCTACATGACACCCAAGAAACGCATTACCGCCGAGGATCTGCCGCCACAGCTCCTGACGGCTCGGTCATTCCATATCTGCAGCTCCGCAAGCCGGTGCCGGGAGCTGGTCACCGAAATCAAGTCGAAGCGCAAGGCGGCCATGGAGGCGCTCGGGCCCGACGCCTCTCTTCTTCAGGCAGAGGTCCTTGCACGGCCCTATTTCATCTGGGAGCCCGTGCCCGACCTCTGCACACCCGATGAGCTGCTCAACTGCACCAACACGCTGCCGCTGGTCGACGTCTGCAGCCCGAATCACAGCGAGCTCGCCGCCTACATGGGCGACCCGCACGCAGGACTGGACCCCGACACCGGCAAGCTCAGCAAAGCCGCCGTCGAGCGCGCCTGCGAGCAGCTGCTGTCGGCCATGCCGCTGCAGTCGTATGCGCTCGTCGTGCGTGCTGCCGAGCACGGCTGTTTTGTCGCCAAGAACGGCGGCCGGCGGCGGCTGCGCGCGGAGCAGGGCGGCGAGCAGACGCCGAAAACGAAAAAGAAGCGGTCCGCGCCCAAGCAGGACCTGCACGGCGGGCTGCGGCACGACATTGACATGGAGGCGCTCTTTGCCGGGCTCGTACAGAACGAAGAGGGCTCGATTGCGCGCGACGAGGTCGAGCCGACGTCGTCCTTTGAGGTCTGGATCCCGGCCGTGTCGGGCGAGGCTGCCGATAGTGGGGATAATTCTCAAAACAATCCAAACAGCGGGCTCCAGGTGGCCGACCCGACGGGTGGCGGCAACGCGTTCCTGGGCGGACTTGCGGCCGGCCTTGCCCGCGGCAAGACGCTCGACGAGGCGGCCGCATGGGGCAACGTTGCAGCGAGTTTTGCGATTGAGCAGGTCGGCGTGCCGGTGCTGGGCCACGATGCCGACGGCCACGAGACGTGGAACGGCGTGCGTGTCGAGGACCGGTATGCAGCGTACGCGACGTTGCTAAAGAGCAGAGGTCTTCTCCAGGAGTGATGCCTTTCAGCTCTGTACGTTTCCGCATATTTTTTGCACTTGGTGGCTCTTGTTTTCTTTATATTGTATTTTGGTATAGAAGCATCTAATAGACATGAAATTCATATACTCTGCACGACATTACACATGGACAATAAAAGACAAAAGACGGCATGAACAACATGAACAACGTGATAGATCCCCCTACCCAGAAACGCCAGTCGCATTCTGCTTCTTGCTTCTCGCTTCTTCCTTTTCTCGGCCTAGACATCATAAACAAGACTGCCGCCCGTGTACATCAGCTTGTTCTCGTCGTTCATCTTGACCAGGCCGGCAATGACCTCTTGGCGCGTGTAGGCCTCCGGCACCTTGCCGTTGACCGCTGCCACAATGGCATCGACCTCGGCCATGTCGTCGACAAAGAGCGTGCTGCGCAGCTGGCCCAGCAGCCGGCGGAAGGTGTTGAGGCGCACAGCCGACAGCGTCGGCAGCGTCGTGCCGTCAATGTTGAGACCGGCGGCGCTGTGCGCCAGCGCGTCGGCGTCAACATCAACATCACCCTCAGCGTCGGCATCCGCATTCACATCCGCGCCAACACCGGCACTGCTGCCCACAGCTGTCGTGCCCGAGAACACGCCCGCCGAGCTCGACGCACCGCCACGCCGTCTGCCCGAGGCCGAGGTTGAGGTCAAAGTCTGCGACGACACAAGGTGTGATGCAGGCAGCGACGAGGCAAACGACACATTGGACTGTGACGCCGCCTGCGTGGACTCGTCTGCGCCGCCGTCGTCGTCGTCGTCGTTGTCGTCGTCGTCGTCGCCGCCGCCAGCCTGTGTACTTCTTGCCGCGCCACGTGTTGCCGCGCGTGTTGCACGTGTGCCGCTGGCGCGGCCTGCCGGGCCGGTCCTGCGGTAGTTGCCATCATCATTGTTATCGTCATTGTCGTTGTCGTCATCGTCGCTGTCGTCGCTGCTTTCGCCGGCCTCGGCCTCGGCCTCGAGCGGCCGCATCTTTCTCTTCTTGCGGCGCGACTCGTCTTCAACGACTTCCTTGAACAATGCGAAGCGCAAAATCGCCTCGGCCGCGAGCGCATCGCGCTCGTCGACCCGGCTCGAAAGCCGCGACTTGGCGTGCGCCGTGGCCAGACGGATAATCGTCTCGAGCGTACGCACCGTCATGGGACTGGTGCGACGCTGGTTGCCTTCCATCTCGTCGTTGCGCAGCGCAACGTAAATATCGGAAATCCGGTCCGACGCCTCTTGCGTGAGCACTGGACGCACACGCGTCTTGGCGTAGTGGATGTACTTTTTGAGGAACGGGATGCTCAGAAGCTCCCTCTTCTTGTTGGCCGCCGCACCGCGGCCGCGCGACGCCGCCGCTGCACCGGCGTGCAGCATGTCGTTGTGCTTCTCAAAGACATCGACGGCCCGCTGCGGGCCGTTGGCCTGGCTCTGCATGCCGACGCCCAGCGCCTGCTGGCCGGTTTCGCGCACCGGGGCGCCTTCCTCGGTGCCTGGCTGGCGGTAGCGGTGCATGCGCAGGACGTGCTCGGAAATCTGGCGATCGCGGGCATCCTCAATGTCGTCGGTCACAACGAAGAGCAGATCGAAACGCGACAGCAGCGAGTCGGGCAGCGCGATATTCTTGTGCGGGTCCTTGTGCGGATCGTACTGGCCAAAGACCGGGTTGGCCGCCGCAACGACACTGCACCGTGCATTGAGCGACGTGTGGATGCCGGCCTTGGCAATGGTGACCGTCTGCTGTTCCATGACTTCGTGGATGGCCACGCGGTCAATGTCGGACATCTTGTCAAACTCATCAATGCACACTACGCCGCGGTCGGCCATGACCATGGCACCGGCCTCGAGGCGGCGCTCGCCCGTCTCCTTGTCGGTGGTCACCGCGGCGGTCAGACCGACACCGGACGAGCCGCGGCCTGTCGTGGCAATGGCCAGCGGCGCCGTGTTGAGGACGAAGCGCAGCAGCTGGGACTTGGCGGTCGAGGGGTCGCCGACCATGAGGATGTTGATGTCACCACGCAAATGGGTGCCGTTCTCAAGGTTCTTCTCCATGCCACCAAGCAGCATGAGCAGGACGGCCTTTTTGATGTGGTCGTGGCCAAAGATGCTGGGGGCCAGCGACTGCGACAGCAGCTCAAACAAATTCTTCTTCTTGGCGATCTTGTTGATGTTGCGCAGGTCCGTGTCGGTGATGTCGACGGTGGCAATGCCGCCGCCGGCTTTGGACGAGAGTAGGACGACATTGTTGGCGAGCAGCAGCGTCTTGAAGAGTGCGCTGTTGTGGTTGGTGTTGCGGTTGCCCATGGTCCGGAAGGTGCCGACGATCTGCACACGGTCGCCGGGCTTGACACGGTCGACAAGGTCGTCATCGAGCATGACGTCGACGCCGCGCGGCAGCTGGCCAGCCGGGGCGCGCTCCGGCATCTCCTGAATGGAAATGGTCTGGTTGTCACGGTAGGTAGAGTAGCCATACTCGGTGACAAGTGGGTTGCCATCGCCGTCCTGCTGGGGGTAGGCGCTGCTGGTGGTTGGGCCGTTGGTCATGGTCTGATCGAGGTACTGGCGGTAGTAGAACTTGTTGGTGGCGGCGGCATGGTGCACACTGGTGACGACCTTTGGGTGGATGAGCGAGCAGCGCGTGACAATTCCCTCAATGGAGACCATCTGGTTGAGATGCTGCGACGAAAGGGTGCGCGGGTTGCACGAGTGAAGGCCGAAGCTGCCGGCCCAGGCACAGTAGTAGGGAACGGATTCTTCTTTCTGGTCCGGGCGCGCGATGCTGAGGGTCTTGACGATCTCTTTGAGCGCAATGTTAAAGGCGGTAATGTGGTCAAACGGCTCGTTGAGCAGGCTCTCGGCCATCTCCGGGTTGTGGTCGCGGACATGGTCGATGTTGACGACGAGGCGGCGCTGGCTCTTCTGGAGCATCGTGATGATGCTGGGACGGTAGCTGCGGACATTTTGGTCGCCTAAGCTGTCAGCAGGCTGGATTCAGCATTCAAGCCAAAGCGACGATGCTCGACTTACTGGGATCGAGAAACTCCTGGGCCTGGCGCACGCGGCTCCTCTGCGCCTCATCGGGGATGTAAACCCCCTCCATTGTAGCGGCGGTGTGAGTGTGTGGCGGTGAGGGGCAATTGGGGTGAGTTCTGTTGAAAGGTGGACGAATGGACAAATGTGCTTGAGGCGATGATGTAGCTGGCGATGTCGTGTGTTGAGGGGGAGGGGGGGTGGGCAGCGAGGTATGGGGAGGCAGAAGCTGAAAATAGTAGCAGAGGGGAAAAGCAATGAGATGCAGTCCCTGAGGGGGCACGACGCGTCTGAACGCGTTTACGCGTTAAGTGGTTTAGCCATCCACTATTTACGTTCACGCTCGGCCAATGGCGATGGTCAAAATCAGTGGGTCAAAAGTTATGCATTGCTGACGTAATGAAGCTCATAAGGGTCCATACACAAATTATGCACGGAGCAGAGCCGACACCGGCCGGCTGTCATGCACTGCAACGTAAGGTACAAACTGATAGCTCACATACAATTATCACGATAACGCACTCGCTCGTTAGTTCCTCGGGATGCCAAGAGTGAGAAGAAGGTGACCGAGGCTGCAAGAGTGAGTCACTATGAACGGTAGCCGAGACGGACACAGCCCACAACGGAAGAGAGCGGAATCAAGACACTCGTAACCTCGGCTGGTTGATGTGGCAGACGATCGGATAAGGGGAGATGAGAGCAGAGGAGTGGCTGTTGGACAGGTTCCGATATATGCAGACAATCAAAGTGTTTCTGTATGTGTACATAACAGACAGTACAGACAGCGCCGACAATCAGACAGCGTGCAGAGCAGGTGCAGCGTCTACAGCAGCAGGAAGTATGTCGGTAGAGGTCATGTAAATATACAGCGTGCTAAACTAGCGAATGCAACGTCCGCTATCAGGACACTCACTCGGGCCGAGAGTAAAGATCCTGCAGACGAGCAAGGCATTTCGTTGGTGTACCAAAGAAAGTGCTGCTACTACCCCATCGAGGCACACACACACCACAACCGCCGACCGGTCAAGACGCTGCAGCGACGAAAATGGAAGAGCCAATCGTTCTCGTTCCGATAATAAACATCCGACGGTGTCGTTGGGTTGCAGTCCATTGCGGGGGAACACTGCATGCCGAAATGGATGCCCCAAGCTCATTATCTTAACGCTGTTGAGCGGTTGAAGGTCACTCACTAAAAAGACGGCAAAAAATAATTTGAAATCTGATGAAAGAGAGGAGAGAGAATAGAGGAGAAGAAAAGGAAAAAAAAGAGAAGAGGGAGAAGAGAGGAACAAAGAAAAGCGAAAGAGGGAGGAAAAGACACGATAATCACTCGTCTCAACGAGCCGACAAACGAATCAGATGGCTTACCGATACATACACAGCAGCAGACGGCCCAGCTTCCATTGCTGGTGGTCGTAGTCGGAATCCCGAGGCTTCTTTTTGTCCATGGTCACCTGTGATGTGTGACAGGGCAGCCAGAACGACTTGGGACATGTAAGCGGCCGAAAGAGGCAATCAGACACGGAGCATCTGTTAGCATCATTGGATGTGTAGTACAAGAATAGAGTAGCAAAGACCTTTTAATTTAATATATTATATTAAACGCCTTTCGCAGTCGATCCTGGATATGGGCAATTACTTTATCCCGAAATTATGGCATTTTCTCGTAGATATTCGACCGTGGTTGATCGTTGTTTGGATCGACAGCCCTTATCTCGTGACACTCTTATTAGTCATGATAAATGGCAGATAATGGCAACTGGAGAAGAGTGATAGACACTTGACACGACGCTATCTATCTTGTACATGAATTGTCGGTACTTCCCGTGGCACCACTATACTAGAGGTGTATTGCCAGACCGCCGTAATGGGGCATGGATAAAGGCGAGACCTATCTATATAGCGGCAAATCTCCTCATTCTGTTTGTCCCTCCATGCACCTTATATCATAACGATACAGTCATTGGCACTTATAGATCACCTCATATCACTAGATCTTATCGTTCTACCCCCCATAATGTCAGAAAGTCAGTCCGCATCTGCCCCGGCGCCGATACCGGCCGCTCCGTCGGCCGTTCTGCACCGCCAACTGCACACCAGCTTCCCGTCCATCCACCACGGTGAGGGCAGCTACCTCGTGCTCGACGACGGCCGCCGCATCTTTGACGCCTCGGGCGGTGCTGCCGTCGCCTGCCTCGGACACAGCGACAACCGCGTCGTCACCGCCGCCACCGCCCAGATGATGGCCGCGCCCTACTGCTCGACCATCTTCTACACGAGCGCCGTGTGCGAGCAGCTGTGCCGCTTCCTCGTCGACTCGACCGACGGCCACATGGCGCGCGCGTACATTGTGAGCTCCGGGTCCGAGGCTGTCGAGGCGGCCGTCAAGCTCGCGCGGCAGTACTTTCTCGAAAAGGCCACGCCCGAGCCGCAGCGCACGCGCTTCATTGCGCGCAACCAGTCGTACCACGGCATCACGCTGGGCGCGCTGGCGGTTGGCGGTCACAAGGCGCGCCGGCAGCTGTTCGCGCCCCTGCTGCCGACCAACATGTCGCACGTGTCGCCGTGCTTTGCCTACCGCGGGAAGCAGCGGCTTGCCGATGCGACGGTCGAGTCGGACGAGGCGTATGTGGCCCGTCTCGCGGCCGAGCTGGACGCCGAGTTCCAGCGTCTTGGGCCCGACACCGTCTGCGCCTTTGTTGCTGAACCCGTCGTCGGAGCGGCTCTTGGCGCTGTGCCGGCGGTGCCCGGCTACTTCAAAGCGGTCCAGGCCGTGTGCCAAAAGTACGGCGCCCTGCTCATCCTAGACGAGGTCATGTGCGGCATGGGCCGCACCGGCACGCTGCACGCGTGGCAGCAAGAGGGCGTCGTGCCCGACATCCAGACAATGGGCAAGTGCCTCGGCGGCGGCTACCAGCCCATTGCCGGCGTGCTGGCCAGCCGCGGCGTCGTCGACGTCCTCAGCAGCGGCACCGGCGCGTTTGTGCACGGCCAGACGTACCAGGCCCACCCCGTTGCCTGCGCGGCCGCGCTGGCAGTGCAGAAGATTGTCGCCGAGGAGGACTTGCTGGCCAATGTGCGCGCGCTGGCGCCGGTGCTATCGGAGCTGCTGCACGAGAAGCTGGCGGCGCACCCCCACGTCGGCGACATCCGCGGCCGCGGCTTCTTCTGGGGCATTGAGTTTGTCAAGGACAAGGCGTCGGCGGAGCCGTTTCCGGCCGCCGACCATGTCGCCATGGAGATTGCCGAGCTCGGCATCACGCAGCCGTACTCTGTGGCTGTGTACCCGGGCTCCGGCACGGTCGAGGGCGTCGCTGGTGACCACGTCATCGTGTCGCCGCCGTACAACGTCACACGCGACGACATCGAGACGATTGTCGACCGTGTCACGCGGCTGATTAACGACTACTTTGCGGACAAGAAGACGGCCGGATTGTAATCTTGGGGTATGTCACGAAACGCCAAACAAGAATAGACAGTACGATAATGAGCGTATAATTACTTTTTGAAGGCATCATATTATTCCTATTCCGTCGTGATGTTGGTGACTAATAACTACCCGCAATGTACTAGTCTGTCCCACATATACGTAGAGTGGCTGAATGGGGACCTATGGTGGGTCCACCCTTAAGCTACTAACATCGTTGATCGTAGCACCCATCTTCCGCATCCCCTCCGCCACGACTGGCAACGATCCACGACAAACGACGACAGCCGCGATCCTCGACACTGTGCTCCTCCATACCGTCACACTACAGCACAGCACAAGCACAGATGGCCGCCGGCCTGACCGCCAGCGGCAGCATGGCCAGCCTGGGCCAGCGCCACGCCGCCGAGGAAGAAGCGCGCGCCGAGGTCGACGTGCTGAGCTCGCGCCTCGAGAAGACGTCGCAGCTGACCAAGAAGATCGAGGCGTGCATCAACCGCCTCGATGCGACGGGCAAGAGCGTGCGCGAGGTCGCAGGGCCGCTGTCGGGCGAGACCAAACGACTGCAGACGCTGGGCAACAACATCGAGGGCGTCATTGCCGCCATTGAGCGCCTGCGCCAGCCGGCCGACAGCAAGAACGAGGAGGAGCAGATTATCCGCGCGGGCCCTGAAAAGGCCGGCCTGTCAAAGTACCTGACGTCCGTGCAGCGCCTCGACCGCTCGCTCGGCGAGATGAAGGCGTCCAACATCCGGTCCACGCAGCAGACCATTGGCGAGCTGTCGCGCCTCATCACGTCGGGCAATGCGCAGCTCGAGACGTACTTTGACCAGCTGCTGCGCACCGAGACGCCGCGCGAGGTCGAGCCGCTACACTACACCACCAAGAACAAGCCGTTTCCACTTCTGTCGCAGGACACCACCTCGCGCCTCGGCCTCATCAATGCACACATTGGCGCCACACACCGCCAGGGCAACCCGTCGCCCACCGCCGTGCCCCCCCTTCCGACGGCCGCCGGCAGCAGCCCGCAGGACCTGTCGCCGGTTGCCCGCATCTACGCCGATGTGCGCGGCCCCTACATTGCCAACACACTCAAGAACCTGGCCGCTGCGTCGGTGAACACGACCAAGAAGAAGAACGCCGACGCCATCTACCGCGCCGGTACCAGCGGCATCGGCATGTACGCCAAGTCTATGGAGGGCATGTTCCTCGCCGAATACGAGAACATCTGCAGCATCTTTACGCGCCACGACTGGGGTCCCACCTTCCAGAACACATGCATGGGCGCCCTCAACGAGCTTGCGCGCACGCTGCGCGAGCTCAACAGCCACATCAAGGGCCACATGCACACCGACTGCTGCCTCGCGTACGAAGTCGTCGAGATCATCAACAACCTCGTGAGCCAGGTCGAAACGCGCACCGGCGAGCTCAAGGTCGCACTCAACGCCTCGCTCAAGCCCGTGCGCGAGACCGCCAAGCTGTCGCTCGGCGAGCTGCTCGAGGGCGCCAAGCGCAACATTAACGAAACACAGACGTTTCCGGTCAACGGCGCCACGCTGCCCGTTGTCAACGAGACCATGCAGCGCCTGCAGACCATGGCCGGCTTCTTGCGGCCCATCTCCGCTCTTATGGTGTCGCTCGGCGACGGCGGGTGGCGCGCTGGCGGCGGCACGGGCGGCACCATCCCACAGCGTAGCGGCGGCGCCGGTGGTCTTACCGGGCCATCGGATACGGTGCCGAGCATCGCGTCGTTTGACGTCGGCGCCGACGGCCGCGAGATCTTTGCGCACTACTGCACAGACACCATTGACACGATGCTGAGTGCACTGGACGCGCGTGCGCGCGCGAGCATGGGCCGCAAGCCCGTTGTCGGCGTGCTGATTGCCAACAGCATTGCGATTGTGGAGCGCATGATTCGCGACTCGGACCTGGCACCGCTGCTGGAGCCGCGGCAGGCGGCCGTGCTGGACCCGTGGCGCAAAAAGGCCAAGGCGCTGTACACGGACACGTGCAAGGACGTGTCAATGCACCTGCTGGACGTGATCCACACGAACCGCGGTGCGGCGGGCGGCGGCAGCGGCGGTGGTGGCGGCGGCAGCGGCGGGCGGCCATCGTCGGGCCAGGGTACGAGCGGCGTAGACTCGGCACACATTATGAAGGGCCTGTCGTCCAAGGACCGCGAGAGCATCAAGGGCAAGTTCACGGCGTTCAATGCATCGTTTGACGACATGGTGACCCGGCACCGGCAGTTTTCCATGGAGCGCGAGGTGCGCAAGGCGTTTGCGCGTGACCTGCAGCAGATGCTGGAGCCATTGTACAACCGGTTCTGGGACCGCTACCACGACGTCGACAAGGGCAAGGGCAAGTATGTCAAGTACGACAAGGCGGCCATTGCCGCTGTCTTTACCAGTCTGTACTAGTTTGCCGTTTGTCGCTTTGCGGCTGCGCTGCGTTGCGCTGCATTCGCGCAATGGCTGCATTCGCGCAATGGGACATGAACGGGTACAGCGGCACCATCGGCACCGTCGGCACCGTCGGCACCGTCGGCATTGGTCAATACCGCCTCGATGACTGTCCCTTGAACAAGGCTTGCCCGCTGAACAGCTATCCGCAGTTTTTCCTCTTTCCTCTTTTCCTCTTTTCGTCTCCCACTTCGCACTCTTCTCTCTCCCACTCTACCCCCACGCATGCACGGAGTTGGGGGGGAGGAAGGGGGGGCTGAATTTGCTCAAATGGGCTTGATGGGATGGATGGGGCGGTGTTATATTGAATAAGCGATAACGCATGCTTGGGACTTGTGTGCCAGGAATAGCGCAAGCCTATGCCGCATGCAGACGACGCGATGCCTCCAAACGCAAGACGCATATATTTAATATTTAATAGCTCGCGAGGGGCATGGCAGCGGAGAGGAGTGATACACAGTGATCGGCGTTGGCGGCCGGGGGGCCGATCATGCAGTGTTTTTTCTTTTTTTGTTTTTGTTTTTTCTTTTTTATCGGTTCATCTATTTCTTTGTAATTCCATACCCTTTTAGTATATCACGACACACAAAAACACAAAATATAGTCACAAGGACTGACCTGTAACCTGCAAAACCAGCAAAAAGGATTCTAGTTGGCCTGTGATCGCACATGCACCTAGGTGAGCACAGACACTGCTTTGAAAGGCTGCAAACGACAGCTGCAGGCAGGGAACAATATTTCCGTATATGTAGTAATCGCGGTCCGACCAATCTCCTGCGGCCCCGTATCATGCAGTTGATGGTTGTGAGATCATGAAGTGTGCGTCCGTCTCGGCTATGATCGTCGGCGCGCGCCCAATAAAAGACTGAAGCCAGGATCGGTCAGGAGACTGTGTGCTGCAGAGTATCTCCTCCCAGTAAGCATACTTTGTTATTTCCCCGCGGAGCGATGTGACAAAGACTGAGAGGCCAAGGGACGTGCCGCATGGCCCGCGGAGCCGGGCTGACCATACTGGAGGGAGACATGATGGAGACCGGTCTCAAGACTGGAGACCGAGTTGCCAATAGAGTCTTGGAGGTAAGCACTAATTTGGCATGACCTGTTATTACTTGTGACAGCTTGAATGTTGCCAGATAAATGTGAGCAGGCAGTCGGATGTAGACAGCCTTGTACTCTGTACTGTCCAGATGGAGATATGAAGGGTGTCAGAGGTGACATCGGTGCCTGTGCTAAGCAGCCGATCAAGTCAACCGGTCAGAGTCATGGTACGAGAGCGGTCGTACAGAGTAGAATGAATAGATGGATTTGTGATAAATGCAAGATGAGGAAGCCATGCTCGTCGATACAGAAAATAATACAAATGTCCCAATACAACCAAAAAAATGTCTAGAAATATCCAAGAAGAAGAAATAAAAGAAAGGAAAAAGACGATATAATCCAACAGGAGACAAAGCAAAGTCCAAGCGAGTGTTCCAAATCCCGATACCTCGACACCAAAGAATACATATAAAACGACCAGTAAAAAGGGAGAATATGACAGACAACGGATGTGAAAAACAAAATCATAAACAAATACAAAAAGAAAACTCTTCACTCGTCTGCGTCATGCATGGTTGCGGTGTGGGTGAAAGCTGCAAGAATAGCGCCGAGAAGAGAGATGAGTTGCGCTGCAAGCAGTCGAGGAGGGGCGAGGCGCAGAAGCAGGCGTGCTGGCATGCAGGGCAGGCTGCAGAGTGCGCAGTGCATATGCACACACACACGATGCACACGATGCAAGCGATGTGGAAGGCGCACGACCCGCAGGTTTTCATAACGCTCACGACGACGCCGCGGCCTCCTCCGCATCTTCAAGTGCGTTTTTGTAGCAGTGGAAGCATTCGCTGCCTGAGCCGCAGTAGTCGTGGGTGCCAAAGTCGAGTGCGCGGCAGCAGTAGGAGCAGCACGAGTTGACGAGCTCCTTGATTTCCTTGAGATCCATTGTAGTTGAGTGATGGAGTTGATAGGTGTTGAGTGCGTGGAGTTAATAGGTGTTGAGTGATTGGAGTTAATAGGTGTTAAGAGTGATTTGAAGTAGAGCAGTAGGCAGTAGTAGAAAAGTAGAGAAGCAGTAGGGAGGTAGGAGAGTAAGTAGAGAGGTGAGAGAAGTAGTTGGAGTAGTTGAAGCAGTAGAGAGTAAATAGAGGTGAGAGTATGAAGGAGTTATCAAGAGTAAAGAGTAATAGCAAGGATGGCAGATGTGGTGAAGATGAGTGGAAAAAGAGGTGGGAAGGGTGGTTTATATAGAAAAAAAGGAGCAGTGTTAAAGAGGAAAGAGGGACACAGAAAGAAATCGAAAATAGGAAGGAGAGAAAATAGAAAGGAAGGAACAAATAAATGTAAGAGACCACAAAGGGAAAGCGCAGGGGAAAGTGACGTAAGGCAGAAGATTGATGTGTTTAATAAACGGTAAGCATGGACATATTCAACATTGGGCTATCAGATTTTATTTTATTTATATGCAGTAATTGGGTAGTAGGACGAGCGCGTCTGCAACCTCTGCAGACGTCACGATGGCCAGATATGCTTACAAGTGTTTATCTATCCTCAGTAGTCCAAGACTGCAGAGTGGCAGTCACCGCTGAATTGGATAGTTGGGCTCTTTTGCGTTTCTAATTTAGATGCTTGTGCTGACTTTGTGCTTACTTGGTCAGATGTGTCTTTATCTTTTTTGTTCGGTTCGTGCTGACCATGTCATATTGTTGTCTATTGGAATAAGAAAATGGCCCCGGCGGAAGATATTACTGGAATCAATGGCCAAGAGAGAAGAGAGAATAGAGAAAAGAGAAAGGAGAAGAGCTTATCAATCAAAAATCATATCAATGGAGAATGCAGATTGGCAACGTCGTAGAGAGAAAACCAAATAGTGCGGATATACATAATTACACTTGTCGTAGCAGCGCTGCTCGGATCGTCCCCGGCAAATGGAACAAGTCCAAGTCCACATACTACATCACACGGCAACTGGCGGCAAGGCTAAGTCGCATCTCGATCACAGTCTGTTGTTGACGCATGGAGTAAGTAGATAGACAAACATAAGCATAGACAGAGAACAAGCATAGACAAAAGATGCATGGTCACAAGCTGACTGCCAAGCCGTGCGCCAGGCGAGAAAAGTGAAACTGGTGAGGAGCAGAAAAAAGAGGAAAGAATAAGAGAAAAGAAGAAGAGGGAGAAGAAGAAAGATGACAACGCAGGCCAGCTGGGTGGCACAAGGTAAAACACAACGGTTGGATGGGATAAGATGACGACATCCTGGATGACCGAAGACGGAATTTGTGCGTGTCGTCAAGTCTTTCCAGATGCCTTGTTTTGTGTGCGACAGGCAGACTGCTGGCCATCTGCTGTCGCGTGTTTGTATCTGATTCTGCGCCGATGGCGGGATAGGACATGCGCAGCCGAGCTATGCGATACCAAAAAACGAAAAGCGAGGCCTGATCTTTCCCTGCCGCTCGTCTAATGAGATATCGTGGTCTCTGCCGCTCTGCCGTCACGATGTGGAACACACTCGCTGACCCCTCAGTTTGATTATTTGATAGCAGCAAGCGATTCGCCGTCACATCAGTCCAAGTGACCTGTCTACTTTTGCCATTGTTTATTCTACTTTCGTCTTCCACCCTTTCTTCTCCATTCTTCTACTCCGTATGCTTACACTGCTGCACTGGCCCGCACTGGCTGTTTTGTTCTTCCTCTTTCGGTACTCAGCTTCAGTCTTTACTCCGTAGTCTTTATCGGTAAATAAATATAGCTTAGACGTGAGACGTGGGAGGAATGGCAGATGGCATAGCGAATAACGTAGCACGTAGAAACAAGAACAAATATAGAGTGTGCGACGTCGATGAGCAAAGTCTCGGGTAATTTACTTTTTCGCAAAGCTTGGCGTCGAGGCCCTTGCTGCCCGGCCTAGCGACGGCAGTTCCGCGTCGTCTCTGTCGTCTCTGGCGTCTCTGACTGATATTATCTGCTACCTGGCAAACGCCTTCATCTTACTAATGGTCTGATAATTGCATTGCATGAAACCCGACCAACTCACAATGCAGGACAACCACCCGCTCGATGCGCGCTACACGTGGGATCCTGTTGCAGCCCCGTGCATACAACAGTACATATTATATTTAGGCCCGGCATTGGGGCTGGCTGCCGTAGCACACATGCTTGTGCAGTCATGGTGCTGCTGCTTGCCGCCCGCCTTTTGGACTCGTCTTTTGGACTCGCTGCCCGCGAAAACTTTCTTTGCTACGGATCGTGCCGTCACAATGCCTCAGCAGGAAACCGAAATGAGCCGTCTGCCGTTTTGTTTTTGTACTCTCCGTCGTGGTCGTTGATTCGGCTGTCCGAGTTTCCGCAAACCTCCGCGCCTCATGGTTGGGTCCTGCTGGACATGCACAAGTAGATTAACACAACGATGACCCGAGGGATGGTTACATCATAGCGCAGCATTATTTTGAAGGAAAAAAAAAAGACAAGAGGTTCGAAGAAAGAGGGGTTGACCCAGAGGGGCGGTGAGAGGGGGATGTTGCACGACGCATAGACATGGGCCAATGAGCTGTGTGAAGAAGAGCTTTCAGAGCCGCCATGCCTCATCATGTCTTGTGTGTCTTGTGATGCCAGCGCTGCCTATATTCACCAGTCGCGAGGCCGCCGTGACTCATTGCTCTCCGTTGTCGGTGTTTGCTCAGAGTCCTCGCGATAGTGTCATCTTACTGAAACACCAATGTCAGCATCACAGCGAATCTCCATCAAATACGACAGTCCATGGAAAGTGGAACATTGTTCTTGACTGACGCCTTACGAAGCCTGCATGCACCCAAATCGTCTTTTTGTGTACTCATTTTAATAGTCATTTTATCTAGTCTCAGGCTCACGTCGTACTCCCACACCGTATGTACCACTTGGTGCCTTTGGGCTCTCATGATCTCATCCAATCTACCCGACTCAGCGTAATATACGTATATGTATATGCGCATCTAGCATCTCATCTCGTAAGGCATTCTCTCACGGGACTTGGCAATCCTGGGCCCGGCAAAGATGCATGTCAAGCTGATCCATAGAGTATCATTCTGTCAAATCTTGCCCTGCATTTACATTGCATGCCCAATTTGCCTCCCAACCCCTGGCAGACTTGGCTTGATGCTATTGGTAGACAAAAATACAGATGTGATATCCTTGTTCGTCCACACGTTGTCACTGGCTGTGACGCGATCCATAAACTTCTTTGCTTGTCGTCGCCTGCATCGCCGCCTGCATCGCCGCCTGCATCGCCGCCTGCATCGCCGCCTGCATCGTCTGTATCGCCGCGTTAAGTCTGCCTGCGTCTTATGGTTGCCACGCCACAGCTTACAGGGCAGAGCACATATGCAAGGCACAGCTTGGGCACAGCTGCCTGATGTCTCCATCAAGGCGTTTGAGTACGCGAGCAGAATTGCATCTTGCAGGAAGGGTATCCCGCCAGATATCGTCAGTCAAAACGGAAGTTCTAACCAGAGTTACACCGATACAGGCAAACGCACACTTCTCTTCTGCACAACAGTGTGGCTCATCGACGAGGAAGCGCCATGGATTCAGAACACACACCAATCCCAGACGAACACAAGTGACAGACAGTAGCACAAGAGACCAGACAGCAGCAGACGGAGCGCGTTTCGGCCAGGGGGCCCTGCTGACAAACTCACCGACTGTTCACGATCCTCTTGACACAAAACGTACAACATTCTCATCGAGTGTTGCACGAAATGCGTCGTTGCCTCATTGTTCTCTTCTTTCGGTTGCACTCCTTGGCTGACAAGAGTGTTCCACGACAGACCGTCGGCTGCAGCTACCCTGCTCTGCGTATCCAAGACTGTCTGAGACCATGCTGACAATATTGGCGGTGGACAAAGGACCAAGTGAACATATTGCGTGGTGATCATGAACTCATCCGCTGCGCATGCTACCCGGAGCACAATGTCTCGCACAGTATGGGCTCACGGCATGCGCGTCAGTCATCTGTCCAGTCTCGCCTCGGCCTGTACACAATGCGGCGGCGGTCAACGCGGTTACGGCCAGTTGTGTGCTTGCTCCTTTGTTTGGTGATCACGACAAAAGAAAACGCTTCCTTATTATTACCCATTTTCAACGATCAACAACACGTCAAAACGCAGAAAGACGGAGCTGATGGTTACCGACAACACTTGTCAAAAACAGAATGACAACTGGCGGCTACCGGACACGGCTTGGGTATTGAGTGATGCTCGGCCGGTGCTTGTGGGCGAGGACATCAAGCCTCGGTGAAGCCGCTTATACGACACCATTGCAAGGCAATGGGCCTACCAACCGTGCTGACCTCTCCTTCTGGCGAGACATGGCAGTTGGTTTTGACGCCGTGCATGGCAAGACAGTCGGCAAGTCACGGAGGCCTCGCGTCGTGACTGCGTGCCTGTGTCCTCGGCCTCGGTGCCGTGCGTACACACCACAGAAGAGCACTGATGGAGGATACTTGTCATGGCCATTTTCTTTACGTCTGCATATTGACAAGACGGTACGAAGCAACACGGGCTTTCACAAGGACTGAGGCATCATCGTACTCGCTATGAAAAACATCTCCGGGGCACTCAACAATCTGATGCTTCACTTGCTATGTCACTGATGACCGACGCTATACACGCATCTGAGCAGGTATAAGCATAGTAGAAGAGCACACTTAGTTCTGAGCGGCAAGGCTGTCACATGTCTCGACTAGCTTTCGACCTCTATTCACATTTTCTACTATCCAAAGACTTCAGCTGGCGTTTGGCGAGGCTCGCTTATATCTTGGCAACCTTACTCTTTCGTCCTGTAGAGCACCTCTTTCATGTGCTTCTCGTCTCGGCTCGGCTGATGCCAGCGGGTGTTTTTCCATATGCGGCTCTGTGAATTTGCGCTTGATGATGGAAGAATTTTTCGGTAGAGATTATGAATTGGAAACGCTATTTGTCTACAATTTAGACTTGAGCGTGCCTGGCATGAATGACATGTGAAAGGGTCCCTCTGTGGATCTGCCAGTTGCGCTACGCCGCGGGACTTTTTCCGTTGCCGAAGACACAGAGATCCCCGAGCCGAGTAATGTTCACTTTCTCTTCGCTTCACTACTTCCTCATCTTGTCTTTCTCTTCGCTTCACTATTCTCTCATATTGTCCTCTCTCTTCTAGTGCGGTTTTATTTGTTATTATCACAATTACTCGCCCATTTTAGTCAGCCCTGAGTATTGGCGGCTAGCCAGACAGAATCCGCCGGGGAAGTCGTAGAACTCTGGTGTGTGATGAAACTCGGCGGGATACATGATATGCCGTAGCAAATAGTCCCTACTACCCTTTAGAATTTTTGTGCTTGACCCTTGGACACAGACATCGAAGGGGTCTCAAGCTAGGCCCCTGATTCATGAACCTAAGCATAAACTACTCCGTACATTTTACACAGGGGCGGCAGTTTCTCTGTTTATCCATCATGGCCGTTGCAGGGATGTTGATGATGCCCCATGAATTGACTGTATTCGGCTTGCAACGGCACGAAGCGGTGTTGAACTGCGAAGGATCAGCCAAAGGAGTCGTCATCCACTCGCAATGCCTCCCTGGCCGACCATCGCCGTAGCCGGCCAAGTTGATACGAGCAGAATGATAAGATAGTACGGAGTAGACGACGATACTATGACTGACTGGCAGCATGCATCTGCAGTTCTGCACTACAACCCATCGTTGGTCAAGTAGTACGTCGGTCTTATCTCTCCGCATGTGTTATGCAGATATAACCGTCATTGTATGGCAACAGGACACAAGATCTGCTGTACGGCAAGGTCGGGTCTGGGCAGGAGCTGGCTCAGCCAGGCCTGCGTCAGATAGAATTTCAGTCTTGTGTCTGAGCCTCTGAGGAATGACCGATTTCACTGAAAAAGACAACAAGCTGTTCTTTGCTTGCCTTTTGTAGACGTTGGACCTTTTAGGCCGCTTAAGTCAGACTTACAGCGGGTGATCGCCTAGAAAGTCGGTCATCACTAGCGCAGGAATGCCGACAGCGCACGGGCCAGTTCACATGTCAAACTGCGTATGCCAGACGCCAATGCATCCACACGCCCTATGCATATGTAAACACACCACTGTAGCACAAAGTATTTTTGAGAATACGTCGAGATAACGGTTTGATGCGCGTTTAGGTACGACTTTACTTATGTAATCCACCCAGTAGTCAATCTATTACTAGAAAAAACTAGGGATTCAGCAGGCAATAGCAATCGCAACGATGTTATTACTGGCTGTGGAGCATGAGATGATGAGACGACCCCACTTGAAAGAGGCAAAAGCACATGCCAAAAAAGACGACGACAGATTTCTGCGACGTAGTGAGTAATAAGAGGAAAACAGGCCAGGTTAGAGGCAACGAGGAAACGAGGCCGCCGCAGTGGTGTGCTTTGTACCCGATGACAAGCTTGCGTATGTTTGTACTCTTGCAATCTGTGACTGGTCCGATCTCGTATCTTTATCTCTTCCCCGGTCCTTCTTTTTCTTTCTTTATCAGCTCTCTCTTTCTTCTCTCTTTCCTTTTCTCTTTCTTTCTGTCCTCCCTTTCTTCCCCCTTACTATACAATTCAATTCTCTCTGTTCTTCACCAATCTGCCTGTACAACACAACTTTTGACATCGCCATCTTTGCCTCTTATCAGTCCTCGACTACAACTTGACGTCATCTTCGACTTGTACTCTAAATCTCGTCCATAAATCTCATCCAAAAAACCAACACACACAATGGCCTCTCCTCAGGTTAACGGCGTCACCCCGTCGTCTGCTTTTATCGAGGTATGATGCACAGCAAACCCTTGTCCATGTCGACATCTTCATCACCATTCTAACACGCACAGCACCTCCTCCAGTATCCTCTCGTCTCCGACAGCGTCTCTACGGTCAAGGAGACCAAGTATGGCCAGCAGACGATCGCCCTCAGCTCGTCCGCCTATGAGAAGCTGGCGAAGCCTGTCCTGCCCTACCTGAGCAAGCCCTACGGCTACGTCTCCCCCTACGTCCAGAAGGCCGACAGCCTCGGCGACCAGACACTCAACACCCTCGATCAGCGCTTCCCCGTCGTCCTCAAGCCTACCGCCGAGGTCTACCAGGAGACCAAGGACATTGTCTTCTTCCCTCTACGCAAGGGCATGGAGGGCCGCGACCACGTTTACGAGGTCTTCGCCGGCGAGCGCAAGCAGGTCGGCGGCGACGGTGTTCTGCCTCTGGGTAAGGCCCTGGCTGCCACGGCCATTGTTGTCGCCACCGAGACTGTCAATCTTGCCCGCCAATACCTGGCTTCAGCCAAGGCTGCTGCACCTTCGCCTGCGCCCGTTGTGAGTGAGAAGACCAACGGCTCCAACTAGACACTTTGCTATCTAGTCATTGTACTTTTGCACCGTTGTACCCGCTATCGCCTATCTTTCAACGCCACTCCACGGCCTTAATACCGTTGTGTCTTATCTCGGTTTCGTCACATTCCATTATCCCGTTCTCTTTTGTCTTTTTCTCTTGATTCCCACTTTATTTGCATTCTTGTTTGCCTTTTTTATCTTTTCGTCTTTTTGTCTTTTCGACTCTTTGCTCTGTTGTTTGGGCCAGACGGTTATAATGCTATTTCGGTTGATGGACACACAAGAACCTTTACTTAGAAAGGAGTGCGTGATACACAATGCAGGTAGAACACCAGAAAACGAATGGTACTGTCACCCTCCCAATTGCTACTTGATACGGTCGACCAATAAGACAGACGGAATGCCAAAACGAGGCCACGCAACGCATCGACACAGCATAAATGCAAGGCTCGATGAGACATACCCCTCCCGAGATAACATGATTACCAAGATGCGAATCGCGAGACGCGAGATAAGGACCGTCACCGGTGTGCTTGCTGCCAAGGCACACGGATGGCATGGAATAGCCGTGCCAAGGATAGAACCGTAAGACGAAGGAACTCGATCAGGAATATTGGCGAGCAATGCTCCAAAAGTACCATGTCTCCTTGTCAGGATGTAAAATGCACCATGACTCATTATCGCCTAGAAAGTAAGCCGTCTTGTAGACAGTGTTTATAGTTTGACTACTGTATATACACTGTTCTGTAGCCACAGTAAAGCCACACTAGACAGTCGTCTGCACGTGTGCTCAGCCTCGTAGATCTACTATGCTCAGCATCTACCGTGTAGTATGTCATATGCGTCTAGATACTAACCATGTCGGAACATTATTCACGTGACTGTGATGGACAGAACACCACGAAGTGGTTTGAAGCCCTCAACAAACGGCATGAAGGAAGGGTTGGCCTCAGTAAGGAACCTTGGAGTATAGATGCCCATCAAGGACTGTAAGTAGGCAGGGCGCAGGCGCCCTGCACCTCAAGATAGGAAGAAGGACAAGTTCAGATTATCACCAGACCACGCACAAAGGAATGCTCGGTCTACCGGTAACAGTGTCGACAACGACAAGCACAATGCAATCTTCTTCATCATCAGTCAATACCTCTTGCAAAGTCTACCCACAAACCACTTATTAAATGAGAGAGGCACGAAAACAGCCATCCAAACTCTTGCTACGGCCTTTACATGCGATTTCTATCCCAACATCCTAAACTATCACCTATCATATAATCAGCCAATCTCCCATGGCTAGTTGCTCCATAGCTCTCACTCACCAGCTATCAATAACATACAGTCACCGCATCATTCAACGGCGGTAGCTACCACCTTTGTGTGCTCCTCGGCGCGACGTTGCACAGGAGCTACGTAATACTTAAATCCAGCACGTCCGCGTGGCCAACCGTAGGCACAGACAGGGGAGAGGGCAGCAACAGAGTTGCTGGAGCGGGAGTGGCGGTCACTGGCCGTTTGGGCAGCGTGGCCGACGACCGTGCTATCGTCATGTCTACTTTCCCCGACGACGGCGGTTTTCTATCAATCGCTGGCGGTTTTCCATCGCTCGCCTCGCGACCAAGTCGTATTCAGACGGGGGCGTCCTACAATCGCCACTCACGTGGCCGACGTGCCCGCATCTGAAGCAAGTGCGAAGGGATTCGGTAGTGTCGGTGGCGCGCAAAGGGGGGGCGCGCGGTTGACGGGACGAGGAAGTGGCGGCAACGAGGCGTAGAAACTCTTGGTATTCCAAGTCAATGACACGACGATCTGTCAGGTCGACCGACTTCGCGGCGGTCACAAAGTCCACCCAGTAGCCCTTGAGTAGGTCAGGCACCATGGCAAAGAGGGTCTCGACCTTCCATTTAAAGGATCTTGGGACGGCTGTCTGCAGGGCGTGCAGGAGCGGGTCGCCGGTCGAGAGGCCGGCTCTTTTAGCCGCGACCATGAAGCGCTGCAAGAACGTCGTGAAGCGCTCCTGTTCGCCCATGATCGGCGCCCGGAACGAGCGGTAAGTGTGGTCCTTGTGGTCCTTTTCTATTTTCCTACAGGAGCCAACCGCAGTCGCGGGACGCGGGGCAGCAGTAGACGAGGCGGGTGTCGGGGCCACCACAGTGGCGACAGGGAGGGAGGCACTGGTGGCCACGGGAGGAACCACAACAGCGGCGGCAACCGGGGGCGCGTCGGCGGAGACGGCTGGGGGCACCTCTGCGGCGGAGGGAGAAGGGGCAACGGTGGCGGCGGGCGGGGGCGCATCGGTGACCTTGGTGTCGGCAGCGGCGGTCGAGGGCACATTGGTGACCTTGGTGTCGGCGGCGGCGGTCGAGGCGATGTGGTCCTTTAGAAGGGAAGACAATGCCAACAGCTGACTGGTTATGTCGCGGATGGAAGCCTCATGGCCATCGTAACGCTGGTAGGCCAGGGCCAAGCTGCTTCCCGACATCTCGATTTGTTGCTCTTCAACGTCGGTCTTTTGTGCCTGGACGGCTATGTGGTCACCCATATCGTCTGGTGCGTCGAGCTGCATAGAGCTTTGCAGCTCCTCGGCAGCGTTGGCCATGACGTCAAGTCCTGACGCGATGGCCTCGGCGCGCTGGCAACTGACTGATCGGTCGCAAAACGTGGTGCGGCAGGCTTAAGAATAGGGAAAGTATGATTCGGTGACTGTATGTTATTGATAGCTAAGGAGTGAGAGCTGTGCACTAGAACTGGCCATGGGAGATTGAGGTGGTGGTTCACGACGTTGGTGTGCACTGGGGAAGCAGTAAACATTTAAGGGAATACGTCATCTGATTGGAGAAAACGGTGGAGTGCACGTGGGCAGAAGACCCGCACGTGAAGGCCGCCACGTGAAGGCCGCAGACAGGGCCGACATAGATCGACGTCTTTGTCTAATAATCCAAGTAAGGCTGAGTAGATTTAAATGGAGAGAGAAGAGGTACGAAAGAGTTATCTAATGCTTACATGTACTCCGTAGACGCATCTAGAGGTGTGGTGGGATGTAGTATGTGGGGCAAGCACACACTAGGAACCCCGACGTCTTGGTAATCGCTGACAGACGAATGGATGACATAATGCAAAATCAGTCAAGTGTGCTTAGTAGAAGATTACATATAAGACGGGCAACTGCAGATGCGGCTCATTCTTGGAATGATTAATGCTTACTTAATATATAACAATCTCCAACACTTGTCTTCCATCTGCTTCCCCGCCTCACGTTTCCCGTCTATAAAAGACTCGGTCGCGGCCTGCCTTGTATCCGATGCGGTCTCTTTCGATTCTCTCCATCATCCTAGGAATTATTTCCATTGCACTATACTCTCTGAACATCAACTACCTCGAATACATCGAGACCGCTCTCAGCAGCGTTCACCGTCTACTCCCACCACAGTTTTCATACTATTTAGACAACTTGGCCCCCGCGCCACAGCCACATATAAACACTTCCGACAGTAGTAGTACTGTACCCGTCCCCGATATCATGTCGTTCCCGCGTGTTATTCGCAAAGTCTTCCTCGCCGTTGAGCAGGCCGAAGGTGCTGGTGCCCGTGTGCGCCGCTCCATCGGCACGCCCAACCTGCGCAACTTTTCGCCCTTCCTCATGCTGGACCACTTCTCTATCAAGCCGGGCTCTGGCTTCCCCGACCACCCCCACCGCGGCCAGGAGACCATTACGTACCTGCTGTCCGGCGCTGTTGACCACGAGGATTTTGCCGGCAACCGCGGCACCATCGAGGCCGGCGATCTGCAGTTCATGACCGCCGGCAAGGGCATCATGCACGCCGAGATGCCGCGCCAAAACGCTGACGGCTCCGCCAACGTCGGCCTGCAGCTGTGGGTCGACCTGCCGCGCGACCTCAAGAACTGCGAGCCGCGCTACCGCGACTTGCGCGCCAGTGAGATTCCGACGGTGCAGACTGACAGCGATAAGGTCACCATCAAGGTCATCTCGGGCAAGAGCCACGGCATCGACAGCGTGCAGGACCTTGCGTACACGCCCGTCTGGATCCTCGATATCACTGTGCAGCCCGGCGGCACGGTGACGCAGACGCTTCCCTCCAAGTGGAACGCCTTTGCCTACGTGCTCGAGGGCAAGGCCAATTTTTCGAGTGGCGACGACACGCCGCAGGCCGTCGACCAGTACCACAATGTCGTCTTCGGTCCCGAGGGCGACGGCGTCAGGGTAACTGTGGACGCGACTGCCCCAGCGCCGGCGCGGTTTGTGCTCGTCGCGGGCACGCCGCTGGACCAGCCGATTGTGCAGTACGGCCCCTTTGTGGTCAACTCCAAGGAGGATGTCTACAAGGCGTTGATGGACTACCAGACGCACCAAAACGGCTTTGAGCGGGCCGACGGCTGGCAGAGCGAGATTGGCAAGACCATGGTCAACTAGAGGGCCGGGTAATGAAGAAAAGCAGCTTGTGTCTGTCTAGGTTTCGTTTTTGGCTTAGAAATTTGTTATACCAGTGGCGCATTGGACGGATTTTATATTTGTGTATATAGTTTTAGTTTTATCATGAAATTGTATTGACTTTGTAACTTTGTAACCCATTCTGAACAGCTTAGTCATCGGTGATGAGGCAACGCGGCCATATGATACACAGCCCGCAAAGAGGGAGCCTAGATGTACCCGCACACGCATTTTGCTAGCGGGTGTACATCCGCCAAGTCGCACAGCCACGTTGGCTCATGACATCACAAGATAGCCCTCAACGTCGGCGAACAGGATATTAATAGCGTGACGCGTGTAAGTGATCGGATGAAAGGCAGCCACTTTTGTAACAACAATAAATAGCAAACTCTTTCCGTCCCGCTTGCAGGTCGATCTGTGCAACCACATCACTATCTACAATCTACCCCTCTACATCTACATCAACATCACATCTACAACACATCTACGTCTACATCTATATCTACACCTAAATAACCACCCTTCCTCACCACCCACCATGAGCGACGCCAAAGGCAACGTCGGCGCGGCTCCTGAGTCGTTCTACACGCAGGCCCCGGCCTACAACCCTGGCGCGCCCCAGTATGCCAACCACCAGGGCTATGCCTCTCCGCAAGCCGCAGCCCCAGCTTCCACACCCTCTTCCGCCCCCCCGCCGACTTCGTCCTCGTCCACAGGTCATGCAAACACATCCGGCCTGCACCGTTTTGGCTTTGCCGACAAGCTCTCGGCGCTCGGTGCGCGTGCTGCATCGCCCATCAACCAGCTCGCCAACAAACTGGGCGCCGAGGGCTTCTTGCCCGACACCATGGACAAGGAGTGCGAAAAGGCTGCGCGCGTGCTCCAGGGATTCTGCAAACACGGCATCTACGCCGACACCGAGCAGCCGACAACACCGCCTGCTGCTGCCGCTGACCAGGCGGCGACTGGCAAAACTGGCAAAACTGGTAAAACTGGTAAAAAGGAAAAGGCCCGCACGCTCGTCACGATCCCCGCCAAGGTCATCCAAAAGGCCGTCGGCCTTGCCATCTTCACGACGGGCCGCGTCGGCATGCACGTCTCCGGCGCCACAGGCTCAGGCGTGCTGATCGCACGCCTGCCTGACGGTTCGTGGTCGCCGCCGTCGGGCATCCAGATCCACTCGGTCGGCGCGGGCTTCATTGTTGGCGCCGACATTTACGACTGCGTGCTCGTGCTCAACTCGCAAAAGGCGCTCAATGCGTTCCTCAGCACGCGCTTGTCGTTGGGATCGGACGTGAGCCTCGTGGCCGGCCCCTACGGCGCGGGCGGCAGTGTCGATATCGGCGCCGCCGCCGAGCGCAAGAAGGGCAAGCAGCCGGCGGCCGCCGCCGCGCCTGTTCCCGAGACGGCGTCTGCCGCACCACCGCCGTCGGCTGCGGCGCCCAAGAAGTCGGCACTACAGTCGACGATGAACATGGCGTCGTACTCGTACATCAAGTCGCGCGGTTTGTATGTCGGCGTCACGGTCGACGGCTCTGTCGTCAACGAGCGCCGGTCCGCCAACACGGCCTTTTACGGCAGCCCCGTGCCCGTCGCCAGCATCCTGCGCGGCGAGGTGCCGTCAGTCTCTGGCGGCAAGGGCACCTGGCATGCGTCGGTGCAGGCACTGCTGGATACTGTGCGTGCCGCCGAGGCGCTGGGCGCCGCTGTGCCCGGCGCCGTTCCCGCAGCGGCCGCGACATCGCAGAGCCAGTACCAGCACCAGCAGCCCGAGACGTGGGCCAACGCAGCCCCGGCCACGGTCTTCCACCCCGACAGCAGCGCCTACCCGCAGGCGCCGTCGTCGACGGCTGCAGGCGACCACGCCGCTACCGAGGCCGATGTGACGTCGACCTATGTCACGAATGAGCCGTCTACCTCTACGGCCAGTGCGCCCAGTGCGGCCACGGTGTCGCCAGTCTACAGCAAGGCACAAGAGTCTGCCGCCGAGCAGGCCGGCGGTCCTCCGCCTCCGGAGTACTCCGAGGGTCCGGCAGTCACTGGTGAGGCGTGCGGCCACAATGACCAGCCACCAGCATACGACCACTCCGGGTATACCCAGGGCCCCGTCGATTCAAAGACAGGCCTCCACTAAATTTACTGGCTATAGTTTTCGTAGGCGCTACATCTGACTTTGAGAATATAACACATATGACCAACTATGAACACAATGTCACAACTGCAAAAAAAGGGAGGAGCCCTGCGCATCTTAGGTCCAGTCCATTGCTTTCCCGTAAACTTCAGACCTTATGCTCGCGGACGGACTCACTAAGAGTCTAGGCCCCCGCAAACACGACACGTTTATGTCGTTGTTGCGGATTTCATCGATCTAACGCACTCCTTGTTCACTCCTCGTGCTATCCTCGTGCTAACGATCTTTCTTTGTATTTCTTCACTCTACCCCTTTACTAAGCTTGCCCTACGCTAATCTCTGACATTTGTTGCCGTTTCCACTCTATGACCCACTAGGATGCACACATTTCCCTGTTTTTTGTATTCCCCCTTTAGCATGGCATGGCGTCTTTAGCATCACCAGTCACCACATCCTGCACATATCGACTCGCACACGCCCATCCGCCACCACCATCCCCCTCACGTTATCGCTCATCTCCGCCCAATAGCTGTTACTATACCCAAAGGTATGCTCTACACGATCTCTAACATCTGCGCATTCATCTCATGCTGACATCTTTCAGCACCATTGGGCCCCCTGCGGAGGGACAGGCTCACTGCTCCAAATGCCGTGACCGGCGGTTTCTGAGCGAGTCTTCTCTCGATCGATGGAGAATCCGCAAGACGCTTGCTGCAGACATGACAGAATAAATCCTCGCTCTGTCGTCTCTTCTAGCCTCGACGTCGTCGTCCCTCCTAGCTTCGACGACTGGCCTACTTATCTCCATCGGTTCAACCGCCCACGGATCGATCTTGTTACCTTCACATTGCGACTTGTGGTGCAAGATGTCATTCAGATGCATGCCATAATTCAAGGTGATTACCGCATCGCTAGGGCAGGCTGGCACAAAGTGTTCAGGGAGATCCCGGTGCTCAAGAAAACCATGATCGTTTAGTCGCATTGGAGGAAGATCAAGCACGATTATCTCCATTTATCGGTTTAATCGCCCACGGATCGATCTTGTTACCTGGGTTTACATTGCGACTTGTGGTGCAAGCTGTCATTCAGATGCATGCCATAATTTAAGGTGATTACCGCATCGCTAGGGCAGGCTGGCGCAAGGTGTTCAAAGACACGTGGACGAGACTTGACAAGGTCACAGAGGCGATGTCAGCCGTCGAGGTTACTGGATTATGGATCTGTGCATGCACAGGCCCGTATTCTAGGATCGGTATGCTTCGCCTGCAATTCAGTAGCCTCGACGGCAGGCATCGCCTCTTTACCAGCTTCGTCCACCTGTCTTTGAACTCCTTGCGCCAGCTTGCCCCAGCGATGAGGTAAGAATGACAGCTTGCACCACAAGTCGTGATGTGAGCATCCGCGTAACAAGATCGATCCGTGGGCGGTTGAACCGATCGATGGAGATAATCATGCTTGATCTTTCTCCAATGTGACTCAACGATCATGGTTGTCTTGAGTACCGGGATATCTCTGGCCTTGACCGACCGTGCCCACAAAGCCCACTGGCCTTCTCGATACCAATTCACATAGAAATATGCCCAGAGCCGAGAGAAACCTCTGTCATGGCACCACTTGGATAACTCCTGGGCACACACTGCCATCTCATATCTACTACAGAGCACACTACTTTCATCATGTCTGGTAAGTCCAATTCCCCCAGGTCCCCCGCTGGCACGGCTGCCACAGTCACAGTGGATCAATATGGTGGTGGTGGGAGGGAGAAGGGGGAGAAGAGCAAGAAGTGAGGCTCTGGTGACGATGAAGTGAGACTTTGATGACGTTGAAGCGTTCAGATACTGGTCTTCCTGCATTTTTGTCATAGATTTCGATATAATGAAGAAGAGTGGGTTCACAGCAAGGTAGCAGAAGTAACGGATAGAAGTGATTGACTTGCTTGTACTTCTCGACGTTGTCACCGGTCGATTGAGCACATTCTGAGGTGCTGATTCATCACGACGTATTCACTATGCTGCCTCCGAAATGTGGGTCCTGCTTATGTATATAAGCTCCCTCATCAATCGAAATAGGGCATACTAGAACTTGGAGGAATCAACAATCTTTTCACTCTCTATATTGCCACACCGTCAGGACTCCATTGTCAACATTCCTTTGGCTGCCACGCCCTTGCCAATCTTAAAATCTTTCTCTTGTATAAAGTTTACATCAAGACTCATAACACTTATCCAGTACACCAAGATGTGGGCTACAAAAACACTGAGAAAGCTTCATTGCATTTTCTAGAAGACCACACACATCACTCCAAAGACGGTCGTCGGAAGGAGGCCGAAATGCTCATCAGAGCATCGACTCGAAACACCTCGAAGATCGGGGCATAAAAAACGCCCTAGTCATGTAAATACATATGCAAGATCTCGACCTGTGTGATGAGTTTGCAAAGCTGACATTGATTGCAGGTTAACGTTCCACCGCAGTTATGGAATTAAAAGGGGTTGTCTTGCAGGGCCGACTGGTGATCGTTCCTGCGTCTTTAAACGCCACAGTTATATGCTCCCATCAAGAAGTGCGACCACATGATGAAGCTGCTACACAATATACCGCACCCGCTGTATCCACGGCCGCTGGGGCTTCGGCCGGAGCAGGTGGCCTTGCTCGGGGAGCTGCGCCTGTTCATGCTGCTGGCGGCCACGCCCGAAATGGACAGTTATATCCCATCCTCGAGAGTGCCTTGAAGGAAAACTTCAAAGGCTAGATGGCCCAGGGCAAGCCACGAGAATACCTGGGCAAGGCATGCGAGATCCCCTCTCCCCATAAACTAAGATGGTTGCACGACGCCCATCGCGCAACTGTGGCCCGCATCCTCACAGCAAGAGTGAGACACGGAGACTTTGCGGACTACCATTGACGCTTCAATCACGAGGATGCCGAGCTCCTATGCCCGCTCTGTGAGCAGGAAGAGAAGAGCCTCGTCCACTACTGGACATGCAGGACCAACCACTGGCGTCCATCGCCCGGCTTTGTGAAGAAGCTGCTGTTGAAGAACAAGTCTTGCAAGTATCTAGCGGGCAAAATGGAAGCTAAGTGGCGGCACTACAATGCGGCTGTGGAGAGAACGCCACCGGGTGGTGCGGCGCCGGCCAATACAACAGCGGGTTGAAAGGCAACCCGGGACAGGGAGGGGAGGAGGAGATGAGAGTTGTAGGAGGAAGCTGTTGAGGTTGCTTTGTTTGTCTGCTTGTGGTATGTGGTGGTGGTTTCTTTGGACCAATCAGGAGCCACAATGTCAACCGTCGTCTGATTGGCTGACAATGCAGGGCCCCCGCAGGTCTGATGAGGTCAAATTCTCTGCATTCTCTAGATCGTCACTCTTTTTCTTGGACCAGACACCAACAAAGGACCTTCCCCAGTCGATCAAACTGTATGTTACGAGTGATATCGCACGCGGCTGTACAGGATCACGCATGACTTCGATAACACTATCGACACTTTCTATGTCCGACCTGACGAGTATTCCGACAGAGTAAAACACAAACGACCAAATTGAAACAACTTGCTATCACTTCAAAATCTCCAACAAGACCAACGATCCGCAGAACTTCCACCGTCGAATTCCTCCGAGCGACTGCTCTCTTCTTGCTTGCCATTCCCACCCTACCACGACCGCGACGTGTGACATTGAAATGATGGCCGTTTTGCTCGCCATCCTCCCTTTCGGTATGTCGCATTGAACATGCTAATATGAGAGTAAGCCAATGCCTTTCAGTCTTTATTTTGTCAAAAGAGCGGTATCAGCATCGTCAAATCACACGGCCAGAGTTTCAAAAGACTCTCAACAACCCAGAGACACACATCTCAGACTGATCAGCTTCACTCGCTCTGCCGTTCAGCTCAAGATGATTCGCCCGATTTGATATCGTCGATAGCGGGAGTGTATCAATAGCGAGACGCCTTGGAGTCCCAAGTGCATTTATTACGCTTAGTCCGGCTGATCTCCATTGGAGAAGTCTCTTCCGTCGATTTCCTTCGTTTGGGCAGAGGGAAGATTTGCCAGAGCATGATCGGATATGATTACTTCTCCAATGGAGGTCAGCTGGACTAAGCGTAATGAACGCACTTGGGACGTCGAGGCATCTCGCGAACGCTACACACTCCTGCTTCCGCCGGAACCTTAACGAGCGAGCCCCCTTGAGCTGAACTGCACAGCGAGTGATGCTGATACGCTCGAGCCTGAGGTGTCTCCGAGTTGTTAAGAGCCTCTTGAGCTCTGGCCATGTGATCTGTCGATGCTGGCTACTGCTCTTCTGCACAAAATACTAACTGACAGATATGGCTTGCTCTCTCATTAACATGTTCAGAGCAACATATCGAAAGGTAGGATGGCGAGCATGTCGAGAAAAACGGCTATCGTTACACTACATCGCGTGAGATACCCAGTCCATCAATGTCACAAGCAGCGGACGTGGTAAATAAATTTCTCGTCTCCACGGGGGAATAGGGTGGGAAAGGCAAGCGAGAATACATATAGAGCAGTCGATCGCATAAATTCGTGGATGGTGTGGATCGTTGCATCGAAAAAAAAAAAAAAAAAAGACGCAGCTGCTACTCACGCGGCCGTCTCGGGCTTCCGGGCCCAGACGACGCGACTGCAGTAGTAGATGTGGGCATCGCCCTTGCGCATCTCCTTGCGCACCTGCATCTGGTATATGAGCACCTCCTCGCGCGACCAGCCGAGCACGTTGGTCAAGAAAAGAATAAAGCCGTCGAGGTCGCTCAGGGCGGCAGTCGCCATAGTCTCGCCAATGGCGCGCTGCGCCGGGTCGGCGGGCCAGTTGCCAGCGGTGCACTTGATGTCAAACGTTTTGATGTTTTGATGTCGACGAAGCCGGCGGCCTCCATAGACTTGACCTGGAGGTCGTCCTCGAGGACGCGGAACGTGTGGCCAATTTTCTTGCCGCCCTCGTAGAAGAGGGGGCCCCACTGGGCGAGGGCGGAGTCGGGCGGCAGCGTGTCGTCGTCGGTGCAAAACAAGGGGGACACCTCGTAGCTTTCATAGTAGCCGCCGGGCACGAGCGTGCGGTAGGCCTCGGTGGCCATGTGGTCCCAGTTGGGGACGGAGCCGACGAGGTAGCGGGCATGGACGTAGTCGATGGAGTTGTCGGCAAACGTCCAGTCCTGTGTAAAGTCTTCGATTTCGCTGTTTGTTAGGGGGAGTTTTGTTAAGCACAAAAAAGAGAAAGAAAACGTACAAGGAAACGTTGGGGGGAATCCATGTCGGCTGGATGGGAGAAATGTCGGTGCCAATGACTTTGGCTTCGGGGTGGGCGTCGGCAAAGTCGCTACATTGTTAGATTAGGTGGCAGCGGCCGTGTGTAATGGACAAACGACGTACATTGCCCAGAGGCCTGTTCCGGTGCCGATATCAACAACTTTTTTCACCTGCCATGGTCAGTATGTACACAAAGTAGAGGAGCGTCAGCAGACGTACATTGAGCTCATCGACGGGCGCGAGATACAGCTTGTCGCCGAGACAGAGCGTGAATGCGTGGTGCCTATAGGTTAGACTTAGCGCTGGTATTCTATCAAGAATATAAATTGTTGTTGATCAACTAAACATCGAGTACTCACATCATGTCCAGAGAGTTGCTGTGGCGGTCGTCGTTGGCACCCCAGTACTTGGCGTCGCCGCGCTCGCTATGGTACGTGCGGCCGTGCAGTGTCCGGTAGCGCAGAATGGACGAAGAAATCGATGCGGTCGACGACTCCACATCGGTGCCGAGCATCGAGTCAAGGTCTCCGTCGTCTTCGTTAGCGAACTGGGCCCAGTGGTTGGCGGGCAAGGGAGCCGGTATATCGTCGGCAGTGGTGGTGGCGGCGGCAGCGGGTGATCCGGCAGCCGCCGCGGCCTTGGGCGACGATGCCTTTTCTGCCGGCGGCGATGCGGCTTTGTCCGACATGTCCAAGTATGGCAGATCGTGTCTTCTATATGGCAATGCTTGACTTTATGGAGTGTCCGCGCTTTTGCTGGTTCGTCTACAGCGGTTCCGGGTCAATGCTGTAACACGGCGAAATGACAAGTTGGCTGTGCGATGGTGCGGAATGATTTGTATAAAGAAAAGAAAACGCCGCTGGGAGCAGGGATTGGAAAAGAGGCGGCGCTGTTCTTATGTATAAGACGCAACGCAGCCAAGACAAGGCACTTTGCGGGACTGTTCTGATTGCCTTTTATTTTATTTTTGTTTTGATATATGGTATGTGCAGTGTAGTCTGCAGAACTGCTGCAGTCGAGATATGATGGAGCTTGCATGCACCGGGCTCGAGTTCCGCGTGTGCATCGGACGTGGAGAGAAGGGCAAGCGAGGTGAACCATAGTCAGGAAATAGTTAGGGAATAGTCAATATACAAGATAGAACCAAAGAAGAACCGAGGAAAGAGGAAAAGAATGGCATGTTGAGAGAAGAGAGCCAAGGATCTGCGCCCAAAGCCCTGCTTATGAAGGATTCATTGCGGTTAGGTAGGGCGTATGCAGAGAGTAGTGAGTATGCTTAGGAGTCAGAGGAAGCAGATGCAACCGATGGCAGGATTACGCTGTCACTTGCTGCGGCGGTGCATTTCTGCGACCTGCGAGAAGCAAGGCGGGCGGTGGCAGATAATCAGGCGGTTTTGTTGGCATGGCTCGCTTCTGCGCATGACGGGTATCGCTACAGTCTGGCGCTTTCATTATGTGGTCGTCCTCGACGATGATATTCAACTATCATACAGTACGGGGTAATACAGAAGCCGGCTGTGTAGATACTGGGATCGCACCATCCGTATGTAGGAAGGGATTGGTGGCGAGATCTGCCCCAAGACGTTCCAGCTCGGGATGCTCGATAGACAGATCAGGTACCATGAACTCCTTGATGAGAGCTTTGTTGTTGTCGTCTCCGTCGACCAAGGGTCCGGCAGCATGTGGACCGCCAGAGTCCTCTACCTCTCGTACAGTCAGCTGGTCATTTATGTTCCCGTCAGGGAGTAGAGACTGTAGGGCAGCATGGTTTTATTTGGAGTCACGGCAGCCACGGTGGTGAATCCTGAGAATTGAGATACTCTAGCCACCGCTGGATATGACGGCGTCGAACACGAAATCGCGTCTGGAACTGATGAACTGTCCGGGCTTCGACAGGAACGTTTGGTGGCTGAAGAAGAACTACGTCTAGATGATTTGGAATATGATTACTGATTTGCCGCAGACTTTACGCCCCATTAGATTAGCTTTGAATAGACATGCCTGTTCTGTCATGGACGGACATTAGCTACAGCCGAAAGTCTAACAGTAGAGCATTATAGCCTAAAGCCGGACACGCGGATTTAGCTTCAAGAGTCCGATGGCCATGTTGGTGGTGGCTGACGAAAACAGGCGCACGCTGGGCGGATGTCGGACTGATGAAGCACGGGTGTCAGAAGGAGTAAAAAGCGAAGAAGGAAAGGGAATTGTAAGAATGTCAAAATGGACAGCATATCGAGTGTCGGGAAACAACACCTCATCGAACAAGCTTTGTATTAGGTCCAACCAGGAGAACAGAGACGAAAGAATCAAATCGGGCTGCTATACTATAAGTCGAGATGAAGCGTTCGCGGACAGGTGAGCTCGGCCAGCCACATCAGAAGCACCGGTCCCTTTCGACCAGAGCACCACACCGTGCATCCATCGACAGCATCTCAACACCTACATCGGAAAGCACTGCCGCCGCCGCCCCGGCAAAGAAACGCACGCTACGCAAGGGCACGTTCAGCTGCATCGAGTGCAAGCGCCGCAAAGCTGTTAAGAATCTCGTTGGGACCGGGCAGCGCACCTGCGTGTCGTGCCAGCGGCATTCCACTCCGTGCATCGGCCAGGAGAATACAGAGAATACAGCATCCTCGCAGCCGCTTCTCGCGTCCGGTGCCGCTGCCGACGATGCACTTCGGCAGAGCAAGTATAGGGACGTCGGTCGGCGGATCTGCGAGGTCGAAGCGCTGGTCCACGAGCTCATGTGCCGGCAAATTATTCGTGGCATGCTAGCAATCGCGAGCTGCGAAAGCGACGACGACGATGACGGTGGCGGCGACGGCGACGTGTAGCCGGCGGCGCGTGCTGGGTGTGGCACGAGCACCGTTCAGATGCTGTCGATTTACCTCTGGGCGATTCACTGGCGGTTGTATCACTGGGACATGATCAAATTTGGTAGTGAATAGTTTATTGTCATTACAAAACAAGGGGTATCAAACTAGCACGGCGCGCTGCACGCAAGAAAACAAACAAACAAGCAAAAAGACGCACACAAAAAAAGACGACGACGCCACAAATGGCGGCATTGCACAGACGCACAAACACAAAAAGACTACGCCACAAACGCGGCATTGCTCTTGCGGTCGCCGCCGCGCAGCAGCATCGAGTACTCGGACCGCCGGCGGATGATAAAGGCCAGGCTCAGCATGTAGTCCGTCTGGTTGCGGCCGCTGCTGCTGCTGCCAAACGTGCTGCGGTCCTTGTCCTTGCCGGACTCGTCAAAGTGGAAGAGCGGCTTCATCACGCGGCTCGCCAGCCGCTCGGCCGTCATGTCGTTGTGGTCGGCCGCGTCCGCGACATCGCCCCAGAGGTTGAGCAGCAGCTTGAGCAGCGACCGCGCCGGGCCGCGCACGCTGCCGAGCGCCTCCTCCCAAAAGTCAATACAGAGATCAAAGCGCTTGGCGTACGACCCGGCCACGGTGGCCTGCCGCGACAGCGAGATCCAGCGGCGCACAACGGCGTCGGGCACGAGCGGCCGCGGCAGCGACTCGAGATACAACAAGATAAGGGCAGCAGCATCGTGCCGGCTGTACCCGGCGGCCTCCAGATCAAGCGACGCGCCGTAGTCGGGCGCGGTCGAGAAGGCGACGCGCAGCGCCTGCACGCGGTTAAAGTTGACCACGTCCATGGACGCGTCCTCGACGACGCCGGGGATGCCGCCGCCAAAGATGTCGGGCGTGTAGAGGCCGTCGTCCTGGCGGATGTAGGTGTAGCACTTGAAGATGCACAGCGGGAACTGCCGCCGCGACGAGCCGCCCTTAGTGTCGCTCATCTTGCTGCCGCCCGAATGGTGCGTGCGCGCCGACGACGAGGCAATGTTAATGCTTCTTCGTAGCGACACGCCAAACACGCCCTCGGGCTCGCCGCCGAGCGACGCCGCATTGTTGGCGTCGGTGCGGTCTCTGTCGCGGCCCAGTTTGGACGAGAGGTAGCCGGCCACCGTCGACGGCTTCTTGGTCGCGGCCGTCGCGGACACGGTCGTGGTGATGGATGGCGTGACAATGGGCGGCGTCCAGGGCGTGTACAGGGTCGTCGACATGCGGCGCGCAGGCTGTTGCTGCTGTTGTTTCGTGCTTTTGCCGCGCGTGAGCGGCAGTGACAGGAGATTCCAGCCGCGGTCCGGCCGCCCCTCGCTCGTAATGGTCGTCGTTACGAGGGGCGGGCTGCTGCTGCTGCTTTCGGCGGCGTTGGCGCTCGACGATGTGGCCGGCCGCCGGATGGTCTCGTCTGTTGTCTGCGTGTCGGTGAAGCCGCTGGCGGTGCTGCGCATGGTGCGCAGGAAGCGGCTCAGGCGGCTGCTGCTAGAGCTTGCACTGGCACTGGCTGCGCTAGCAGCACTAGCAGCACTCGCAGCACTCGCAGCACTCGCAGCACTGCCGCTACGGCTGCCGCCGTCGCCGCCGCTCAGGATGCTGCTCGCGCCCCCGCGACTGCAGATCGACGAGCTCGTGTTCGCGCTGGGGTTGCTGTCGTCGTTGTTATTGTTGTCGGGCGCAACAGTCGCAACAGGCGCCACGGGCGGCGGTGGTGACGACACGAGGTTCTCGAGCAGCGCGCGGAACCCGTCGCGGGGCTTGAGTGTCGGCACATCGCTGAAGCGCACATTGACAGACCCAATGTGGCTGGACCGGTCGTGCTCGAGAAAGCCGAGAGCACTGCTGGCGCGCGCGGCCGCTTTGGGTGGTGGTGTCGGCGCGCGGCTGGGAATGCCGTCGAGGTCGAGGTCTAGGTCGAGGTCGAGACTGAGACTGAGTTTGTGGGCAAAGCTGTTCGTGCGGAGCCTGCCCTCGCTGCTGCCGTTGCCGCTAACTTCGCGCAGCTTCTTGGCGCTGACGGCGCTGTCGGGCGACTTCAGTATGGTGATCGGTACTGTGTCGGTGGTTGATGATGGCTGGCTCGCTGCCAATGCTGTGTGGAGGCGCACCGCCCTGGCATGCTTCTGCAGCACATCCAGATACTGTTGCAGTGTGGAGGTGGCGTCCGTGTCGAGGACGGAGTCGCCGTTCATACGGCTGCGCAAGTGGCCCATCTCGGCGAGAATGCGCGCGACGTCTTTTGACTGGGAGCGCGACTCGTCCGCTGTGCAGGCGGCAAGGTCCAGGGCCAGGCCGAGCGTGAGGCGGTACACCTCGAGGGAGGGGCGCGCGCGCTCCATGGACTGGCGCCTGGCAAGCCAGCGCTCGCACTTGTCGACGCCCGGCTGGTCGCACTCGGTAAAGAACGAGTCGATGCTGGCGACGACGGCGCCGCTGCCGGCGACAACGGCGGGTGTCTGCAGGGCCATGTCGTCGGGGAACGCCGCAGAAGCTGCATCGTCTTTGAGGAGGTCGAGAACGCCGTCGAGGGCGTGAAGTTCGGCGGAGAGGGCTGTCAGCTCGGCGCGCGACTCGTCCACGTCAAGCACAAAGCGGCCGAGGCTGGAGGCGGTTTTGGCGACGGCGTTGCTCACGGCAAAGCAGCCGGTGGTGGTAGATCTAGAGAAAAAAGATTAGGATCGAGCCGAGACGAACAAATGCAAGCAACAAGGACGACTTACATCCAGTCCATTATGTGCAGTAGTTTATGTAATATGTAACATGTGGAAGTGAAGCAAAAAGCAAAGAGCAAAAGCAAAATACAAAAAGCAAAAAGCAAAAGGCAAGATGAAGTTGACCCGAATCGAAGCCGAAGTTGCTAGTGCTGGACTTGCAAGGCGGTCTAACGGTGTTCTCAACAGCGCGAGCATATATTACTTTAAGGTTGTGCAAGCTCGCCTTTGGCCACGGTCCGGCAGCTGTTGTCTCTGGCGTTGTATTTTGCTGTCGTGTGTCACCTTGTGTCCATTTGTCTTGGCCGAGTGTGGTTGGGTTCCGTGCGTGGGTCAAGTGTATATATTGGTTGTTGTTAATGTGTTGGTGTGTTGGCGTGTGCGTCCAGGTCTGTTGTGCATATGTCATGCAAGGGCCGAAGGAGGGTGACGATGAGGATACGAAGAGAAGACGGGTTGAAGATTCCGGATGGAGTGCAGGAATGACAGACTGACAAAATGACAGAGTAAAAGGGTGAAGAAGTGAATCACGGAATATATGAGAAATGACCGAAAACCGGGAGGGTCTTGAGTCTTGAAGCGATAGCAGACATGGATAAGACAACCTTGTCGATAGGGCACTTTAAAGCTCTTATGCGTACATGTAAGTACGAGAGGGTACTGTACGGAGTATTTCCCAGCACTGCAGCGCACAGAGTACGAACAAGATACAAGTTTTGAAATAATCAATACTCCGTTAAACAAAAGTACACATAGCTAGAGCCATCGGGTCCACAGCCGTTGCGACATGGACAGGGCCCGAGAGGGGGATGGGATACACATTACCTGACTCGGGGAAGCAGGAGAAGCGGCGAGGATTGATAAGGTGAGATGAGATTAGGAACGACAAGAAGGGCCAGACGGGGTATGGAAACGGGCCAGGAGAAGGGAAGGCTGAGCAGGTGAGATACGAGAGTGGGTGAAGAGTGCCGAAGAGACACGAGGCAGAAGGAAGAAGACACGAGGTATTCAACTGTCTTCACTAAATATACACTATGCTTATTTACATCTCTTCTCCGTAAAACTTGTACGGAGTTGATTAAATAAAATAGTAATACCACATGTGTTAGTACCTATATGGAGATGTATGATTACGACCACTTTATTCTAAACTCTTACTCTACAATTACATTATGTGTACTGAGCTGTACGCAGTACGGACGGAGCAGCGCACGGCCTTCAATGCCTTGCGGAGTACTCCGTAGTCCGTGTTGTATTCCGTAATGCTGTTGACTCAATAGTCGGTGTACTGTTTTGATTTTCTTCGGTTATGTGTATGTTTTACATCGACCAAACTACGTACTACACTAAGAGCACAGGACGCCAGACTGGATACCAGACAGACGTTTAGGCCTCTGCAAAGCAACACGCTATATAAATTAGTTTCATGCGCGATGCTCGAGAGCCCCCAGACCCAACATTCCGACCCCAAGAGGATTTGCTGACTTCGTCTTACATTGTCTCACTTTGACTATTCTGCTGCTGGACTAGTCGTGACCGCAGCATGCTGACATCGTAGTGCTTACGGTGTGTAAATTACGGCGTGAGATACCATCAGCCCACTGCTCTGTACGAGTCCTCTGCGTACATCTGTACTACACACACTCACTGACAAGTGCGTTGCACGAGCCGCTACACAAATACTTGGTGGCATGCCATTTGCTCGTCCTGCCACCCTCTGGGTCTATCCGAACACGTCTAATCCGATACAGCTAGTTCAGGGCAGACAGACACTAGAAGGACAACTAGTACAAGCCTACTAGATATATCAGAGGGACTGTGCGGTGGTCAGATAGACTAGTCCTTGGATGTCCTGTCGTCGACGGAGTGTGTGTGTCCGCTTCTCTACCGTACCGTACTCGTACTTGTTCGACATAAGCATACTCCGTAGCTCTGGGTCTTTCTCGTTTCTGCTCGTCGCCCGTTTATAGAAGACCCGGACTTTGTCGACTTGGCCCTCAACGGAGCAGTTGTGGTTCCAGGGGCCGTCGGTAAATATTGCAGTTTCAAGATTTTGCAGCCGTCTTACCGACTGCAATGTGTAATGCTTGTGCTCGTACTCGACTCGTACGGGGTACGAGTACTCGTTGTGCTGCAGACACAGAAGAGGGGGAGGGGGGTCCGACATACTCCTTGAACTCGGGCGCCGTTCGACTGATTAGTAATCATAGTATCTCACAGCCTTCACCGTGCACAACAACGTTGCGTTACAGGTCGATGCCCATACTACGTAATTGCATAATTACAAAGGGGAGCACGCCAGGACTTATTCGGAGTTGTATGAATAAGTCCGGGGATTAATATCAGCGGCACAGCTAATTGATCGACAGCCCATTCTCCGGTTATGGCTTGCGCCGAATCCTACGATGGTCAGGGCGCGATGATCAGTCGGTGAGGTCATCAATGACAAAGACTACGGAGTAATATCAAGACACCATCTGTAAGCTACATATATAAGCATATGCAGATCAACAATATTGCTGCTCATCAGTCGCAGATTCGTCCTATCTTGCTGGACTGGCTGTCATGCAGATTCAAGCCGTGTCGACCCCACGTGCTCCAGTTGCCAAGATGAGATGTCGGCAAGATTAAGTACGCATAAAATCTGTGGTTGTGTGCCGAATAAGAGCTGAAAGAAAAACCTCCCTGAAAGCCATCGACGACAAGGGGCACAAGCCACATGGCACAGCTATGATCCTGATAACGAAATGATTTCGAGACGGCTTTGACAAGTACTCGCCCGAGAGATCGGCCAACGCCCTGTGTGACTGTCATCTCAATCTCAATGCGGTCCAGTATCTCAATGCAGTCCAGTCAAACGTGTCGCCGTGGTTGTACCCCGGCCTGTGCGCAATGAAGCAGCTCTTATCAAATGGCCAAAGCTCGAAGCACGGAAAGAAAACCGCAAAGCCTCCCTTTAGGTAGGCTATGGCGCCTTCCACAACGGGACACCCTTCCGTGCGCAGCCCGTCTGAAGCCAGGCCCGTCTCGCGCAAGATCGCATCGTGCCGCTGCCGTCCATGACGTGTTAGACGTGAACGCCACCAGGCATGCCCAATGACCCACCGACGCGCGCCATCCGCGATCGGATTGTACGGCAAACCGGCGTGCACTGCAGCGCCCCCATAAAGCGGTTCCTGTTCACACCAAAAATGTGCGATTCGCTGCCGTTGCCGTGAAATGCTACCCGTGCGCGACACAGCCGGCTCCAGCCTCGTCATCCAAATGACCTGATGATGTCCACGCTCGGGCCGCTCGTCTCGTTGGTGACGCCAAATGCATAGTCCGAAACATTTGTCGCATTGTTGTTCCGGCTAAAACCGTCGGCGTACATACCCGAAAGGGTTCTTGGGTACCATCGGGTCTCTTGCAGGCTGCGAGATCTTTGACGCTCGAGTCAAGCCGTCCGCTAGCAAGCCCAAACTGTCCGTGAACAGGCACGCTCTCATGGCGATCGCTTCTAGCTGCCTTGTGCGGCATCGGCCACGACGACAACATCAAGTCTAGATTACTCTGTTGCAGTCCAAGCATAACTCCTTTAACCGTTTTGTCTTCTCTCGGCTCCGGCGCTAGCGGGTCTGGCATGACGGCACTGGTGTCGATTCTAATTTCCCCCATCCATGACGTTGCACTGGAGAGCACACTCGTAATGGCCACGGCCGGTCGCAGCCTTGGTGGCCCCGTCGATCACTGGCTGGCCGACACGTTCTTCGGTCGACTTTCCCGATGCTGTTGCAATTGTGCAAATCTTAAAGCTAGTACGTACAAGGGCGGAAAGTATAATGGCCCCGGCCACGCTGTCGTCGGTGAAACTCTTACCCGCTGTGACAACCCCCGACTTTGTGTGTTTTACGGAGTAGACCATGTTCAGAGTGTCATCTTCGTGTAGCTGCAAATGTCTCTTGTCAGACCTCATCAAATGGCACAGCTATCTCTTGATAAATTATGTGCCTGTCTGGAGCTTGTGCAGTCTTTTGGCCTGATCAAGCCAGTACAGAATTATCAGGCGTTCATGTGGCTCTTCCTTGTGATCAGTGGCTATGGGCAGGTACTCACACCATCATCACCTCACACAGCTCGGCAAAACCATATCGTCTCACGCCAGCTTTGCTTATTGGCACTCCCGGGAGGGCTTCAAGACGTTATTGAGTGGTTTCTCGAAGTAGTTGTCAGGGCCACCCATTGTATCGTTCGCAGCAGGCGCCCTAATTGTCGGTACTTGGCCCGCCGTGCATCAAAATAGCCAACAGCCAGCGGGCCAGATAGATGGACTCGAGTGTCCTATCATAACCGTCTTCGAGAAAGGCCAGTGTCGACGGTTTCTGCGTTCCAGTTCAGAGCACGAATGGAGGCATCTCGCCCGAGACCACATGCTTGTTGTTATTCACAGACGTCTCGCTGACGATGATGCACAATGAAGTATATGCGATTGTTGAGATGAAATGCAGATACTTGTAGGGAGCAACCCGTGAAAACAGAAAAGAATGTACTTTGGTGGTATCTGTCAGATCGGAGTTGCCGTCCATTGCTCTTTCCGTATTGAGCCAGGTCAGGATGCACCTTCCACATACCTTGCTGTCATGAAGCAAAGAGCAACAGGTACATTGACTGGTTCGATACGGATACGATCGTACCTTCCATCTGTACTCCGTAAGCATACAGTAAATACATATGCTGCTGAGGTGATAACCACGGGTCCTGAACTAGCGGTAGCTGGGGTTTTCCATTAAAGTTCAGGCTAAAATAGGATCAGCCCGAATCGTGCAGGTCGCCCAGACAGGAAAGAAGCCGGTCGAGGTTTCCAAGGCCTGTCCTGTCTGATGATCAAATCGTCGGTCAACAAGGGAGGTGCACTGGCTGTGAGACCACTCATCGAGGCAGGCACTCCCGGTACTGCCGCCTGCCCCTTCATCTCTCGTACGAGTTCCAGACTAACCGAAAGGCACCCACGGTTGTTCTTTCCTTTACATCCACGGTATTTGAGAAGGAGCGACTCTACCGTGGGACTGTTAGTGGTGATTTGGTGATGTTAAGGAAGGCGGCGATGATGAGCTCCTTCCTCGTTCTCTCAAAAGGCCTGAACCTGGCAAAATGTGATATTTCAGATTCCCCCCAAATGCGCTCTCTTCTGTTTCGCATCTAGACATCATGACATCTCAAAATATAAAGCCCAACCTGCAATACTACCGGGGAACTCTTAAAATATGACAAAGGCACTCGTACACACGTCTCTTCTGCTCCTTGACGTGTTCCTCCTGCCACGCGCAGCACGCGCGCAGTCGCAGGTAGCCGGCAATCTCGCCGTCGCTGCGCCATATGGCATACCCCCTGACCTGTTCAACGCATCGATCTCGCACACGGTCAAGCAATCGTCCGTCTACGTCCCCGGCTACAACCTATCGGCCCCCGAGGGATCTGGACCCAGTGGCAACGGATCGGCCGTGAATGGCTGGCAGCTAGGTGTTGCCGTTTCCAAAAACGTGCCTCTGAAACACGCTGCTGACGACGTCGACAAGAAGGGTGTTATTGACGCCACGACTCTGTGGCTGCAGGCACCCGAGGGCGTCGGCCGTCTCAATACAACAGCTTGGAAGCTTTGCGCGACCGTTTTCCCCTTTGTCAACATGTCGATGGTCGACGCCGTCCGGACCACAACCGTGCCCAGGAACAAGAACGACGGCAACTGCGGCCCGTGGGTGACGGACCAGTGCGCAGCGGCGCTGACCAAGGTTGGCGTTGCCTTTGGCGTGACAGAGAATGGCGACTGCTACAATGTCAATGTCCCGCCGGCCTGCCTGCCCTACTTTGAGAGCGGCAAAGGTAACGGAACGACAATTCGTGCGTGGTATCCCTTCTAAATCGAAAAAGAAATGTGATGCAGATGCTAACGAGACAGCTCTGGACGAGAACACACTGGACGATGGCCGATTTTTTGCATGGGGCAGTGTTCCGACTGCGCGGGACGACACCTCGACACTGACCGAAGCACTGAACCATGTGTGGCCGGTCCTTCTGACGTGGGTGCAGTTCGGACCGAGCGGCAAGATATTTTCGGCCAACACACACATCTCCTGCGTCATAGCCGACGTCGACGGAACTGGATCGTCCATGGAGCGCCACACGTCTTTCGGCACTCGTAGCACTAGCAATGCTGCCGACTGGCTGGCCGCCCATGCTGCTTGGACCCTGACTGTCGTCGCAGTCTCGACTGCATGTATCTGTCTGTTTTGAGCTGGTGTGAGATGGTTGTGAGAAGGTGACGGGTGGTGATCAAGTAATGAGAGTGGACTAACAATTGAGAAATGAGAAATGAGAAATGAGAAATGAGAAACGAGTTAAAAATTGCCTGCATTTCTAGCTAGGTAAAAAAAATCATGGTTATGTACATCTGTATTTGCAATGTTAGAAATTGAGCCTCCTGTTGTGATAGTCTGTAAAACCTTTACAATCAACAATTTGAAAAGATGGCAGCGAGCCTCTGACAGCACTGTTTGTAGAGCTTCTCGGACTGGTCCGCGGGCTTAAAGGGGTTTGGGCTCTTGTCCCAGCCGTGTGGCACGCCTCTGATCATCTTGTGGTAGACGTCTTTGCTGATGGGCGCGTCACCGAGGCGGTGCGCAAATTCCCTGCCCTCGATCTGCAGCATGTCCCACTCGCAGGTGTAGAGTATGATGCTCTGTGGCAGGTCGCGCACAAGCTGCTCGTCCGATGCCTGGAAAGGGGACATGTAGGGGTGCAGCACGTCAATGTCGTGGGGATAGAGGTACGACGCGTCAAAGAGGTCCGTAAGGTTCGACGGCAGGGTTTGGTCCGGCCGCGTGCACGTTGCGCGCCGTTCAGCGCGGCTGCGGTTGTAGTCGACGATCGGATACCATGCTGCCGACGCCACGATCCGGTGCTCGGGCAGGGGACGGCCGGCCGCGGCCTCGCTCTCTCGATAGTCGCCGAGCCGCAGGATGGAAGTGAGGCAAATGTTTCCGCCGGCCGAAAAGCCCGACGTGGCCATCCGCGTGGGATCGATGCGCAGCTCCGTGGCATTGCGAACCAGATACAAGAGGGCGTCGGCTCCGTCTTCCACGGCCGCCGGGAACGGATACTCGGGAGCGAGCCGGTAGTCGACCGACACAAAGACGGCGTTGGCCGTTTCATTGACGTAGCGGCCAAACCGCGCATCGTCCGAGGCGGCTCCCAGCACAAAGCCGCCGCCGTGGAAGTTGACGACGACGGGGTATGTTTTGCCGTCGCTGCGGTTCTCTGCGGTGTCGTCGTTGTAGCCGGCGGGCGTGTAGAACTGCATAGAAATAGAGCCTTTGGTCTTAAATAGCGTCGTCGGGATCGTCCTCGTAAAGCTGGGCGACGGCGGTCGCGGCGAGGCCATGAAATGCAGCGACATTCCGACATATTGCAGCGAGCGCCACCAGCGGGCCGTCATGCGCAGCGAGAAGCGCGATGGCGGCGATGCGGTTATTTTATCGTTGGCTTTGTTTCGACGGTGGCCCGGGTCATTGTCGTTGTTAGAATGGCCAAGGGGCACCGGGATGCCTTCGATAAAAGCCCTCGTCGGCGGCTTCTGGTTCAGCGGAGTGGCAGCGCCCGAAGCCGTAGTGTCGGAAATGCCGCTGTCCAATAAGCTGAGTGCGGCCGCATCACTGGTGTTCGATGTCGTCTTGTATGCGTTGATTCTCATCTTGGCTGTGCGAGTTGTTGTTCTGTTGTTCTGTTGAAATCAGGGTGTGTCTAGTAGTGTTTTTGTCGTGCCAGAAGCGCGGATGGCGACTGATGCTCCCATCGTCTATTAATTCAGTTCGTCAGAATGTGTGGTATGTTTTCAGGTTTCATCTGCCACAATCGATCTGGTATTCGCCACATTTAACAGAGATCTCGAGCCACAGAACCCCTAGATCTCCCCATGCGTCGTCGTTGATTACATAATGATATCAACTCACTTGGAAGCATTTCATACACATAAGACCTTTGGAAATGGAAGGTGCATTGGCCTAAAGCAACTGCCATCATCGCGACGTCAGAGACCCATTATTACCGGAATAGGCAATCTATTGACGATCATATGTTTCGATGGTATCTAGAGCTTTCGAGAATGTATCAGATACGATTTCTATGCTTATATCATATCAAGATATCCAGTGGTTTAATTGTAAACTGCATTTGAGAAAGGAGGGTGCGCTGAAGAGTGCATGGAACGGCCAAGACACGGCAGTCTCGGAACATGACGTCATAGGCCCAGCTGTTGTCCCAATACCACACAAGAAAAAATACCGGAATACCGGACCAAGCCGTACGAATAACAGTCGCCCGTTGGCCAGCAGCCGTGTACGACGTACAGTTTACGCAAAGGGTCACGCGATACAATAATAGCCTGACAAGGATGGGATGAGATGGCCTCGTGGCTGAATGGAGACAAAGAACCGGAGTGTGAGATCGCGAGGAGCGAACCATCTAGAACTACCTTTCATCGGGGTATCAGCGACTACATGAAATCCGCAACTCCGTACGTGGTCATGCTCTTCTTATTATGCCGTCACTGCTGAACGATTGGGTTCCGAGCAAACCGCATTGCTCCATACTCTCACATATCTCTGCTACTTACCGCTTTGTGATATTATTCCCCGACGACTTACACGGGGAGAAACAAGTCGAAATAACCAGAATACTTTTTATATCATTAGAATCAGCTATGCAGTAGCATACGGGCTGAAAAGAAAAAATATAGATAAATTTAATAAATCGAATGTAAACAGAAATGCAGAATAAACATGAACACACTGGGCCACGTCGAGAACCAGCAAGACACGGTGGCAAATGCCGGACTGCATCATACCATGCTGCTTGGGCCGATTCACCGATCTGATCGGGGCCAGTGCTTCTCCGTCCCAAGCATTAATAATCCCGAATGGCCGCGGCTCGCTCTTGTGACTGATATATTGGCTGCTGTCCTCCTTCGGTCTTGCTTGTGCTCTTCCTTTTATTCGTCAGTCATACACAAAAGAAAACACTTACACACACACACACAATACACGATCTTGCTGGTTCCTGTCATGTACCATACACCAGCAGCACCTAGCTCTTCATCGACAGAGACGCCCTCGTCTCTGCTGTCGAGCAACAGCGACCACACACGCCCTCGCTCCGGCTCACGCCGTACCTTTCGCATTACACAGCGGTCCTTCAAGGAGCCGCTGCTCAAGCTGAACCGTCTCATCGGCCACTCTACCGCCAAAAACCATTTGTCCAAGATGCGGCTGGGCAACACGGCCGTCCTCCAGCAGTTGAAGGAACACAAAGATGCCGACAAGGCCATCAAGGAGCAGCTCGCTGCCCTGGAGAGAAAGCAGGCCAAAGATTCGCTCGTGCACCGCCGCCAATCAGGAGAGGAGGCGGCACGCGCACAAGACCCGCCGGAGATCCGCGTGCGGTATGGCACGGTGACCGGCGAAGATGCCGTGCTGGGTCGGAACAAGGATGACGAGACGCTGCTGTCACAAGTGCCCGGCCTCGCAGTCGGCACACCAGTCGCGTTTGTTGCGCGTCTGCACCATGTGCGATCCATCAGCGCCAAGCTGGCCTTCTTAGTCTTTCGGCAGCAGGTTGATACGGTACAGGGTGTGCTGCAGTGCCGCGACCACGAGGTGTCCGAGCAGTTTGTGCGCTGGGCCGAGCATCTACCAACTGAGAGTCTAGTGCACGTCCGCGGTGTGCTCCAAGCGCCTATTGAGCCTGTTGCCGGGTGCTCGATACACAATGTGGAAGTGCTCATCAGCGCGGTGCATGTGCTCGTCTCGGTCGAGGAGAGCCTGCCCATTGACGTGTACACCATGGAGCGCGTGAACAAGGACAAGGAGACGGGCGCCGTGACATATGTGCACCCGATGCACGCGCGGCTGGAGAACCGCGTGAGCTTTTTGCGGACACCGACCATGCAGGCCGCGATGCGCATCAAGTCGACGCTGTGCCAGATCTACCGCAACACACTCATCGACCAGGGGTTCATCGAGATCCACTCGCCCAAGCTGCAGCCGGCGGCCACGGAGTCGGGCGCCGAGGTATTCAAGGTCAAATACTTTGACCGCAAGGCGTTTTTGGCACAGAGCCCGCAGCTCGCCAAGCAGCTGTGCATGTCGGCCGACTTTGGCCGCGTCTTCGAGGTCGGCAGCGTGTTCCGCGCCGAGAACAGCAACACACACCGGCACCTCACAGAATATGTCAGCCTCGACCTCGAGATGGTCATCAGTGACGACTACCATGACGCCATGCGTGTCGTTGACAATTTGATCAAGACAATGATCCGCGGCGTCTACGCAAAGCACAGGAAGGAGATTGACCTGATCAAGACCAATTTCCCGCACGATGATCTCGTTATTCCCGACGAGACGGTCGTGCTGCCGTTCCGGGAAGCAGTCGCGCTGCTCAACGCGTCGGGCTGGACAGACGCACAGGGCCAAAAGGCGTCGCCGCTGGAAGACCTGAGCACGCCGGCAGAGATCCAGCTGGGCAAGCTGGTCAAGGAAAAGTACAACACGGACTACTACATTCTGGACAAGTTCCCGCGCTCCGCCCGGCCATTCTACACACACCTCGACAAGACAGACGCCAACTACACCAACTCGTTTGACATTTTCTTGCGCGGGCAGGAGATCACTACCGGCGGCCAGCGGGTCCACGACGCCGCCGCACTCAAGAAGCGCATGGCGGACGCCAACATTGACCCAATGGAGATGCAGGAGTACCTGCAGGGCTTCGAGTGGGGGGTGCTGCCGCATGCCGGGTGCGGTATCGGGCTGGAGCGGCTGCTGTTCTTGATGCTCGACCTCAAGGACGTGCGCAACGCCACGCTGTTCCCGCGCGACCCCAAGTCGATGCCCGCCAAGCCGCCAGGCACACATCCCAAGCTCATGCACGCCGAGGCCGACACGATCCAGTGCGCCATCGACTACGACAAGCACGGTGCCATTGCCCGCATGCCGACAGTGGAAGAGCTGATTGCCAACTACGGCGACGCCACCAACACGAGCTGGCTGGACGAGCGCTACTCCGTGTGGCGCCACGCCAAGACAGGCGCCGCCATCGGATATGCCCAGGACAACGGCTATGCCCTCGTGATGGGCAATCCGCTGTGCGATCCACGGCAGTACGCGCCCGTGATTGCCGAGTTCCTCGAGTTTTTGCGCGCCGAGAAAGACTTGCGGCCGCTGTGGCTGCTCGTGTCGGCGGACGTCGAGCAGATCCTGAGCAAGAAGCTCGGCTGGAACAGCATGTCGTGTGTGGCCGAAGAGCGCGTCGCCGTGGACGAGGCAAAGCGCGCGCGGAAAAAGGAGCGCCAGGCTGTCGAGGCCGGCGTCGTCGTGCACGTGCTCGACAAGGGCGAGGCCGTGCCGGACGAGCTGCGCGCCCAGTGCGACAAGCGCATTGCCGAGTGGAAGGCAAATCGCCGCGGCCGGCAGGTGCACATCACCGAGGTCCAGCCGTGGCTGGACATGCAGCACCGGCGCTTCGTGTGGGCCGAGGATGCCAACGGCACCGTGGCCGCGCTCGTTGTGCTGCACGACCTCGCACCGGCGCACGGCTGCCAGATCAAGTTTGCGCTCGACTTCCCGGGCGCGCCGCACGGCGCCATCGAGCTGGCCATCTCGCGGGCGATTGCGCACGTCGCGGCGGCGGGCATCAAAATGGTGACGTTTGGCGCCGGCGCGACCCAGGACATGGAGTTTGGGCCGAACCTGCAGGGCACGCTGCGGGCCAAGATCCTGTCGCGGACATACCGCGCCGTGGCCGAGCAGCTGCGGCTGCACCAGAAGAGCGAGTTCCGCGAGAAGTTTGGGGCCGTCGAGGATCCGGTGTACATTTGCTACCCGCACCTCGGCCTGGGCGTTTCGGGTGCACGCACACTCATCAAGTTTTTTGAAGATGAGATGTAGCTTTATGGTTTTATGCTTCGCACTGGATTTTACAAGATACCACAATGATAGAATGATACATGTTTAATAGATGTGATGCAATTTGAAGCTTTTGACTATGCGTGATGATATGAAAGGGCAACAGATACAACAGAAACATGGTCACTAACGAGAGCGAATGTAATCGCCTATAGCCACTGCAGTTGGTCGGCATCCCATCGCACGACACGCGAGCTTGTGCTGCTGCAAGCTTATGCAGTGCACATTGTGTGGTTTGTAGACTGAGAGAATTACAGAGCAGCTCGAGCAGCTGCATCTCATGTTACCTACCACTTCTCGTCTCTCGTGCTGGATGGCGCCGCTGTATGACCTCAGTCTTAGCTACCAGTTTGGGAATGCCATGTATCCGTATTTTGATTTGTTATCACTCCATCCTGCTACGGGCAGAGTGTGAGGCGAGCTCTGCTATAGCTTGGCGAGCTCGACGACGAAGTGCGGTGGGGATTGGCGACGTTGATGTCACCTCTACATCGCGAGACGCCTACATCCCCATGCCGAAGCAGTGAGGCGTGTCAACGCAAAGACACACTCTTGAGAGTTTGGACTGTACCTGCTGTAGGTGAGTGTGCCATCGCAGCATGCGGTTGAAGAATACTCCCAGGAAGCGGTCGACTCACCGGGAAGAATTGCCGTCTCACCCAGCCGTAGTGTGACTGTCTCTGGCTTGCGTCTGCGGTGGAAATGGGTGAGCGCGCACTTGCTGGATTCGAAAGTCAGCCCGTGGCGTCCAGCCCCAAGACTGTCACGTGTCCCACGCCGCAGACAGTTGGCGGTAGTTGGATCTGGCGGATGGCCCGACTGCGACAAGGTTGGTGTCGTCGGCGTACCCAGTGTTGTATGTTGGTGATGTTGCTTCGAGCTCGGTAGAAAGTGTACTGATGTACAGCAGAAACAAGATGGGGGAGAGGGCGGAGCCTTGCGGGACTCCTGCCCTGAGCGCGGGCTGCGGCGTCGCCGCTCCGTCAAAGTACAACGATGATGCACTCGACGACAGGTTACTGCGACACCACGACACGATTCCCGGCAGACTTTTCGTGTCGAGGGTGTACAGGGTACACCGTGTAGGCAACCCATAGCACGACAACAGGACCACGCCAGCCCCTGAGCTGGAAGCGACGACTCGCGACGACTCACGTGCGCTGGAGAAAATGCTGAACCCAGGGAGTTGCTGAGCGCAGGTGAACGTGCGACGACCGCGCGGAGGCCTAGATTGGCGTCGAGGGAGCCAAAATTCCCGCAGCCGCGGCGCGTGGGAGGTGGGATCATAGGTCCCCAACGGCTGCTGGTTGGCTGCTGGCTGGGGGGCGAGCGCAGCAGCTTAGATGCTGGACAGAGTGAGAATCAGCCAAGGGTAGGTCGTGTTTATGTCGCAGAGGCAGAGCGTTGGGGGCTGGTGGCGGCTCTCTAGACTGGCATGCCGCTCAGATTTTTTATTTGGTAGGTATATATTGTATTTGTATCATGTAGATTGTTGAAGGGCGGTTTGTACGTGCATTTATTATTAGGCTGGCGTCGAGGGGAGGTTCAAGGCAAGGTCACCTCATGGAGGGTCGGCACGCACTACAGCGCACTACTACAGCGCACTCGGCCCTGCGCCTCAGCCGCTGAAGCGCTGTAGCCCAGGCAGTAGTAGGCTATATAGTGTAGCGCATGTGCGCTAAATACGAGCGGTCCAAGTCGTCTGGAGAACCAAAATATGCCCTGCAATTCCCCTGCTGCGATCGAAGATGTCAATGGCGAATGGTTCCATGGCGTCTACATGGGGTGCAAGGTTGTACGCCTAGTGCAGCATTGATTAGTAGCATGTTCATCCGGGATAAAGTGTTTGTATCTAGTTACATCTACGGGACCGTTAATAGGTAATTGCGGTGTCTAATTACTGGTGCTCAAATAAACGGTAATGAGTACATTGGCGTATTATGTGGTGGGACATCTCACGATGCTATCGATGTTGTGCAATTTAAGGCTTCACTTGAGGTATGTGTGGTTCTAAACTTCTTTTTTGTAGTATACCTATGTGACATCGAGACTCAACGACACTTCCAGCGAAAATATAAACAAGAAACAAGCAGACATCAACAACAGAATACAACAGATAGAGGGGGAAAAACAAATACAGTACAAGACAGGACAGGGAGACTGCACCATAACGCCTTCGCATGAGACCATGCTATGTAGGCGCACTATGACAGATATAGGAGAGAGCGGCGATTTGCTTACTCGTCAGTCTCCTCGTCATCGTTGGCGTCATCGTTGGCGTCATCATTGGTCTCATCGGCGTCCTCGACGTAGAGGTCACCGTCATCCTCAGCTTCCTCCACTTCGTCGTCGACATCTTCGAAGCCATCCATGTTATCGTCAGCATCATCAGCGGCATCAGTATCAGCATCTTCTTTGACAGCAACGGGGGCCACGGGATCCTTGGCCTTGGCCAGGGGCGGCAGATGGCCAAGGTGCGGGTTGAACAACCGCGGGTCCTTGAGCAGGTGAGCCTGGAAAATATCCTCAAAGTTAACCGATTCCCGGAATGGCCGTGGCTGCAGAGTGTGGTGCAACGGGCGGCCGCTGTCGCAATCCTTCTTCACATAGACAACACGGCCCATGGCGCTGCCGTCGGCGTTCTTGGCAAACGAGCTCGTGCAGGTCGGGAACTCGTGGTACGTGGCCGGGCAGCCGCCGGGACCGATGGGCCACATGGGCTTCTGGTAGCGGCCGCGCTGCGAGTGGGAGCCGTCGCGGGACCAGAGGCCGCGCTTGAAATCACTGTGGTCGATGTCGTCAATGCTGGAGGTGGCGAGCCAGTTCAAAACGTCCTCCTGCATGTGACGGGGGACGCGGGGCAGAGCCTGCCAGCCACATGAGGTAATCTGAATCGGCACGAGATAGAAGCTGCCGCAACCGTCACCGGGCACTTGCTTATGGGTCAGCGAAGTGAACTCGCCGGTCTGCGATGCACGGTAATGAGTGTGCACCTCTTCGTGCAGCCAGTGGCGCGTAAAGGTTGCGCTCAGCGAGCCGGTGGGATCGGTAATCGTGGGCAAGGGCAGGCTGATGGTGGCCTTGTTCTGGGGCCGGGCGGCGGGCTTCTTCTTGAACATGCCCTTGATGCCCTTGAAGATACCGACGAGGTTGGTTGTGTCGTTATGTGCCAGGGCCATGTCCAAATCCATGCTAGCGTTTGAGCTCATGACCGTACCGTTGCTGTGTCCCATGGCCGTGCCATTGCCGTGCTCCTCAGCCACGTTGTCCTCGTCAAACTCGTCGTAGACACCCAGGGGCTGCGACTCTGTGCTGAACAACATGCCAGCGGCCTCCGCATCTGCCTGCTCGCGCATCTTGAGCATGATGGAGTCGATGACATGGTAGCCGGTCAGCGAGGGCTTATCGCCTGTGGTACGACGGCGCAGTGTTTGCTTCAGCACAATGTCCCGCTTGCGAGTGGTGCCGGGGATGTCGATGCTGACATCGGTAGTGCCGAACCCCCAGGTCGCGCCCGGCGTAATGGACACAGTAGTGTCCTTGGCGTGGCGGTCGACGACCTTGTTACTGAGCTGGAGTGTTTTGGACTTCTCATGCTTGAGCTCGCACTGCTCACCCTCGCGGCAGACGTGGCCAGGCATGAGGTCGTATGGTGTGCCAAACGAATGGAACATGGACGTTTGACAAAAACTGGCGCAACGAGTGCCAATGTCCATGTGAGCGGCGCAGGAGTCATCAACCATCGATAGGACCGGCTTGCAGAGGTTGCCGTCCATGACCACGAACTGGTCGGCGTCGTCATAATGAAAATTCGCTGGTTTGCCGTCCTCGATTGACATACAGACGTCCCTCTGCTGCGGGCGGCTGATTTTTCTGCCGGGTACACCACGGACGCCGCCAAAGGCGAGGTCCATATGGGGGAAGATATTTTCGTTGGCCGAGGCCATGGCGACGCTGGTAGCGTCGGCAATGTTACTCGCAGCAGCGAGTAGGCTCGCCATGACAACGAGCCAAAACTGAAAGAACAACATGGTGAAGGTATATAATAGGGAATAGGAGAAAGACTTGAGTGAGGAATACCTCAGGTGTGAGAAAGGGTAAGGTTATGGATGTGATAAATTGTGTGTGGGGAAATATGGGTGAAGGCAAAAGAGAGAAATTGTATAATGAGAAGAAGGGAAGAAAAATTGCAAAGAGAGAGGAGGGATGGCAGACATTTATAGAGTTGCGTGGCAAGAGGATACAGTATCAGTAGACTTGTGGTATGCATGATAAAATTCAACAGAAGCCAGACTGAAGGTTACTTAGTACTTTGGCATCCCCTCCTGGCGAAAGAACTGTGAAAAGACGTTTTTGGTGCCACCTGTAGTAATGTGTTGTATATTCTAATAGTTCACTAGAAAGACCAGACTGATAGTAAACTCCGGCCGAGGCAAATTCTACCGAAGATACTGTGAATACAACTGAAGCTGTACGTAGATGGATAGCTCTCTCACGGCACTTGTCTTGTTCCCTCGAGGAGGGCCGAGCTGGTCGTGCGTAGTCTCTCCAGTTTCGACTCAAACTATATTTCTGCACGCCAAAGTAGGAGTCCGCATCACATCCTCTCCAATACACTTTGTTGCATCAAACTATGAGCTCTGCTCGCGTGTTGTTTGATTATTGTAAAGCGTGTAGCGCAGGAGGGATCTTGACGGCTAGTTTCCTATTTGGGAATTAGATGCCGATTACTAACGTGGGTACTGTACTTTATAAAATTAAAAAAGACTGTAGCGCCACCACCGATTATCCATCACCGTACACTGATTATTCTTGTATATATCTTTGTAAAACAAGAACATATGTGATATAAAATCACTTGGGAAAGGCAAAAAAAAAAGACATAAAAAACAACAGCATCGCCACCCCCCCACCTCTCCTTACCAATCGAGACTGACGCTGCATCGCCACGGGAAGGTGCTTAGCATGTGAATTCATATGGCGCAGTCAGTCGTTACCATAGGTGTTCTGCATCCTGTGTTCCTCGTGTAGTTCTCGTGACGTTAACACAATCAAATCACTTGTAGAGTTTTATTTTTTCCTGCATGCTGGGGAGGTGCGCAACATGTCTTTTGGGGCCTGGGGGCCCTCAAGCTCCGCGCATCAGAGTGTACTTGGGTCGACGTAATGTATGATCAAGTCAAGTCAAACTATGTGGGAGGTGGCAGACTTAATAATGACCAACTTATAAATCGCCAGGAGAAGAGGTGAATGTGATCTGAAAGTTAAATGAGCATGCAAACATGTGATGATCAGTCATACTTGTAGAGGAAAGACAGAAAAGATATCGACTGTGAAACTTCAACAGAGGTGTTAGGGAATTGCGTGTAATGTGCTAAACTTTCCCGAAGCCATCAGGATGGACGTACAGAGTAGATACAGAGTTATCCAGAGTGATGTGGTGATCGTGTGTGAAAAGCTTCATTAAATACAGTTGGTAGACTAGTGGAACGCTTCCATGGTTGTGTACTATCATAAAGGGCATCGGTAATTTTCACAAGTTGGCAATACATGGCTGCTATAGACTAACATCTAGTACTCTTTAGTTGTAGTTTGGGGTTTTATGTCTTTGCATTAAACTATATATTCACTGTCTGGCCTAGGCCTCGGCGGCGGCCTGGGCAGCGGCCTTCTTGGCGGCTAGCGCGGCCAAGTAGGCCTTGCGCTCCTCCTGCAGAGCATTCTGCTTCTTCTTGCCCTTCTTCTTCTGCTCCTTCTTCATCTGCGACTTGTTTTTCTGGCGGTGGCGGCCATTAGGAGCCACCGGCTTATGATGGCGCATGAAGTCGGTTCCGAGGGCAGGCCGACCCCCGGGGCCAAAAGCACCGGCCACCTTGGTCGGCTTGGGCTCCGCCACAACGAGGCTGCCGTCCTCGTTGTGCAGCGTTTCGATTATTTCAACGTTTGGATCGCTGGGGTCGAACCCCTCCTCGCCATCCTCGAGTAGACCGAAATTCTCAATGTCGCCTGCGCCGGAGCGCTTGACGACGATAGCGGCATCTTGGGCCATGGTGGTGACGCGGGTGGTCGGCGTCGGCACCACGGCCTGGGGCACTGCCGTGGGCGTGTCCCAGACAATATTCTCGGTGGGGGAGGCGCCGTTGCGACTGTCGTTGTAGACCTTGGCCGTGGCATTCCAGTAGGTCGGTGCGTTTTGCACGACGGCGATATGGTTGAACGGAGACATTGTTGATAGAGGTGATGAAGTGGGAGTTGGTATGTATGTTGTAGTTTGGGTGAGAGGAGAGATGAGTAAAGTTGGTAATGGCTAGAAATGAAAGGTTGGATAGAGAGAAGAAGGAGAGAAAGATAAGCAACAGAGAAGGGGAGTGGGAGATATTTATGTAAAATTGTGAAATAGATTACACAGTAGGCTTGTGGTCGTAGACTCATGGTAGTACTTGTAGACGTGTGGCAAACTTGATAGAAGCCAACATAAGCCAGACTGAATTTCAAGTTAGTAGACTTTGGCATCCCCTCCTGGCGAAAGAACTGTGAATGACGTCTTTGGTACCACTAGTAATGTGTTGTATTTGCTCATACTTTACTAGAAAGACTGGACTGGTAGTAGACTCTAGCCGGAGGCAGTCTACCGAAGATACTGTGAATATTACTGATATCCAAAGCTGTACGTGATTAGATAGCTCTCTCACAGCACTTGTCTTTTTACCTCGAGGAGGGCCGAGCTAATCGTGCGTCGTCTCTTCGATCTCGGCTCGAATTATGTTTCTGCACGCCAAAGTAGGAGTCCACATCACAACCTCTCTAATGCCTTCATTGCATCCAACTATGAACTCTACTCGTGTGTTGTTTGATTTTAATGTAAAGCCTGTAGCGCTGCAGGAGGCATCTTGACGGCTAGTTTCCTATCTGGGAATTATGCAGGTGGTGGCTACCGTACTTTTTTAGGAAGTAAGATGTCTCCACTCTTTGAAAAGGTACATCTGAGGCGCTCCAAGTACAGACAAATAGCACGTGAACCAAGACGAGCTCGACATCACAATGCGTGTTCAGGAGGGGCTATGGAAAGCTTTTCCGTGGTCACGCAGTCCGGGAACTACGGGCCATTGTTGGCAATTTGGAGTAAATCGGTGGTAACACCGACCTGGTGATATCAATTTGTTGTATTTATGTCTCCGACATAGCTCTCACTAATCAGCTCTCAATGACATACAGTCGCCGCCTCATCATACTTGCTCAATTTCCAAACCTGTTGCACGATCACTAGCGACCGATTGATCACTTACACCCTCGCCAACATAAAATCGACATTTCTCGGCGTACAGACTCGTACCCAAGCGTCGCAGATGTCTACATCTTTGCTCAAGTACTTAGTTCACATGATATCAACTTGTGTACGGTACACCTGTATTTGAATCGCCTTGGAACTACATATTTTAAACAATGGAGTTCTAAGGTTCGCAAACCACACATTAATTACAAGGGCTGCGACTGTGACACGGTAGTGCAATCTTGCGAAAATGGTGTTATTTGTGTGAAGCTTTTTGATTGTTCGTGCGATGATAAATCTCGACAAGAAAGACACCTGGACTCTCGGGACTCTTTGTTTATGTGTACGTTTGCCGAAAGCGCCCCGTAGTAGCCCTGCACCGCCAAGGACAATGTTGTGCAGATTGTCGCGGCGGCGGCGGATCGCATACTCGGATTTGTTGTGGTGTCACTAGCCTGTTGATCTGGACAAGATCGTCGTTGACAGTTCCCTCTAGCTTCTCAATATCAGTCCGACTTCGTTCCCAGTCTTTCGATGGAACAATGTAAACAGAAAGATGGGTCCAGGTGAATCCAGTCAAGTGTAAGTAGTCCGTTACATGGTCGGCTTAGGCTCCGCCACAATGAGGCTGCCGTCTTCGTTGTGCAGCGTCTTTCATCTGCGACTTGTTCTTCTGACGGTGGCGGCCGTTAGGAGCGACCGGCTTGTGATGGCGCATAAAGTCAGTTCCAAGAGCAGGCCGACCTCCGGGGCCAAACGCCCCGGCCACCTTGGTCGGCTTAGGCTCCGCCACAATGAGACTACCGTCTTCGTTGTGCAGCGTCTTTCATCTGCGACTTATTCTTCTGACGGTGGCGGCCGTTAGGAGCGACCGGCTTGTGATGGTGCTTAAAGTCAGTTCCAAGAGCAGGCTAGGTAAGCCTTGCGCTCCTCCTGCAGACTCTTCTGCTTCTTCTTGCCCTTCTTCTTCTGCTCCTTCTTCATCTGCGACTTGTTCTTTTGGCGGTGGCGGCCGTTAGGGGCCACCGGCTTGTGATGCCGAATAAAGTCGGTGCCTAGCGCCGGCCCACCGCCAGGGCCGAACGCGCCGGCCACCTTCGTCGGCTTCGGCTCAGCAACGATCATGCTGCCATCCTCGTTGTGCAAAGTCTCAATGATCTCCACATTGGGGTCACTGGGGTCGAAACCCTTTTCACCGTCCTCGAGAAGGACAATGTCGTAGATGTCGTCTGCGCCGGAGCGCTTGACGACGGCCACACCGGTGCTTGATGTCGGCACCACGGCCTGGGGAACGGATGTGGGCGTGTCCCAGATAATTTGCTCGGTGGGGGAGGCGCCGTCGAGACTGGCGTTGTAGACCTTGACCGTGGCATTCCAGTAAGTCGGTGCGTTCTGCACGACGGTGATATGGGTGAAGGGAGACATTGTTAAGGGAGGTGATGTATTGGATCAAGGATGAGAGTGGGTGGATGTGAGAGTTCGTGTGTGAGGAAAGACCGGCTCACAATGGCCGATTCAGTGGCCGACGACATGGCGACGCTGTTAGCGGAAGCCATGCCATCGACGGCCGAGAGGAAGCTCATTGGACACGGAGGGGATATATGCAGCGGCCGCAGCGGTCGGTCGCTTTTGTGTGAAAACATAGACCGCGTGATCTGTGTTGTCTGTGCAGACGAAGCGTATAATGTTGCTCGCCTGAGCAGCAATGGCAGCATAGCAAACGATCGCGTTGGAGTGAAATGAAACTATTGTGCAAGTATTTGGGTTTGTGTGGGTTGACTTTTGGCAAGGTATTGGCGAGTGAGCAATTGTTCTTGTTGTGGACACTGTCACTCAGGATCGTGCACTCCTTTCAGCGGGATGCTGTGATTCTGATGTAACTTGGTCTTGTATTGTCTAAGTCTAAGAGATGTAGGGTGCTTCTGTCTCGCCTATATATACTCTAACTTCTCCATGTAAAGATAAACAAACCCCCTCTTCCTTCCAGTTGTTAACACAACAACGACGGGACGACAGGAAGGAAGAGTTGGCGCAACCTCCTTCGATGTTGCTGGTCGACATCACGACCGTTTGTGTTTTTGGAAACGAAAATGTTTTGGAAAATGTAGCGGTGCTTTGCAAGTGTGGTTAAAGGTGATGTTCAAATTCCCAGCTGCAACAGGGTCATCTCCTGGCCATTTTACCATGCGATGTTTACCAGGTCGTGTACCAGGAGACCTGCTGTTTCTGTTGAGCGCTGGATGCGGTTCCCGAACTGGTTATTGGGAAGGCAGTATGCCAGTTTCCAGACCAACCGAATTTCCCACGGCATCTGATGAAAGTAGCACTCGTGTCAAGTGTGCACCAGCTAAACCCGATCCAGCGCCAGTGGTCGCTGCACATTTGGCAACGTTACCCGTTGTAGCCGAGACCGACGACCTGCCAGCACTTGTACAGTCGGCATCGCACCCTTTACAGTAGCAGTCGAAAAGTTGGCACCAGCGCAAAACCAGTGTCGTGTACTCAGAGCCCGACATACATTGCTCCCACTGTTCTTGTGAGCATATCCAATATGACGTGCACTACAACTGCAGCACGTGCAGGCATGTGGGGGGGTGAGAGAGCGAGAGAGTGGTTGAGAGAGAAGGCCCGCCGTATCTTTGTGGCGGCGTCACCGAGGGTGGGCCGGCACGAGGGAGATGGGTGGCGACGAAGCAGGAAGGTGCACCCGGGTCTAGGCCGCCGCGTAGGAAGGTGAGCCCAGCTCGAGGGAAGGTGGGCCCAGCTCGAAAGAAGGTGGGCGGCGGCGAGGCAAGAGGAGCCTTGCGTGGTTGACAATGTCCAAATCGCCTGCAACAGTGTCGCCTCTTGGCCTTGGTTGGTGAATCCGTCTCTGTGTGCGCGGAGGAGAAGCTTCGAGTATGCTGCCTTTAGCTGAAAAACGCCGACGTCAAGTGGCTGAAGGAGATGCGTGGTATGAGCTGGAAATAGGAAAGTTGGAAAGGGATAGTATCTGTAGTTCAGCTCATACCACACATATCCTCCAGCCACTTGACGTCGGCGTGTTTCAGCCTCTAAAAGCAGCATACGGAGTACTCGATACTTCTCCTCCGCGCGCACAGAGACGGGTTCACCAACTAATCCAGGAGGCGTCGAATATGTCGATGATGATGTTGATTTTGGCGATGAGGCATAGATTTTACCATTTGGAGACGTTATTTGGCTCAGATGTCGATAATTCGACGTGCACGTGCCAGTTAAGTGGGATAATTTTGCACGTGACGTCGACGCGCTTTTCGCTTTTTTTACCGAATACAGTGGGGCGTGTTGCCACCGGCTTACTCCGAGTCGTCGACAATCAAGTCGCCCGTAGTGCCCGGACTGTGTGGCAACCGGAAACACTTCCATAGCCGCAATAACCTCCTGAACACGCATCTTGATGTCGAACTCGTCTTGGTTCACGTGCTATGTGTCTGTACTTAGAGCGCCTCGGAAGTACCTTTGCAATGAGTGGAGTTTTAGGTCCGCAATTCTCACATAAGCATAAGCATATGGTGCGCAGGGCAACTCACCTTTTTTTCTCATAAGTACGGTCCACTTTAACATTGTCATCTGTATGATTCCCAAATAGGAAACTAGCCGTCAAGATTCCTCTGCAGCGCTACACACTTTACGTTAAAGTCAAAGAACACACGAGTAGAGGTCATAGTTGGATGCAATAAAGTGTATTAGAGAGGTTACAACGCGGACTCCTACTTTGGCGTGCAGAAACATAATTCGAGCCGAGATCGAAGAGACGACGAACGATTAGCTCGGCCCTCCTCGAGGGAAAAAGACAAGTGCTGTAAGAGAGTTATCTACTCACGTACAGCCCTGAATATCAGTAATACTTACAGTATCTTCGGGAAAGTCTTTACCAGTCCGGTCTTTCTGGTAAAGTATGAGCAAATACAACACATCACTGGTGGTACTAAAGACGTCATTCACAGTTCTTTCGCCAGGAGGGGATGCCAAAGTCTACTAACTTGAGCTTCAGTATAGCTAATGCTGACTTCTATCAAGTTTGCCACAAGTCTCCAAGTACTACCATGAGTCTACGACCACAAGTTCTACTGTGTAATCTATTTCACAATTTTACATAAATATCTCCCACTCCCCTTCTCTGTTGCTTATCTTTCTCTCCTTCTTCTCTCTATCCAACCTTTCATTTCTAACCATTACCAACTTTACCCATCTCTCCTCTCACCCAAACTACAACATACATACCAACTCCCACTTCATCACCTCTATCAACAATGTCTCCGTTCAACCATATCGCCGTCGTGCAGAACGCACCGACCTACTGGAATGCCACGGCCAAGGTCTACAACGACAGTCGCAACGGCGCCTCCCCCACCGAGCATATTGTCTGGGACACGCCCACGGCAGTGCCCCAGGCCGTGGTGCCGACGCCGACCACCCGCGTCACCGCCATGGCCCAAGATGCCGCTATCGTCGTCAAGCGTTCCGGTGCAGACGACATCGTGAACATTGGTCTTCTCGAGGATGGCGAGGAGGGGTTCGACCCCAGCGATCCAAACGTTGAAATCATCGAAACGCTGCACAACGAGGACGGCAGCCTTATTGTGGCGGAGCCCAAGCCAACCAAGGTGGCTGGTGCCTTTGGCCCCGGAGGTCGGCCTGCCCTTGGAACCGACTTCATGCGTCACCACAAGCCAGTTGCTCCTAACGGCCGCCATCGCCAGAAAAACAAGTCGCAGATGAAGAAGGAGCAGAAGAAGAAGGGCAAGAAGAAGCAGAAGAGTCTGCAGGAGGAGCGCAAGGCTTACCTAGCCGCGCTAGCCGCCAAGAAGGCCGCTGCCCAGGCCGCCGCCGAGGCCTAGGCCAGACAGTGAATACATAGTTTAATAAAAAGACATTAAACCCCAAACTACAACTAAAGAGTACTCGGTGTTAGTCTATAGCAGCCGTGCATTGCCAACTTGATTGAAACTACCGATTCCCTTCATGATAGTACACAATCATTGAAGCGTTCCACTAATAGTCTACCAACTGTATTAATGAAGCTTTTCACACACGATCACCACCTTTATGTAAGCGTTCCACAAGTCTACCATCTGTGTTTATGAAGCTTTTCACTCACGACCATAACATTACTTTGATTTAATCCTGTATTTACTCTGCACATCCATCCAGGCCATGGCATCAAGGGAATGTTCAAGAAGAAGCCCGCCACCGGACCTCAGAACAAGGCTACTATCAGCCTGCCACTGCCCACGATCACCAACCATACCGGCTCGCTGAGCGCCACGCTTGCACGTCACTGGCTGCATGAGCAGGTTCACACGCACTACCGCGCGTCGCAGACCGTCGAATTCACTTCGCTCACGCACAAGCAAGTGCCCGGTGACGGTTGTGGTAGCTTTTACCTTGTGCCCGTCCAGATTATCTCGTGCGGCTGGCAGGCCTTGCCGCGCGACCCCCGCCACATGCAGGAGGACGTCCTCAACTGGCTCGCCACGGCCAGCATCGACGATATTGATGACAGTGATTTCAAGCGCGGCCTCTGGTCCCGCGACGGTGTCCACTAGCAGCGCGGCCGGTACCAGAAGCCCATGTGGCCTATTGGTACCGGCGGCTACCCGGCCACGTACCACGAGTTCCCTACCTGCATGAACTCCTTTGCTAAGAACGCCGACGGCAGCGCCATCTGCCGTGTCGTGTGTGTCAAAAAGGATTGCGACAGCGGCCGCCCGTTGCACCACACTCTGCAGCCACGGCCATTCCGCGAATCGGTAAACTTTGAAGACATTTTCCAACCACACCTGCTGAAGGACCCGCGGTTGTTTAACCAGCACCTTGGTCACCTGCCACCCCTGGCCAAGGCCAAGGATCCTGCTGCCCTCGCTGCTGTCAATACCGATGCTGGTGCTGATGCCGCCGATGATGCTGGCGATGACATTGATATCTCCGTTGGTATGAGGGCTCCACATTGTCTCTACAGCATTCCTCCGGCTGCATGGCCAACATTCCGACAGGCTTCGCATTTTCTCCAGCGCACGTGAGTCGTCGCGAGTCGTCGCTTCCAGGGGCTGGCGCGGTCCTGTTGTCGTGCTATGGGCTGCCTACACGGTGTACGCTCTTGCCTCGCCGCTGCCCACCTTCCCTCGAGCTGGGCTCACCTTCCTACGCGGCGGCCTAGACCCGGGTGCACCTTCCTGCTTCGTCGCCACCCATCTCCCTCGTGCCGGCCCACCCTCGGTGACGCCGCCACAAAGATACGGCGGGCCTTCTCTCTCAACCACTCTCTCGCTCTCTCACCCCCCCACATGCCTGCACGTGCTGCAGTTGTAGTGCACGTCATATTGGATATGCTCACAAGAACAGTGGGAGCAATGTATGTCGGGCTCTGAGTACACGACACTGGTTTTGCGCTGGTGCCAACTTTTCGACTGCTACTGTAAAGGGTGCGATGCCGACTGTACAAGTGCTGGCAGGTCGTCGGTCTCGGCTACAACGGGTAACGTTGCCAAATGTGCAGCGACCACTGGCGCTGGATCGGGTTTAGCTGGTGCACACTTGACACGAGTGCTACTTTCATCAGATGCCGTGGGAAATTCGGTTGGTCTGGAAACTGGCATACTGCCTTCCCAATAACCAGTTCGGGAACCGCATCCAGCGCTCAACAGAAACAGCAGGTCTCCTGGTACACGACCTGGTAAACATCGCATGGTAAAATGGCCAGGAGATGACCCTGTTGCAGCTGGGAATTTGAACATCACCTTTAACCACACTTGCAAAGCACCGCTACATTTTCCAAAACATTTTCGTTTCCAAAAACACAAACGGTCGTGATGTCGACCAGCAACATCGAAGGAGGTTGCGCCAACTCTTCCTTCCTGTCGTCCCGTCGTTGTTGTGTTAACAACTGGAAGGAAGAGGGGGTTTGTTTATCTTTACATGGAGAAGTTAGAGTATATATAGGCGAGACAGAAGCACCCTACATCTCTTAGACTTAGACAATACAAGACCAAGTTACATCAGAATCACAGCATCCCGCTGAAAGGAGTGCACGATCCTGAGTGACAGTGTCCACAACAAGAACAATTGCTCACTCGCCAATACCTTGCCAAAAGTCAACCCACACAAACCCAAATACTTGCACAATAGTTTCATTTCACTCCAACGCGATCGTTTGCTATGCTGCCATTGCTGCTCAGGCGAGCAACATTATACGCTTCGTCTGCACAGACAACACAGATCACGCGGTCTATGTTTTCACACAAAAGCGACCGACCGCTGCGGCCGCTGCATATATCCCCTCCGTGTCCAATGAGCTTCCTCTCGGCCGTCGATGGCATGGCTTCCGCTAACAGCGTCGCCATGTCGTCGGCCACTGAATCGGCCATTGTGAGCCGGTCTTTCCTCACACACGAACTCTCACATCCACCCACTCTCATCCTTGATCCAATACATCACCTCCCTTAACAATGTCTCCCTTCACCCATATCACCGTCGTGCAGAACGCACCGACTTACTGGAATGCCACGGTCAAGGTCTACAACGCCAGTCTCGACGGCGCCTCCCCCACCGAGCAAATTATCTGGGACACGCCCACATCCGTTCCCCAGGCCGTGGTGCCGACATCAAGCACCGGTGTGGCCGTCGTCAAGCGCTCCGGCGCAGACGACATCTACGACATTGTCCTTCTCGAGGACGGTGAAAAGGGTTTCGACCCCAGTGACCCCAATGTGGAGATCATTGAGACTTTGCACAACGAGGATGGCAGCATGATCGTTGCTGAGCCGAAGCCGACGAAGGTGGCCGGCGCGTTCGGCCCTGGCGGTGGGCCGGCGCTAGGCACCGACTTTATTCGGCATCACAAGCCGGTGGCCCCTAACGGCCGCCACCGCCAAAAGAACAAGTCGCAGATGAAGAAGGAGCAGAAGAAGAAGGGCAAGAAGAAGCAGAAGAGTCTGCAGGAGGAGCGCAAGGCTTACCTAGCCTGCTCTTGGAACTGACTTTAAGCACCATCACAAGCCGGTCGCTCCTAACGGCCGCCACCGTCAGAAGAATAAGTCGCAGATGAAAGACGCTGCACAACGAAGACGGTAGTCTCATTGTGGCGGAGCCTAAGCCGACCAAGGTGGCCGGGGCGTTTGGCCCCGGAGGTCGGCCTGCTCTTGGAACTGACTTTATGCGCCATCACAAGCCGGTCGCTCCTAACGGCCGCCACCGTCAGAAGAACAAGTCGCAGATGAAAGACGCTGCACAACGAAGACGGCAGCCTCATTGTGGCGGAGCCTAAGCCGACCATGTAACGGACTACTTACACTTGACTGGATTCACCTGGACCCATCTTTCTGTTTACATTGTTCCATCGAAAGACTGGGAACGAAGTCGGACTGATATTGAGAAGCTAGAGGGAACTGTCAACGACGATCTTGTCCAGATCAACAGGCTAGTGACACCACAACAAATCCGAGTATGCGATCCGCCGCCGCCGCGACAATCTGCACAACATTGTCCTTGGCGGTGCAGGGCTACTACGGGGCGCTTTCGGCAAACGTACACATAAACAAAGAGTCCCGAGAGTCCAGGTGTCTTTCTTGTCGAGATTTATCATCGCACGAACAATCAAAAAGCTTCACACAAATAACACCATTTTCGCAAGATTGCACTACCGTGTCACAGTCGCAGCCCTTGTAATTAATGTGTGGTTTGCGAACCTTAGAACTCCATTGTTTAAAATATGTAGTTCCAAGGCGATTCAAATACAGGTGTACCGTACACAAGTTGATATCATGTGAACTAAGTACTTGAGCAAAGATGTAGACATCTGCGACGCTTGGGTACGAGTCTGTACGCCGAGAAATGTCGATTTTATGTTGGCGAGGGTGTAAGTGATCAATCGGTCGCTAGTGATCGTGCAACAGGTTTGGAAATTGAGCAAGTATGATGAGGCGGCGACTGTATGTCATTGAGAGCTGATTAGTGAGAGCTATGTCGGAGACATAAATACAACAAATTGATATCACCAGGTCGGTGTTACCACCGATTTACTCCAAATTGCCAACAATGGCCCGTAGTTCCCGGACTGCGTGACCACGGAAAAGCTTTCCATAGCCCCTCCTGAACACGCATTGTGATGTCGAGCTCGTCTTGGTTCACGTGCTATTTGTCTGTACTTGGAGCGCCTCAGATGTACCTTTTCAAAGAGTGGAGACATCTTACTTCCTAAAAAAGTACGGTAGCCACCACCTGCATAATTCCCAGATAGGAAACTAGCCGTCAAGATGCCTCCTGCAGCGCTACAGGCTTTACATTAAAATCAAACAACACACGAGTAGAGTTCATAGTTGGATGCAATGAAGGCATTAGAGAGGTTGTGATGTGGACTCCTACTTTGGCGTGCAGAAACATAATTCGAGCCGAGATCGAAGAGACGACGCACGATTAGCTCGGCCCTCCTCGAGGTAAAAAGACAAGTGCTGTGAGAGAGCTATCTAATCACGTACAGCTTTGGATATCAGTAATATTCACAGTATCTTCGGTAGACTGCCTCCGGCTAGAGTCTACTACCAGTCCAGTCTTTCTAGTAAAGTATGAGCAAATACAACACATTACTAGTGGTACCAAAGACGTCATTCACAGTTCTTTCGCCAGGAGGGGATGCCAAAGTCTACTAACTTGAAATTCAGTCTGGCTTATGTTGGCTTCTATCAAGTTTGCCACACGTCTACAAGTACTACCATGAGTCTACGACCACAAGCCTACTGTGTAATCTATTTCACAATTTTACATAAATATCTCCCACTCCCCTTCTCTGTTGCTTATCTTTCTCTCCTTCTTCTCTCTATCCAACCTTTCATTTCTAGCCATTACCAACTTTACTCATCTCTCCTCTCACCCAAACTACAACATACATACCAACTCCCACTTCATCACCTCTATCAACAATGTCTCCGTTCAACCATATCGCCGTCGTGCAAAACGCACCGACCTACTGGAATGCCACGGCCAAGGTCTACAACGACAGTCGCAACGGCGCCTCCCCCACCGAGAATATTGTCTGGGACACGCCCACGGCAGTGCCCCAGGCCGTGGTGCCGACGCCGACCACCCGCGTCACCACCATGGCCCAAGATGCCGCTATCGTCGTCAAGCGCTCCGGCGCAGGCGACATTGAGAATTTCGGTCTACTCGAGGATGGCGAGGAGGGGTTCGACCCCAGCGATCCAAACGTTGAAATAATCGAAACGCTGCACAACGAGGACGGCAGCCTCGTTGTGGCGGAGCCCAAGCCGACCAAGGTGGCCGGTGCTTTTGGCCCCGGGGGTCGGCCTGCCCTCGGAACCGACTTCATGCGCCATCATAAGCCGGTGGCTCCTAATGGCCGCCACCGCCAGAAAAACAAGTCGCAGATGAAGAAGGAGCAGAAGAAGAAGGGCAAGAAGAAGCAGAATGCTCTGCAGGAGGAGCGCAAGGCCTACTTGGCCGCGCTAGCCGCCAAGAAGGCCGCTGCCCAGGCCGCCGCCGAGGCCTAGGCCAGACAGTGAATATATAGTTTAATGCAAAGACATAAAACCCCAAACTACAACTAAAGAGTACTAGATGTTAGTCTATAGCAGCCATGTATTGCCAACTTGTGAAAATTACCGATGCCCTTTATGATAGTACACAACCATGGAAGCGTTCCACTAGTCTACCAACTGTATTTAATGAAGCTTTTCACACACGATCACCACATCACTCTGGATAACTCTGTATCTACTCTGTACGTCCATCCTGATGGCTTCGGGAAAGTTTAGCACATTACACGCAATTCCCTAACACCTCTGTTGAAGTTTCACAGTCGATATCTTTTCTGTCTTTCCTCTACAAGTATGACTGATCATCACATGTTTGCATGCTCATTTAACTTTCAGATCACATTCACCTCTTCTCCTGGCGATTTATAAGTTGGTCATTATTAAGTCTGCCACCTCCCACATAGTTTGACTTGACTTGATCATACATTACGTCGACCCAAGTACACTCTGATGCGCGGAGCTTGAGGGCCCCCAGGCCCCAAAAGACATGTTGCGCACCTCCCCAGCATGCAGGAAAAAATAAAACTCTACAAGTGATTTGATTGTGTTAACGTCACGAGAACTACACGAGGAACACAGGATGCAGAACACCTATGGTAACGACTGACTGCGCCATATGAATTCACATGCTAAGCACCTTCCCGTGGCGATGCAGCGTCAGTCTCGATTGGTAAGGAGAGGTGGGGGGGTGGCGATGCTGTTGTTTTTTATGTCTTTTTTTTTTGCCTTTCCCAAGTGATTTTATATCACATATGTTCTTGTTTTACAAAGATATATACAAGAATAATCAGTGTACGGTGATGGATAATCGGTGGTGGCGCTACAGTCTTTTTTAATTTTATAAAGTACAGTACCCACGTTAGTAATCGGCATCTAATTCCCAAATAGGAAACTAGCCGTCAAGATCCCTCCTGCGCTACACGCTTTACAATAATCAAACAACACGCGAGCAGAGCTCATAGTTTGATGCAACAAAGTGTATTGGAGAGGATGTGATGCGGACTCCTACTTTGGCGTGCAGAAATATAGTTTGAGTCGAAACTGGAGAGACTACGCACGACCAGCTCGGCCCTCCTCGAGGGAACAAGACAAGTGCCGTGAGAGAGCTATCCATCTACGTACAGCTTCAGTTGTATTCACAGTATCTTCGGTAGAATTTGCCTCGGCCGGAGTTTACTATCAGTCTGGTCTTTCTAGTGAACTATTAGAATATACAACACATTACTACAGGTGGCACCAAAAACGTCTTTTCACAGTTCTTTCGCCAGGAGGGGATGCCAAAGTACTAAGTAACCTTCAGTCTGGCTTCTGTTGAATTTTATCATGCATACCACAAGTCTACTGATACTGTATCCTCTTGCCACGCAACTCTATAAATGTCTGCCATCCCTCCTCTCTCTTTGCAATTTTTCTTCCCTTCTTCTCATTATACAATTTCTCTCTTTTGCCTTCACCCATATTTCCCCACACACAATTTATCACATCCATAACCTTACCCTTTCTCACACCTGAGGTATTCCTCACTCAAGTCTTTCTCCTATTCCCTATTATATACCTTCACCATGTTGTTCTTTCAGTTTTGGCTCGTTGTCATGGCGAGCCTACTCGCTGCTGCGAGTAACATTGCCGACGCTACCAGCGTCGCCATGGCCTCGGCCAACGAAAATATCTTCCCCCATATGGACCTCGCCTTTGGCGGCGTCCGTGGTGTACCCGGCAGAAAAATCAGCCGCCCGCAGCAGAGGGACGTCTGTATGTCAATCGAGGACGGCAAACCAGCGAATTTTCATTATGACGACGCCGACCAGTTCGTGGTCATGGACGGCAACCTCTGCAAGCCGGTCCTATCGATGGTTGATGACTCCTGCGCCGCTCACATGGACATTGGCACTCGTTGCGCCAGTTTTTGTCAAACGTCCATGTTCCATTCGTTTGGCACACCATACGACCTCATGCCTGGCCACGTCTGCCGCGAGGGTGAGCAGTGCGAGCTCAAGCATGAGAAGTCCAAAACACTCCAGCTCAGTAACAAGGTCGTCGACCGCCACGCCAAGGACACTACTGTGTCCATTACGCCGGGCGCGACCTGGGGGTTCGGCACTACCGATGTCAGCATCGACATCCCCGGCACCACTCGCAAGCGGGACATTGTGCTGAAGCAAACACTGCGCCGTCGTACCACAGGCGATAAGCCCTCGCTGACCGGCTACCATGTCATCGACTCCATCATGCTCAAGATGCGCGAGCAGGCAGATGCGGAGGCCGCTGGCATGTTGTTCAGCACAGAGTCGCAGCCCCTGGGTGTCTACGACGAGTTTGACGAGGACAACGTGGCTGAGGAGCACGGCAATGGCACGGCCATGGGACACAGCAACGGTACGGTCATGAGCTCAAACGCTAGCATGGATTTGGACATGGCCCTGGCACATAACGACACAACCAACCTCGTCGGTATCTTCAAGGGCATCAAGGGCATGTTCAAGAAGAAGCCCGCCGCCCGGCCCCAGAACAAGGCCACCATCAGCCTGCCCTTGCCCACGATTACCGATCCCACCGGCTCGCTGAGCGCAACCTTTACGCGCCACTGGCTGCACGAAGAGGTGCACACTCATTACCGTGCATCGCAGACCGGCGAGTTCACTTCGCTGACCCATAAGCAAGTGCCCGGTGACGGTTGCGGCAGCTTCTATCTCGTGCCGATTCAGATTACCTCATGTGGCTGGCAGGCTCTGCCCCGCGTCCCCCGTCACATGCAGGAGGACGTTTTGAACTGGCTCGCCACCTCCAGCATTGACGACATCGACCACAGTGATTTCAAGCGCGGCCTCTGGTCCCGCGACGGCTCCCACTCGCAGCGCGGCCGCTACCAGAAGCCCATGTGGCCCATCGGTCCCGGCGGCTGCCCGGCCACGTACCACGAGTTCCCGACCTGCACGAGCTCGTTTGCCAAGAACGCCGACGGCAGCGCCATGGGCCGTGTTGTCTATGTGAAGAAGGATTGCGACAGCGGCCGCCCGTTGCACCACACTCTGCAGCCACGGCCATTCCGGGAATCGGTTAACTTTGAGGATATTTTCCAGGCTCACCTGCTCAAGGACCCGCGGTTGTTCAACCCGCACCTTGGCCATCTGCCGCCCCTGGCCAAGGCCAAGGATCCCGTGGCCCCCGTTGCTGTCAAAGAAGATGCTGATACTGATGCCGCTGATGATGCTGACGATAACATGGATGGCTTCGAAGATGTCGACGACGAAGTGGAGGAAGCTGAGGATGACGGTGACCTCTACTTCGAGGACGCCGACGAGACCAACGATGATTCCAACGATGACGCCAACGATGATGAGGAGACTGACGAGTAAGCGAATTGCCGCTCTCTCCCACATCTGTCTTCAAGCGATGGTGTTTTGGTGAAGTCGCCCTGTTCTGTGTTTTGTACTGTATTTGGGTTTTGGACGATATAGAGATGAATATACGTAAAGAGTGAAAACCTTACATTTTTCGAAGTGAAGCCTCAAGTTGCACAAATCGATAGCATCGTGTGATGCCCGTCTTGCTTACGTAATACTCCAATGCATGCATAGATACTACAAAAATCCAAGATGCAATAGATACACGGATAAATCATCCCAAGTGCCACTAATCAGTACCGATGGTAAAATACCCTCTGGCCAGGGTGATAACGTGAGGTGCAGCGGGGGTGGTTGTGGTGCTGTTGTCGGGCTAGCCGGGTGCTGGCTCCTGGAGGCTGAGTGCCAAGGCGGCACTCTCGCAGCCTCCTCGTGGCCAGGAACCACCCGATGACTTTTGAAAATCGTTTCGGGTCATTCGACGCCTCTTCCAAATCCCGTCTTCCTTGAAGTGGCGGCAATCTTTTCCGGTCCTCCAGTTCGCAGCCCAAGATGATATGATCTGCCGTTTCCTGCACCTCGTCTTCCCCTCTGCAGTCGCACCAGGGATAATTATTTGGTACGTTCCTCCCAGACAAGTACTGTCGTAGCCCGATGTGCCCTGATCTGACTTGCACTAGATACGAGGCATCGTGCCTTGTCAGTCCCCTTCAGATCTTTCTGGCTCTGTGCCATGGCAGTCGGGTCCTTGGCCTTCTCTGGTGCACATCTTCCTCGGCGCGCAACTCTTCCTGCTGCTGACTTTTGTCCCCTCTACTCGTGCCAATGTCTTATTGGGTCGGGGACGTCGGCCGCTCTTCTTCCCCGGGATTGGCTGGCATCCGCGATCAGCTTCTTCGACCTGCTTCATGTCTCCTATCATTTCCCCCCTTCTCCCGCTGCTCTTTCCTCAAACCTTGCCGGCTGCTTGGCCAGAATAAAGACAAAGAGGCATGCAGTTTAGCTCCGCTTCCAGGACTCGGATGGGCGTAGACTTGTAGGCACCTGTCACCATACGTAAACATTTGTTTTGCTCTGCGTTCAGAAAGACTAAGCTACAAAACCATTGATATAGCTATCTATGCAATACAACGTGAACTTTTCAATCAACCTGCACAAATGCCTTCTCGAGCAACAGCTGCCTGACGGATTCGTAGTTGTTTTTGGCGGTCAGTATCGATGCCGTTGATCCTTCGACATCCCTCGCCTCGTCCTGGGTGCCGTTATCGAGCAGTAGCCGTGGGATATTCTCAGTGACATGTCTAAGCGCTGTCCAGCCACCGTTATCCTTTGCTTCAACGTCTGCACCTTTATCGAGCAGCAGTCGGACAACAGCTTCATGGCCAACCATGGCGGCAAGAATCAACGCTGTCCCGCCATCGTTCTTCTTCGCCTCGACGTCGGCACCTTTCTTGAGCAGCAGATGTACAACAGCTTCGTGCCCCTGTGTGGCAGCATACATCAACGCTGTCGAGCCATCGTCACCCCTCGCCTCGACGCCGGCACCTTTCTCGAGCAGCAGTCGCACAACAGCTTCGTGACCAGAATAGGCGGCAAGTATTAACGCTGTCGTGCCATCGTTCTGCTTCGTCTCGACGTCGGCACCGTTCTCGAGCAGCAGTCGGATAACAGCTTCATGACCTTTTGCGGCGGCAAGAATCAACGCTGTCCCGCCATCGTCCTTCTTCGCCTCGACGTTGGCACCTTTCTCGAGAAGCAGCCGGGCAACAGCTTCATAGCCATACCTGGCGGCAAGACTCAACGCTGTCCCGCCATCGTCCTTCTTCGTCTCGACGTCGGCACCTTTCTCGAGAAGCAATCGGACAACAGCTTCATGACCTTTTGCGGCGGCAAGTATTAACGCTGTCCCGCCATCGTTCTGCTTCGTCTCGACGTCGGCACCGTTCTCGAGCAGCAGTCGGATAACAGCTTCGTGCCCCTGTGCGGCGGCATGCATCAACGCTGTCCAGCCATCGTCACATCTCGCCTCGACGCCGGCACCTTTCTCGAGCAGCAGTCGGACAACAGCTTCGTGACCATAATAGGCGGCAAGTATTAACGCTGTCCAGCCATCGCCCTTCTTCGCCTCGACGTCGGCACCTTTCTCGAGCAGCAGTCGGATAACAGCTTCGTGACCAAAATAGTCGGCAAGTATTAACGCTGTCGTGCCATCGTCCTTCTTCGCCTCGACGTCGGCACCTTTCTCGAGCAGCAGTCGGACAACAGCTTCGTGGCCATAATAGGCGGCAAAAGTCAACGCTGTCCAGTCATCGTCCTTCTTCGCCTCGACGTCGGCACCTTTCTCGAGCAGCAGTCGGACAACAGCTTCGTGACCATAATAGGCGGCAAAAGTCAACGCTGTCCAGCCATCGTCCTTCTTCGCCTCGACGTCGGCACCTTTCTCGAGCAGCAGTCGGACAACAGCTTCATGGCCAACCATGGCGGCAAGAATCAACGCTGTCCCGCCATCGTTCTTCTTCGCCTCGACGTCGGCACCTTTCTCGAGAAGCAGTCGGACAACAGCTTCATGACCTTTTGCGGCGGCAAGAAATAACGCTGTCCTGCCCCAGCTGTCCTTCGCCTCCACATCAGCACCCCTGCCTAGAAGTAACTCTGTGACAGCAGAGAGCCCATGACGCGATGCTACCAAAACATGTGCGGAAGACTCAGGGCGAATTTCATACCGCATAGAAGCGAAGCTAGCCCACGGTGAGCGGCTTGTCAAGTCCGGAGTACAAATTCTCGAAGCAAGGTCTACCATGGCAGAGCCTTTTTCAAACTCAGCCTCGAAGCAGTGATCGCCCCAGTACTTGACCGAATAGTCGACAAGGGCACCTTGGTGGTCACCTTCGCGAAATGAATCGGTGTGTGTAGAGTTGAGCCTGTCCAGATAAAACATGCAGATCTCGGCGAGAACAGAGTGAGCGTGACGGGTGGTGATGGAACGATGCCATTGTAAATTTGACGAGACTGTCGTTGGTGCCGATGACTGAATGAGGAACTCCCGAGCAGTTTGGTGAAGGAAATAAATCCTGTCGTGATGAACGTTGACAAACAGACCACACAAAGTCCGGAGACGAGACTTGAAGTCCACATCCCTCTCAAGATCGAGGTCGTAAATGGACTGGCCTCGGCCTTGGCTATTCAACCTCATGGCAATGTTCATCTCCGAAAGCGTCAATGGCCGGCGTGCTGCCAAAATGATGCTCAACGCTTTCCTGACGGTCTCCACAGTTTCATCTTCCTGGGACCTGATCAGGATCTGGTCGTATGCCTGGTTGACACTCTTGGGAAGTGTTTGAATGGCAGCATCGATTCCATCGTCGGTTTTTAGTACTATTTTATTGAACCCCTTATCTAGATAGTCGAACACAAGGAAGACCCAAAGGTATGTGCGGTGCTCGATCGCGAGCAGTTTGCTGTTCAGGGTGGTCTTGATCTTGTCGGAAAGTAAATGCTCTTGTGCTAGCTGCTCGACTCGGTGTTGAATGACGGTGTTGATTTCTTGGCTGATCGCTTCGAACTCCTCTTCCCCCGGAATATGAATGCGCGGTAAATAGTCCTGCAAGGTACGAAACTTGCGGACAACTTGGTCGTATGGGCGGCTTGTCATGAGAAGTTTGAATTTGGCATTTGCCATCTGCTGATCGTGGAAAATATCCTTCAGATTTGTTATCAAGCTCTGAAACTGCAACTCATCACATTCGTCAAGGGCATCAATAACGAATATGACAGATCCGGCCTGTGGATCGCGCAAGGCTTCTTTCAGGATTGTCCAAAGTGATGCTTCAGACAGGACCAGAGCTGCGCCCATATCGTTGTAGAGCTCCATAGCGTGTTGCATAAGGGGACGGTTCTTGGCGAATAGCTGGTGGAGTAGAGCACATAGTGCTTGACGAGTCGTGTTTTGGTCTTGCTCCTTGAAGAAAAAGTAGCAGATGGTGGCTGACTGCTGCGCCAGCCCGTGGTCGATCAGATACTTGGCCAGCACCGATTTGCCACACCCGGGGTCTGCCGAGACCAGCAATGGACCCGACTCCTGGGATAGCCACTTCCGATAGTACTCGTGCTGGAGGAACCAAACACACGTGCCCTCGACACGGCGTTCCACGCGGCCTTTGTACCAGTCGTACGCGGCGCCGTTGCCATTCTTTGTGAGGTAGAATGCTTGCAGACATTTCCGTTGCTCGGCAAGCAGCCTTTCTCGTTTAGCGTCTTCTTGAGCAGCTAACTGCTGCTTCGAAACATCCAAATGCTGCGTGGCGACAGATAGGTAACTCTCCAGGGCGGAACTAGTCTTCTCGCTCGTCTTGTTGAGATTCTCAAGCTCTTGCCTTGCTGCCAGGTTGTTGATCTGACCAAGAGCAGTGTTGACTGTCTCCTCCAGCGTCTTGATACTGAGCAGAGTCTGGTCCCAGTCTTTCAATGGGACAATGTCACGGACATAGGTTTGGAAGCGACTCCGATAGAAGCGGAGGACACTGCTCATCTGAAAGTCGAGGATGGCTTTGTAGAGGTCGAGAATATGGGCATTGGCTGCTGATACCAGCGCCTCGTCGACACTGGCGTTCTGGCCAAGGCGGCGCACCATGGGCTCCAGCGCGACATAGTAGCGTAGACGGGAAGTGACATAGACAAAACCGCCTTGGTTGGCCTCGGCTGCGGTTGTTGGATTTGTAAGGAGAGACAGTATAAGGGAGACACCAGACCATACAAGAGAAGCCTCGGGTGAGTCCTTGACGGCACTGCCTATGAATTCTTTCCCCCACAGCAAGAAGTTGGCAGCCTTTGTGATCTGGTCTGCCAGGACAACCTCACGGCCGGCAATCTTGAACGTCGTTTCGTTGTCTTCCATTCGTCGTAGCCCACTTTGGATCACGGTGTCGAGTTGGACTTGACGAGGTGAATGATCGGAGCGAGTGTCAAGGACATGCGGTGCTGGGAGTATTAAAGGAGTCATCTCATTTGGCGCAGAATCTGCAGAAAAGGTTAAAGTCTGTCATGTATTACAGCTTGAAGTTGTGAGGTTGTAATACGTACTCGCCATCTGCTCTTCCTTTGCAAGCAGTTTATCATATCGTTTCACCAGATCCGGTTTCTCCTTTGCAAGAGCGTCGTACGCTAGATCCCAGAGTGACTTTGCGGCGGGGGCTGTAGCGGAAAGGCCGTCTCTAGACTGCTCTTGTAGTATGTGATCGCTACCCGTGGCAGATAGACCCTCCGGCGTGATGCTGGCAGATGGGGTTGCCGGTGGAATATCCTGCTGCGTCCGCCGGCCACCTGCTACCTTCCGGAGGAGCCGTTTGCCTTTGTCGCGAAGGCGTGGCATGGTGTCTGGGTTTGAGAATGTGGTGAGCGTGAGCGATCTTGTTGTGAAGCTTGAGAAACCTCGTCGTCGAAAGGTAGGCTTTGTTGGTTTATAGTTATACCATATCGTACGATGGCCCAACGAAGAAAACCTCCTTAGAATCTGCCTTGCGTGGATGCCCAACCCGGACGGCGGCTCGGTCAGACGGTGATTGGTGGAAGAAAGTATTTGCAGCAAATTCACAGCCACATCACACTGCATCCTCACGGAACGTTGCACTGAAAATGCACTTTTGAGTGGACCTTGGGTGGTTGCCTCGGATAGGTATGTGATGAAATCCGCGGAATCAATAGAAGATAGAACAGTCCCTGGGCTTATCTTCAAGCTAGCCATTGGTGATGATGTTGTTGGTAGGTCAAGGTGGAGGTGAGGTTTATGCGTGCAGGAAGGCGTGGTTGGTCTACGTAACGAGGCAGGCTGAGCCCGCAATCAGCTTCATGGATCTATCTGCTCACGCCTCTTTCCACTTTCCTCCTTCTCCCGCTTCCTGTCAAACAGTGTTGTCAATCAGACCTGTCAGACAGTGGCAGACGGTGTCAAACACGGGTATGTGTTTAGATAACTGTCTTACAGTGTTGTCAAACAGTGTCAAACACGTGTGTGTGTTAGGGCAACCTCCCCTATAAAGGGAGCTACTATCCTCCTTTCAGTTCAGACTTAACTCAACTCAATACAACATCAGACTTCTCTTCTAACACTTCCCTCTCCGTGAACCTTGCCGACTGCTTAGTCAGAAACAGAGGCTAAGAGGCATGCAGTTCGACTCAGTTTTCAGAACTCGGATGGGTGTGGACTTGTAGGCACCCGTCACCACACATAAGCATAGACAACTGTTCTGCTCCGTGTTGAGCTGGGCTATGATGTCTTTGCCCCGTCCTTGTTGGGCACCCAGGGCGTTCTCCTTTGTGGTAAAGTTTTATGCCGCGTAGATGAGCACACTCTGGATGGCGGAGATGTAACTTTGTCTAGAGTCGAGTAGTGATGGACCCCAGGTCTTGGCCGAGATGTGCTTATCTCTGTCTTCAGCTTTGCTTTCGATACGCCGACATAGACCGAGCATTGCTTTGTGCCGGATGTTTTGGTCTGGTGATAATCTGGTCTCGTCCTTCTTAAGTTCTTCCTATCTTGAGGTACAGGACTACACCCTACCTTCATAACCCTTGATTGACATCTACATATATGCTAGAAATCTCGGACTGAGGCCAACCCTTCCTTCATGCCGTTTGTTGATGGCTCCAAACCACTTCGTGGTGTTCCGTCCATCACAGTCACGTGTATAATGTTCCGACATGTCATTAACTATCGTGAACTGGTCAATGGTCTGCCCAGTAGGCATATGCCTTGTCTTACTTGGCAGAGGATTACAGAGTAGCTGACCAAGCTCATGTTACCTGCCGCCTCTCGTCTCTCGTGCTGATTGGCCGGCCGCTGTATGACCTCAGTCCTTTGCCACCAATCCGGGCATACCATGCGTCGTATCCTGATTTGATATCACTCCATCCTGCTAGAGCGTGAGGCGAGCCCTGCTGGGATATAAAGCGAGCACTGACGATGATATGAGTAGCACATCCATGTATCAAGCATCAACCAGTTCAGCTCAACATCTTCATCTTTAGTCTCACCAACTACAACACATCACCATCAATCATCATCAAATCATCAACACTGCAATGCCGCACGTTTCTCATCAGCGCGGCCGCTCGTCAAATGGCCGCGATAACGACCACCGCGTGTACGATAAGCCCAGAAACAGCTCTCGCTACAACAGCACCAACACCGTCCGCTTCCAAGACAGAGACGACGGCCGCGACGATCGCGGCCGCCGCACCAGGAGCCAGGCTCGCTACCCAGCCGATGCCGCTCGCCCGTCGCGCGGCAGACACCACGACCAGCCGTCGCGCCCGTCGCGCGGCAAACACCATGACCAGCCCCGGTCGCCATCGCGCGGCAGACACCACGGCCAGCAACTGTCCACACCGCACCGCAGCGGCACACCGCACCGCAGCGGCGACAGGCACGAGCGCAAGCCCGATCTCAAGCCCGAGCTCAAGCATGTCGTGACATCGGCGCTCGCGGCCGGTGCCGTCGAAGCTTTCAAGCTGCACAAGGCGCCCGGCACATGGACGCAGGACAAGGCCGGGCGCGTCGCGAAGGCGGCCCTTGGCGCGGTGGTTGCCGACACGGCGCGCGGGTCGAGCAGGGCGCGCGGGTCGAGCAGGGCGCGCGGCGAGCCTTCACAGCCTCAAGCCGTCGAGGCCATCGTGGTGGGGTTGCTGTCAAATTTGCTTATGAGCGACCGCCGAGCGAGGTAATTCTCAAACTACTTGAGGGCCTATATTCTGCCAAACCGCACAAGAGTCCGCCATTGATTTTCTTATTTGTACTTGTCTTATTGAAAATCTGCATTCATTCTATTGGCAGTTGCTGCGGGTATTGTCATCGTATCGTACACTCGTGGCGGCACGCTGCACCGCCAACCTAGTCCTCGCGCGGCTCCGTGCCGCCATCCTCGCCGAGCACCTTGCTTGCGGACATGAACCTGTTTATATGAGTATGGAGTGACCAGTAAAACAAAAGAGACAAAAGAGACAACCACGTACATGCCGGCGTGCCAGCTACCGAGCTCGCGGAGGTATGCCGCTTGGGCCGCCGTGACGCGGACGAGGTTGTCGGTATTCGAGAGGTTGGCCGAGAGCTGTGCAAGCTTGGACTGGAGCTGGGCCTGTGGCAGGTTAGTAAGCACGGAGCACAGTTGCGCGGCGGTCGCTTCTGTGGGCGACTCACCAGCTGCCGGGCCTTGAGGTTGGGCCCCGAGGCGGTGCCCGTTCGCGTGGCCTGGTTGTTCATTGTGTGCTGTGGTGGCTGGTGCAATGTGTATTGCGGTGTGTGGTCTGTTGTTGAAGATGCGAATCTACGCGTCTCGCGATTAGCGCGTGTTGCGGGGTGTTATCGGTGCACATAGCGATCCAGTACTGACTGTGGGTATCATACTCTATTCACACTATTCTTGTTGCTCTCATCTTGTTCCTTTTCTGTATTTTCTGTAAATTCTGTATGTCTATTCTAGAAGGATATATAAACGAAACGATAAAGGATATAAAACGAAATGATAAAAGGACAAAAGCAAGTCTGCACTCGCAAGACTGTGCCGAAAAGTTCAATCAGTTGCCTATTGGCGATACGTTGTGTCATCAAGACTGGCTTTGCCAGCTCAGGGCTTGACTCTATGTATGGATCATCATCTTGAACTTTCCATCAGCACGAGACGGTGACGTCTCTGCATTCCAACAAAACAAACCCACAAACCAACAATCCCAGCACTCTCGCCTGAAGAGACAAAAGACAGGACAAGTCGAAGCATCTCCCCCCTCGTCCATCGTGAGACGAACATCTCGAAAGAGACGATGCTCCTTTCAGAGTGTCCAGCGTCCTGCTCCATCGTCCCTCCAGACGAGAGCAGTGGTGTCTGTCATCCCGAGATGATCTCCATCCCGATAAAGGGCTGGATGCCATCCTGGTAGATCCTGCAAATAGCAAATTGACAGGTGAAGCCCCTCGCTCCAATAATAAGCCCCATCGAGTAACTCGTCAATGGCATTTCTGCACCTCGGCGAGCAATCGCATGCCTATCGTAGTCGGACGAAACACTCCCCAGCCCGAGACGCCATTCCTTGAGCCTCGAGTCAACGCCCTGCCGCCACCCCGACCTTCTCCCAACGCCACACCCACCAATGGCCAGTCCCCGCCGTCAGCCAGCAACATGCCTCACCCCTGCCGCCCACCCTGCTCCTCTCTCTCCTCTCAAGCACCTCGGATCATCATCCAGGTCTCTCCCCCCACTTTCCTAAGCTTCACCACCAGACGTCCAATGCTCCGCCCTCCCCCCGTCCCGCCAGTCTCACCCCTTGGCGGCCCGCTCTACTCTCTTCCGCCCACCGAGCCGGCAACTCCTCCCCGTCCTCTCCAGTGTAGCCCCAGAGTTCCCAGTCCCATCCCGAGCACCTGAGCACAAGACTCTATGCCTCATGTGGTGACCCCCAAGGTGATAACGCGGCCCAAGCATACTGACTGCCGGCCTCTCATCCAACCGCCAATACGGGACCCTCTCCGCCCCAAGACTATCTGTCTTCGTCAAGCCCGGCAATCCAGCAAGCCTCCGACAGACTGAGTAGCAAGCCCGAACTCCCGAATCAAAACCAAGATATCAAAACCTAGCCAAGCTGGAAAGCCACCTCCACTTTTAGCCTCTAGCCTGAAAAGCAACCGACAGCGGACTCATATCTTCGTCCATAGGTGGTGTCGATAGCGGAACAGGTAGGGACCAAAGGCAGAAAAGGCAACCAACAAGACCAGGCAGCGATACTTGATAGTGAAACGAAAAGACCTGATGCACAAGACCGCCATCGCCAGCTCACCTTCATGTGCCGAGTAGGACGAGAGAACAGAAAAGTCGAGAGACTGTTGGAAAGGAGTAAAGGCAAGCATCGAGAGACGCAAACAGCTTTCAGCCAGGACAACTCCCTCAAAAGCTGCACAAGAGCGCACAGTGCAGCGGGAATGATGGAAAGGGAATGGCGAGCAAACAACTGACAAAGAACAAGTTGAAATGAGAAGACACCAAGCAAGGCAAGACGAAACAAGAAGCAAAAGACAGGGCCAGGGCAAGATGACAAGGAAAGGGATCGCCGGGAGAAAGCAATACAGACAGGCTGGACAGCAAAGGTAAAGGGTAAGCGAGTTTGGATAGGAAATAGCAGACGTCCCCGTTGTAACAAGAGAGAGCTCAAAAGAAGCAGGGCTTTAAAATGGAACAGCAAGAGATCGCCGACGCGCAGCCAACAAAACGACAGGAACAAACCGGAGTGCAAACGCAAAGATCAGACGGGACGGTAAACAGAACACAAACAAGAGAAGAATGACGCCCCATATGGGCAGAGATGAGCCGCAGGTGTCGTTACGGCGGCGCGTTTCCGCATCGTCTCTTCGTGAGCATCCGCGTCTCGCATCGCCGTCTCTTTCGAGGCCGAGGACGGAGCGCGCGGAATGAAGAGAACTGTCCGGGGACTTTCTCCCAAAGCAAAAAAAGGCATCGAGACAAGCAAGCAAATGCAAGTCTCCGTCTGTAGCTTCGAAGGCGATTTGGTCGGGCGAGGGGACATGGGGAGAAGAGAAGGAGAGAAGAGCAGAAGGTCTGGCGCGAAGAAAAGGTTTTCAAGTGCAAAAATATAGTGGGCCAATACTATTCTGCCATGGCGGTGTGGTCCTATTTGTTAAGACTCACCGAAAGCCAGATTCTGCCAATGCTGACCGCTGTGCTTATGTCATCGATATTATGTCAGCTATATTATATAAGCGCTTTGCTCCTTTGGCGGCATCGCGTTTGGCGTCTTAGGCGTTTTGGGCGTCTTTGGACGTTATTAGGCGCACATCGTAAGCTCTGTGATCAATTAGATGAATCAATTGTATATGGTAGTCGATTGCCAGCATTGCGTCTGCGCGCTCGGATTCGAGGCGCTGTCTTGTACCTCTGCTGCCTATTCCGGCGGATTGGTACTTAGGGGACCTCCATTAAGCTTGAGCTCCCAGCCTCGCGACGCGCTAAAAAAAAATAGGTAAAAAGGAAAGGGACCAACGAGACGAGAGACTGTTCGTAAATGCTCCATCTTGACATCCTCGCCCTGTCCTGGCTCAATAACAGCACTCACACAGACCAGCGACCAGCGATCAGCGATTAGCGACCGACGCTTCTTTGGCGACACTTTACAGCGACCACTCTGCTCACCGACTTGATTTTCGTTTTGCATTGCGTCGGATCGCTTCATCGACTTCACCGCGTCATTGACAGACCTCGACGGCGACGTCTCGTTGCACCTTTCCTACACCCAGCATCAATACACACATACATATATACACATACATACACACACACACACACACACACAATGTCACTCTTCGGCCAGACTCCGGCGGCAGCGCCTAATAACACGATTGGCGACCTCAAGGGCGATGTCGCCGTGACGGAAACCCCCGAGGACAGCATTTCGGACCTGTCCTTCAACCCGAACCCCAACGACGCCAAGGACTTTATGGCTGTCGCCAGCTGGGACAAAAAGGTCCGCATCTACGAGGTCAACACGTCGACCGGCCAGACACAGGGCCGGCACATGTACCAGCACAACGCGCCCGTCTTCTCGTGCCACTTTGCCAAGGACGGCAAGCGCGTCGTGTCCGCGGGCGCCGACAACCAGGCAAAGCTGTGCGATCTCGAGTCAGGCAAGGACACGGTTGTTGCGCAGCACGACCAGCCCATCCGCTGCGTGCGCTTCTTTGACGTGGACGCGCAGCCGCAGATGATTGTGACGGGCTCGTGGGACAAGACGGTCAAGTACTGGGACCTGCGGCAGCAGCAGCCGGTGGCCAGCGTGCAGTGCCAGGACCGCGTCTACTCGATGGACGTCAAGGACAACCTGCTCGTTGTCGGCACGGCCGAGCGCTTCATCAACATTATCAACCTCAAGGAGCCGACCAAGATTTACAAGTCGCTGCAGTCGCCGCTCAAGTGGCAGACGCGTGTCGTCAGCTGCTTCAACGACTCGGCGGGCTACGCCATCGGTAGCATCGAGGGTCGCTGTGCCATTCAATACGTCGAGGACAAGGATTCTGCGTATGTTTTCTTTTCCTTTCCTTTCATTTCTTCTTTCCTTCTTTTCTTGCTATTTCTTTCCCTATTTCCCTTTAACTAACTCTAACAACAGCTCCAACTTTTCGTTCCGCTGCCACCGCGAATCGCCGCAGGGAAACACGACACAGGTGTACGCGGTCAACGACATCTCGTTCAACCCCGTGCACGGCACCTTCTCGACGGCCGGCTCCGACGGCACGTTCCACTTCTGGGACAAGGACGCCAAGCACCGCCTCAAGGGCTACCCGTCAGTAGGCGGCAGCATCACGGCGGCCAAGTTCAACCGCGACGGCAAGGTGTTTGTCTATGCCATCTCGTACGACTGGTCCAAGGGCTACCAGGGCAACAACGCACAGTACCCGACCAAGATCATGCTGCACCCTGTGCTGCCAGACGAGTGCAAGCCGCGCCCCAGCGTCAAGAAGCGGTAGACGCTGGTGGCTGTAGGCGGGCCGACGCGCACAAGGCAGTCAGGGTGGACTGTGGGGCTGTACAGAGGCGAGGCGTTGAGGGAAGCGTTGAGGAAGAAACTATGCAAGCAATTGAGGAGGTTCTCTCGCGCCTCTCTTCTTGCAGGGCCTCTTCTCGCGGCACCTCACCGCAGCCTGTCCGTCTGTCGATTGGAAGAGGCACGGATCGAGAGGGTGAATTTTGTATGTTTAGCACAGATGCAAGGCAGCGTCCATTTTCTTTAATTCATTGTTTTATTTTGCCCGGCTTGTCTGTTGAATCTGGCTGCAGTTGTCTTGACATCCGTCGTGTGATTATGTAAGCATTACACCAGTCGTTACATCATCGTCCAGAGAATGGATGTGTGCAACGAACCAGCGATGCGCCATCCAAACGCGGGGCCACGCATGTGAGGGGTTGATTGCGCGGTAAGGAGAGCAGAGTAATGGATTGACGTGGATAGTAAAGAGGACAGGATATGTATGCTTATTGAATTTAGTACGTACGGTAGACACGTGGGACTTGAGCTCGACTGTTGCTGCTCAACCGTTGGTGCTAGCTTGCGCAAGGTGGGCCGTAGACTGTAGTACTTGCCTGAACTTGTACAAATCGACGGTGTAGCAACGCATCTATCCGCCATTCTCTCTTCAACATACGCCGATTTTCGACTACCAACATGTCTTCTGATCCCGAATTCCCTCCCGGTGAGGCTGCTCCCGAACTCCTCGACGGCCGCCTCTGGGTCGACGGCTGCTTCGACTTCTTCCACCACGGCCATGCCGGTGCCATTGTGCAGGCGCGTCAGCTCGGCGACGAGCTCTACATTGGCGTGCACTCGGACGAGGCCATCCTCGAGAACAAGGGTCCGACGGTGATGCTGCTGCGCGAGCGGCTGTTTGCCGTCGACGCGTGCCGCTGGGTGACGCAGTCGGTGCCGAACGCGCCGTATGTGACGCAGCTGGACTGGGTGTCGCACTACGGCTGCCGGTACGTGGTGCACGGCGACGACATTACGTCGGACAGCTCGGGCGAGGACTGCTACCGGTTCGTCAAGGCGGCCAACCGCTTCAAGGTGGTCAAGCGCACGCCGAGCATCTCGACGACCGACCTGGTCGGGCGCATGCTGCTGTGCACCAAGACACACTTTATCCGCTCGCTGGAGGCCACACTCGCCGGCGACGAGGGGCCGGGCACGGATGCCGAGCGCAAGGCAACGGGCGACGCCATGACGGAGCGGATGCGTCTCTATGCGACAGACAAGACGGCCAAGAACCCGGGCGTCGATGTCTGGTTCTGGGACGAGGCGGCGGCGGCAGTAGCAACAAAAGAAAAAAATGACAACAGCAAAAACGCCGTCCTGCGCCGGCTGGTCAAGGGCAAGGGACCGCAGATTGGCCAGCGCGTGGTCTACGTCGACGGCGGCTTTGACCTGTTCTCGAGCGGACACATTGCGTTTCTGCAAAACGTGCTCGAGGCAGAGGAGGAGCGCGCGCGCGCCGAGGGCTGGTACGCGCCCGAGGCGGTGGCCGAGCGCGAGGGCAAGAAGGCGGGCGACTACGCGCCGGTGTACGTGGTGGCGGGCGTGCACTCGGACGAGGTGATCAACGAGTGGAAGGGCGTCAACTACCCCATTATGAACATTTACGAGCGCGGGCTGTGCGTGCTGCAGTGCAAGTACATTGACGCCGTTGTCTTTGGCGCGCCGTTCTCGCCGACGCGCGCGTACCTGTCGGCGCTGCCCTGGGGCATCCCGGATGCAGTGTACCACGGCCCTACATCGTTTATCCCGCTGACGTACGACCCGTACACGGGGCCCAAGGCGATGGGCATCTACAAGGAGATTGGCTCGCACGAGTTTGCCGACGTGAACGCGGGCACGATTGTGGACCGGATCCTGGCGAGCCGCGACCGGTACGAGGCGCGGCAGCGGGCCAAGGGTGCCAAGGCGAACCTGGAGGAGGCACACCGGCGGCGAGAGGACATGGAGGAGGAGCAGCGGAAGAAGGAAGCAGACCGGAGCGGGTGATTGTTGTTCTTCTCTTATGTCTTCTCTTATGTCTTCTCTTGTGTTTTGGTAAAAACTGTTTCTCTGTTTCTTTTCTCTTTCTATTCTGTTATCTGTGATCGGCGTCGGTTGATAGTGAGTCATGACAACGCCTCAATAAATGATGAGTCAATTTTCGAGTGAAAACAAAATCAACTTGATCGATAGACTACCGATGCAATACGCGCAACGGTCTCGTCTAGCTACGGCTACCCGCGGATATGGCCAAGACTCAATTCCGCACCGATTAAGCCGCCCGCGCAGATATAAACGTAATAGATTGGAGATTGCAAACTAAAGGACTCTTGATCATGCGCGCACCCCGAGCCTCGATGGCAAAAAAAAATGGAAAAGACAAAAGACAAAAGACGGCCGATGACCTCTTATCGCGGCTGTCAAACTCTGCCACGTCCCTTCACCTAGAATTGTAAAGATACTGCGTCTACACCGGTGCCGTATATTGACAAGCCTTCCCGGCTAGCTCCGCCAACCCATGCCGTAGTCCATTGTCCCAACTGTATTAATTGAGTCATCTTTCCACCCCACCATCTGCTTATATCTGTCTGTCTGTCCGAACAGACTTCCGGTTAACAACCGTCCAACAAAAACAACAAACCAACAACAACAACAAAATGTCTGCAGCAGGATTTACCAACAGCCCGGCGTCCGAGACGGCCGCTGCCGAGCACAAGGGCGAGCAGGACGTCGACCTGACGGCCCAGGCCCTCGAGCACAAACTCGCACAAGAGCCCGTCGCCGCCGCCCAGGGCCTCAATGCCGCCCTGCTCACCTACGAGCTCACCTCGACGCCCCGTCCCGTGCCCGCCGACATTGCCACCGCCTGTGCGGGCCCCGAGACCGTCTGCACCGACCACATGATCACCGTCGAGTGGTCCGCCCAGTCGGGCTGGGCCACGCCCCAGCTGCGGCCCTTTGGTCCCCTGTCCCTCATGCCCACGGCCTCGTGTCTGCACTATGCCACCGAGTGCTTCGAGGGCCTCAAGGTCTACCGCGGCGTCGACGACAAGCTGCGCCTCTTCCGCCCCGACTGCAATGCCCGCCGCATGCTGACCTCGGCCCTGCGCATCTCCCTGCCGGCCTTTGAGCCGGCCGAGCTCGAAAAGCTCATGGTCGCGCTCATGGCCGTCGACGGCGCGCGCTGGCTGCCCGCCGGCGGCCCGCCCGACGCCTACCTGTACCTGCGCCCGACCATGATCGGCACCCAGGCCCAGCTCGGCGTGCAGGCGCCCAATACTGCTCTGCTGTTTATCACGGCTTGTTTCCTGCCGCGCATCGACTCCCTCGTCGGCGGTCTGCGCCTGCACACGAGCCCCGAGGACATGGTGCGCGCCTGGGTCGGCGGTTTCGGCTATGCCAAGGTTGGCGCCAACTACGGCCCCAGCCTGCTGGCCACCAAGGAAGCGCGCGCGCGGGGCTTCCACCAGATCCTGTGGCTCTACGGCCCCGAGGGCTACTGCACCGAGGCGGGTGCGAGCAACTTTTTCGTCGTCTGGAAGAACAAGGAGACCGGCCGGCTCGAGCTTGTCACGGCGCCGCTCGACGACCTGCTGATCCTGGACGGTGTGACGCGCCGGAGCATTGTGCAGCTGGCACGCGAGCGCCTGGCCGGCGAGCTTGATGTTGTCGAGCGCAAATACACCATTGCCGAGGTCCAGGAGGCATACGCCGAGGGCCGTCTCGTCGAGGCTTTTGCTGCCGGTACTGCTGTAAGTTCTGCAGTTCTGCATTCTCTCTTGTCCCCTAAAACATTGCTAACAAACAGTTCTTTGTCGCCGCCGTGTCGCTGGTCCACCACCGCGGCGAGGACGTGCCGTTCCCCATGGAGACCGAGATGGGCGGCAAGTACACTCGCCAGCTCAAGGCTATGATCGGCGACATCATGTATGGCCGCGCCGAGCACGAGTGGGGTGTTGTCATCAAAGAGAGGCAGTAGATCCTGGCTGGCGAGGATAGCAAATAGCAAACCTGAAAGAGCGCACCAGGCTGTGCTGCTGATACGTTTGACAGTAGATTTAGAGGATACCTATGCAATAGAAGAGATTTACAGACGAGAATTGGTCTTGATTAACAACCTATCGCATCACTGTAAACTGCTCACGCTATCCGTCCACTGATGGCAACTGACAAATCCCAGTTAATCGTACTTTGACTGTCTCGACAGCATCGTCTGTGCAATCTTGCACTCCTCGGCGTAGATGAGCTTCTTGAACGTCTGCTTGTGTTAGTAGATTGTCGCCAAGGGACTGTCCGGAAGACTTGCCTTTTCGTTCTCGCGCATTTCCTTCATGGCCTCTGCCGCGGCTGCGTCCAGCTCCTTTTCGGCCTTGCTCATGATATCGCCAACATGAGCGCCGCCGCCTTTGGGGGGACTGCCGCCGCCGCCGGTCATCGTCTGCAGCACCGTGCTGGCTTCCTTTTGCGCCGCGCTCCACTGATCCCAGAGTTGCGCCAGATCCGTCTTGAGCAGGTCGGCCGCCGCGCGGATCGTCTTGATGCGGTCAACAACACGCTCGTCCTTTTGCGTCGTCGCTGCCGCGTTCTTCATAGCCGATTTGACGCCTCCGCCGTCCCGCGTCTGGATCTTGACGACCCATTCGTCGACCGGCCGGTTACATTGCGCCTGCTGCCCGGCAGCGGCTGCCAAAAAGTGCTCGGCTTGCTGTGCCATCTCTTTAAGCTCGGCCTCGAGCGCTTCCTGGACATTGTCGAGTCGCTGCATCGCTTCTTCGTGCAGGTCCCTGGCCCGACTGGAGTAGCTCTCTGTGCTGTTAGCTTTGTGCATTCTTTTGGTCATCTTGATTTACATTTATCCGGTCTCTTCCTACTTACCCTGCAGCCGCTTCACAGACTCCTCGGTGTCGACGGCAAAGGCAGGCGCTGGCACCGTCTGAGCTGCTGGCGCCATGACCGGTCCGCCATTGTCGTAGCGAGACGTCTGGCCACCGCTCTGTCTGCGCATGGACTCGAAGAACGCGGTCGTCGGGTCTCTGGTGCGGTTTGGGTTCATATTTAGATTCAGGTTCAGGTTCAAGCCGCGGCGCGTCGTCGACGGCGGTGTCAGATCAAACGCCGCCGTCTTGCTCTCGGCGCTCTCGCCATCCTGTAGCACTGTCTGGAGGCGCTTTTCAAAGATCTCAGACCAGTCCGTCATCGTGGATGTGATTTGCAAATGTTTGGTTTCTGGATGATTTGGGATGAGGCAAAAAGGCAAAAGAGCAAAAAAAAGAAAACCGACAATTTGAGGCCCTTTTTGGGAGTCATAACCCAAAAAAGAAGGCGCATCTTGACTCTAATCCAGGGCGGAAGGAACGATGTACATGCGAGGAAAGTACATCCCAGATTCTCATATCTGAAAGAGGCATGCACTTGAAAGGGAAGGAGCACTTGATGACTGCTTAGCTCAAGTATATGTGATGATGATAAGATAATAAATGATGGTATTGGGGATATATATATATGGTAAAACGACATGATGGCATAATAAACATGATAGCATGACAGCATAAAGGGCCATGCTCTCTGAAGATGACCGACTGTTGAGAAGCAACAAATGAAATGGGAATAGTAAACCAAAATGACGTGTCCGCGCCTAAATGAAAGATGCCCTGAACGCCACCATAGAATGGAATGAGTGTAGCCAGATATGCGATAGATGGTGTAGATGGTAGCGATGGTAGCGATATGGTAACGGTGTAGATGGTTGCGATAGATGGTAACGATAAAATGGTGTGCGCGCAAGGCGCAGGTGCAAATGGCGACGATGACGACGATGCACTTACGGATAGTGCTGGCGCATCATAGCATCATTCGATGTAAAGCTGGACGGGGACCACGGCTCCGATGAGTTGCTGTGATGGTTGCCGTGCTTGTCCTGCTTGTCGTTCTTGTCCGACTTGTCCGACTTGCTCGACTTGGACTTGGACCTGTCCTTCTTGGACTTGTCCTTGCTGCCCGTCCGCTTGTGCTCGCGCTCTCGTTCACGCTCTCGTTCGCGTTCACGCTCGCGTTCGCGGTTGCGCTCCTTCTCCCTCTCCTTCTCTTCCTTTTCTCTCTCCTTCTCCTTGGCCTTGGCCTTGGCGCGCTCTTTTTCCCTTTCCTTTTCCCGCTCCTTTTCTCTCTCCCTCTCCTTCTCCTTCTCCTTTGCCTTTTCTCTCTCCTTCTCCTTCTCCCTCTCTCGCTCCTCCTTCTCCCTTGCCTTTTCTCTCTCCCTTTCTCTTTCCTTCTCCTTTTCCCTCTCCTTCTCCTTCTCCTTCTCTGTCTTTTCGCGTTCCTTGTCGCGGTCGTCACGACCCCAAGCGCGATACTCGTAGTCACGCTCCTTCTCAGGCTCACCCTCGGACATACGCTCCCGCTTCTTGATGCTCTGCTCTCTGTCGTCAAGCACGGCTTCGTCCATATGCTCGGGGCTGGAGGTTCGCGGCTTCCGGCTGATGATGCCGCTGAAGAACTTGCGCGCTTGCTTGCCGTTCCGCAGTATCTTGGTCGAGCTTCCCGTGTCGGACTGGCCGTGGTTACTGAAGCTGCCAAGGCTCAACTGCCGACCCTTCTGTTCACGCCACTGGTCCTCCATCTCACTTCCAGATGACCCCGGCGGTACCAAGGGTTCGCTGCGGTTGTGTGAGATACCGAAAATAAAGTTGCTACTGTTGCCACCAGCATCCACGTGGTCCATCCATGCCGTGTTGTTGCCATATGAAAGATTGATACTGTCGGCAAGGCTGGCCCGCTCCAATCGATCCGACAGGCTTTCTTCCACAGCAGAAAACTGAGACTCGTCTCCATCGGCAGCACGCCGGAGAGCATCAGCCCTTCTGAAGCAGACATCGGATTTAGCCTGGAGCCCAGCACAGGCGTTGTGAAACTCCAAGAGTTCGCCATCAAACAATTGCCCCCCTGGAGCAGATAACGGGTGGGCATCCATCCAGAGCTTCACAAGTGCAGCCAGGTTGCGCGGGTGGTCAATCAGGTAGGGTAGGCTTGGAAAACCTTCGCGTGATGTCGATGATAGGCGGCCCATGATCGTGATCGGAGTGGAGTATGATGCAGGGAGTATCACTGGGGTGTTGGGTTTCTCGGTCGGGATCGAGCAGACTGCGTCGATGAAATCTTTTAGGGTGTTGCGCTGCGCTGCAAGGAAACGGTTCATGGGCTCCATCCACGTCTCCTTCTTTCCGATCGTTGTGAGGTTCGCAAGAGCTTGGAGACCCTTGGCGATGAGCGTGAATGTGCGCTGTGCACGCGGGCGCGGGTGGTCACGCAGAAGGCCAAAAAGCTTTGGGTTCAAAATGGCAGGACAGATGAAGCGGAGAAAGAGAAAGCCCGACACACTCGTATAAGCAACGGTGCGTAGAAAATCGCCATATCGATCGTCGGCGACCGCGCGGATGTATTTCAGGACATGCCGCAGCTCGGGAGGGAACCGCTGGGCGGAGAACGCAATGCAGTCCCATACCTCACCGGTAATCGTCATGAGCTGATCCCAGTGCTTGCCGATGTCTTCTCCTGCCTGGATCTTGCTGGGGTCGACCTCGCAGTCAGGGTTGATCTCGTTGATTTCAAAGATCTTGTCAGACAGGACTTCCTCGAGGTACTCCTTGCCAAGCCGGCGCATATGGAACTCAAAGGACTGTGTCAGCAGCGAGTTGCCACGGAACAGCAGGTTGGCCTCGCCCTGGAGCGACTTGCCCATGTCGCGGACCAAAAGCTCACGGTCGCTTGTCGACTCGACCGACTCGTTGGAGCGGAGGCGGCGGCTATACCGCATCTTCTTCATCGACGTCTGGTTTCCAATACCGTCAATCTCATCCTCGACAAGCGCCATCAGCCAGTCGCTTGCAAGTCCAGACACCTGGAAGATGTTCAAAAACACCTCTGCCAGGCGTCGCAGGTTGCCGGGCATGAGCTCGGCAATCTGCAGGGTAAGGCCGGTGCTAAAGTTGTGAAGGAGATCTGAGAGGCTTTTGTACTCTGACGCAGCCAGCACGGCAAGTTCTTCGTGGTGGACTTTGATGAGCATTGAACCGATTATCTGCTTGTCTTCATCGCGGATGGGAAACCACTGCTCATGGTCTTTGCCCTTCTCGAGGCTGCGCAATGGAATGTCGACCGATCCGCGCTCGACCTCGCGCAGGTTGCCCGATCGAGGAAGACCAAGCGACGCCTGGAGCTGGTGTGTGTAGGTGTCGAGGCCATCCACACTCTTCAGGATGATGGAGAGATAAGGGAGGGTAGAGGGCAAGTCCTGGAACTCGCAATCTTCTCGCCAGAATGGGTTCTTGGTATCGGTCTTTGTTGTAGTGCGTGCGCGCACCTCGCCGTCGAGCATAACTTCTGCGAGATAATTGCGCACCAGCGGATCATGCTGGTCCTTCTTTCCGGATTTGTCATGCGAGCGTTCTTGCGAGCGCGAGTCTTGGGTGCCGTCGGCCAGTTCCCGCGGCTTGATCTTGGCTTCGGTGACGCGCATATTCAGCGATTTTTCCAGGCGAAACAGGTGGCGCTGCTTTGGCGGCTCCTCGCATAGAGGCTCGTCCACGTCAAACGTCGGCTCCGGTTCCAGCGCAGTGTCGTCGCTACCGTGCTCTGACTTGACGTCAGAGATCTCACAAACGTCGTCGCTGCCCACGTCCAGAGCATAGATGTTGGGAACGGCAAATGCCCTCAGCAGGACATACCACACCTCAAAGGAGACTCTTGAATCCAGGGCGATATAGGTGGGCCGAAATATGGACAGCTGGGTCGAGGTCGAGGCGTAAATGGGGAAGATGGCGATGCTGTACTCCTCGTCTAGCACTGATTTGTCGAGCTGCTGGATAGCACATCGGGCTAGCTGGGTGAGCTCAATCACGGAGAGAGTCGTCACGTCGTTTTCCGTGACGAACTTGAACTCGCCATTGCCCTGCAAGATGCAAGAAACACGGCGCCACGACGTCTGCACTGTTTTGCTGCGCGGCATTGTGGTAACACCTCTGTCCCAAAGCATGACCTTTCCAACTTTGATGATTGTGCCCTCTCGTGCCTTCATCGCTGACGTGCGCCTCTTGCTGAGTTCAGGTGCAGAGGCGGTAGATCCAGAGACGCTCACCGTCCGGGTGTTGGAGGACTTGGAACCGGATCCAGTGCCAGATCCGGGCGCCGGCCGTAGCTGCTGCCAGCACAACAGAGCTGCCAGCCACAAGTCAAACTCCTCATCCTCCAGAGGCCGGATGACAATCTCAAAAGATCCTTGGGCATTGGACAGTTCCAGGCACCGACCATCCTGGTCAGGCTGCTCGACGGGCAGAACACGGCACCCGCGCAAATCGGGAATGATTGCTGTGTTGAATGGGCTCTGCTCTTCAGCATCAAACATCAGACTGCCCTTGCCCTCCTCGATGTAGCATTTGCCTTGGCACCATGTGTCTTCTGATATGCCCCGGTACTCGATGTTGCCGCGCATTCTTCCGCAGAGCGTCTTCATGAGCATGATGATCTTGTTTGCTTCGTCGGTCGGGATCGGCAACAGCAAGGAATCAGCAGACGGGGGAGGAGAAATAAGAGGCGAGGTAGGTCGAGAGGAAGTCCGTTTGATAAGGCGCCGACTAGACCCTTTCTTGTCTTTTGACGTGGCGGACGCCGACGGGGCCGCAGACGAGTGGCCCACGCCGAGTAGAGACGAAAAGCTCGTTGTGGATGAGGATGCAGTGATAGCACCAGTCGGGTTGGATGTCGGCGCCACGGGTGCTTCTGTAGATCGCGTAGGTGTGATGAAGGGATAGTTCATCGAGTCGAGCGGTGAGCTGTGCAGCACCGATGCTATACGTTGGTTACCGCTGTCAGTAGTGCCCGTCGATGAGAACGAGCCGACCCTGTTCCTGGGCTCATTGGTCGCAGCGGCGCCCAACATCTCGCGGAATGGGGAGGCGCCGTCTGTGGTATATGTACGAGGGCGGAAGGTTGAGGGCCGGTGTGAGTTGTAGGACGTAGTGCTGTCGAAGGAGCCGGCTACAGCGTCGCTGAACACAACGCCCTGGCGGCGACTGCTCGAGCCTCCATGCTGCGCACCAGGAGGAGCGGACCTAGGCGAACTCTGGGGCGACAAGGCGTTGAATGTATGCGTAGGCGGTGGCATTGAAGAGGCGGAGGAGGTGGACATAATGGACTGATGGTCGGAGACATCAGACGGGTTGCCTTGTGAAACATATCTATGATGCTCAAAGTGTTCTGGTGTGACCGCTCGGATGGTAGGTTGTGATCTAGAGGACATGGAAGATTTTGCAGATCTAGAACGCGTAGGCGTGTCGGCCGGGACAGTCTGTACCAGGGCGTTGGGCCGGATAAGGGAGGCTATATGCGCGGTGAATGTCGGGTGGGAAGAAAGCATGGGCGACTCTGGTAGGGGAGGAAGCTGAGTGATGGAACCAGGCGTCACAGTAGAGGCCAAAATGGGTGACTGAGATGGGGATTGTGTCGATGTTCGTACTCGCGGCCGCGGCAGGGGAGGTTCTGGAGGCGGGGAGGTGGGGAGTTCCGGTATGCTGCCGGGCCGGTCGCGGTCCCGGTCGCGGTCACGGCCGACGGAGGCTCGTCCGTCCATAGTGAGCGAGCTGTGTAGTTCGTGATAAGACTGTGCGAAACATCAATGGCATGAAAGAGCCAGTGTTCTATCTGCGGCGCATTCGGAACGCCAGTCTTTCGTTGGCTAGTCCAGCACATAAAAGCGGTCCATTTGGGCCAGGGATTGCTGTTGAAGAGGAGTTGTTGGTTGGAAGGAATGTGCGGTAAGGCGGTAGGGACTAGACCGATAGAAGAGAGCAGAGAGAGCAGAGAGAGCAGAGAGCGAGTGAGGATTTTGCGCGAGGAATGCAAATCAGAATTGTTTCACGTCAAACTTTTGTCAGGCTGTTTGTTCCCTGCACACACAAGGACTAGTGGCGCCAGCCTTTTGAGTGGACTTGGTGTAGTCGACGGCGTGCAGTTGAAAAACGTGGGCAGCGGCAACGGCAGCGGGCAAGAAGTATCGTGAAGGTTGGAGAAAAAGGCGGCGGGGCCGTGATAGGGATGCAAGGAGCATGCAAGACGATAATCAAAACCAACAGATGGTCGAATGGTGGCAACAGGAACAGAATGAAGCAAGGGAGACCAGATGAAAGAAACAAAGCGCCGCGGGGAAGGTACAAGAAGCCTTTGGTGTATGTAAACTTGTACTCAAGACTGCAGAGGGTCGAGGGCCGAGAGCTGAGTGTACGAAGTAGCACGTATGTCGTAAAGGCTGGTACGGAGTACTCGTACTACCAGACTAGCATGGTGTTTGGCAGCGTTGGCTCCACCGCAAAGTCGGTCGTGTCCGCTGACTAGGACGGTCTAAGCCCAGCAGTGAAGAGTGTGAAAGTGTAGAAAAGGCTGTTTTGATTGTTGCCGTTGTGCCTTGATGAGGGCGTCGTCTGGTTGCCTTTTTGGCAGTTTGAGAGTGTTTGGAGATGTTTGCGCGGTGTGCCTTTGCTGCGACGGAAGGCTACAGTCAAGTGCCGCCGCTCGGTCTCCTGAAGAAGGGAGAGGTGGGTGGAGCTAAAATGTAGTGCAAGGGGAGTGTTGGGGGATGAGACCTTTCCAGAAGGGGCAGCGCATGTAACAGCAGCGGGGTGTGTGGCAGCTCGATGGCACTCGAGGGCAGCTCAGTGCCGCAGAGAGAAGCAGGGACCGGCGTGAGAGGGTCTTTTGTTTCTGTACATGGGAGCTGGGTGGTCGTAATACGACGGAAGTCAGCTCGTAAGTCTAACAAGTCTTCAAGTCCCGTTAACCGAACGCGTCGGATGAAGCTGAAGCTAGACCGAAATGATGGCGACGATGTCCACAAGCCGCGGTGGTAGGAGCGCGATATTATCAACACAACTGACTAGACAGGGGTGGATGGAGCTTGTGTCGTCGTTGGATGTTGTTGGGGCGGGCCGAGGGATGAGGAAAGTTGGTTGTGATCGCCAGAGACGAAGTTGGTGATGTTGGAAGAGGAGGATTCAGGGGTCAGAGAACGTCGTAGTGCAGGATGGAGCAGGTGATTATATAATAAAGAGCGAGCAGAAGCAGGCAGCTGCACGAAAAAAGAAGGCGCGATGGATATATGCTTATACGTAGGGCCTTATGCTTATGATACGATTCCACTGGTTCGGGCCAGGGTCAGCTGAGAAAAGAAAAGAAGGCTCATGCATGCGACATGGCTTAGGAAGGAACGAGCACAGAACAAAAACCGCAGGAGCGGCTAGGCCGCGGGAAGGTGCAGACAGGGTGACACGGAAGAGCATCGATTATTAATACAGCCTGCAGCTCAGCTTTCGGGTATGGCTTGGGTATAATGAATGTGATATACTCTGGTCTGCGGGTGGGATAGCAACATGATGTTTCATTTTCACGCGGGGGTGTTTGTTAGATGGAAGTAATGGCTGGTCGCGTGCGGCAGCTGCGGCAGCTGCGGATAAAATCAAAGGACACAGATAAGCATAAAGGATCAAGGAAGAAGAAAGTAGAAACGAGGAATGAAAGGCGTCCAGACTGATGATGAAAGCAAGAAAGATAAAGGATCGACATATAGGAAGAAGAAAGTTGAAACAAACGACAAAGGCGTTTCGAGACCGGCACAGAGAAGACCAAGGAGAGGGCGTTTCGACCGATGCACGCACAGATGCGTTCGACGATAACTGCATGTACATTAACTACCCTTGACCAGACAAAGCGGCTGAACAGCTGATGGAGACGGTGTCAACAGGGTTGTATGCTTAGGTGGTCTGTGTAAGCATAAGCATAGAGTCATACTCTTATTCGACATGAAGAAACCTTCTTCAATATATCCGTGTATCAACACACCACACAGTTCTGTGACTGTTATTTCCCCGGAGTTCTGCATACTTGGCTAGTCGCAATAGTCAGGACTGACTGGGAAAGGCGGACAATAACGCAAATATCATGTCATCTTGTCGAAGATACAAACCTATCGAGAATAGTAGCAAAGTATCAATATTTGTTATGTCGACAATACTTTATGGAATCAATATTTGTTCATATCATTGTAATAACTAGTGATCTACTAGATTCTCAACAAAATGAATAAAAGGTATGGCTTGCTGTTTTATTATCAACACATAAATCATAAAATCAACAGAATATCTTTCAAGTTAAGCGGTAACTCTACATATTGTACTAGCCATAAGACGGGCAGCACCGGCCGATTACACAGGCATGAGATTGGCCACTGAACATTGTGAGAAAGATGCTATGGGAGCACGCAGCATAGGTTTTGTACAGCTCTTGCCAGGTGATTCACAGCAGCCTATGAGGACTCGGATGGGCGTAGACTTGAGCCTTTCTTTGCAACAAGTCTATCATCGTTGGGTTACATAATCGTGGGCACCTTTCTTAGTAACAAGTTAGCTATCATCGTCGATGTAGGATTACATAATCGTGGAAAGGCAATAAACGTCATGTGATGATCTAAAGGAGATACTGTCTGTGTGATGCTGTGAAATATCATCACCTCAACAACCTGGTGCTTTCATTGTCTTGTGCATTTGTTCCAGATCGACTTAAACAGCTGTCAGATCGCTTGTGATACTGCACTGGCATCTACAGTGGGCCATAGCTTACTCCGTACAAGGCTCAAGCTCCTTCCATCCTGATGAAACATCACGTCATTTTCATCTTATTTGTGCGTCTTGGTGCAATCAGGCTCATTTCTTTTCCTGGAGGACGGCTTGCTAGCCCCTCCTTACCATCGAACCGAGACCGACGCTGTTTCGCCACGGGGTGGCGCTTCTCCCGCGAGCCGTCACTCCTACATTGAGAGTTTCCCCCTCGTGATGGGGGCTTTTACTAGGACCACATACGGGATGGTCCCGTTGAGATATCCTGTCTACATATACATGACCTGGACAGCCGGCCATGACGTGCTTAAATCTGTTCCTTCATGTCCCAAACTTGGAGACGCGTCTTGGACGTGTGCTCTGTGAATCCGCAATACCCACAGTCACCCAAGTGAAGATAATGTCAACCTCGTCGCCATGATACCAAAACAATACTATATTCATCACAATGCTGGATGCAGCGTCAAGATTCTACATCCTAAAAACACCAAACTTGGTGGCATTGGGCGCGACTTCGTTGCGACCGCCCATGGCCGCACGCAGGCCCAAGCCCAGGTAGCGTCGGGTGTGCTGTGGCGGAATGACACCATCATCCTATCTAGTCAGCATTCATCATTAATAACACATAAATGGGCGTCGCAACTCACCCAGAGACGAGCAGAGGAATAAACGGCATCGCTCTCGCGCTCGATGCGGTCGCGCAGCTCGGGATCCGGGCGGCCGACAGTCTCCATGACGGTGGCCAGCTGCTCCGCACCCATGACGGCAATGCGCGCGTTGGGCCACATCCACAGGAAGCGCGGGCTGTAGGCACGGCCGCACATGCCGTAGTTACCTGCGCCATAGCTGCCGCCCACGACAACGGTCAGCTTGGGCACGTCGGCACAGGACACAGCAGCCACCAGCTTGGCGCCGTGCTTGGCAATGCCCTCGCGCTCGGCTTCCTTGCCGACCATGAAGCCAGAGATGTTCTGCAGAAACACAAGTGGGATGCCGCGCTGGGCACACAGCTCGATAAAATGCGCACCCTTGACCGCGGCCGTCGACAGCAGAACGCCGTTGTTGGCCACGATGCCGACACGCTGGCCATAGATGCGAGCAAAGCCCGTGACCAGCGTGGTGCCGTAGTCGCGCTTGAACTCGGCAAATGCGGATCCGTCCACGATGCGGGAAATCACGTCGTGGGCCGAGATGGGCCGGCGCAGATTCGTCGACGCGATGCCCAGCAGATCGTCGGCGCTGTAGGCGGGCTCAGCAACGGTCTGTGCGGCAGAGGCGGACTGGACCGGGTAGTTCAGGTTGGCCACGCTGCGCCGCGCGAGCGCAAGGGCGTGGGCGTCATCGACGGCGAGGTAGTCGACCACGCCAGACACAGACGCGTGCATGAGCCCGCCGCCGAGCTCTTCGTGCGTGACAACCTCGCCCGTGGCGGCCTTGACGAGTGGCGGACCGGCGAGAAAAATGTGGCCTTGGTCCTGCACAATGATGCTCTCGTCAGACATGGCCGGCACGTAGGCACCGCCGGCCGTGCACGGCCCCATGACGACGGCCAGCTGCGGGATGCCCTGGGCCGACATGCGCGCCTGGTTGTAAAAGATGCGGCCAAAGTGGTCGCGGTCGGGAAACACCTCGGCCTGGTGCGGCAGGTTGGCACCGCCCGAGTCGACAAGGTAGATGCAGGGCAGGCGGTTCTGGGCTGCAATCTCCTGTGCGCGCAGATGCTTCTTAATGGTGATGGGGTAGTAGGTGCCGCCCTTGACAGTGCTGTCGTTGGCGACAATCATACAGGTAACGCCCTCGACGACGCCGACCCCAGTAATGATGCCGCCCGCCGGCAGATCCAGAGCGCCCTGGCCGTTGGTGTCCTCGTACAGGCCTTGGCCGGCGAGCGGCGACAACTCCATGAAGCTCGTGCCCGTATCGACGAGAGCCGCCACACGGTCCCGAGGCAGCATCTTTCCGCGTGCAATATGCTTGGCACGGGCCTTTTCCGAGCCGCCCTTTTGTGCATCGCGCGTAAGCCGGTCCAGGCGCGCAATGGCCTCGTTCATGAGCACCACATTCTCCTGGAACACGTCGGCGGACGGGTCGACGGTCGAGGGGATGCGGGACAGTGCAGCATCGGACAGCGGGCCACTGGCAAACGAGGCAATGCCGCGCGCGGTCGACGGCGCTGATGTCTGCAGATCTGGCCGCCTTTGAGGTAGCGATGCCCCGAATGCAGACGGCTGCTTACAAAAGACTCCTGGTGATCTTGCCGATGAAAAAGCCGCGGCCATTCGCGGTGTCTTTGCAATCTGGAGGCATGCTCGACAGACTTGAGGTGCGAGCTGTAGTGCTCGTGCATTTCGGGGGAGCGTCATGGTATCTACTGGAACAAGAGTGCTGAATTGAGCATAGATGCAAGCAAAAGAGTGACGGCGATCGTGAGCTGAGCGTCTCAGGGCTGGCAGGGAGCGTACCACCTGCACTACAGTACATTATTACACTGCAACAAGCAACTAACCCCGGGTTGGCAGTATTGTCTGGGGTAAGGCGCCGGTTTCCGCGAATATCCGCACTTTGCCGCCTCACTTTCCCCATACCCCTCGTTCTTTCCCCTCGTGAATAAGCTCGGGGATACCAAAGGTCTAGCTTCCAATGCTCCTTCCTTGATTTCCTTCGTACCTTTCTTAAGCCGAGAGTACTGCTCACAAGGTAGCACAATTGATCACCACCACTCGCTCTTTCCTTTCAAACAACAGCTCCTATCTTGTACTTTTTTTTTTGTTTTCTGTTTCGGTCCTTTCTATCTCCTCATCTACTTTTTGATTATTTCCGCCGCGCTCAACCTAACCTTCCCATCCTCCTCCCTCAACACAACTCTTGACTTGCACAATGAGTCTACGCACATTGCAGCCACTGATGCGGACTGCCGCACAGTCCACCCGGCCCTCCTTGAAATCAAACCATTCATCGGCATTACTCTTCCGCCAACAGACGAGATTGACATCCTCAAAGCACCCCAAGCGCTTTGTCCCACCAACACCCGAGGACCTTGAGGAGCTGCGCCAGAGCGTGCAGGAGTTTACGCGTCGCGAAGTCACGGAAGAGATCTCTGCCGCGGCCGACAAGAACAACGATTTCCCCGCCGGACTGTGGCCCAAGCTGGGCGAGGCCGGGTTTCTGGGCATCACGGCCGATGAAGATGTCGGCGGCCTTGGCATGGGATACCAGGCCCACTGCATTGTGATGGAGGAGCTGTCGCGCGCAAGCGGGTCCGTGGCTCTCAGCTACGCAGCACACTCGCAGCTGTGTGTCAATCAGCTGCAGCTGCACGGTACACCGGAACAGAAGCAGCGGTTTCTGCCCGGTCTGATTGCCGGCCAGTCGATTGGCGCCTTGGCCATGTCCGAAAGCGGTGCCGGCAGCGACGTCGTCAGCATGCGCACAACGGCCAAAGAGACGACTGTGGATGGCACGGCCGGCTATGTGCTTAATGGCAGCAAGATGTGGATCACCAACGGCCCCAATGCCGATATTGTAGTTGTCTATGCCAAGACCAAGCCGGACGCAGGCTCCAAGGGCATCACGGCCTTTATTGTTGAGACAAAGACGGCGACTGGCTTTGCATGTGCGCGCAAATTAGACAAAATGGGCATGCGTGGCAGTCCGACGGGCGAGCTCATGTTTGACAATGTCTTTGTGCCGCGCGACTGCGTACTGGGCACCCTCCACGGCGGTGCGCGTGTGCTCATGTCGGGCCTCGACCTCGAGCGGCTTGTACTGAGCGCCGGCCCGCTAGGCCTGATGCAGGCAGCACTGGACATTACGCTACCGTTTGTCCACCAGCGCAAGCAGTTTGGCACACCCGTGGGCCACTTCCAGCTGGTTCAGGGCCGTCTTGCGGACATGTATACCAAGATGCGGGCGTCACGGGCATACACGTATGCGACGGCAAAGGAGGTGGACGAGACGGGCCTAATCCGCACGCAAGACTGTGCTGGAGCCATACTGTACGCCGCCGAGCGGGCCACTGAATGCGCGCTCGATAGTATCCAGCTGCTCGGCGGCATGGGTTATGTCGAGGAGATGCCTGCAAGCCGCATTCTACGAGAGTAAGATTTTTGCGCACTGTTCGATTATGAACTTTGCTAACACGATAGTGCGAAACTGTACGAGATTGGAGCCGGCACCAGCGAGGTTCGGAGGATGGTCATTGGACGTGTCTTCAACAAGGAGTACGCCCATCTAGCATAAGGGACGGGATATGGATATGTTTTGTTTCAGCTACGGTGTTATCATGGAAGCCTAGCCAATAGAACGGTTAAATTGGATACTCTGGACTTTTTAAAGGGCCTGACGCATCGGACAGAACAGGCGGAGACCAACGGACGACAGTCATACGGACAACAGTCATACGTTATCTACTCCGTACGTCCAGACAAAAGCCGATCAGCCGTGGATGTCTTTTTCCACATCTTGCGGGGAAGTGGGGGGCCGTCGACTTACAGCAAGTGTGGTACCGGCTTGTCAGACCACCGCCGAACAGCTGTTAGCTGTTAGCGACGCTAGGAGGTCTGAGCTGTCAGATGGGCAGCTCCTTCAAGATGTCCGTTGGCTCTGCTGCGGATCGCCAGACGATCCGGTCGAATGATGTGTTTTTATAAGTCTAGACCCGGCATCGTTGTCATGCCCGAGATAGTTCCGAGTCCGACGGTGAGGAGACTGGAGAATGAAGACAGCCATGACGTCTCCTGCTTCATAAGTACGATGCCACCCACTCAGACCACCCCTCTCGCGTTACCAGACACCTTCTTTGATGACATTGTACGTATCCTAGCTACCTACCCCTCAGACAACCGCTTGGTCTTGTCGGAAGCATAAGGATCAGAAGGCCTATATAAACCGCCTCGAGACGCACAATCCAGACAGCTCTCGAGATGAGTACAATCAAGACTCTCAGCTCTCGATCCATCGGGACAACTCTTTCCAAGCAATTTATACGGAGAAACCACAGGACTGCGTTGCGGTCTCTTCCAGCACTTGCCAGCGGCAAATCGATACGATCAACAACACCATCCGCAGCTCCCGCTTCACGTTTTCGGTACACACCACTGCACCGATTCTACTCCACAGCAACCGATATGACGACCATGAAGGCCCTCGTATACACGGACTCTGGCAGCGTGCAGCTTCGGGACCAGCCCAAGCCCACCATCCAGGCGCCCACTGATGCCATTATCCGCGTCACCAAGACGACCATTTGCGGCACCGACCTGCACATTTGCAAGGGCGATGTGGCCACCTGCACACCGGGCCGTATTCTGGGCCACGAGGGCGTCGGTGTTGTCGAGGATGCCGGCAGCTCGGTGACCCAGTTCCGCAAGGGCGACCGCGTTCTCATCTCGTGCGTGTGCTCGTGCTCAAAGTGCACCTACTGCCGCCGCGGCATGTACTCGCACTGCACCACGGGCGGCTGGATTTTGGGCAACACCATTGACGGCACGCAGGCCGAGTACGTGCGCATCCCACACGCCGACTCGAGCCTTTATAGTTTGCCGCCCGACATTGACGAGGGCGCCATGGTCATGCTGAGCGACATTTTCCCCACGGGCTTCGAGTGCGGCGTGCTCAATGCCAAGGTGGCGCCCGGGTCCAGCGTGGCCATTGTCGGCACCGGCCCCGTCGGTCTGGCCGCGCTCATCACGGCGCAGCTCTACACGCCGTCGCAGATCATTGCCGTCGACATGGACGAGAACCGGCTCCAGGTGGCCAAGGCGCTCGGCGCACACGCCGCCGTCAACAACAGCAGCGGCATCGACGACGCCGTGGCGCAGGTCATGAAGCTCACCGACGGCGTCGGCTGCGACTCTGTGCTCGAGGCGGTCGGCGTGCCGGACAGCTTTGAGCTGTGCCAGCGGCTGCTGGCGCCCGGCGGCACGCTGGCCAATGTGGGCGTGCACGGCACGAGCGCGCCGCTGCACCTGGAAGACCTGTGGGACAAGAACGTGAGCATCACGACGCGGCTGGTGGACACGGTGACGATGCCGATGCTGCTGAAGCTGGTCCGGGCGAAGCAGCTGGACCCGGCGCGGCTCATTACGCACAAGTTCAAGTTTGCCGAGATGGAGCAGGCCTACGCCACGTTTGGCGCGGCCGCCAAGCACAGCGCTCTCAAGGTTCTCGTCGAGATGGAGTAGAGGGGGGCTATTGTCTTTGGAGTATCAATACCAGTCATATACGAAATCAGTAATAAAACAAACATTTATTTGACAAAGGTAGATGACTTCACGTCCTCAATGACGTCTGTAAACCTTCCGAGGCTCTTGGTGGCTATAGTCAATGGCTCAATGTATCACAGCTAGTTCGTCTATCACTATATTGATTAATTTTGTTGCTGTTTCGTCTACTTATCGATTTAGAAATGACAGAACGCTTATGTGAACCAAGTGCCACCCCAGGCACACTCCATCTATGCATATATAACAAATAAAACACCGATTGACATTCTGGATGCAGATACAACAAACAAAACAAATGTGAAAACCCAAGAAGAAACCATTCGCACATAACAAGACTACCGGCTTGACGTTTTGGAGTGTCCAGACGCTCTGGAGTGTCTCCGCTTATTGGTCGCAATGTCCGAGCAAATAGGCGGGACGGCCGCGGCCGCCTCGGTCGTGACACCGCCAACGGCCTTACTGCTGCCTACCCGGATACTGCCGCCTTTGCCAATACCCAGCATGTCAAAGCTCAAACTATTAGCATTGCGCAGCTTCGGTGACGGGAATTTGCGGAGAGAAGGCGCCTTGTCAGCCTGTGGTGGCGAAGACACCGGCGACGTCTCCAAAGATGCACCGGCTACGGCGGGGAACTGCTCAATCACAGACGGCGCTGCAGGCGGCGTGACAGGTGGGCTCCAGGCTGTGTCGTCGTCGGCCAGGCCGTCGTCGGAGCGGGGCAGCGGCGAATCATATGAAGCTGCGAGAACCTCGCTGATCCGTGCATCGACGTCCATGGTCTGCGCAACGGGGCTGCTAAAGGACACAGCAGGACTCCGTCCCGGCTGAGGCAGAGCCGGTGACGCACACGCGCTACTGCCCGAGTCGCTGTCGATGGCATCGCTGTCCCGGTGCTCGTGCTGTTGCAGCGCGTTTGCGGCATTCATACTGGTATGGCGAGCACTGCGAAACCGCGCGTATTCCTCCTTGGTGTGCTCGGCACCGGTGAAGCTGTTGAGGGCGTCGAATACGTGCGGGAACACGAGTGTGTCGTTGTCACGGGCCCAGAGGAAATCAAGGTGCTCGTAGTGGGGGATCTCGCTGGCCACGGTCTGCAGTGGAAGCTCGCGCATCATGGCCTTAATATCGACGAGCGAGTCACTGCCGCCATAGACAAGCACAACAGGCGTCTTGATATTGCGTGTTGGGTACTTGGCGACCTTGGTGTGCTTCGAGTGTGTTGCCAACAGCGGGTGCACGTCGTCGTCGTACATCTGGAACGCCTTGGTGCGGATGATTTGGAACCAGTGCACGACGGACTTGGTGCTTGTGTACGAGTACAGGTGGGCGTAGGCGGCCAGCTTCTGAGACAGGGAGATGTTTTCGGTGCGCCAGCCAAACAAGAAGCTCAGGCCAATGTCAATGGCACGCACGAACAGTGGCGGGTAGAGGACGGACTGCCACATTGTGGCCGAGCTGAGAATGGAGCGGCGTCCAAAGAGGAGGTATATGACTTGCGGCGAGGCTTTGACGAGGGCGTCTACAATGCCGTTGGAGAGGCCGGCCGGCGACATGGCGGGTGCGAGAGCGATGAAGACATTGACCTGGTCGTTGAGTTTCGGGTGGATAGCCAGTGACGCAAACGCCTGGGCGGTGCCCTGCGAGAAGCCAATGTATGACAGCGAGGCCTGGTGGGTCGTCTCCAGGACGTAGGAAATGCTGTCGGGGATGTCGTAGAGGGCAAATTCGTCAATGGAAAAGTTCCAAAACTCCCGGCTTTTGGATGAGGCCTTGACGGACTTTTTCGAGTACTTGTTGCCGCGGTTGTTGCCGAACCAGACGTCGAAGCCACGGTCGACCAGGACAAACGGCAGGCTGCGGCGTGCATCGGTGTTGCAGACCCAGACCTCGCTGTTCATGAGCAGGCCGTGGTGCATGTAAACGACGGGCTTCTTGATGCTGTTGGGGCCGGCATTGACCTTTTGGTCCTCCTCGCCCGGCCGGTGGGCAAGGCGGTGCAGGCCCAAGAGGTAGCCATCCTTGGTCTGGAAGACATGCTCCTCGGCAGTGTATCCAAAGAGACGGCAGAGTTCGACAAAGTCGGACGCTTCGCGGATGGAAGTCGAGATGGCTGTTTGTCAGTACGGCGACATGAGCAGATGGCAGGATGGAAACTGGGCTTACACTTTTTCCGCGCTTCAGCTCGCTTCTGTGCCGGGCTGGTGAGTTTGTTAAAAACCCGTTGCGAGGCACCGTAGAAGAATGAGATGAGGGGGTCGGCTGTGTTGTTAGTCGTGCTGCTGCGAGTAGAAGGAAAAGGAGAGAGATGGATCAGCCATACGTAGAGCTAGGGTGAGGATGCGGATGACGGCCTCGAAAAAGACGAGGAAAATCGAGCTGAAGAGTGCCGTGTACTCAGTCCTGCGTAGTTAGTAAGGCGGTGTATGCGTGGCGATGGGGACCGTCGTCTTCACTTACATATTGAGTCGTCCGAGAAAGGGGACCGACATGATGGCAGAATGGAGTTGATATCTTTCTTTAAGACCAGCTTAAACGAGATGAATGAGAAAAGAGGTGGATGAGGTGGATGGAAGACACAATACGGCGAGCATGCCGTTGGCCTGGTGTCGTGCGTAGTCGGGCCGTCGGAAGAAGCGGTCGCGAGGTCGACACGCGCAGGAGGACGATGAAGGAGGACGAATGGGCGGGAGCTGGGACTAGACACGGCGGTCCGGATGATGCATCTTGTGTTTATGTAAAGAGGCGTGATGGATGGGGGGCCGAGTTGAGAGTAGAAAGAAAGAGGGAAGAAGCCATGCCGTTGAGAGAGCGTCGAGTACTTGTCTGTTAGTCCATTAAGGGTGACAACGGAACAACGGTGATGTCACATGTAATTGACAAGGAGGTGTATCGGACCCACTAACAGCGTGTCGTGACAACTGTATTGGGCTGCTCCTGCATTTTTAGGTAGGACTGCGTTGTACAATGCGTGGCTCGCCCGACGCGTTGGCAGAAGGTGCCGAAGGACTAAGGAGCAACGGTCTGTAACGCCACATGTGGCGCATATGCGAGCCAATCACAGCCGCATTATCAATTGAAGATAATTATGGGCCTGATTTTTGAAGAACGTCTGATGATTTGCGGCTGCATCGGACGATGGCCGTCAACTTGCCGTTCCTCCAAAAACCACCATGCCGAGCTCATGTAAAGATATCCGTGAGTTGCTCGCTTCTCTCTGATGACTGATACACTCGTCTAACATGCAAGGCGCGGCTTTGGCCCAGTGCCTGCAGGAGTCGGACTGCGTAATGGTCCACCGCAACTCGGCCGCCGACTGTCTGCGCGCGCCCCTGTCCGACACACTCCCCGCACCCTGCCAGCAGCTCAAGAAGGGTTTTGGCGAGTGCAAGCGTGGCATGATCGATATGCGCAAGCGCTTTCGCGGCAATCAGCCGGCATCGGCCAAGCTGCTGCACAAAGACGCCGACGATGATCAGAAGCAAGCGCCTGATGCCAACGAGGGATACCAACTGTACGCAGGCCGGTCGGCCTTTGGAGGCGTCGTCAAGGAGACGTCGGGCAACGAGAAGGAGGCACCAGACTGGCGCGAGCTAGAGAATGAGCGGTTTCGTCAAGAGCAGGCCGCCAGGAAGACATAGCAGCCCACGGCGTCGAAGGCGGCTGGACAGCAGCTGTATGACATGAGCCGACGGCACGAGTAAACAAGCAAAGATTGGCGTTTAGGGTTGATTTTGAGCATATCAGGCGGCGCAGAAAAGCACTTGATTTTGTATTTGTATTTATTATAAACCCTCCTTTTAAGTGTGCCCCTCACATTATTCTATCAGGTAGTAGATTTGATTTGATTTGATTAAATTTAACGTCATGTTAACTACACCTATCAGGTAGTAGGTGAGATGCTGGTTTGAACAGATTACACGAGCAATGCATGTGGCGGATGGAAACGCCGCCAAGAATCAAACTTTGGGCATACTTACATTGCAAACGGAAAGGCAGCAACCACAGCAGACTACGATGCCCAAGAGACTACTGCAAGGCTGGATGTCGATCTTTGTGATAACGTCTTGATTAAGAAATGCTTTAATGGGTTTGGAGCTCGTCAGTCATTAACCGAAGAGGACCAATACAAGCTACGGAGTATTGTACGGAGTATGCTTACATACATAGAGTCACCACCAACTGTCATTTCAGCATCTCGCCGTCCCTGATTCCATCTTTCCTATGTAGGCAAGCCCACTACCGGAAGACTCACCCCGAAGATGGGTGCTTCCTTTTGCGGATAGTAGAGACGAGCAACAAGCATCATCCTACCATCTGCATGGCTCAACGATAGCTTTCCTTCTTGGGGTGGCTTCGCTTGCAAGTGCTCGATTATGTATGCTCACTCGCGCCAGTTAATCAGACTTGGAAATGTATGTATTAAATGTAGTCCGCGTTCCTATCGGCCCACTTGATTGTCAACCGCGCTCCAATTTTGCAGTCGAAATCATGTCATGGCAGCGAGAGGAGGCATACGTAAGTGATCCACACTCATTCCCGGCCGTTGGTCTTCCTTACTCCGTGCGTGTGCCGTTCTCTTCCGGTCGACTACCAAGTCAAGGCGTTATAAGCTGACATATCAAGGAAAGAAGACTTGCTTCTGCTGTGTTTCTTTTGTTATCTACAGTGTATGCACATGAAAGAGCACCTCAGCAGGTCAGCTGATGCTGTACATATGTACTCCGTGCAAATACATACCGTTATATACTAAAACAGGGAATCAAAAGACAATAATACCGCTTTTGTCCTTAGGAGGCTTAAAAAGTGGATGTAATAACGCACAAGTTGGCACACTGCCAACGGCCAACAGAGTTAAACCACTCAAGGTTAAATCTCATGGATGAGCACGCGACACTGGCTGCACAGTGAAAAGTGCGGCGGGTTGTCCAAGACATACCGTTACTTGTGCGACAGTAAAAATAAAGGAATATGAAAGCCAAGCCGTGATCATAGTCGGGGTCTCAACCTCCGAGGCCGACATTGATCTGTGTACGACATATCACATAGCATATACTCTGCATCCACGTCCAACCAGCTCGGGAACCAAGGCACAACGGCTGGTCGTCAAGGCGGGCAGTCTCTTGGCAACGCCGTATGTCTCACTTTGTCCCTACAAGATAGACACAACAAAGTCGGTGCAACGGGTCTGACATAAAGGTTTCACTCCGTGATACAGAGGCGGGCTGTACATCCTAAGCCAAGTCGTGTTGAAGGTCGATGGCACGATAGTATGCCACTTGTCCTAGAGTCTATATCTTTGATTGGTTTAGTACTTATTTAAATTCCTCTTCCCTCTTTTCTTTCTTTAGCTTATATTTTACGTTCTTTATTACATTGAGATAGCTCGACTCTCAGCTTCCCCCTCCCGGCGCATCCTGACCTTTAATCTTGGCATCCGTTCTTTTGCCAGTGTTATTGCATTGATCCGTTGCTCCCCATCTTTCTATTATAAGCATGCGCCTGATAACATGCCCCTAACGCCTTGGCAGTCTTGTGTCGTCTTTTGTTCCTTCCTTATGGTTCCTGCTTTGCTTGAACGTTCCTTCTTCTGAATTCTCTTCTTCTACCCCGGCCGCGTTGCTCCTTCCTAACGACTTCTCCACCACGTGCGTCTAATCCATTACAGGCAACTGCGCACAAGACCGGCTGCCATGTTCCTTCCTTATCACGACGACCACACTTACCTTCCCGACCCATAGACTTTACTGTTAAATCAGCCGTTTCTCGCATCTTCTTTTCTCTCCTCACTTTCTCCTCTTTGTTTCTTCTTCCTTCTCCGGCTTAGACCTCGATCCCGCTCTATTATCACCACCTCGACCTCGATATACTCCAGCCATTCGACAACTACGTCACTACGTCATCTCGGTGTCTGACCAATGCGACACGCCGGTCTAGCGAATAGACCGGCGGGCTTCACAGCTTAATCTCTGGCGTTGCGATACCTTTACTCCCCAGCAGACACTGCAGATTGCAGCATCAGCCATGTCCCGCATACTGCTCCCGATTGTCGGGCGGGTGCGCCGTCGAAGACTCGTTACATTGGTCGCGTTATTGCTGATTACCGTGTTGTACTTGCGGTCATCAGCACAGTATGCCGCAAACCTACCACAGCCGTCCAAGTACTATCCCGCTAGCTCCCCAGAAGACGAGACTGGGGCACTGGAGAACAGTCCCGGCAACGCACAGCCTCACCCTCCACCTACATCTGGAGATGAGCCAAATATGGCAGCCTCCGACTCTCACATCCCATCCAAAAATCAGCGGCCACTCCCCGCATCACCAAATGGCCAACTTGCACACCCACCAGCAGACGAGCCAGCAAGCCGTAAGATGGCGTCACCACCAGCCGCTGCGGTGGCCAGTGAAAACCTCGCACCAAAAGCCGACGACGTGCCAACACCACAGTTAGGCACCAAAGGCCAGCCACAAGAACCAAAGGAGGAAGATGAAAATGCGCCGCAGAAAATAGAGTCATCCGAGGTGCCACCCAGAATTAAGACTATTATCGTTGACGGTAAAAAGTATATCGATCCAGGCGCAAGGCCCATGGTCGCCATGGAATACGGCACCACTGCAAGGCCGCCTGTCCAGGGCCTCACAAAGGTCGTCGAAAACCTTCCCGTCGAGCTTATCATTAGCGATGACGACGAAATTAGTGATAATGAAGCGACAACAGTTGCTGCATCGTTGACAGGGAAGCCCCTGCGCCGCCGCCGCTTTGTTTTTGTGGGCGACGTGCATGGCCAGCGCGATTCATTGAGCGAGCTTCTGGAGAAAGTTAACTTTGAAATCGGCCATGATCATCTAGTGCTCGTCGGCGATCTCGTTAACAAGGGACCAGACAGTGCCGGCGTGGTACAATTGGCCATGGATTTTGGTGCGAGTGCGGTACGCGGTAACCACGAAGACCGCGTTCTGGCAGCATATGACTCTATCCATGCTCATAGCGCATACTCACCCAAGGCGTGGCAAGCAGGAGCTTCAGTCGCGAGCGGGCAGATGAAAAAGCGCATGTCACCCTCCGAGATTGAGGCAGAAGGAAAGATGGAGCGTGCATCAGCAATGCTGCAGAGAGAAGGTGATCTCAAGGCCGAAGAGGCCGCCAAGAAAAAGGGCCTTTTAACCCGTCTGGGTCTCCGCAAGGAGAAGAGGAGCGAGGAGGACATGATCGACCACGATAGGATGGTGGCCGAGCTCGATATTGACCCGCTCGAGCAGAATCCGTTCTCGCACGGCGACACGCCTGAGCGCAAGACGGCCGCAATGCTGAACCCCGAGCAGGCCGCATGGCTGTCCGAGCTGCCCGTCATTCTGCACATGGGCTCGATTGCGCCGTCGGCGCTAGCTGTTTCGGCCGAGGTACAAGAGGAGAATGCCAGACTGCCCTTTAACGACGTCGTCGTTGCCCATGCTGGGCTTGTGCCCGACGTTCCGCTGGAGCGGCAGGATCCATATGCCGTTATGGTGATGCGCAGTCTTGTGCACCCTGCCGACGAGGTGCGCCAACAACGTGCCCGCCTGGTTGCCGAGATGCGACTCCGTGCCGAGTCGCGCGGCCGCATCAAGCCGAACCAGCGTGTCAACGTGCCACAGCACCGGGCTGATGCCGAGTTCCACAAAATGCAAAAGGCCGTGTACGGTCCCGACCCGCACCATCCGCACCGCTCCAGCCCGCCGGGATCGCCCAAGAATCGTGCGGGCGGCAGCCCGTCACCAGCTGACCTGGTGATGCTGCCGATCGAGGGACATTTTCGCCAGGGCCAGGACCGTGTGCACTGGGCGGCCGCGTGGAACCAGGCACAGCACGACAAGGTGTCCCCCGAGAACCGCACGACGGTCATTTACGGGCACGACGCCATTACGGGCCTGCTGGTGCCCGAGGCGGTGCCGAGCGGCATTATGGGTCTGTTCAGCGCTGGCGGTAATGGCGTCAAGAGCGGCAGCGTCGTGGCCGCGACAGACACGGGCTACACGTTTGGCCTAGACTCGGGCGCCGTCTATGGCGGCAAGCTGTCGGCGCTTGTTGTCGAGGCGGACAAGGCGGGTCGCGTCAAGTACAGAATCGAGCAGGTGCAGTGTCCCGAGTTTGCCAAGAAAAAGGCCAACTGATGCAGGGACTGGTCTAGAGAACTATCGGCGTTGCTGGTTTTGTTGTGTGTTTAAGCGTTTTTATCGGCAGAGGCCTGCAGCTTGTTAGCAGGGCATGCTCGCGCGTTATACCATTTTGCAGTTCTATTCATTTTGTTTGTCACATATCCTAGACGTAATGATGCCGTGCAATCTTATTGGTATATTTTCATCAAACTGCCCAATCGAGGGATTATTGTATATAAAAAAGTTAAGTTTTCGCATTATCATCCACCGTCCCGCCTGCGGCTCAGCGGCTCAGCATCTCAGCATCTCAGCGTGTCAACGCATAGCATGAACGACTGCATTTAAGCGCTCAGCTTCTCCTTCAGGATGGCCTTGAGAGTCTCGGCGTCAGCAGCAAACTTGCTGATACCCTCGCGCAGCTTCTCGACGGCCATCTGGTCCTCGTTGAAGTCGAAGCGGAAAGTGGGCTCGTCGGAGATGTACGTCTTCTTGGCAATGTCGAGGGAGCTGGCCGCAGAGGCGTCCAGCTTCTGGGGCACGGGCTCGGTCGAGTTGAGCAGGTCCTCCAGCAGGTTGGGGGAAATGGTCAGGTAGTCGCAACCGGCAAGCTCGGTGATCTCGCCAGTGCTGCGGAACGAGGCGCCCATGACAATGGTCTTGTAGCCGTACTTCTTGTAGTAGTTGAAGATGGCCTTGACGGACTGGACACCGGGGTCCTCCTCCTTGGAGTAGGTCTTGCCGGTGCTGGCCTTGAACCAGTCGAGAATGCGGCCGACAAAGGGAGAGATCAGGAAAGCACCGGCCTCGGCGGCGGCAATGGCCTGGGGCAGTGAGAACATGAGGGTCAGGTTGGTGTTGATGCCGTGGTCGCGCTGCAGGATCTCGGCGGCCTTGATACCCTCCCAGGTGGAGGCAATCTTGATCAGGACACGGTCCTTGGAGATGCCCTGGGCCTTGTACAGCTGTGTGGGTTAGTCGACATGCGCTTTTGAAAGCAAACCAAACGAGTCAGATCAACATACGTCAATGATGTGCAGGGCCTTGTCGACGGAGGCCTTGGTGTCAAACGACAGCTTGGCGTCGACCTCGGTGGAGACACGACCGGGGACAATGTTCAGGATCTCACGGCCAAACTCAACCAGCACGTGGTCGAGGGTGATCTCGACCTGCTCGTCGATGGTGCCGGTAGCCTTCTTGCCGATGGCAACGGCATTGTCAATCAGCTTGGCGTAGTCGGCCTTCTTGGAGGCAGCCAGGATCAGCGAGGGGTTGGTGGTGGCATCCTGGGGCTTGTACTTGGCGATGGCTGTTATGGTCAGTAGAAGCTCAAGGGAAGCTCGGAAGACAAGACGGAATGGGAATGGGAGTGAGTTGACATACAAGCAAAGTCACCGGAGTCGGAGACGACAACCTATAAACAGCGCAGTTAGCAAGCTGGCAGCTGATGAGCGTCGGTGGAAGCTCAAGGGATGACTCGAGGCCAGCCGGCATGCCGGATACCAAGCAAGGCGTTTGGAGATGAGACGAGCGCCTCGGGGGGGACAAGCTGAGACGACAAGCTGTGGCGAGACGGCGACGTCACAGGGAATGACGATATCGGCTATTGCCAGCTATGTCGGAACACGAAGAGTAAACACTTACGGTGCCAGAGGCCTTCAATTGATCGAGAGAGCTAGACATTGTGATGTGTGGGGAAGGAATTGTGGTGGTTTGTATGGTTGAAGCCGAAGAGAGGCGATTGAGTTGGGGATGTTTAGTAGAGAGAAGGAAGAAGGGAGGGAGCAAGAGTATTTATTCTAGACACTCCTATTGCTACGAGTTATTTCTATAAAACCGGTAAATTGTATTATTTGTATATTTACAAAGCTATGCTCCGTTGTAGAAGGAGGGGGGTCACGCTTTGCCCCTCTATTGCGTCGTTCTTTCCCTGTCCGACCGTCTCGCCTGCACCTGCGATCACGTTCCGGCAGCCGCTTCACCCCATTGGGGTTCTCCACGCCACGGCTAAATTGCAAGTTTCATAACAGCTTTAGTTGTTGATGTCTACGGAGTAAAACGTACGTACTCCCCCGTGGTTGTCTGATTCACTGTGGTGCGTTCGGTGCAGTTCTCGGTGCGTTCTATCTGCTTCGATTTGCAGGAGATGAGGTCATCCCGCGCCTTCCTTCTCGTTCCTGATTGGAATCGGCGCTCGCGGAAGGCAAGTGCGATCCAGTATCACGCGAACGGAAAAGGGCATTAGCGGTGGAGATATCGGACCCAAGTCGGACCACAGCCTCCCGCTGTCGAGAATCTCAACAGGCCACCATATCCCACGCCGTCGTTCTTGCTTATGTCACCTTGAGTTTTCTAATATCTTATTAATCAACGATTTGGCATCAATTGTTCACATTTACATAATCGATCAAGCACATGTCCGTAGCCCGGCTTTAAGTCAGCGACTTGCTTATTCTTACAGCCTGAATCAGCCTTGTTTACTTTTTCCTTACAAATAGTATTAGCCTGAGCAATGCTTTGTAATAAGACGATGTACCTGACCAAGCCTTTGAATCGACTACAAACCAGAAAACAATAAGCCGTAACGGTCCCAAGATGGCATGCATTTCCATAACAGCCGATCCGATGCTCATCAGTCAACTGCTGCGCCTTTTTCATCTTGGGCTGTTTCTACATGTAAGCATAGAGCACGCTTTTGTCTTTTGTTGGGATAGCTTTTTGGCGGGGGAGGGGTCTGGTCTCCACTGACTTGTACACCGTGCTGTTGCCAGTTGGCAAAATCTCGTCAGCTGTCACTACACCTTATCTCTTATCACCCTGCTCCAGAGAGAGCTCGAGCAGGTCCACTTTTATATATCGAAAATATCAGTCTCCAACCTCGCGTCGTGGTGACAACAAGGCTACGGCATCTCGACCTTTTCCGACTCCTCCCCCCCCTCCACCACCATCTACACGCAAAGATGAGCTTCACACCCGTCAACCCGCGCCCCATGCTCCAGGAGCTCGTCGGCAAGACCGTCGCCGTGCGGCTCAAGTGGGGCGAGACCGAGTACAAGGGCTCGCTCGTGTCGATTGACAGCTACATGAACCTGCAGCTGTCGGACACGGAGGAGTACATTGATGGCGAGAGCACCGGCCAGCTAGGCCAGGTGCTGATCCGGTAGGTTGGCGTCTGTCATTAACGTCAACGCGCATATTGCTAACACCACTAGGTGCAACAACGTCCTCTGGATTCGCGGCGACGACAAGGACACCAAGATGGAAGATTAGCCGGTAGCGGCGAGCTGGCAGACTGGCGAAGCCGGCGGCGTGATCATCACGGCGTCACCGGAAGAGGGGACGATTCTTGCTGTAGCCCATCTACACGGGACAGCTGGCGTTTTTGCTTGGTTCAATATTTTTAAAGCATCGTTCTACGTGTTTTTGTTTGCTATTTCTTGTCGTTGCTGCTACTTTCTTGCTCTCCGTGTTTTCAGATACTCCATCATCTTTGCTTACACCCCGAAGCAAGGCGTCCAAGGGAATCAAGTGCATTTGTCTTTACGTCTACGTCTTTACGTCTTTAACATGTTCCACAGGAGCCGAGCCGGCAGCGGTGTCGAAAGTGGTGGCTCAGCAGTGTCCGTAAACTTGCAATATGGGCAGACGAGACCTAGGGACATTGGTCATGTTTGCGTTCAGCCGCCAGCCACGCTGGACATCTGGCCTGGTTGACCACACCCTTAACGGTGAAGCTACCGTGTGACGCTTCGCAGAGGACTGGCACTGGTTCTGTTGACCGAGGTGATACGAATCGTTTCTATGACAATCTGTCTGATATCTACACTAATCACCTTGCATCATTCCATAAACAAGACTTTTATTTCCATCCCTTTATAATGCCGTTACCTGTATTTTGTTCGTCCTGCCTCGTCCAATTTTGTTTACATCTATCACCAGCCCAAGCTGTGTATCCAGACTATGCATTTAAGAAAAAAGAAATAGACAAGAAGAAAGGATGGCCGTCAAACGTCGTAATCGCTTAGCTTTTTTGTTTTTAAAAGACATTGTAGACAAGCACAACTGGCAAAGCAGTTGTCGTCTAGTCCTCGGTAATGTCACCGTACTCCCACATGCCGTACTTGTCCTCCTTGGCAGCCTTCTCGGCATCGCGGAGAACCTTGAGCGTCGGCTCAAAGACACTGCTGCGCTCCCACGTCTTGAGCTTGCGCGGCACCAGACCGTGACCGTTGAGCAGCACCTCGCGGTTGAGGGAGTCATTTCTGTCTGCACTGCCGGCCTTGGGGTCGAAGATGGTAATGTAGCTCAGACCCTCCTTGGCGTCGACAAAGTCGAAGCTGGCCACCAGCTGCCGGCCCTCGGTGCACTCGGCCACAAAGTTGACAGCGTCGCGGAAGTAGTCCGAGCCCGTCGGCAGCTGCACAAACGACAGCACGGCGTCCGTCACCTGCGGCTTGAGCCGCTGCGTGCTAAACGTCGTGTCCAGCGGACGCAGCTTCGACCACGGGATCTTCTCAGAGTTGCCGTAGTCAATGTACACAACCTCGGCAACCTTGGCCGTGCGGTCGTTGGACCGGATGCGCGCACGGTACCACTGGTTGTCCAGAGTGAATTGCGCCGACACGTAGTCGCCCGTCTTGGGGTTGCTGCCGATCGAAACCTTGTTCTTGCTGTCCAGGTTGAACTTGCGGAACTCGCTCATCAGCGTCTCCAGTGATGCCGTGCCCTTGCCAACCTCCTGCACCTTGAGACGGCCGTTCTCGTCAATGTGTGTCACAACCACGTCACGGTAGTCCTGCGGCCGCGTGGCGAGTGTGGCGCCCTCGCCGCTCGTGGCAGCCGAGCCCGCGCCGTTGGCAGCACCGCTCTCCTCCTCCTCGGCGGCCTCGTCCTGCGACGGGTCCCAGTCGTGCCACAGACCCTTGCGTGCCTCCTTGGCACGCTTCTCTGCAGCGTTCAGCTCCGCCGCGTTGCCCGACTTCTCCGCAGAGTACTGGTGCACAGAGGCGAGACCCTCCTCGACGAGCACCTTGGCGAAGCTCTCGCGGTTGACAAACAGCTCACCGATGAAGCCACCCGTCTTGTCGACATCGAAAACGTCAATCTCGCAGTCGCGCTGGTTACATCTCCGGTTGGCAAGCTCCAGAGCCTCTTCGCCAAACGGCTCGCCCTTGTCCTGCACGTTGCGGCCAGGGGCACGCGGCGCGCGGATACCAGCCAGGACCAGCGTCAGCTTGATTCCCTCACGGGGCACAAGAATGGTAAACCGGGAGCCGGACTTGCAGAAATCGACAATACCAGGCACCTTCTTCTGGCGCTGGAGTGTAGCGGCCTGGATCTTGGCGCGCTGCGCCGTTTCGGACGCATCGATAAACTGCTTGATCTTGGGTGACTTGCCCGACCACATGCCCTTCTTCGCCTCCTTGGCCACCTCCTGTGCTGCCAGCAGCTCATCGTAGTTGGGTGCGCGGTCCGTGTCGTCCTTGCGGTGGCGGATAACAGAAGCATAGCCGTCCTGGACAACAGCCAGGTTGATGTTCTTGCCGTTCTGGGTGACAGTGGCAACATCGCGGGCCTCAAAGTCGTCAGTGGCAGGGCGCGAGCCGTCAATGGTGACGCGCACGTGCTTGCCAATCAGCTTCTTGCGCAGGTACTCCTTTGCCTCGTCACGGAACGCGGCCTCGGTAGCCTCGTTTGTGCGCGGGCCACGGATGCTGCTCAATTGAACGCTGATTTGTTAGTTGAGATTAATTGACGACATTTTGGAGGAAACTTACCGCTTCTCCGGACCAGCCTTGCCGCGGACAATAATGGTGTCAGCGCTGATAATCTTGACAACGGTGACATCAGACGAGCCCTCGGTCGTCTTGGCGACGTGGTTCTTGTGAAGACGCTTCTTGCCGGCCTGTGCGACCCGCTCGGCTTGGCGCAGGGCGGGCATGCCGTCGCCGAGCATGGTCGAGTGGAAGTCGTTGCACCGCGCATAGCCCTCCTGCAGCAGAAACTCGGCAATGTTGCCGCGGGGGTGGATCACGGAAGCGACAAGCTGGCCCTGGGGGCTGACGCCGACAATGTGAATCTTGGCCTGGCGCTGCTGTAGCCGCTGCTCGACAAACTGCTGTGCCTCCTTGCCAAACTCCTCGGCGGGCTGCGTGGTGCCGGCGGAAGGGTTCGTACGCTCGGTAGCAGGTGTGCGGATACCGGCAACGAGCGTGATGACCTGGGCGTGCTTCTTCTCAGACAGCAGCAGGCGCACAAGCAGACGATCGCCAGAGAAGACGCGCTCAATAATACCGTCGACGGTCTTGCCCTTCCATTCCTTCAAAAAGTTGGGGCCGCCGAGGTCGTACTGAACGTCGATGCTTCCGTTTGCGCCGGAGAAGATGCCACGTGCTTCAGAGCGGGCGGTGCTCTCGAGGTCGCGCAGGGTGTCGATCTGCAGAATGTTGTCTTCGTTGTCCTCCTTCTTGCCGGCATCCTCGCGGACCTTGAGCCAGCCGTTCTGGACGAGAGAGTCGGGCAGCTTGGGGCCGTCCTTGATGAGCACGCTGCCGTAGTCGCGGTTGGAGCTGGGCACGGTGTAGAGGACAGTGCACTGGACCTGCTTGCCAATCACCGTGGTGCGCAGGGCCTCACGCGACTGAAAGGCAAACGGCTCTTCGTTGTCTTTGCTCAGACGGGGAGCGCTGACAAAAGCTAGGGAAAAGGTGCGCTCGAGGGTGGGGTTGTTGGGGCTCGTGAGGACGAGAGTGTCGCCGCTCAAGACGGACTTGACGTTTGCGATAAAAACCTTGGCCATGGTGTCGAGAGTAGAGGTAGACGTGAGTGGGGGGGGAGGGGGGTGGGGGATCTAGAAGTGAGACAAAAGACGGTCAGTTACGGCTGTTGACGGCACAATGAAGCTGAGGCAAAAGAAAGGCCAGGTGTCTCGGACATGGTGAAACAGGGATGAATGCCGAGTCGGGGTTGGAGCTTGAATCAACAAAGCATTGTCCGTAGGAGAAACAGGGAGCTTGTGCAAGCTGTGGTAAGCCATGGAAAGCTGTTGTCAAGTTCTTGTGGTGATGCAATGGCTCGATCGCTGCCCGACATAACGATGCGCCTCATGGCCAGACGGCGACGAGGACTCGGCCTGTAGACGGTGATTGGCTGACTGTGAGGCACGAGAATCTCTTTTGCTGGCGCACAGAGATTGTGACCGGCAGACACGGCTTTTGCCAATAACACAAGACAGCTGGGTGCTGGGCACACGACTTACAAAAGTTGGTGATGTTTCTCGAGGAGGGTCGTTGAAGCTCTGAACCAAGAAGCACCACAAGAAAAAAAAAGAAGATAAATACCAAAAGGAAAAGACTGAAAAGACAAAATGAAAAATCCAGTAAAGAAGAGAGAGTAAGGGAGAGATCTGAGCAGGGTGGAAAAGAGGTTGTAGTGCAAAAAGGAGACGAAAAGAGGCCAAAGTTGCGTAGAAGCGGAGAGTGCTGTAGAAGTGACGTTGGAGCAGCTAGCTTGATTAGCTAATATTGTCACGGTAGCGAGAACGAGAGCTGTCGCCAATAGCTACATGTTTGCTCCTTCTTGCATATGTGGACACAACTCAACTGAGGCCACAAGTGGTGTGCGTGGTCGCTCGTGCCTTTTGCAGTTAACGAAAGGGCTTATGTAATGAAATGGTTTTTGTGGGAAGCTTGAGGCTACGATCTACTGGATCTATTACACAATTCAAATTGATTATGTAATCAGCTTTGATTTACGTAGCTTTTGAGCTACCACGTACTACTGCTTCGCTTCACTTTGCGAACTCAATGAAGAACTGTTACAGCATGGCAGTCACTTGCTAAAATCATTGAAGAACTGTTCTTGGCATTGGAAATGTGTACTTGGATCTGCTCCCGTCACCAGGTCCACAGTCCCTCGATATAATCCGCACCAGAGTCGTCCTTCTTTCTTATACTTTTTTTGCCATGACATGCAACTGTCTAAAAGACTTAGTTGGAGATGCCAATGACACCGCAGGCCGGGCGGGGGCCAGCGTTGCCGGTCTTGAGGGACTCCTCGTTGGCGCCCTTGCCAAGATCGTCGGTGCCGCCGTGGACAACAACGGTGCGGCCGATGACGCTCTCGGGGCCGATCAGCTTGACGAGCTTGTCCTCAATGGTGCCCTTGGCATTGCCCTGAGCATCAGTCTTAATGTTACCCAGGTCACCAACGTGGCGGGCCTCGTCAGTCGGGGCACCGTGGGTCTTGCCGTGGGGGTTGACTGATTGTTAGCGACGGACGAGCATTGATATGACGACAGGGAGACATACAGTGAGGGCCGGCAGAAGTGCAGCCGTTGGTGTTGTCGCCAAAGGTGTGGATGTGGAAGCCGCGCTCGGCGTTGGCGTCGTTACCGGTGATGTCGTAGGTGATGACGGTGGGAGAAGACTCGCTCTCCTGGACGAGGGTGACGGTGCCGGACACCTTGGCGTCACCACGGATAACAGCAACTGGATGGTTAGTATGGGTCTTTCAGGATTATCTGTGGTCTTTGGTCTGTTGTCTGGTCTATCGTCTGTTGTTTGCCGTCCGTCTGCTGCTTGCTGCCGCCGGTCTGTAGGGTAGAGTAAGAACACCTTGACGAGAAGTAGAGAAGTGGCGGATAGGCCCGAGCAGACAGCCGCTTTGTCTTCTTCAGGAATGTTTTATTCACTTCTTCTTCTTTTCGTTGCTGGTGTCTTTAATTTACCCCAGACGTAGCCCAACAGGGAATTGATCGATATCCGGCCCAACGCGCCACTCGGGAGCTTAAAACTTGCTCATCCGAGCTGCGTGAGCACATTGGCGCCGGCTCGGTCGCAGCCGCATGGAAGAGTATAAAAGACAATTGGTTCCTTTATCTGTGCTTCTCTTTCGTTTCTTCTTGACTGCAACCTTTCCGAGCAGACTTCAGACAGCTCGCAGACAAAATCACCAACCGACAGACAACAGGAGCAGGGTGATGACTGAGGAGGAAGAGAACGTACCAGCCTTGACCATTTTGATTGATTTTGAGGGTTGATTGGGTATTGGGAGTGGGTTGATGGATTGAACTTGAGGTTACCCGGAGGAAGAAGAGAAGAGAGAAGAAACAAGAGAGGAGAAATGAGGAGGAAGAGGGAATGACGAGCGGAAATAGGCCACAGCGGAAGTGAGTAGCGGGGACGGAGAAGCACAGTGGACGAAGTCCAGGGAACGGCGTGGAAGGCAGGCGTGGGAGCGTGGGAGCTTAGGGCGTGGAGAGCTAAAGCTCAGTAAACTAGTAAGTCGGAGATCCGAAGTCGCCCCAAAGCTCGGGAGCTCTCTTTTCTGCCTTGTTTCAACAGTTGTCTGCAGCTCGGCCGCATCTCTACCCTGCCGTCATCTTTGTTTACTTTTTTTATACATACTCTACAGCTTCTTCTGGAGTAGACAGAGCTAGGTGCGACTGCGGACTTGAGCGCTCGCGAAGAGAGCGGAATATACATATTACGTAGTTGGCAAAGACGCCATCGACCAGCACAAGCTCGACCGTGGAAAAAGACAGGACAAGCTACGTGTATCTGATGCTAGTACAGGTATCTGGATGCTACACATGCATATGTAGATGCCCCGCATGAAAATCGTCATTGCGATCAAGGCGGGGTTTCTAGTAAAGGACTGCTGACAAATCCGGCTGTTCGTTGTAAGATACCGGCATTCGCAAACGTATGACAAGCTGGTAAAAATGGTGAATTGATTGGAATAAAATAAGAGACTAAAATAAAATAAAAGATGATCGTACGCAGAGAATGCGGTGGTGGTAGACGGCATGCCGATGGCTGAATAACGACGTTATGGCGTGCGGTAGAAGTTGGATTGTGCAATACAAGACAAGTTCATAAACAGGGATAGCCTGGCTCGCTCATAAAAGCATCAACTGCTAGAGAGTATGCTTGTTCAGTAAAAGACTCCAGACGACTCGTCGGCATTGCATCTTCTTTTCGCGATGAAGCGGCACACCTGCGTTACGTATTAGAGTCAGGCCCGCCGTTGGCTGTTGCAACTAAAACAACGGTCTCATAAGGACCACTGGTAGCACCGTTCAGCCCTGCCGTTTTACTACGTGTCAAGCTTGAGAGCCGCATGCTCAATAGTGACATGGCAGCTATGGTACCTAAGAACTTGTCAGGTCGATGATTGATAGATTGATCATTAAGATATATATGCCGCATAAGCATGACTGGTCTGCGTGCTCGTGCCGTCAAAGTCAGAGTGAGAGAATATAAATGAAACTGTGACAGAATCTAAATGAAACGATATTCTGTACTCTGTACAAATACAAGTGACAGACATGCTCAGCCGTTCGTGCGCCTCTAGCTCTGACGTGAGACGGTTGGATGACATAATCCAAACTAATGTATCTTACGACCAGTCCGAAAGACACAATGTGACCCAGGTGGGGAGAGAACGCGACTGTGATTGGCCTGCTTGCATGGCCGTTAGCCTGTACAGGCAGGAGCGACCCTAAGACGCCATGGCGCTTTCTTTCTGGCAGCAATCGACTTGTAATAAGAATGAGCCAAGTTTATTGGGATATTCTGGGCAAGAGCGACGGGGTATCGTAACCGTAGAAAAAAGGGGGAATTCTCGTGACTGCCTGAAATTTGAATTATCACCAACTATCACCATCTGCCACATCGAGCACCGCCAACTCCGTGTCTGCCCTACCTCGACTCTGGCCTCTAAGCATACTCCGTACGAAACTAGGCGAAAACGCAACGCCCCTGGCACGCCCGAAACCGCCAATACCGGCTAGTGGCATAGACAAGAGCTGTTCCCGTCAGGCTTGGTCCCCTGTTGAGACTCGCCAACCTAGCGCTGCCTAACGATTAAGTCAAGGTACGCCGTAACTGGTCGGCACGTTGCAGCCCACGTTGCAGCCCTCTATCAGATAAATTCCGATCCTCTGTGGCTTGCTTGGCTTCGTTGCCTTGCTCTACGTCGGTCCCTTGTCCTGTCTGCATCGCCACCCGATCCCGACCACGTAGTCAACTCTCAGCCTCAACAGAATCCCATCCAGACTTTGGCACATTTGCATTTGCATCAGCATTTGCAATCGCACAATCACACTCGTATCGTGCCCTCCCACCTTTTACCTGCGACACTTTCTCCGACCCTACCGCCCACCCGTGCTCCCCTCTCTCTTCCTCTTCTCGGCACCGAGACTCCACCTCAAATTACAACTGCGATAGCTCAACTTTCATCTTCAGCAACATCCACTCATTCATCCCCGAAACTGATCTGTTTTTAATCTGCCATTTCCCCCACACGCCTTCTACGGAGCACGTCGCCGCCGCCGACGCTGTCTTCTCGTTGAGTCGTTATATCCTTATCCTCTCCCCGTACCTTGAAGGAAACGGCTTCCATTTGTCGCTTCCCTCTCCCACACTTCTTCTTTTCCCCTCCGCCTTTGTACCTTTGTCGGCTTCTTCGCTGCCCTACCTACATCATCTTCTTTGTCCACAGTCTCAGACCCGTTTCGTCGCGCCCTCTGGCCACTCATCTTACTTCTTCCTCGATCGCGCCAGACTCGGCCAGTCTCACCCAAAGCACCCGCAAACTGCCGCCCTCCATTCGCTCTCCGACTTCCGACCCCCCCCTCCTATCGCCATCATGTCGTTTCGCGGCGACGACCAGAGCCGCTACGGCCAACTTCCACCCGTCCAGTACCCCACAGGCAGCCAGCAACATCGGCAACAGGCGTACGGCGCGTCGCTGCCACAACAGCCTGCGTACGACCAGAGCCACTATCCCGTGCGCCGACCAAGTTTCAACAATGGCGACGATACCTCCTACTTTGACCAGGGCCGTCACGCACAACATGCACCGCCGCAACAGTCGTACCAGCAGCAATACGCCCATGCCAATATCTCGAACCGTGATGAGGAAGAGCTGTTTCTGACAAACCCTGTTGACGGTGCATCGTCGGGTCCGCCCGTTCCCTCAAAGCCGACTGGCTACAACGGATCCAACGCAAACCCTACTCCTGCCATGGCCGGTTACCAGCACCAGTACCAGACCCAACCATCGCCAACGTCGTACAATCCGCAGGCATTCGCTCGTTCCCAGTCGCAGAATTTGCCGTACCACCCCCATCCTTCTGCTCGCCTCGCCTCTCCCACTATGCCCTCTTTTTCTTCTTTTCAAACGCAGTCACAGCCTCCTCAGAATCAGCAGCAGGCCTCCTCCCAAAGTTACACTCCGGCTGCCTATAACCCTGCCGCTTATGCCTCTTCTGCCCAGTCGTCTGTGCCGCAGAGAAATCAGACATACTCGGGCTATTCCACCTACCAACAAAACCATAACTACAGTGCCTCGCCAACAGTCACCGCTCCTGCATCGGCCCCGTACGCCCAGCATACGGCCAATCCTTCCCTATACTCTCCCCCGGCCCCTTCTCACGCGTTTCCCGCTACATCATCCTACCAACCCGGATCATACTACGGCTCTACATCGTCCGCTGCGGCTGCTTCGCCCCACCCCAATACTTACGACCAAGGTCAGCCCCAGCAGCAGCAGTACGCATCTGGCTACGCGACAAACAACAGCGGTTACTTCACTTCCAACCCAAACAGTACAAGTCCCACGCCGTCACCGGGAGCCATCCAGAGCACCATGACCTCGCAGACGTCCTACTCGAGCTATTCGCAGCCTGCCGCCGCCACCTACTCCACTGGCCTCGATGCCAATACATACTCTAGCCGCGTGAATCGCTCAAACTCCAACGTCTCGACTGGCACCGGCCCATCCCCATCAGCGAACTCGCACACACCGTCCCCCGGCCCCGGCTTGCAGAGACACCCCACGAACGCTCCCCTCCCCATCCGGCCGCCAATGGATGACCTGCGGGAAAATACAGCTTGGAGCGGTGCGCCTACAGCTACGGACAGTCATGCTCACATCACTCAGGACAGCCTCATTCACGACATCGAGGCAGATCTCGATATCGGGGGCCACGCTACCCAGAACGGTGGCTCCTTGCAATACCCTTCTGTTCCAGGCAACGGAGATTATTCGGAAGACGACTACTACAACCAGCCCTCGCGCACATCGTCCACCCACCCTAGCACGGCCGGATGGTCCGGTCCAACTTCTGCAGTCGGTAGAACATACTCGACTGCATCTACTGCGCCAAGCGCGTATGGCCCAGCGCCTCCGTCGAATCGGTTCGAGGATGACAGCGACCCTGAAGGTGCCTATGGCCAGTACGCGATGCAGCAGGCTGATCTGGACGAGAGGCGTTTCAGCAGTGGCGGTGCCTCCAACACGTCTGGTCTTGGCCAAGTGAACCAGTATGCTCAGCCACCACCGCCACCGCACCGCAACAACTCCCTTCCGGCTGCCCCTCTCGCCCAAACATTAGCACCCCTGCCTCGACTTCCCAATGAGCTCAGCGGCAGCGACTCCGAGGTGTATGGTTATGACCTCGGGTCATTAGGTGGTGGCGGCTATATGAATGGTCCTACACTTGGCTCGGGTGATATGCCACCGCAGTCCATCACTCCTCGTCCCTATGAACTCGACTCCCATCATGCGCCATACCCCGTTGCGGAAGTAGACTACGGCGACACCGGCGGCCTTCAGCCTGCAGCGCTCCATCGGCTCAGCTTTGACGATGGCGACGAACATGTCTCTGTGCATTCTGGCAGGAGCGGCAGCGAGTCGCCTTCCAAAGAAGAGTACCCAGATATGTTCTACCACCCAGGACTTTCCGGCCGTCCACTTCCGGCACTGCCGCCCGGCCTCACCGAGGGCACCCACAGCAGTGGCAGCAGCACCAATGTGCTATCAGCCACACCGTCGAATGCATCACACGTGTCGTACCGGCAACATGTCCCCTCTCAAAGCACAGACTCCCGCTCCTCACTTTATGCGTCACCGCAGGAGCGGCAACAGCTACAAATGATGCGAGAGCAGAACCGCAAGAACGAGCTTTATATAGAACGAGCTGCATCTGTGCTGTTGCACAGCACGACGCCTGCCGTGCATGTTCCCGGCCGCTCACGCACCGATGCTGCCGAGGAGCGTCGCAAGACCCATCGGCAGCTTCCTAGTCTCACGGGCGTTCCCTACGACAACAGCTACGACGGTACCGACACGCCCTCCTCAGTGGCCTACGACGTCATCACACTGCCGACTGGCCGGCGCAAGAAGTTTGTGCCATCGAAGCTCTCAGCCCATGACTTGCGCCGGTGTTATGAGCCGTGGGCACTCAGCAACATTGCTCATTGGGTGAGAGAGATGACTGACGGCGAGCCCGACCTCAAGCGCAAGACGATTGAGGAAGGTCTCGTCTCCCTCTTCACGGCCAAGGTTCCCAACATGAACGTCGCCGACGCCGAGACTCTTGCTGCCAGCGCCACCGATTCCATGTTTGCAGCAGGCATCCTAATTCCCGAGGAGGAATGGGTCAAGTTCGGCCCGGGCGAGATCAGTGGTGTGTTGTGGCAGCTGACGGGCTCGGGATGCTACGCGCAGCGCCTGCATTCCCAGGAGACCCCGGGTAGATGCTACTCGCACTACTGCACCCGGACCTTGAAAAAGGCCAACCTCGACGGCATGATGTCAGAAGAGTCTAAAAAGGAGGACTGGGTTACCCATTACAAGATCACCAAGGAAATGATGGAGAGCAAGGACAGGAAGGAGGTCGAGCGCCAAAACGTGCTGCACGAGATTGTCACGTCGGAGGAGGAATTCAACAGCCAGCTTGAAATTCTGCGTGTCTTGTACAAGGAGCAGCTACAGCACCGGACACCGCCCATTATTCCTTCCGCCCGGCTGGACAAATTCATCAAGACGGTCTTCGGCAAGGTGGAATCCATGCAGCGCGCCAACAAGGACCACTTGCTTGCGCCGCTCAAGTACCGCCAGAACGAGCAGGGTCCGTGGATCACCGGCTTCAGCGACATCTTCCGCGAATGGATCCGCAAGGCCAAGGACGAGTACATTGCATACTCAACCGCATACCCTGTCGCGTCCTACACTGTGCGCAGGGAGAAATCCCGCAACATGCTGTTCAGCCAGTTCCTCGAACATGTGCAACTACACCCCCGGTCGAACCGTCTGGGCTGGGACACGTTCCTCAAAGCACCCATCACGCGTCTGCAGCGTTACTCTCTGCTACTGAGTGTCGTTCTTAAGAACACGGTGCAAGACAGTGAGGAAAAGGCCAACCTGGCGCGTGCGATTGAGGAAATCCGCACGGTGACCAAGGACTGCGATCGTCTTGTCGATGAAATGGGCAAGAAGGTGTCGCTGCAGGAGCTGCAAAGTCAGCTTGTGTTCCGCCCTGGCTCCCAGACGGTGCTGAATCTCGACCACCTTGGCCGTGAGCTGCTGCTTCAGGGCGACCTGCAGCGGATGGGGACCAAGGGTGTGCGGTGGGTGGACACGCACGCGCTGCTTTTTGACCACTACTTTATCTTGACCAAGTTGGCGTCCAAGCACGAGGGCGCGGACAAGAAGTACGACGTGTCCAAGGAGCCTATTCCGATGCCGCTGTTGCTGCTCGAGAGCATGCACGACGACCCCATCTACAAGCAAAAGGGTCTTGCGGCGCCCCTTGCACGCACAACGGCGGCTTCAGCGCCCGACATTCGGCTGAACAAGGTCATTTCCAACGGCGCGTCGCGCCCTGATCTGGAGCATACTGCGTCCAGCAGCTCGTCAACCTCGGTTGCGCGCCTCAACGCGGGCACGCCGGGAGAAGAGGGCAAGCTGTATCCCTTCCGTGTCAAGCACCTGGGCCATGAAACGTACACGTTGTACGCAACGACGCAGCAGGGCCGTGATGATTGGTGCAGCAAGATCATCGAGGCCAAGACGCGGCATGCACGTGCGCTCCTGGAGCAGAATGCCGAGCCTTTCCGACTGCGGGTTCTTGCTGACAGCGGGTTCTCCTACGACACGCTCACGGCCGGCGGAAAGCAGACGAGTGTGTCGATCCGCGGCACGCCGCTTGACCGGGCGATTCGCGAGATTGAAAAGGTGTTTGGACCTGGTCGTGGCCCGGCGCCCGTGTGTCGTGCGGCCGTGAACTGCTCGGTTGGCTTCACAGCATTTGGCAGGTCGGTCATTGCCATTGGCACCGATTTTGGCGTGTATATTTCCGATGCCACCAACCCGCGCGGGTGGGCAAGAGTGAGTTAACCTCTGTTTGTACCGATATTTCGCCTTTACTAACATATACTAGACTGTACAGATCAACAAGGTCACGCAAATGGCCGTGCTCGAGGAGTTTTCGGTGTGTCTGGTGCTTGCCGACAAGGCACTGATCTCGTACCCGCTGGACGTCATTGCTCCCATGTCCAGCTTTGCGGCGCCGACGAGCGAGAGCCCACGCCGTGCGCCTCAGCGTCTGGCCAAGGACGTGTCATTCTTTGCAGTTGCGCGCATGAAGGACCGCACACTCATGTTCTACAAGCGAAAGGAGGGCATGCACAACACGTTCAAGGTGCTGGAGCCCGTATTCCAAAAGGCTTCAGAAAAAAAGACGCGGTTCTTTGGCAGCAAGCGCAGCGGCAACGCGGGCGCCACGGAGTCGTTCCGTGACTTTGACGAGTTCTACCTGCCCATCGAGTGCTACTCGCTCAACCTCTTCCAGACATATGTGGCTGTGTCCACTGCCAAGGGCATTGAGATGCTGACGCTGGACCGCAAGCAGACCATGTCGGTTCCGCGCGACCTGACGCAGGCGTCGACAACCAACATTGCGGCGCGGATCCGGGACCAGCGGCCGCTCGGCATGTTCAAGCTCAACGACCAGGAGTTTTTGCTGGCGTACGAGGACTGCGCAGTGTACTCGGACAAGCACGGCGAGGTCTCCCGTACGCTGATCATGGAGTACTCGGGCAAGCAGAAAAAGGCGCGCGCGGCGACCATGTTTGGGCAGTACCTGCTGCTGTTCAACGAGGACTATGTGGAAGTGCGCAATGCCGAGAACGGCCGGCTGCGGCAGATCATTGCGGGCAACGACGTGCGGTGTCTGGACTACGGGTTTAGAGGCCCCACAGGCATCGACACGACGTCGGCGGCGACGCCCGCAAGCAACACGGTCGGCAGCCCGGTGTCGTCGTCCGTGGACCAAGTGCTGATGGAGCAGGGAACCAAGGGCACAGTGAAGATTTGCATGACACACCCGGAGGTGGCGGGCATGCAAATTGTGTTGGAGCTGCAGCTCAACGATGGGCACTCGGAGATGTAGGATCTACGCGGATCTTTCTATTTATGTGGCGTTTTGTTTTATGTTTGCTTTTGGATATCGATTCCCAACTTGTTCAGCATTGATGTATTGCTTATGTAATGAATTTAATGTAAAGTGGATATTTCCGTAAGTGAAGCGCGTCGCGTATGCTTGATGTACCCACTTCTGCCGTTTGCTGTATCCGTATATGTACATATAGTGCCGCCATCCTGTGGCGTATGGGTGCCTCCTGCAGCATCTGACCAATCACAGCAAGACCTTGCGGGCCTGATTATGTAATCCTTGCCATAGGGCAACCGTGGGTGGGACAACCAGAAATAAAAAGTGAGTCTTCCATCGAGAGCGACCTTTGCCGAAACCTGGCATCTCGACAGTAACGGGCCAAGGGTGATACGCCGACAAGCGGAAGGCCGTTTTAACGATACACTTTACATTCAACCGACTAGGTTTAGCCCATCAGCCCATCTCGCTCCATCTCGAGCTCACCCCCTGCTCTCTCGCGACGACGACGACGACGACGACGACTCGCCTCGAAATGCGCCCATCGGGAGGCAGCCCTGTACCTCCCTCCTCACCCCAACACGCCGACCACATATACAACAGATTCCACGCCCCCAAGTGCCCGCCATGAAGACCGCCGACCAGGTGTACGCGGAGATAATCACCTCGCATCAAGACCTGGAACGCATCCCAGCCGATGTGCATCTCTTCTGTCCGCGCCTCAACGACGACGACCCCGAAGACTACGACGATCCGGCCTATCTCGACAAAGACCTCCCGCCCGCAACCCTTGCACAGCGTCAGCAGCTCATTGACGACAGCCGCCGACGGCTGCAGCTCACCGCATGGGCGTCCCTGATCATCGGCATCAATGCCGAGCAGGCGGACCGCTGGCTGGACGACTGGATCAGCCGTACAGAGGCTTTCCTCGTCAAGTGCGACAGCTGCATCCGGGCGTGGCACATGGAACGCAAGGCGCTCAAGAGCCGGCTGCTCAAGGAATTCGACGAGATGACGGCCAACATAATGGAGTCGCGTCTGTACGAGTACGACACGAAGCGCATCACCGGCGGCCTGCAGCGCGCCGTGGCCATTCTCGAGGCAAAGGGGCCCATGGCAACGACCAAGCTGGTGGCCTATGACGCGCCAGCCGTGCTTGCGTACTACGAGGCGTTGTGCTGCGTGGAGTTTCTTAGTGTACCCGAGAACCGCAAGATTTTCAATTATGTGTTCCAGAAGACGCAGGAGAAAAAGGTGCTCAAGATCGCCACGGCCGTCATCCCGTCCATGACCGTGTTTTTGTTCCAGGCCGACCCTCTGCGCTGCACATTTGCCCGCACGGCCTGGGGACGCTGCCCGCCACAGTCGCTCACGCCGGAGCAGTTTGAGTGGGCAGTCAACGACCACCTGGCCGACGCCATTGAGGCCGTCAGTCGGGCCGACGCTAGCGATGCCGACATTGAGCGGTTCTGGGACGGTTTCCTGCTGCTGCTGCATGCCATGAGCGAGGAGCGGGTGTTGCACAGCCTGCGCGGCATGCAGATTTCCGTCGACGTCTATCAGCTGGCCGTGAAGCACACGGAGCGTGTATCGGAGCAGGTGCTGACGCGCGTGCTGCGGGCTCTGTGTGCGCTCATGGACAAGTCGAGCAAGGCCTTTTGGGACGCCCTGTCGCTGATGAACCCGCCACAACTCCCCATGTTTGTGTGTGCCAGCCCGGCCTTTGCGCCGTTTCTGGCGCGGTCTTTTGACCCGCATATGCAGCTGGTGCCCGAGACGGCGGTGGCCGCTTCTGCTTCCGCTGTCGCTTCCACGCAGTGGCGCGCACAGGCACCCCTCCTGGTGGCGTTTGTGCGGTCTCTCATGCGCTCGCTGAACCGCAACCAGCGTGCCGACGTGTGCGACTACTTCCTCACCGTCTTTCTCACGGCCAGCGCGGCGCCGGCGGTGACAGCAACGCGCGAGGGCCACTCGACGTGCATTGCCGCCGGCCTGAACGCGCTGCAGATGACCCTAGACGGCTACCTCGACACGCGCTACCGGCTGACGAGCGAAAGCATGCTCTTTGTCAACACGGTCATCAACAACACGGTCAAGCACCACGACTATGTCGTGCGCTCGGCCAACCTGCACCCGGGCGACCGCTACAACATAGGACTGTCCCAGGCGGCCGTCGGTGTGATTGAGTCGGCGCTCGCTCTGGACACGCGCGCCATTCAGGATGAGTGGATGGTTCTGCAGCAGAACCAGCGCCCGCCGTCTGGTGGCAGCGAGCGCCGGTCCAGCCAGCTCTGGGACGGGTTCCGCAGTGCGCTGGCCCCCGGACGCATCGACCTTGCGCGCGTAATGCTCTCGGCCACTCTGTCTCTGCGTGGTATCCAGCGCTTTGCGCCGAAGAAGCGGCAGCTTGTTGTAGACGATGCGTCCAAGAGCCGGTTCAACGGTGAGCTCGACAATGCGGCCGAGGCGATTGCGTCGACGGTGACGCGCATCGGCGAGACCCTGAGCCGCGCCGATCTGCAGCAGCTGGTGTCCTCGGACGACGCCCAGGGCCGCGGCGCCATGGACGCCGTGGCGGCCACACTCGTGCACGCCGAAGACTCGATCCGCGAGGCCGGCATGCAGCTCGTCATGACGCTCGTAGACAACGATACGCGGTCCGAAGCCATTGCCAAGATGGTGGCGGACTATCCCACGGCCTTTCTCAGCTCGTTTGCCGGTGCTGTCAGCTACCTGACGGGCGGCGACGCACAGCCGGCGTCCTCTACAGAGAATTCTATGCCGTCGGCGCTGACGCCGTCGACGTCGCCCTACGAGCCAATGCGTCTCATATTCCGCACAAGCCGCGACATTCTGACGAGCTTGTGCGATGCATCGTCGGGTCTGCTGCGGTCGCGGTCTCTGACGCCTGCAGAGCAGCGGGCGGTGGAGCGGTGGTGGACGACGGCGTGGCAGTTTGTCGACCACTCGTTTCTGCGCGCGCGCGCGTGGAGCGAGGGTGTCGAAAAGGCGACGATGGAAAACTACTGCCGTGATGTCATGGAGTTTGCCGAGAGTCTCATGGAGCAAGACGGTCTCATTGCGTCGGCACTCGTCGATCCAGCAAGTACAGACAGTGCAGACAGTAAAAGTGCCACGGCATCCACTACCACCGAGACCACGTCCATGGGCCGCCCGTTTGCCGCATCGCCCGAGCCGTCGCCTGCGGCCGCAGGCGCATCGGCGACGAGCAGCAGCGACAAGAGCATGCTGCGTGTTCTCGAGGCGCCGCGCAAGTACTCGATGGGCCTGTTTGAGATGATCCAGCTGCGCGACCCGTACCTAGTCAACATTATCGTGCAGATTCTCGTGAAGCTGTTTACGCGGCTCAAGGAGTACAACATGAGCTTCCCCGACCGGTTTGTCAACTCGATCCGGAACACGTACAAGCCCCATCCACAGTTCCGCAACAAGTTCACGGTGAACACGAACCTTAACGACACCCAGCGCGCCGAGCTGATGCGGGCCATTGGCGATGGTGCAGAGGGCGACGGCGACGGCGATGCGGACGAGGCTGTTGAGATCATATCGTGGTCCAAGCTCGGAAGCGGAAGCGGAAGCAGTAGCGAGGCCTCGGCGCCCGCCAAGAAGAAGCAAACATCGCTGGAGGCGTGGTCGCGTGCCGGTGTGGGCATGGGCAGTATGCCGACATCGTCGTCGCGCGCGTCGACGGCGCTGAGCAGCAAGGACGCCGCGTCGCAGCTGACGCCCGGTCTCAACAAGCATCAGGCGCTGCTGGACAGGATGAAGGCAACGGCGGGCGCGACACCGGGCAAGGCCGAGATTAAGAAGCCGGCACCGATCAAGGCGGACCCGAAGTCGATGATTGCGCTACGCGAGGCGCGGGCACGCGACAAGGCGGAGATGGATCGGCACAAGGCGGAAGCGATTGCCAAGGCACGGGCGCTGCGCACGAACGCGGCCAAGAGCGAGATCATGGTGGACTCGGAGGAAGAAGAGGAGGACGACGACGACGACGACGGCGACGACGGCACGGCGGCGCTGCATCTGCTGAGCAAAAAGGGCGAGAAGCAGCTCGACGAGGCGGAGCGGCGGCGGCGGCGGAACCTGCAGATGGCGCCACAGCTGCCGATCAAAAAGGTCAAGCATCTGCGGTCAGCCAAGGACATGCGGGCGCGCATTGTGCCGGACATGACGACGCTGCATAAGGCGATTCTGGAGTGGAACATTTTCCACGAAGGCAACGACCCGCCGAACCGGCGGCAGTGTGCGGCGGTGGCGGACTCGTACCTGTCGCCGGCGGTGTACAAGAGCACGTTCTTCCCGCTGCTGATCAGCGAGGCGTGGCGGTCGTTTGTGACGTCCAAGGACGAGTGCACAAACAAGCCGTTTGAGATCACGATCGGACTGCGGGCGTCGATTGACCAATTTGTGGAAGTGAGCACGGTGATGAACAAGCCGACGGACAGCGGCGGCGGCGGCGCGGGCGGCGACCGGCTGCTGGGCGAAGGCGACATTGTGCTGGTGTCGCGGTCGTCGGATCCGCTGACGGGGCGGTCGGACCTGCACTGTCTGGCGCGCGTGTGGAAGACGGCGCACAAGCGCGGCGTGCTGGAGGTGACGTACCGCATCAACATCAATGCGGGAGCGATCCTGCCCCTGATTGTCAAGGGCGCGCAGTTCCACGGCGTCAAGATTACAAACATGACGACGATTGAGCGCGAGTACGCGGCGCTGGAGAGTCTGCAGTACTACGACCTGATGGACGAGGTGCTCAAGGCGACGCCGTCGCCGATGCTGACGTTTGGCGACGCGGCGGTGGCGGAGATGCAAAAGAACTATGAGCTGAACCGCGGACAGGCGCTGGCGATTCTGCACGGCAAAGCCAACGACGGCTTCACGCTGGTGCAGGGCCCGCCCGGCACGGGCAAGACGAAGACGATTGTGGCCATGGTGGGCGCGCTGCTGACGGGGACGATCAAGAGCAACGCGGGCGCGGTGGCCATGAGCCGGCCGGGCCCTACTTCGAATAACGACACGCCGTCGAAGAAGCTGCTCGTGTGTGCGCCCAGCAACGCGGCGGTGGACGAGCTGGTGCTGCGGCTCAAGGCAGGCGTCAAGGAGACGACGGGCGCGACGCGCAAGATCAATGTGCTGCGGCTGGGCCGGTCGGATGCAATCAACGCCGGGGTCAAGGACGTGACGCTGGACGAGCTCGTCAAGGCCGAGCTGAACCGGCAAAACTCGACGACGATCACGACGGTGGGCAAAGACGGCAAGCCTTTGCCAAGTGACGGCAACGGCATGAGCAACCGCGAGCAGATCCACCAGCGCGCGGGGCAGATCAAGCAGCGGCTGGCCGAGATCCGGCCGATTATTGACGAGGCGCGGGGCACGGCGGAGGAGACGAAGCCGCAGATTATGGAGCTGCAGCGGGAGAACGACGCGCTGCGGATTGAGCAGCGCGGGGTGAACGCGGCGATTGAGCGGGACAAGGAGAGCGGCAACACGTATGTGCGCGAGACGGAGATCAAGCGGCGGCAGATCCAGCAAAAGATCTTGAACGAGGCGCACGTGCTGTGTGCGACGCTGAGCGGTAGCGGACACGACCTGTTCAAGAATCTCAACATTGAGTTTGAGACGGTGATTATCGACGAGGCGGCGCAGTGCGTGGAGCTGAGCGCGCTGATCCCACTCAAGTACGGGTGCGCCAAGTGTGTGCTGGTGGGCGACCCGAAGCAGCTGCCGCCGACGGTGCTGTCGCAGTCGGCGGCCAAGTACGGCTACGACCAGAGCCTGTTTGTGCGCATGCAGCGCAACCGGCCCAAGGACGTGCATTTGTTGGACACGCAGTACCGCATGCACCCGGAGATCAGCCTGTTCCCGAGCCGGCAGTTCTACGAAGGGCGTCTGTACGACGGTGGCGACATGGCGACGCTGCGCACGGAGGCGTGGCACGGCACGGCGAGCAAGCCGTCGCTGCTGGGCCCGTACCGGTTCTTTGACGTGGCGGGCGAGCAGGCGCGCGGCGCGCGCGGCCAGTCGCTGGTGAACGAGAACGAGGTGCGCGTGGCGCTGCAGCTGTACCGGCGGTTTATGGATGTGGTCTCCCAAAATGGTAGTAAACGCAAAGCCAAGATTGGCATCATCACGCCGTACAAGGCGCAGCTGTTTGCGCTGCGGGCGCGGTTTGCCGAGCAGTACGGCCCCGACGTGCTGGACACGGTGGACTTTAACACGACAGACGCCTTCCAGGGCCGCGAGTGTGACATTATCATATTTTCGTGTGTGCGGGCGAGCCCGACGGGCGGTATCGGCTTCATGACGGACATTCGGCGCATGAACGTGGGCCTGACGCGGGCGCGGTCGTCGCTCTGGATCCTGGGCGACGCGCGCGCGCTGCGGCAAGGCGAGTTTTGGCGCGCGCTGATTGAGGATGCCAAGGACCGCAACCGGTACACGGGGGGTAATGTGCTGGCGCTTTTGAAAGCAGGCGGGTCGTCACTAATCGCGGGGGGTGGCGGTGGTGGCGGTAAGATGCGCATTGACGAGTCCAGTAAAAGTAAGGAGGTCAAGGAGGTCAAGAAGGAGGTCAAGAAGGAGGTCAAGAAGGAGGTCAAGAAGGAGGTCAAGAAGGAGGTCAAGGACATAGACGCCAAACTGGCTACATCGCCTATGCACCTCGACGACGACGATGGCTACTCGCCGCCGCCGGCCGCGTCGCCGCCCGCGCCCGCGGGCCCGTCACGTAAAAAGGCGGCGCCGCTGCTGCCGACACAGTACACGCTGGTAGATCGGCCGAGCCGGCCGCCGAATGCTCTCTCCATGGCCGGCACGGGCGGCATCAATGCGCGCGGCGAGCCCGTTCCCGTGGGGCCGACGTCGTCACGGCCTATTATCTCGACGGCGACGGCATCCGCCAAGAAGCGGCCGCATGACGGAAGCAGCTCGCCAAGTTCCGAGCAAGCCCCGAAGCGGTCTACGTCTACATACAACATTCCGCCCAAACTTCCACTTCCGGTGCGACGGCCCATTGATCCGTCGGCCATGGAGGTTCTCGGGATCAACGACAACAGCGGACCGCCTCCAGGAGCGCCTCGCGGGCCACGCGGAGCGCCGACAAGACCACGCGGGCCGACGCAAGGACCACCTCCGGGCGCGCCACAAGGACCACGCGGGGCGCCGCAGGGAGCGTCTTCCGGAGCGCCGCAGGGACCACGCGCACCGCGGCCTCCAAAAGTGAGTTCTTTTCTTTCCTCGTTGCACTCGTTCCCTCTTTTCTTTTTCTTTCCTCGTTCCACTCGTTCCCTCTTTTCTTTTCTTTCCTCGTTCCTCTCGTTCCTTTTTTCTTTTCCTCCCGTCCTCTTATTCTACATGCTAACATGGTAGCCGCCGAATCGCCCGGCTAAAAAGGCCGACATGTTTATCAAACGAAAGCCAAACAAGCGGTAGTGACTGCATCATGGTCAATCTTCTGAGATGAACATGTCAGGCAAGGCGTCAAGGGTGAAGGGTTGCAGGATCAGGAACAGCATAGCATTTTATACATAATTAACAGGATACATTGCGTAGATTGGAAATAGAAGGAACAAATGGGTCAATAAAAGTTCTAGCGCAAAAGGTGCGAAACAAAAAGAAGAGGGAAAAAAAGAGAAAAAAAGAAAAAAATCGAGCTCTGTGACTCCAACTTCCCAGACGCTTCACCTTGCTGTACCTGTAGATCAACAGGTGGACAACGTCTCGGTAGTTGGGTCTAGAACATCTGGGATCGGACGAATTTATCCTGAACACGCAATAATACGTTTCTTCAGGTCTCTTGGGGTCTGGAGCCCCGCGCATTGAACCCCAACTTCTGTCCGGTAACCAGTCCGCGTCCTCTTCTACGGAGTCGTTTGTAAAAATGATCAAATTGAATCAAAGGCGCCGCCATTGCTCTTCGTAATATGTAGTGCGACGTCAACAACTCAAAAACATAATCAGATCAAATCAAATCAGATAAATACTTTTTTATATGCACAGATTTATCTATTTTCTATTTCGCGTTTATCCTCAGCCTCGTCGGACTTGCTATATTTGGCAATGCGGCTCCCTGTTCAGTTCACAATCGAGGGAAGGCGCGACCGACACATTCGCAATGACTAAGCAGAACCATTGCATTAAGAGCGCATTGAGGACATTGAGGACATTGAGAGCACTGCCCGCCCGCTGGCTTCATCGCATTCGTATTTGCAATTTTGCATTTTGCAAATGATTCACGAGCTCGCGTTTGCTTTCCAGCCGTTCCAGCCGTTCCAGTCGTTCCAGCTGCGATGGCGGCTCACCGTATGGCCAAAGACTTTTTGTCCTGATGACCGGGTTTTATGGAGAATGGGAAATGCCTGGGGTAGCTATTTACAGTGTACATAAATTAGATAAAATATTCCCCTTCCCCCACACCTCCTTGCACCCCCATCCTTTGGTCGAGCCAGGCTGTGAAAGGGAAAGGGAAAGGAAAGGGGAATGGAAAAGTCGAGATGGCGAGTGACCACGCGACGAGGGTAGAACTGGTCACGCTGCACAAAAGTGGAATGCGCCACAATGCCCATGTTCTATATTGGGAAATGAATTGGAGCGCGACACCACGATCGCTCTTTCCTTGTCTGTTTCTAAGCATTTTACTGTCGTCGCCCTTGCAACGCGCACACCGAGCATCGGAGCTGGACTCGATTATAGATATAAGCCAGAAGCTCGTCGTGTCTTTTCTCGTTTTTCTCGTTAATCTCTCAACTCCTTGTTCTATCCTCATCACATTGTTATCACCTGTGCTGTCCTCTGTCCGTCTGTTTATTAGTCCTGCAAGACTCTGTTCTTAGACTTTTCTCTATCTCTTCTTGTCTTTTTCTTTTCTTTCTCTTTCTCTCTTTAAATCCCCCTTGTCCCTTTTTTCTCTCATCTCTTTGTCTTCGCTTCTACTCTTCCTTCTACTCTCCCTCCTTCTCTCCCTCCTACTCTCCCTCCTACTCTCCCTCCTACTCTCCCTCCTACTCTCCCTCCTTCTCTCCCTCCTACTCTCCCTCCTACTCCTCCTCGTCAACACCACCAAAATGATCTTTGCTCGCATTGCTTCGCGGGCTCTGCCTGCCAACGCCGCTCGTGGCTTTGCCCCCTTGAAGATGGCCAGTGTCTCATTGTCTGCCCGTCGCATGTACTCGGCCGCCGCCGTCAGCAGCACTTCCCAATTTGCCCCTCCTCCCTTCTCTCTGTCCGGCAAACTCGTCGTGCTCACCGGCGCTGCTCGCGGCCTTGGTCTCGTCATGGGCCAGGCTATTGTCGCCAGCGGCGCTGATCTCGCCATGGTTGACCTCAACAAGGACGAGGCGCAGGAGCAGGCTGATCTCATGATGAGCTCCTACAAGAACCTGTACCCTGGCCAACGAGTTCCGCGCGTTACGGCACACTACGCCAACGTTGCCGACGAGTCGTCTGTTGACGGCTGCATCAAAGAGGTCCTCGAGTCCCAGGCCGCCGTCGCTGCAGACGGCACCACCCCCGACGACATTGTCATCAACGGTCTTGTCACATCGGCTGGCTTCGTCGAGAACGTGCCGGCAGTCGACTACCCCCCCGCCCGCATGCGTGCCCTCTGGGGCGTCAATGTCGACGGCACCTATCTCTTTGCCACAGCCGTTGCCCGTCACCTCCAGGCCCGAGCCCTCCAGCAGCAGACCGAGACCGGTGTCGCTACCTCGGGCACTGGCAGCATGGTCCTCGTGGGCAGCATGAGCGGCTCTGTCGTCAACGTACCCCAGCCCCAGGCGTGAGTTTTTCTCTCTCTCTTTTTTTTTGGTCTGTTCTCCCTTACATCAAAAACTGACAACGCAGCCCTTACAACGCATCCAAGGCCGCTGTGCGCCAGCTGGCTGCCTCGCTGGCCGTTGAGTGGGCATCTTCCGGCATTCGCGTCAACTGCATGTCCCCTGGCTACATGGAGACCCCACTGACAGCGGCCATCCTCGCCGACCAGCCCGCCCTGCGCCAGCAATGGACCAGCGGTGTTCCCCAGGGCCGTCTTGGCGTCCCGTCTGACCTTGCTGGCCCCGTTGTCTTTTTGCTGTCTGACGCTGCCAAGTACGTCACCGGCGCCGACCTGCGCGTCGATGGTGGCTACACCATTATCTAAGCTGTCAATCCAAGCAGCCAACGATGATACCACGACTGCAAGCAAAGCTGCTCTGCATGATGACTTTGCATTCTATTCTTTTTAATTGCCTAATTTCTTTTCTTGTTTTTCCTTGTTATTTTCTTTTGCATTTAGCATCCATATCGGCGTCTGGTCATGAGCGTCAACTATGCATGCGTTTTGTCGCGTTTCAGCATTCAATTACTAGATTTCTTTGCAAATTTCAGGCGCACAAAATCATTGATATTATTCAAAGCAATAGATCTTATTATTTCCATCTGATGGTTTCGTATATAAATAATCCAAGGTAAAGATGAGCAAGACAAGATCAGCAAAAACACAACAATCCTGGACATGTCCTCGAGTCCCGCGCCCTTCCCCGATTGGTATAAACAAAAGAAAGATACAAGAAAAGTACAGATATATGATAATATGATAGGTAGATGGTACATGACAAGTCGGGTGAGCCCTAATCATCAAGTCGGAACACTCTCCGCAGGGCAGGAAACTTTTTCTTCTTCGGCTGCAGAGAAACGCCGCCCTGGTTGCTGCCGCTGTCGATTGAAAACGCGACGTGGTTTGCAGCCGGTCCAGAACCGCGCAATGGCCAGCTGCTGTTGACATTGCCAACATTGCCAACATTGCCGGCACCGTTGACACCCGGGCCAACCTCGCTGGCGTCCTCGTCGCTGTCCTCGCCACCCAGAGTCATAATACGTGGCGTACTGCCGTTGCCATTGCCATTGCCATTGCCGCTGCGCAGCGTCCGGTTCAGTGACCGCTGCCGTTGGCTGCTGCCGGTACTCGAGCTGCGCAGGGCCGCCGGTTTTTGCGCGCCGTGGCCAATGACGCCGAGCGAAGCTGTCGAGCTGCCGCTGTTGTCGCGCTTCTTGCGTCGCAGCACAGACATGAGGCTGCTGGCACGCCGGTGGCGCGTAGGCGTAGAATCATCCGCTCCTCCGAGCCCGCCATCGGCCATGCCCGTCGTCGTAGGCAAAAAACCGGGCGACATGTCCATCGGCTGGCCACGTCCAAGCCGAGCCCGACGTAGTGTTGTTGTGCCGATATTGCTGCTTCCAAGCGCCAGCGGTGGGTACGACTTGCCCAACGGCTTGCCGACATGCTGCGGGGGCGAGGCCATTGTCTGGTCGGCACTCTTTGGTGCCGCGTCGTCCTCAGCCGCCGTGCGAGGACCAGACTGCAAAAAGCCCTTTGGCGCCGACGAAGATCCCGGCCGCCGACTGCTGTTCATCATGTCGCCGTTGGATGCGTTACCGCGCAGGCTCTTGGGCACCACGTGGTCCTTTCCTTGCGGCCGAACAGGAGTGCGGTTTGCTGGGGCAGCCTCGTCTTCGTCGCTCGAGTCGACGAACCGGCTGCGGAACGTGTATCCGCCAACACTGCCAACGTGGCGCGGGGCCGAGTTGCCGAGTCCAGCGCCTGGTCCAAAAACGTCGTCGTCGTCGTCACTGGAGTCCTCAAAACGTGACCGCGAGCGAGACCTGCTGCCGCCGCCGGGATTCTTGCCGCGCTGGAGCAGCTTGCCACCGCTCTTTTTGCCGAGCGACGAGAAAAACCCGCTGCTCGCTTCCGACCCGGCACCCTTGCGCAAAGTTGCAGATGCCATCGGCCCAGGCGACGACATGCGCTTCGCCTCGCTTGCTGCAAAGCCGCCACCAGAGCCGTCACGAAGCGTTCTCTTGAACTGCGGAGACGAATCTGCAGAACCACGCAGCGTTGTCGAACCGGCCGGGGATAAGGACCGGAGAGAGAAGCGACTCGCTCGCGCGCTGGGGTGCTCGTTGGCTGCCGTATTTGCCAGAGTGATGGCATCTGTATCCGCAGATGTCATTCTCGCTTCTGGTCCCCGCAGAGACTTGCGGATACCGTTGCTTACGCCGCGTGTCCGCTTGAAGCTGCTCTCGCTCGAGTCCGAGTCGCGCTGGCGTAGTGTAGGTGCCATCAAGCTCGGCATACCACTCTCCTTGCCTTCCACCGAACCAGCTTGGACAGCAGGCATATCGCGCATCGAGCGGCGGACACGAGTCGCTGCCGCTGCTTCAGTTTTGTGCTCAATGGGCGGGCTTGCAGCCTCCTCGGTCGTCAAAGACGGCAGACTTTCCTGAATGGCTCTCTTTTCGGCAAGACGTGTCTCGATAGACTTCTTGCGTCTCGGCTTCTTGGCAGCACACGACTCATCTTCAAGATCACCATCAGCGGCAGCGTCTGCTCTAGCTTCGTTTTCGAGCTGTGCACGCTTCTCGGCAGAGAGGCTGCGCCAAAAGGCCTTGACCTTGTCCCAATCCTCCTTGTCGTCAGGGTCCATGTTGCCCAAGCCCGCATTCTTGCTGGCAGCACTGGCCATCAGAGCCGACATGGTAACAGAGGTGCCCGCAACAACTGTAGGAGCAGCAGCGGTCGTAACGGGCTCGGCCGACGAAGCAGCCCCTGGGAAGGGGGATGGTCCTCGCGGCACCGAGTCGTTCTTGCAAGAAGACGAGCCTGCCAGAGCGGAAGATCCAAATGGGTTCTTGGGGAAGTTGGGCATGATCGGGCTGTCCACCACAGCATCGAGAGACAAAAACCCATCACCCTCAATGTCTGAAAGATCCTCGTAGGCGTCGCTGAAGACTTCGCTGTCAGAGTCGCTGTCGTCAAACTTGTCATCGCCGAGCGAGGGCTCTTCGTGCAGTGGGGGCATGTGTGTCGCAATCACGGTGGCGGGCATCTGGGACGAGTAGGCGAGGTCGTCCTCCTGAGTGATGGGATCAAACACTTCCTGACGGATCGGAACAGCAGTGTTGCTGGTATCCGGTTCGGCTGGCATGGGCTTGTGTGTGCCGCCAGCGATGTCAGGCACGTCCAAGACAGGGCTTGTCCTTGCAGCTGCTGAGGCACCAGTCAACGCTCCTCCGTCTTCATCATCCTCGTCCTCATCCTCATCATTATCCGTGCCGCGGACTGCCGTGAGGTTTTCTTGGCTCGGGTGCGAAACAGAGATGGCTGGCACAGTCTTCTTCGGCGAGGATGGCGGAGCATCAGACAATAGATTATCTGAAGACAGATTCTTCTGAGCAAACTCAGTGGCGGCCGATGTGCTGGTTACAGGGACTGGCACGGTTGCATCCTGCTTTTCGTCAGGGCAAGGCACTGGCAAGTGTTCTTCGCCACCGACCGGGATGTCACCAGTAATAGTAGAGGCTAGGTCATCGTCATCATCATCGCCGCTGGTCAAGCTTGCACCACTGTCAGAGACATAACCGCTTCCATCAACAGAAGTGACAACAGGCGGAAGGGGTTCGCGAAACCGTGAAGTATTGGCCGTATTACGGGTTACGGCCGATGCTGCTTGACCCTCTGGAGCGGAAATGATGGGCCCAATGGCGTGGTCGCTTGAGGCATCCAGAGTCTCCAATGGCGTGGACTTAAGTGCAGAATGCGGCGGTGATGATGACGTCGCTAGGGGCCGTGAGGACTGGCTGTCGCTGGGCTTCACAAGAGCACGCTCCTCTTGCTGCGAAGTAGAAATGGCCTTATCGCGGACACTACCAAACGATGGAAGGGCCGGGCGCGGCTTCATCACAGCATCGTCGTTGTCCACACCAACGTCGCTGGCCGTTTTGTTTTTGTTGCGTCCCATGCTAGCAAACCAGGACCGACTTCGTGTGGGGGGTTGGTGTGCGGTGTGGCTGCTGGGAGGCGCTCCGGCCGCACCCGGAAGGGTCAACGTCGACGAAATCGGCTGGATTGGTGTGATTGGTGGACCTGTAAGAACAGTCGCCTTTTCGTCGAAACTGACCCGGTTTGCCTTCTTCCGTCTGATACTCTCGGCATTGGCGAGCGGTTGGAATGGGACGGGAGCCGCCTCGGATGCAGTGTCTGACGGTGAAGTATCTCGTGGCGAGCTTGTGTGTTTCAAGGCCGACTTGCGTGGCGAGACTGATCGGGATGGTGGGGAGTGAGGTTGAACAGAGAGGTTATTTGACACAATAGGCGAGAAGTGTGCAGTCCGCTGAGGGCTCCTGGAGCGTGGCTTTTCACATTCGGCAGCGGCTGGGCTGTAGATGTCTCGCCCTTCCTCTTCTTCCCGCTCTGGATCCTCGTGGACAACAGACGGCCGCTTCATGAGACTGGGTCTAGTATCCTCCGACGCGAAAGAGCTTCCATGGCCAGTTGTATCGGTCGGTGATGTCTGGTACTGGATTGCCGGAGATGCTGTCTGCGCCTGAGCAAGGGCAGGTAGCGATGTCACGGATGAGGAGGGCGTCGATACCGAAGCCGAAAGTGCGGGAACAGGCTGAATAACTTCATCAACTTTGTCGACAATGGGCGCCTGCATCTCTGGCTCTTCTAGCACAGTTTGGGATTCCACAACGGGAGCCACATTTTGATCCTCTTGTTCTGATGGCTCAGAAGACACGGCTGCTGCGGGAATGGACTTTTGCTTCTGCTGTGCTTGCGGTTGGGGCTGCTGCTGCGCACTCTGCTGCTTCTTTTTGCGCGCTGTGCGTGGCTTCTGCTGCTGCTGATGGTGCTGTTGCTGCTGTACCTGCTGCTGATGGAGCTGACGAGGACGCGCAGGAGCCTCCAAGCTGGATTCTTCGACTATCATGAGCTGGGCACGGGGGACCATGCGACGAGAGTTGGCATCATAAACCAAGCTCTGGTCGGAAAGAGAAGAAGTATGTGAATGGCCAGGTACGCGGCTGGTAGAGGCAGAGCGGTGCACGGCTGCGAAGCCTGCTGCTTTTGACGACTGGGTGGGTGCTCTCTCGGTAGACACTGAACGCAAGACAGAAGGCGTGTTTCTCACTGGCGCAGCAGCAGTGGCAGCTGCCGTTGCCCCAGCCAGACCAACGGATTCTGTCAGGCTGGTATTTCTAGAGTGGGTTGGGCTGGCCGGTGGAGAGCTGAGACGCTGTCGACTTGGATAGGAGAAATTGTGCAGTGAGCTACGGCTCTCTGGGCGTTCGACGGGCGACATTGGCCGTGCATAGCCATTGATGTCCATGGGCAGGTCGGACGTGCGAATGTCGGCAATGTTACCGACGGCCGCCGGCCCAAACCAAGACGAGCGGTCACCGGCTCGGGCGTGCTGCTGCTCAGAGGCCAATTTTAATGGCTGCTGAGCAAGTCCCAGGCTTGTCACTCTCCGTGACTTTTTGAGCTTTGTGCTGGACTGGTCGGGTGCCCTCAAGGGGTGATTGTCGACAACATGCTCAGGGATGGTCGGGACAGGAGGCGGTGGCATAGACTGGCTCCGGCTGTTTGGCTTGCCTATGCCTGCAGCTAATGCGGCGGCGGCGGCGGCAGCATTGTAGGGGGTGTTGCGACTGCCGGCAACACCGCTGCCAGGCAAGGACGAGTTCGCATAGCCTCTTGATTGGTGTGGACTTGGAGATCTAAATGTTCGCTCGGACATGGACGATACGGACCGCATCGATGACGCACTACCCCGTCGACGGAGGGTTTTGACGCCTAGCGGCGACACTACCCGGGCATTTCGTTGATCCATGTCTTTGCTGCCACCAAAACCAACGGCTCGTCTTAGAGATGGTACGGGACTGAGGGGACGCCGTGAGCCCTCGGAGGAGAGAGATGCGCTGCGGCGTTTGGTGCGCTTTGTCTGGACAGCAGATACATCGGTGGGGGCGGCGGGAAGAGCTCGTAGGGCGGCGGCGGCGGCAGCGGAAGAGAGGTTGTAGGCCGATACAGCAGCGGTGGCCGCGCTGGGGTTGACTGTAGCTGCGGTAGGCGGCTGATCCATTGTTAGCAACCGTCCATGTGGGTGACGTCAGTGTAGTCGCAGATGCGAAATGCGAGATGCGATATGCAATTAAAAAGAAAGAAATGGAAGATAAGGAAAAGAAGAAAAAGAAAAACAATCGATGGGGGGGTGATAAATGATAACTAAAAGCAAAGAGACAAAGGGATATGACTGAAACCGAGACCGCCTAAGGCACTCGGGCAACAATGGTTGGTGATCAGGCTTGGGCGGTTGGGAGAGGCCCGACACCCAATGCCAGAGCCGCTACTAGATCTTGGGCTGGGGGCTGAGGTGTCGAGGTTCAGCTGAAACACGCCCGAATTATGGTGCTTATTCTGGCCGTTTCTTGGTTCGCCAGCTGGCCGAGTATCGACACCGCCACTGGGAGATGTCGGCTAGCGGGTGGCGGGATGCTTTGCGTCGTCTGGATTTGCGCCAAGGGAGATGAAGGATGGGATAAGTGCTACAAAAGTACCGCAGACAGCCTGTAGTGGGATGACAGGGATGCGCGCCGCAAGAGCACTGTCCGCCGGGCTGGAATGCAGTTGTCTCGCAGTCTTTGCGATCTTGCCGTCTGCCGGAAATGTTGCAGTTGGCCATCCGGGCCATTAGGGACAGCCCGTGATGGCCGATCTAGGGTCTAGAATATCGAGTTGACATACCGTGTAATGCTTCCTGCTCTTCCTGCGCGAGCCGAACATGGTGGCGGTTGGGCCGGCCGGCCGTGTCGGTCTGCGGGCCTCTTTCCGGCGGCTTCTGTTTCTCGTGTGGTTCTCTGTATTGTCGTATCTTTCGCTTCGTGGTGCGCGTCGCCGTTGTTGTCGTCGTTGTCGCCACGGGCGATCCAACTGATTGTCGCGGGTTCTCGGTACTTTTTGTCGCCTCAATGTTGGTATCGAGTACAAAACGTCTGTCCTTGAACGTCGCTAAACGTGTTGCCTCTGTGTCGGTATCGAGTACAACTGTCTGTCCCAACGTCGCTCAATGTGTTGTGACTGCGATGGCCTTGATTATTTATCCCTCTTTTCCTTTGAGCTTTCACCCGAGGGTCGCTGATCTCTTTGCTGTCGATTTTCGGCTTCTCCGCCTAGGCGTTTATTGGGTGTAGCTCTCGTTTAGCTTTTAGCTTTCGACCTGCGGCTTCCTAGCTTTTGCTCTTTTGCTTTGTGTTGTCGGTCAGACCACGCTTGCTGGCGCGACGTCAATTCATAGCGGGCATTGGTTGGGACGGCGGATGTCTGAGACAGGTGAAAAAGGTGACGGTGGAGAGAAGAGAGAGTAGAAAGGAAAGGAGAGGAGAGTGGAAGAGATAAAAAGGACAAGAGGCAAGAGAGAGGGCGGATAGATGTGCCAACTCGGAATGGAAGGAATGCGATGGATCGAAACAGGAAAGAGCAAGGGACGAATCTTACGACGTGAATGCCCAGCCAGGCCCGTAGTGAGGTAATCATGCAGAAGTGGAGCGGCAGGAGCGACGCGCAATAATCACTTTATGTTGTCTCTTTCCTCCTTTTTAGCCTGTCATTCCCTCGCTCTTTCTGCTTTCATAATTATGTGTACATTCCCGCGACGAAACGGCAAGACGCTCTTTCTTACAACGGAAACGTGGACAGGATGGAAGCACGGCACAAGGCAAGTGCGAGCCACTGCATGTGAGGAACGAAAAATTGTGAAATTTAAATTAAACTGAAAATGGTATTTATGTACCTGCGAACCAAGGAAGCGACGATGGTGATGGCAATTAGTGGGACAGGAAGCCGCTAACGCCAGTCCAGGCCTACGGTGGAATTTATCCGTACTTAGCTATTGATCTCGCGGCCGATAGGAGCGGACAGAGAGAGCTTACGGTGTATCAACTCAGATGACTCATCGAATACATGGGGCTTCAATGAGGCGCGACGTTGTGCTGCCGTGATGACTATGACTGCAGCTACGTGTACGGCTGCCAGCACATCATTCGCGCCCTGGTCGCGGTTCAACACCCCGCGGCCTGCGTCGTTCCCACCATCAGCACTTGACACCTCGTATTGTGTTCGGAGCAGGGCCCTCGGAGTATTATCGAATGCTGGCCATATGCGCGCTTATATAAGCAGGGTCGTCTGCTTTAGGCATAGCGTCTGGACGTATCAGAGACTACGTCATACCAAAGATGACTGCGTAACGGCAACAGAACATCTGATTTGATTTGATCAAAAGTCTATCATCACGATGCAACACAAAACAGATGAATAAATAAGTTTGACATGAATAGATAGAAGTGGTAGCTAATGTTGTTGTTACAAATACGCAGACTAGAAAAACACAAGCCGACTCTGAGCAGATAACAAGATAAGTAAGAATGACAAAACACCAATAGGTTATTGATGAAGAAGGCTATGAATGGACAATGATGCTATTTGATGGAGTGAGGATATGCAATGAATGGGGTCAAGTCATAAAAATGTGAAAGATGAAAAAGAATGAAAAAAGTAAGCCCTAGGGGGAATGAAAAGGGGAACGAAAAGAAAGACATGATAAAGAACATCAAACGAGCACCGGCGCAGAGGCACACACCTGCCCCTACAGCGGCTGCAATGTCGTCTACAGTATTTTCTTCCAAAGCGCAGCGGCTCAGCCTGTGTCGGCTCGCAGCCGCCCACCTTCGCCATCCCTGCCACGGCTTCGCTGGACATGTGCATCGCCAATTCCGGACCGCAGCTCAGGAACCACGTCATCTGCTTCTCCCGCACCGTCGTCGTCGTCATCATCGTCGTCGTACGCCTCGTCGTCCAGTTCGCCGGCATCAGGGTCATCGGCAGCGGCACCTTCGTATTGCCGCTCTTCGTCGGCCGTTCCTTGCCGGGCATTTGCGTCCGCGTTCGACACAGTCGCCTTGCGGCCCCGGCGGCCCTTGTTTCGGGATCTGTCCTTGGCTCGCTCACGCTGCCGCCGCTCTGCCTCCAGTCGCTTCTTGCGCTCCTTGAGTTCAAAGGCAAAAATGAGCTTGGACTTTCGGCCTGTAATGATCTCGTAGTCACAAAAGGGGCAGACGTAAAAGTCATCCATCTGTGAATTGGCCGCGTTTCGTTCGCGCTGAGCCCGACGGCGATCCCGGATCTGTATCTTGATTTCTTGCCGGATCTTGTTCGAGCGCTTCTTCTTCACGTCGTACTGCACACGTCGGATCGCCGACGAGCTGGTCGAGCTGCCTCGTTCTGTGCCAGCCATACCCGAAGAAGTCAGCCCACCGCCCCGCACACGTGGAATGTAGGAACCCGCCGGCATCTTAGGGTCCGATCCGGGCCACATGATGTTGCCCGGAACCTGCGACGAGCAGGTAAATGTAAACTGCGCCGAGGCAGGCGTCGACAATGCCGAGAGCTGCTCCTCGTAGTCTTGATCGTCACTCTCCTGGTAGTGCGGCACCTGCTTCTCAGCTTTGGCAATGGCACTAGAGATTATGCCGTTGCTACTTTGCGTTGGGGTAGGGGCAACACCGTCGGATTCTCAATGGTCAGCGTTTTGTCTTCTTGCAGCACATTCAGTGTCTCCGTTCTGCGTACCTGATTGCATAGGCCATGGTGACCATAGCTTTCCGTATCTCACTGCCCAATTGGTATTTGCGTCCGTGATTGCGTGGAGGGGGCTTCTGCCACTACGAGCCCGTCCATAACGTCCTCGGCCGGGACCGGAGATGCCAGGAGACACGGAAGAAAAGCTCGCTGTCGCCGAATAGTTGGTCGACAGTGGGCTGCTAACACCACTTTCGTCAATCGAGTTTGCAGCAGATGACACGGGTGTGGCCGAGTGCAAGTCGGTTAACGTGTAGCTCCCACTCAGCGGCGTGTCGCCTGCCGTCGGTATCTTCCTCTTCTTTTTGTTGTTTGTGTTTTCGAAGCACTCATAACTGTCCACAGACGACGCTGTTGACAGATGAGGCTGATATGCTACCGCAGTTGTGCGCGAGACCTGGACAGGCCGGACAGTCCGATTGGCGAGGCGTGATACCCGTGCTGCACTGGGTGATTCGGGTTCGGCGCTTGGTCGGCGTGTGTGCGAGGCAAGGCGTATTGTCTGGCTGGCAGATGACTGTGCATTTGGCACCGCAGCTGCAGCAGGCGATATTGTCGACTGTATGTTCGCAGCGGGGACGGTCGCGGTAGCTGTTGCTGTCTCGTTCACTTTGCTTGCTACCGATGCCGCATTGGCCCTGCCGGTCACGACGGTCCGATCACCTGTGGTAGAGGCATCATCCTTCAAGTTGAAAGGGTAGTAGAACAGGGGTGGAGGAGTCGTCAGGCTTGGAGGATATTTGATCGTGCCGGCCGCTTCGGGAGTTAGCCGTTCACGAAGACGTCGTTTCGGGAGGGGATGGATGAGTCGGTCTGGAAAGACGGGTGATGCGGTTTCGGGAGACATGTTGTGGCCGGAATCTATTCGGGTAGAAACCACGAACAGGGTCAGTCAAAGCAGCACAAAAGGGCGTATGAATACATGAAACGACTGAGCCGCTTAAAAACGTCGTGGAGAAGCCAGTCGAAAGAGGGGGAGGGGGGGACATACTCATCGCATCGCCTCCAGCGCACGCTCTCTTCTTCCGTCCACGGCTAGCACATGTGCACTTCTATGCACCCGGTACTGCAAACGTAGATGTAGATCGTCTTCGGCGAGGCAGTATTGAGATAGCTTGTTGCACTTTTGAAATGCCTGTTGAAGTATGGGAGTGGGGGTGGGAATCAAGACCTCGGCGGTCAGAGGCGGCAGAACTAGACGTCGTTGAACCCTGACAAAGACAGAACGTTAGACTAACAATATCACAAGTGCCGGTGGCTGTCTGTTAGATGCCGTAGGTGTGGTGTAGATGTATCAGGCGTAATAGTTGCAGTTAACGTGGAATATATATGTAGTAGGATGTAGCAGAACGCCACGGCCTCGGCAAAGGATGACGAGGACTGGGACGAGAAGATGGGTCAATGGCACAGTAAGTAGCTGATGAGAAGAACAAGTCACAACCAACCCAGCAATCGTCTTGGGTAATTCTGGCTGGCTCGTTCGAGGAGGAGGAGGGAGGGGGAAGAGAAGAGAAAAGAGAGAGAGGGGATGGAAGGGGGGGGTTGAAGGGGGGCAGATGCAGTTGGCTGCTGAAGGGTAGGATGGCAGATGGTCACAACACCATTGGCACGGGAATGGACCAAGGCAAAGACGGCAATCGTTGGGTATGCGTTGTCGTGTTTTCTCGTCACCAACCTTTATATCTTGCTGCGAACAATGAGCAATGTATTGTGTATTTGTCGAGAGTTGTCGTCGGGAGGAGACCAGAGCAGCTCGTGATGCGAAGAGAAGCGAGATGACTGCAGGGTGTACGGACTGAGAGAGTAAAACAGAAATGACAACGAGGCGAAGACGAATGTCCTGCGAATGAGTACAAGATGACCGGCCGTCCAACGGGGTTGCGCAGACATGGCCAAGTTGATTGCTAATAATGCCCTGCAAAAGGCATTGGAGGGACAGGCTGAAAATTACATAAGCAAGCTGTTAGCCACAGTATTGTGAAACTGTGTGGAACTGTGTGAGACTGGAGAAGGCGTGTGGCTGGTGTGGAACAGAGGCTTTGTGATTGGCTGTATTTAGTGGAGTGCAATTTTGCGGCAGAGCGGGGAGATGATGAATACAGCATAAAGTGATAGCTTGAGGAAAGGACGATCGGTTGTTTCGTTGTTTATTGACTACAGTGCGAACGGGAAGGAAGTACGGACGAAACCAACTCGAAGCGGAAGCAACGATGGGATGCGAATACAGTGTGGTCAGTGCTTGGATGGGTTGTTACAGTGTAGTCAGCAGTGCTTGAATGACTAAGCATACGGCGCGATCAGGTCAAGACGAGCAAGTGATGGAGATAAAAACGACAATCGCCCAGGTTTACTCCGTAGTACGAGATCGCCCAGTATATCCGTACGAAATCACGACGATAACAAATGCGCAAATGGCACCACGATACTCCCCGCAGCGGATGCCATGCACTGCTACAACACCTCTCAAAGTATACTCTAGCCCATTGTACCGCAAAAAGGTACATTGCCTATCCTGTCCTTCCATTCTTGGCTCGCCTTTAGTGCTTCGCGACTGGCTGGTTCCACTTTTCAATCGCTGCCCCTGCCCCGAAACGCCGTGTTCTAGCTGCTGTAACTTTGTACTTGCCGCAAAAAAGTCGATTCTCCCACCCATCGCTAGCGTGTTGCTCCGTCGCTCTTGCCTTTTGCTCTTCCTTCTCTGCTCCTTCCCACCTGCCCTCTTCGTCTCTTCGCTCTTGCCCTCTGCCATTCTACGATATCATCAGCCTTGGACGTCATCTTCTTTTTTTTTTCTTTGCGCGCTTCGACTCTCTTCTCTCCATCTACTCCATCGCACAGCTGTCGACCCCCCTCAAGTCATGTTTTCCAATTGCCCAGTCACTCTCGCTTGCTCTTCACAGTCGTGATCTTCTCCGCGCTCTCACTCGACAGCCTGGACTCTTTTGGCGTCCTCTGCCTCGACATCTCGACATCTTGACATCTCGACATCTCGACATCTAGATCTCGACACCTAGACACCTCGCCTCGTCACTCCCCCTCCCTCTTCTCGCTCTCTTCTTCGAAACACGCCCTCCCTCTCGTCGCTCACACGCCCTTCCTCCTCCCTCCTCACCCACATCCCTCGACCACGCCAGCCGTAGCGAGTAATGGCAGGTCCTGACCCCCGACGCTCTTCTCGCGCCCGCACAAATCAACCACACTCACGACCATCCTCGACCACATCGAGCGTCTCTGGCCGCATCGAGCGCGCCCACAGGCCCTTCCACAAGACAGGTTCCCCCCAGAAATCCGCATCGACCGCGTCGCTTGCCTCTGAACCGCCCGACGACTTTGCCGTCACCGACGACACCCCCCCTCCACCTACTCGCAGTCGACGCGCCGCAGCAAACGTGATCAAGGACGACGATCAAGAACTCTCATCCGCTGCCGCAAGCAAAATCGATATGCTCGACGAAGACATTCAGGAGGACGACGAGGCCGTTCGCTGCATCTGCGGCAACGAGGACTACCCAGGGCCACCCGCTCCTGAGGACCTCAGACAGGCCTCGCGCGATGGCTACGACATCGACACTATCTTCCCGTCTGTCGTCACAGATGACCTCGCAGGTTTCTTTGTCCAATGCGACATTTGCAAGGTCTGGCAACACGGCGCCTGTGTCGGCCTTGTTAATGACAGCACGCTGCCAGAAGAGTACTACTGTGAGGAATGTAGAAAAGACTCTCACAAGATCATCCACAGCATCAATGGGTAAGACGATCGGCTCCATGAACAATTCCCCCCAATGACGCGTCAATTTGCTAACGCGCAATCTCTCCCACAGGCACAAATGCTCCATCTACCTAGCGCTCAATCGCCGGCGCTCACGCACCGAATCCTTTGGGAAAGATCGCGAACGGTCCCCCCGCCGCAGAGACCTTAGCAAGGACAGCAAGGACGGGAATGACGGCAAGGAAGATGGCCGGGAATCCAAGAGCTCGCGCCACTCCGCTGCGTCGCTGGCTAGTAAGCGGCGGTCTACAATGAACAGCAGGGATGCGGCCTACGACGAGGAGCAGCTGCGCATTGCCATCGAGGCCAGCAGAGGTGAAAATGGTGAAGAGCTCGACTCTGCCTTTAGACGATCAAAGCGCAGTCGAAGCGACAGTGAAGAGTACGTCCACAACCACCCAGACACAGACAGGCACAGACGGATTGATGCTAATATTGCTTCTAGAAAGGACGGCTTGAAACGCCAGCGGACCAGCTCGCGGTCTCTCTCACCCGCCCCCGACATGTCGGTTGGTGCCGATGACTCGGACGATGCAGTCGCGACACGAAACCGGTCGGTGCAGAAAGCATCTCGAAGCCTGGCTGCCACCCGCACACAACACCAGCGCGAACGATCCGAGCGTGAAGAGAAGGAGCGGCAACGCGCCGAAGCCGCCAACAAGCGAAACGGCCGCGCCGAGCGCCGCAGAGCCGACGACTCGGATCCCTCTGACGAGGTGCCTATGCCGGTTCGCTCATCCTCCGCGGCAACACGCAACACATCTGCGCCCTCTACAGCAACAGCAGCTGCACCCCCGGCGTTGTCGTTGAGCAGCAACACCGCGAGCACTCCCACCAGTGCGTCTCTACCAGTCTCAACGCCCACATCTGCGGCTGCCCCTCGCACTATGCCGCCGCGGCCATCACAGCCTTCGCCGGAGACGCCACCGCCGACATCGGCACCTGCTATGGCGCTGTCCAAGTCCAAAGGCGGTCGTCCGACGCACAAGAAAAAGGGCCGGAACCAGTACACCAAGGAGCGGGACCTGCGCGACGAGCTGAACTCGATGACGCGATCGCGGTCAAGAGACATGCCGGAGAACGGATACAGCAAGTCGGGCGTCAATGGCAGCGGCAGTCACAACAGCAAAGCCGGGACACGTGGCAAGGGCAATGCCAACAGTCGTGTCTCTCTTACGGAGATGAGACGCCGCGTGTCGGCCATGTCTGACTTTATCAGCAAGACGCAGATTGAGATTGCAAGCAGCGAGTACCTGGGCCATGAGTCCACGCCCGAGGGCAGCACGGGCGCGCCCGGCAGCAAATCCGCCGATGGCAGCACGACAACAAACGGCGGCGACACGCCGGTGACGCCGTCCGGGGCCAGTGTACATGCGCATGCAATTGCAATGGCAACTACAATGGCAACTACAAATGGCAGCCCCAGTCCACCAGCGCCGCAAAAGGACTTTAAGGAGCTGCCGCTGATGGAGATGATGGACATTCTCACGCGCAACATCATCCACTGGCAGAACCAGTATAGCGGCTGACACGCTGCCGAGCCATGCCGTGCTCTGTCACGGACAGAATGATTATTTTGAATTTGGGCGTTTACGGATACGGTCGCCACCAATGGCCAGTGGCCGGCGTTTTTGTTTTTTGTTTCTTTTCTTTTTTTTGACTCTTGTTTTTTTCTCTTCTTGCTCGCAGGATACCTCGCCATCTCCAGCATGAGATGCCTTTATGGCCACGCAGCCGCCATCATATCATGTCATCAGATATCTGTCCCTTGTTGTTTTCCACTGCGGCTCCTTTATTCCCTCTGAGCACATGCTTGTGCATTGTATTTTTACCTACCATTTTTGCCGTCTGTCAAACTGTCACTGGCGTTGGATACGAGTTTCGATACCTGTTCTGTTGTTTTCCTCTTTTCCTCTTTTCATTTCCCGGGCTCGGCTTGCAAAGCTACGGCTTTGCTCTTTATAGTTTTACCAGTCGTTACCAATGTGATCTATGCATCCGTTTATTCTTGACTCTTTACTCTTTACTCTTTCATGCCCGTGATATACTAGTTGAGATGTGCCAAAACGTCCCATGGCCATGGGACTGAGGAATGCAGAAATGCGAAACGCGAAATACAAAATGCAATACAATTTTGATAATACAGCGCACACCAGACTAGTATTCTGTCAAAGAGGCAGCGCTTGCCAGGCCGCGCCGCACAGCCTGGTGGTGCTTCTTCAGCTTCTTCTCGCGCTTCTTGGCCTGGTTCAGAGACAGCGGCGGCCCGTTCTTCACCATGGCCAGGGTCCGGTCCAGGGCCTCGCTTGACAAGTCATCGAGGCAGAAGTTGCCCATATGGCCCTGGCGGAACGCCGACACAAAGTGGTTGGCAGCGGCATTGTGGTCGGGGATGCCTTGGGCGCCGAGCTTGCCGGTGCGCTCGGCAATGGCGTCCAGCAGCTCGTTGGGGTCGTCGGTCGGCTCGACCATGCCGTACATGTCCATGTAGATCTTGGGATCGATCTGGTTGAGCCGGAACAGCAGGTAGTCGGCCAGCGCCGTCACCATGACCATGTTCTCGCGCACCGTCGACGCCAGCGCCAGCTTTGTCATCGTCTCGGCATCCGGCACGTACGGCATGAACACGCCGGGCGTGTCGTACACGAGCACGCCCGCATTGGCGCCGCCACTGCTACCACCCTCTTCATCATCGTCGTACTCCTCCTCATCCTCCTCGAGCGGCCGCCGCGATTCCACAACCTTGCTCGTGTCCTCCAGCACGCGCACCGGCGTGCCAATGCTTCGTGTGACGCCGGCCTCGGAGCCGACGCGCGACACGTTGTTGCGCGCATTGGCGTCGCGGATGCCCGCGGCCCGAAGCCGGTTCAGCAGTGTCGACTTGCCCGAGTTGGGCATGCCCACGACGAGCGCATACAGCGGCGTCAGCGACCGCTCGCCGTGCGCGCGCGCCGCCTTGCGCACCTCTTTCAGGAGTGCCCGCAGCTCGCTGGCGCTCTTCTTCTGCCACTGCGGCGCGTCCTTGTTGGCGTGGTGGTTCCCTAGGAAGACAACCGCATCGGCATGCTCGCTGTCCATGGCGGCAAGACGCCGCAGGTCCTCCTCGGTCGGCGCATGCTTGGCGTCTTCGCGCTGCAGCAGATCGCGCTTCGTGTACACAATGATGCGCATGCGCCGGTTGTTCGTGTCGCCCACCGACAGCAGGGGGTTCCGCGCCGGCACAGGCGGCAGATGGCCCGACAGGCCCGGCAGCGCGTCGCGGTCCAGCACGTCGGCGTCGGCGCTGGGCGTTGGCGTTTTGGCGCTCTCGTCGGCGGCGCCCTCGCCCTCGCCCTCGTCCTCACCCTCACCGCCCGCCAGCGCCTTGAGTCGCGCCGCTTCCCGCTCGGCCTTGGCCTGCTTGAACCGTATGGATTTCCGCGACGGTCCATAGCGCGTGGTCATCAGAGTCGACTCGAGCAAGGGGTTGGCCGACGACAGCGGCACGCGCAGATCGCGACACTCAATGACGAGGCCCACGGACGCCAGCTTGACGCGCATCTGCACCAGAGCCGTGCGGTGATGGCCGATAAAGTAGCTCGTTAGTGTGCCTACGGGTGGCTGATAGGTGGTGCGCGGGAGAAAATTGGGAAACTCTGGGAATGGCGGCGATGTTGCTCTTGTCTGTCGCGATCTCAATGTCGTATGTGTCTCAAACTCTTCTGTCTCGGACGGGTATGATGGTGATGGCCGTTTTCTCTGGGACTGTGAAAGTGTCTTTTCAAGGTCTGATTTTGCGCGTCTCACAGCACACGCCGAAAAAGACCTCTGTGAACCGATGCTGGACAAGCAAGCCACTCCGACTCTTGGGCGAGGCGTCGTCGCCGCAGCTCTTGCATACGTCCGACACATAGTCAGGCCCATGCCGGCCAACGACCGCATTGGTGCCATTTTCGGATGGTGTATATGAGGAACGGTGGTGATTAAGGGGGAAAAAGTCTTACAAAGGACTTGTATAAACAGAACGAAGCTTGCTCCGGGCTTGAAATTCTTCATTGAATATCGTCACTTTCGATCCACTATGAAAACTCGAATAGGTGCACGTGACCTCAGCACCAATCCATCCCAAGATAAAAGGGCTAAACGATCTACAAGGTAAGACAACAGTCTCTTTTGATTTTCACTCATGGTCAGGGCATTACATTGAATTCTGTTTGAACAATATCTTGATCTCTTTTACAAAGGAAGCTATTGACTATACTAACCATCCCGATATCCCATTTAAACTCCACGTTAGACGTGATTACAGAAAGGTTCACAGAAATTAAAAAAGACATGGAGAAGAAAGGGATTGTGATAAGAGTAGCAATAGTGATATATAAGACTCGAAGACCACCAGTGTATAATGCCGTTCATGAAAAGGATCGTAAGAAAGGAAATTCTGTGTGCTTTTCTGGCAATGCAAAGGATCAAGACATGTCCAAAGAAATGCTCAACAACAATGCATAACGACCATCGGCGGGTGTGCCAAAGCGAGATGCAAAAAAGAGAAAGAAGAAGTGCCAAAATAAAAGGAATAGTACAGGAAAAAACATAGGAAAGGTTGGTGTGTGTGACTGACAGGGTAATGTAAGAAAATTCTAAAATGTGACAGGTGGTATTAATTGTACATGGAATGTATGCCTAGATCGACATAATAAAGACAGAGGCGTGGTGTGCTTCTGTTGCTTACAGAAGAGCCATGACAGCCATAACGGCAGCACCAACCAGACCAAAGGCCTCAACGCGGCCGCCAGCGCTGACGGTCACGAAGCCAGGGGAAGTGGGCTTGTGTCCGTAGCCAGTGCCGGTGGCAGTGGAACCACCAGCGGGAGGGGCACCCTCAGAGCCGCCACCGGTAGGGTAGGGGACAGTGGGAGTCTTGACGCAGCCCTCACCAGAGCAGGGAACGGCAGGAGTGCCGACGGGGCCAGGGGCGGTGGCAGTGCCTGGGCAGCCCTCACCGTTGCAGGGAACAGCGGGGGTGCCGACGGGGCCGGGGGCGGTGGCAGTGCCAGGAGTGCAGCCCTCACCAGAGCAGGGAACGGCGGGGGTGCCGACGGGGCCAGGGGCGGTAGCAGTGCCGGGAGTGCAGCCCTCACCGTTGCAGGCAGTGGCGGGGGTAGCAGCGGGGACGGAAGCAGTGCCGTAGCCAGTGGCGGGGGTGCCAGCAGGGCCAGTAGGGGCAGGGGCGGAGGCGGTGCCGGGAGGGCAGTTCTCACCGTTGCAGGGAACCGAGGGAGTGCCAACGGGGCCAGGGGCGGAGGCAGTGCCAGCGGGGACGGAAGCAGTGCCGTAGCCAGTCATCGGGGTGCCGACGGGGCCGGGGGCAGAGGCGGTGCCAGGGGGGCAGTTCTCACCGTTGCAGGGAACCGAGGGAGTGCCAACGGGGCCAGGAGCGGAAGCAGTGCCGTAGCCAGTGGCGGGAGTGCCAGCAGGGCCGGTAGGGGCAGGCATGGAGGCGGTGCCAGCAGGGCCGGTAGGAGCAGGGGCGGAGGCAGTGCCAGGGACGCAGCCACCAGGGGGGCAGCCACCAGCAGGAACGGAAGCGGTGCCAGCAGGAACGGAGGCGGTGCCGTAGCCAGTGGCGGGAGTGCCAGCGGGGCCGGTAGGGACAGGGACGGAAGCGGTGCCGTAGCCAGTGGCGGGAGTGCCGACGGGGCCAGGAGCAGAGGCAGTGCCGGGAACGCAGCCACCAGGGGGGCAGCCACCAGCAGGGACGGAAGCAGTACCAGCGGGGACAGAGGCAGTGCCGTAGCCAGTGGCGGGAGTGCCGGCAGGGCCAGTGGGAGCAGAGGCGGTGCCAGTGGCGGTGCCAACAGCGGGGGTGGTCTCACCGCCGTTGCCGGGGCAGACAGTGGTGGAAACGGCAATGGTCATGGTCGTGACACGGGTGGAGCGGGCAGGGCAGTTGGAGACGGTGGCAGCGCAGTCAGTGACGGTGGAGACGGTGGTCGAGTAGACAGTCGACGTGGTCAGCGAGCCAGACGAGACGACACCAGTGGACATGCCAGCAGCGGGGGTGGTGCCACCGTACGGGACAGGGCCGGTAGGAGCAGAGGCGGTGCCAGTGGTAGCGGAGCCAGCAGGGACCGAGACGGTGCCGTAGCCAACGGGGGTGGTGCCAGTGGAAACCGAGGCGCTGCCAGCGGGGACGGAAGCAGTGCCGGCGGGGACAGAGGCAGTGCCGGAGGTCTCCTCGCAGGGAACGGAAGCGGTGCCAGCGGGGACAGAGACGGTGCCGTAGCCGACGGGGGTGGTAGCAGTCGAGGTGGTGGCGGACTCAGTGCCAGTGGAGGCGGAGGTGGTGCCAGCAGGGACAGAGACAGTGCCGTAGCCGACAGGGGTGGTGGCAGTCGAGGTGGTGGCGGACTCAGTGCCAGTGGAGGCGGAGGTGGTGCCAGCGGGGACGGAGACGGTGCCGTAGCCGACGGGGGTGGTGGCAGTGGAGATCGAGGCAGACTCAGTGCCGGTGGAGGCGGAGGTGGTGCCAGCAGGGACAGAGACAGTGCCGTAGCCGACAGGGGTGGTGGCAGTCGAGGTGGTGGCGGACTCAGTGCCAGTGGAGGCGGAGGTGGTGCCAGCGGGGACGGAGACGGTGCCGTAGCCGACGGGGGTGGTGGCAGTGGAGATCGAGGCAGACTCAGTGCCGGTGGAGGCAGAGGTGGTGCCAGCGGGGACAGAGACGGTGCCGTAGCCGACGGGAGTGGTGGCGGTGGAGATCGAGGCAGACTCAGTGCCGGTCGAGGCAGAGGTGGTGCCAGCGGGGACGGAGACGGTGCCGTAGCCAACAGGGGTGGTAGCGGTCGAGATCGAGGCGGACTCAGTGCCGGTCGAGGCAGAGGTGGTGCCAGCGGGGACAGAGACGGTACCGTAGCCAACGGGAGTGGTAGCAGTCGAGGTCGAGGCGCTGCCAGCGGGGACGGAGGTGGTAGCAGCAGGGACCGAGACGGTGCCGTAGCCAGTGCCAGGGACGCTGGAAACCTCAGACTCGCAGGGGACGGAAGAGGTCTCAGCCGAGGGGACCGAAGTGGTACCAGCGGGGACAGAGACAGTGCCGTAGCCGACGGGGGTGGTAGCAGTGGAGATCGAAGCGGACTCAGTGCCGGTCGAGACCGAGGCGGAGGGAACCGACGAGGTGCCAGCAGGGACAGAGACAGTGCCGTAGCCAACAGGGGTGGTGGCAGTGGAGATCGAAGCAGACTCAGTACCAGTGGAAACCGAGGCGGAGGGGACCGACGAGGTACCAGCGGGGACGGAGACGGTGCCGTAGCCGACGGGGGTGGTGGCGGTCGAGGTCGAGGCGCTGCCAGCGGGGACGGAGGTGGTGCCAGCGGGGACAGACACAGTGCCGTAGCCAACGGGGGTAGTAGCAGTGGAGATCGAAGCAGACTCAGTGCCAGTGGAGACGGAAGCAGTGCCCGAGGGGACGGTCATGGTGCTCGAGGTCTCGCAGGGGACGGAAGAAGTGCCAGCAGGGACAGACACGGTGCCGTAGCCAACGGGGGTGGTAGCGGTCGAGATCGAGGCAGACTCAGTGCCAGTGGAAACCGAGGCGGAGGGAACCGAGGTGGTGCCAGCAGGGACAGAAACGGTGCCGTAGCCGACGGGGGTGGTGGCAGTGGAGATCGAAGCAGACTCGGTGCCAGTGGAAACCGAGGCGGAGGGAACCGAGGTGGTGCCAGCAGGGACAGAGACAGTGCCGTAGCCAACGGGGGTGGTGGCAGTGGAGATCGAGGCAGACTCAGTGCCGGTCGAGACCGAGGCGGAGGGAACCGAGGTGGTGCCGGCAGGGACAGAGACAGTGCCGTAGCCAACGGGGGTGGTAGCGGTCGAGATCGAAGCAGACTCGGTGCCGGTCGAGACCGAGGCGGAGGGGACCGAGGTGGTGCCGTAGCCAACGGGGGTGGTAGCAGTCGAGATCGAAGCAGACTCAGTGCCAGTGGAGACGGAAGCAGTGCCCGAGGGGACGGTCATGGTGCTGGAAGTCTCGCAGGGGACGGAAGAAGTGCCAGCAGGGACAGACACGGTGCCGTAGCCAACGGGAGTGGTAGCAGTCGAAGTCGTGGCAGACTCAGTGCCGGTCGAGACCGAGGCGGTGCCCGAGGGAACCGACGAGGTACCGGCAGGGACAGAGACGGTGCCGTAGCCAACGGGGGTGGTGGCAGTCGAGATCGAAGCGGACTGAGTGCCGGTCGAGACCGAGGCGGTACCCGAAGGGACCGAGACGGTGCCGTAGCCGACAGGAGTGGTAGCAGTCGAGGTCGAGGCGCTGCCAGCGGGGACCGAGGTGGTGCCAGCGGGGACCGAGACGGTGCCGTAACCAACAGGGGTGGTAGCAGTCGAGATCGAAGCAGACTCAGTGCCGGTCGAGACCGACGCAGAGCTGCTAGGGTGGCCGTAGACGGGAGCGCTGTAGGTACCCGGAGCAGAGCTGACGGGAGCAGAGCTCACGGGAGACGAGGCAGGGACAGACGAGACGGGGGCGCTGGAGACAGGGGCAGAGCTGCTAGGGTGACCGTAGACAGGGGCGCTGTAGGTAGGCGTGGTGGCGGGAGCAGAGCTGACGGGAGACGAGGCAGGGACGGACGAGACGGGGGCGCTGGACACGGGAGCAGAGCTGCTGGGGTGGCCGTAGACGGGGGCACTGTAGGTAGGCGTGGTAGCAGGAGCAGAGCTGCTGGGGTGGCCGTAGACGGGAGCGCTGTAAGAAGACGTGGTGGCGGGGACCGACGTCGACTGGGTGGCAGAGGACAGGGTGGTGGCGGTGCTGGTGGTACCGCAGCCGAAGGAGACCGTGGACACGGAAACCGTGCAGGCGGTGCTCTTAGGGTGCTTGGTCTGCGAGGGGTAGACGATGGTGCAAGCCGTGGCGCCACCGCAGTTGCTGTTCTTGATGACGCTGCCCTTGCTGGAGCAGGCGCTGGTCTGCTTGCAAGTGGTGCCATCACCCATGTCGTAGTGGAACTCGAGGTCACAGTCGAACTCGGTGGTGATGTGCATCTCAGTCACGGAGAACGAAGAGATGTCGTTGTTGTCCTTGCAGCTGAACGAGGGCGAGTTGCTGGGCTCGGTCTGGCAAACACCGACGGCGACGTTGGAAGACGCACCGAAGTGACGGGGGTTGATGCGCGAACGGCGGGTCTTCTGGGTGTTGCAGGTGAAGCCGTTCCACTTGAAGCCACCGTAGTTGGCGAAAGAACCGGGGGTGAGATCACCGAAGTTGAAACCACCGGCCTGGTCGGGGGTGCAAGTCTCCTCGCAACTCTCCGGGTCGAAGGAGTGTCTCTAAGTTGTGTCAGTCATGTTCTAGAAGGTCTGTATGAGATCTGTATGAGAGCGGGTTGTAACGTACGCCTGTAGCGGCAGCGCCCGCGGCCATCGCGAGGATGGCGTAGGACTTCATCTTGAGGGAAAATGAAAAGGAGCGTATTATCAATATTAAAAAACAGAGATGGTGGTGTGTAAAATTAAACGATGCGTGTTGATCTGGTGTAGAGCGAGTGTGGTGGTACTGATAAAATATCAAGAAACCGAAAAACGAAGCAAAGAAGCGAGTGACTTTGACTTCAAAAAAAGAATAAATTAAAAGAAGGGAAAAGAAAAAGATCAGAACAAGCAACGATGCTTGGAAGGCTGCGAGAGGGGATGAGGAGAGAGAAAGAAGAAGAACGATATCTAGACCGGAGGATCTGAATAGATATATACTCGATGCCGGGAGCAGAGGAGGGCAGCCAGACAAGGAGGGTGTGGGTAATAGAGCTCGACGGTCAACAAGGAGGCAGCATCACGGCTGGGGTCATAGCCAGCATGCATGAGGACGATTAACGGTGAAAGACTGTTGTGTGGGCGTGTAAGTGGAAGCAGAGAAAGGAGAGAAAAGTGGGTGTGTGATGGTAGAGGGGGGTGAACTGAGCGGGCTCCATTTGGGGTGGTCCAGGGGGAGATGAGCAGGGGTCTGTGTATTTTGTATTTCTTAATGTATTTTCTATTGTATTTTGGTGTAGAATACTTTTGTCTGTGGTGTTGTTGATGGATAGTACGGAATAATGCTTGCTCGTAGAAGGATCTGTAGCTGGGGAAGAACGGAGTGTGGAATATGTCGACGGTGGTGGAACGGAGGACGGTGACGGTCGATGCCTTGTGTACTCCGTAAGTCAGTCAGCAAGAACGATGTCAGCAATGGTGACTGTCATCTTGTTGACTTCAACTGTCGAATAGGCATATGCTTACGCTTCATGGCAAAGAAAGGCTGTGGTTTGATAGCATTCAAACATGAAAGCATCCCGGCAATAGCTTAAGCATCAATATCATTACAAACAGAAAATGTAATATACACCCAAAATCATGCACACATTACAATTACGTACCGAAACAACAAGAATACGATATCAAAATCAAATAAACAACTCGAGCAGTATCAAACTCAGCGAGATCAAAATCAAATAAACAACTCAAACCAGTATCAACCTCAACAAGATCAAAATCAAATAAACAGCTCAAAACCAGTATCAAATTCAGCAACAATAAATCAAACCGAAAGAAATAAACAAACAACCAGACAGATATCAAACAATCAAGTAAAAATGCAAGAGAATAAAGACAATGAGCAAAAGCAAACAACAAAACAAAGAAAGAAAACAATAAGCACAGCAGTGACAGAACCCGATGTCAAAGAAACACTACCGGCTGTCTTCCGAGCACCGGCATGCAGTCATACACCATACAAGAGAACCCAAGACAAATAAAGACCAAAACAACAGAGCCGGGAAGGGCAGACTCGGAAGGGCAAGCCGAGGAGATCGTAAGCACGGCGACTTGATTCAGTTCATGCCGCCAGAGCTTCCATTCCATACTCATGATACTCTATTTCCCCGCGCTCAGTGACCATGGACGCTGATCTCTACGGAGTACGTACTGGAATGTCGACCGCCGTTCCGTGTCTCACTGGATGGCAACGCGCTGTCTCAGCTCGGCGCGTCGGGACCTGCCTTAGTCTACGTGCTAAAGATGCTGGACTGGAGCCTATTGACGTCCAGTACATAGTACTTGCGGGCGCTAGAAGGCGGTTAGCAGCCAGGAATAGAGCCAACAAGCTGGAATGCAAATGGCAACAAAGAAGACGAAGCGAGGCAACGAATAAGACGGCCAAGGAGGCCAAGGAGGCCAAGGAGACCAAGGAGATAAAAAGTTCAAGAGAGGGGTGAACATACATTATGTGAAGGTGGCATCCGTTTCCATGTTAGCGCTCGATACTTTTACCACCGAGCGCGCGGCTGGAGTCTGAAAAGACTGATCGTTCTGCCCTCCAGCAGGTAATAACCGAGATTGGCAGTGATCCGACCGTGCCAGGCGACTCTTGGGAGCCAATTAGGGCATGCCTGAGCCATTCCTTCACCACATTGGGTGAGCACTAAGCATACTCTCGCGGAGATTTGTGTATTTACCAAGATTAGGAGAAGCATCTGTGGCTTCGCTTTTCAGCATTCGCCTCCCCTATTGTCTCCTTGCCGGGTGCAGAAACAATCAGGGACGCTGTAATATGTAATTGCATTGAATAGATTGCTCATCTGGTTATTCGTATATGCTTATGGGCTAGACGGACCGCCGTAATAAAAGCTGGGGATGACCGATCATGAAAGATCGACGGGTCTCCCTGTCAGGCCGACGGGTCTCTCTCTGTCAGGCCGAAGCGGCTGCGGCCTTCTTTGAGCTTATTTGCCATCAAGAATTCAAGATGCGTTCTCGTATACTATGCGCCGGAGCCTATTTTGCCGATGAGCTTTCTACCAATTATCGACGGCTGCTGCATCCCACGAGCTATCACGCGCCCACCAGCGGCTACAGCACCTGAAATAAACTCTACTCCGCAGACCGGCCAGGCAGGCCAGAGACCTTATCAGACATAAGCATATGCTTAAGCAAATGCTTAATAATGTACGGCCTTGACCGGTAGACCCAAAGCAAGGCCTGCAGCCATAGTCATAGCACACGGCAAAACATATGAACTGTCATATTTCTAAGCATAAGCATAGGCATATATACCGTCTACTAATAAGCACCGTCCAAGTTCGTCTGAACACGGGCTCCGTTTAACGAACTCCACGTACCGTAAGCATATTTCCTGTTCTGCCTTCTAGCTTGACGACTAATGCTTATTGACGGGCGCTCCTTTCTGTGGGACGAGCGTTATGGGCCATGTGTATGTAAGTGTATATGTAAATAAGCACGTTTTGTGAGTGCTCCTTAGAAGGCGAGGAAAATCGCAGGCATCAGATCTGGCACGGAAACCTGCGAGAGCCCGCATTCAGGGATGATAAAAATAGGAAGAACTAATACATTAGAAGAGCTCTACCTTGCAAGTACAGTATGTACACCGTACAAGACGCACTATGTTTACATATACACATAACGTACATAAGCTTACTACTGCAAAGGTGCAGTAAGGTACATACGTACAAACAGAAAACACTCGTAAACACACGTCCAAATCAGATCGTTGTTCATGCATAGCCAAACGGTAAGGGCTGGGGTATTGGACGGAGCCGAGCAAGATTATTCCAATACGAGAAGACAAGCATCAATCTTATCACTGGGCAGAATGACACAGCATGATGCCTGGTACTCCGTAGATTATTTTGATAGATTGATCTCTACGGCGTACTCCGTGCGTAAGCATTATCTCTCTAAGCATACATTACCTGATTAGTGATACTCCCATCTCAACATACTCCGTAAGCTACTCCGTATGCTTAAGCATACACACCATGGCTAGCGAGCCGGTAAGGGAGAGCCAGCGGGAAGGGATGTGCGGACAGGGAGAGACGAGAAAAGATTAGATAATAACTCGAAACAACTTAAATCCAAAAATAAACAGAAATACAGAGCCAGCGTGAGCTCATCACCAGGGATATCACCAGGTCCTCTTATCGAATAAGCATACTGACGGAGGGATCTCGGAAAGCAACCCTCTGAAACATGGCGTTTATTCCTCCGCCATTGACTCAGCCACAATACCTGGTAGTGCAGCACTAATGCAGGTACAGAACAAGAGCTTGTCCAGACGATGCCCGATTGAGCAGACGAAGGTCTTGTAAACAACACGATGTACCGCAAAAGGATGCATCGGTGCACACTCGGACGGAAAGACGACATTAAAGACTCAAAAGGGAAGACGTATGGCTGAGAATAGAAACGTCGAAACACGCCTCGTTTATCGTGCATCTGGGTGTTGTAAAAGTACAGAAGGCGTGGAGATTGGTATTTGTTTCTCGGCAAGCAAAGTACTGTCCAAGTTGAAGATAGTTTGATGTTTCTTCAATACTCCGTACGGCCTGCAGTGAGCTATGCTTACACTAAGCATAGGTATCTTCAGCGGAATGTCTCGACTGTCAACCACAATGAAAGACATGCCAAAGACGGGGCAAAGCACAACAAGTCCTTTTGATTGCGCGGCGTGCAAGAAAGGCCATTGCGAGGTGAACGGGCCCTTTGACGAATTTCCAATAAACAGCAAAGTGTGGGGAGATGCTGCAATTTTGCCGAGCGGAATCAGCACAGGCACGGAGTAGCTTAAGCTTACTCCGTATGCTTACGGAGAAGCATAAGCATATGCTTACACATACGAATACACGGTGCAGAGATGAACAGCTCGGATAGGCAAAGTGCGATGGTCACTGTCGAAAAGTAAACAACACTCCCTATTGCTCTCCATCTCGTATTCATGCACATCTCTTATTGCAGTCCGTCACGTTCTGAAAGTGAATAGAAACGATGATGAATAGGGGCAGGAGAAGCGAGACGCACTGACAACACAGGCACTAAACACCAGGACCGTTACGCTACACAATACTAACAGACTAGACCGTATCCACTGATATATTACATCACACGATGTCACGGTGTTTTTCTTCTTTGCAAAATGGTCCGGCACATCCTTGTCGTCGTCACCCATGCCAGCTCATTCAGCAGCGGACTTGACGGAGTAATAGAAGCTCTTCTCAGGGGCCAGGCTGCCAACAACTCGTATTTCCCCTTGCCAGCCTCCGCCTCGCAGCGCTGTCTCTGTCAGTGTATGCTTAAGCATATTCCGTAATAAAGTAGTAGCAAGTACATTAAGCATAGGTACTCCGTATGGGTTGGATAGGAGGGATAAGATACCGATGCTATGACATGGCCCGTGGATATACGGACTAATGTAAGCATATTAAGCATTGCATGAATGTTCACGGCACTGAAGTAGGGAGTATATATGTCCGTCGCGATATACATACATGCATGGATAAATAAGAACAACTGCCGCCCAATATCGTTTGTTCAATATCTCCTGCTCAAATCCGTCCCAAATCCTGCTTGTGTGCATAGTACGCAGCTGTGTTCGGCAGACTTTGCCGGCGACTCGCCCTATCGCACCACACCCTCATCGAAAGACTACCAATACGGCATCGCGTCGTTTCGCCAGCTCGGCTTGCCGTCGAGGTGTGACTGACTAAGGATAAACCCTACACTTTGACCAGCTTGTGATGTTTCATGTTTCAAGAGCGCCACTTGTGGCTCGCGCATCGATCGGTCTGTCAGTATTGACTCTTGTCGATGGTCCTTGGTGATTAAACTGGTGCAAAAATAGAACGAAAAAGACGGGAATGATGGAAAAGCTCCGTAGTTTGTGTCCTTTTCCCTGTCTTTTGTGCTTCTTGAAGGTTTGACGTCCATCTTCTCCGTAAAAACAAGGCAAATGTCTTGTCGCGCGGTTCCATCTGGAGAAGCGAGTTAAAAATAGTCGTGGATACAAAGATAAGAGAGCATCGATCTGACGTTCTTGATGTTGTACGTAAGATATCACTCTGAACATTGGCATGGCTTGACTATATCGTGCTGACAAATCAAACGAACTGCAACGTATTTTCGTCACGTGAATAACATAATGCATCCCGAATGTTTTCTGACTATGATACTGTTTTGATTGTTTCTTCGTTTGTTGTTTTGTTTTCATGTACACTACTGCAGTATGACAAACTCTGCACCGCGGCAGATGCGGTCCTTTTGGTTGCTGGCTCTCAGACTCCGCGCTAGATTGCGTCGTACCTTGCAGTAGTCAATACCCAGCCAATTTTATAGTCGTCTGTGCGCATAACAAGAATCATACGTCTTGGAAAAAGGCTATTGATGGTAGAGTAGCCTGTGATGGTGGCATCATAAGAATGTACTCGTGCGGAGTTGGCTACCTCCGTCTCGGCGTCGTTTTGTCTTTTTTGGTTTAATGTTCTTTTATAGAATATCGCGGTGATGTCGTTATTTACTCGTAACATCGAACATCATGTCGACATAGCCAATCCACAGCTTTGCCTGCAGTCCATGTAAGGTTATTTCAGACGATGTCTGTGCAACCTTTTGCATAACGTAAATAAATCACATCTCAGATCACCACCCAGGAACATCGGACGACACGGACGCAATGACGCCTTGGCCGCTGATTGGAGGAATCGCTGAATTAAAGCTGGTCTGCGCCTCATTCGTGAAACAAAGCGAGCAGGGAACGTGGGAGGACAACCTGCGAGCAGAAGAAGCTATGGCCCCGCGGCATTCCTGTCGACATCGAGCTGACGGCATCTCAGCTCTCACCTTCTCATCTGGTCAATGGTCCGGCAAGCCACTACCGAGGCTACATGTTTATTTTTGCTACTCGTGAAACAAACATGTGGTCACTCGGACCTTTCACATGTTCACTATCACCATCACCATCTCGGCCAACGGCCAACAACATGACGGATATAGGATCGAACTCCGTACGACAGAAATTGCACCAACAAAACATGCACGAGCACAATACGACTCCCGGATGAGGAAGAGAGGATGCAAAATAAACGAGCGGCACTCTACACCTGATAATCTCTCCGATGCTACCTATATTACGCAATCCCATATATAAGAAGATACTGGCCTTTGCACCATACCAGCCAAGTCCACCTGCAGCGGCACTGTTAAGCGGCTTTTCTTCTTGCAACGGAGTTCATCTCCTGCTGTTCCGATGGCGACTATGTTAGCTTCCTCCGTGCTGACAGTTCTGACCATCATTAGTACGGGGTATCTATTCGCTGACTACCGCTCTGCCCTAACCACAGGACTGACCACACCACGTCCTCTGCCCTGACTAACGATGCCCTGACTACGTTCTGCCCTGACTACGTCCTCTGCCCTGACTACCGTCGGCACCGTCAAATATCAAACCAACCAAATATCAAACGTACACCGAACAAATCATCAACAAACAAAGAAATCTGCGTACTAGAAAATGCACTGTACTTACCAAAACATGCACTCCGCCGTTTGTCTAATAGTGCCTCACTAGAGCTCGTAGCTCGCCCTTTTGACCCCCGCTTCTCCTCCCGCTTCTCCTCACCTTGTCTCGCCTCGTCCACTCCTCGCTGTCACCGTGTATGTAGCTGGCCTGATCCGATCTATTAAGCATTATGCTTAGTTGCTCGAAAATTTTGCCCGAATGGCGTGAATCTAAATTGCACCACGTAATCAAGCTCTCGAAAGAGTCAAGACGTCTCGATGTATACGTATGTCGTCTTCCTCGTGCAGAAAAAAAGTAGCATGCGCTAATTGTGGTCTTCATCCGTGGCAGAGGCGAGACCACTGCGCTAAATGTAGTGGTCAGCATCCCTCGTGGCAGAAGAACGCAAGCCGTTGGCATGCGCTAAATTCATAACGGACAGTTTAGCTGCATACTTGTTGACAGACGATCCTCAACGGCGTTTGCTTACGTACACTCAACCGGACCTTTCTTCATTTTTATGGAGTTTTCCCGTCAACACAGGAGCAGTGATAATTCTCTTCTCTTCTCTAACACCACACCTTAACGGATCGAAAGGACGGCTGCATCATTCTAGAAATAAACACTAAACAAATACACCCATGTAAATCTCTAAAAGTACGACGCACGGCACGCAGTAGCACCCAGTAGCAGGGCTGCGAGAATGATGACGGCTATTATTGGTACTTTGCAGCAACAAAAACACACAAAAACACACAAAAACAGGCAGCCGGCTGGGTGGGTGTGTGTGTCAACACTGAACAGGGCCTGCACACACACTGGAGACGGCTCCTCGTAAATACGGAGACGTGCCGTCACAAGGTAAGCATAGATGGCGGTGTATCTTACCGGTCATGGATGGCCTCGACTTAATAGGGGACATGTCTCCTACATATATGCAAGAGACAAAATAGGGGACCTGTCTCCTGCAAGAAACAGAATAATATGTAGGGGACCGTCTCCTATGCAAGAGACAAATAGGGGACCGTCTCCTATGCAAGAACAAAACCCCCCCTGAACGATGCTTGCCAATCAATGGATTTTTGTGTCATGCTATAGAATACGAACAAGAAGGAACAAGAAAAACAAGAAAAACAACAAAAAACAACGCAACAGAACTGGGACCCTGTGTCTGGCCTCGTTCCGTCGCTGGTCTGGCCGGGTCCATGGCCAGCGTCGGGTATCCCGTGTCTGGCTGGCGTCCTGTCGGTCTGCACAGCATCGATCATCTTGACCGAGAATGTAAAGGATCATCGCGGTGTGTGGCAAATGTTGCAGCTTGACAACAGATTGGGTTTCACTCCGACGGGTACGTACGGAGTACCTTAGCTTATGCTGACGACGCTGGAGCGGGTGCACGAAGCCGCATGTAAATTCTAGAATAAATGATCGATGACGGTCGAATGGAGTGAATCTGAATCTGAATGGATGCTCGATGCCGGAGAAAGGCCGATCACAAATGATTCTCTGAATCTGATGAATTGCTCGCTGTAATATGATGGCCAAATCGTCGAATGGAGTGAATCTGAATGTATTCTCGCTGTAATAGCCAAACCACCCGTTTATGCCAACGATGCGTATGCCTATCCCTGTGACTGCCGCATCCGCGCCTCGGCTGCGCGGGCTCGCCGCTCCCGCTCGATATACAGCCTCTGCTCGGCCGTCAGACCGCGCATCTCCTCTTCACGCACCTGCTGCGCCGACTTGGCCGGCAGCAACTTTCTCGCACGCCCACCGTCCGGCTTGCTCGTGTCCGTCTCCTTCTTCAGCCGCTCCACCTCGGCTCGCCGCCGCTCGTCCTCTTTCCGATCAGCCTCCTCCTTGGCGGCAGCCTCGCGCTGCTCAGCCTCGTCCCGCGTCATCGGCAGGGGCACGCGTGCCGCATCCCAGTCAATGCCGGCCGACGCAGGCATCTCGCTGCGCGCCACGCGGAACGCATTGCGTGTCGGCCGGTCGCCTGCCAGCTCAAAGGCCGTCTTGCCGTCGCCATTAAACACAGTCGGGTCGGCTCCCGCCCGCTGCAGCAGGGCAGTGACGAGCGCAGGCGAGTTTTGCGACGCGGCAAAGTGCAGCAGCGTCGGTGCGTGGTGGTTTTGCGCGGCGTCGGGCGGGTAGAAGCGAAACGCTGACGCCGACAGACCGTTGCTCTTGAGATATGCGAGCACGGCGGGCACCTTACTTCGCCGGCCGAGGCCCTGCAGCTGCGACGTGTGCAAGAGCGCCGTCTCCTCCTCTTCCTTCTGCTTGTCCTCGGCTGCCTTGCGCCGCGCCGCCTCCTCCTTTTGTCGCTGGCGTTCTGCCAGTGCCGCCGCGTCCAGCACGGGCTCCGCCGGGCCCGTGGCCCGCGGCACAATCTCGCGCACCTTGAGCCGCGTCAGCTCAATAAAGGCACCCATAATCTCGCCCTGCGTCGCACGCCGTGTGTTGAAGGGGAAGCTGCGCAGCCGTGGGTCGCGCAGGTGCAGCACCTGTCCGTCGTACGGGCCAAACAGTGTGCGCTGGTTCGTGTTGCCGTTTGCACGCACAAACAGCAGATCTGCCGTGTCGAGCAGCGGCTTCCAGTCGCGCAGCAGACCGCGCACGTCTTCGACGAGAGCCTGTTCATTGTAGCGCCGTAGACTGGAGCCGGCCGAGTGGGCCGTGCCCTTGGAGTTGTCGTTGGCCGACTGGCTGCCACCCTGCTTGCGGCGTGTTGTGTAGCGGTGGAATGTCTTGCTCGCGAGCACAGTCGCCTCGCGGTTCATGGGCGTATTGGCCGTTCGGTTGCGGCGTGCCGGCAGTGCGACGACCATGGCTGCAAAATGGCCGCCGCCAATCATGCACAAAAAGATGTGCCGGCCGTCGTAGCCCGCTGGTATAGATACTGTGCCCGATTCAGATTTGGAGGCGGCGGCAACGACGGCGCCGCTCAAGGGTGCGAGCTGGCGTGTAGAGATGGCGGTTGCCATGCGTGCCGACCATGTAGCGCCGTCGTCCTTCTCCGCTTCGTTCGTCCCGTTAAGCTCCTCGGGTGTCAGTAGGGCACGGTAGACGCCAAAGTAGTTGTTTGGTGGCAGCGTTGGCGAGGCGAACCAGACAAATGGCTGCAGAGATGCTGAGGCGCCAGCGTCCCCGCGCTTCTGCTTCGTCGTCTGTGGCTTAGACTCAGGCTCGTCATCGTCTCCATTTGCTGCTGCGGCCGCCTTTTGCCTAGCGCTGGAAATCATAGCCTGCTTCTGCAGAAGAGACGCGAGGCCACCCGTCCTCCGGCCGGTGGCGGGCGCGGGCTTAACGTCGGCTTCATTGTCGGACGACTCGGACGAGTCAGACCCGGACAAGCTCTCGTCCATCGTATCCACCAGCTTCTCGAACTCCGCCTCGGTCACAGGCGGCAGCCCCCGAATCTTCTGCTTGAGGTTGTAGTTGTGCCAATCCGACTTGAGGTGTCCTCGCTTGTCGATGCTCGCGGCAAATTCCATGCTGCAGAGGGGACATGTCCGGTCGGTCGTAGCCGTACTGGAAACCGAGCCAGACTCACTGGCCGTATCACTCGCATCGCCACTGCCTTGTTTGCGATCGTCTTCCCTTGCCACCGCCATCGACGTCGTCGATGTGATCTGCTTCGGCACAAGTGTGCTCACAACATCGTCGGGCAAGCTGTAGAGGTAAAGCGGCTTGCTTGCCGCGCCGTACTTTGGTTCCGCCATGACGGATTGTGTGTGTTGATGTGTGCTGACGTGTAAAAGGTGGCCCTGCTCACAAGCTGCGATGCCGCGACCTTGAGTCTTTGTAGCTGTTAGGCCGGCTGGTAGACTTTCCGTTATCGATAAGAAACCCCGCCAAACTGACGCCTGTCGTCATTGTATGCTTATGTACTTGTAAATCCTTGCACCGCCACGGAGTATCAATGAGTCAGACGGGCTGACAATGAGGCCTCTTGAAAACATTATTGAAGTCATAAACTAAAAAAATCATTCTTGACAAACACTACCATACAATCTTTGCAAGCAGCCCGCCGCCGTTTACCCTTTTATGGCTTTTATGGCGATGACCGTCACGTGACCAAGACGCGGCAGATGACGACTCGCTCTTGCCCTTTTTGTCCTTCGTTTCGTTCTTTTCTTTTTTGCTCTTGCTCTTTCCCTTTCTGCTACTTGTCTCGCTCGTTCCTTCCTTGGTACTCTCCCGCGCCGAGCTTGACATCAGCGTCGTTGACAGCGCATCCAGCTCTCCCCAGACATGACCATTGCCATAGCCGCCATATGCGTAGTCGCCATACGCACCATAGCCACTATTACAGACTGATCCGTACATGGAGCCATAGCCGGGATCGCCATGGTCATATGTTTCTGCTGAAAGTCTGTAGATCTCGCTTTCGGCGTCATGGCCTGTCTCGTAGCCGGTATCACTGCTGACCGAGCGTGGCAAGACAGAGACGGCGCCTGGCTTTTCCGTCGACAGCGAAGATGCCGACGCCGAAGCCGAGATTGACGCCGGGGCTGGTGAGGAAGCTGTCTGGTACTTGGCGGGGCTGCCCATGTGATGGGCAAAATAGGACGAGTCGGCTATGGTGAGACTGTCGGACGGTGCGTTGTTGGACGAGTGTGATGCCGACGCGGCTGTATTGACAATGTTGGTCGTGCCGGCTTGGAAGTCTGGGTAGCTGTAGCCGGAGCGATCAGTGCTACTGCTGCCGCTGCTGCCGCTGCTGCTGCTGGACGCGGCTGCTTTTTGATCGGCCTTGTACCACTGCTCGGCCTCGGCAAAAGCAGCGGCGTCGGCGTCGGCGTCGGCTTCGCGCTGGAGGCGACCGCGCTCTTCGTCCTGCAGCCGCTGCCACTCACGCTCACGCTGTACTTGCGGCGACACGCGCTCCCACGACCCCTCTCTGGTATGGCCGGCATCGTCTCGGCGGCTGCGGAACCGGCCTTTGCGCGACGAGCTGCTGCTTTCCGAGGCCGGTCTCCCGCCGGCAGCCTCGAATGAGGTGGTCGACGCGCTCGCCGACTCGACCCAGCAGCTGGGAACTGGCAGCCTGCTCGGTTCCTTGCCCTTGCTGCTTCTGTACAGGCTGTCCGACGCTTCTTGGCCATCCTCTGCAGCGGCCTCTGGGGCTGAACTGCCCTCGGGCTCGACCTCGTCGCTGATGTGAGGCATTATGGACTTTAGGTATGCAGCTCCTGGAATGGGAACGGGCTCGTTGCGTGCATAGTTGCCTCCAGCCTGCACACCGCCGCCAGCGCCGCCTTCTGTGCCAGCATACAAGAAGCGGTTGTCAAAGCCCTTGTTCGCGGGCGGGGGTGCCGCGGCAGGGAATGAGTAATTGGTCTTGCCGCTGCTCTTCTCACTACCGCTCTTGCTCCCCTTTTTGCTGCTCTTTTTGCTGCCAGACTTGCTACTTTTGTTGTCTGCTGTGTGCACGCGCCAGCGCTCAACGTTGCCGGCAGGGTGGCCCGTGTAGCCGACATGGGGCGGTATGGTCGGGCCCGGACCCATGTCAACGGGCATTCCGCCGTAGCCGGCGCTGTAGCCGGTCGTAGGATAGACTTCGCCGCTACCGTAGTCGACAAACTCGTCGGCAAACTCGTCCGTCACGGGGACTGGCACGGGCAGCGGCACAACCGGCTGGCACTGGGTGCAGCGCGATTTGTGGCAACATTTCGTGACAACCACCTTTGTCTCGACTTTCTTGTGGCGCTTCTTGGGGGGCGGACAGCGCCGGTGGCAGATCTTGACGACCTCTGACCGGGACAGTTTGGGGTGGAAGTAGACTCCCCAGTTGTCTGGATTTTTCTATTTTGTCAGTACTGTATTTGATTCCTGCACATGGGCTCATAAGGATACTGACATCACCTGGATCCCGGGCCAGGCCCCAGATCTTTCCACCCCATTTCTTGCCGTCACACCAATGTGGCCGTGCCCGGCCGGCACCGAGCGTCTTCATCAGGCACGCCGCGCCACAGCATTTTGCCGTTTTCCTCTTTTCCTTGGCTTCCTGCTGCTTCTTCTCTTCCTCCTTTGCTTGCTGTCTTTCCTTTTTCTCTTTCTTTTTTAGCGCCTGTACCGCTGGCGATGTCGAGCTCGTCGACCCCGAACAGGACGACCTTGGGAGCGACGACGATGTGCAAGAGGCTGAATTAAAGCTGGAGCCGGAACTAGAGCTGGAAGTAGAGCTGTAGCCGGAGCTAGAACTAGAGCTGGAGCCGGAGCTAGAACTAGAGCTGGAACCAGAACTGGAGCTGTGCGAGTGCCCGACAGAGGCCATGCTGGCTGCCATCTGCTGCATGTGCAGTCGGGATGCAGCTTGTGCTGCCGCCCGCATCTCTGCAAGGTGCTTCTTCTGCTTTGCACGCTCGGCCTCGTAGGCCTGCCATCCGTACGGGTCGTTGGGGTCTGGATTGACTGCGTAGCCGTAGTTGAGGCCGTACTGGTTGTGCTTGTTTGTCCCTACATCGAAGGCGTGCTGGCGGTGCCGCTGGACGCCGGAGGATGTCGATGCCGACATTGTGAGTAGTCCACGGAGGAGTGTGTGTGATGGAAAGTGTGCTGATGATGGGATGCAGCAAGGTTACTTTTATCATTCAAAGATGGCGAAGAGCAAGCAGTCCTTATACAATTGGCCAGCCATGCAAACAGACATCTTGCTGCGTATTTTACTGCTCTCTCTATGTTATGTATACGTCACTACTCTGACTGCGTGCTACAAACCTTCTCAGTGAATGTTCGTTGGCAATTGTATCAACACATCCATCTCAGCTGCCGAGCTGGTACAAGCTACGGTGATGCTCACCGACGAGGAGTCTGACGATGTGAAGTCGGGCAGCACGCGATATGTCGTGAAGCAGTCCATACGACATGAGCTCGTGACGCGGATGCAGTGAGGCGCCATGCATGCAACCACGGCCAGCAGGTGAACTGCACATACGATATGTAGATGGCTGGGTCATCCACAACCGCAAGATGCTTTACATGATAGCACAAAGCCTCATAGAGACTGACAAGAGGTAGTGAGTGAATGCAGTGTCACCTGTCACTCGTCATCCGACATCTGTCCATAGAAGTGAATGAGGAGGTGGGAAGAAGGCAACACAGCCATGCCTTACCGATGCTGACTGGCCTGCTGACCGTGAGAGTTCGGTCACCACCCAGGCGGGACAAAAGGAGTGGCACACGGCTGAATAATACGCCAGCACGAGCACGACCATGACCAGACTGTTCCACAGATCAAAGGTGTAATACCTGTCAACGGATAATGTATAGCTTGTGGTTCGGGTGGTGGTACGACCATGACAAGCTTGCCTGCTTGAAGGCTGGAAGACCGTCCATGATAATAAAGTGACAAGCTTCTCTGCTTAGAGGCTGGCAAACCGTCTTTATGTCTATATTCAAGATGTAGACAAGCAATAGGCTTTGCGTCAAGCAAACGAGCTCTGCCATTGTTGTTACATGTGACATGTTATGTCATCAAGGGATATAGAAACCAGAATGTGATTTAGTATAAAAATGACTAATCATGAAAAAAAAGAAGAAAAATAAAAATATACTGTCAAAACACTTCTATTACGAAACTACCATTCAGTTGTGTACATCATATTTACCTCCAAGTTCTGTTAGTGCTGTTAGGCGGCTGTAAAGACGGGAGCAGGCGTCATAAAGGTGGGGTTAGTGCTGCCACGCGCGTCAACAGCAAACACCCACCTCTTGACATCATCACCAACTCTACACAACAGACTGGAGCGCCACAGCCAGACACAATGGACTCCAAACCAGAGGAACCCACATCGCTGCCGTCAACAGCAGCACCCTCCCCACCCACAGCCACACAACCGCCGCGCCTGAACAGCCTGCCTCGTCTCCAAGTCATACCATCTCCCTCCTCCGCCGCCTCCTTTATCCGACCGGTCAAGCGCATCCATGAAGGGCCCGATGTCGCGCGCTTCCTCGTGTCCAAAGCCTACCGCGACATTGGCCTCTTCACCCTCCAGCTCAACCATGCCCTGTGTCCGCGCACAACGGCGCCGCGAGGGACCCTGCCCACAGCGTCGACCACCACCATCTTTACCCTGCCTTCCGACAGCAAGACGGTTGCTGGCTACCCGCCATCGGTGCAGCGACTGCGGGACCTGCTTGCCCGTATCGCGAATTTTATTGACGAGGCACCGCCCGACCCGGGCCCGCGCCGGTTCGGCAACGCCAGCTTCCGCACCTGGCACAAGCTCCTTGGCGAGCGCGTCCAGAGCGGCCTCCTTAGCGAGTACATTTCGCTTCAAGATGAGAGCAGCAAGAGCAGCAAGAGCACAGAGAGCGAAAAGAGTGGAGATGGTGACGACGCGCTGCCGGCGACCGCCCTCGACGAGGTCAAGGAGTACTTCTTGGGTGCCTTTGGCAGTGCGCAGCGGCTCGACTTTGGCACAGGCCACGAGCTGAGCTTTTTGGCGTTCCTCGGCTGTCTCTGGAAGCTCGGCGTGTTTGCCGATGGCGACGCGGGCCCCGACGGCGAGGCCGTCGAGCGCAGCATCGTCCTCGGCGTCCTCGAGCCGTACCTCGACGTCGTGCGGCGACTGATTTTGACGTACACGCTCGAGCCTGCCGGCTCGCACGGGGTCTGGGGTCTCGACGACCACTTTTTCCTGCCCTACATTTTCGGATCGGCCCAGCTGACGCGGCCCATCAGCGGCGTCGTGACCGACGCGGCGACGGGCAGCACGGCCACGACAGACGCCATGCCGCTCGAAGGGTCGGCGCCGCGTGTGCCGAAACCGAGCGACATTGCCAAGCCGGCGACGGTGGAGGTGCAGCGGCAGCGCAACCTGTACTTTTCGGCCGTGGGCTTTATTAATGGTGTGAAAAAGGGCCCGTTTTGGGAACACAGTCCGATTCTGTACGACGTGTCCGGCATCCAGGACGGCTGGGGCAAGATCAACAAGGGCATGATCAAGATGTTCAATGCCGAGGTGCTCAGCAAGTTCCCCGTCGTGCAGCACTTTCCCTTTGGCTCGCTCTTCTCGTGGGACCTCGATCCCGAGGCCGATGCACCGGCGCAGACCGTGCACATGGCCAACCAGCCGCTGGCCGAGGCCGCCACGACTGCCGCACTGCAGCGATCGGCACCGTCTGCGTCGTCTGCGTCAATTGCGACGGCACGGCCACCACCGACAGGCGCGCCCGTGACGGCTGCACCATGGGCGCAGGCAACACGAATGCCAGGCGCAGCCTCCGGCGCTGTCCCCGGACCAGGCATCCCATACTCGCGCGTGCCAGCAGTACCCCGCGCCGGCCCTGGCGCTGCGACTCGCATGGCCCGGCCAGGAGCCAACCCAGGGTTGCCTCCCGATACCGGTGACGCAGACACTCATAACCCAGTCACCAAGGCTCCATGGGCCAAGTAAAATTGGACAAATACTAGAGATGAACCAATCAGACTTGACTACAACAATTGTGAATCAGCGTAATTACACGACGTTGCATACTCCGTACATTTAAATCACATTGCATTTTTCTGGGTATCTAGTGGTAGTATTGGCAGTATCTGGAAAGGAAAAATAGCAAAAATGGATATCATGAAGGAAAAGAAAAGAAGAAAATAGCCAGGTAAGACGAGGCCGGAGATCACCATCGGTTGGAGACGAAACCCCGCACCTGTCCTTGAACCTTATCGTGTGACCCAGACATCACCAACTGCATTCTCACCCTCGTGCTCCATGGCATTGGCGTGCCATGTCACGACGGGGATGAAAACTGTATATGCAACCCATGACCTCCTCCCCCAGACATACGACACGCGAACACGATGTGGTAACAAGACAGAAACAAGACGAGACCTCTAAATGAGAGTCATGAATTATGCGGCTGTTTTGTTAGTTTACTTATCAAGGATAGTATCATCAGTGTAGTTTCGTAGTTTACGTACCAGCGGCGGGCTTCACCTCCTCAGCGGGCTTAGCAGCCTCGACGGGCTTGGCGGCCTCAACGGGAGCAGCGGGCTCAGCAGCCTTGACCTCCTCAACGGGGGCCGGGGCGGCAGCCTCAGCGACGGGCGCGGCAGCAGGAGCAGCGGCCTCAACAGCGGGGGTCTCGACGACGGGCTCGGCGACGACAGGGGCGGCGGCGGCAACAGCGGCAGCCTCAACAGCGGCAGGGGCCTCAGCTGCAGCAGGAGCGGCAGCCTCAGCAGCAGGTGTCTCGGCGGCGGGAGCGGCAGCGGCGGGAGCAGCGGCCTCGGTGGCAGGTGCGGCCTCAGCAGCAGCGGGCGCCTCTGCGGCAGGAGCAGCGGCCTCGGCGGCGGGAGCCTCGGCAGCGGCAGGAGCGGCCTCAGCAGCAGGGGCGGCAGCAGGAGCAGCAGCCTTGCTCTTCTTCTTGAAGATGGCCTTGAACTTGGCCTTCAAGTTGTTAAGCGCATCGGGAGCTGAGCCGTGTTAGTGAGTGGCGACATTATGGAGACGCGCGATTCGCCAGCGGATCGGGCCCGTCTTTATGCGGGTGTATTTGATTATAAAGCGACCCGGACCGACGTCTCACGGCGTATATGCAAGGCTTTGAGGACTGAATACGTACGAATTCCGGGCATTTTGGCGGTTGTAAGTGTGATGTGAGAGTAGATGGTGAAGCGGTGAGACTTTTACTGTTAGCGACGGACTCTGACGATAACGGGATGCGCCGACGCAGAAATGTTTTGCTTTGATAAACAGATAGGGGTCCTGGGTCCTGGGCGACTCACGTTTGTGCGAGAGGACAAGATGTCTTGCAGAAGATGGCGATGGTGAGAGAAGAGAGAGGAAGAGATGTGAAGCAGCAAAAGAAAGAGGGAAAAGAGAAAAGAGAATAGAAGAGGAATATTAGGGAAGAAGCAGAGAAGTCAACAGATATGCAAAGAGGGGGGAAGTGGAAGAAGAAATACGATTGAACGAAAAGACAGCACCCTGCTGCGCGACGAGCCCATCACTACCTCTTCGGATTAAGATAAACTCTATACGTACAGCGTGGTATCATGTAATTACAGTGTTGATTAGGGATAATTTTAGACGTCTGCTTGGTTGATAATTAATTTTAGTAAACAGCAGTTGGAGCCTTTGCTCTATTGCGGGCGATCTGTCAAAATTGCAGCTTTTCTTCTTCGTGTCGTCTCGGTATGTTTTAAGATTACAGGAGCGGGCAGGTTGAAGAAGAAAAGCAAACAACGGGCAACCGTGGCCAAACAATGAGGCCATGGATGGATGCAGCAAGGCGAATGTCTGACAGTGAGACAGCTTGGCCGTCACGGCTGGTTTCTTGCGGACTCCTACAGCAGACTCATACAGCAGACTCCTACAGCGGACTCCTTGCACAGCGCCGACCTGCACTTTCTCTATGATCTACGCTCTTATGCTCGTGGGATGACGTCGAATGGCACACGACAATCAGTACCAGTTATCGACAACAATCAAAGTCTTCTCGATGCAGCGGCGGTCAAGATGATCTCACAAATCTCACAAATAGAACACAATAAAAACGTCTCCGCCTCGACTAATAACAGAAACCCACAGTAAATTAAACGAGGAGGATACTCCAGGATAAGTACAAATAGCTGCAGTGGTCGCCTGTTTTGATTTTAATTACAGTAATTAAACAGATGGCCAGGCCCTGTAATGCTCAAGTTAAGATAATACGGAGCAATACTCTATTTCCTTGGAAAGGTGCTGTAATCTGTGAGATACGGCAGCCATACAAAGTTACGAACTACATATTAGCTGCTGCTGCATGCTGGCACGACCGGAGCTAGGGTCACCTCATGACCCGTGCACACACATCGAGATTAGCTGTCAGATACGACTCTGCAAGACTTGTGCAGTTCGTGATTCAGAGTTATGCCAACAGCTGTCTGGGTGAGCTGACTGCATCGACACTGCAAACAGTCCGGAAGGCACATTCGCTACCTGGGCAAGTATCGAAATGAGACTTTGGGAGATGGCACTGCGAAGAAATGAGACAGAAGTCTTGACAAGATTTGCGCCCAGCATGTCGGTTGCATCGATTGCATCGAGTGAGGCTGTGCTATGGCATCATACAGTGACAGCAGCGCAACGTTGAATCTACATATACATAAGCTTATACGCTTGACACCGTTAGGCCTACGAACCAGCTGATTGGTCGTACAACCGTGCAACCTGACCTGCAGACACGGCATATGACACGTAGAGGATAATAGCGGCTAAAGGACTCCTTGGCTGAATCTAAACGCTGAGTATTGATAAGGGCAGGCTTACGGAGTACATCACATGCCATAGTGTCATTAGCTAGCAGTATCACATTAACACATACGGAGTACACACCGAGTAGCTTAATGAGCACAGGCCTCATTGTCTGTTGGCGGCGAGACGGCAGCTAGAATTTTTCCAACGGTTCTGGCCTGCTTTTGATTCTGATTGGTGGCTACCGTAACTGTCATCTGACACCAGAGAAGCCAAAGAAGATTTTTTTTTTGAAAATACCATATATTACTAAGGGTGACGTCTTTTTATTTACGTGCTATGTACTGGTAGCCGCGATAGTATCGGGAGTTCGCGGAGTCTCCGACAGCATCTCGGACAGACCAGATCGTGCAACACCGATCTCGGGGAGCACAAGCTACGGGTAGTCTGAGTTTTAGCAGACGAGCAAGTATGCTTACAGGTGATTTCTGATTCTCAAAATACCAGGCGCATTCAAGGCTGCCACTGAGAGCAAGTCTAAAAGAGCGATGACAACATCAAAACTCAGAATTAACACGGCCTCAAACACTGCACAATGCACAATGGCCATTCTTGCATCACTCAAGGGAGCATGGCGTTTTTGCCGGCTCCATAGCACGAAAATATACCGTGACCGGGTCGACTGCAAAGGCAGAGCTTTCGAGGACGACGTGTAGAAAAACAGCAGCAAGGGCAGCCGAAAAGCTCAGCCATTGCGGCGCAGAGCAGGCCGATTTCAATTACACGGCTTCTAAATGGCTCAAATCCCAACTTGTTTGCAAATGTTTACAAATGTTTACAAATGTTTACAAATGTTTACAAATACAAAGGCCAAAAGATAGACAAAAGATATGAACAAGTCGAGCACGACATGGCCCGATACTGGTATTGTGCAACACCTTGGCTTTTGATATGTGAGATTCGGAGCAAATCGTATGTTCAGCCCGGGTCGTAAGAATATATATCCCTCTCTTCGTCTCGTCTCTGACGAGTTATATATGAGCTGTTTTCCCGTCTTGCAGAGTGTGAAAGAGGCATTTTGTACAGCTTTGCTTCATACATATGCCGCAAGCGCCGCTGCTTGTCGAGCTTGACTCTTCTCTTCCTGCATCCATTCTTATTCTTTTTGTTTATTTCGTTTGTTTTCTGCCTTGACTACATCGCGTGGTCCGGCCCTACGACAATCGACGGCTCCCGACGGCAGAATACCCAAGCAGCCCTGCTATATTGACGACATGAGCTCGATGGCATGTAGCAGCGCATACAACAGCAGCACGATGTATCGGCCGGTCAGCTCTGGCCAGCTTGATGGCCGACAGACAACGACAACCTGAAGTTTGAGATGGACAAGACCAGCCACGACGGCTGCGACAGCACGATATGATACGTTCACAGCAAGGCAAACAGCACGGCAAACAGCACGGGCCAGCACGGCAGACGTGCCTCAATCAATGCATCAAGCCGGCATGATATACTCAACACCCGGCACCAACGGCCGACCGCGCCGGCAGCCGGCAGCCGGCAGCCGGCAGCATGTCGTCATGATGATGACAGCTCGGATATATCGACATTGAGTCGTCGGCAAGACGGCAATAGACACGCAGCGGATATTGGCATCTTTATATCGAGCCACAAGGACAATACCCACAGGTCGACATTGCCGCCATCAGCCACTGTCACTCTGGATAGCTGCACCTCGACGCGACAGGCCACCGGGAGCCCGACAACTCGCCGAGAACTGGCGTCTAACTTTCCTATTCCGGCCAGGTCCATCAGATCTATCTTGATATCGTCATCCGCCGCATCGACTAAGCTTAGTTTCAGGTTCACCGCCCTGGTCCTGTTCCCCATTAGCAACCTCAACAACAGCCGAGATCGAGATCGCGCTTGTTCCATCTTTGGTCTCTTTCCCCGGCAATGGAGACCCCGAATCCCTGCGGAGCAAGAGGTTACCGTTGTCGGACTGCAAAATTTTCACACTTTTTCACAGTTTCACACCTGGCGGCACTTGTTTGACGCTCACACGCAGGCACGACTAGCACGCATCCACACGAATTGTCTCCAGTCTCCAGTCTCCAGTCGTCTCCATCCTCCAGTCGTCTCCAGTCCGTCTCCAGTATCGACTCCAATTCAGTCCCCGTCGAGTCCCCGTCCAGTCTCCAGTTAGTCACCCGCCCCAATGGCCTAGTCAAAGCCAGCGCCGGCCAGCGCCAGCCAGCGCCAGCCAGCGCCAGCCAGCGCCAGCCAGCACCAGTCCACCAGTCCAGCGAATGCGGATGCCGGCGCCCACCAAACTGTCGTGCATGCATCTTTGGTTGAAGGCGGTGGTACAGTTTATGGGAATTGTTACATTTAACATGTGTTTCTTTTTCCACCTTCCTCCACATGGTCGGCCCTTTCCCCTTTAGCTTCTAGCTTCTAGCACCGGATTACGCCATCTGGCTAATTATTCATTAAAGAGGGCCTCCCCTAACGGGGTAATCGTCCTGTCCGTTTTCCGTCTCTGCGTGCAGAGACTCCGGAGGTCGAGGCCGCATCCTGTCCCTGCCCAGCCACGGAGATGCAATTGGTTACGCATATGGAGTAGAGAGAAGAAGAAGACGAGAAGACAAGAAGACAAGAGAGAAGACCAACGTACCGAGCAGAGTAGCTATGCGAGAACGACAAGCTGGGGAGATGCGACACCGGTCGTTCCCGACAGGCAACGCCAAGCCGCCAGAACCGTTTCGATTCTTGATTTCTTTAGGGTCTTTAATAGGGTCTTTATCGCTATTGGCAGCGGTATTACGGTAATACGTTGGGGTATTACGGTACTACGGTACTACGGTAGTACGCACGCGTGGCCACTCGGTCGGCCTATTTCGTACACGATATGCGCTTACCTTTTTGCGCTTCTTCCAACTTCTTTGGGCCTTTTCCCAATCTGCTCTGCAGGTCGTATTCGTCGCTGTCAGTATCGATGACGTGGGGGCTGTAAGCATAAGCATATGCTCAGTTGTATGCTTATGTACATAAGCTACAGAGTCGTCAAGCGAGGTCGCTGCGACGTTGCAGACGCACGGAGAAATGTCGGCTGCCCCTCGCTAAACCAAATGGGATTTGCGCTGGTCTCGAATTGCATCATATGCGCTGAGCTGCCGTGAGCTGCCGTCAATTGGTATCTACTCCGTATCAACTAAGCAACTGACCGTGCCGTTCTGTCGCCGTCTCGTGCATCGTCGGTATTTCTATTTTATTTCATCAAAAGGACGTACAGTAATCTCTATACGTATATACGTAAGCTGTCACTCGTACTCACCACGCGAAAGCCCTTACCCTACATATACTATTCATCATGCCATTCTTTGTACCCCGTGCTTGGCTTTTGTCTTTTGTCTTTTGTCTTGTGTTTTTCCTCTTCCTGGCGCCCTGCTATATGTAGTGGTCTCCCACATGCCCTATCCCGAGCGTCTCGTTTGCCAGTTGTGCGACCGGCATCTTCACCGAGATCAAGTGCAGATAAAAGACCTAATATGTATCTGATCGCTCCCACACAACTATAAAAATATACCCGCCATCTTATCCGGTGTGTCGGCTGACTGCCGGCAGGCTCGGCTGCAAGTTCCTCTGACGGTCAGCTGCCTGTCCACATATGTTGTATGTATACAAAATATACAAAATATACAAGAACAAATTCCATTTGCCCTCCGAGGGCGCAGCTCGCAACTAAGCATAAGCATAGGTCCCATGCACAATGATGCCAGCGTGCATATCCTCCCGTATTTTCAAAACGCAACGATCCAATGGATGCATGGTATTTCACCAAGGGCAAAGCTACTCCGTACGCGAACAATTGATGCGGGTGGGCTAAGCGGGCCTTTTGGGCCTTTTGGGCCTATTGAGCGCGGGGCGCATTGTGGAAAAGAGCGAGATGACGAGGGGCGCGGGAGACGAGACGAGAACGAGACGAGAACGAGACGAGGTAGGGCACGAGAGACGAAAGACGAAAGACGAAAGGACGAGAGCGACTGATACACCTTGATCCCAGGGCCGACATATCGGACGGTGTGCTCCGCTGGGCGGGAACAGAAGAACACAAGATAGATAGATAGCCAAACCGTTCTTTTTTCTCCATGGTGGTTGTTCCGACCCCCGCATATGCTTAGGGTTTGCCGCCATCCAAAGATTCAAAGTGAATGTCGAAATTCCTGTCGCATCGGGTGGGTCAATTTTTATGTCTATGTACATGCAAAGTTCTTTTTTTCTTGGGCTGATTTCAATGCGATGCGAAATTGTGTCCTTTTGAATTAGCTCTTTGGAATAGCACTTATGAATAGCTCTTGGCCGGTTACTCTAGCGATCCAGCCGTCGCCGTCGCAGTCGCAAGTCGCAAGTCTCTAGTCTTAAGCCACACACACCATGTGTTCATTGGCCACACCATGTGTTATTGGCCATGACGGGACGCAAGCTGCAGCGAATCACGTATTACGCTTGACCCTACCGTTACAGCAAAAAGTACGGAAAAGTCTTCATGTGCACTTCGATAGTGCGATGCCGATCTCTGAGGAGCAAAAACAGATCACTCGGCTGGACGTGCATGGAAGAGGAAATGGAACATGTCCGATCCGAACAAAGGAACAGAAAAGGTGCATTACTTATTCAAAAGTATGAGCTCATGCGTCAGAGTAACAGTAACCAAGATAATGACAAAGGAATACATCTCTGTGGACTCATGTGATAATGTCAATGATGACAGAAAACTATTCTAGAAAACTATCTAAGAAGCAAATGGGTATGTTGGACGGAATCGACAAAGAAAGACGACGGGAGCAGCTAACCAGGGCTGGGGCTTGTGACGGGCACGAAAAGAATTACCGCCCCGAAACTTAGACCGGCCCGTCCTGACAGCTGAAAGACGCAAGGAGGCAAAAGCAGTTGAGAGAAAAGATCTGACATCGACCCACGGTATGAGTAAGATCAAACACCACAATGAAAAGCATAAAACCAAACCAGAACGATAAAAACGCCTTCCGTCAGAAGCAGAGCAACGCAACGCAACGCAGCCAGGACCAGAGCAAAAAGGTAAAAGTGTAAATCGTGGTATTTTGCCAACCAAGAGGTAACAACCGACACCTGACGAATAGTATGTAAAAATGAAGTATCCAACCCATAGACCTCCCAAAAGTATGATGTTTTTTTCCACGCCGTATAAAAAAAAAAAAACCTTCCCAGTGAATGTGACCGAACCCCGTATGTACAGTACAGTAAAAGACAAAGACCAAATATGAATAAAAAAGAAAAACTCGTAGGGCCATAGGGTATTTCCCTAGCCGTGGTGTGTGTGCGTGTGTGTGTGTTTGGTGTCGTTTTAGTTGTGCTAGCAGCTATGGGCCCCAGTATAAAAAGCTGTCCGGCTCAGGCGATTCTGTCATTGATGGCAGGCCGCTGTAATCACCCAGCCACAGGTTCGGATCGTCATCCTGAAACAGGGTGGCCATGTCATCGATGGTACCCGTTGCCGCTGTCGTCAGAAATTGGTTGCCCGCCTTAGAGTCGCGTAGTACACTGCCGTCGCCACCCAACGGCGAAGCCGCCTGTCCCACCAAGAGCGGGACAGACATGTGTAGGTTGCTGTTGACGCGCGAAAAGGCCAGGCTGCTGGCCGTATCTGTGTGACTGTCGAAATCCGCTTCGAATTCCTGCTCGAAATCGAGAGGGCCAGAGTTGTTGTCGTCGGCTTCGGATACGTCGCCGGATGTGCCGGTCGTCATGGTTGGCGCATTGGTTTCCACATCGTAGGCGACGTGCGACATGCTGAGCGGATCAGCGAATGCGTCGCTGGCTACATCGAATCCGCGATCAAAATCCAGGCCTAGCCCGGCCCAGTCGACAGATGGTGGGTTGATGCCGGCACTGAAGAGTGGCGCGTCAATTGATTCGCTGCCGAACGGGTTGGTAAACGTGGAGTTGCTGATGCTGTAGTCGCCGAAAGCGCCCGTGCTCAGAGTCAGGCTGTTGCCCATCTGGTTGGGAAGCGGGACACTGGATGCGAAGAAGGACGGTGAGTCGGCCTCGGACCGTTTCCGGCGCTGCTGCTGAGAAAGCTGGGCAGGGAGGTAGTTGACGCCGGCAGCAGAGGCGCTGTTGGTGAGTGTCTCGTCGGCACCGCCACCAAGGACAGTGTTGCTATTGCCGAGGTAGTCGTCGAGGTCTTCGTCTTCGTTGAAGCTGGTGTCTAGCATGCGGCTGTTGAGGTGGCTGTGGCTGGTGCTGCGCGACATGCTTGCGCGGCTGGTCGGGTAGGGCAGTGTCTTACGCGCCGCAGCCTTGGCGTGCTTCTGGACGAGAGACTTGTGGCGGCCGTGTTCGTCAAACGACAGGGTGCCTTCGGAGCGCGAGGTGTTGGCACGGTTGCGGCGTATAGGACTCTTGGGAGCTGATGATGTAGGGAAGGATGCAGGCACAGAGTCACAGTTGGAGACGGAAAGGCCGGCGTCGGAGCCCGAGCTGGGCGTTTCGGGGACGGGCTCGAGCTCGTTCTTCAGGCCGCCGCACGAGCATATTGCGCCGTGGTTGCAGCAACAGCTTTCTATTTCTTATTAGCATTGGCTCGGCAGCATTGGAGATGGCGTGGATGCGCCGTACCGCGGTGGTTTTCTTTGGCGCCCAAGTGGACACACTTGGTGGTCTTTTCGCCGCAGTCACACTTTACGTGTGCCGACCGGTTCTTGCGTTGTGACCGGCAGTGTTGGCATTGGGTGACGGGGCGGCCCTTTTTGTTGATGTGATGCAATGGGCGATCTGTCATGGTGTTAGTGAGGTCCGAGCGTGCAGTGGGCAAGTTGCTTCGAATAAATAAGACTAACCACTGTGCTGACAGTTGCTGACTCTGTGGCCGCGAATGCAGGCCTCGCAGGCGAACTTTTCTCCGTCGCGAAGCATTATGAGAGGACAGACCGATAAGTGAAGCTGTGAAGCAGAGCTGCAACACAACAAGCAACACGGCAAGCAACAAAAACAACAAAAGACTTTGGGGTATGGCTGTGAGTGGAGATTGTCGCAAAGGGCGAAGAAGGAAGAGAGAAAGGAAGAAGATCGGGGAGGGGGGGCTATAGGAATATAAAGATGGATTGGACGGGGGAGCTAGGATAATATAAAGCAGGATAAAATGGGAGGTAAGGAATAAAGAATAAAAGAATAAAAGAAATCGAAAAGAAAAGGACGAAAAAGAATGCGAAAAAGAGGATCGAGAAAAGGAAAAAAGCCAATGGGCTAGGGCGAGGGAGCGGCGGCAGAATAGGGCCCAGAAAAGACGGCCTAAAGTACGGAGTCGTTTTGGCCTCTTGTCTTTTTAGTCTCTTGTCCGTTTTTTTGTCTTTTCTTTTTCTCTTCAGTGTCTTTTCCTTTGGTCCTTTCCTCCGTTGCTCCTGTGTACTGACAAGTCGATAAAACGAGTAGGAGAAACACGCTAGAGCTGCGAGAGAGGAGGTTGGAGCTATGCTTGGGGATGATTTGATGTTCTGTGTTCGATCTGTCTTTGATAAATCTGTTGCTGTCGATCTTGGTATCGATGTAAGGACGTGATGTGAAAGCTGGAAGCGGAAGAGAGAAAGGAAGAGAGAGAAAGAGAAAGAGACAGCGAGAGTGGGAGCGAAAGAGAAAGAGAAGGACGGACGGAAGAGAAGGAAGCCGGCCAAAGCTTAGCCAAGGTCACATGTACGTAGTCTGGAAGAGGAAAGAGGTTGGAGTAGTAGATGGAGCCGGAGCACTTTGCGGAAGGAGCACGGGGAGACGCAATGAAAAGAGGAAAGAGCAAATGCTAAGCGTTTATGAAATGAGAGAAAGAGGAAGGAAGCAGAAGAAAAGAGGAAAGAGCCAAGAGCCAACAAGCAGCACAAGAGACGGTAAAAGAGAATAAAAGAGCTAAGCAGTGAGAGGAAGGAGCGAGGAGGCACAACACCAACATGCACAGCAAATGCAAGAAAGAGCAAGAGTCAAGTCTGTAAATATATGGAGTATGGAGTTAGACAGCTGGAGCTGTGGTGTTGCTGGAGCTGCGGCGGGTGTCGGCGGCCAGTGCGGATTGGATTTGCAGGTGTTTGCTTTTTCCTGTCTGCGCTTTGCCTTGCTGTCTCGTTTGGGCTTGGAGCTGTTTGAGAAGGGTTGTATCGTATCGTTTCGTTCTTTGGCTGTGGCTACTCCTTTCTGGAGGTTCGTCCGGTCAGGGTTCCTGTGGATTGACAGTATTTCCGCGATCTTGATGTTTTGCCTTTTTGTCGTCTGTCTGCGGTGTCCTGTGTACTGTGTCTCGTGTCGTGTGTCTTATTCTATCGGCTGTGTATGCTGTGCCTCTGTGCCTTGATCAAGCGCCAAGCGCAGGACAGATCTGGACAATCGACCATGCCACCGGCAAGAATGGATTAAGAGATGCAGTTATAAAAAGAATAAGAATAAGCACAGCGGCTTAACCGAAACAAGATGTGTGTGACAAGGACCACTGCTGGGAGGATCGGCGGCAGACGGGGTTGTTGTGTCTGCGCAATGAGAGCAGCAGCAGCAGCTGAGGCAGTAGGAATGGAAATACTTTAGGGTCTATTTGCGGACCAAGATGGATATATCTGTGATCTGGATCAAGATGACAAGGCAAAAATGGTAAATGCGAGGGCACGGGGCGTCCTTTTATGTTTAAGCATACAGATGCCATTGTACGAGAGAAGCATGAGACCGCGACGTCGAGGAGCGTGGGGGACCGTGAGTGGGAGTCGGAAAAATCACAATACATTACAGAATATTTTTACAGATGGTAGAAAATAGAATACAGAATACAGAAGACCGAAGGAAGACGCCATCATTGCAGCGTGGTAACATGGACCGACAAAGACAGAAAAGTTTTCAGAAATGCATGACCGACAAGCGGAATGCAGAATGCGGAACATTGCTAGCCACGTTGCAAGTCACTGTCGACAGACGGCCACCAGGGTTCACTACGCCGACGGATTCTGGTGGGGAGCTTCTGCAGCGTAGCGGGCGACGCGGGCTGCCAGTCAAGGTTTCACAGACAAGCGCGGTAGCCTCTGGGCACTGGCACTGGCAACTGGAAAGGAGGGCCTGTCGGCTAGTCTCCGGCGGTTCCAAGGCATACAACATATATATGTACATATATACACATATTTACAAACATTGGCGTAGATCGTGATGTTTGGAGCTGTGCTGTGGATGAAGGCCAAGAGTGGGACGGCGACGAGGAGAACAGGAAAGACAAAAGAAGCCTCTTTGGCGAATTCCGAATTCCATGGGCACCGGAGCGGAGCGTGAACTTTGAAGTGGGCATGGGGGCATCTCGATGGTGTCTCTGGCGACTGAACTAGAGTCAGGAGGGGCATGCCGATGCAGCCACGCAGCCCATCCCATGCAGCCCATGCGCCGCCGCAGAAGGGGAAAGCGCGAAAGCAACACAACCTTGCAGGCTTTGTCGCAGCTATGTGTATGGCCTGAAAAGTTTTACTTGGTACATATACACACTCGCGCACTCGCGCAAACACCGTAAGCATAAGCACCACCGCGCTTTCGCCGAGCAGCATCGGGTGGGTGGTAGAGTACATATAGAATCAAGAGACAGCCACTCACAGGCTGGCGTGATATTCTTTCAGAGCGAGTGCCCGTCGGAGTTTTCTAGACTTTTCGATCAGCGACGATTTCGCATCCTACGTTGCGTCCTGGGCGTTTGTCGTTGGCCATGCTCAGATCGGCCCGGATTACTCGATGAATTGGCACAAGGCTCAAAACGAAGACCAACTGCATAAGCATACATCTACACAACAAGCACAGTATGCTTAATTCATACCAGCAACGGCGAAGCAACGGACAGACTTTGGACAATATGCTTAACTTGGGCGGCAAATGCCACCGTTTATGGCAATGTGCTGACCATGAATACGGAACAATAATGCAACTGCACACGCACACTCTATGCTTACACTAAGCATACATATAAGCTACAGTAGCCCGGCACCACAGACCTTGTGCCCGGTCTGACAGTCCCGTCTGCTCCGAAGGCTGCGCAACCCCGGGATGCAGGACTGTGGCCATGGCACAGATGGCAATACTACTGCGAAGACGAACAAGGCAAAGACGGCAGACGCACAAACGGAACAGGGGCCTTGCTGGATGGAGACCTGTATATTTACATTGTTGCCCTTTGATCCACTGCCTCTTCCTCATCTCAATTGCAAGAGATCAAGCCAGTTTCCATGGTTGATTGCGTTCCTGGCGGCGTGCCGCGCTAGCGAAACGACTTCTTAGCCTCTTGTCCTCTTTTAGGGGTTTGGTTCCGTGCCATCACAACTGTGCTGCAACAAGAAACACCAATGCTACGTTTGGTCTTTGCGTGATGCAGCTCCATACTCTGGCGATATGTGGGCTTCATCGTATTCCATCTCCATACGTAGTTTGGTGCGCCGCTGTCTTGGAATTATTCCCGTTTCGTTCCTCCATTTTATCAAGCATTCAAGCATTCAAGCATTCATATGCTTAGTATGTACATTACGTACGGAGGCGTCAGCGTCCCCGTCTGGTCGGCGCCGAGTTGCATTCCAAGGCTGTGTTTGTACCTGGATCTTATTACCAGCGGTCTTAAGAGGATGACTGCCACTGGCCTTGTCTTGAATATGCTCTCTTGTCCGCCTCAGTGGACAGCGCAGCGGGCCAATGTGCAAGTCAACCGGGGGAGGGAGATGTAACCCAAGTCGTAACCTAAGTCGTATGCAGTACTTGACCGTACGAGCACCCGAGTATGGGCTGTATGCTTACGGACTCTACGGAGTACGTTGGAGCATGCTATATTTCCAGGCATCCACAAGACACGGACCTCTGTAAGCAGGTTTAGCGCACGACATTCGGTATCGCAATAGGATTACAAAACAGGAGCACGCACAATTGTAACAAATGGATGGAGTAAGCTGACTGGGTATTGGCGGATATTTGTTGGCGGAAAGAAAACGAATACCCATGCATAAACAGGAAGAGACGGGGCGCGTCTTGGAACGAGCATCGCCTCGTCGATATACATCAGACAGAACAATTAAAGCCAATTGTCGGCCGTGCAGAGCAAGAGGAGTCCATGCTTGCATTGTCATTGTCATCCATACTCGTAAGCAGTATATCATTGGTTTTCATCGTCATATCACGAGTACACATAAGCATATATCATGTGGCTGGAAGCATGCACGGTATTGCTCGGCTTCTATGATAGTGACAATGGCATATGAAATTCTCTTCTATTTACTGGATTGGACTTGCTTGGAAGTAACAGCCGAGATATATCCTGACGATATGCAACAACGGGAACGAATCGAAAGGCAGACGACCTGCAAATAGCCGAGGCGAGCGCATCCTACATCAACACCTGACAACAATGTGTATGCTTATGCTCTATGCTTACCATCAGCGGACGCAGACCGACAATCGCCATGGGGTAAAGGAAACTTCAAGACCAACATCTCGACCCAGCCTGGATACAGTTGCCGTCTTGGGCCTGCTCAAAGAGTACGTGGCGGTGGTATGGTATGTTCTCTGCATAGTATTGCCAGCCTTGCTACAGCCTATTCCGTAGCTCCGTAGCTCCCATAGCTCCTCTTCCCCTTGCCCTTCCCCTCTCACGCACATACAGCGTGGGGCACGTGAAGCTCAGCGCATCCCACGCTGCATTTCAATAGAAGAGCGGTGGGTGATGGTCCCTATGAAGAAAAAGCAGCCGTGCACACGTTGTAGTATAAGATACGTCGTATAACAACGTTCCTTTGGGGAAAGCGACAGCGACGCCAATAAGCATAGCTTCTCGTGTGGCATGATAAGCGAGTGGCCGCAGCAGCCAATATACAAGTTTTGTCCTTTATGCAAACCCAGTGCATAGGAATGCATTGCAGTCGCAGTTTTTTCTCCTGCCGAGCCACTGCAATCATACGTATTAACTATGCTTATATGCTCAACTGGCATTTCTGGTGTTAATAGCTTCGTGCATGAATTCATAAGCGAGTTACAGTTTCTTACGGCGAAGAGGTGCACTGAAGTTTCATGTAGTTGAACCGTGCAGCTCATGAACAACAAGTACGGCATATCAAATGCTTGCACCTTATAAACACTTGGTCCAGAATGAACAACAAGTACGGCATATCAAATGCTTGCACCTTAAAAGACACTTGGACCAGAACCGTCGGTTGCCTGTCCCGGCAGATGGGCAACAAATGGCAATGAATAGGATGACAGAAGCTGCGCATAAGCATAGGCCCGGCTTGCGTAAGGCTAGTCCTGAAGCTGTATCAGTACCAAGTGAACAGTAAGCTGAACGGGGAGGCTGGGACGGGTGACAACGGCCTGTTGCGTCTGGTTGGACAGCGTCCATGAAAAATCTGTTCCATTTCCCCGGCTGACAGACCACGGGACGACGCTTCGCTCGAGAGATGCAGGTGTTTTCGCCATAGAGTTATGCCTCTTAAATACGGCCGATCTTGTACGCCGCCGGATCGGATTGTCATGCTTTTCGGTACTACATGTGCGACCTACTGTATATGTACGATACGTGGATCGACAGCGCATCGGACATCTGCTTTATTCATGATTAAATTGATAAATCCCATAGAGTTTAGCGATGGACACGGCCCGGGACTGCCCGGATGGACACCATGGAGCACGTATGATCTTGGGATGGACTTGGAGGGAGTGGAAGACTATGGAAGCCTTGTGTCGGATCCGCACCGGTGAGAGCTGATCTGACTCGCAGTGGTTGTCGTATGTCCACCTCGCAAAGACCTACAGTCTCGGTTGCAAGTAGGCACAGGCACGCCGCGCTGCAAGGAGTCGGACACGAGGCGCGTGACGTACGGGAGGGAAGGGAGAAGCCGGGAACACAAGCACACCCAACACGCAGTCTGAACAAGTACACTGCACAGAGTAATAGCCTGTAACCCGTGGAGGGCGCTATTTCTACTTGTCTTCTCTCTTCTTCCCTGCTAGACGCTTCTCGTCGTTGAGCATTCCGATCTCGTGTCTCGTCGGCCGTGCTACGCCGTTTACACCGCTGCAGCCGCGTGACGGCGTGACCCATGCTCTTGTGCTCTTGTGCCGGCCATGACATCATTGCTCTGGAAGCAAACACACACTGTAAGCTTAAAGCTGAATGTGCACAGACAATGTACTGGGTCACTTGTATGCTTAATTTGCCGGTCAAGATCTCAGCTGTGAGACAGGCCGGCGGCCGCCGGCGGCCCAAGTGGAAGCACTTTCAGGGTTGCAGCCACCACACACCTCATCGAGGCTTACAGCAGCAGCAGCTTCCTAAACCAGCCTTTGCCCCTAATGAAGGATCGTGTCATCTGCTCTATCTGCTCTATCCGTAAGCACACATCCTCCTGTCTAGATCCTCGACCGAAACTTGATGACTGCCCAGCATCCGCCGCATGTCTGCAGCGCGCCGGGACCACCCACTCTTCGCTTGCACATGACGGATTGGGGTTTCTGTATGGAACAGCCGATGTGACGTCCATCATAAAGTCAAAGATTCTAGAAAAACACCACAAGTAGACCTTGCACCCAGAATGGCAATAATTAGCGGCCATCATTGGAGCCATTGCTTGATTCAGCACCGACCTATTCCCCGAAGAGGCCACCGACGGGTCCGAACGGCCCGTTACTGTAAAGTCACAGGCCTGTCGTTCATACTAGTTAGCGCCTCACTCTGCACACTGTCTTTGACAATGTCCCACGGGCCTACCTTTTATTTCTACGCCATGTCTCAATCGACCGGCAAAATGCAGCTATCCGATTGATGGCATCGATTTGCTGCGACTTGTTTTCTCTTTCGTTACTCCGGGGCCGAGTCAGACATCGCGATGCAGAAAACAGTATGCTTACCCCCAAAACCCCCACGGCCAGTATTCACCTGTGCGTATCGAGTAACATGAACTGCTTCGGCCTACCACGGCTTGATCATCTGCGAGTACGCCTCTGTCGCCGGTGGCCAGAGACCCCCACACTACAGTAACTCTACAACGTACTGTGTAATAAACCAATCAAGCACGGCAGCTCCCGCATTTTCGTCACAAAAGCTGGTGGCGGTTTTCATGTGCAACGTAGCCGCCGCCACATCCTTGGCCAACTTTGCAAGGCCAGCAGATGAAATGAAAAAAGTCATACTTAACAAAACTCGTCTGCAGGGCAGCCTCACCACCGACAGCGGAGTTTGAGGGTTTCAGGCGTGAATGATGGCCTGCCCTTTATGCTTACAGGCATGCGATCTCACCAAACCATGTCTTGGCACTGGCAGCCGGACTCGCCGTAATCTGACAGCTCGACGAACTTTTGTAAAAAGCAAGTATGCCAATGAACGCTAGAGCGAGCTCCGTCAACAGTCTACAACAGTCTACCGAGTATGCAGTGGGATGCCAGCCAACCAGCGCCGGGCACTGACATCACGGGGTAGCACGGTTTTCCGTGGTTTCATGCCTCGTCCTGCCGGGCATGTGATTTGAGAAGCCACAGAAAGTAGATGCCGAAGGATCGCATTCGTTTGATCAATGCTGGTCAGATTTGTTTGTGGTATCCAAAGTGATATGACGTCACAGTTGAACGTCTTCTTGTGTTCCTATGATCTTTGTGTTTCATCCGGTAGTCTACTTTCTTCTTCGGTCTTTGGTCTTTGATATCAGCTACACTGCATCCGCCAATCATGGCCATGGAAGATGCCCTGCGGCACCTGCACCTTTGCTGTAAGCATATGCAACATAGTTTCGTGCAGCTGTCCTCGGTAATGTCCCGGGTCTCCATCCGGCGAATCTACGCTCGGCCAATCCCGGTGTGTGTGTGGTCACGCATTTGCAGGACACACTTTACGCCTGTTTTGACGTGACGGGCCCTGGCGAGATCTGGCAGTGTCTTGAATGCTTCATTTGCGCGTGCGTGTGCCTCGAGTGATGGCTGCATCGCCCTTGTGCGCCGGTGTCTGAGTTGCCTCTCGATCGATTGTCTCTATTGTATGCAAACATTTTGCTATTCTACGTCAGGGTCTCAGTCTGGAACGTGGTACTCGGCACCATGCGGCTGATCAGCCCGCGTAGCGTCCTCGTAGGTTGACACCGACCTGTTCATAGTTTGATAGACAACACTCGTGCTCTAGCTATCCTACGTATTGAAAGGGATCCTCCAGTTGAAAAGTGGCCAATATGAAACAGCATACTCAACATGATGGCCGACCAATAGTAGTATTCTTGATAAGTTGATATCGTGCCCACTCGACTGTGCGGGCACAAAGATAAAAAGTACCGAAACTATGTGCTGTCCTATGCAACGAGCTCAAACTGGCGCAGTGCGAAGCTCATGTCCCCTCATTGTCACTCCCGGTCTGTGAAACGCATGTCGTCGCTGAAATGCTTAGCTAGCGATAAAGGCCTGTGACTGTCGAAAATCGAAAACCGACATGCGACAGTACACATACACAAGCACAAAGTTGAAAGTTTCGTTCACCGCCATGTCACTTGTAAGAGTACCCCTCTATAGGGAAACACGACGCCGGCATGTGGGAGGCCTTGGGGCGCATAGCCAATGCCACGTCCACGGAGCGACCGCGATGATAGGTGGCCTCCCGGATCCGGTACGCGGATCTCCGAGCGGCAAGGCACGTGCTGTGTTTGCTGCTCTAGCATCAAAATCAATGCACTGGCGACGGGCCACAAGCTAGTCCGAGTTTTTGGCCGGTGGCCTCGGGGCTGCCGACGATCAACCCTTGATGTTCATTGTCCGGATTCATTGCATCAAGCTACTGCAAGCTGTCATCTGCCAGGCCCCCACGGTATCAAACGCGATTTACTGTACGAGTATACGGGCGCCATTACTGAACCGATGCTCACAAGACGTCGAGAAAGCATCATGCTCCGACGAAACAACCTGATCAACACGTCGAAGGGGCTGTGCGGCTAGAAAGGAAAGAGGATACACTGGCGCGGGATACAGCATATAGCGTCCGCTCGGCGTGGGAGAGGGCAAGGATAACACAAGATGGAGGGGAGGGGAGGGGCAGATGGCAAGCAAGAACGGATGTGAGAGATAAGAGCCGGACGAGATTGGGCATCCGCTGTGATGAAGAAGGAGGGCGGGAGTCAAGAGCGCCAAGGGAGGAGTCAAAAAGCTGCCCCGCCCATGGCAAGCTGTTGCGAAGAGGCTTGTACGTTACGAGACTTTGAGGGGAAGGGGTGGCAAAGGCGGGATGATGGGGGCCGTGGGCATGGCAAGGACGGGAGAGAGGACGCCGGTGATAAGGACATGGGGAGAGGGGCAACGGCGGGAGGGAGGGAGAGAAAGGAGAAAGATATATGGGAGGCGAATGGGCGAGGAGGGTGAAGTCTGGGGCCCCAGGAAACTATGTTCAAGGCCACGGACAAATTTACTTGAGGTCTTGAGCACTGGCCAAGGTGTGTCAGGGGGAAGAGTGAAGGCGAGAAGATTTCAGATGAGCAGAAGCAGCTGTAGAAGGTAGATGCTGGCGAATGCACCGGCTACGTAAATCCTACAAAACCTCACGTCCCATTACAAAACCGAGGCCGTGATGCCTGACGGAGCTATGGTGCAGTCCAATCTGCAGCTTTGCTCAGATGATGCAAAGAGTTTGGCATTCAGCATCTTTGATCTCCATGATATCCAGCCCAGACTTATTAAACTAAACCCATGTCCGAATATGACGGTGCGCGTAAAGACTCGATGCTCAGATGCGGAGATGAGATTTGAAAACTAGCTGACTAACGGGTTTGCCGGACGTCTAGATCTACGAGGCTGAACGCACTGTAGATTAGTGGATTTGGCTGTGACGGACTCCCCGAGAGGGCTGCAACAGCTCAGGGTCTCGGGTCAGGCCGAGGAGATATCTCTAGAGACTTTGAATGCTGAGCTATTGCTTTCGCTCCGACTTCGACACTGGCAATCCGGAGATATCAGTGATCTGATGATTATAGCGTACTTTCAAAGCTGGCGATAATCTCAACTTTGAAATGTAACGTATTCTCATAAAGAAGAAGCCTAAGCGAAAGGAAGCTATGGCCATGTTGCTGCACCTAACTGCGCGTTCTCCACTATTCAGGGCCGCGGCAGAGGAAAACGCGGGGCCCTGCTTAGGCCAATACAGGGCGCGACTGGTGCCTATCGACCAGCCACAGCACATCACGTCATGGGACACAGATTGGTGCAATTTGGGCATCACTTTTCTCCTTTCACACCAATCCATCCAAAACACATTTTAGTTTGCCTTTGACCTGTTCGCTCTGTTGCAACAACATCTCCCTTAGTGCCTGCATTGTCGGATTGTCGCGCTTCCTTGACGTTGGCCTTGTGCTTCTGGCGACTTATTTCTCCTCCTTCATTACCATTCCATACCTTATTCATCAGTAATCGACTGCAGGCTAGTCGACTTGCCGAGCCCGTCTACCGGTGAGGACCGACAGCGTGCGGCTGACTACAACCGACCCAGCCACCCGCGTTAAACCTAGTCTAGCTTCAGCAGTGTAACATACATCAACAGCGCTCATAACGTGGTCTAGACCAGCTTCAAACAAACAGCTTCAATACCAGACGTGCCTCCATCAACCGCGACAACCGATGGCTTCCTCAGCCCCAGCCCTTGCGGACCCGGCCAGGTATGTTGTTGGCAACCCACTCAGCACATCTCATGCATCCCTACGAGACCCTGAGATGCCAGGTCGAGATTGCTCACATGATCCTAGGCCCATACACATTGTTATTGTCGGAGCTGGAGCGGTGGGATGCTTTTATGCTTCACGGCTGCATCATGTACGTTTTTGATTCTCGAGTTGGTGACCGCTATTTCTCCAGCCAAGACTCTTACTGACTGTCTGCTAGCCTGGCCATAATGTGCATGTGTCACTCATTGGCCGCTCCAACTATGCTGCTCTGGCCAAGGACGGCGTGAAACTCCAGACGCACTCGTTTGGAGACTATCGCTTTCACCCACACGCAGTCTTTCCCTCTGTAGGTGCGGCCTCGGGAACAGCGTCTGATACTGCTGCTGCACCCAAGCCGCCCGCCAGTGGTTGGGACTTTATCATCGTGACAACAAAGGCCCTGCCCGATCGAGTCGACGATGCAGTCACGATTGCGCCTCTCGTTGGGCCGTCCTCGGTCATTGTTCTCATCCAGAACGGCGTCGGTGTGGAAGCACCGTACCGGGCTCGCTTTCCAGCGACACCCATCGTCAGTGGCGTCACAGTGGTCAGTGCAGAGCAGATTCGGCCCGGCGTCATCCGCCAGAACCGATGGACGCGCATGTACCTCGGCCCGTACACAAACTCTGCCGAGTCGTCCCCATCACCAACATCCAATGACGCTCCGGCTCCGGCTCCATCGCCGGCAAAGGAGCTGTCACCAGAAAAAATTGCGGCACTGACAGAGGGCGGCGATACGGCGACGGCGCAGCTCACAGACTGGTGGACACGCCTCGGCGGTATCCGCGACATTGAGCCCATGGACGAGGTGGGCCTGCAGACGGTGCGGTGGCACAAGCTGTGCATCAACGCCGCGTTCAACCCGTCTGCGGTGCTGTCGGGTGGTCGAGGGAATGCAGACATGGCCTCGGATCCTGAGCTGCGGCTGCATCTGCGCGCCATCATGGACGAGATCTGGGACGCTGCCCCCCGGATCCTGGGCCGGCCCTTTCCCAGCGACCTGGCGCCGCCCGAGAAGATTCTGGCCAGCACAGACCGCAACAAGGGTGCGCGTCCCAGCATGCTGCTCGACTGGGAGGCGGGCCGGCCGCTGGAGCTCGAAGTGATTGTCGGCAACCCCGTGCGGATCGCACGCGCCCATGGCGTTGACTTGCCGCGCATGCAGAGTTTGTATGCGCTGCTGCGGAGTGCACAGGCCGTGCGCGAGAAGCAGGCAAAGGGCAAGCTGTAGTGGTGATGATGTCATAGTTGTAAATTTGCCATATCATGCTATTCTAGATCGATTACATAATCAAATTATCGGCGATTCACTCGGGGATAAAGCCGCCGCCGCCAAAGTCGTCGTCGTCGTCGTCGTCGACTATGAACCCGCCGCCGCCATCGCCATCGTCCTCGTCCATGACCATGTCAAACTCTTCTGTGACATCGCTTTTCGCATCGTCAAAAGCGGCATCCATGGCGTCTTCGTCTTGGGCGGTCACCGGCACAGTGGCCGCCTTAGCAGCAGGATGCTGTGCTTCAGCCTGTTCCGGCGCAGGCGCTTCTTTTTCCGGACTGTCCTGCGCGGCAGTCTCTGGGTCCTCTTCCGCATCGCTCAGCTCGTCTGCCTCCTCCTCTACTTCTGCCTCTACTTCTGTCTCCGTCCTGGTTTCACCTTCTGCTTCGACATCTTCCCGCTCCGGCCATCTCGGAGCGTCTGTCTCGTCGCGTTCCTCTTCGGCTTTTTCCTCGTCATCAATGTCGTCATCTCCCTCACCCTCATAGTACAGCTCACTCTCAACGTCTTCGCCACGGTCTTCGGCCGCTGCACGGATGCGTGCACGGATGCGCAGGCCGCGCAAAAAGACGGCCCACATCCGCAGCGCTGCCCTGATGCGGCGCTGCTCTGCGAGCTCCGCCTGCAGGTCGGCCAGCCCGCCGACAACGGCCCGCACAGCCTCGGCATTCTCCGCGGCCACAACGGCGCCGCGCAACACAGCCGTGCCGCGCCGGCCCTCAAACTTGAAACCCGTCAAGGCCGGTGCATAGTCGACACCCAGTATAAAGGCGGCGCGTCCTGCCGTGTCGTCGTGGATGTACACGCCGCCGTCCGGCACCATGCTGGGAACGTAAATGTCAATGTTGCCAAACTTGTTCTTGGGAATGCGGCCAGCGTCCACGGGCGGCGCGCGGTAGAGGTCGGTCTGCTCCGGAATAAAGAGGGGCACGCCGTTGGGGATGGGGTGTGCCTGTGCCCTGCGCCGGGATGCTTCGGCGTCGAGAGCCTTGTCGCCAAAGAGGTCATCGTCGTCGTCATCGTCGCCGGTGTCGGCCATGCTGGCAACGCCAATCTCGACAGGCGGTGCGATGCCGGTGCGTGTTTTCTCGCTGCTGTCGTCATCATCGTCGCCGCCGCCGAGACCTCTTTTGCGGGACACGGGTTTGGGCAGCCACTTGACCGGGATCTCGCCCGGCCGTACGACACGACCAAGCCGGTACCAGCGGTCCACACTATAGGCAACACGGACATCGCGCCGCCGGTAGATACGCTCGAGGGGCGCCTTGTTTCCTGCCGACACCGTGCCCACGGACGTGGCATTGCGGACCAGCACCTCGTGCCGCCGCAGGTGGCGCTCGAGCGCGTAGACGGGGTGGTTCTGGAAATCGGCGACATTGCGCGGCATGGGTTCGCGCGACTCGAGCACGCCCAGCTCTCTGTCTTCGATCTGGTCGAGGTCGGTGGGGTAGGACTGTCGGTAGTAGCGTATGGCGCGGCGCAGCCATAACGCTCCGGACATGGGCGCCGCCGTCGCCGATGCAGGCGTCGCGAGGGACGCCATGGCCGTCGCTGCCGCCGCCGTCAGTGCCGCCGACTGCTCAACGGCACCGTCGACACGGCTGCGCTTGGTCTTGGCATTGTATGCCGCTGCATACCGGCGCGTGACGTCCTTGGCCTCGCCGTCCTCGTTGAACCCAATCACATAGGACAGCTGGTTGAGCTTGTCGGCTGCTGGCGGCTCCAGCTTGTGGGGGCGCCACTGTATGCACGTAACGAGAGGGTCGACGGGCTGCCATTTCTGGTGTGCCACGTCCAGAACCTCGACCCAGTACACGGGGAACAGGGACTCGCCGCGCACAATGTGCGTGGACGACGACGACGGCGACGCGGATGCATCTGCACTCCTACGCGGCGATGGCGACGCGACGGACGGGACATTGTAGGCCGCCGCGTCGGGGTGGCCGAGCCGGCTCAGGGGCGAGGCAAAGGGGTCGGCAGTCGAGCCCGCGTCGTTGCCTTTCTGTGTCGACTGGTAGATGCTGGGAATGGGGTAGTGTCGCTTGGATTTTTCCGATTTGCCACCATTTCCCTTGCGCTTGGGCATGGTCGGCGCACTGGACAGGATCGACAGCGGCTGCAGCGAACAGACAAGCCGAGTTTCGACACCCGCCGCGCGCAAAAGGGCGCAGAACAGCTGCGCGCCCACGTCACGCGAGCCTTGCAGCGTCTTGGCGGCCTCGACAAAGTCGTCCTTGTCGAGCACGGTCTCGAGGTCGGTCGGCAGTTGATAGTCCGTCAGCTGGTCGGGTGTTTCTGCCCACAGAGACCGCCGCAGGCCACGCTCTGTAATGGCAAAGCGCGTCTTGAACTTGATTCGAGCCATCTGCAGACCGTTCTTGAGCGACTCCGTGCGGCCAAACTGCGACAGGTGGCTGCCCGGATTCAGGTACGACACCATCTTGTCGGTCAGCAGGGACCGCAGTGCCGCCTGCACCTTGGGCGAGTTGCACCAGCTGTTGCGCCGTGCCGCGTGCGCCATGAGACACAGGACGTGCATCTTGTGGATCTCGACGCGCCGCTTGCGCTCTGCCTTTGTCAGCGGCTTTTTGCGGTTGGCCGGCACTTTTCCCAGTCGCGATCCACGCACGCCCCGGCCGATCCGGGACCGCAGAATCTCGACGGCCGTGTCGTGTACAGAGAGATTCAGCTCCAGCGTCTGTGCTGGTTCTGCCGACGCGAGAGCTGCCGGGAGGGGCGTGCTTGCTGATACCGCCGTCGGCGCTGCCGACAGCCCCGGGAAACTGACGTCGGCAGACATGGGACCCTCGTCATCTTCGCCGTCATCGTCGTCATCTACGTCATCGTCGTCCTCCGAGTCCATGTCTCGTGTTTGTACCACCGGCTCAGGGATGGTAATGTCTTCAAACTCGGCCTCGTCGTCATCGCTGTCGTGATGGTGTATTGACGTCATGTGTTTCTCGCCCGGACGCTTAAGTTTCTTTGCGGGCGGCTCTCCCGGCTCTTCGGTATTGGCTTGCGCATTCCGTCGGCCGCCTGGGCTTTGGATGCCGGCATCAATGAGCATGTCCCGGTATACACCCGTGATAGCAGCACCGCCGACGGTCGAAGCTCGGGATCCGGCGGCCGCCTCGCGCCGTTGTCGCGCAGTATCGCGGCGCCGCTGCTGCTGCTGCGCAACGACGGCCCGGAGTGCGACGCCTGTCTGGTCGGCATTGGCAGCACTCCGTCGAGTTGTGACCATGTTGGCGGTTTGGTAGTTAGTTGCCAGTGCAAAGCAAATCCAAAAAAGAAAAAAAGTTTTCTCTCACGGCGACAGCTGCATGGTTTGTCGCGTAATCATGTTCCGGCCATCGATAGTCGGTAGAAATGAGCTGTCGACAGCACAAACGGTCAGATTGGTGTCGTCAGAGCAGGGTCGCAAAGCCAAAAAGCAAGCAAGCGCAGTACGTCATCTGCAAAAAGTCCCGCGTCTCCGGGGGTTGCGACACTATCGCGAAAGCACGTGATTTCGAGACGTCATTTGCTTCACTTTAATTTTGCCGCATCTCAAAACGTTGCTTCGCAATGTGTTTGAATTCATTTTCTTTGCATATGGACTTGTTTATCGATTTTATGCTGTATTTACAGTAAGCGACGAGTTTTCACGATTTTTTGTTCTTGTTTTTGTCTTGTTACAATTCTTGTTCCAATCAACTGCAAATTTTCATCAGCCACCAGCCATCAACATATTAGCGACAAGAAAGAGCCATAGCATAAAAAATGGTGACACGGATAAGCAAGACCCGTGAGGGTGAACAGAAAGACCATGGTAGCCGACCTGGTCGAGGCGGCAGTGGCGGCAGAGGCAGCAGAGGCGCAAGACGCGGCCGTCCAGCATCAACGGCACCGCGGCAGTCTGGACTGCCACCAAACTGGCCATCAAAAATAACATATCTGACAACCCCCTACTACTCGGGGATCTCCCCGTCACAGCGGAAGCTTCTCCAGACCCAGCCGGCGGATCTGCCCGGTGCATCGGCTTCGACACCGCCGCTGCCCGAGATCCCGCCCATCCTCAAGTTTGGGCCCAGCCCCAACGTCGAGATCCGCTCCATCACGGACCCGGCACACCCGGCCTGCGGCCAGCGCGGCCTCTTTGCGGCCAAGCACCTGCCCGCAAACTCGTTCATCCTGCCGTACCTCGGCGTCTACCACCGCGGCCATGTGTCGGTCAGCGGCGGCGGCACCAACGTGCACAACAAGCGCGAGTCCGACTATGATCTCTGGCTCGACCGCGATGCCGACGTCGCCATTGACGCCGATCGGTGCGGAAACGAGGCGCGCTTTGCAAACGACTACCGCGGCACCGGGAAGCCGCGAGCCAATGCCGAGTTCCGTCAGGTCTGGGACCCGCGGCGCGGCGAGCGCGGCATGGCCATCTTTGTGGTGCACGCCGGCAAGCGCACCATTGCGGCCGGGCTGCCGACGGGAATTCCACAGGGCGAAGAGATTTTGCTCAGCTATGGCAAAGGATTTTGGGAGATGCGCAAGAAGGAGGCCGAGGCAGCGGCCCAGCAGGGCGTCCAAGACGAGACTGCTACCGAGGCGTCGACGGACGCGGCGGATGCACTGCCTGGAACCGAGCACGAGGCTGGTCAAAATGGCTCGCTGAGCGATGCCCCAATACCCAAGAACGCCTGGTTCGCAGACCGATGAGATAGTTTAGTTGATATGGGAAGAAGCATATTATGATTAAATAAACAGCCCGCGTTTACGAAGATGCAGGTGTACACGAGACCCGTTCCCATGCCCAGTTGATGAGCCAAACAATGTACTACCTAAAGAGGCCGGTGCTGCCCGATCAGAGCGACTGTCTGGTCCCTCTCCTTCTTCCGCACTTGTGCCGTCGTCCAGAGACCGATGCCTCCCAGCAGCAGAACGAAGACGACGACGCCGAGAGCGACGCCGACCTGTGACGGCAGAGCTGATGTGGTCGTATCTCCAGTCGACCCAGCCGAATCTGCCAAGGTGCTAGCGGTGCTCTGTGGCAGTGTGGACGATGGCGATGATGGAACCAAGCCTGGTGAAGTAAAAGACGACTCCATTCTGACGGCGACTGAACAACAAAGACTGTCGATGATTGCGCGTTGATTGGTACCTTGAAAGCTGGAGCTCATCGTATTGTTGGAGTATTTGGCGTCAGAGGAGAGAGATGAAGAGAGAAGCGAGGATGAGAGGAGAGAGGAACAGAGAAGGGAGGAGAGAGACAGCGAGCTGAAGGGGGCAGCCTGGAAGCTGGTGTATGTGTGTTAATTGATAGTGGACTGCATCAGCAGATGACCCCTTTACTCGATCACAAAGTATACATCGTATATCCTGTCTGTCAACTGACTTGCATGGCATGTCGCAGGGCGTTTGCATTCTGATATACTCCGTATGGCATGTCTGGTTATGACGGGAAGCCAAACGGCTCCCGACACCGACCCAAGATCAAAGGTAGAAGCACATGGATGATACCTCATAAATACATGAAAGATAATGTGACATAGTGTGAGTTTATCCAAGAAACAAGAAATGAATATCAAAATACGATCGCTCACAAAACACATTTTCACGACGGTCATCCTCTTGGGTAGTCACTCTTTGGCGATGGCGTGTGCCGGAGCGGACGACGCCATACCACCCCGGTCTCTGGCTCGGGGCTACGCTCTGGAACGTATACATCGAGCCTTGACCCATCCATGGATCTATAGTCTCTAGACGCGTCTGACACATGCACGGCAGGGCCTGGAGGAAAGGCCGTTACTGTCCCCTACTGACCCTGCTGAGCAATTTGACGAGGTGGCGATGCAGAAACATCAAATCACACCCAGACTGCCATGATTGTGGTCTCCATACACTGTCGCAAACACTGGCCCGGTTGCGGTATTTGCTACTCGCCGGCCGGGTGAGGTGAAGAATAGCTGGATGCGACCTGGGGGTTGAAGGCGGACAGCGAGACCAGGCGGCTGTCGAACTTTGTGCCATACCATTGGGCACCGATAGCGCGGGATATTTCGGTGTCTTTTTCGCGGTCATAATTTGTGTCATCAATACGGAGGACCTCTGTTCTCCCGTCAGCATGATTTGAGGACGGGTGACCACGCAAGACTTACGCCGTGTAAAAAGATTGCGCATGCGGCGCTGGTACCACCATCCAATGAAGCTGACCAAGCTCATGAAGCTGATCCCGGCAATGGCACAAGGCTTCCAGAATACTGCGACAATTAGCTAGTGCACGCACAACGATCAAGCGGTATCAGGTGGCTGCCTTACTTGTGCATTCTCAATCATTTCGGCCGAGTTTCTGGAGAGCAAAGCCATACCCCGCTGCGAGTAAGGCAGAAACCAATACTCTGTGGTGATATAGCATATATTAGCCGTATAGACCCCCATGAGCTGCATGAGCGTGCCGCCAATGGCTGCCATGATGCCGATGAGTCCCAGAATGTACTGAGAGAGGTAGTACATCAGGTTCCAGAGAAACCCCAGGGACCACATCCGCTCCGGATGGCCACATATCTGTCTTATAAAGTTGCCTGGGCTGGGATAGACCTCATTCTGGTATAACCAGTGTGTGGAGTAGGGCATGTAGAAGCCAAGCCGGTCAAGGCGGCCGCCAACGCCAAACCAGGCGTGCTTCCTGGCGTCTGAGTCCCGGGACTCCAGTCGGGGCAGCGGGCCAGCGTACGCCCACATCCACAACCAGATTTCTGGCCAGGTCAGTAAATATATATAAAAGGCAAGAATGCAGAATATGGAAGGACGTACGCATGGTTTGAACGCAAAAGTAGATCAGAAATGTCAGCGAGCGGCACGACAAGCCGATCTCGGGCGTGTAGAAAGCCGTGAGAAAAGCGAGGAGAAAGGGAATTCCCAGGAGAGAAATTGCCAGAACCAAAAGAAAGACCCAGTTCACAATTCGCAGGGTTGTCCTTCTCTCGAGATCGCGGATGTCCTTATCCTCGTCATCGAATTTGTTGACCAAGTATGTGTTGATGAGCGTGTCGAGCCACTGCAGTGTGAGCTGATGTGAAAGCAATACAGTCACGGAGGATAATCTTACCATCTTCTTGTTGTGGCCACGGTCCCATAGAGAAGCGACCTTGTAGCATGACGGATACGCGAGGCCGTAGTTCAGGCCCAGAAACTTGCGCTTATCGGCGGGATATGTATCACTGTCAACGGCAAGCACGCCTTCCAAAATGTTGGGATTGTTGCCGGCGAGCAATAGTCCTGAGACGATGGCAATGTGTGGGATAGTCTAAGCTGTTAGAGCGGTCCATACGTCATAAAAATATTGACGTCAACGACATTAACACCAACACAACCTACCATGTACCACTGACCAAACGCCAGACCCTCACTAAATAGTCAGTTTCAGTAGTACAGAGATAAGGAGAATACATACGCAATGTCTTCGTCTCCCAGTGTATCCAAGCTCTGGAGAAGCGCAAAGACAAATCCGCCAAGAAAGAACCTGTCGTTATGTCAGAACCGTGCACGCATGCCAGAGACAATAGTCACATACACGACGGGTGCACCGACGACGGAGCCAAACGAGTACTGGCAATGCAGCATCGTCTTAAGGCGTGTTTTGACCTTTTGGATGAGGTCTATTGTATAGGGATGGCGGTTAATGAGCGATTTATCGTGGGTGCAAATGCCGTAGCGCTGCTCGTTATGAAGATACGAGCTGCATCCCCTGCAAGGATAGGGGTTTTGGCGCGGAGAATGGTCCCGCGACGTGTTTTCGTCGGGATAGAGGCGCAGGTCGTAGAGAAACCGTTCCATGTGCTGCCATGGTGAAGCGGGAGGCCCGCTGTTCTTCCCGGAGACCGGTGGCTGGGCAGCAGAGGCGCCGTCGGCAGCAATGTCAAGTGCGCTAGTCCCGTCGGACAATATTGCGCCGGATGCCCGGAGAGACTGGACATAGGGTGCTGGGCCGTAGGGTAAGCCTTGAGATGGGCCACGAGCTGCGGAAGGATAACCGGTAACAAGGGCCTCATCGATATCTACAGTTAAAAGGGGCTGTCCGAGATCTTGGGAACCTGTTGATGTACTCGGAAAAGTGACATTAGGAACTAGAGGACGCGGCTGGCTATCGACAGGCCGGCTCCAGTAATTCCAGGTGTGCTCAGCGGGACCACGAGGTGGAACCCCGGGCGGTTGAGGAGGAGCGCCATAGGCGTCGTTATATGGCGATTGCGGTACAACCGAAAAATGGGCTCTTGGAGACGTGGACACTGTCGAGGGCATTCCTGGGGTTATGCCGCCCTGATATGACCGAGCTGCAGTCATATTATGGAGAGCATGCCCGCCGTCTTGACGCTGGTAGTCGAGGCCAATAGAGGCGGAGCTATGCCTGCCTTGTGGTATAAGGTTCTGTTGTGACTCGTTCTGCGTACCTTTGAAGGCGTCGATGCCGACCGGGCCCCTATTCTCGGTGCTCCAGACAAGATCGAGGTTTCCAATGAGAACGAGCATCAAGCAGCGGCAACGCATATCCAGAGTGAGCTGTTTCTCGTTGATTTTCCCCTTGACGTAGTCAATGACGCGGTTGTCCAGCATGGCTTCGTACAAGCCACTGACAATCATGGGGCCGGAAAAGGCAAAGCAGAGGCAGAGCCATATCAGAGTGTCGGCTGTTACCATGGCCACTGCAATTGGCACGCCAACGGGCAGGAGAAAGTAGCCTTGCACACCACTCTGGTCGGACGAGAACAAGCTTCGAGGGAGCTCGAGCATGCGGCGGCGCGGGACAGAAATGCAAAAGACAATGGCTGGGATGAGAAACCCGGACAGTGGCTGGAGCCATGCGTTGAGGTTGTCTTTGCTGCTGATCTGCCAGCCGGGGCAGGTGTCGCTCAGCCACTGGTAGGTAACCTGGACCATGGGAGCGCCATCGGCATTGCCATTGTACGCGGCTGTGCAGGGGAACTGGCCTTGCGCATCGTAGTCCTTGAGAGCGTCCAGTGGGGTTGTGTTGTTGTTGAATGTAATCCAGGATGTGTAGCTGTCGTCGGTGAAGACCAGCGAGCCGTTCACAGTCACTGTAATGGCTTCGTTGATGGCCTTGAGACAGCAGGCTGTATAATTCTGCCCACCAAGGTTAGGCCGCCAGATTGGCGTGTTGACACCGGAAAGCTGTTTAAAGACCTGCACCAGTTCAGGGTCGGGTATGCTGTTCGTGCCATTGACTTTTGCAGCTGAACAGGTTGTGAGACCGACGACGGCAACCAGGAGCAACGACAGCCAGGAGGGCAATACCAAAAATGTGGGGCTCATGATAGGCCTCGGTCTCATGGTGACATTGTTTTCGTGTTACACAAATTAAAAGGCGTCAACGGACGAGACGGTAGGATGACAAGGTGGAATGCGAAGAGGAAGATGGCTCGATTATGCAAGGAAATGTTAAAAAGAGATGTGTGAGACAACGATCAGATATATAACAACACAGCTTCTGGGGGGTGCTGCAGGAGATAGTTAGAAGACAGGATCATACCGGTTCATTATTCTCCGTTTGCATGTGTGCTGACGGCGGAAATAGAACAGTCTCGGTGGCCAAGATGCAGCGACTGTCGTAGAAGAACTAAAGTCCACGGCGGAGCGCTTCCCGAGAGTCACCCTATTGTGCAATGTCATGTTAGTCTGGAAGTGGGTGTCGCTTTGATCTCCAACAACAGTTGAGCCGCATCGCCACTTAATCAGGTTTAACTCACAGTCAGATAAGGGCCAGCACTACATAGGCACAAGCTGTGAAAGGCCTAGCCATCCGAAGCAGTCGAAAGATAGACAAAGGAGGGGTGGGGGTGGCCAGCTGGCAGCGGGTATCCAGTTCCCGTCAGCCTCGATCTCGTTGTGCGTGGCGAGAGGCCCCTCCCTGTAAGGCCGTGAGACGCACGACACCTGTTGCAGCTTGAATATTCCTATTTCTGTCAGATAGTATAAGCCCGTCGATTATGACCAGTCGCAGTGCTCGACGAGCTGGAAAGCAAGGCGGTCCACGTACACACGCATGTTCTGCAATGCCACCCTCCCTGACGAGAGTGTTGGATGTATCATGTTATTGTAGAACCTCATCTTTGCTGATCTGTACCATCCTGACTGGGCAATCCTTGACACCTAGACACCTGTGCTGACTGTGTCTGACAGTGGCTGTGTTACGTAGACAGGTAAAGAAGTCATGATAGCAAGATCATTGTGATGAGGAAGAAACCACGTAAGGCCCAAGTTGTCGGAAGGAGCGCGTATTACAAATGCAAGGAAAGTGCGGCCAGTACACCAACTGCTGAATTGGGAGTGCCTTCTGATCTGGCAAGACGGTGCTGCCCTACATACATTTACGAAGCGGGGACTAACACGGCAGGAGCCGCTCTCCATTGACCAGTAAGCACTCACACTGTCTTCACTGACTTTACGCAGTGGATGTAAGGTAGGACAATCACATCTAACACCAGGGTAGGCTCGATGCTGTATTCTGTCCGAACGCGTGTTTAATAATAAGGATAATCAAGAGTCCGGCAATTAGAGGCGAGTGAGGACTGGATGGACGAAAGCTGTCGCACATGCCAAGACGCTGACAGACGGCGACAGTGAGATGCACCGACGAGAGTGCGGACGAGTTGGGCTGCAGCGCGAGCGGCAATAGACTCATCGACAACCTCGTGTCTAATTGTACGTTTGCATCGCAGCCGCAAAGTGCACAAGTGACTTGATTTTCTCTGCCTTGTCTTCTAATTTGGTGTGGAAATGAAATAAACATTCGTGTATAGCGTGCCAGCACATATCAAGCCTAAGCAAATCACTGCAAAGTAAGCGGCCGCATGTCGGCCTGATTTTGATGTAAATATAGCCCGTGAGTGTGTGCTCGCATCTTCGCCCTATGTGTTGTCCTGACTCAAAACCGGATCTTTTCCACGTTCCACCGTCTCTCTGAGCATTGCTCTCTGCTGGCTCCTTGTAGCAGAAGGGGGGCCTGAAGCCCCGGGTGCGCATATGCGTTTTGGCCACCTACTCGGCCCAGGTTGTGCTGGAAGCTCCGTATCAGCTTGGCCATCCGTCGGCGCTCATCCTGTGTAGGAACCGGTTTGGGAGGGCTGCGAAAAGGCAGCGAGGAGGTCTGTCGCTGAGCGTCCCAGCGGGGCGTGTTGGCTACTGACACCACCATGATTTAACATGATTCAAAGCTGTGTATGCCATGCGTTTAGCGATAAGGCGCTCGAGGCCTTTGGTGATGCATGAAATCAAAGTGATGGGTTTGCAGGCCCCATACAGACTGACAATTACGTCGACGAGATGTCCCCATCCCGCTTGGAGGAGCCGGACAGTCGCACCGCCAGTGCCAGGGGCTGTCGTAGTCACCCCAATGATAGCCGCTTCGACCTTCTCGAGAGAGTGATTGTCGTGGCCCACGGGATTGGATAAGGCTGCTGTGTGCATCTGTCGGGAGGGAGATATCTGAAGCGGTTGAGGATAGTTCCTCGGAGTACCTCAGCCCTGTCGGTCATGCCATGGTGGCTGACCCCGTCAACAGTGATAGGAGGTGGGGCATACTACTGAGCGAGTTTGTGCCATCCAACAATTTTGTAAGAGTCGGCCTGGGTCTCGCAGTTGTCGATGAGGTGGCGCCAGGGGAGTGCAGAGAAGCAAGAACATGGATGATACCTATATACGTGAAACATGATGTAAAATAATGTAAAATAATGAGAAGTTATCCAAGAAACAAGCAAATAGAATAAACTATGACCCCCACAAGATACATCCCCACGACGGTCATCCTCTTGGATGATCACTGTTTGGCGACGGCGTGTGCCGAAGCGGCTCGGACTGGGAAGCGTTAAGAGACACCCCGACTGCCATGCATGGAAGCGCCTCCATGCACTGTCGCAGACTCTGCCCCGGTCGCGGCCCTTGCTACTCGCTGGTTGAGCCCGATGGCTGATGGGGAGACGGTGACGGATTGTGCATGTTGGACGCAGCGTCGGCGCGGGCGTTGAAAGCAGACAGCGAGACCAGGCGGCTGTCGAACTTGTCGGTGCCATACAGTGCGGCACCGTCACCGCGGGATGTTTCGGTATCCTTGCGGTCATAAATTTCTTTATCAATAAGGAGGACCTCTGTTCTCCTGTCAGTATGATTTGAGGACGGGTGACCATGCAAGACTTACGCTGTGCAAAAAGATCGCGCATGTGGCGCTGGTACCACCATCCAATGAAGCTGACCAGGCTCATGAAGCTGATCCCGGCAATGGCGAAAGGCGTCCAGAATTCTGAGACAGTTAGCTAGTGCACACACAACGATCAAGCGGTATCAAGTGGCTGCCTTACTTTGTGCATTCTCAATCATTTCGGCCGAGTTTCTGGAGAGCAAAGCCATACCCCGCTGCGAGTAAGGCAGAAACCAATACTCTGTGGTGATATAGCAGATACCAGCTGAATAGACCCCCATGAGTTGCATGAGAGTGCCGCCAATGGCCGCCATGATGCCGACGAGTCCCAGAATGTACTGAGAGGGGTAGTACATCAGGTTCCAGAGGAACCCCAAGGACCACATCCGCTCCGGATGGCGGCATATGTCTTTCCAAAATTTGCGTGGGGTTGGAGAGAACTCTTTGTCGTATAGCCAATCTGTAGAGAAGGGCTTGTAGAAGTCACACTTGTAAAGGCGGCCGCCAAAACCAAACCAACCGTGGTTCTTGACCTTTGGGCGGCGGGACTCTAGTTGGGGCAGCTTGATAATAGCGTGCGCCCATATCCACAGCCAGATCTCTGGCCAGGTGAGTATATGAAAGGCAATAATGCAGAATATGGAAGGACATACGCATGGTTTGAACGCAAAAGTAGATCAAGAACGTCATCGAGCGGCACGACAAGCCTATCTCGGGCGTGTAGAAAGCCGTGAGAAAAGCGAGGACAAAGGGGACGCCCAGGAGAGAAAACGCCAGAAGCAAAAGAATGATCCAGTCCCTAATAGACAGGGTTGTCACTTTCTCCAGATCATGAATGTCCTTATCCTCGTCATCGAATTTATTGATCGAGTATGTCTCGATGAGCGTCTCGAGCCACTGTGGTGTGAGCTGATGTGAAAGCGATGCTGTCAGGGGGATCGGCTTACCTTCTTCTTGTTGGGGCCACGGTCCCATAGAGAAGCAGCCCTGTAGCATGATGGATACGCAAGGCCGTAGTACGGATACGGCTTGGGCTCATCGGCGCGATATGTCTGACGGTCAACGGCAAGCACACCTTCCAGAATGTTGGGATTGTTGCCGGCGAGCAGAAGTCCTGAGACGATGGCAATGTGTGGGATGGTCTATGCTGTTAGAGTGGTTCATACGTCATAATGCCGTTGATGTCGACGACATCAACATCAACACAACCTACCATGTACCACTGACCAAACGCCAGACCCTCACTAAACAGTCAGCTCCATCTAGGACAAGAAAAACGACAGTACATACGCAATGTCTCCGTCTCCCAGTATATCCAAGCTCTGGAGAAGCGCAAAGACAAGTCCGCCAAGATAGAAGCTGTCGTTGTGTTAGAACCGTGCACGCATTACAGAGACAAGAGACACATACACAACGGGGGCACCGATGACGGAGCCAAACGAGTACTGGCAATGCAGCATCGTTATGAGGCGTGTTTTGACCTGTTGGATGAGGCGTATTGTATAGGGGTGGCGGTAAATGAGCGTTCTGCCGTGGTTTTGATCGCCGGCATGCTCCTCGGAGGGATAGGGGTTCTGGCGCGGGGAATGGTCCCGCGACGTGATCTCGTCGGGATAGAGTCGCAGGTCGTAGAGAAACTGTTCCATGTGCTGCCATGGTGAAGCGGGAGGCTTTTCGCGAGGCTCGTTGCTTTCGTGTCTGCTATTACCTATATCACCTAGAAGGCTCTCTTGTGCTTGGTCCTGCGTACCCTCAACGGCGCCGCTGTCGACCGGGCCGCCATCGACGTAGCCGTTAATCTTGGTGTTCCAGGCAAGATCGAGGTTTCCAATGAGAACGAGCATCAAGCAGCGGCAACGCATATCCAGAGTGAGCTGTTTCTCGTTGATTTTCCCCTTGACGTAGTCAATGACGCGGTTGTCCAGCATGGCTTCGTACAAGCCACTGACAATCATGGGGCCGGAAAAGGCAAAGCAGAGGCAGAGCCATACCAGAGTGTCAGCTGTTACCAAGACCAGTGCAGTTAGCACGCCAACGGGTAGGAAAAAGTAGCCTGTCACATCACTCAGGTCGGACGAGAACAAGACTTCAGGAAGCTCGAGCTTGCGGCGGCGCGGGACAGAAATGCAAAAGACAATGGCCGGGATGAGAAAGCTGGACAGTGGCTGGAGCCATGCGTTGAGGTTATCTTTGCTGCTGATCTGCCAGCCGGGGCAGTAGTCGCTCAGCCACTGGTAGGTAACCTGGACCATGGGAGCGCCATCGGCATTGCCATTGTACGCGGCTGTGCAGGGGAACTGGCCTTGCGCATCGTAGTCCTTGAGAGCGTCCAGTGAAGTCGTGTTGTCGTTGAATGTGATCCAGGATGTGTAGTTGTCGTGGGCGAAGACCAGCGAGCCGTTCACATTCACTGTAATGGCTTCGTTGATGGCCTTGAGACAGCAGGCTGTGAAATTTTGCCCACCAAGATCAGGCCGCCAGATTGGCGTGTCGACGCCTGAGAGCTGTTTGAAGACCTGCGCCAGTTCAGGTTTAAGTATGCTCTTCGTGCCATTGGTTTTTGCATCGGAGCAGGTTGCGAGGCCGACGATGGCAGCCAGGAGCAACGGTAGCCAGGACGGCAATACCAAGAATTTGGGGGTCATGATAGGCTTCGGTCTCATGGTGACATTATTTTGGGGTTACACAAATCATAAAGCGTTAACGGACAGAGCGGTATGATGACAAGGTGGAAGGTGGAATGCGAAGATGAAGACGGCTCGATTATGCACAATGGAGAAATTGTTAAAAGAGACGAGACAACGATCAGATATATAACAACACAGCTTCTGGGGGGGGTGCTGCAAGAGATAGTGAGAAGGCTCAGCATGCGCCAGACAGGATCATACCGGTTCATTACTCTCCGTTTGCATGTGTGCTGACGGCGGAAATAGAACAGTCTCGGTGGCCAAGATGCAGAGAGTGTCGTACAAGAAGTAAAGTCCGCGGCGGAGCGCTTTCCGAGAGTCATCCTATCCTGCAATGTCATATCATCTGGAAGTGGGTGCTGCTCTGATCTCCGACAACAGTTGAGCCGCATAGCCACGCAATCAGCCCTAACTCACAGGGAGGTAAGTTCAGCCCTACATAGCCACAAGCTTTGAAAGGCCTAGTGAGCCGAAGCAGTCGAAAGATAGACAAGGGAGGGGGGGGGCTCAGCTGGGAGCGGGTATCCAGTACCCGTTTCTGTGATTTCCAGTTCAGCCTCGGTCTCAGGTTGCGTGGCTGAGAGGCGCCTTCCTGTAAGGTCGTGAGACGCACGACACCTGTTGCAGCTTGGCTATTCCTATTTCTGCCAGCCAGTCTAAGCATATGCTTAGAAGCCCATCGATTATCACCAGTCGCAGTGCTCGACGAGCTAGAAAGCAAGGCGGTCCACGTACGGAATACGAACGCATGTTCTGCCATGCCACCCATCCCTGGCGAGAGTGTTGGATGATACCAGCATGTGATTGTATAACCCCATCTTCGCTGATTTGCATCATCCTGACTGGCCGCCTCCAGCCGTCTCTCACCATCACTCCTCTCCGGCCGCCCTTTTTCAACTTGTAGACATATTGGCGACCCTTGACACCGACGCTAGCAAGGCTAAAGACCTTTGCTGACTGTGTCTGACAGTGGCTGTGTCACGTAAATATAGAGAAAAAGGAAGTCATGATAGCAAGATCATTGTGATGAGGTTGAATATGTGCTGTCGGAAGGAGCGCGTAATACAAAAGGAAAGTGCGGCTAGTACGCTAATTGCTGAATTGGGAGTGCCTTCCGATCTGGTGAGACGGTGCTGCCCTACATATTTACGAAGCGGGGACTAATACGACTAATACGGCAGGAACCGCTCTCAAGCGCTCACACTGTCTTCACTGTCTTCCACGCAGTGGAAGTCAGGATAGGACAGTGCAAATGCACTGTGCATCTATCACATCTTTCACCAGGCCAGGCTCGATGCCGTGTACACACAGAGAAGATCAATAGAGCCGCTGTGGTTCAAAGATGCTGTATCTTGTTCGAGCGCGTTCAAGAACGATAATAAGAACGCAAAAGACAGGGGAGTCCGGTAATAAGAGGCGAGTGAGGATTGGGTGGACAAAAGCTGCCACACATGCCAAGACGCTGACAGTGAGACGGCGACAGTGAGATGCACCGGCGATAGTGCGGACGAGTTGTGCTGCAGTGTGAGCAGAAATAGAAACATCGGCAATCTCGTGTTTAATCGTACGTTTGTATTGCAGCCGCAAAGTGCACATGTGACTTGATTGACTCTGCCTTGTCTTCTAATCTGGTGTGGATGGAGTGAAATAAATATCCGTGCACAGCGTGCCAGCACATATCAAGCCTAAGCAAATCGCTGCAAAGAATGACAGAGTAAGCGGCCGCATGTCGGCCCGATTCTGATGTAGGCCTTCCCCTGCGAGTGGGAAGATAACCAGGAATTTGTCCGGCGCTTAGTAGAGCAGAGCGCTGTGGTGTCAATGAGCTGAACACGAGCGTGTGCTCGCATCTTCGCCATATGTGTTGTCCCGACTTAAACCGGGTTTACTCCACGTCCCACCGTCTCTCTGGGCATTGCTCCCCAGCCGCCAGATTTCGTTCTCCTGGTAGTTCTATTTGTATTGCCACTAGGAAGAAGGCGGAAAAAGCTCGAGGGGCCTCCATGAGCTTCCGCAGGTACCAAGATACTCAGACCGGCGGGGTGGTAGCGTGGATGATACCAGGCATAGTCCCCGTGACCATGCCGAGTGGAAAGTAAAGTGTGCAGAGCCTGGAGTGTGTGGGCATTCTGCCTGAGTCATGACCTATCAAGATCGGCCTCTTCAGTAGGTCTTGAATCCGGCCGAATGCCCACTACGAGGTGTCTGAGGCGCGCCCGCTGGCACACCATATGATCGACACATAGTCAACGCACATCCAGATGTGACCATGTACCCTCACGTGCTGTGCTTGCTGAGCAGCTTGCATGTCACGGAGCATGCCCACAGCTTCCGCGTCGAAGACGTGGCGTCTAAAGAACAGGTGTCGGTCGAGGAATACCCCGAGCCACCTGGTGACCGGGCTCGGTGTGGTCACTGTCCTGAGCGGGCAAGGGTTGATCGTAAGGCCTCCTGTGCTCAGGCTCGCGCCGGGTAATGTGTACAAGCTCAAACTTTCCGCCGTGAAGCTGACCTTGTTGGCTCGGCCCCACGAGCGAATGTTGGCGAGGTTTTTTTTAGGCTCCTCACATTTTTTGACAGGCTGCGGGAACCTCGTAGAACATGATGTCGTCGGCTTAGCTGAAGCACTAGCCCGTAGAAGTTTCGCCAAGTAGAGCGTGAACAGTTCACCTGTGACGACCCTAGAAGCTACAGGAATTCCAACCTGATCACGGGATTGTGGTCCACTTTTTCTTTTTTAGTTAAATCTGGGGGTTGTGCCGCCCCACACCTCAGAGAAGGCTGTGATATGGCCGTCAAGCCGCAGCCGTACCCGTTGGTGGTGCAGGAAGCTCCATATCAGGTTGGTGCACTGAGGTGGCCATCCGTGGGCGCTCATTCTGTGTAGGAGCCGGTTAGGGAGGACCGCGTCAAAAGCACCTTGGACGTCAGCTGTGACCACTGTGACCTCTTGGCCCTTGGCCAGAGCTCGTTCAGCGTCATCATAAAAGGCGGCGAGGAGGTCTGTCGCTGATCGCCCGGGAAGGGCGCCGTCATGTTGGCTACTGATACCACTGTGTTTTATAGCGTACGCCATGCCTTTAGCAATAAGGCGCTCGAGGTGTTTGCCGATGCATGAGATCAAAGCAATGGATCATCATCCTCGGGGAGCTCGAGTCTTTCTTGCCAGCCTTGAGGAGCTTGGGGAGCATGGCCACTTCGGCTTCGCGCCACTAGCGAGGCAAGCAGCCTGTCTCCAGGCAGGCCCTTACAGACTGACAATTATGCGGCAAGGTGCTCCCACCCTGCTTGGAGGAGTCGGACAGTCGCACCGCCAGTGCCAGAGAGCCGCTTCGAATTTCGAGAGAGAGATCGCCGTGGCCTACGGGCTTGGAAAATGTTGCTGTGTGGCATCTGTCGGGAGGGAAATATCATCGTCCGCGGTGAAGCGGGCGAGGATAGCTCCTCGGAGTGCCTCAGCCCTGTCGGCCATGTCATGGCGGCTGACCCCGTCGACAGTGATAGGACGTGGGGCATAAATCTGGGCGAGTTTGTGCCATTCGACGATTTTGTAAGAGTCGGCTGGGTCTCGCAGTTGTCGATGCGGTGGCGCCAGGGGAGTGCAGAGAACAAGCACATGGATGATACCTATATATATGTGACACATAATGTAGAATGATCTAAAATGATGTGAGATTATCTGAAGAAATAAGCAATTTACATAAACTATGACCTCCCGCAAGATACATCCCCACGACGGCTCTTCTCCTGGATGATCACTGTTTGGCGATGGCGGGTGACGAAGCGGCTAGGACTAGGAAGCGTCAAAGACATCCCGACTGCCATGTATGAAAAGGCCTTCATGCACTGTCGCAGAGTCTGCCCCGGTTGCGGCACTTGCTACTCGCTGGCTAACGGGGGGTGGAGGACCCATGGGAGGGGGCGCTCGCCACACTCGACAACCTTGATCCCGATGGCGGATGGGGAGATGGTGACGGATTGTGCATGCTGGACGCGGCGCCGGGGCGGGCGATGATGACAGACTCTGCGCGGGCGATGATGGCAGACAGTAAGACCTCGCTGCCGCTAAACTCTGTGCCGTACCGGCCGGCACCATTAAGGCGGGATTTTCTAGTATCCGTGACGCGCTCAAACTTTATGTCATCGATACGGAGGACCTCTACTCCCTGTCAGTATGGTTTGAACACGGGTGACGATGCAAGACTCACGCTGTGTAAAAACATCGCGCATGCGGCGCTGGTACCACCATCCAAAGAAGCTGACCATGCTCATGAAGCCGATTCCGGCAATGGCGCAACGCGCCCAAAATACTGCGACAATTAGCTAGTGCACGCCCAACGATGAAGCGGTATCAGGTGGCTGCCTTACTTTGTGCATTCTCAATCATTTCGGCCGAGTTTCTGGAGAGCAAAGCCATACCCCGCTGCGAGTAAGGCAGAAACCAATACTTCGTGGATATAAAGCAAATATTAGCCGTATAGACCCCCATGAGCTGCATGACAGTGCCGCCAATGGCTGTCATGATGCCGACGAGTCCAAGAAAGTACTGCAAGGGGTAGTACATCAGGTTCCAGAGGAGCCCCAAGGACCGCATGCGCCTCAGATAGCAACATATCTGTCCCCAAAAGTTGCCTGGGCTTGGATAGACCTCTTTCTGGTAAAACCAGTGTGTGGAGTAGGGCGTGTAGAAGCCACACTGGTCAAGGCGGCCGCCAACGCCAAACCAACCGTGGTTCGTGCCGTGGTTCGTGCCGTGGTTCGTGACGTTTGATTTAAGGGACTCCAATCGGGGCAGCGGGCCAGCGTTCGCCCACATCCACAGCAAAATTTCTGACCAGGTCAGTACATATAAACTGAAGGCAAAAATGCAGAATATCGAAGGACATACGCATGGTTTGAACGCAAAAGTAGATCAAAAATGTCATCGAGCGGCACGACAAGCCGACCTCGGGCGTGTAGAAAGCCGTGAGAAAAGCAAGGACAAAGGGGACGCCCAGGAGAAAAAACGCCAGCACCAAAAGAAAGACCCAGTCCATAATTGACAGGGTTGTCCTTCTCTTGAGATCGCGGATGTCCTTATCCTCGTCATCGAATTTGTTGACCAAGTATGTGTTGATGAGCGTGTCGAGCCACTGCAGTGTGAGCTGATGTGAAAGCAATACAGTCACGGAGGATCATCTTACCATCTTCTTGTTGTGGCCACGGTCCCACAGAGATGCAGCCTTGTAGCATGATGGATACGCAAGGCCGTAGTTCAGGCCCAGAAACTTGCGCTCATCAGTGGGATATGTCTGACTGTCAACGGCAAGCACACCTTCCAGGATGTTGGGATTGTTGCCGGCGAGCAGAAGTCCTGAGACGATGGCAATGTGTGGGATGGTCTAAGCTGTTAGAGCTGTTCATACGTCATTTAGATATCGACATCGACGACCTTGACATCAACACAACCTACCATGTACCACTGTCCAAACGCCAGACCCTCACTAAACAGTCAGCTCCATGTAGTACAGAGATAAGGAGAATACATACGCAATGTCTTCGTCTCCCAGTGTATCCAAGCTTTGGAGAAGCGCAAAGATAAATCCGCCGAGAAAGAATCTTCGTTGTGTCAGTACCGTGCATGCATGCCAGAGACAATAGACATACACAACGGGTGCACCGATGACGGAGCCAAACGAGTACTGGCAGTGCAGCATCGTCTTGAGGCGTGTTTTGACCTGTTGGATGAGGTGTATTGTATAGGGGTGGCGGTAAATGAGCGTTATGTCGTTGAAGCAAACGTCGTCCTGCTGTTCGTTATGATCAGGCGAGCCGCATCCCCCGCAGGGATAGGGGTTCTGGCGCGGGGAATGGCCCCGCGACGTGTTTTCGTCGGGATAGAGGCGCAGGTCGTAGAGAAACTGTTCCATGTGCTGCCATGGTGAAGCGAGGGGCCCGCGTCTCTTCCTGGGGACCGGTGGCTGGACAACAGAGGCGTCGTCGGCACCCATAACATGTGCGGTAGTCACTTGAGATGACATTGCGCTCGATGCTCGGGGAGACTGGTCATGAGATGCTGGGCTGTGGGGTAGGCCATGACCGTGAGCTGATGGATGATAACGTGTAACAGGGGCTTCGTCGACATTTACAGATGATGCAAGGGACTGTTCGAGATCCTGGGAGCCTGTTGATGTTCCCTGAAGAGTGATATTGGGAACTACAGGATGCGGCTGGCCGTCGACAGGCTGGTTCCAGTGATTCAAGGCGTCGTTTAGCCGCTGTGGTACAGCCAATGAATGGGCTCCTGAAGACGTGTACATTGTCGAGGGCGTTCCTGGGGGTACGACGCCCTGATACGAGCCAGCTGCGGTCATATTTTGGAGAGGCTGCCCCCCTTCCTGAGGCTGGTAGTCGAAACCACTAGAGACGGAGCTATGTATGCCTTGTGGTATAAGGTGCTGTTGTGACTGGTCCTGCGTACCTTCAACGGCGCCGCTGTCGACGTGGCCGCCATTCTCGGTGCTCCAGACAAGATCGAGGTTCCCAATGAGAACCAGCATCAAGCAGCGACAACGCATATCTATAGTAAGCTGATTCTCATTGATTTTACCCTTGACGTATTTGATGATGCGGTTGTCCAATACGGCTTCATACAGGCCACTGACAATCATGGGGCCGGAAAAGGCAAAGCAGATGCAAAGCCATACCAGAGTGTCGGTGGTTACCAGGATCATTGCAAATAGCGCGCCAGCGGGCAGAGTGATGTAGCTATGCAACTTACTCTGGTCGCGCGAGAACAAACATCGAGGAAGCTCGAGCTTGCGGCGGCGCGGGACAGAAATGCAAAAGACAATGGCCGGGATGAGAAAGCCGGACAGTGGCTGGAGCCATGCGTTGAGGTTGCCTTTGCTGCTAAGGTGCCAACCGGGGCAGGTGTCGAGTAGCCACAGGTAGGGAACCCTGACCATGGGAGCGCCGTCGGCATTGCCATTGTACACGGCTGTGCAGGGGAACTGACCTTGCGCATCGTAGTCCTTGAGAGCGTCCAGTGGGGTCGTGTCGTTGTTAAATGTGATCCAGGATGTGTAGCTGTCGTTGGTGAAGACCAGAGAACCGTTCACGGCCACTGTGATGGCTTCGTTGATGGCCTTCAGACAGCAGGCTGTGAAATTCTGTTTTCCAGAATTTGCAGAATTTCGATCCGAGATGTGCGTGTTGACACCTGAGAGCTGGCTAAAAATCTGCACCAGATCAGGGTCGGGTATACTGTTCGTGCCATTGATTTTTGCAGCGGAGCAGGTTGCGAGGCCGACGACGGTAAGCAGGAGCAACGACAGCCAGGACGGAGATACCAAGATTTTGGGGCTCATGATTGGCTTCGATCTCATAAGGAGATTATTGTTTGGGGGCTAGACATATGCTATGGTGTCAAAGGACGGTGCCCAGAGTAGCACGGCTCAGATACACATAATGGAGGAACCGTTCAAGATGAGACGGGAAATGATCAAAGATATAAAAACACAATTTTTGGGTAGTAGATTGGTAGGGCAGGCGGCAGCAGATACTGAGAAGGCCCAGCATGCGCCAGACAGGGGCAGACCGGCTCATTAGTCGTCGTCTGCATGTGTGCTGACGGCGAAAATAGTACAGTCTCAGTGGCCAAGATGCAAAGTGTGTCGTACAAGAAGTAAAGTCCGTGGCGGAGCGTTTTCCGAAAATCATCCTATCGTGCCATGTCATATCGTCTGGAACTGGGTGCTGCTCTGATCTCCGACGACAGTTGAGCCTCATCGCCACTCATCCAATCAGTTCTAACTCACATGAAGGAAAAGTGTCAGCACTAGGACCAAGCCGCCAAGGAAGACATGGGATACTTTGAAAGGCCAAGTGATCGAAGCAGTCTAAAGATAGACAAGAGGGAGGGGTAGGAGTGGCCAGCTGGCAGCTGGTGTTCAGTTCCCGTGTCACTGATTTTAAGTCACTCTTGATCCCGCTGTTGCGTGAACTTGGGGTACGGGGTACTTCAAACTGTCACTGTCAGTGAGAAACCCTTCATGTAAGGCCGCAAGACACACGGCACCCTTTGCAGCTTGGCAATTCTTGTCCTTGTCAGACAGTCTAGATGCCCATCGATTCTGACCAGTCGCAGTGCTGGACGAGCTGGAGAGCAAGGCGCTCCACGTCCGCATGTTCTGCAATGCCACCCATCCCTGGCGACGATGTTGGATAATACCAGCATGTGATTGTACAATCTCATCTTTGCTAATCTGCAACATCCTGACTGGCCGCCTCCAGCCTTCTCTCGCCATCATTTCTCTCCGGTCACTCCATCGACTTGTTGACATATTGGTGATCCGCGATACCGACGCTAGCAAGGCTAGAGACCTGCGCTGACTGTATCTGACTGTGGCTGACTGTGTCGCGTAGAGAGGGGGAAAAGTCATGATAGCAAGATCATTGTTATGAGGATGAAACGACGTAAGCCGAGATACAAAAAAAACTACACATAAGGAAACTGCGGCCAGTATTTGCCAAATTGGGAGTTCTTTCCTATCAAGACAGACGCGAAGCGGGGACTAATACAGGGGCCGTTCTCCAGTAGTCGCTCACACTGTCTTCACTGTCTTTACGCAGGATAAAACAGGATAAAACAGTGCAGGTGCACTGTGCATCTATCACATCCATCACCAGGCAAGGCTCGATGCCGTCTAAATGAGTTCAATAGAGCCGCTGTAGTTCAATATGTTGTATTCTGTCCGACCGCTGTTGATAACAATATATCAAAACGCAAAAGACAGGGGAAAATGGCAATCAGAGGCGCGTGAGGAATGGATGGACGAGAGCTGCCACACATGCCAAGATGCTGACACTGAGACGGCGAGAATGAGATGCAACGGCGAGAGTGTGGATGCCTCGTGCTGCAGTGTGACCTGGTGTCATGTATGCCAATCTCGTGTCTGATCGTACGTTCGTATCTCAGCCGCAAACTGCGCAAGTAACTTGATTTCCTCAGCCTTGTCTTCTAATCTGGTGGTGATGGAGTGGGATGCAATGGAATGTATTCTAACATCGGTACAGCGTGCCAGCACATATCTAGCCTAACCGAATCACTACAGAAAAAATGACAGAGTAAGCGGCCGCATGTCGGCCTGATTCTGATGTAGCCCTTCCGAGTAAGAGGGTAGCTAAGAGACTGTCTGGTGCTTAAGGCAGAGCTGTGGTGTCAGTGATATGGACACGAGTGTGTGTTCGCATCTGCCACCCCCTGTTGGTACTGAGTATGTGTTGTCCCGACTCAAACCGGATTTAAGCATACTCCACGCTCCACCGTCCCTCTGAGAATTGCTTTCCAGCCCCCCGGTTCTCAGCCTTCTGGTAGTTCCATATGTACTGCCACTACCAAGAAGGTGAAGAAGGCTCGAGGAGTTTCCATAAGCTTTTGTAAGTACCCAGACCTAGCCTGGGGGTCCTGCGGCACTCTGGAGAGGCCCCATACCCATCTCTCGGTTCCATCAGGTCCTTTTAGTCGACAGAGATGATGTGAAAAGGGGGGCCAATCTGGTGTTGGTCAAACAGCAGGGACCTATTTTCGGTCAGCCGAGCCTCTGGAGAGTAAGGCTGAGCACTCTTGAAATTGATATGCTTAAACTTTGAAATAAGAAACTGTCAGAACATTTTTCGTGTGACTGTGATGGGCGGGACACCACGAAATGGTTTGGAGCCCTCATCGACATATGAATGCTCCAAGTTGTATCGATATGATAAGATAGCCTGTTTATGATTTCCATGCTGTCGATGCCTGCTCTCCAATAGGCGGTGATGCGATGCTGTTGTAAGGCAAAAGGTCTCTACCCCAGACTGGCGTGCAATACGACGCTAGACACCGAATTAAGCTTCTGTGGTCAATGCTTTAGAGGCATGCATTATGACGTCTTACGACGAGATGGGACGACTCCAGATGGTCCAATCGTTCAGCTCGAGTTTCTCATCCGTAGCTCATAATCTGACATGAGAAGCAGAAACTTTAAACAAACATGGATTATACATAACTGCCAACGCTATGCGCTATACGGAAATAGAAACAGTGGCTACCAGGCTGATAACAACACCGAATAATAAAACACTCGCCACTTCCACCGATCACATCATGCCGGAGGATGTCAGCTGACACAGCCTTGCCTCCTTCAATCCAATACGCTGCCATTACACCTGCTTTGGCTCGCGTATCATGCAGTAGAGTGTGATCTTGTCGCCCTTGTCGTCGAGCACCATTTCCTTGGCTAGGTTGAAGCCCAGCCGGTTGTAGATGGCCGTGTTGGGCACATTGCGGCTGCTCTCGAGATAGCACGGGACGCCCTCCGTGTCGGCCACGTCCGTCACCTTCTTCACCATCAGCTTGCCGATGCCCTTGCCCTGTGCCTCGGGGAGCACCGTCACAATGTTCATAAAGTAGTAGCCCGTGGGCGCCGTCCAGAGCGCCGACTGGGCCTCGGCCTGTGCTGCCTTCCAGATCCAGTACCGATTTGTGTTGAGGCCGCCGTGGCCGTAGCGCAGATTGAGGAGGCCCTGCTGCAGCCACAGCCACCAGTCGCCGGCCCATGCGGACCACGACTGCGGTTCGGACGGCTTGTGCGGCGGCAGCCAGCAGGCGACGCCGAGCACCTGGGCGGGGTCGCTGCTGGCGGGGTCCTTGGCAACGTGGAAGAGCGCATGCTTCATTCCCCAGCGGCAGCGCAGGCCGAGCGAGATGGCATTGCGCTGGGGGTTGAACGTTGAGACGTCAAAGACCCAGGCATAGTAGGGATCTTCAGCAAACGCGCGCTGGATGCAGGTGATGGCGCCCGGGATGTCCGCCTCGGTGATGGAAGAGACCTCAATCGGCATGTTGTATTGTTTGAGGTGGCTGTGTGCTATATATGAGAAGGGAGATGTGGCTGAGTGCTAGAATATGAAAACGCAAAAAAGTATCATGAGGTGCAATGACTGAGCTGTCAATCGAAGCTGAAGCAATACGTACCCCGGTCTTTTTGTCCTAAAACAGCAAGTACAAGACGGATAAGCGATAAGAATCCACTCCACTATTGATGGAGATAACATCACGTGTTGCAAGCCACGATGCCACGATGCGCCACGATGCGCCACAGCAATGAAATACGTGTCGGACCACATTCCAACATGCTGAGTAATCAATGACGATTGATGACTCAGATGCGGAGTGTCGGTCCTGTTTATCTGTACATATCTAATTCTCTCATCGAGACAGGAAGCAACCTAGACTCAACAACAATCTATCACTATCTATGGTTACGCACCTTCAATTATCAGTACGACGCGCCGCCCTGCCAATAGCGACGCAACAACCTTCATCTCATTTGACTACCCCTTAGACAATACCTCATATCCAATCATACCCGCCAACAAAACGTTGTCGATGACGACCGCGTCCCATGGATGATCAGTGGACGCGCCGGCTACAAAAGAGCCAGATCTTAACTCAGCGTCAGAGCAAATATCTACGCAAAGATCCCAGACAAAGATGTTAACTCAAACATCCCAGGCAAAGATCTAAACTCAAAGATCCCAGACAAAGATCTTAACTCAAAGATCCCAGACAAATATCTAAACTCAAAGATCCCAGGCAAAGATCTTAACTCAAAGATCCCAGGCAAAGATCTCAACTCAAAGATCCCAGGCAAAGATCTTAACTCAGCGTCAGAGTAAAAATCTCTACGCAAGGATCTCAGAGACAGATCTCAACTCAGAGCCAGAACGCTCAGACAACTCAGAGCCAGAATGCTCAGACATCCCAGAGCCAGAATGCTCAGAAAAAGCCAGAATGCTCAGACAACTCAGAGCCAGAATGCTCAGACATCTCAGAGCCAGAATGCTCAGACAATTCAGAGCCAGAATGCTCGGACAACTTAGAGCCAGAACGCTCCAAATATCACACAAAAAAAAAAAAAAAAAATGTCGGACCACATTCCAACATGCTGAGTAATCAATGACGATTGATGACTCAGATGCGGAGTGTCGGTCCTGTTTATCTGTACATATCTAATTCTCTCATCGAGACAGGAAGCAACCTAGACTCAACAACAATCTATCACTATCTATGGTTACGCACCTTCAATACGCCATGAAGCCTACTCCGTACTCCGTACGCTCACTCCGTAGATGCATGCATTAGCAAAAAAAGGTACGTCGCGGTCTTGGCAGGCTAAGGCGGTGCTAAAGCATATTCTCCGAGATAAGAGCTGCATCTTCTATTCCAAATCGATCTAGTTCATCTAGTGCAACGGCTTCATAACTTCAAACAACTCAGAGGCCGTGTGCGTACGCCTCGGCCATCTTCCAGTACTGCGGTGCCGACCACCGCCGCAGGTCCTTGCCCTTCCACACCATGATTAGAAATGTGGCCGTGCAGCCCAGCGACAGGAAGCCCGCCATGATGAAGCAGTTCTGCAGGCCCATGTTGGTGTACCAGGGCGTGATGCCGTACGAGATGCCAAAGCCGAGCGTGTTGCGCACAATGATAATTGACGTCGTCGACTCGTGGCTAATGTCCTTGAAGCAGTCGACGTTGTACGACAGCGCCACACTGCCGCCCGCCACGACGGAAAAAATCAGGATGCCCAGGGCCACGCCGAGGCCGGCCCAGTGCACGCCGTGCGCCGCACCAACACCCCACGTGATAAGGCCGATGCACGACATGACCGACGATAGCGCCAGCATCCAGAGGCGCTGCTCGGGCTCGCGGATGCCATTGTTGCGGCGCGCCATTCGCAGCGTGATCTTGTCGGCCGCCACACCGGCCCAGATACTACCGAGCGCGGCGCCGATGATGGGGCCCGTGTAGAGCGAGCCGATCTCGCCCGTGGTCCAGTTGTAGGGCGCAGCTCCCATGACGGGCGCAATGGTGCCGTTGAGCACGTTGTACCAGCTCAGATTGATGCCGTAGATCAAGCCGGCCCAAAAGACGGTGGGGAACTGTATGAGAATGACGAGCGGCACATACATACCCTTGAACATGGCCTTGGTGCTCGGGCGGCCCGGCAGGTTGACAAAGGGCATCAATTTCTGGACGCGGCTGCGCGGCGGCGCGAAACCGGTCGGCCGTGCGCTGGCTTCCATGTCGCTCGAGCCAGACCACGTCCTGGGCTCCTGCTTCTCCACCGACAGGGTCACTGGCTCGACAGCAGCACCTACCTCCTCGGGGGTAACACCCTCCGTGACCGAGCCACTGACATCATCCATACCCTCGAGCGTGCCGCGCACGTACATGGTCTCCTCCATGCCGAAGAACAGGATGACAAAGGTCAGGGACAGCACCAGGGCGGCCAGCTTCATGCACCAGCGCCAGCCGTAGGCCTGCGTGAACCAGCCAGCGGCGAGCGGGCCGACAAAGTTGGAGCCGAATAGAATGAAGACGTACAGGCCCATCCAGGTGCCGCGGTTGTGTGCAAAAAAGATGTCGGGCATGGTCACCTCGGGCAGCGACTCAATGGGCGCCAGCATGATGCCAATGAGGATGCGCGTCGCGTACCAGTCGGCCAAGGTGGTCATGTACGCCGACCAGACCAGCAGCGGCATCAGTGCCAGCGTCGAGGCGAGATAGACGCCGCGACGGCCAAACGTGGTGGCAATGGGCTGCCATAAAAGACAGGCCCAGCCGAGGAAGAGAAACATGACGCCGGTGCCCTGGACCATGGTGTCGACAGACAGGTCCATGTCGTCGGCGATGACGTTCAAGATCGGGTAGTGGACCGCGCTGGCAAAGCCGGTGCCGAGGGTGTAGACGAGGGCCATGATACCCGCGGTCCTCTTGCGACGCTCCGACCAGTTAAGGGGATCCTCGGGGTCGGCACTGGGCCGGGGGATCAGCTCGATGCCATCCTTGGACAGGGCGGTGGCATGCTGACCGGCCGTGTCGACCAGGTGGATGGTTCCAGGGACTGGGGGATTCTCCATGGCTGGTGGAGATGACGTCGGTATGTGTTGTGATGATGATTTGTGCTTGAGTTGAGTCTAGATGATGACTGGTTGCCTGTGTGAATATGATGACTGGCTGCAAGTCAAGATGAGACTGGCTGCTTGAGTCAAGTGGTTATGATTACTTGCTCGAGTCAATGTGATCATGTCGGGTTTGTTTTATATGATTGACGAATAACCGCCAAGCCTTCAGGCCAACCAGACGGGAAAAGGCCGGCCATGATTCAACAAGTGCCGAGATAACAAATGCAGCCTTCTGGTAGGGGTGCCTTGACAGCAAGATGATCCCTTCTGGATGCAACGAGTGCCCGGTCGTTGCGATGCGAAGCGGTGAATGGTGCAGCTCGTTTTCGGTCGATGTTGGGCCTCTATCTATGACTTGAACACTGTCGATGCTGTTGATGTCCGGCTCTGAAGGCATGCCTTATCAACTGCATCTTCGATAGTTGGCCAGCACCCATGTTCTGTGCCTCTTTGTTGGCTGGCGATACGATACAGTGCCGATCTCTACTTGTTGGAGCTGCTCAGATCCATTAACACAATGCAACGGGTGAGGAATGGCAGGCTGCATGCTGCAGTACAATCACGCAAGGATCGTGATAGGGCCGCGCCGGGCACGCTGATCCGGTAGCTTAACTTATCTTTAAAAAGACGGCACTTGGCCCGAAGTTGGACTAAACTAACACGGCTATTGCACGGACCACGTACTGCACATTGCACACTACACATAAGCATACTCTAGCAGTAAGCATAGAGTGCAAGTACACTACATATAAGGAATAAGGAATACGGCGTAGAGACCGGCTAATCGGAGCCCGGAAGACGGTATCTCTTGTCACTATCGGCCTCGTTACTATCTATGTTTATTATCTTTAGTATCTTTGACCGATTAGGTAGCACCCGTCCCACCTCGACACTCGTATCTATAGTGGCGCTCCTCCAGCTTCCAAGACATCTTGAAACACTGCACTCTGCATGCACTCTTCTCAATACAACATGTCACTCCCGCAGATCCATATCAAGCCGCCGCCCACGGGCTCGGAAAAATATACGGCCCTCGTCGATTCTCTCCACAAGGAACTTGCCGATGCCGTGCCGCCGTCGCTCTATCTTCCCCAGTCGTTGGTGCCGCCGCTGCCTGCAGGACGGCTGCCAGTCTGCCACCATTAACAAGAATAACGCAAAAGAGCACGACCGCGCAGTGCACGGCATCTACGCCCGGAACTCTGCGCCACCATGGCCCAGTCGGTGGGCCACAGACCCCATGCAGTCATATTTTGGAGCCAGTCTGGGCGGTACTTTTCCGTGACTACCACCGCCCCCGCCCTGCCGAGCCAAGCAGCTCCAGGCGAGGCCAGCCCTGCGGTGGTCTTGATGGCAAGCCTTGCGGTGGCCGTGACGGTAAGCCAAAAGGCGGTCGAGGGCGGCGCCCAGCCGGAGCAGATCGCAAACGACGCGGCCGTACAGGACCTTTGCACTCACCATGTTCTTGTCCCTTGTCTGTCAGGACGTCGGCAGCCAACACTTTTAAGTTTTGCTCGCCGATCCTCAGCTTCTGCGCGATGCTAGCCCGCCACACCAGTCCGCAGCGCAGCGGCTGGGGTGCCAAGGACGACGCCGTCGTCTGTGGGTCATGGCACGATGAGGGCGACGTAATAATGGTCGCAGTGGGGAGGACCTCGGAAACGTGTGGCGAGTCCCTGCATGCGGGCTGCGACACCTGCAGCAGGTGGGCGAAGAAGAGAGGCATGGTGCTCGAGTCGCAAAAGAGCGTCCTAATCCACTTCGGCAAGCAGAGGAAACGGAAGACGGAGACGCTGACTCTGGAAGGAAAAGTGATCCTCCCGGTCGAAGAGACCAAGTTCCTCGGTGTGCATCTGGACAGAAAGCTAGACTTCTCGGCGCATCGAAAGCACTAGGTCGCAAAGCTGAAGACACAGAAATATGCATTCAGCCGAATCTCGGCCAAGACCTGGGGCCCGTCTCTACTAAGCTCCCGACAAGTCTACATCTCTGTCATCCGGAGTGTGCTCACCTTCGCGGCATCCACCTTTACCACAATGGAGAACGCCCTGGGGGGGCCGACAAAGGCGGGGCAAAGACATCATAGCCCAGCTCAACACGGAGCAGAACAAATGTCTATGTGTGGTGACGGGTGCCTACAGGTTCACACCCATCCGAGTCCTGGAAACTGAGTAGAACTGCATGCCTCTTAGTCTGTTTCTGGCTAAGCAGTCGGCAAGGTTCGCGGAGAGGGAAGCGGAAGAAGGAGGAAAATGGAAAGAGACGTGAGCAGATCCATGAAGTTGATTGCGGGCTCAGTCTGCCTCGTTACGTAGACCAACCACACCCTCCTGCACGCATAAACTTTACCTCTATCTTGACCCAGCAACATCATCACCAATGGCCAGCTCAAAGGTAAGCTCAGAGCCTGTTTTTCTCTTCTATTAATTCTACGGATTTTATCACTTGCCTATATGTATCTTAGGCAACCCCCAAGTCTCACCTAAAAGTGCATTTTCAGTGCAACGTTCCGTGAGATGCAGTGAGATGTGGCTGTGAATTGCTGCATATAATTTCTTCCACCAATCACTGTCTGACCGAGCCGCCGTCCAGGTTGGGCATCCACGCAAGGCAGTTTTCGAGGCGGTTACCTTCGTTAGGCCATCGTACGATATAATATAAACAAACAAAGCCTACCTTTTGACGACGAGGTTTCTCAAGCATCACAACAAGCTCGCTCACGCTCACCTCGCTCACGCTCACCACACTCCAAACTCAGACACCATGCCACGCCTTCGCGACAAAGGCAAACGGCTCCTCCGGAAGATAGCAGGTGGCCGGCGGACGCAGCAGGATATTCCACCGGCAACCCCATCTGCCAGCATTACGCCGGAGGGTCTATCTGCCACGGGTAGCGATCACATACAACAAGAGCACTCTAGAGACGGCCTTTCCACTACATCCCTCGCAGCAAAGTCACTCTGGGATCGAGCGTACGACGCTCTTGCAGAGGAAAATCCAGATCTGGTGAAACAATATGATGAACTGCTTGCAAAGGAAGAGCAGATTGCGAGTACGTATTACAACCTCACAACTTCAAGCTGTAATACATGACAGACTTTAACCTTTTCTGCAGATTCTGCGCCAAATGAGATGACTCCTTTAATACTCCCAGCACCGCATGTCCTTGACACTCGCTCCGATCGTTCACCTCGTCAAGTCCAACTCGACACCGTGATCCAAAGTGGGCTACGACGAATGGAAGACAACGAAACGACGTTCAAGATTGCCGGCCGTGAGGTTGTCCTGGCAGACCAGATCACAAAGGCTGCCAACTTCTTGCTGTGGGGGAAAGAATTCATAGGCAGTGCCGTCAAGGACTCACCCGAGGCTTCTCTTGTATGGTCTGGTGTCTCCCTTATACTGTCTCTCCTTACGAACCCAACAACCGCAGCCGAGGCCAACCAAGGCGGTTTCGTCTATGTCACTTCCCGTCTACGCTACTATGTCGCCCTGGAGCCCATGGTGCGCCGCCTTGGCCAGAACGCCAGTGTCGACGAGGCGCTGGTATCAGCAGCCAATGCCCATATTCTCGACCTCTACAAAGCCATCCTCGACTTTCAGCTGAGCAGTGTCCTCCGCTTCTATCGGAGTCGCTTCCAAACCTATGTCCGTGACATTGTCCCATTGAAAGACTGGGACCAAACTCTGCTCAGTATCAAGACGCTGGAGGAGACAGTCAACACTGCTCTTGGTCAGATCAACAACCTGGCAGCAAGGCAAGAGCTTGAGAATCTCAACAAGACGAGCGAGAAGACTAGTTCCGCCCTGGAGAGTTACCTATCTGTCGCCACGCAGCATTTGGATGTTTCGAAGCAGCAGTTAGCTGCTCAAGAAGACACTAAACGAGAACGGCTGCTTGCCGAGCAACGGAAATGTCTGCAAGCATTCTACCTCACAAAGAATGGCAACGGCGCCGCGTATGACTGGTACAAGGGCCGCGTGGAACGCCGTGTCGACGGCACGTGTGTGTGGTTCCTCCAGCACGAGTACTATAGGAAGTGGCTATCGCAAGAGTCGGGTCCATTGCTGGTGTCGGCAGACCCCGGGTGTGGCAAGTCGGTGCTGGCCAAGTACCTGGTCGACCACGGGCTGGCGCAGCAATCAGCCACCATCTGCTACTTTTTCTTCAAGGAGCAAGACCAAAACACGACTCGCCAAGCACTATGTGCTCTGCTCCACCAGCTATTCACCAAGAAGCGTCCCCTTATCCAACACGCCATGGAGCTCTACCACGATATGGGCGCAGCTCTGGTCCTGTCTGAAGCATCACTTTGGACAATTCTGAAAGAAGCTTTGCGCGATCCACAGGCCGGATCTGTCATATTCGTTATCGATGCCCTTGACGAATGTGATGAGCTGCAGCTTAAGAGCCTGGTAACAAATCTGAAGGATATCTTCCACGATCAGCAGATGGCAAATGCCAAGTTCAAGGTTCTCATGACAAGCCGCCCATATGACCAAGTTGTCCGCAAGTTTCGTAGCTTGCAGGACGATTTCCCGCGCATCCACATTCCGGGGGAAGAGGAGTTCGAAGCCATCAGCCAAGAAATCAACACCGTCATCCGGCACCGAGTCGAGCAGCTAGCACGAGACCACTGGCTTTCCGACAAGATCAAGTCCACCCTGAGCAGCAAACTGCTAGCGATCGAGCACCGCACATACCTTTGGGTCTTCCTTGTGTTCGACTATCTCGATGAGGGGTTCAAAACAACAGAAGATGGAATCGATGCTGCCATTCAAGAACTTCCCGAGAGTGTCAACCAGGCATACGACCAGATCCTGAACAGGTCCCACGATACTAAAACTGTCAAGACCGTCAAGAAACTTTTGAGTATCACCTTGGCAGCACGCCGGCCATTGACGCTCTCGGAGATGAACATTGCCATGAACCTGGATGGTCCAAGCGGAGGCCGCACCATCTACGACCTCGATCTTGAGCAGGATTCGGCTTTCAAAATTCGTCTCAGACGGTTGTGTGGTCTCTTTGTCAATGTTCATCACGACCGAATTTATTTTCTTCACCAAACTGCTCGGGAGTTCCTCATTCAGTCATCGGCACCAACACTTGTCTCGTCAAACCTGCAATGGCATCATTCCATCACCACCCGTCACGCTCACTCTGTTCTCGGCGAAATCTGCATGTTCTATCTGGACAGGCTCAACTCTACACCCACCGAGTCATTTCGTGAAGGTGACCATCACGGTGCCCTTGTCGACTATTCGGTCAAGTACTGGGGCGGTCACTGTCGCGAGGCTGAGTTTGAAAAAGGCTCTGCCATGGTAGACCTTGCTTCGGGACTTTGTACTCCGGACTTGACAAGCCACTCAAAGTGGGCTACCATTGCTTCTGTGCGGTATCATATTCGCCCTGGGTCTTCCACATATGTTTGGGTAGCATCGCGTCTTGGGCTCACTGCTGTCACAGAGTTACTTCTCAGCAGTGGTGCTGATGTGGAGGCGAAGGACAGCCGGGGCAAGACGGCGTTGTATCTTGCCGCCAATGCTGGCCACGAAGCTGTTGCACATCTTCTCCTCGATAAAGGTGCCGACGTTGAAGCGAGGGATAACCGTGGCTGGACAGCGTTGATGGCTACCACCTCATCGTTGATGGATGCCGCCAAATCTGACCCGGAAACATACAGACGGAAGCTGCTCGATGAGGGTATCGACTTTGAGGCGGGTGGTGACGTTGACTTGACACCGTTGTTCCTCGCCGCCAAGACTAGCCACGAAGCTTTCACACGGCTGCTGTTCAGTACTATTGCCGACGCCGAGGCGAGGGATGACGATGGCTGGACAGCGTCGGTAATTGCCGCCAAATCTGGCCGCGAAGCTGTTGTCCGACTGCTGCTCGATAAAGGTGCCGACGTCGAGGCGAAGCAGAAAGATGGCTGGACAACGTTGATGCTTGCCGCCGCAAATGGCCACGAAGTTGTTGTCCGACTGCTGCTCGATAAAGGAGCCGACGTCGAGGCGAAGGATAACAAAGGATGGACAGCGTTGCTACCTGCCGCTAGGTATGGCCACGAAGCTGCTGTCCGACTGCTGCTCAAGAAAGGTGCTGACGTCGAGGCGAAGAATAACGATGGCTGGACAGCGTTGATGCTTGCCGCCGGCCCTGGCCGCGAAGCGGTTGCCCGGCTGCTGCTCGAGAAAGGTGCCGACGTCGAGGTGAAGAAGAACGATGGCCGGACAGCGTTGATGCTTGCCGCCGCAAATGGCCACGAAGCTGTTGTCCGATTGCTGCTCGAGAAAGGTGCCGACGTCGAGGCGAATAAGGACGATGGCGGAACAGCGTTGATGCTTGCCGCCGATTCTGGCCACGAAGCTGTTGCGCGGCTACTGCTCGAAAATGGTGCCGACGTCGAGGCGAAGGATACCGATGGCTGGACAGCGTTGATGCTTGCCGCCAGCTCTGGCCACGAAGCTGTTGCCCGGCTGCTGCTCGAGAAAGGTGCCGACGTCGAGGCGAAGCAGAACGATGGCGCGACAGCGCTGATGGTTGCCGCCGCATACGGCCATGAAGCTGTTGTCCAACTGCTGCTCGAGAAAGGTGCCGACGTCGAGGCGAATAAGGACGATGGCGGAACAGCGTTGATGCTTGCCGCCGATTCTGGCCACGAAGCTGTTGCGCGGCTACTGCTCGAAAATGGTGCCGACGTAGAGGCGAAGGATAACGATGGCTGGACAGCGTTGGTGTTTGCCGCCAGGTATGGCCACGAAGCTGTTGTCCAACTGCTACTCAATAATGGTGCAGACGTTGAGGCGAAGGATAACAAAGGATGGGCAGCGCTAAGACATGTCGCCGAATATACTACACAGCTACCGCTCGATAACGGCACCCAGGTCGAGGCAACGGATGTCGAAGGATCAACGGCATCGATGCTGACCGCCAAGAACAACTACGAATCTGTCAGGCAGTTGTTGCTCGAGAAGGCAGTTGTGCGGGTTGATTGAAAAGATCACGTTGTATTGCATAGATAGCTATATCAAAGGGTTTTGTAACTTAGTCTTGCTCAACGCAGAAGTAAAACAAATGTCTACGTATGGTGACGGGTGCCTACAAGTCTACGCCCATCCGAGTCCTGGGAGCGGAGTCAAGCTGCATGCCTCTTTGTCTTGGTTCTGGCCAAGCAGCCGGTAAGGTTTGAGGAAAGAGCAGCGGGAGAAGGGGGGAAATAACAGGAGACGTGACGCAGGTCGAAGAAGCTGATCGCGGATGCCAGCCAATCCCGGGGAAGAAGAGCGGCCGACGTCCCCGACCCAATGAGACATTGGCACGAGTAGAGAAGACAAAATTCAGCAGCAGCAAGAGCTGCGCGCCGAGGAAGAGGCGCATCAGAGAAGGCCAAGGACCCGACTGCCATGGCACAAAGTCAGAAAGATCTGAAGGGGACTGACAAGGCACGATGCCTCGTGTCTAGTGCAAGTCAGATCAGGGCACATCAGGCTACGGCAAAACTTGCCTTGGAGAAACGTACCAGACATTCATCCCTGGTGCGACTGCAGAGGAGGAGATGAGGTACAGGAAACGGCAGCCACATCATCTTGGACTGCGAACTGGAGGACCGGAAAACATTACCACCCCTCTGAGGAAGAAGGGAGTTGGAAGAGGCGCTTAATGACCCAAGACGATGTCGAAAGGTCATCAGATAGTTTTTGGCCACGAGGAGGCTGCGAGGACGACTCATACCGCCACCCCCGAGAAGCGTCGTTCTCCCACTGTAATGTCTCCACTTTTCAAACTATTTTCCACCTCTGAACTTGTCGCCCGACCCGTTCCTTTTTCTGATCAAGCCACGATGCCACGATGCGCCACAGCGGTGCAGCGATGAAAACGCCATGAAGCCTACGCCGTACTCCGTACGCTCACTCCGTAGGGTACATCAATATACATTAGCACAAAAGGTACGCCGCGGTCTTGGCAAGCTAAGGCGGTGCTAAGCATATTCTCCGAGATAAGAGCTGTAAGCATATCTTCTATTCCAAATTTATCTACCTTTTCTAGTGCAACGGCTTCATTACTCCAAACAACTCACAGGCCGTGTGCGTACGCCTCGGCCATCTTCCAGTATTGCGGTGCCGACCACCGCCGCAGGTCCTTGCCCTTCCACACCATGATCAGGAACGTCGCCGTGCAGCCCAGCGACAAAAAGGCCGCCATGATGAAGCAGTTTTGCAGGCCCATGTTGGTGTACCAAGGCGTGATGCCGTACGAGATAGCAAAGCCGAGCGTGTTGCGCACAATGATAATTGACGTCGTCGACTCGTGGCTAATGTCCTTGAAGCAGTCCACGTTGTACGACAGCGCCACACTACCGCCTGTCACCACGGAAAAAACCAGGATGCCCAGGGCCACGCCGAGGCCAGCCCAGTGCACGTCGTGCGCCGCACCAACACCCCACGTGATAAGACCGATGCACGACATGACCGACGACAGCGCCAGCATCCAGAGGCGCTGCTCGGGCTCGCGGATGCCATTGTTGCGGCGCGCCATCCGCAGCGTGATCTTGTCGGCGGCCACACCGGCCCAGATACTGCCGAGCGCGGCGCCGATAATGGGGCCCGTGTACAGGGAGCCGATCTCGCCCGTGGTCCAGTTGTACGGCGCAGCACCCATGACGGGTGCAAGCGTGCCGTTCATCACGTTGTACCAGCTCAGGTTGATGCCGTAGATCAAGCCGGCCCAGAAGACGGTGGGGAACTGTACGAGAATGACGAGCGGCACATACATGCCCTTGAACATGGCCTTGGTGCTCGGGCGGCCGGGCAGGTTGACAAAGGGCATCAGCTTCTGGACGTGGCTGCGCGCCGGCGCGAACCCGGTTGGCCGCGCGCTGGCTTCCATATCGCTCGAGCCAGACCACGTCCTGGGCCCGTCCTGCTTCTCCGACGACAGGGTCACAGGCTCGACAGCAGCAGCAGCCGCCGAGGGGGCAACACCCTCCGTGACCGACTCGCTGACGTCGTCCATGCCCTCGAGCGTGCCGCGCACGTACATGGTCTCCTCCATGCCAAAGAACAGGATGACAAAGGTGAGAGACACCACCATGGCGGCAAACTTCATGCACCAGCGCCAGCCGAAGGCCTGCGTGAACCAGCCAGCGGCGAGCGGGCCGAGAAAGTTGGAGCCGAAGAGGATGAAGACGTACAGGCCCATCCAGGTGCCGCGGTTGTGTGCGAAAAAGATGTCGGGCATGGTCACCTCAGGCAGCGACTCAATGGGCGACAGCATGATGCCAATGAGGATGCGCGTCGCGTACCAGTCGGCCAAGGTCGTCATGTACGCCGACCAGACCAGCAGCGGCACCAGGGCCAGCGTCGAGGTCAGATAGACGCCGCGACGTCCAAAGGTGGTGGCAATGGGCTGCCATAAAAGACAGGCCCAGCCGAGGAACAAGAACATGACGCCGGTACCCTGGACCATGGTGTTGATGGACAGATCCATGTCGTCGGCGATGACGCCCAGGATCGGGTAGTGGACCGTGGTGGCGAAGCCGGTGCCGAGGGTGTAGACGAGGGCCATGATGCCTGCGGTTTTCTTGCGGCGCTCCGACCAGTTGAGGGGATCCTCCGGGTCGGCACTGGGCCGGGGGATCAGCTCGATGCCATCCTTGGACAGGGCGGTGGCATGCTGGCTGGTCGTGTCGACCAGGTGGATGGTTCCGGGGACCGGGGGACTCTCCATGGCTGGTGGAGATGGCGTCGTTGAGTCAAGTGGTGATGGCTAGTTGCTTGAGTCTGGATGCGAGTTAATCTTTAAGGCAAAGTGGTTGTGATTACTTGCTTGAGTCAATGTGCTGAGGACTCGTTTGTCTTATAGGATTGACGAAAGACGGAGAAGGCCGGCTACGATTCAGCAAGTGCCGAGATAACAAGTGCAGCCTCTGGTAGGGGTTACTTTCGATCGTCGTTGGGTCTCTATCTACGCCGTACCCGACTGTCGCTATTATGTCCGACTCTGAAGGCATGCCTTATCAATTATACTCGATAGTTGGCCAGCACCCATGTTCGGTGCCTCTTTGTTGGCTGGCTAGCGATACGCTATAGTGTCGATCGCTACTTGTTGGAGCTGCTAAGATACATCTCGCAATGTAACAAGTGATTCATGGCAGGCTGCATGCTGTATCCCGTAGCTTAACGTATCTTGACAAAGACGGCACTTGGCCAGACTAACACACGGCTATTGCACGGACCAAGTCCACACTAAGCATACACTAGCAATGCATGCTGAGTAGAGTGCAGGTAGAGCACACTAAGGAATTAAGGAATACGGCGTAGAGACCGGCTAATCGGAGCCCCGGAAGACGGTATCTCCTGTCACTATCGACCTCGTCACTATCTATGTGTATTATCTTTATCTTTAACCGATCAGGTAGCACCCGTCCCACCTCGACAATCGTATTTATAGTGGCGCTCCTCCAGTACCAAGACTACTCTCAAATCACTGCCATTCTACATTCCCTTCTCAATACAACATGTCACTCCCGCAAATCCTTGTCAAGCCGCTGCCCACGGGCTCGGCAAAATACACGGCCCTCGTTGACTCTCTCCACAAGGAGTTTGCCGATGCCGTGCCGCCGTCGCTCTACCTTCCCCAGTCGCTGGTGGACAACCCGCCGCGCGATGTCACGGGCATCCCGCGTGCATGCGGCCTGCTGACCGATGCCGAGCTGGACATTACCGAAAAGTACGATGCCGTCGCCCTCGTCGAGGCCATGCGCACGCGCAAGCTCACGGCCGTCGCCGTCGCCACGGCGTTTGCCAAGCGCGCCATTATCGCGCACCAGATCAGCAGCTGTCTGGTGGAGTGGTTCATGGACGAGGCCGTCGCGCGCGCCGCCGAGCTGGACGCGCACCTCGAGAAGACGGGCGACGTCGTGGGCCCGCTGCACGGCCTGCCGTTTAGCATCAAGGAGCACATGCCGGTGCGCGGCCACTACTCGGTCACCGGCTTCCTGGCCACGCGCACCAAGGACACCCAGGACGCCGTCGTGGTCGGCATTCTGCGGCGGCTCGGCGCCGTCTTCTACTGCAAGACGGCCCAGCCGCAGGCCATTATGCATTTGGAGTCCGTGGGCCCCAAGGGCCGCGTGCTGAACCCGTTCAACATTGGGCTCACATCGGGCGGCTCGACCGGCGGCGAGGGCGCGCTCATTGCGCTCAAGGGGTCGGTGCTCGGTCTCGGCACCGACATTGGCGGCAGCATCCGCTGTCCCGCCGGCTTCTGTGGCATCTACGGCTTCAAGCCGACAACGCTCACAACGCCGCAGATCGGACTCAGCAACGGCGGCTCGCTGGCGGAGATCAACATCCGCGTGGCGGCCGGTCCCATGGCCACGTCGCTGCGCAGCCTCGACTTTTTCATGAAGTCGGTGCTCGCCGAGAAGCCGCACTTGAGCGACCCGCAGCTGACGCCGGTGCCGTGGACGGGTCTCGCGACGCCCGCACACACGACACCGCTCAAGATCGGGTTCATGATGAACGACGGCCACATCCAGCCGCAGCCGCCGGTGACGCGGGCGCTCAAGTGGGCACGCGAGGCGCTGGCGGCCGCGGGCGGCGACAGGTTTATTGTTAAAGAGTTTCAGCCGTTTAGGGCGGCCGAGGCCGTCAGCCGTATTCGGCAGGAGTACTACCCCGACGGGGCGGAGGGCGTCAAGAAGCTCATGGCGGCGGCGGAGGAGCCCATCTTCCCGCTCACGCAGTGGATCATCAAGGACGCCGAGGCGCTGGGCCCGCGCAGCATGGCGGACATGCACGCGGTGCGCATGGCACGCCTGAAATTTCAGTGCGAGTTTGCCGAGCACTGGACCGAGCAGGACGTGGACGTTGTGATCTGCCCCGTGTTTGTGGGCCCGGCGTGCGAGCACGACACGGCCTTCTACTGGAACTACACGGCCTTTTTCAACTACGTGGACTACCCCGGCGTAGTGTTCCCTACGCCGCATGCGGCGCTGGCCAAGGGCGCGGAAGACTACGGCGCGGACGCGCAGACGGTGCTGAGTCCCGAGGACGAACACGTGCGCAAGCTCTGGGCGGAGGGCAATTTTGAGGGCGCGCCGATCGATCTGCAGGTGGTGGCACGGCGCAGCTACGACAATGAGCTTTTTGGAGCTCTGGCGGCGATGGAGGAGATTTTGATGAAGAAGCTGTGATCGGGAATAGTCTAGCTCTCAAGATATCCAATTATGATAACAAACAACCCCGCGGAAGTGATGTCCGTTGCGACTAATGCAGGCTAAGCCCCCTCCAAGATAACAGCAAGCAGATGTAGTGGCTGGAAGCGACCGTGGATTCAGGCTATCGGGTGAGTCCGCATCAGTTACACATATACATGGAGGGGCTGGAGCGATCACCTATTGGGTGTGATAGTCATTTCTGGAAAGGTACAATTAAACGGCGATAGACGTCACGGATGATTAAGAGAGATATGGAGCTGCTTAGCCTAAGCATAGTGCGGAAGTATACGGAGTACGGAGTGGAGTGCAGACTAATACGGCGTATGCAGTACGGACTATGCTTACGGAGTGCAGACTAATACAGCATGTGTAAGCAGTCCTCACTCCGTACTCCGTAAATATACTTGCTAATACATTAGCTGTACTTCGCATAACATACTACGCCGCGACGCGGCCACTGGCTCTGCCGTTATAGCTTTATGTAGCGACTGAGTTAGGTCCGACATGTAGGGGACGCTAGTGTCCCCACAGGTCGGATACCCTTAGGGAGGTGGTACTGTAGGGCCTACAGGTACGCCGACTTTAAAATAACAATAACAATAACAATACGGAATAGTACATGCTTATATAGTATGTAGTCATCTTTAGTAGTTCCGAGCTCCGACTACTGCCGGCGAATGTTTATGTAATGTACTGTATTATGTAATGACACTACGGCGTATCATCAATTGTGTTGCGGGATAGGGAGCGATGATATGATGATAATTAGCAAGCCGTTGTTCATGTAGATCACTCTACTCTATCTGCTCTAGTGTATTGGAGTCGTGTTCGGCAGCACGGTCAATTCGAAGATGATGGGCACCCAATTTGCTTTGGCTGATTGTCATACAGAGGCATTGGAACAAGCACGGTGTATGCGATCAAATGATCTAATGCGCTGATACCAATAGTATCTCGGTGTGAAGATCAAGTAGAATTCGGGAGGGTAGCTTGTGTCTTATTACCAATGTAGCGATGAGAGAACTGTCATATATTCAGACGGCATAATAGAATGACTAATCTAAAGGCCATAGTACAGAGTGTAACTTAAGCATATGTAGACTATCACATTTGTAATCAAAACGATGCCTGCGTTGGCTGTTACAGCAATTCACCGTGGTGCAAACGTCATCTGAGGCGTCGCACGATGCTAGCACGCATAAAGACTGCGTAGGCCGTGCCACGGCGAGTAGATTAGTGTTGGCCTGTGTGGTTGTGTCACCGAGGCGAAACGGCAGGTGTATCAGCTTGGCGCTGTGAGCTGTGCGTTGGTGCATGAATGGCCAAATCTGTGATCGAGCGTGTTTTTGTAGTGATCAGTGGTCGTGAAACGCAAAGAGTATGGAGTTGTTGAAGACAGCAAGATTTTTCATATATACGTAGAAGAATGAGGAGGTTGAACAGAATACGGAGTAAGCATACGTTAGATCAAGACACGCAAGATTATTCACATAGAAGAAATGAGGAGGTTGAACAGAGTACGGAGTAGATAAGACACGCAAGATTATTCACAGAACAAATGAATTGGGGGTAGGCAGAGACGGAGTAGGACGAGCAGCCTCTGAAAGACGAGAGGTCTGCCCACGACAGAAGCGGTGGTCGATGAAGTCACACACCAACAGCGCTCATCAGCCACAGGGTAGTATGCAATCTCTAAAGTAATAAGACTGTGGCTTTGGCATCTGGATTCAGATGGCCTTACCACGTTGACCGGGTATCTGCAAGGGAGGCTATCCTTTTGTGATAATCTACGCATACGGAGACTGCTATGATCTGCGTAAAGTGGATACCATGTACAAAAGAACACGTTAGCTGGAGAGGGCGGTTATCAGACATTGTCAGTGCTCAATGCGTGATATGAGTGTCGCACAAGAAGAGATGAGCGAGAACTGCCTCTACGGAGTATGCGCAAAGCACTGCATGGTCGGAGAAGATGATGAGACGTTTGATAGGATAATGTATATTTACATATACATGTAGAAAGTCGAAGCGTCACAGAGACACGGCAGTCATTGACAGAGAAAAGAGAGAGACAGAATATTGAGCGCGTACAAACAAACGTTATTTAAAATGAGCTTCTCAAATAGGACTAGCTCCATATACACAAACCGTACTAGCCAATACTAGTCAGGAACACGTTCGACATGCAGCGCGAGGAGGGGAACGACCCACGATAGTACGCGGCGACATGGTCATTTAAAATTGCGCCGTTGGAGGGGAAGAGAAAGAGGAAGATGCGTGACCGGCGGACGAAGAAAGTGGCAGGGATCTGCAGAGGTATTGTCGCGCGATCCGGAGATTTCTCTTTTTGCGGTGTTTCTCTGCCCTGTACCCTGGGCTTTTTACTGGCGGTTGCGAAATTGCACTGCGCTGGTGTATGCTTACATATTAGTACATACCGCGATACAGCATGCCTTATTGCCATGGTAATGTTGTTGCAGGTACGACTGATTATGTCATGTGATCTCGTTGGCTAGCCTGAGTCTCCTTCGATCTTGTGCGCCCTTCTTCGCGATGACAAAATTAACAGGAATCATCCCTCTTCATGTCTTTATGACGAGAGATTATGTCAGTCTCTAAAGGGCAATAAGAGTGCGCACAGACACACCCACATCCATGCATCTGTCGGAACTTCAGTCGCTATCACCTTGCGAGTCCACCCACAATACCCATATTAATCACGGAAGAAGGAGAAAGAGCAGAGTGAAACGGCTGCGACACTGAAGGGGGTGGTTTCTTTAAGAGCTTGTGCCATTGATGTTCTCACTGGGGTTTGATGAGTTTGCCTCGGTGTCCTCTGGAGGGTTAAATTTTGTAGCGGTCTCGCAAAGACTGGGGGATCGCTGTCTTGATCGTTGATGGCCTGTGCTGGATTTTCCCCCGACGCTTTACTCCGTAATCTCCTCTACTGATGCTTAAAGTACGGACATATTATGTAGGGCGGCTAATAGTGAAATGATCAACAAAATGCGAAATGAGCCAACAAGTAAAGTGTCTCTGTCCTACGGTCCCATGCGTCTTGTGTCGCGTTGGTCTCACTTACTATAAAGTACTTCTTTCCGTATGCATGTCTCTGCATTCTGCTAGCCTGTTAAATGAGCCAAGCATGAATCCCATCCCATCAACACAACTCCCATTCATTGCTACCCAGAGGTCGAAAGAGAGAAGAGGCTCAAGGGGTCCACTGTAATAAGGAGACCCTCTAGCGTGTCATTGTGGGTCTCATTTAAGGGTCTCTCCTGATTAAGCTATTAGTCCATTTGATGTCTCAGTGCGTGTAGAACTCTGTTAGTCCATTTCAGTGTGTCTCAGTGCGTATGTTGTGAGTACATGTAATATGTACGTTACGTCGATCTGTTGAGCGCCCGGACGGTGGCCGGCGCTCCTCAGCCGTCTGATCGTGGCCTTGATAATCTGGGCACGCCCGTCTGATTTCCATTTTTTTTTCTTTCTTCCCCCTTCTCACCAAACCACACACAGGCTTCGTTGGCAAAGTCACCACCTCTCTCTCACCTCACCTCGGGACGCTCTGTGAGCTCTCTTCTCTCTTTAAAATCAAAACCACCATCAAAACCCACCACAAATCAAAAATCAAAATGCGCTTCACAATCGCCCTTCCGCTGCTGGCTGCGTTCGCCTCGGCTTCGGCCTCGCCCGTCGCCGACACCACCATGTCCACCAGCACCAGCACCGGCACCCAGACCATCTACCAGACCATCACCATCAAGCGCATCTCCACCGCTACCGCCACTGCAACCGTTTTTAGCACCTACGGCAACGCTACCTCTGGCTACTTTGGCACTGGCACCGCCTCGTTCCACCCCAGCGCGGCCACCGCCACTACAACGGCCATTGCCGGCACGGCCTCTGCCGGCGGCTCTGCTGGCGGCGCCGGTTCCGGCACAGCGGCCAAGAGCGGTGCTGGCGTGCAGGCAGCAGTCAACATGGCTCTTGCCGGCGCCGGTATCGTTGTTGCCGTTCTGATGTAGGATGTAGGCACTGTGCCTCACGCTCTTTGTCTCCTTTGATCGAGACACGACATCGACAACGCTCTTTATCTCCTTCGATCTACAACTCAACAGTACATCTACATGATCTACACACCACATTTCCTTTGTTCTTACGACTACACGACTGACAGGCCATAACCTGTTTACTCTTACTCTTACCCCCCCTCTCGCCATGTACCAGCACGTCCCGCTTCCAATGCCAACCAAACTCAGCCTCGACGATGACATGATCATGCCTTACTTTTCCTCTTCTTCTTCTTGGGATCCTGGCATCCCGCATCACTCTTCACCCCATCTCTTCCACACCTTGCTCTTCGTTCCGCCTCGGTCTCGACACTACAGCCAGCCTGCCAACTCCATAAACAACAAAACGACCTCGCCCATGTCGGTGCTCTCTTTTTTACCCTTTATCTATTTATTCTACCTTTACACCCTTCTTCGCCTCCCTTTTTCCAATACTTTTTCTTCGTCGCACTGCACAGCGCTCTCCTGCTCTGCGCCAGTCTGGCCGCCACTTTCGATACCCCTTTCTGTTTTTCTTCTCTTCGTGTCCCTCGTATGACGTATATGACGTATGACGGGCTTCATTTTTGTCTTCTTCTTCTCTCTCTCTCTGCTTCTCCCCTACTCTTATTCGTTTGACTCGATCGGGCGCGCGAGTCAGTGCCGTCCGAGGTCATGGTTTTGTTGTTTTGCTTTTTTGCTGGCCGTATCCCGAGGTGGCTTCTTTTAACTCTAAATCTTTTTATTTTTTTTCTTCTTGCAAAAAGGAATCCATTCTATCGCCTACGTAATACGATAATACTATCCTTTTCTTACTTTTTGTGATTTCTCTCCATTGATGTTCTTCTTGCACGTAGTACGATATTACATCCTTTTCTTACTCTTTGTGACTCGTCTCCACTGCGTGCTCTCTGCCACTGTCATCCATCGGCACTTCACATAGCCATACCATCTGATTTGCCATCGGCGACACCGCACTGGATATAAGCATAGCTGGAACGTAAACAAGCAGACGCCAAGATCACGTCCGTCGACCACATTGGCCAGACTGCTGATCTCTGAGAGGCATCATTGCTATGTAATAGTGGTTGGATAGGAGGAAGATTGGCTACGACATGCTATGTAAGGCCTGCATTGTTGCCGTGTTGACATTCTTGTTGCCATTCACGTTCATTGGTCCACCCCTCTCTATCACTTCATTCTGTATTAGTCGCCATTGCTCAGCTATCAGCTAGTATTACCAACGCCACAAGCCCATTACTCCGTACATGTCCTCATATTCTCCATACCCTTGTCCCCCAATCTTGGCTTCACCAAGTGTAAACAAATTTGCAGTCTGTCTGTGAAGGCATCGGCAGCGGAAAGCTCTCGCCCAGTGCCGGTAGCATGCTCATCGTCCGTGTGGGCGACAACGTGCTCTGTGTAGACAATGGCGACAGCACGACGCGCTTGCCAACGCGTCCCGCATGGCTGCTCTTCCGCGTCCGGTTCCGCACGACTTCCATTCCGATGCTGTTCTTCCAAGTCTTCCGCGTCGTCTCTGAAGACTGTTCACGGCCACCACTCCCGTACAGCTCTTGCCGCTTGCCAAAACAGATATCACCACTCTGGCTCCCACTCTTGTCACCCTCGTCTCGACCAAAATCAGTCCCCAGTGAGCCCTGGTTCTGCTAAAACTTGAACAAGGCAACACACGATGTATACCCGGCCACATTCTCCTTGTACAACGCCACGTCGCTGCCTTGCCGATTGATCATACTCACGGCTCCAATCGTGTTCAGATTGTACATCTCCAGCCCGGACACATAGCCGGACCCCGTCGTGTTGTCTGCACATGTCGTCGCCGAGGCCCGACGCGAAAATCGGCTCGACAGCGTGCCGTTTGTCGAGTTGTAGCTGGTGCCCGCATACACCATCCGTGCCTGGCAGTACTCGCCATTGTCCGGTGCACTGCACGTCGTGTCGTAGTTGTTGAAGAACGAGTACAGCCCGGCCGCGTACACGCTGACATTGTGCGAGTTTACTACCCGCAGACCCCACGCCATGGCACACGGCGGGTTTCCCGCCAGCTGTGTCGCATTGGTCCCCGGTGCAGCACTGCAGTCCGATGAGAAATCCGGGTCGTGGATCGATGCGTTCACCGTGTAGAATGGTGCCGGCGCCGGCGGGCTCGGCTGGTAGTAGGGCGTCTCGCTCTGGATCAAACCCATCCAGATGTTGTGCGTGTTGACCACCTGGTATTGGTACTTGACAAAGTGCTCGGCGCACGATGCCACAAGCCACACGCGCCCCTTTTCAGACTCGATCAGAATTCCGCGGCCGCCAAAGACAGACACCTGCGCACTCTCGGGGTCCTCAATGTCGTGGTCAGACACCCACACCCAGTTGTTCTCCATGTACAGATTCGATGCACTCTTGGTGATATGCAGCCCCGTGTACACCGCGACACACGCCGGATTCACGTAGTTCGCCAGCTGTGGTGTCTTGCTGCAATGTGACACCTGGAGCTGCGACCCGGCAAACCCTCCCACCCGAACATGCACGTCCCACATCCCAGACGGGGGATTGCTGGCCGTACACGGTCCCGTAGGCGTCTCCAGATTGTACTCAATTGCCACTGCGCCCGCCGTTGCACCCTGCGTCGACACAATCATGTCCGACCATTCAATGTATCCCCTCTCGCCGGGATAGCCCACCTGCACCACTGGGTGTGGCGCGTTCATGTTCTGGAACTTGGAGCCAGTGCCGAGGATTACCGATGCCAAGGCCTCGCCAACTATGCGCACATTTGGTGGAATGCGGATCGTGTCTGTCACCAGGTAGAAGCCCGCATCGACAAATGCGACTGTGTCTGTGAACCCGTCTGACGCTTTGCGGAACAATCTATTCAGTGCCACTGTGTCGTCTGTAACACCGTCACCCTTTGCTCCAAACTGTCTCGCTGTGATAAAGTTTGCGACCGGTACGTTGTCGTACTGTGGTTTCGACCGTTCAAAGTACTTGTTGCCAAGACGCAGGTCGGCGAGCTCGGGAAAGTAGGCATCGTCAGACGCCTGGTACACATTGGGCCCGTTTGGGACGTAAATGTTGCCCTGTTTTGTTAGATACGGGTTCTGAAAACGAAAACAGCAGCCCGTGGTGTACTCACGTATGCAAACCCCTTTTTCACGACAGTGCCACTCTGGTCCCCGGCGACCACGGCAGCACCCGATGGTCCCATCACGGCCACGTCCACCTGCCGGAACATGACGTTCTCCATGATCAGCGAGCCTGCACCCGGGTTTGTCTGCGTCGCCGGCGACCGGCCAGAGACGATGCCGATAGGAGTGTTGTGAAAGAGAGAATCGACGAGCGTCACGCTTCCGATCACGGGGCCACTCATGTTGAGGCCAACCTGACAGTCGTAGATATACAGGGACTTGTACGTCCATGCCCAGTTCCAAATTTGCAAAATGGCCGTGTTGGAGTTAAAAAAGGTCAGGTTGCGCATTGTGTACTGCTGGTTGCCCAGCTGGCAGCCGTAGGTGCCGCCGTAAAACACGAGATCATTCAGCAAGCCGCCACTGCCCTCTTCCATGAAGATGCCCGTGTGTTGTCTGCTGGGATCAGGCGACAGCACAAAGACGCAGTTCTGGATGGATGTGGCTTGCGCCGAGGGCCAGTGCACGGCCGTCACAATGCCGGGTACCAGTGTCGTGTCGAAGCGAATGTTGCGAATCTGGCGGAAGAAGACGTTGGTTGACGTGTACTTGAGCTTGCCGTTGTAGTAGACATCGCCGTCCACCATGCCAATAATGCTGGGGACAAAGCTGGCCGTTGCCTTGATGGTGGGCATGTCGCGCGGGTCGCCAATGAGCTGGGTGTAGTAGTAGTTGACAATCGATTTCGAGATCATGTACGTCCTGCTTGTCAGTACTTGGGCTTGTAGCAAACTGTCTGCCAACGATTGGTACGAAACCCTACCCAGCAGGAAAGTAGACGACGGCCGGGGTTGTCGTTGACCCGGTGCATCCAGAGATTCCGCCGCATCGGTTGCCGGCCGTGATGGCCGCATTGATTGCCGCCGTGTCGTCCGTCACTGTTTATAAGTACACATCCCAGGACGAGGGGCAAGGTCTAAGAACCTATAACTCACCTCCATCACCGACGGCACCATAGTCCTTGACGTTTCGAAAAATCTTGTAGCTCTTGTCTGGGTTGAACGATGCAATGCCGTTGTGCGCGATGCCATCCATCCAGTACGGAGTGGCTGCAGCTTGAGCATGCACCAGAGCTGCGTTGATGCAGACGACAAGTAGCCCAAGGCCACGAAGTAGATGCATGTCTGTGAATGAAGAGTTGCTGTGAGGATAACGTATGAGTTGGTCAGATGGTGAGATGGTGATAGTCAAGCGCAATTGGTAATGTCTGGTACGCGATGAGGATAGAAATGTGAGAGGGCAAAGAGGACTGTATTTATCTTTGGGTTTGTATTTATGCTATTTAGTGTGTTTATTTGTTTATTTGTTTATTTGTTTATTTGTTCATTTGTTATTACTTTATGTTCTTTCCTGTCTTATTATCTGATGTTGATAGAAGAGGAAGGAGCGACGCAGCTACACAACCGTACCTGCTTCAAGTTCCTGTCGTGTCTCGTCTCGCTGCTGTCACTGTGTCACCTGTCACCTGTCACGGTCACGGTTACAGTCACGTCGTCACGTTGGTCAATGCCATACCGAGTTGTGTACCGAGGGAAGGAGCGATGGACAGGGTCAACAAAAACACAACACAAAACACAAAAACACAAACCTCGCTCCTGCCTGGTTTGTTTCCCGTCTCCTCTTTCCGTCTCTTACATAATACACACTGGTATCAAGACAATGAGCACGAGAGGAAACCCGAGGAGATTGCCATTGTACGCAGTCTGTACACGATTGCACAGGCAAAAATCGCCTCGACAGTAGCAGCCGTGTCGAGGAAGCGAGATGTTTGTAGATAGTCACAGAGACTAGCAGGAGATTTCAGCGGGTAGACGGCTGTGTGCAGACAAAGGCGAGTCAGTCGGCTATGTTCGTTGTAGAACTGTCTGAGACTTTTGTACAAACAATCATCAGAGACTCGGAGATATCAGGTGTGTAATACCCAGCAAATCTACTGTGGTAATAGATACCGGCATCATGGTCGCGGTGGATGACTACCATCAGGAAAGGCCGTGACGCTGCAGGTAGAGATAGTATACAAGATATATGAGATATAAATTTTAGCTAATCTATATGGTGGTGCAGCCTACTGCACGCAAACGCAAAACTCCTATAATGCCTCGGTGCTTGATGTGAAATAATGAAGAAGAACAGAAAAAAAGAAAGAACTGACTGAGCATAAACAAAAAGAATCCAACAGACTGAACATATAAAAAATATCCAAGATTGACAAAAGAAAATGGCATCCTCAGTGGGAAACGGTAAAGAACATGTTCATGGCCAGACACACAACCATGACGACCATGCCGTAGACGGCAAGGCCCAGCGCCATCTTCCGCAGCAGGCCGTGCTCCAGGTGCTCCAGATCCCACCGCCACATGCGCTTGCGCCGCAGAATCTGCTGCAGCCGCCGTGCTGCGGCCGTCGTGCCCACGTAGCTGCTGTTCGAGGGCACGACGCTGCCGCCCAGTAGAGCCTGTTCGCCAACCTCAATCTCGGTCTCGTCGTCGCTGGCGTCCGACGTATAGTAGTCGATGCCGCCAGAGACGTCGGCGTCGTCGTCCTCCTTCATCAGCCGCTGGTGGTGCTCGCTGTCGGGGTCGCTAATCTTGTAGTAGAACAGGCCCGGCAGAATAAACGAAATGGACGTCGAGCCCGTGCTACCCACATAGGCCAGCACACGGTCGAGACTCGATACGCTCAGTGCGGTCATGTAGCTGCCAATGATGATCGCAGTCGTGATGATGGCAAACCGCATCTCGGGCATCGGTGCCGCCAAGGGCGAGCCGTGGCTGTCGAGTGCAGGTGCTGTCGCCGCTGCCGATGACGACGACGAGGGCCCGCTCGATGTCGGCAAGAGCGAGGCACTAGAGCCCTCTCTGGCCGAGTAGTTGTTGGCTTCGCGGCGGTTGTTGTCCACGGCCGATGCAGACTTGCCCGGACGCCACTTGAGCACGGCATCGATCGACGCGCGCGCTGGGTGGATCTGCAGAGGGATGCTAAACGTCACAAGCACCACAATGGCCGCCTTGCCCACGGTCGAAGCAAAGTTGAGCGGGTACATGGACACAATGTTGCCAACGACCTTGCTGCCAAAGGTAATGTAGCCCGTAATGGCCACCAAAATGTAAATGGATGCGGCCGAGCCGATGCTCGACCCGATGACAGTAACAACGCCCCCAGGCGAGTTGTCACGGATCTCGTTCAGAATCGAAAACATGTTCTGGTGGCACGTGTAGGCGAAGATGACGACAGGCAAGCTGGTCAGCAGGGCCACCGGGCCGTGCCACTCGACGTAGTGCAGATCGCGGCGGCTGGCGTGCTTGTCGACAGAGTAGTGGTAGACAACGAGCACGATCAGGTAGCCAATGGACACCAGTGCGATGACGCTCGTGTACTTGAGCGAGTCGAGGCGGCGCAGAAACGCAAGCGGGATGATGACGAGCATGAACGCCGTGATCCAAAAACTGCGATCGGTCAGGAAGGGCATGGTGTCGGCAACCGTGGGACTGAATCCAAGCACCACGCCGGGCATCAGGTCGCCGATGATGATCAGGTACGACACGCCAACGCCAAAGCACTTGACAGCAATGGCGGCATCGAACAGCACGGCGGCATTGGGGTATGTGATCTGCGACAGCGCAAAGAAAGACGCTGTGCCGCGGTCGAGGTAACGGGCGCAGCGAGACTGCAAGTAGAGGCCAAAGGCAGATGTGAGGCCGGACCACAAGATGACAAAGGTACCAAGAGCAATGCTCATGTGCGACATGGCCGCCGGCATGGCCAGCGTGCCGGCGCCGACAATGGTATTGAGCAGGTTGACGTTGCTGCTCAGGATCGAGGCCTGGCCGCCGCCGTCGCCGTTGCGGCTTTTGGGTCGTCGTGGTCTCGCCATGTTGCTGGATCTATCGTTGTTTGAATCGGAGGAAGAGGATGAGATGGTCGAGTAGTTTGGCATCGGAGGAGAGTTTAGGTCGGGCGACAAGTCGATGGAGGTTGATGGAGGATGCTGATGACGCAACTCAGAGATGAGAGAGCGAGCGACCGGGGATTGGTAGAAAGCAATCAGCGACGGCGTCGGTCGTGTGCTCGTTGACTCTATCGAGCTATTGGCGTCACGGCTCCGAGTCTGGGCGAATGAGGATCGTCCACAAAAAGCTTGTCTGACGCAAGCGGATATCAGGCAATTGGAATGAGCGACGTGGTGCGTTTGGTGACGTTGTCGTGGATTAAAGAGGAATAATGAAAAGCGAGTGTATTTAGTGTCTCTTGGCCTTTGATTATATAAGCCACGGGTCAATTACCGCCGGAGGCATTAATGCTCCCTAAAGAAGATTGCTTAGCACGTTGCGGTACTACGTTACAGCGCTATTGCCCCTGAGAACACATTTCATCCTCTGTAATATCAGCCAATCAGGAGCTCACTCAGAAGAGCTCCATCAACGACCTCGCCGGAATCACGGAGCTACCAGATTCACAGCAATCGGCCGAACACGACCATCTGCCACCATGGACACGGCCGAACTAACGGGACAGACGTCCATGGCGCTGATGGAGTCGCGCCTGTTGCGTGCTGAGCAGCTGTTGTATGGCGGCCCCGATCCCGCGAGCGAGCCGGAACGCCACGACAACTTTGTCCACCCGCCCGCCGTCGACGCAATTGCAAGCATCGACAATGAGTTTACGCGCGTGCTGGAGACGCACCGCGTGTATGCGGATCTGGTCCGGATATGTAGGTGGTCCCTCAAGCGATAACGGAAATGGCCTGGGAAGCAGCATTGCTAACGTGACGACTACAGACCGCCTCTACCCGTCGCTGTTTGGCGAGTCACGGGACGGCGTCCCGCCGACACAGCTGAGCATCGAGGCCATCAAGCAGACAGTGTTTGCCTACGAGAGTATTATCCCGTCTGTGGCGTCGTCGCTCAGCGCGGCCGTTGTCGACCAGGCACCCCTGCCGGACGCGACTCTGAGCGCGCAGCTGATTGCACTGGTGCCGCGCATGGAGGCACTGGCAGCACGGCAAAAGACCATTGACGAGGAGATTGTCGAGCTGCGCACACGCAGCGAGCGGGTCGTGCGTCAGTACTATGAGAAGCAGGCGATGGCATCGGCACAGATTGTGGCCAGTGTCGAGACGCGGGTCGAGAGGGCCGAGGGACAGGTGCGGCGCCTGGAGCGCGAGGTGGAAGAGAAGGCCAAGGTCGGTGTGTAGGGACCAGCCGAAGAAGCCGAGGACGCCGGGGAAGCCCTATGGGAAGCCATAAACGGCCAGAGACTGGCCCAGGCGAGGCCACTGCAGCAGATGACGGACCGATCATGCAGCCGGTAGGGCCAGCTAGCACGAACCAGTTCAGGATACTCAGCCAGATACCCAACCCTGTCGGATAGTCCTGCCGGACGAACCCATCATGCAGCATGACGAATACGCCAGGGCTAAGCTACCAGGGCTGGTGCCCTCGACTGCGGCGGCACAGCTTATGGTACTCTGAGCGAGCATGGCAAACGACAGCAAACGACAGCCCAGGAAGACAGATTGACTGTTTTGTTGTCAGTCATGATGACGACGATGGTTCATAAATGGAATAGATCTTCCCTCGTACGAGCACTACCACTGGTTGGTTCTCAAGGTGTTCAGGCGGTTTCGTGTTTCATACAGTCGTTGTCTCAAGACCTTTGCACACGGCAACACCTGCAACAAGCTACAGATGGCTGTGTCATGTCTGTTAGAAGAGCAACGAGAATAGAACACAGGACAAATTGTATGACTAAGCTCAGCCTTACTGAGGCATTATCCTGTTATTATTCCGTAGTCCGTACGTCTACAAACAAGGAAAGTGAGATTGGAGAAGGCAATGCAATGGACAGTTGGCAGTGGCCCGTACGTATATAGGCCAGGATTTGGGTTAACAGCAGCCGCGGCTCGGACTGTGATGTTTGTGGTCACCGTTTAACTCGTATGGTACTGATTATCGACTGCACCGTCATATTCAAGTTCAGTGCGTACGTTTAGACGTCACAAGGCTACACTACATACATATACACTCTGTGTTCATGGACACACCGGACTCTATTTTTATGTAAATATACATACTCCGTACAGATATACGGAGTAGTTGATAATTGATTCGATTCTGTTTCCGTTTCTGTTTCTGTTTTCAGCACAGTCGATCCAGGGGTTCCCAAGAGTTTGATGCTCACAACTGAGATGTGCGTTGAAACATGTGCTATGGTTACAGGTATTTTGAATGATCTGCCACAGCCGTCGTGGACAGGTCTTGATCGCCCAAGGTTGCGACAGCCCTGTCGCATAAGGTAATCTACAGAGTAATGTACATAATTTTGAACAATGGCGACTCCGGGGCCCGTACAGTATGCGACCGTGAGGCGATCTGATATCGATTGGGTCGCCCAGCGTGGCAATCTGTGGATAGAAAGAGACTGCGAGTTCAGCCACATGTACACATCATCTGTAAGCTATGGCCAGATGCATTAACTCGTATGACAGTATGTCTCGCTCAGACGTGGACGTTCTGTGTGAATGCCATCAAGGCCGGTCATAGCAACTTCAGCTTCTGTCAGTGCTGTATGCTTAGCCACTAATCGCGGGCGACAGTACGTAAGCATAAAGCAGCCACGCGTTGAACAATGGCCCACCCAGTACCCCATATTCTGTACCTTTACGTTAGGTACATAGGGTTGGGTACATTCCATTATCTGCCCTGACGCACAGTTGAGCCCACTCTTTCTACTCCGTACGATAAGCATACTCTTATTCGAAACACAACAAGAGCCACGAAACACGACGATCCAAGGGAGAAGGGAGAAGACCCTTACAGAGTCTTTCTGACACGAAATACGCATATGCTTAGTAGAGTATGCTTACAGCAGCATCCGTTTTAGTAAACTAAAAAGTACTCCGTTATTATCGCTGACGGCGATGTTGCACAACACAATATGTACACTGGTGTTTATGTGATGTATGCTTAGTGCATCTAGCGTAAACGGTGACATATCCAGAATAGGAAAGTGGATGAAAACTCAGGGACGCGTTGCACCGGAATCATTCGCTAGCGCGCCCCTAATCCATCCGTACCTTTTTGCCTACATTACGTCTCCATTGGGCTGCAAGTCTTACACATTACGCACTACAACGACATCCAATCTGCGTGCTGAATGCCCCTGCATTAGAGGCATTGCGTATTGTGCATATTACACTCCGTAGTCAGACCTGCGCATTGCCACCGTGGTAAGACAGGCGATTCGCTCTTGGTAAATCGACATTCCGTTTTGAATTTGGTGTTCACTGAGGCGTATCTCTGTTATGTAAGCGTCGGGTTTGCTCTCATCCCTGGCTCGGGTCTGTCGTTGCTGCCCTTTCCGTTGATTCCTCTTTCACCGTTTCATCCACCGTTACTGTATGCTTAAGCATAAGCATTATGTGATATCCAAACGTGCCAAAAGCTTCACTTGAAGATCGACGAATAAATCGCACCTTGAACTGCCTTTGTAAAACGAGCATCTATCATAGAATCTGGCCAGAACACACTATGCACAATCCATTGTTCAGCGACGATCATCTCTTGTCAGGGCCTCTAGTACTTGTCATCTCGGCCCAGACGATCTGATCAGCCTTGATTAGCCATGCAACACTCCCAATTCAGCAGATCCATGGCCTGACACCACCGGCACACGACAGCCTACCATTCCAACGTTGCGAGGCATTCCGACACGTCTTCCAGAACGCCTTGTTATCTGCCTCAGGCCTGGCCAGCCCTGCTATGGCCATTCCAGACTCCGGTATGTGTCCCGCTTCTCGTCTGAATTTCAACTCATCGCGGCACTTTGAAACGCTCTATTAGATTATCTTTCATTAATCAGAGTCGCCTTCCTTGCCTATGCTTATGTATATGTATTTATTCCGTATCTTCCGTCTTTCGCTTCCGAAATTATCAATCCCTTACGCATACAAAACTAGCTGCGAATACGGGCTCTTAAACGGAATACTGTCCATTTACACTGCCACACTCTTACCGTCGACGAGTATGCCTTCGTAACGGTCCTTCTCAGTCGCTCTTTCCACGATTATTGTCACTCCTTCCTTCGCCTTCACGTACTATCAACAGTTCGTACTATCCCTCTCGCTCTTTCTCTTTTCATCCTATCGCCTTCGCTCCTTCCACACAAAGCCAATACTTCCACCCCTACATAACCCCAACGCCCTCTCCAACTCCCTTGGCCGCCTCCACTTTTTTCCGCCTAGCTATTGTTCTCCTTCTAACCCCTTTCTGGCCACTCTCCTTTGCTTCTTCCTTCAGTTCCCTTTTCCGTTAATCTCACTGTTGTCGTTTTCTTCTTCTTTGACCCTCTATTCTCTCCATCTTTCTATTCTCGTCAAACATCACCACACGACTCCGACTTCTTACACTCTTTTCAGTCCTGTTCAATCGCTCCTTTACTTTTCTTCTACACAACACTTTTCGTCTCTTCGTCGTCGCCCTCTTACGTCTACAACAGCTGCGACAACTCACTCATGTACGGCTCGCTTCATTCACCATCGCTGCGCAAAATGGAACACTCTCGCGCACAGTACGGCCGTCGCAAGGGCATCAGCTTCGGCAACATCATTGGTGACCCCTTTGCTCTCGCGACCATCTCTATCTCTGCTGTACGTCTTATGCCAGTCCATCCGCCAAAGTCGTTCGCCTCCCATACTAACAAGACAGCTCGCCTGGATCATCTCCTTTATCTCGTCCATCATTGCCCAGGCCCAGACACAGTCCGCCTTTCCGACATACACATGGTGGACCATTGTCTATTATTTCTTCGTCATCGGTGGTGTCTTTGTCGTCGTTGCCTCCGATACCACCCAGACCTACCATGTCGCCATGGTCGGCTACCTTGCCTGCGGTCTCGTGCTCGCCACGTCGTCGGTTAACGGTCTTGTTTACTCGACCAACGGCTCCAAGCAGGCCGCCGCTGCCGGGTTCATCCTCATGTCCATGACCACCGTATGTCTCATTCTAGTCGCGACCATTTTTCTTCAATTTGATTGCGACCATTTTCTTAATTGATTGCGGCCATCTCTCTTCAGTTTGGTGGCGACCATCTCTCATTGATGGCGACATTGTGCGTTCCTGCTAACACTACAGATCGTCTGGATCTTCTACTTTGGCTCCGCGCCGTCTGCTGCGCCGCGCGCATACCTCGACTCGTTTGCCCTCGCCAAGGAGTCGACCAACTCGAGACAGACCATGAACGGCTCCTACGGCGTTGGCCGTCCCGAGACCTCGACGTCTGTCCAGCCGCCCACCATGTACACCTCAGCACAGCTCAACGGTTTCGAGACATCGTCGCCGGTCACTGGCATCCCACCGGCCCAGCGCACCTCGACGCTGAACGGCGGAGGTTTTGGCGCTGCACAGGCCGGCAAGGCTGGTGCCGCTCCCGGCGCTGCGCCTGAGAGCGAGATTGTGCCACCGACCGAGTACCCGTACCGCGCCAAGGCCATCTACAGCTACGAGGCCAACCCCGACGACGCCAACGAAATCAGCTTCAGCAAGCACGAAATCCTCGAGGTGTCCGATGTCAGTGGCCGCTGGTGGCAGGCACGGAAAGAGACGGGCGAAACAGGCATTGCACCCAGCAACTACCTTATCCTATTATAGTCATAGGTGGGGAGGTGTCCTTTGCTTTTTTGTCTCTTTTTGTCTTTTATGTTACGACTATACATATACCCTCATCTACGCCACTCGTCCAGTCCTCTCTCATTCTCTCTCGATCCCTCTATCTCTCTCTATCTCTCTCTCTCTCTCTCTTCGACTAAAGTCCCGGCGACACTGGCTCAGGTATAACCTACAGGGTGTCTAGGTCCCATCTGTATCGTTCTGCCTCGTTTTCTTCTTCTCTCTCTTTTTGGGTTTCATTTTGTTTTGCGTTTGGTCCGCCACCTTGCGTCACTGCGTCACTATTTGCAGCTTCTGTTTTACTGCCTCATGCACTGGGTTTCTTATGTCGGTCTGGTTCTATTCTCGCTTGGTTCTTCTTCTTGATCCTCTTCTTGGTTCTTTCTCTGACTTTACTGTTTCTTTTGTTTCTGCCCTTCCATTCTGATATTCCCCATTACTTTCTGCTTGCCGCCAGTTGTCAACAGAAAAGTGTGTACTTTTCAACACATTTTACCCTTTTTCACGTCACTTTACAACATCGTACCCTTTGCGGCCTATCATGTTATTTGATCTATTATCTGTCATTGTTTTGTTACGAGCGGCGTTTACGGCTAGGTATCAATCAACAAATACATCAACCAGCCATCCGTGATATCTGTGTTGGGCGTTTCCGGTCGTGTCATTAAACGCTAAATAATCGTATCATTCGTACAGGTTGTCCTCGCGGCTCGTATTGACTCTTGATACCGCATCGGCTTGAACTTGGGCCTGCTCGTTCCGCTGTGCACACCACTGCTGGGGGCCATCTCGCGGGGCGCCACTGTGCAGTCGTCTTTTGTCTCTCTTGACTTTCTTGTCTCTCTTGAAAGTTTCGAACCGCTTGGCCTAGAACCCGGCAGTGGACTGCCGCAACCGCTGCCGCATCTCACGCTCCTTTTCCGCCACCTCGCGCTCAAGCCGCGCGACGCTGTACTTGAGCTGCTCGCGGCGCTGCCGGACCATGCGGGCCTTGAGCGGGTCGGCCTTGCTTTTCGTAGCTTTGGTAGCTTTGGCAGCTTTGGACGCCGGCCGTGACGACGACGTTGCATCGACCGGCCGGCCGCCCTCGAGCCGACCGGCCTGGAGGGCGGCCTTGGCCTGCAGGGTGTCGATGCGGCGGGCCTGGCGGGCGAGCTGGTGGGCGGCGCGGTCGAGCAGGCTGGCGACGGCGGGGCCGATATCGTTTTGGAGCGAGGCCTCGGCGGCGGCGAGGGTCGGCTGGGGCAGGAGTTCGTAGTGGCGGACGCTGCTGAGGACGGTGGCGAGGCGCGGCAGGTCCTCGACGCCGGCGTCGAGGGTGGCGACGGAGGATTCGAGGTAGGACAGGGATGCGCGCAGGGACGCGACGCAGCCGCCGTACAGGTGCAGGCTGGACATGGTAGGTGGTGGTGTGGTTGCGATGCAGTCGCGATGCAGTCGCGGGGTGTGACACTGTGAAGTCGCGTACTCTAAGAGTAAGACGGAGTAAACAACGGCGGGTCCACAATGTACAGAGTGCAGACCCACTTGTTTATTTCCATGTCCAACATCAATCTACGGTGTGCTCACAACGAAATACGAAATAGCTGCTTTCAAACAATTCATCAATGCTCATCATGGTCGATGCCGGGTACCTTTTAAAAACAAAACACAAACACAAAATCAAAACCTCCAAAAACTCAAACACGCCTATGCCTCAAAGACAAGAACGACACCGTCGTCGCCAGCCGTCACCACACGCTCGCCGGTCTCGCCCTGCACGAATCCGAGCACACCGCCGCCCTCGCCGTCGCCGCGATGGCCCCGCCACTCCTTCACAAGGCCCGACGCCGCGCCGGCTGACGGGCCTGCTGCCCCTTGCGACGACGTGGTCGCGGGCGTGCCCGCCGGCGCCGTGCCGCGCACATCCCACCGCCGCACAACGCCGTCCATGCCGCAGCTGGTCAGCAGCCACTGTGCCGGGCCGGACACGCCGCCCGCCTGCGGCGACGAGCGCACCCACTCGACCTTGACGACTGAGTAGTCGTCGTGGGCGTGCTGGATGTGTCGGCGCACGGCAAACGAGCGGCTGGCGTCGTAGATGGCAATGCTGCCGTCGACACTGCCGGCGGCCAGCAGCGTCAGCGGCGGCGGCGCAAAGGACAGCGCCTCAACGCCGTCGGACTGCGTCTGCATCGACGCCAAGATCATGCCGGCCTGTGCCTCGCCGGCGCCGCCAGCACGGCCCTTTTGCGCCTTGCCCTTGCCGGCAGCAGGTTTGTTGGTAGTGGCAGTGGCATCAGTAAGACGCGGCAGGCTGACGATCTTGACCATGCCGCCGGCACCGCCGACAGCAGCGACGCCGCCGCCGGGGGACACGGCGACTGAGTAGAGGCCGCCAACAACCTCGAAGCGCTGGTCTTCGGCCGTCAGCGACACGACGGTCTGGGTCTGGCCGGGCGCCAGCAGGCCCTTGCCGGCAGCGACGCCCCAGACGTCCCAGACGTTGAGGCTTCCGTCCTCGGAGACGGTGGCGAGCAGCTTGCCGTCGGGTGTCCAGGCACCGGCCGTGCAGGCGCCCATGTGCATAAAGTAGGACTGGACGATCTGGACGGGGGCGGCCGGGTCGGCGGCCGGGTCAATGGTAAAGACCCAGACGGAGCCGTCGGAGGCGCCGAGGGCGATGGTGTTGGGGTGGTCCTTGCTGGGGGCGGGGGCGAGCCAGTTGATCTCGGGGACCTCGAGGGACTCGGCGACAAAGCTAAAGTCGACGCGGCCGTCGCCGACATTGACGCCGTAGACGCGCATGCGGCCGTCCATGCCGCCGGAGACGAGAAAGTCGCCGTCGGGCAGGGTAAAGGCCAGGGCGTTGATGGAGTCGAGATGGCCGTCAATGGCAAAGAGAGGCTGCAGCTCAGTGCTGCGCTGGGCGGCGGCGGCTTCGGGGTCGCTGCTGTAGGTAAAGGGCAGCACAGGCCGCGACTGGGCCGCAGAGGTGTCGATCACGTAGCCCTTGCCCGGGGCATCGTCGCCGTCGCCCTCGCTGCCGCCGGTGGCGACGAGCGATGGGTACTTGGGGTGCTGGGCAATGGCAAAGACGGAGTCCTTGTGGATGTCAAAGTAGGCAATGGAGTCGTTGACGAGGTACATGTCCTCGCCGTCGTCGTTTTCGTCGTCGCTGCCCATGGCAACATCGCCGCCATCGTCGAATTCCTCGGCGGCATCATCGACGGCCAACATCTCGGGCTCCGAGTCGTCGCCGTCGCCGGTCTCGTACGGCCTCTCGCTGTTTGACATTGTAGATGGGTGTAGCTGTCGGTTTGGTTTGGTTACTTTTGTAAAAAAATGTATTACGAGTGCCGTGTTCACGTCAAAACAAATAGCAACGAATTCTCGTCGCCTCTGTTTTCGCCTCGCAATGTCTTACTAATAGCTGCTTGCTAAGCAGAAATTATAAGTTTTTTTTCTGCCGGCTTTGTCATTGCCCGCGGGGCACCCCGCGAGATGGAGGCTAATGGGGAAGGCGGTGTGATGTGCCCGCTTTTTGTATAAGCCAGCTTCAACGTCGTGCGAGTTTTAAGCTTTTGATGATGAGGTGATTCATCATGATACTGTAGTCTTTGGGCTTTAGATATTTTTGTTGTTATTTTGGTGTACTTTATTTGATCTTTGGTTACTGTCTTACTTCCCGGATCACTCGTCAGAGACTCGTGATATAGTTAAAGAAAGAGTTGTTTGGCAAGAAAGTCATGTCTTTATCGATGCCTGTTGTCAGGAGAGATAAAGATACCTGTTTTCAAGAAAGCAGTCAAGATACTGACTAGCACGACGTGCACTGGTGGCACAGTGAAGCAAGCACAGACATATGCTTGGAACATGCATCAATAACGTCTCGGGTATACAAGATAGCTCGACCACTTTTGCGGTAAGGACAGGACGGGTTTGAGCGGATATAAGATGATATTGGCACGGAGAGCTCAGGCACTAGATAGCTACACCGCCCCTATCAGCCGATATCGTCGGACCTGCCCCTCGGACCTAGACGGGCTTTATCCTTGTCCCTTGTCCCTTGCTCACATAGTATCATCGTCTACAACTGCTGCCATGACAGGTGGAAGTGGGGGGATGCAGTGGTGCAGGTGCTATTGTAAGTTGTGGATGATGGTAAAATGGAAGAAGGATGACAACTCATATTGAAGATTGATCATAGCATGCAGGGTATGGTAAGTAGATAAATAAAGTATGGTGAGCCGGTAATGGTATGGATGGAAGATGGGTGACAGCTCATATCGAAGAGTGATCAGGGAATGCAGGGCCAAGTAGATAAACAAAGCAAGGATGAGTGGTGAGCCGGTTGCAGCGGGACTGGAGGCAAAAAGAAGGCAAAAGAAAGGCAAAGGGTGGTTAGGAATCTAGGGAGAAGGGAAGAAGAGATGTAGGGCAGTGGGAGAGTGTTTGAAGGGCAAGAGAAGAAAGGGAAGAAAGCAAGAAACAAGACTGAATAGCGTCAAGATGTATAGAAATCACTGTACAAAGAAACCATCACCCAGCACCTTTCTGCGCAGTTTATACTAGCGCAGACCAACTGCCGTTGTCGAATTCGAACGTGTAGAGAAAAGGACAAGGGTCCAGCCGATCTCAGATCTTTGTCTGCAGGCAGAACCATGGGAACAAGCATAACTTTACTGGTATCGTGCATGTGGCATAAATGTCTGCTTACAAATATATTGCTGCTGTATCTGCTGCTGCATCCGCCCTCTCTTCCACTGCTTTCACCACCAGAGACAATGATCTGACCGGGCTGTATGGATTGTCGTGAGTACTTCATCTCCACTCTGGCCTTACCAACCAAGAAAAGAAAAACGAGGCGATTATAGCTCGCTGCAATCCTACCCAATGCCTGTGTGGCCCCGACCGGTATCCGTAGTGCGTATGACGGTGTTTGTTCGTCAGTCCACGGGTGTCGTCGATTCTATCATCGCCGTAAGAAGCAATACTGGGCTTAAATAGGACCGTTGAGTGGGGCGAGCGACAACACAGATGATCCACTTGCCGACAGCGTGGCAGCGGGTTGATGCCTCTTGCGGATGGGCCGTTTATTTACGTCTATTTAACCTACTATAAGTACGTTTATTTGCCTGATGTATTCAATGCATTCCGCTCACATGACCTTTTGTGCGGAGCCTGATACTTCTTATTGTTTAGTCAAACAACTGCGAATTGGTATGGCTGTGAGAGAGGTGGCTTTTAGTTGATAGTTCTAAACGGATAGAAGAGAGGAAGAGGTAGAAGAAGAACAAGAAGAAGAAGAAGAAGAGAAGAGGGAGAAGGGGAGAAGGTGGAGAAGGTGAGAAGAGGGAGAAGGTGAGAAGGGGAGGAAGGGGAGGAAGGGGAGGAAGGGAAGAAGAGAAGAGGATGAGGAGAAAAGAGGAAGAAAAGAGGAAGAAAAGAGGAAAAGAAGAGAAAGAGTGGGAGGAAGAGGAAGAGAAGACAAGAAGAAATGGAAGAATGAAAAGAAGAGAAAGAGGAAGAATCGGATGAACAAAAGAGGAAGCGGAGGACCAACGTGAGGGAGCGGAAGAACAACAACAGGAATCGGAAGAACAACAAGCAAAGCGGAAGAACAACAAGAGAGAAGTGGAAGAGAAAGAAGAATTAAAGAAACAATAGTAGGTGAAGCAACACCACTGTCTTGGCATTGAATTAAGACTAAAGATAAGCTGTGTGTTACGGTTATTCTCAGGAGATAGTCAAGGACAATAAATACCACACAAACACAACGGCCACAATAAAACTTGGCCCTAATACTTATAACACTCTACCAATAACAATACCTATTGTGGGTAATAGCTGACATCTAGAACATCTTCATGATGCCCGTCTGTCAGCGCCGCTCGACTCTCCTGACCTATCAGAGCAGCAAAGGAGCTTTTGCTCCGGCCGTTGAGCCTTTCATATACCAGGGGGCGCGTCTTATATGAATTGCCCATGGACATGAGTGTATCTTGCCAGCAAGCACGGCCAGTGTCTCGATGTGGACGCTACCTTTCTCAACTGTGCCACCGGAAAGACAGAATAGCTGCTGTAGCGGGTAGTGGGCTCAGATGGCACAGGCATGCCTCCCAGCCTCCAGGACCCAGGAGCAGCGTGCTCGCCACGCAGCCCTGTGCATACTTATACTTCTACATGCCTACCCTAGTCTAGCATTGTACCGCCGGCCCTGCAACCATTAGGCTGGGTTTGTTGCCACGAGCATGCCTCGTAGGATATTTCCCCCCTTGGTTGTAGGCGATCTGCACTGGGTTTGAATAGCTACTATAGCTACTATAGCTACTATATAGCTACTACCTACCATCAACTATCGCCGACACTAATGGAAGCAGCTGGATGCCCCCTCATCCACCGTGTGTGTGTGCGTCGAAAGAGGGGAGAGGGCCAGATGGTTAGAAGCGCGCGCGCAGCAGAGAGTCGGATAGGGTCATAGTCAAGGCTAACAGTGGGTAGCCGACGGGAAACTAGGACGTAGAAACGTAGAACGGGACATAACGGGGTACACACCGAGTGCAATAGAGTGCAATAGAGTGTGCAATAGACAGGCACTCACCCCCAACCCCAAACATTCAAACCACGGATATCAGAGGGGCAAAAAAAAGACTAAAAGACTAAAAGTCTACAAGACTTTGACGAGTACAGCAATAGAGAGGGCAGCCAGAGTACAACAAAAGAGTACAACAACAGAAAACAGAAAGGCGTCAGCATACCAAATAGACAGCCAACCGCGTTCGCCTTGCCTCCTCTTAGCATCTTCAACATCACGTGTTGCTTACACTGTGAAGCCAACTAGACGACAGCTCTCTCGCTGGAGATCACCACACAATCACACAACAACACACGGCCGGGTGACACAGCCCAGTGCTGCAAACTGCAAATAAAAGGGGGGCTTTATAAAGACAGACGCCGGACAACAAGCCTGGCAGACTGATGGGAACGAAAAAGACAAGAGTCAAGGCGCTGCCCGATGAACGCGGGAGAAGGGCCTTCTTCTCTTGCTCTATTGCTCTAGCGAGACACGACGTGGCCGGAGAAGAGTGTCTCTTGATGCCTAGAGGCAAACCGTCGTGTTGTTTTCCGTGCTATCGTTTGCTTGTCTGTTTTATTGTTTGTTTTGTTATTCTTTAATAAATTATCAAAAAAGTTTGCCTCTTGCAAGGCGACGGAGTCGGGCGTTTGGTCCACAACAGAACAGGGCCTCGGGTCGTGCGGAAGTCGAAGAAGGAAAATCGAAGCAAGGAAGGGCGATAGAACAAGGACAAAGAGGACTCGATCTCGAACAAGGGACGAAGACAGGCACCCGAGTCGACAACGAGAGACTGGAAAGTCAGCACGAATACAAGACGCCACGACGCCACGAAAACAAAAACAAAAGCACAGACTGAGCTCACCCAAGACAAAGAGGGCTTCCTTCAACAAAACTCCAAAACGACGACACAACGGCCACCAGCACTCAAGCACTCAAGCACTCAAGCACTCAAGCCACCGGGGTTCGAGACAGCATTAAATGTGCACTGATCACATCGCCGACTGCCCAGTCTGCGGGAAACGGTACTTGATCTATGTCGAGTTTTGCCATGAACACCATCCCCCACGACTAAAGTGCCCCGCCGGCACGGATTTCGACGTCGTCGAGATGGTCGAAGGACAGTGCCCGAGCCCCGTGTGTCCCAACAGCCGGACAGGGGGGTGTGCGGTCATATGACAACGACTCCGCCGCGAGAACGTGCTTCAGACCCGGACATGTTCGTGTCCTCGAGGCGGGTTACACCTCGACAACCTGGTCGATGCCTTGATACTTTGGAACCTCAAAGTCATACTTTGCGGCAATGGATGGCGCCACAAATCTATCGCAGCACCTGTCAGTCTTGCATCCATCACCAACAGCGACAATATTCGCAGTATGTACTTACCGCCCGCCTATGAAATGGCGTCCTTTAAAGTGCTTGACAAGCGGCTTGGGGGCTGTGAGGCTGACCAACACAGCAGGATGGAAGTTGCTGCCGACACCAGACGCCGGAGGGCCATCTTCAATGCTCCATGACGAAGGAGCATCCACAGAAGTGACGGGGACTTTTGTTTCTTCGAGTGCCTTGATCACCGCAGGGAACGGCTCACGCACTTCTCCCGAGAAACTGAAGCCTGTCCGAGTCAGCACACCATACAGCAGCATTTCTTGGTACAGAAAACACCAGGGACGCAATGGCATACCGAAGATGGCATCAACAACATGATCGGCGGATTCAAGGGCTGTTGCAAACTCGTCGACAAAGGGAACATCGAGGTCCTCGAGCTGTTTTGACAGACGCTATCGCCGTGGTCAGTACTCGACATCACAGATACACGGCAAACCAGAGCGCGAGGGGACAGGATGGGTGATAAAATGAGGAAGGGATTTGCTTGGGACGGGCGTGGGACGGGCGGGAAAAAGTGTAAACGTCGCGGATAAACGGGAACGACTTTACACAGGAATTGCATTTTTGGCTCTCTCATCTCTTTTTTGATTTTCTTCTGTTTGTTTCTGCGCTGTTGCATTTATCCGGTTTATTCTCCTTTCAGCCTTTATCTCTTCATTGATCTTTCATTGTTCCGAGATTGTGACAACAATGCAAGACTGTGATAGATCGGCATGTAGGAGGGAGTGTGGGGATAAGTGACATAGGCAACGTCATGAGAATGGGGTGCATGGACAAAGCATGCGTCACTCAGGTTGTAGTCCTTGGCTGTCTCTTTTGTTTGTTGGGAAGCCTGATGCAGAATGCACGTCAACATACCTGGTAAAGCTCATTCTTGCTCCGCTTGGGGTAGTAGATGGTCGGCTGGTAACCATATTGGCTCAAATGTCTTGCTGCAACAAGCCCATCACCGCCTGTGACATGTCAGTGTCGACGGATATGATCCATGCTTTCTTGATACGTAGCATAAACAGGCTGGGACGTCCAGCATACCATTGTTGCCCGGGCCGCATGCCACGAGGATGCGTCGACCGGCCGTCGGTGGGTGGACTTTGTACACTGCAGGGAGAATCAACGGTCAGTTCTCGGATGTGATGATGGCAGAGCACGTTTATGAAAGCGGCAGCACGCACCAGCTTGCGAAACCGAGAGCCCAGCGAGTTCCATGAGTTGGTCAATGGAAAAGGCACCGGTGCTCATCAGTTCCGCGTCCAAGGCGGCTGCGGCCTTGGCAGAGATTGTCTAGTTGGTCAGCTGGTTTAAAGTAAAGGGGAGAGAGCAGAAACGGGCGGGCTAGGAGGAAGATCAAAGCAGGCGGCATGTTATGACAACAGAATCAGCATCCTCTTTTGCTCTTTTGCTCTTTTGGGATGCTGTAAGAGGTGCCTGCTCCTGTGTTCCCTATTGGATCAAGTTGCAGTCTAAAAGGTACCTTGAGAGTCATGGTTGTAAACGTCTATGCTGATGCAAGAATGAGGCACAAGTTGTGTTGTGCGAGTTATGAAGAGTCAACAAAAGTAAGAAGAGTAAGAAGACGTGGAGATGCAAGCCGGAAGTGGGAGCATGACCAATCGGTAGTGTTCGGGGATCGTTCCGCCACACTATTTGGCTGTCTAGCTATCTGACATCATTGTATCTCGATAACGTTTCGATTTGATTCTAGTTAGTTGAACGTCACTTGATAACCTTTCGACTCCAACTGTCAAACTAGTTGTCAAGTGGTGTGGTCGGCTATTGTAGTGTAATCAGATCGAGCAGTGTTGTCGTGATGACTAATCTGGTGACTAAGCTTGTTAAAAAAATGCACCACCGAAATCAATCGAGCCAAGTTGGTGACCACGACGACAGACGACGACAGTAACAGACAACTCGACTGCACACATCCCCCAAAATGGTCGTCAAAATCCGGCTCGCGCGCTTCGGCCGCAAAAACGCACCATTCTACAACATTGTCGTGACGCAGGCCCGCACCGCCCGCAACAGCCGGCCCATGGAGGTCCTCGGCACCTACGAGCCGTACCCGAAAAAGGACACATACGCCGCCGCAGCGAATGCCGCCAAAGCGGCCTCGGAGCGCGCGCTGGCGCTGACAGGCGGCAAGCTGGAGTGGCCCACGCCCGAGGTGGTCGAGGCAGCCAAGGCTCAAACGGCCGTGCCGACCGACGCACTTTTAGACGCCGCGCCGACACAGCGGCTCAAGTCGCACAAGGACATCCAGCTGGACCTGTTGCGGACCAAGTACTGGATCGGTGTGGGTGCGCAGCCGACGGACACCGTGTGGCGGATCCTGTCGTACGTGGGCATTTTGGAGCCGAAGCACACATCGTCTGCGGCCAAGCGTGCACCTACCCAATAGAAGACTCGGAAAACAACAAATAAATACGCCAAAGGGACCGGCACCGGCGCGGACATGAGAGATGAGACCCGGATCTAACAGAAAAAGACGGACGCCGGGAACCACAGCCGGCGCAGCGACAGTCCGAAAGGCCGCGATTTTCAGAGGTCCGGGCCGGCTGTTGACGACGGGAGACAAACGGGTGTCTCAAACTGTACATATACACACGCAACCTACACATCTCCCACATCATGTTTGGCCGCAAAGCACGGCCGGTATCATATAAAAGCGAAACTAATGACAGTCATTCTACACAACATCCAGTGTTCCAAGTGTTTACCCGTCATGCGTTCATATACGTTCTTGTCTAATATGTAAAGCAAACCAAAACCAAAAGGCACACCGTACGATAGTCTAGTGATATATATGTTGTTGAAACCCTCGCTTGCAGTTTGATCAAGCCGATCATTCAGAAGGAGCAAAATGAAAGAAGAAAAAAGACAGAAACAGATACATGGCAGACATTTCAAAAACCAGCAACTCCGTACAACAACAAAGAGTGTTCAAATGTTGAAGATTTGAACATCCGACTGCAGGGTCCAGCCGATACGCATTCCGGCATCTAAGCTCTAAGCATCACCCGTCGTGTCCTCCACCGGCGGGCATGTGCAGAACAGGTTCAGATCACCGTAGGCTAAGCAGGTTAGTATACAAGAGCAACACAGAGGTCTCAAAAACATCAAAAACTTGGCAAAACTTACTGTCGTCGACACGCGCCACAGTGGGCCAGAACTTCTTCTCGCGCAGCCACGGCAGAGGGTATGCCGCCTGCTCGCGCGTGTACGGCCGGTCCCAATCCTTGGCACTGTCGCCAATAATGTCGTGCACCGGGTGCGGCGACATCTTGAGAACATTGCCTGCGCGCGGCATCTTGCCCTCCTCGACGGCCCGAATCTCCTCACGGATGCTAATCAGCGCATCCACAAACCGATCCAGCTCGGCCCGGCTCTCGCTCTCCGTCGGCTCAATCATGAGCGTGTTGCCCACGGGCCAGCTCATGGTCGGCGCATGGAAGCCATAGTCCTGCAGACGCTTGGCAATGTCAATGGCCTCGACACCGGCCGTCTCGCGGAAGCCGCGCACATCTAGGATAAATTCGTGCGCGCAGCGGCCGTGCTCGTTGGTGTACAGAATGGGGTAGTACGGCTTGAGGCGGCTCAAGATGTAATTGGCGTTGAGCATCGTCATCTTGGTGGCCTCCTTGAGACCGCTCGCGCCCATGAGCAGGTTGTAGGCCCAGCTGATGGGCAGGATACTCGCACTGCCAAACGGCGCGCTGCTGACGGGCGTGAAGCCCGTCTTTTCGCCGCTGGCGGCAGCAAAGTAGTCTGTCTCTGGCGGCAACGTTGCCTCGAGGTGCGCCTTGACGCAGATGGGGCCCATGCCAGGACCACCACCACCGTGGGGGATGCAAAAGGTCTTGTGCAGGTTCAAGTGGCACACATCCGCGCCAATCTCGCCGGGCGAGCACAGGCCAATCTGCGCGTTCATGTTGGCACCGTCCATGTACACTTGGCCGCCGTGCTCGTGCACAATCTCACAGGCGCGGCGAACGCCAGTCTCAAAGACACCATAAGTGCTGGGGTATGTGACCATGAACGCAGCAAGGCGGTCCTCGTACTGCTTGGCCTTGGCCTCCAGATCAGCCAGATCCAGGTTGCCTGTCTTGGCATCGCAGCGAATGGGCACAACAGACATGCCCGCCATGGCGGCAGATGCAGGGTTGGTACCGTGTGCCGAGATCGGGATCAGGCAGATGTTACGCTTGGTGTCGCCGCGCGCGGCGTGGTAGCCGGTAATGGCACGCAGACCAGCAAACTCGCCCTGTGCACCAGAGTTGGGCTGCAGCGACACGGCGTCCATTCCGGTCACGTCACGCAGCTGGTCTCTCAGGCTCTCCAGAATGCGCGCATAGCCCTTGGACTGGTCGGCCGGGACGTAGGGGTGCAGCTGGGCAAAGCCGGGCATGCTCAGCGTGGCCATCTCGACCGCACCATTGAGCTTCATCGTGCAGGATCCGAGGGGGATCATCGAGTGAACCAGAGACAGGTCCCTGGCTTGCAGGTGGTAGATGTAGCGCATCATCTCCGTCTCGGAGTGGTGCGTGTTGAAGATGGGGTGTGTGAGGTACTTGGACGTGCGGCGGAACTCGTCAGGAATAACCGTCTTCGTGACAGAGCCAGCCTCGACCTCCTTCAGCAGACCCTTGAGGAAGGACTCGAGGCTTGCCCGAAGCGTATTGCCCGCCACGGTGGGAGCAGCCTCGTAGAAAGCACCGATCAGTGCCAGGAGGTCGCCGTGCGACTTGGCCTCGTCGACGCTGACACCAACCTCGTTGTCATTCAGCTTGCGCAGGTTGCAGCCGTGGTTCAGGGCGGCGCGGAGCAGCTCGTCAGCCTTGCCGCCAGGCGTCTCGATGACAAACGTGTCAAAGAGCGAGTTGGTCTTCTTGACCTTCAGGCCCAGCTGGGAAGCAGCACGCTCCAGGATGCGCGTTCCCGTCATGATGCGCTCCGCAATGGCGCGCAGGCCACCGGGTCCGTGGTAGATTGCGTACAGGGCGGTCATGTTGGCCAGCAGGGCCTGGGCAGTGCAGACGTTGCTGGTCGCCTTCTCACGGCGAATGTGCTGCTCACGGGTCTGCAGAGACAGACGCAGAGCACGGTTGCCAAGACGGTCCTTGGAGACACCAATCAGACGGCCAGGCATGCGACGCTTATACTTGTCGGCCACGGCAAAGAAGGCAGCATGAGGGCCGCCAAAGCCCATGGGCACACCCAAACGCTGGGCGGTGCCAAAGGCGATATCAGCACCCCATTCGCCCGGTGGCGTCAAAACCGTAAGAGCCAGCAGATCGGTTGCGCAGCTCAGCAGGCCGCCCTTCTTGTGCACAAGGTCGGCAAGTTTGCGGAAGTTCTCCACGCCACCCTCCGTGTTAGGGTACTGAACAAGCACGCCGACGAGATCGTCGCCCAGCTTGTCCAGAGTGTTCTTGAAGCCGCTTCCCGTGACGTTGTCGGTCACAACATTGATGCCGAATCCGTCAGCGCGGCCGCGCAGCACAGCCAGGGTCTGCGGGTGGACGAGGTGCGACACGATAAACGTCTTTCCAGGGCTGCGCGCGCGCGACGACGATAGCATGTTCATAGACAGCGTCATGGCCTCGGCAGCGGCTGTGCCCTCATCGAGCAAACTCGCGTTGGCAATGGGGAGGGCGGTCAGGTCGGTGACGAGCGTCTGAAAGTTGAGAAGGGACTCGAGGCGGCCCTGGCTGATCTCAGGCTGGTAGGGCGTGTAGCTGGTGTACCAGGCCGGGTTCTGGAGCACGTTGAGCTTGATGACCTCGGGCACGAGCGTGTCGTAGTATCCGGCACCAATAAAGCTCTTTGTCGTCGTATCGTTCTCGGCCGCCACAGCCTCGGCATAGGCCTTGACGCTGTGCTCGGGAAGAGCCTCGGTAATGGCCCGGCTAACAGGGTCCTCGGGTGCCGACTGGGCCTTGGGGAACAGCGGGCGCTGTGTCAGGATGTCGGGGGGGATGACCTGTGCGACAAACTCGTCCAGGCTCTTGGCAGGCGGCGAAAGGGCCTTGAGCATGGCAACGGTCTCGTCATCGTCAGGGCCAATGTGGCGGCGCTGGAAAGTGTCGAGGGAAGGGTAGGTCTTGGCAAAGGAGTTGGACATGGCCCAGGAAACAGAGGAAACAGCGGCAGGAGCGCTGCTCGAGGAAGAAACGCTCCGCGCCGAGACAGACTGTCTAGCGTTCCATACTGGCGAGGAGAGCGCAGACACGGCGGTTGTCCGCGAAGTGGCAAGCTTGGAGCTTGTTCGCGACACGCGGCTGGGATGTAAGTGCCGCGAAGCGGCCAGGCCCCGACTCAGCATTGTGTATATGGAGAGGTGGTATAGAGAGATCTGGCGGGACAGATGGAGCAGAGCAAAGAAGTTGGAGGTTCGGTTGCGAAATTGGAGTAGACCCGCGGGGTTGAGGTCGTAATTATACGCGAGTGGCGTACAAGAACGAAGTCGCGATAGTTGCTTTCAAGGCAGATGACTCCGATGCCGCCAGGAAGAAGAAGAAAAAAAAGAAGAGGAAGGAGGGGTGAAGTAGGAAGGTACGAAGGGACAACCACGAAGAGCCATGCATAACACAGCAGGAGCGACCCGAGATAAAAGATAAGTGCAAAGTACAAGGTACATACGGCGGTGTTAGTGCAGATATGGGTCATAAACAGTGGGTTGTTGGACTAAAAGGGAAGGGGCAAGAACATCATGGTTTTACGAATTTTATTAGTGAATATTATTTGATGAAACTTGGACAGTCACGACAAAAGAGGCAGGATTTTTGGACGAGCAAAGGACCAGTGAAAACCTTTCAACGTGCCAGAAACGGCCGCCGCAGTATGCTTATGGGATTTGCATGGGACTAAAGCAAACGGCTGTCCGAGGTTCAGGGATGTTTCTACACAAAGCATTGTGTCAGGCGCGTATAAGAACAGAGATTGAATGGATAAAGAAACAAAGTGGCACGATGCCATGATAGACGGTGTGCAGGAGCCGCCAGAAACGGAAATCGCGGGCAGGTCAGGAAGGAACGACTGTACCGTTATCGTGCATTTCATGCACGAATTAAAACAGGGCTGATGTCTCCATGTCCCGTGCACATGATAAGCGATCTGGGGAAGCATGCCTCTAGCATAATGCGAAGAGAATATAGTACGTAAGTAACACTCTAGATCGAGTCTGATCAACTACATATACACAGTACGTAAGTGATTGCAATTCCTCCCATCGCCTTCCTGTTGCTAATAGTGCTAATGAGTATGTGTACTGTAAGGTCCAGTTATTTCCTAAAATGGCATTTTTACTTTTATCAGCAAGCGACCCGTTTTTTTTCGTTTTTTTTTCTCGGGCGGCACAGCAGAGGACAGTGCGCATAGCGAACAGGCCACTGGGACGAGGTGCCCGGCGACCGCAACACACCATTGAAGTTGCTGATGTACGAAAGGCATAATCCAGTCACATGTCAGATCACATGTCAGTTCTCACCGCCCTGGCGAGGGTAGGCAACGTCGTTGAGAATAGTATTAGTAGCAAGACCAACATAACGGTTTTGTTCGGTGATGCGGTAGCATACTTGATGTAGTCGCTGTATGTTGCGTACTTTGTATATACTTTTTATTTGATGTGACAATATCTTCAAACTGTAATACTGAAATAGCAAGCATTTTACAAAGTTAGTAAAAATAGTTCAAGAATTTACCTTGTTTACAATGGCCAGCTCTTAGGTAACAGTTACCCAAATATCACAGTAAATCAAGAACATGAAAAAACTCAAGAAAATCAAGAAAATCAAAAAGAATCACCCAATCACTCAAAACATAACTACAAAATCAAAATCAAGTCAAATCATTCAAGACATCTGCAAATCATCCTCACGTTACGAAAGGCTGAGATGCCCCACATCCTCCGCGATCGAAAAAAGCAGAAAAGCGGGTAAGCGTCATCGACGTCAAAAACCACCACCGACTACGACGACGACGACTTTACTCGCGACACTCCTACACCACCCCAACAACCACATACCACCATCAACATGTTTGCAGCACGTACGTATCGACGCCAGAATCTGACGACTGTTGACAAGAGCTAACCAAGACAGCCCCCAAGTTCTCCGACGAGGATATCAAGCGCGGCGAGATCGAGGCCGCCTCGACGATCCGCGCGTTCCTTGTGACGTCTGCGATCCTGTACCTGTGTATGTGCCATGGCGCGGCCACTCCCACTCCCACCGTTGACGCCTGCTAACAACAACAGCTCCGTTTGCCGTTGAGACTCTCTGGAAGGTGCTGTAGGTGCTATTGCTATATCCTACCACCCCGTGTACGATACGCAAAGACATTGCGAGCGTCCTGATAGATAGATACCATGTCACGGACAGCCAAAGAAGCCGGGCCGTGACTTGAACCGCTTAATCCACCATCTCTACAAGATAGCCTGCGAGCTTGACAAGTAATGCGGTACGAGTAGATTCATTGCAGTATAGTACAGACGCAGACCGCAAGCAAACAAATAAACAAATAGCCATTGACGCGTGTCAAATGTAGATACGAACAAGACAAAAGAACATCAATAGAGGACGCAAATAACACAGAGTAAAAAAAACACGCAACAGCTCAACTGCTCTTTTGCTCCCTCTGCCATGCGTCGAAATCGCTGCCAATCTGGTCCACCTCCTTCTTGAGGTGCTGCAGCTGCTTCTCGTAGTCCTCGACAATCTTCTTGGCCTTGGCCTCCACGTCCTCGCCCAGACCCTCGTCCTCCTTGATGCCGCGCTTGTTGACCTCGCTGCGCAGCGCGTCCGCGTAGTTGCGCAGCACAATCAGCCGGCTCCAGAGCTCCTCCATGCGCGCGCTCAGCGCCGGGTCCTGCATCGTCTTTTCCAGCGCCTGCAGCTTCTGCTTCAGATCGTCCTCGTCGCCGCTGAGGGCGTAGCCGCGGTTGCGCAGCACCTGCGTCTTGGCCGCCAGCGCGAGGCAGCGCTTGCTGAGCTCGGCATGCCGCCGCCGCGCTGCGAGCGCGCGCACGCTGGTCTGGAGGTCGTGCTGCGACAGGATCCTGTCGAGCTTCTCGTTGATTTCATGCAGGCCCGTGTTGAAGGTCGACACGGTGCGGCGCTGGAGCTGGAGGCGTGTGGCGAGGCCGGCAAAGCCGGTGGCCAGGACGGGGAGGTAGCCGGGCGCCGGTTTGTTCTGCAGGGCCTCTTCCCACTCGCGGGGGTTCTCAAAGGCCTGCGGCTGGAAAAAGGGGACGCGGTTCTCGTCGACCTTGTTGTAAAAGTACTCCTTGAAGACGGTGTTGGGGTTGGAGGGGTCCCATTTGCCAAACACGGTGGCCATCTGGTCGGGCACAGGTTTTTCGACTGACATTAGCACGTTCATTAGCATGGACATTGGCACGAGGAGTGACAGACGGGCAAACGCCAGAGGCGCTGGAAACTCACGAGGTGCTACTTGGCCGGGCTGCCATACAGAAGCGCCCCAAAGGCTGGACTGCATGGGGTTTTGCTGCTGCTGTTGCAGCTGCATCGGCTGTTGATTTTGCTGTGTAGATGCGCCCCACAGACTGCTGCCGAGCTGTGATGGCTGTTGCTGTTGCTGTTGCAGCTGTAGCTGCTGCTGCTGCTGCTGCTGCTGTGCGGGTTGGCCAAACATGCCTCCTGAGGCCGCCGGCTGCTGCTGCTGTGTAGACTGTGCGAACAGACCGCCAGTTGCCGGCTGCTGCTGTTGCTGTTGCTGCTGCTGGGGCTGGCCAAAGAGACCGCCGCTGGCAGCTGGCTGCTGTGTCGACTGGCCAAAGAGACTGCCTGTCGCGGGCTGCGCGGCGGCAGCAGGCTGGCCAAACAGGCTGCCCGTTGCGGGCTTGCCGAAGAGAGACATGTAAAGATCGAGTGTCTGTGGTAGGGTATAGGAGCGCTATGCTGTCGTTACTGTCGTCGCTGTCGTCGCTGTCGTCGCTGTCGTCGCTGTCGTCGCTATCGTCGATGATGGCGTCTCGGTACCGTCAATGTTGTCAACGCCAATGTGGGTGGTATAAAGACAAAAAGGCAATAACGAGAGACTATCATCTACCCCGAACAAACTGAACCGAACCGAGCGACGCGATGTAATATGTACAGCCTTCCTCAAAGAGCTGCAAAAACGGTCGCGCCAAACAAAACAGCCTAAAGGAGACAGGCGCCTTGCCATTTTTGGAGCCTCCAAGCTAGTCAGCCTGGTGAGCTGTGATTGGCTGGTGTGGAGGACAGTGGACCTGGCCAATCACAAGGCGGAATTCGGTTGCTGACCCGTTCGTTGCAGGCGGAATCCGGATGTCACGAAAGCGAGCCAAAGAGCCAAAAGCAACGCAAGCCAGAAAACAGAATAAGCCGGCAGCTACCACACGACGACACCGACGACACCGACCCATCGACACGAACATCTACGAGCCCTTTACGACGTCCATCTTTGGCCCTGCCTACAAACCGCCACCATGTCGTCCCGGCAGCCCAAGTGCGTTTTTTTTTCTTTTCGTCTTCTTCTCTACTTTCATATTCTCTTCTTTCTTCTCCGCCGGACTAACAAGCCAGGTTCTCGCAGCAGATGCTGTATGACACCACGCCGCTGCCCGAGTCGATCCCGAAAGTGCAGGAGATTGGCGCGAGCTCGGCGCCGCTGATGTCGGCGAGCTTCTTTATCGGCGCGCGCTGCCGGCCGTACAACGACGACTACATGCAGTGCAAGACGGAGAACCCCGGCAAGGGCGAGTTTGAGTGCCTGAAGGAGGGCCGGCGCGTGACGCGGTGTGCACGGAGTGTGCTGGAGGACATCAACAAGAGCTGTCTGGAGACGTTCCGGCAGCACTGGCAGTGCCTGGAGAACAACAACCAGCAGATGTGGCAGTGCCGGCCAGAGGAGTGGAAGTTTAACAAGTGTGTTTATGAGAATTTGGTACGTACGATCAACGAGAAGCGAGACGAGCGGCCACAAGAGAGTCAGAAGAGAACGAGCGAAGCGAGTGGAGAGAGCCACAAGAGAGAAGAGGAACGATACAAAAAGAACACAGCTGACATCATAGAACCTGGAAAAGGTCATCCCAGACATGGCCAAGGGCACGCCGATCCACCTGCGCAAGCAGCAGATCTACGCACACTACCCAGTGACGTCTGGCGAGCCGTTTATCCCGGCAAAGGCAAAGGAGTCCTCGTAAGAGGCTTGGATGAGGCGATGTCCGGCCCGATGTCTGATCCGATGTCCGAGGATGCGGGAGATATTAAGCGAGGTCACAGGGTGTCAGATGTAATTTGCACTTGGCAATCACGAGAATCATATTATTCATATATCATAACAATGTGGTGTCGATCGATGACGGTGCTGATGACATGTATACTTGTGATGCTGACATTTCACTCTTCCTCCTGTCATCGGCATCCTACTCGATCCTCCAGTGTCTTGCTCTGTAACAAGCTCATAGTGGCTGCGAGGATCGTGTAGGATGCCGATGACAGGAGGAAGAGTAGACAACGCACGTGGCCAATACAGGCCAGATGTGCCGGATGTGGCGGCAAGACACTGGAGGATCGTGTAGGATGCGGATGACAGGAGCAGGAGGAAGACAATGCACGTGGTCAACTACAGGCCAAATGTGCCCGATGTGGCGGCAAGACACCAGTCGGAGCTCGGCCGGACAGCAGACGTCAAGTGATGTCGAGTCCGCTGCATGTCCGGATGCAGTTTGCTGGAGCATCTACGGAGTACTAGCACAGGCAACCACTAGCACAAACACAAACACAAGACAAACACAAGACAAACGCAACACGGATACAGACACAACACAGGCACAATCACGGATGACGCGGCTAGACACACGTTGCATCTGTGTTTGTGTCTGTCCATCTGGTTGGCCTCGTGGTTTGTGACCACTCACAGTGTACGTGATGTTGCCTCGACCTCGTCACCAGGGTCGGTTGCAAGCGAGTTGAGCCAATATATTGCTGTCACCAGGCAGGCTAGTCGGGGTGTCGTGTCTTTGCTTTTACGTTTTCTCGGGTCTCTGTGTCACGTCAAGTCGAAGTCTTGTCTGCTGCTTTACTGTTTCTCTGTTCTGTTCTCTTTCCTCCCCTCTTGGGTCTCTACATGTATGACAGTCAATGAATGAACCCTGCAGTCACTGCCGCCGCGCAAAGGCTGGCTGAAAGCGTCTTTAAATTGCGAGATAGGCTAATCTCATCTGAGACAGTCTTTTCGTGCGCTTCGGGTTGAGCCACTGCACGACGTGAGTGCTGTTGGGTGGCAAGTACTTTTTGCCGATGGCCCTGCATCTAGAGCAGCCAGCACGGACACGGTTCGACAGCTGCTGCAAGGGGCCGTACGTCGAAACAAGAGCATCTCGGATAGAGTGATGTATGATGTAATGTATGATGACGGAGATGTATGTAGTATAACGCCGATATTGTCTGCACATAATATGATGCAACAGGCTTGCATCACCCTGCATGAGTGATTATCTTATTACATACGGAGTATGCTTAGATGAATGTCTCGATCGGTAGTGTCGTCTCTTTTCTCTATTATCTGCTGCTGTCTCTGTCTACTGTCGTCTGTTTAACCACGTGCATTACTCCTTGCATGTATATCTTGTTAGATGAATGTCTCGATCGTGTGCTGCTGCTGTCTTGTCATGTAAGCGTACGTTGTTATGTCTCTTGTCCTTGTCCTAGTCAGTACAAGTACCTCTTGGTCCATCACCCTCCGTCACCCTCCCCTCCACTACCCTCCACCTTGATCACCCCCCTCCATCATCTGTTTACAGCCCACCATTCGTTTCTAGCCGCCACCGGACCCAGCATCCGCGATCTAGTCGAGACAAGTGCCGACGAGCAAGTTGTTATCTTGGCCGGTTATCTTGGCCCAACAAAGAAGACTCGATGCTAGATTCAGTGCGGATTTAAGCCCAAAGATATTAACCCACGTTGTAGAGTGATGTTGGACCGACCAAAACTCCGGCTGCAATGAGATCACCAACAGTTTGCCTGCACGTGCTTACGGCAGTTCTTCTCTGTAGTGTGCCTGACGCCATTAAGCATTAGTGCTGGAAGTCTCCATCTCAGCTAGCGGCTACCGGAAACCTGAAACACGCGACGACAGACAACAGACGACAGACAACGGACGACGGACGATGGACACCCTGGTTTTTTCAGAAACAAAGTCGAATCGAAACAGGCCGCGTGCATCCCGGTCTTGTTGAAAAGACGTGGCCTAGACCTCGCCGAAGCAGCTGAAACTGTTTATTGAAATTGTTATTCTATTTTATGAGAAAGAATTAGGGATTTAACTCGGCTCGCAAGCGCGTTCCTTATTTTCAGGGCGGTACTTTAGTTGTAGTCATCATTCCCGGGTTCTTGTACTTTAAGTACTTTAAGCATATAGTCTTCAACAGGGATACTAGGAGCCTCAGCTGTCCGCGTTGTCCGCCATGCTGGCCTTGTGTGTCCGTCTCGCTTCTCTTCTCCTGTCTTGTTGTCTCTTTTGGTCAGACTCGACTCTTGACTCTTGACTCTCTGGACTCTCCTTGGGCTTGGACTTTCTTTGCCTGCTGTGCTCTCCATACTCCAAGGTCTCGGCGGCTACCTTGGCCGTTGATCCCCATGTTCGCAGTCATGTCCGCATGGATAAACGCCTTTGCACATATTATACGTAATTACTGCGAGTCCCTACGCATAATGAAATTAGACTTGTTTCATGCGCGGCACCCGCCAGGGGCGCGACTGGGCGTGAGCAGTCTGTGGAGATCAGCGGTACGGAGGACAAGTACGGAGTACACACTCCATACTGAGCGTCTTCTCAGTAATTACCCCGTACAAGTATGCTTACTATGCGTAAGCATAGTACGAGCAGATAATGTGCTTCTTAATCTGCTATCCCTGAAGCAATCATCACATCAGTCGGAGTTGAAAGCCTGGTAACGGTTAGAAGATGAACAAGTTTGCACAAAGCAACAACAGAGTAGTAGAATAATTTGCACAAGAAATCAAGTGCACTTTATACGCATGTAAGCAATGAGTAATCATTTTTGTGCAGATCTACGCCCGTCGTATCTACTCCGTAGTGACACTCTGTGGTCCGTAAAAGACGGCGATGCCAATCTAACTATGATTAGTCATCATGGTCAATACACCGTCAGAGACTCTTTTTGCAGCGGCATTGGCTCTTATAAGTACCGGATGCCATCTCATACCATATCGTCCGGCTCCGTAAGCCAGCCGATCCGACCAAGAATACGACGACAAAGAAGACATGGTAATGAGATGACTACATAATACGAAAAGAATACTACGGTGTGTATCAGGCCGAGACCGTCCACTCTTATGATACGAGCATGTTGATTAGATTTGATGAGATTGGAGATTCGATTCTTTCCGATGCCTGACGGCCAAGATTGCACGGAGTTGCAAGAATCGACAAGTGATCAAGGTTGAGGCTGGGGCGGTATGCGATATGTGTGTATATTTGTGTATATGTAATCGTCGTAAGCATATATGTATGCTTATGTACGGAGTATTATGATGCTTTGTGTAATACAGCTAGTGGTTACAGTGGTTGCAGTACAGTGGGTGTCGGTGGCGGCTAGTGGTTACAGTGGTAGTCGGCATTAAGCATAGGTGTCAGTGGCAGCTAGCACGTTAGTGGGTGTCAGTGGCAACTAGCACGTATGGTTAGTGGGTGTCAGTGATGTCAGTACCGGCAGTGAGCTACTGACAGCAAGTATATGTACATATACTCTGTACATAAACGACAACCATCACCACTGGTGAAACTACCGGCTGGAAACCATCACGGAGCAATCGAAAAGAAGCATAAAATAATGAAATGACAAAGGAGATAACTGGATCGACTAGCAGAACCGCGTTGGTGATAATGAAGAAAGGGACGACTAGTGATGAACGATTGCGGTCAATGAAAACTGACATTCTTGCGTCAAAAGGGGTAGCCAGGTTGTACACATGTCTACGGGGTACGTACTCTACTTACAGTGGACACTGCCCGCGAACATTACGGGGTAGCCAAGACAGCCTACGAGATACCCACGAGATACTGGCATCGATCGCTGTTGTTGATTTTCTTCATTTTGGTTATCTCTCCTTCTTTTTGATTTTTCTTCCTTTCCCCCCTCTTTTTTCCTTCACTTTTACTTCAAGACCTACCGTGGATGTTTACGTTTGACCATGTGTTTGATTGTTTGGAACGCAGTCCTCAATTAATGAAAAAGTACTCTCCGGCTTCCCTGGCCCTGCTTGACCCTTGCTGCCGCTCCATGATCATGCTGCCCGCTCTACCCACCCCCGGTGTGTAAACGCCACGCCCAGATCGGCTTGTCCTCTCTCTCCTCTGTCTGCCCTGGTTCCTGGTCTACTGTAAAGTCGAATCTCTCCACTTCTCATATAATCGTAGCGTACTCTCAAGACCTCTTCCAGCCTGTGCTTTCTTCACCCGCTCCCCAGCTCTGCCCTGTCGTCCTCCTCCTGGATCCTGTGCCTCTCCGGTCGAGACCACCCGCTCCTTTTGTTCTCTCGTTATTCCTTTTTTGATTTATTCCATTCTTTTTTGTACACCTGTTATTCCACTTTCTCTCCCCGGTCTGTCTGTGGCCTTCATCTATATAACCTTGTGCTGCCGCATCGGCCTCATTAACATTTTCCTGTCTCTCGTTAACGATCTCCAAGACACGTTCCGTCACTCTTTTGTTTCTATTATCTTTTTCGTATTATCGTCATTCCTTTAACCAATTTTGCTTTTCCATTGCCCGACCTGTCTCGCCGTTGTTTAACTCAACATCTCACTCGCAAACCGCATCACATCACCACATCCCTGACTCCTGACATCGCCTCATCTTTGGCCTCATTGCATCGACATCCTCGACAGACTTATATAAGCTTGCCTCTCGACTGCATCCCTGGATTGGATTGTCGATTATCAAGGTTGGTTCTTTTCCCCTCATTGGTGTTGCGGCTCTTTGTTTTATTATTGTGGCTCAGCACATTGTTCTTGATCTTATTGTTTGTCTCTTTGATTCTTTGATCTTTGACCCTTGATCTTTGATTATAAGATATTGTTCGGATACTCGAGCACTGAACAGCAATCGAGTCAAGCAATATTTGTTTTCTGTTCTTGCCATTTTCATTTTCTCATCTCATCACAAACGATCATGAACTAACAAAACAGCTACTCAATCACTCCTTTTTACTCTACTTTCCTCTCTCATCACATCAGACATCATGAAGTGCTCTCTTGCTCTCGTCCTGGCCGGCTCCCTGCTGGCCACCGCAATGCCCTATGAAAAGCGTCGCATCTACACTGAGTACACCACCGACCTTAAGGTTGTCACCGTGACCGTCGACGAGCCCGTCACCCAGTACTACCCCCGGCCCACTCCCGTCCCTACGACTACGTCTACGTCGTCGTCCTCGACGTCGACATCGACGTCGTGCTCCTCCTCCTCTACCTCTACCTCGAGCAGTTCCATTGAGACGCCTACTCCTACTCCCACGCCTACTCCCACTCCTACACCCACGCCTACGCCCACGCCTACGCCTGAGCCCACCACGGAGCCCACTACCACCTACATCGCACCGACGACCTCGTCGTCTACGCTGATCGTTGTCGAGACCCCGACTCCCACCCCGCAGGTGTTCTACACCACCATCTCGCCCGTTCCCGTCGAGACCCCCTCGCCGACGCCTGCCAAGGTTGTTGTTGAGACGCCGTCGCCCGTCGCCGCCAAGGTCGAGACGCCCTCGCCGCTCGCTGCTGCCGCTGCCGTGCCCACCGACTACTCCACCACGGCCGTCTACCACCACAACATCCACCGCGCGAACCACTCGGCGCCCGCCGCCAGCTGGGACGAGGACCTTGCCACGTACGCGGCCAAGGTTGCGTCGTCGTGCGTCTACGGCCACGACCTGACGCCCGGCGGCGGCGGCTACGGCCAGAACATTGCCATGACGGCGTCGTCGTCGGCCTCTGAGTCGGACGACGCATCGTCGTTTGTGGCGCAGGCCACGACCAACATGTGGTACAACGGCGAAGTCTTCCAGTTCCCCACGGACAGCTTCGGCCTCAGCTCGCCCGACATGAGCGCCTTTGAGTCGTGGGGCCACTTCTCGCAGGTGGTGTGGGTGGCCTCGACCAAGGTCGGCTGCGCGTCGCAGTTCTGCGCGGCCGGCACCATTGAGCCCAGCATGGGCTCGTGGTTCACCGTCTGCAACTACCGCAGCACCGGCAACGTCGGCGGCTCCTACGCCCTCAACGTCCTGCCCAGCCTGGGCAAGGCCACCGTCTCGGCTTAAAGACTTAAAGAGGCTGTTCTCCTCCATGACCTAGAGTAGAGACTGCTCTCCTCCTCCTCATCCCGCCCTTCAGGGCACAGCGGAAACCCGTTCCCGCTTTTCACTCTTTAACACCTTTCACTTCTTGCTGGAGCTGTCGACTTTGTGGTCACGGCTCTTTTTGATTGTTCTTTTATCTCGTACTATTTTTCCTTTTCTTGTCCTATTTTCACATGTCCACTTCGCTTCTTTACATTCGTTTCACACTCTTACTTCTCTTCTTTTTTAAATGTTCTTTCTAGATGATCACTTCATAGTTACGTCAGAAAACTCAACGCGCATGGTCCGCGAGGGGACGGGTTTCATTTCTTTTTCTTTGTTACAAGGGCAGTCTCTCGTGATCCGTGCTCATAGTATACTGTATAGTGACAGTGTCGTCAACGTGAACAGACTTACGGCTTTCTTCTCTGTTCTACCTGAAACAGTGTCTTTGTTATAACGTTTGTCTGGAATGCATTGTCTCTTATGGTCGTTGTTGGTCGTTGTCTCTTGTATTACATAATCTACAGTCTTACTGCTTATATAATCAACCCGTTTTCACATTTTCTCTTTTTACTCTTCACAGCTTTGGCAAAGACCTTTCAGAGACAAAATGACAAAATGACAAACAAAACAATAAATCTGAATTCCGCGTGACGGTCGTATATGATGGGATGCACTGGAAAGAAGCGAAATAGAAACATAGATCATTTGGTAAAACACCCGGGAATAAACACTCCTTTTTTGTACCAACTGACAAACAACAGACAAGGGAAAAGACACCGCAGACAAAAAAAAAAAAAAACAGAAAAACACCAACCAGACGGCACCATGCCCTAGTCTACCTGCTTCTCGCAGCCAATGCGGCCCAGCAGCTCCTTGCGGTCGCTGTGGTGGCCCGGCAGGCTGACGCCCGTCGACGACGACGCCTGGCGCCGCCGCTCCCAGCCCTTGAGGTCAATGGCCTCGACACCCACCTCCTCCTCCAGCGCCTGGCCCTCCTCAAAGACAAACTCGCCGCTGCCCGTGTCCTCGCCGTCCAGGGCGCTGTCGACGTCCTCTTCCTCGTCCTCGTCCTCGCCGTCGCTGCGCGTGTCGTCGGCGCCCGAGCCGCGCACAACGCGGATGGCCACCTGCACAATCATAAAGAACCACATCACAATAATCAGCTGCAAGAAGACCAGCATCGACAAGAACATCCACTTGACCGCCGGGTTGTAGCAGATCGCGCCCTCCGAGTCGACCATCGGCTCAATGAGGAACGCCACCCGGTTGCTGGTCGCGTCGCTCAAAAAGGGCGCCGCCTTGGATACGGCGCCAAACAGCATCGACGTCTCGTTGGCAGCCACCGCCACGCCTGTTGGGCTCGCGCCAATGCCGCCAAAGCCCTTGAAGCAGCCGACTGGCATAATCTTGGGCGTCTGCATCCACACAGAGTAGCAGATCATGGGGTAGAAGATGTGGCGGCAGATGAACCAGCTCAGCATAAACAAGCCAAACGTCACATCGCAGATGGTCGTGTAGCCCAGGTACTTTTGGCATTTTGCCAGCTGTCTGTTAGCAGTGTCCCTGTAAAAATCACTCGCACCGTGTGCAAAATGTGCAAAGTAAATCATGCAACCTACCGGAAGAAAGACGTCGGACACGTCCATCAGAATGAGAATCACATTGGCCACCGGCGTGTGGCGGTAGCGGTAGGAGGCTGTGATGAGCGACACCGTGACAATGTGGTGCGTCAGCATCTGCCAGTGGTCCTTGCGACGCTCCTCAATGTTGATGACAATGATCTGCTGCAGCCAGAACCCCAGCTGGATCAGAATGTACGCCTTGAGCAGGCCGGGCATCTCCCGGTTCGGCCACTGCGTCCACAGGTTCTTCATGTTGAAAAAGTAGGGCGAGTGGTAGTACAGGTAGCAGCCAAAGGGGTAGAAGAAGCTGTACACAATCACCAGCCATGCCTGCTCGCTGAACCGTGTGATGGGCTTCTTCTTATAGAGACCCATGCCGCGTGCAAACGGTGCCAGGATGTAGTCCATGAAGCTCGCACGCAGGCCCGTAAACACCACCACGAGGAACAACAGCAGATAGGCGTCGTCCTTGCCAATGTTGTAGTTGCCCGTCTCCTCGTTGAAATATGCGAGAGTGAAGAACCGCACAGTGTGCTCGCGCAGCCGGGGGAACATGGAGTGCGCCAAAAAGAGGAGGGCACACAAGTTTGCCGAGATGCCTGTCCGTTAGTTTTAGCAGGTTGCATCGAAGCAGAGGGAGGCAGTGCGAGACGCCGGCGGCTTGGGCACATACCAGTCTGGTTCTCGACGAGCCAGCGCATAAACTGCTTAGTGGGCGACGACTGTTTCCGTTTGGCACGGCGCATGAGCATCGTGTTGGGGTTCTGCAAGTTGCTGTATACGGGCTTGGCTGCTGCGCCGGTTTGCTGGATGTTGTTGGGAGCGGGCTTGGGCGCGACCTGCTTGGCGTGTGGCGGCAATGGCATGCCACTCGGCCGGCTTCTGCTTGCGGTCGAAGCCATGGTTGTGAAAGCGGGTGGTGGAGGGTGGAGGGTGGCAGGATGGAGGGTTGTCGTGCCGATGCTGAGAAGGTTATGCCGAGATGTCAAAGATCCTTAAAGCAAAGCTGAAAAGAGTCGATATGTTTCACGGAGGCGAGACAGCCGTTGGCAACGGAAGGCAACGGTTAATGGCGGCAAGGCGGCAATTTCGACCTCAACGGAGTCGTGAGATGCTGCAAATGTACAAGGTCGCGAGAATCAACAGATCAAGCTCGAATGGGGACAATTCGGCGCCTTGTGGATAAGGGTGCGGTCGAAAAGCTGCGTATCTGTAAGAATGCCGTGCTTTATGTCCGCTGTGGCACTTGTTGTATGCTGTTCTTTTCCCAACCTCCTCAATTGGCGGGCTGGAGATTGGTGGACGGACGACGGGGGGGGGCTGTTTGGATGGACGGGGTGTGTGTACGGAGTATTGTACGGAGTATATACAGAGAAAATAGCGCGAAATGAGCCAATGGCCTGTGATCGACAGTGGCTCGCCGTCAGGTTGTCGTCGTTTGCGTTGGCGATGCCGTGGTGGTGATGTCAAAAAAAGACAGACAGAATGAAGAAGAGCCGCGAGTTGCTTCGAGTTGATTTCGTACAGTGTCCCTCTCTTGCTGCTTTTATTATATAAAATGTAAATATTTAATAGAATTTCCCGGCTCTAAATCCACACACGATTTGCCCACGGCAGGTGGCAGTGGAGCTCCTTCCTTGCTTGCATCGACTGTTCCTTCCTCATCAGTCACTCCATCACTTCCCCATCACGCCTTCCCCTCTTGGCTCTTGATAAAACATGGAGGATCATTACTGCAATCATATGTAAATATCTGGACAATTCTCAACTTGTTTTATATCACATCTTTCTCATGTGTATGTCCTTATGTCATAAACGCAATCCGTCCTCAACCGGCTTTATCGCACATGGCGGTGTGCGAGTGATCAGAAACTACGACCAAAAGGGCCTTTAATCCCTCCCGTTGAAACGGACGACTAAAAGCAAGGTCCCCCCCTTCGCTGGGGGTGGCAGCATTGAATTTAATCGGAAAACAACCTGGAAAATGCAGATTTAAACACAACAAAAGCTCAAGCACACAAAACCAACGGCGCTAGTGCCTCTTTGGCCGTCTTCCCATTGGCCCGTGCTTTGTTGAGCATTCTGTCTCCTGGCGGGGAAGCTCCCTTTCTAGTCCTTTGCAGAGGAAAGGGGAGGCACGTTGTTTGATATCACTGAGCAGATACTACGCGGTTTACATTAAATGTAGATTGTAATGCATATGTAGATTGGCCTCCCTTTCTTAACCATTAGGCCCCTTTTCGAACAAAGGACAGTAAGATAGCGCGCAGGGTGCCATGTAAAAGACATATCCGCTGTGCATCGATCATGTGACTAACCGAGGGACTGTAAAAGAGCTGACCTCGGACATGGACATGAATGGCAAGCTGGCAACGCCGCGGAATCGACTTTAGATGTAAGCTAAATATCAGCGGAAACGGCATGTGAATAACGCAAAGCGTGGTGTACCGGCATACCCATCTCACTCCAAACAACGACATCCCTGGAAGTCATACTTTGTCAAGTGTATGATGCATCTTGTGCATGCCACTACCATCAGTATCTTAACCAATCTACCCGCTGAGAAGTCTAGCGTCAAGACACTTCTACATTACAAGATATCTGAATCTCATTACGACATATCTCAAAGGCGCGAGGCTCGGCGGTGGGAGAAGTGGACGGACTTGGATGCTGCAGACATCGTCATTTACTTATCAGCTGCGTTGACTACAACTGAATGGCTCTGTCGTTGAGGCATCCAGATGGCGATGGAAGACCTATGGTGTCCCAATATCGACAACAAGACAATAAACGTGGTAGACTTGGAGGTTGCTTCTGCCAATAGACGACCGTCTTGTCCGCACGCACGGGCAGAACTATCTGTCGCTTCTCTTATTCGTGCGGAAGGCGTGCTGCATATGCCGTAGCGCTACGAATCACCTATTAACTCGTTTGGCCGTAGTCCTGGTTTTCTAGTTTTCTAGTACGTATGTAGTGACGCCAAACATTGAGACGTAGCTTTGAAGGGTATCAATGACTAAGCACAGTGTACAACGCCCTCCCACAATATGTAAGCATACTGTGCGATGTAGTATCACTTATTTTCACGTGACTTTATGGAATCCTCTAGCACGTACCGCCTGCACTGCCTCGACGCCACTCGTCATTGTGCCGGTCATATGAGAGGCAGCCCCCACCCACTTTCCGGAGACGTCAGCATCAGCCATTCAGCCTTCTTCACGACATCAACCTACCAACTTCCATCAAACTCCTATACATACACCCTACCAGAAAATGTCAACGGCAAAGTACTCACCAGCGCCCGTCGTCGATCCGGACGACCACCTCGACTACACCGAGGCGCCGCCGTCGTACCAGGCGGAAGCCAGCGCGAGCGCGCGTGTGGCGGCCGACGATGACGCGCAGCGACTGTTGTCGGGCATGTCGCGGCAGCAGCAGGACCATTTCGGGAGAAACAGTATTGACGACGACGTCGATGGGGACCTGCCAGACGACTTCAAGTTTGGCGGCTCGGTGGCGGAGGCGTCGATTAGCATCCGCAACCAGTTTGTGCGCAAGGTGTATGCGATCCTGACGGTGCAGCTGCTGGCGACGGCGGCGCTGAGCGCAGTCAGCTTTATGAGCAGCGGCTACCGGACGTGGGTGCAGACGCACCCGGGCCTTGTGTTTGTGTCGCTGTTTGGCGCCATGATCTTCATGGGCCTGACGTACTGGAAGCGCAAGAACTACCCGGCCAACCTGTTGTTCTTGGGCGGCTTTACGCTGCTCGAGGCCTACAGCATCTCGGTGATTGTGTCGTTTTACGACGCGGCGCTCGTGCTCAATGCCGTGGTGCTGACGGGCGGCATCTTCATGTTTTTGACGCTGTTTGCGTGCCAGACGCGCTACGACTTCACGTCCTGGATGCCCTACCTCTTCGGCTCCCTCTGGGCGCTGATCCTCTTCGGCTTCATGGCCATGTTCTTCCCCTACAGCTCCACGGGCGAGCTCATCTACGGCGGCATCTCGGCCCTCATCTTCAGTGGCTACATCCTCGTCGACACCCAGATGGTCCTGCGCAAGCACCATGTCGAGGAGGAGATCGCCGCTGCTATCGCCCTCTACCTCGACATCATCAACCTCTTCCTCGCCATTCTGCGCATCCTCAACAGCCAGCAGAACAACTAAGCTGGCCAGTCCGTCAGGTTGATATTGTGCCGATATACGCACGGCTGCTTTTGCTACTGGACTACTGGATCTGTGCGGCTCCTACTGTCACCTCTTTGGATTGTTTTGATATTGCGTATCTATTTCCTAGTGTATCATATCTTTGTCCCTTTGCTTATTGCTATGTACTGTTTCCCCTTATTGCCTACTGCTCTACTACCTACTGCTATTGCTCTACTGCTTCAATAGCCTAATAATATCCTACTTGCTTGCTCCTACACAGTGACCAGATCATAATATAAAGAATTGGATTGGGGATATCTGCATTAGAAATCTCATAGTAAGAATAAAGACAACGCGCACTGCAAAATATAAAGACAAGGTAAAGAGGAATAGCAAACAACGAATGAGGTAAGGAGGTAAAGCAGGAAAGCAGATGTGCCAGAGCAAGTGGTGACGAGCCCATGCTCAAACCACATAGTAACTTGAAACAATATTAACAAGAGAAAAAAGTCTGAACGAAACAAAGGCTGAGTGGGAATAATAATGTTTGCTTGTCTTGTCCAGACCCAACAGCCCATGGCGGTCGGGTGTGCTTGTAATCTCGTCGACAGATATGCAGGACGTGGGACCCTGTCGCTGACCGTCCCGTCGGTGGGCTGCGTTCAACAATTGCTTGTTTGTTCGAAACTCGTCCTTCGTAACGTTCGTGTGATAGATTCGTCCATCGAGATTGGCAAGAAGGAGTACCAAGAAAACAAATGTGCCGGAGACAAGGTGTCCTGCCGTTGAATCGTATTTTCGCTTCGTCCTTTGTACCGTAGTCGATGGTCCCAACGCCGTGTGCTGATATCCGCAACGAAACCCAATCTCCCCTTTTGTTTCCGAGCTGCTGGTAAGATATAATTTTCTTCTTGGTTGATGTGGTTATTATTACTGCACCGCGACTCCCACAGTAGGCGGGTGCGCTGACTCGGAAAGTCCCTAGTTTCCGTCGTGCTCGCCGTTGGCCTCCATGGGAGAGGCTGTCGTTGGGTGACCAGATGCACTGGCAGCGGCCTCGCGCTGCATGCGAGCCTCGATCTCGCGAAGCTGGGACTCGCGAGCCAACAGTTCCTGGCGCTTCTCGTTGATTTCGCGCTGCACCTTGACCTCGATCTCGCGCAGCTTCTCCTCCTCGCGACGGAGCTGCTCCTCCTTGAGACGGACAGACTGCGAGGCCAAGTCCTCGGGGTTCATAGAAGAGTCCCTGTTTGGTTAGCATGGCTACTATAAAAAAAGATAGGAGCGCAGGACAGATACATACACTCCGGCACCACCCTCGACACTCTTCGAGAGCTTCTCGGTACGGTAGTTCTCGTACAAGAAGTCGTGGGTGATTTCCTTCAGATCAGCCAGATGGCTGTGGAGCAGGGCAGAACGGATGGCGAGGAAGTCCGAGTGGCGCGGGTTATCGACCTCAACGACACCCCAGGGGTACTGGCGTGCGCGGACTTTCCGGCCACCGATCTCGATGATATCCTCAGAACCAACAATGGCAAAGGGCATGAGGCCTCTCAGCTCGGCGTTCTCCTCAACGGTATCCTCATCGTCCTCCTCAATATCGTAGGGGAAGTTGTAGACGGGGATGCGGTAGTGCTCAATGTCCTCCATGACCAGCTTCTTCGACTCGGCAAGCTCGGCGGGGGTCAGGGAGTCGGCACGGCCAATGACGGGGATGACGTTGACACGGGGGGCCAGACGCTTCATGAGCTCAATGTCGAGCTCACGCAGACTACGTTGCAAGTTAGTAAGACAAGTAAGGCAGACGAGCTGGGGTATGGGTGAAGAGAGCAGAGAACGGAGTCCATGCAGAAACATACCCGTGGCCGGTGGGAGTGATAAAGTAGAGCAGGGCGTGGACACGGTTGTCTCTGAAGCGAGGGTTACGCTTGATGCGCGACTCCTCGGCCAGAATGTCGTCGTATTGTCTCTCGAGGTAGCCGACGATCTCGCCAAAGCTGGCTTCGTTGTCGATCTGGTCGCCGAAGCCGGGGGTGTCGACAATGGTCAGGGAGATACGGGTGCCCTCCTCATCAAGCTCAAGCTCTGTAAATGGAGGTTAGTAGCTGCCCAAGACAATTATTCTCCTGCTCACGGAGGGAGCACATACCGACGGTGACGGGCTTGATCTTGACGCCCTCCTCAATGTGGGCGGTGTTGGCATCGTCCGAGTCCTTGTGAGTCAGGACATCCTTACTGCACAGAGTGTTCACAAAGGTGGTGCGGCCTGGCGCGTGTTAGCAATATCCCAGACATTGGCGATGCGCGGCCCGGAGCTGGGCATGGGAGCCAACTTACCAGTTCCCGAAGCGCCACAGACCATCAGGCAGAACTGGATTCCCTTCTTCACGTTCTTCTTGCGACGGATCATCTTCTGTGGAGGCATGTTAGCAACGGTTTAGGGAGAAGCTGATAGCTAGCCGTCAATCTGGTGACTGGAAGTCGGTGATATGCCGGGCAAGGAGGCTGAAGAACGGGCAATTGACAATGCAGAACCAGATTGAAGCAGACTGGACCAGATAGAAGAAAAGCAATGGCGAAGCTGGGACGACATACGGCAGGCGACGACATTGTGGCGGTATATAAAAGGGGGCGGGCTGGCTGTATGTAAATTGGGACTCCTTGTGGATGATGGTGACAGTTGGAGACGCGATGTCAGGGGAACAGCTAGAGCGAAAGCAAGGTCGAGAGACGATGCGACCAAAAAAACAAACAAGAGAGGATTGTTTCGTTTCGTTTCGACAGAAGAGCGCGCGCGTGATGTGGGGAGGAAAAAAGAAAGAGAGAAAGGAGGAAGAAGATGAAGTGTTGTGGTTTGTTTTGAGTACGTTTTCACCGTGCAACTGTAGAATGGGGGGGTTTAGGGGACAAGGTACAGATCGGGAGGATGGTTTTAATCTCTTTTAATTTTAAGGAGGCGGTGGCCAGAGGGAAAGGGGGATGAAGGGAAAGAGCAAGTCGAGAGGAACAGGGGGAGCAACCAGGGGAAATAGTGGAGAGACCACGACATAGGGGAGCTATGGTACTTACAGTGTAGATATTGATAGGACCTGGGCTGTAGGGTATTTTGTTAGTGCTTAGCTCTTAGTACTAATGCCACTATTGCCAACGAAGCTGTCCACTGGGACGCGCTGTGGATCGCGACTGAAGCTACGTGTAGATGACTAAGCACTGACTGGCACTGTGTTGTGCAGGTAGCAGTGGGCCGTGCACGATTGTATCACGGTTGTTCAGACGGTTTGAAGATGTTTGTACTCCGTAGTCTCTGACTGTTATCATGAGTGGCATATCAGAGAACAGAGAGACAGGAAAGCAAAGTAAGCCAAATTCAGGGGAAATAGGGCGCTGGCCGGCTTATTTATACGCCATTCCCAGAAAAGAAAGGTGTCAACGTCTAGGAAAAGGGGGGCTATCCTGTGTTTAATGGAGGAAGACTTGACGATAGCTGTTGAGAAAGCCATGAACGTCGTACATATATGTAGGATAGCGATTGAGAAGGCGGTGTCCGTGGTGGTGCTGGACGGCCAACGGGTTGTCTGTGCAATGGTGAAGCCAGGGTTGGTTGACATGGACATGCCCTGTAAGGCAAACCACGTGACCAAAGAGGACATTTGCTGAAGAGCTGGTTTGATGCTACTGGAGAAGATAGCTCCGACAAGTCCCACTTTGCTCAACAGTCGCCCGTCGCCAGCCGTCAGCCGACAGCCTTGCCAGCTGACAGACTGTATGCACTAGACCTGTGACGCATGCCCGATCACAGGACGAAGCTTGACTTATCAGTTCTTATCGCAGACCAGCCCACCTGTCTTACAGCCTACACCTACAGCCTTCATTATATGCAGCATCTACAGCCTCATCGACGACAATAGTAGAGCACTACACTTTTCATCCTCCTTTTCAAATCTATTGACCGAGAGAGGGTGCATGATGAAGCGACATTGAACGCTCCCATCACATCGATTCGGCCTCGTCCCACTTGAGCGACGACAAGCTATCGAGATCTCGTCCCACCGAGCCAAACGACAGTTCTGCGAGCGAAGATCAGGAGTCGGAAGTGTCTCTTGTGCTTAAAATAAAAGCTTATCCAGTCCGGTGTTATCATAATCAAGATGGACGCCCGCACACCCTTGGAAGGCTCGAGCAATTCGATTGCATTTTCTCCCGCTTTCAACCTGAACTGCGATATGTTTGTCGTGGGCACCAACCGCGGTTTCAAAAGTGAGCCCTCGTCATTAACTTTATTTAATCTATCATCACTCTACTCCAGACTAACTCCATAAGCGTTCAACGCGGCAACGTGCAAGTCCCTCGCTCAGATAGACTTTGTCGAGGGCGGCGTCGGCCTCATCGGTATCGTTCGGCGAAGTAACGTGGTGCCGATCGTCGGTGGCAGCAAGAAGCCCGTCTTCAACCCGACCAAGGTCGTCGTCTATGACGCATCGTCGGAAAAGTTTGTGCGATCGATCCAGTTCAGCCAGCCCGTGCGCGGCCTGCGCGTGCTCGGGGACAAGCTGCTTGTCGTGCTCGACAATGAGGTGTCCGTCTACGACTTCCTCCGCGACCCCAAGCTCGAACAGCTCTTCACAACGACCTTTAACCGCCGCGGCCTGTGTGCCGTCTCCGAGACACACTTTGCCATCCCGGGCCAGATTCCCGGCCACGTCAAGATTGTGAAGAACACACTCTTTGACGTCAGCATCATTCCTGCCCACTCGTCGGAACTGGCGGCCATTGGACTGAGTCGCGACGGGTCGCTGCTGGCCACAGCAAGCAATAAAGGCACGCTGATCCGCGTCTTCCACACGGCCAACAGCGGCCGTGTGGCCGAGCTGCGGCGCGGCGTCGACCAGGTCACTATTTTCTCGCTCGGCTTCAACCCGTCAGGCACCATGCTGGCCTGCACATCCGACAAGGGCACGCTGCACATTTTTGATATCCCGCATCAGAGCGGCACCGAATACCCGCCAGCAACAGCCACGACCGGCGTGCCGTCCGAGGTGGGCGGTGGCGAATGGGCATATGAAGAATCGGAGGGCGGCGTGTCACATGGCTACGACAACCGCAGCGACCGCAACGACGGGTCGCGTGGTGAAGGCGGCAATGGCCGCTGGGGCGTGCTAGGAAAGATCCCGTTCATGCCAAAGTACTTTCGAGATACCGTCTCGTTTGCCAACGCCGAGTTTGCACTGGACGACGGGCCCGGCCCGAACCGGCACCGCGAGGCGCGAGAGCTGGCAGCTATGGGCTGGACGCGGCTGCCCCGGGGTACGGTTGGCTGGACCGACGACAACACGGTGGTTGTCTTGGGCGCAGGTGTTGATGCCAAGTACGAGCGCTTTGGCATCTCTGTCGGTAGCGACGGGCAGCGGGTGTGCCAGCGCCAGGCCTGGGCCAATCTACTGACCAAGAACTGACGGCTTTTGGTCGATTTTGTTTTGTTACCTTTGCTTTGATCTGGGTTGTTCTGATTTACTACAGCGTTTGCTTATGATTCCCTATCCTGGCATTGTGTTTCTGTCGATCTTTTGTTTGGACTGACAAACTAGCAGCTGCATCTCGTTTAGACTGATTGAAAATATACTTGTTCATGCTTGCTAATGCCCGATGCTAGCTATCTCGCTAGATGCAGTTCTGAATATGCCCACACACACAAACACCGTGACTCCGAAATAATGTTAGCTTAATGCTTCCGACTGCGGTCTTCCGTCCGGTCCCGGCCTTGTCGCCGTGACAATGACTCCTTGTCGTAGTCACGTTCCCGGTGATGGTCCTTTCCACGGTCTTGTTCTCTTCCTCTCTCCCGGTCGCGTCTCCGGTTGCGGTCGCGGTCGCGGTCGTCCTCCTTCTCTTTCCCGCGGTCTTCACGCCGGCGGTCACCATCACCGTCACGATCCCCTCTTCTCTCCTTGTCCCTGGCCCGATCTTTGTCTCGGTGCCTATCCTGCTCCCCGTCCCTGCCACTCCTGTCCCGGTCACTCGTGTGCCGGCTCGACCGTCCTCTGTCCTCTCCCTTTTTCTTCTCCTCTTCTCCATCATCGTCGTCTCGTCGTGACCGATGCGATCGATGCGAGCGGTGCGACCGACTGGACCGGTGATGCCGATGACTGCCGTCTTTCGCGTCGCGTCGCTGGAGTGCCTCCTCCACTTCTTTCTTCTTCTCTTCAATCAAAAAGTCCTTCATGGGGTCTTCGTCGTCGTGCTCGTCGATTAACTTTTGCAGCTGGCGTTCCTCGGGCAGTTCTTCGCGGTCGCGTATTCTCTTTCGGGAAGACTTGTGTCGACGGTCTCTGTCATCTTCACTCGGTGTTGCGTCGCCCATGTCGATGTCACTGCCTCCGCCACCACCACCGCCTTCGCGCCTCTGCATATCCCCCCAGCCAATCTTGAACTCGTCGTCGTCTTCGTCGTCGCGTGACGTGTATCGAGCGTGGTCGACCGAAATCAAACGTCCGCCGATGCTGGCACCGCCTAGATTGTCGACGGCGAGATCGGTGCTGCGCTGGTCCTCGTACTTGAGCCAGCCAAAGCCCTTGCTCTTGCCCGTCTCCTTGTCGCGCGCGAGCTTGAGGAAGACGGGCTCGCCATACTGCGAGAAAATGGTGATGACGTCGCCCTCGCTGAGCTCATAGGGAAGGCCGCCAAAGTAGACAAAGGCGGTGTCGCGGTAATCGGTATGCCATGACGCATTGGGAGAGCTATAGGAGATGGGAGGCAGAGGTCAGTACTTGCAGACTGCAGACATAGCTCCTGGAGCTCGGGCTTTTGACTTTTGAGGCTCGGTAGCTGCACTTACATTCCCTGCTCGAGCTCCTTTTTGTTGAGCTCTTGGATCTGTCTGATTTTGTTCATTGTGGTGCTGGCGTGAGAAAGCAAACGAGACGGCAGAAGCTGTGATGCCGTCCTTGTCGCGACGTGACGTCGATTTTACATTGCGATGGGTCACGTGATACAAGATATACTATGGAGCGGTCTCGCCAGTCTTTGGCGATTGTGCACTTTACACATATCAACTACAACTCTTGTACTTTCAGATAGCTTACTCTAAACAAAGCTATTGTTTACTAAATACTTTCGGGTCGGCACACCGCCCATACTTTATCAAGTCTCGACGGCGCCTCTTGACGCGCACATCGCCAATCAAGACTGAAGAATAGCGCTGACAGCCATCGGCTAGAAGCGGCCGGCAGGCGGTCATAGCACATGACCCAATGCTACGGTGAGTTTCGGTTATGACGCGAGTGGTGCCTTTTTTCCGTATCGGTAACGCATCGTTCTTGCCGTCATGTCACTCTGGGTTATTCCTTCCCCAACAAGAAAAAGCCAGTTGCTCCTGCCGTATTCCCGTGTATAATATTCCGTATTTTGAGTTGTGGCAGGTGGGGTTCTAAAGACTAAATACATGCAACGGGTTGTACCTTCCCACAATGACACAATTAGCTCTGTCCTGAGGCTTCACCGCGAATGCCCCTCTTTCTCCGTCACTTCTTTGTCTCTCTTTGTTTTGTCCACCACTTAGTCGGATATACCGTTGACAACGTCTCATCCTCTTCCTTCAACCCTTCTTTATTTCATGATCTGGCATATACGTGCGCTGCTACTCGTATTGCTTCTCCAATACATCTCGTATCTGGATACGCATTCTGTCGTCATATCACGATTACTTATCGATTGCTCTGATCAATACAAGGAGACGCCCGTCTTATCGATCTTGTCTACCATATCTGGTTATCTTTGAATTTCAAATTAACCAGAGTTACATTGGCGGCGCCTTCCTGAGACCTTCAAAGTTCTATGCGCCTTGCCTACCACCTTGCACCACCTTGCACCACCTTGCCTGCCGTACCGAACGAACCGACACCGTACCATTCACTAGACTCGTCTGTGACGTATCAAAGAGGGACACTCCCCAAAACACAACCTCACGATGATGTCCGCACAGCTTCAGCAGGCCAGCGGCTCTGCGTCGTCAAACTCTTCGGGCGAGCCCTCGGCAACGACATCTCCGCTTGGAGCTGCTGCCAACACGCCGGCCGAACCTATTGCTCCCCCGCCTCCCGTCACGTTCGAGCCCCTCCAGAGCCGCATCGACAAGAGCAGTTCGCCCTATGTTCGCGCGCAGGCCAAAACACCTGTTGCTTGGCAGCTTTTTGACCAGGCCGCTCTCGACCTCGCAAAGACGCAAAATAAGCTCATCTTTTTGCACGTGGGCTTCCTCGCATGCCACTGTATGTACCGATGATGTCACCCACCTGTTTGTGTCGATGACTGAGCACCAGCTAACGCTAATAGACTGCCACATCACGACGCAAGACTCTTTCAGCAACCCCGCTGTCGCCTCGATTCTGAACGAGTCGTTTATTCCTATTGTTGTCGACCGGGAAGAGCGTCCTGACATTGACGCAGTGTACTGGAACTACCTCCAGCTGGCTAACGGCAGCGCTGGTTGGCCAATCAGTGTATTCCTGACACCCGACCTGGAGCCTGTTTTTGGAGGCAGCTACTGGCCCGGCCCTGGTGCAGAGAGCGGCGCGCGCAGCGAGAGCGACGATGACGAGGGTGCTGGCGAGACGATTGGCTTTCTTGGAATCCTGGAGAAGCTACAGCAATCATGGGCCGAGCGTGAGAACCAGTGCAGAACAGAGGCCAAGAGCACTGTCGTGCAGCTTCAAAAGTTTGCTGCCGAAGGCACACTCGGCCCGCGGGGTTTGCTAAAGGCTAACCAGACGGACGGCGCAGATTTTCTAGCCAGCGACCTGGATCTGGACATTGACCAGCTGGACGAGGCGTACACGCAACTGAAGAAGACCTTTGATCCTGTCAACGGCGGCTTTGGCGTCGTGCCCAAGTTTGTGACACCCGTCAAGTACTCTTTCCTGCTGCAGCTGGGCAGCCTGCCGTCGGTTATCAAGGACATTGTTGGTGAGGCCGAGGTATCCAGTGTGGTCGAGATGGCTCTGTACACGCTGCGGAAACTGCGCAACAGCGCGCTCAACGACCACTTGTCGGGCGGGTTCGGCCGCGCAAGCCACACTGTCAACTGGACACTGCCGCGGTTCGAGCGGCTCGTGCCCGACAATGGCCTGCTCCTAGGCCTTTACCTCGACGCTTGGCTGTATACCCGTCGGAACAAGAAGGAGGGCTCGGATGACGAGTTTCTCGATGTCGTCTACTCGCTAGCCGACTACCTCACGAGTGCGCCTGTGCAACTGGAGGGCGGCGCATTTGCAAGCAGCGAGTCGGCGGATTCGTTCTACCGCAAGGGCGACCGGCATACACGCGAGGGTGCGTATTATGTATGGACGCGGCGCGAGTTTGACACGGTTGTTGGTGGCGAAAACGGCACTGACGACATGGCGGCGCGCGTTGCTGCCGCGTACTGGAACGTGTTGCGGCACGGCAATGTTGACCGTGGCAACGACCCGCTGGATGAGTTCATCAACCAGAACGTGCTGCACGTCACCAAGGACATGACGGAGCTGTCGCGCCAGTTTGGAATTCCGCGCGCAGAGGTAGGGCGCATTGTGGCCGCTGCACGGGAAAAGCTGTTGGCGCACCGCGAGAAGGAGCGCGTGCGGCCGACGCTGGACAGCAAGGTGGTGGTGTCCACCAACGGTATTGTGATCGGTGCGCTTGCACGGACTGGCAGTGCTCTCAAATACGGTGTTGACAGCAGCAAGGGTAGCAAGTACATTTCGGCTGCCACGGATGCGGCAACGTTCATCAAGGCGAAGCTGTGGGATGCCGGCACGCAAGAACTCTACCGCGTGTATGCCAACGGCCAGCGCGAGTCGCTGCCGGCTTTTGCCGAGGACTACGCCTACCTCGTTGAGGGTCTGTTGGAGCTGTACGAGGCCACGGCGGATGCGGCCTGGCTCGAATGGGCGGACGAATTGCAGACGAGGCAGATTGCGCTCTTCTACGACAGCCCCAGCGTGGCGCCGACGGCGACGCACTCGTCGAGCGGCGGCTTCTACCGCAACCGCGAGGCCGATGCGGCATCGGGCGAGATCGCAGTGCTGCGCATCAAGGACGGCATGGACACGACGCTGCCAGCGACGAATGCGGTGTCGGCGGCGAACCTGTTCCGGCTCGGCAACGCGCTAGGCGATGCCAGCTACACGCACCTGGCGCGCGAGACCATCTATGCGTTTGAGGTTGAGATTCTGCAGCACCTGTGGCTGTTCCCGGGCCTGCTGACGCAGGTGGTGAATGCACGTCTCGGCGGGCCGCAGATTGCCGCAGCCAGTGCGTTGTCGACGGATGCAGTGGTTGCCGCGTACTTTACGTCGCCGCGTGCGGGCCTGCGGAGTCTTGTGTACGTCGGCAGCGAGAGCGCTTCGCCGTGGCTGCTGAAGCGGAATGCGTCACTTGCAGGGCTTGCGTCAAAACCCGAGAGCGCCGGCACTGGCTCATATGTGTACAAGGGTGGCAAGTGGGAGACGGCGACGCCGGCGGATCTGGCCATCAAGGCAGAAGCATGACCTGCATTGTTTTAAAGTAGATGGTGTTTAGCATTGTTCATGTTTGGTTTGTAGCTTGTATTATCGTGGGATTTTGTGTTTTGTGTAAAGTGTACTTTGATAGTCAATATACGAGATACGTAAGATGCCTACGACGATATAATTTGTACAAAGAATAAATTAAAAGAAATCAAAAGAAATCAGAAGAAAAAAAAAAGGGCAAAGAACGGCACAAACTGCCTGCACGCTATGGCTTGGACGCTTGCTGGCTGGCCTGGCTCGGCCGGTTCATCAGGCCGGCGAAGAAGGCCGTCAGGTTCTCGGCATCCACTGGCGTCATATCCCCCGAATTGGCCGCCGCGTCCTTGCTGCTGCTGCTTGGGGCCGGCCGGGATCGTGTCTTGGAACCACCGCCGCCGGCCGTGCTGCCGGCAACGGACCCGGCATCGGACCCGCCGCCGCCGCCGACGCTGCCGGCGGCCAGCGAACCCTTGCCGAGCTCGGGGCTCGACGGTTCGGGCGATGCCGTGCCGTAGTGGCGGCTCTTGATGCGTTCGAGCATATCGTCGGCGTCGACCTGGATGCCGCCAATGTTGAACTGCACGGGGCCAATGTGGCTGCTAATGACCTCGGCCGGGTCGGCCGTATCGGGGGTGGTAGTAGTATGATGACTTCCAGTATTGATAGTAATGGCCGGGTCGCCTCGCCGCCGCGAGTCCTTGGCTTCCTTGTCGCGCTTGGCCTCGTCCTTTTGGCGGAACTGCTCGAGCAGTTTGAGCTGGTCGCCCAAGAACAGCTGGACGTCTTCGGTCTCGACCTCGAGCTGCTGCCGACGGCCCTTGCGCCGACGGTTCCGGCCGACGCGGCCGGGCGCATCGGCATCGGCATCGTCGTCGTCGCCGCCACTGACTTGAATACCGTCGTCTTCGTCTTCATCGTCGTCACCGCCGGCTGCCTCGTTGTACTGGTCGGCGAGTGTGAGCACGTCCATGCCCGGGTCGCGGATGGTGCGCTCAAACTGCGAGACGGCCGAATCGGGGTCTTCGTCGGCCAGACCGGCGGCATGCTCGTAGTCGTCGAGGTCGGAGATGACATCGTCGTGGACGTCGGCCTCGGGCCCATCGTACGAGTACTCGCCGGACTCGACGACGTCGCCGTCAATGGCTGGTGTTGCTGTTGGCGGTGCGGTATCGGCGGCGGCGGCGGCGGCTTGTCTCTGCAGTGGTGTGGCGTCGCTGCCGTCGCTTCGTCTTCTGTTTGCCGTAGTTGTAGTTCCATTTGCGGCTGCGGCACTATCAGTGTTGTTGTGGCGGCTGACGGGCGGAAAGGGTCTCTGCAAGTCCATGGACCAGCCCTCGCTGACTTTGTCGACCTCAAAGCCCTCGCGGACGACGAGGATCTTGGTCCACGAGTCCCAGTTGGACGGCACGACGACCTCGTTACGCTTGATGACTTCGGGCTTGAGTGGATGGCGCACAAGGAGCGACGTGACGCCGAGACAGGCGTGGACGAGCGTCGGCAGCTGCGACGGGATGTTGGGGGTTGTGTAGATGAGCGAGGCGCCGTGCTTTACGAGGACGGTGCGCAAGTACTGCAGCACGAGGTCGAACTCGTCGTCCTTCCAGCCCTGTGTCTTTTCCAAGATGTCTGTCTTTTCCGACTGTGCTGTTAGTTGGTATGGACGATTTGATGATTTGATTATTTTTTAGAATACTGACGTTCTGGCAGACGACACACAGCGGCAGGCCGAGTGCATCCTCCCACTCGCCGGGCCCTGGCGGCAGCGCATCGCCGTCGACGGCGGCGGTGGTGCCATCGAGGTTGACGGGCCCGCCGCGGCCGCGCTCGCGCCACTGCAGCATGGCCTCCTCCATGACTTCTTTGCACTCGGGGCTGAGGGACACGAGCACTGTGCGCAGCAGCAGGATCCATTCGCGCAGCTGGCGCAGCCACAGCCAGGGCTGGGCCCAGTCGAGCAGGATGACGATGAGCGTGTTGGGTATAGACTGCGGCGTGAGCAGCGGCTGCAGCAGCGAGCTAAAGGACGGCGACGGTTTCGACAAGAGGTAGAGCGAGATGCGCGCAAGGATGTCTGTCTGTTAGTGGGGGCTTAACGAGGCACATATATCTAAGAGAAAGACATACCCTCCTGATCGGCATCGAGGACGTCGTAGTAGGTGTAGCCGAGGGCAAAGTTGTTGGCGACGGGCGGCAGCTTCATGTTCTGCTGCTGGCGGTCGAGGCCGGTGCGGCGCGGGTCGAGCGCAAGGGACTCGAGAAACTCGCGCTGCGAGTCGACGGAGCCGCCAAAGACGAGCAGGTTGCGCTCGGGCAGTTTGCGGCCGCTTGCGACAGAGTCGAGCATGGAGTTCCAGAGATCCTTTCTCTTGCCGAGACCGTCGCCGTGGCCGACACCGGATGCGCTGACATTGTCATTGTCGTGGGCATTCAGCCGGCTGCCGGAACCGGTCGATGCGGTTGTGTAGGTAGAGAAGCGGTTTGTATTCGGCATGGTGCTGGCTGGAGCTATGCTTTTGACGAGAAAGACGAAAAACAGGTCAAGCGGTCTGGCCTTGGAGGGCTGTGGGACTGAAGCAGCGGCCGGCCGTTGTCTTTGAGATGGTTGGTATGCTCGGTATATGGGTACATGGACAGATGGGTGGCAGTCCAGCAGGCGAGCGTAGCAAGGTGTGCCCAGACGGGACCGAGTCGTGATGTTTCGACGACGACGACGACGACGACGACGAGATAGGGGTCGCGGAGGAGAAGCACGTTGGGCGGAGCTCGTGTACACAAGCGCAGGACAGCACACGCTTGACAACGCTGGTATTGTGTTATAACAAACACACTTGAAAGAGCACACACGGTCAGGTGCACGTCGCTGCGTCGGGATGAAGCTTTTCGACGTTGCTTTTTGCTTGTCGCCCAAGATATCAACAGAACGATCTGGCTTGGTGGTGCCCCCTGCAGGAGCACAGTGGGGTAGTGCATGACCATTTGCACTGTGCGGTCAATACTCAATAGGTATTAGGTACAGGCAAGGCTACAAGGCTACCACCGCTAAGCTCACTGTAAGCATACTTGGGATAGCTTCACTTTTGACATTTCACTTTGTCACGACGGCTTGCGCACACTGCCGTCAATCGCGTTCAACATGTCCAGCATTGACGAGCTCTTTCAGGTACGCTCTTTATGGTACAATCGACGACGCAATTGATAAACTAACTGACTGGCAGAAATCCGGCATCCCCAGCAAACGCAGACTCGAGCCCGCGCGTGATCCGAGTAGGTCTCGCCGTTTTACGACATGACATTCGTTGAGACTGTGACTGACTGGCAGCTGAAATATACAAGTCGGTCCGCAAAAGCAATGGCACGCGGCATGCACCGGTAGACGACAACGCTGACGGGAGCGAGGCCGGTCCGGCTCCTCCTCCAGATGATGCCGACGATGACGACGACTACGGCCCGGCACCACCGCCCGGCGACGACGACGACGACGACGAGGCCGAGCTCGACAACGGTGACGACGACGAGGGCCGCTTCTTTGGCGGCGGCATCACAAAGACCGAGGCCAGTATATTAGACTATGTTGAAGGCGGCGACGCCGGCGGCGGCAACGAAACAAAACCGGCCGTGTTTGACGCGGCGTGGCTGCGCAAGACGGCGCTGAACCTGGAGAAGCGTATCAACCGCAACGCCGAGCTGCGCGCGCGCTACGCGTCGGACCCGGCCAAGTTTATCGCCAGCGAGGCGGACCTCGACGCAGACATTCGCGCGCTGTCGATCCTCGGCGAGCACCCGGCGCTGTACCCCGAGTTTGCTCGTCTCGGCAGCGCGGCCAGCCTGGTGGGCCTGCTGGCGCACGAGAACACGGACATTGCCATTGCGGCGATTGAGATTATCGGCGAGCTGACGGACGAGGACGTGGACGGCGCGACGGACGAGCACTGGACCGCGCTCGTGGACGCATTGGTGGACGCAGACTTGATAGGTCTGCTCGTGTCCAACCTTGAGCGGCTCAACGAGAGCCCGGCCGACGACCCCGACGGCGTCGACCGTGCGGGTGTCTACCACGCGCTCGGCATTGTCGAGAACCTGTGCTCGCTGCGCGCCACGCAGGCGGCCGACGCACTGGGCCAGCACAAGGCGCTCGTGCGGTGGCTGCTGCAGCGCGTGCAGACGAAAGAAAACGAGAGCGAGGCCGGCGTGACACAGAACAAGCAGTACGCGGCCGAGATCTTGGCTGTACTGGCGCAGGCATCGCCGGTGAATTGTTGCCGCCTGGCGCGCCTGGACGCGATCGATGTGCTGCTGCAGCTCGTGGCCGCCTACCGCCGTTGCGATCCCGTCAAGGGCAGCGACGAGGAAGAGTACATGGAGAATCTGTTTGAGGCGCTCACCTACCTGGTCGAGGCTACAGAAGACACAGAAGACAAGGACAAAGACAAGGACAAAGACAAGGACAAGGACGAGAGCGGCGACGGCCTGCCCCTCGGCAAGGCCAAGTTTGTCGAGGCCGAGGGCGTCGAGCTGTGTTTGTTAATGCTCAAGCACGGCAAGATGAGCTGCGCGCCTGCACTGCGGCTGCTGGATCACGCTGCCGGCGGCATGCTTGCCGGCGACGTCTGTCGGAAGATTGTCGACGCAGGCGGACTCAAGACGCTCTTTACGCTTTTTATGCGGGGCGAGGACAGCAGCAAAAAGCACAAGAAAAAAGAAAAGGAAAAGGAAAAGCGGCTACATGCGGGCGCGACGGCCGAGGCTCTGCTCAACATCTTTGCGTCGATGCTGCGGCTGCTGCCGGCCGACGCAGACGAGCGGATCCGGCTGCTGGCCAAGTTTGTGGAAAAGGACTACGACAAGGTGCGCCAGCTGACGGCCTTGCGCGGCGAGTATGCGGCGCGCGTTGCGGCGGTCGATGCGCAGATGGATGCCGCGGGTCGCGGGCCGCAGTACGCTGCCGACCTCATGGACGATGACGCCAAGGCCGAGATTGAGACGGAGCGGCTATCGCGCCAGCTGGATGCCGGACTGTACGCGCTGCAGACGACGGACATTGTGCTGACGTGGCTGGTGGCCGAGGACGATGGGGCGCGCAAGACGATCCACGCGCTGCTGCAGCCGGCGTGCGACAGCAAGTTTGGACTGCTGCGCACGTCGCTGGCGGACCGGCGCGCGGAGCTGGACCTGGCGCTGGCCGAGGGCAAGGCGATGCACGAGATGCTCACGGCGTTGATTGAGTATGTAGACAGTATAGGGCAGGAGTAATCAATACAGTGACACGTCAGCAGTGAGCACGTAAAATGTAAGCAGCAATAAACAGATCAATAGTTGAGCCGTAAAACGTAAGCAGCAATAAACAGATCAATAGTTGAGCCTATTCTATATGCGCGAGCCACAGCCCAACGGCCACGACTGCGCAAGGCTTGGCCATGTGGCCGCAAACAAAACAAATGGAAAGATAGTAGAAAACGAGTCGAGAAAACGAGTCGACGCGACCTCGTTAATGCGCTGGACCCGTGCCAGCCTCCAATATCGTATATCGTATATCTTATGCTCTTATGCGGCCGGCGCGACGGGGTTGGCGTTGAGGACGGCAGCCAGCAGATCCTTGACGACGACGGCCTGGCTCTTCTGGCCGGCGGCCTTGATCTCGATAATCTTGGCGTCGGCCTCCTTGTTGGCGGCCTCTTCGGCGGCCAGGTTGCCCTGCGAGTGCTCGGCCTCGAAAGCCTTGAACTCGGCCTCTTTCTGGGCCTTGTAGGCGTCAATCTCTTTCCGCGCCTCGTCGCGGGCCTCTCTCACGCGCTTTGTGCGGACTGTTTGTTAGCGGGGATGATGATTGTAAAAGAAGATGAGAGATGATGGACATACACTCGCGCGCTGAAATGTTAGCAGGTTTCTTTGTCTAGACGATGAGGAAAATGACTAGGAAAATGACAAAATGACAAAAAGACAAAAAAGACAAAAATGACGAAAATGACGCACCTTTTTGCACAATCTGGGCAGCTTTTTGCTCAGCCTGTCGGTCAGTATCGTCGTATCATTCTTCTAGATAGAATAAAGAAGAGGTGGCATCGTTAAGCGTACATCGAGCAGGGTCTGGATGCCTTGAGAGTTTTGAGCAGACTGAGGACGTTAGCAAACCATCCATCGCGGGGTCGCGCACAGCCGTCAAGCAGGACTGCTACAGCTGCCGCCTATCGAGTCGAAAAGGGATGCGCACCATATTGACGAAGGGGGGTAGCAAGAGCCGAAAGGGCAAAAGAGTCGAGGAGGGATCGAGGTGGATGGACGGCGGCCGAGGGGGTCGTCGAGGTTGAGGTCGTCGCGGTGGCGAGGAGGGGGTGTAGCGTCGAGTAAAGGCTGGCAGCAATAATTGTCAGCTGGTCTAGGTGAACAGACGAGATGACGCAGGTGTAGGAGAGCGTGGTCGGTGTGTGGTGGTGATGTGTAGATGCAGAAATGCGATGGATGTGAAAGAGGCAAAGGAAGGCTGAGAGCCTATCTATCTATCTAGTGTCGTCAAGAGCTATTGCTTACTGTACTGTACACTGGGTGGGGCGCAAAGCCAATCAAGAGCTATCACTGTGAAGAATACTGTATGCTTATGCTTACTGTATGGGTGGGGCGCAAAGCCAATCAAGCTATGCTCACTGTACTGTACATGGGGGGCACAAAAGGCGCACAGTAAGCGGGCGGTCAGCAGCGGCAGAACGACTCGTCCGATATTCACGATTCAATGTCACGACATTTGAGTTCAAGATATTCAGTTGAAAGAAAAGTCAATCCTCACACCCAAAATGTCTCGCGCTTCCAAGCTCACGCTCGCCGGCATGTCCTCCTTTGCCGCCGCCACCGTCGTCCTTGTCCACTTTCAGCAGTCGATGGAGAAAGATGTAAGTGCTGCTGTGAGTATACTCTGTAATGCGCCATACTAAAAAACCAGGCCATGCACCAGGGCGTCGTGCGCGACATGGAGCAGATTCGCGTCAAGCAGGAGCGCCAGCTGGACTTTGACATGCAGCGCGAGCTCGAGGCCGAGTACAAAAAGGAGCAGAGCGTGCACGATGCCATTGCAGCAGCAGAGAAGGAAAAGTCATAGCAGGCGGGTGCACGGCGATGCATGTACGTGTACGATAGTTTATCTCAACTAGTACCCTAAATAAACCATAAGAGACAACGTGTCAACCACCCCCCTCCAACCCCATGCCCCGGCCGACCTTGCGCACAAGCGCCTTCTTCAAATACCACTCCCGCGCAAGCGACCGCGTCATCTTGGCAAACACCTGCGGCCGCACACGCCCCCGCTCCACCGCCCGCCCCAGCATGTGCACCGCGTCCGCCAGCGCCCGCTCCTCCGCCACCAGCTCGTACAGCTGGTTCGCCACCACCGTCGGCCCCACCAGCAGCTCGTCAATCGCCGGCGGCCGCGTCTGCTGGCTGCTGGCCACGACGCCGTCCGCCGCCGCCATGGACTCGTGCAAGATGTCCGTGTTGCTCGTGAGCAGCGCCGACAGCTGCGCCACGCCCGACATCTCCTGCTGCAGCCGCTGCGCCGCCGTCACCATGGCCGCGCGCTGCGCCTGCAGCCCGGCCAGTGTCGACTCGTTCTGGCTGCGGCTGTCCTGCCGCATCGTGGCCAGCTGGTGTGCCAGCTCGTGCAGCAGCGCATCCTTTTCCGGGTTCGGCGGTACCGGCGGCGGTTGCGGTGCGCCATCCTCTGCCGCGTTTGAGCCTTGCACTGTAGCACCACGTGTCGCCACGGCACCGCCACTTTCCCCCGCGCTGTCCGACAGCGGCTCGTCCATGATATCAGGCGGCGGCTGCCGGGGCCGCGGTGGCGGCGGCTGTGCTGGATAGTGTCCATACTGCTGCGGCTGCTGCTGCTGCTGCTGCTGGTACTGCTGCGGCGGCCACGGCGGGGGAGGTGACTGCTGCGGGTAGCCTTGTGAAGGCTGCTGCTGCGAATACAAAAATTGCTGTGCCGAAGCAAATCCAGGCGGGTACTGTAATGGAGGTGGTGACGTCGACTGTGTTGGGGGTATCTGTTGAAGGTGATGGGGGTATTGATGATGGAGCTGCTGCTGCTGCTGGCTAGGGCTCATCGGCGGCTGGCCTAGAGGCGACTGCTGGTATGGTGGCCGTCCGGGCACGGGCGGCACGCCTGGTCTTGGCTGTGCCGGGTGGTCGGTACTGCGCGACGACGGCCCGGCTTCGACGGCTTGCGGCGGCGGCGGGCTTGCGCCATACCAAGAGCTGCGCACGCCGGAGGCGGAGGCTGGAGGCGGCGGGTTTTGCCCTGCACGGGTCGTATCGTAGGGGTGCGGCGGCGGCGGCGGCGGGGTTTGTCCTTGGGTCGCATCGTAGGGGTGTCGTGGCACAGGAGGCGGCGAGGGAGTGTTTGCTGGCAGTACGGCGCGCACCTGCGCTCCTTTGGGCGGCGGCGGCGGCGGCGGCGGCGACTGCACTGGCTGGACGGTCTGTACGGTCTGTACGGTCTGGTGTGTCGGCGTCGCCAGTTCGTGCGCTGCGTGCGGTGTCTGTGGTGTCTGCGGTGTTTGTGGTATCTGCGGCGGCGGCGGCGGCGCCTGCACCGGCACCGGCCGGGTCTGCCGCGAGATTACGGGCGGCTCTTTGGCAAAGACTTCGCGCAGCATGGTGAGAAAGTCGACAATGGACGACTTGTCCCAGAACTCGGGCCAGCCGGCGAGGTACGGATGGTAGACCTGACCCTGGGGGTCGACATGCTGGCCGGGGCGGACCATCATGGTCTCGGTGGGCGTGACGTAGACGAGCGGGGCCTCGCGCGGGTAGTTGTGCGGCACCCAGAGGGAGATGGGGTAGCGGTAGGTGGCGCCGCGGAAGACGGCGGGGAGGGTGCCGGAGAGGTGAAGTAGCAGAGCGGAGGCACCATTTGGGAAGGCTATTTATCAGTCAGTGGTCGTTATGATTTGATTCTAACAACGTCACGAAGACACCAAGAGAGCTCAACGCCGACGTACTGTGGACATCCGTGCGCGGCGACAGCGAGGGAAAGTGCGACAGCGCCTGGGAGACGTCATTGTATGTGCGGTTGACATCTTGGTATTCCTATTTATCAAAAAAGTCAGTATTCGTAACGGGTCGATTCGCCGCCGTACCTACACTCGTCAGCACGCTGTAGAGCCAGTTTAGCACATGCTGCTGGACCGCCATTGTGCGCCGAGGCTCGTCTGCCAGTGTGTGTGTTTGTTGTGTCTTATTGTAACTGCATGTCGTGGTTTTTGTGAAAGGCAAAAAGAAAACCAGTCGAGGTTTATCTGATGTCGCGTTGTGTCGTCTTGCGCCGTCCAGCATGGGATGTCGTCGATAGCGGGCGTGATGGCTATCTGAGTATCTGAGTGGGGAAAGGAAGCTTGGAGCTCTGTGGCGGTGTGGCGCCAAGTCGAAGGATGTGGCGTTGACTTACATCATCATCATGACTCATCATCCATCTATCACAAAAACAAAAAAAACGAAACTGAATAAGATCGTCTGGCTCGACCAACAATATAAGAAGAGAAACAAATTATATAAGAACAAGGCATATCTATCTAACATGACATACGTCGTATATACACCAACATGGTGAGGCAAGGATAAATCAGTACAGGGTATAGACAGAACTGGGTATAAGGTGAAGGTAATGGTGATGGGTAGAGAAATGGAGTATTGAGCGTCAAGGAGAGACTACGCCAGCACCCACTCGCTGCCGCGCTTGATAAACTTTTCCAACAGCAGCGACACGTCCGACAGCACAAAACGGCAAATGTAAAAGGCAAAGAACTCGGCCGCGTGCCGCGTGCACAGCTCGAGGCCGACCTGCGTCTTGTCGGCATGGCGCAGGCCGGGGTCTTCCACCTGGCGAGCAACTTGGTCTGTTTGTTAGCACTGTGACGACGCTAAATCGAACATCAAGCAAAACAAACAAAGAATAAAAGCAAAGAAGCAAAAGCAAAGAAGCAAAAAAAAGAAGACGCAAACGTACCTATAGACTGCGCTGCGTCAAAAAGTCGCGCCAGGGCACTCATGTACCCTGCATTCGGGCCGGCAAAGCGCGCCGCTGCTATATCCCGCTTGGCCGGCCGGCGCGTAGGCTGTGTCGTCATCGGCAGCGATGCCAGGTGGTCTTTTTGGTGGTTATGACCATGACCGCTCAAATCGGAAATGCTCTCCTTGCGCAGGTTGCCGTTGCTGTCCGTGCTCGTAGTGTTGCCCGCACCGCCCGCGCCGGAAAAGCTATTGTTCAGGCCGGCCGACGAGTTCTTGGACCGCAGACGGCGCCACGAAAAGGAGCGCGACGACGACGAGGCCATGCCGCCGCCGCCGCTGGCGCCCGAGACGCTGCCGGAGCGGGTGGCGCCGCCGCTGGGACCATTCGACTCGACGGCGTCGCCAACGGCACTCATACCAGCATGGTTAGAGGCTGTTGATGTGACCGACTGCGGACCGACGTCGTTGCCGAGCTTGCGCGTGAGCATGGCCTGCACCTGCTCCAGCACAATCTCGAGCGACTGCATTTCTTCCAGTAGCGCGTCGGCGTCGCACGTGTCGACAGCCGCCAGCTTCAGCAGCGCCGCCGTCAAAAACTCGCAGTTGGTGACCTTTTCGTCAACGTGCTTGAGACGCACGCCGCGGACCTTCCACACATCGCTGGGAACAAACAGCTTATTGCTCAAGTAGCCGCCGCGCGGGTGCACAAGGGTCTGGTAGAGGCAGCGCATGAGCCAAAAGGGACGCAGCATGGCGTCGGTCGGGCACGGCTCCAGGGCCACGGGCGCATCCGAATACAAGGTGTTGGGCGAGCCTGGGGTCGTGGGAGAGTGGAAGTCGCTCTCGAGCAAATGCAGGCCGCCGACACCGCTGGCCGTGGCAATCATGCGGTCTTTAAAGGTGGCCGACGCCGTGGCCGAGGGCGTGGGCAGGGCCGGCAGATCGGGCATGCGCGACGTCGCCGCCGCCGATGACGACAACATGAACTGGTTGCTCAGCGGGGTGCCGGGCGAATGGTCACTGGCGCCATCGAGATTGGTAAGGGACATGTTGCGGCTGCGCAAGCTCCGCAGGCTGGACGAGGAAAAGTTTTTTCTCAGTCCCCCTGCGGCGCCACCGGTCTGCGTCTGCAGCACACCCTGGGGAATGGGTGGTGTGGGTGGTGGGAAATTAGGCGGTGGCATGGCGGTGTCGACCGGACTGGCTCCCAGAAACATTGTACCACCAGCAGGCGAGTGTGTCGGGGCTTGTCTCGAACCTGAGCGAGACCCCGGACGCGAGCCAGGGCGGGATCCAGGACGTGGCAGGGGTATCGGCGGCGGAGGGGGTGGTCCAGGCAGGGGAATTGAGTGACCTGGCAGGCCTGAAATTGAGTGTCCCGGCATTGAATGTCCCGGCATTGCTGAGTGTCCTGACACTCCTGACACTGGCACTCCCGACCCTGGCACTGCATGTCCTGACATGGCCTGTCGCTGTTGCACAAGAAAACCAGCACGTGGTGTGCCGGGTGTCTCAATCATCAACTGCTTGATATTGCTGGCACTGCCAGACATCCGCCGGCTGCGCACGCTCTGCGCCGTCGACGGGCGTGCCGGCTGGGCCACGGGCAGCTGCGGCAGGGCCTGCGTGGGCGGCGGCGCCATGGGTGTCGTCGCCGTTGTCGCCGATGCCACGGACGAGGGCGACATTGTGGTCGCGGCCGTTTGCGCACTGGATGCCATGGAGCTGTGCCAGGTGCGCATGGTGAACTCGCTCGAGTCGGACTCGCGCGGCGGGTGTGCTCTCGAGTTTGCGCGTGAGCGGGGTTGCTGGTATTGGCCGGATTGATTGCCGTATTGACCGTGGCCATTTACGCCGTTGTGGCCGTGCCCGTTCTGGCCGTTTACGCCGTTGTGACCGTGTCCATTTATGCCGTTGACGTGCCCCGCCCCCGGCTGGTCAAGTCCAAATGCAAACTCTTCAATGGCCAGACCGTTAGTCATCTCTTCCAGAATCCGCTCTTCGTCCTCGGAATCGTCCTCGGCATCCAAAAAGTCGAGCATGTCGCGCTCGTCCCCTTCCAGCAGCATCTGCTGCTGCTTTCGTCGTTGCATTTGCCGGTCATGAGCGACAGCTCGTTCTTTGGGCGCGGTGCGGTAGTCGTGGGGGTGATTGTGTACCTGCAGCGGAGACTGCTGGTCATACACATCGTCATAGGCTGCTTCAATGGCATCGTCGAGCGCGGCATCAAACTCGGCCTCGGTCGCGCCGCTCGGGGCCCGAATGTGTTTCCTGCGGATACCCGCCGACGGCGAGTGTGAGTGCACGGACGACGCCGCCGAGCTGCCGGATTCGTTAATGGGATCCAGCCAGGACACCGACTCGTGGCTGGCCGATCGATTGTGGTTTCCTCCGGAAGGATACAGGGTGCCGGCACTGTTGGGGCCGGCCATCTGCATCTGATCGTCGAATCGCGAAGGCGAGGCAATCCTTCTGGGCGACAAGGGCGGCGGCATGTATTGGCCCGGTGGGTGTAGCGTGGTGCCGTTGCCGTTGCCGTTGGCTGCGGGTGGCGGGTGGTAGTAGTGCTGGTTGCTGGCCGCATGGGTAGCCGAGAGCGCATTGGGCGGCATGAATTCGCGTCGCGGCGAGCGCGAAAAGGACGATTGCAGGGTGTACTGGTCGCTCAGCAGCGATGATGCGAGCCGTCCCTGTTCGGGAGGCGGTGTGCTGGCGGCAAAGGCCGACTGCAGGAGGCGCGGAGACGATGTCGATAGCGGTACGGAGTAGCTGGGGATGGAGCGCGGCTCGGTGGAGGGTGCGCGGTTCTGGCCAAAGATGGCGCTCTCGTCCTCTTCCTCTTCGTCGGGCTCTGTATCGTGGGCGACGTCCAGGACGCCGGTGCCGTCAAGGTCGAGGTCGTCACGGTCCATCATGTCGTCGCCGCCGTCTGTATAAGCATATGTGCTGTTTCGTCGGACGGCAGTGGATGACGGCCTGCGCGGCAGTGGTCGTATGTCGGGCGGCTGTTGTAACATGGCCAGCTGGTCGAGCTCGTCGATGCGGGCGGTATATGTGACACGGATGGCTTCGAGCTTGCGCTTGTCTTCTTCGCCGGGTGTACGCTCGAGGACTTGCTGTAGCAGACCACATGCCTCGGTGTAGGCCTCCCGTGCACCCTGGACATTGCTGGCATTGTCGAGCTGGACGGCGGCATTGGCTTTTTGCAGCGCGCGCGAGAGCATGACTCGCTGGGATGGTGGCTTGTTGCTGCGGTCACGGTTGCTTTTTGTCGAGTCTGTGCTGCCGCCGTTTCGTGTGTTGGCGCTTTGTGAGCGACTGCGTGTGTAGCCCGCGCGAGACGAGGACTCTTCTCTCGAGTACTGCATCTTGTGGCCGGGTGAAGCGTCGCGCGTTATGGCCGTCTGGGTTGCAAGAGCCGATTGGGAGTGAGCAATGTGGACGTCTTGTGCATCACCAATGTAAAAGGATTGGGTGCTGTCCTCCGTACTGTGTTGGCGCAGATGGAGACGGCGTTTTGGCTGTGCTGGTCCTTCACTTGCAAAGCCGAAATCGCCGAGACCAAAATCTCCAGAGCCTCCGAATCCCGTAAAGTCACCAAGGAATGAGGAGTCGCCCTGACCGTCTTGTTCCAGGGAAGACAGCGAGATGACGGGCGGCAGACTGGACACCGGAGGAACGCGCGATGCACGCGACGAGGAACGCACAGGCGATGCGCGGCGCGGCGAGCTGTTGAGACTGTTGAGGCCGGTAGGGGTTCCGCTGGATGAGCCGGAGCGGCTCTTTTGGAGCTTGCGGGGTGTTGCTTGGACGGCAAACGATGTCGAATTTGACTTGTTGTGTGACGGAGATGCAAGGGGAGGAGGGATGATGGGGGTGGGTGAGGCGTAGTCGAGAAAAACCTGCGAGCCGGTGGAATCGAAGCTGAGACGGCGGCTGAAGCTGGTCTGCCGCTGGTGGCGGCTGACGAGCTGATGGCTACCGACGGCGGCACCGACACCGGATATAGCAATAGAAGCGCGGCTGGAAGCGGTGGATGTGGACCAGCTGTCGGTTTTGTCGAAGCGGTTGTCGAAGCGGTCAGCGACGCTGCTGGAGCGCGTGCGTTGGCGCCAGGCAGCTTGCGCAGCGGAAGAAGCGGCGGCGGAGGGAGGCGGAGCCAGAAGAGTATTATCCAAGACGGCGGTCGGGGTGTACGAAGCTGCTATGGTCGTCGCAGGGGCAGCATTGGCGGGGACGTAGGCGTTGGCGAGAGATTGGGAGCGAGGATGATGACTTGGTTGGAGGCTCGGTTGGAAGGAGGCTCTGTTGACGGCGGCAGTGGCGGCAACGGCGGCAGAATTGGCAGAGTTGGCAGAGTTGGCAGAGTTGGTAGAGTTGACAGACGTGATGTTGTGGTCAATGTTGACGGTCCTGGCAGTAAGGCGCGCGGGTGGGAGAAGAGACGAGGTGCGGGTCGAGAAAGGGGCCCGCGAAGGCGGAGACGAGGCGATCGGGTCGGCGTCGACAAAGGCGGAGATGGTATGCGCCTGGCCGTAAAAGGAGAGTGAAGGGTTCAATGCCGAGGGTAGCGAATACTGCGAGTAGGCGTGGGCGTTGTGAGAGGTAGACTGAGAAAGGGATTGGGGAAATTGGTGGTGGGATGGGTGGGTGATGGAGTCGAGAACAGCGTTGGAGACGGTGATCGGCGAAGAAGGAACGGGCTGTTTTGGTAGTTGCGGTAGGGGTCCAAAGTCAGTAGCGGCAGCGGTGGATGCAGTTGCTGAAGAAGCCAGCGAGTTGAAGGCGTGAGTAGGGCCAGATGGGCCAGATGGGCCAGTACGCGGAGGTCCAGTACGAGGCGAACCAGGGCCGGGGCCAGGGGGGAGTCGATTAGAGGTAAAGGAGGAGGAATTGGAGGATGAATTGGAGGATGTGTTGACAATATGCTTAGACGAGGCAAAGGCAGTTGTGTGCGGCGCATGCATTGTATGAGAGGGGGAGGGGGGTGGTCCGGGTATGCTTATATTGAGAGCGGTAAGGTTGAAGATGGCAAGGATATCGAGAGGCGAGAGGCGATGCGGTGTCGATGCGGGTTTGGACTGTTGACAGTTTAGGAAGGAGTGGTGACGGTGGTGCACGTGGTTCTGGGTCCAGGTCGACTCTCTCTCACAGCTTGAATTGCGACATGCCGTGGTGTGTGAGGTGAGTATCTTCTCGTCTCTGAATCCGTCTCTTTACTCCGGTCTCGTCTCTTACTCCGAGTCTTCGGACTCTTTTCTCAATTCTCAATGGCGTATCGACAATTCTGATCTTCCCTGTCGAGCCCCGTAGATACGTAGATCTGCGTTGCAAGAGGTAAATTGCCTTTGATCCTGCAAAACTGCTGGCAATAACACGGTGAGCGTGTCGCCGAGTCGTATTTCTCCTTTTGTCTATCACTTTAATCTGTTTGTTTGTTGTTTGTCGTTTTGTCTTGTGGTTTTGTCTTGTCGTTTTGTCTTGTCGTTTTGCTTGTCGTTTAACGCGGAGTGCAGATGCAAAGATACCCCGTAGCAAGGGGAACACGTCGGCGTAACAAGTCGGAAGGGGTGAGAGTAGGGGGGGTCGATTGGGGAGTGTGACACAGAGACCGTGTTTGAACCAGGGCTTAACCTGCGTGGTCGATATCGAGATGTCGAAGGTAAAGGTGTTTCTATGTGTATGCTTATTTGTGATTTATTTCTGTGAATCTGCGATTTTGCTATTTATTATGTGGCTTGACTTCAGATCTTCTCAGCTACCTCTATTGCTTTGTAAAACTTCTTCTCCAAGCATATGCTTACTACCGATACTATCGATACTATCATCCCTTTCTCCAGAATATCTTACTATCGTCTATCGACATCCAGGTGGGGATATGCCATAGTGGAGAGAACAGGCTGCTCAGGGGTGAAGTGGGTGTATACGGGATTACACTCTTCTGATTGGCTAGTGTGCAAGACGAACGTTGATGACAAGATAGCCGGATAGACAAAAAGGGGCAGTCGCGACTCCACACGCATAGCCAAGGGTGCTTACATAAGTCCGGCGCGTCTCATTGTCTGTTCTGCTCTGCCCTTCATCACCACTCTCAGAGTAAGCATATACGTCACTCATCTACATATACAGAGTACGAGTACGGAAGACTGTATTCGCTTGCTCTTGTTCATCTCGCTATTCTCTTCTACATGTACATAGCTTGAGTGTATGCTTATGCTTTTATGCTTAAGCATACATATGCTTATATGCTTACATAAGCATACGGAGAAGCCGTCTCATTCACTTCATCTCTTCCACGCCTCACGCCTCGCCTCTCCTAATCTCACCTTTTTCCACTGCGTATCGTGTATTACGGAATTTTAACTACTCCGTACTCGTGTGCCCCTTGTCTCCCATCCTTACCACCTCTTCCTATTGTTCTTTGCTTCTCCCGCCTTGCTTCTTTCGTCACCGCTCCAGACCGGCGCCCAGGCTGTTTCATGACAGCCCAAAAGATATCTTACTCCGTACAAAGGACTTATGTAATGTAGTTGCCAGTACTACGGATACAGTATTCGTATATGTACATAAACATGTAAATGCAAGTGATACCCCGATCAGCCAGCTCTGTTGACTATATGTACCTGATCTCACGCGCCCAACAACGCACAATGCCTTTAATGGCTCATGCTTAAACTGTAATTGCACGCACTGTCCGACCTGGCCAATGCATGAAGCATGCCAACTACTCGGTGTGGTCATGCACGTAATGCATGTACTTATATGTACGTACTTTAAACATGCTCCATATTAGTGCTGCTCACCTATTATGTACGCCGTAAATGCTAAATACAGGTGTAACAGCAGCCGGAAGTATATGTAGCCTAACCATTGCATTTGTACGACCAGTTACCTAATGCATAAGTCTGTGCTCAGTGTTCAGCCGTCTTGCCTGTGCATGCCCGTACCAGCTTGGACACAGTTGGGGCCCGTATCTTTATGACCAACACATAAGCATAAGCATACATACACAAAGTGTACATATGCTGTGCAAGTTGTACAGTACTGTACGAGTGCGGGACCGGGCTAGCCCTGTCAGCCTTCCGTATGTATTACTCCGTATTTACTCCGTACCTCCCACGCCCAGCACAGTCATGTCGTGCCACTCGCTACAGGCTGTGGGCGAGACGGAACCTCTCTCTGGTCGGGATGCATTCTGTTTGCAACTTTCGGGCGTGATCCGTCTAACGAGCGGAACGGCTGGCATATGTATCGGGAGGCGTGGTCATCAGACGAGAATCGTGCGACTTCAACATTGTCGGCAGCCCGGCCGGCAGACACTTGCAGAAATGACCGTCCCGCGTTGGTTTGCTCCGGTGACGCTGGACGAAGCCGGACAAGAAAAGGCCATGACGGACATGGTTGCTGCCAACAGTGTCGAGGGCGTCAAGTAAACATAGGGCCCCAAATATACAGCTGCCAGGCAAGTTCTGGGTGGCTGTCAATAGTAGCTGAAACTCATAAAGATCTGTTATTTTTTGATTTGCCTCGGCCATACAGCGTCGTCATCGTCTACCTTGGGCGTATCTGGCTCCGGGGACTGCACATAGAGGCTGACCTGGTCAAAATCAAAGTGCATGACTCGGCCCACCTCTTCGTTCCACGCAACGTTGTTGTCGCGATCATCTCGATTGTAGATGCCGTCCTGCTCGAGCTGCAATTCAAATTACGTACCTAGGCTGAGAGGGATCTAATATTAGGATATGGTCTATGGTTCTTCTGGTTACAAGGAGGGCACTGCAAGATCAAGTTACCAAAGTTTTTGATAGAGCTATCTATGCAATACAGCGTGATCTTTTAATCAACCCGCACAACTGCCTTTTCGAGCAACAGCTGCCTGACGGATTCGTAGTTGTTCTTGGCGGTCAGCATCGATGGCGTTGATCCTTCGACATCCGTTGCCTCGGCCTGGGTGCCGTTATCGAGCGGTAGCCGTGTAGTATTTTCGGTGACATGTCTTAGCGCTGTCCATCCTTTGTTATCCTTCGCCTCAACGTCTGCACCACTATCAAGCAGCAGCCGGGCAACAGCTTCATGGCCTGAGCTGGCGGCAACCATCAACGCTGCCCAGCCGTCGTCATCTTTCGCCTCGACGTCGGCACCATTATCGAGCAGCAGTCGGACAACAGCTTCGTAGCCATACCTAGCGGCAAGCATCAACGCTGTCCAGCCATCGTCCTTCTTCGCCTCAACGTCAGCACCTTTCTCGAACAGCAGCCGGACAACAGCTTCGTGGCCATTTGCGGCGGCAAGCATCAACGCTGTCCAGCCATCGTCCTTCTTCGCCTCGACATCGGCACCTGTATCGAGCAGCAGTCGGACAACAGCTTCGTGGCCAGAGTTGGCGGCAAGCATCAACGCTGTCGCGCCATTGTTATTCTCCGCATCGACATCGGCACCTTTATCGAGTAGCAGCCGTGTCACAGCTTCGTGACCATTTGCGGCGGCAACCAGCAACGGCGTCGCGCCATTGTCCTTCTTCGCCTCGATGTCGGCTCCTTTATCGAGCAGCAGTCGGACAACAGCTTCGTGGCCATTTGCGGCGGCAAGCATCAACGCTGTCCAGCCATCGTTCTGCTTCGCCTGGACGTCGGCACCTTTCCCGAGCAGCAGCCTGACAACAGCTTCGTGGACAGATTCGGCGGCAAGCATCAACGCTGTCCAGCCATTGTTATTCTCCGCATCGACATCGGCACCTTTATCGAGCAGCAGCCGCGCAACAGCTTCGTGGCCAGACCTAGCGGCAACCAGCAACGCTGTCGCGCCATTGTTATTCTCCGCATCGACATCAGCACCTTTATCGAGCAGCAGTCGGACAACAGCTTCGTGGCCAGATTCGGTGGCAACCAGCAACGGCGTCGCGCCATTGTCCTTCTTCGCCTCGATATCGGCTCCCTTATCGAGCAGCAGTCGGACAACAGCTTCGTGGCCATTTGCGGCGGCAAGCATCAACGCTGTCCAGCCATCGTTCTGCTTCGCCTGGACGTCGGCACCTTTCCCGAGCAGCAGCCTGACAACAGCTTCGTGGCCAGATTCGGCGGCAAGCATCAACGCTGTCCAGCCATTGTTATTCTCCGCATCGACATCGGCACCTTTATCGAGTAGCAGCCGTGTCACAGCTTCGTGGCAATATGCGGCGGCAAGCATCAACGCTGTCACGCCATCATTCTTCTTCGCCTCGATGTTGGCTCCTTTATCGAGCAGCAGTCGGACAACAGCTTCGTGGCCAGAGTTGGTGGCAAGCATCAACGCTGTCGCGCCATTGTTATTCTCCGCATCGACATCGGCACCTTTATCGAGCAGCAGTCGGACAACAGCTTCGTGGCCAGATTCGGCGGCAAGCATCAACGCTGTCCAGCCATTGTTATTCTCCGCATCGACATCGGCACCTTCATCGAGCAGCAGTCGTGTCACAGCTTCATGGCCCTTTGCGGCGGCTACCAGCAACGGCGTCGCGCCATTGTCCGTCTTCGCCTCGATGTCGGCTCCTTTATCGAGCAGCAGTCGGACAACAGCTTCGTGGCCATCTGCGGCGGCAAGCATCAACGCTGTCCAGCCATAGTTCTGCTTCGCCTGGACTTCGGCACCTTTCCCGAGCAGCAGCCTGACAACGGCTTCGTGGCCAGACCTGGCGGCGAGTGTCGACGCTGTCCAGCCATCGTCACCCTTCACCTCGACGTCGGCAACAGTATTGATCAGCAGCCGTCTGAAAGCTTCGTGGCTAGTCTTGGCGGCGAGAAACAACTCTGTCAAGTCAACGTCACCACCCGCCTCGATGTTGGCACCATCGTCGAGCAGCATCCGTCTAAATCTTTCGGGGTCAGATTTGGCGGCATGTATCCACGATGAGGTGGCAGCCATCAACGCTGTCCAGCCACGGTTATCCCTCGCTTCCACGTCGGCACCTTTATCGAGCAGAAGATGTGCAACAGCTTCGTGGCCAGCATTGGCGGCAAGAAACAACGCTGTCCTGCCCCGGCTGTCCTTCGCCTCAATATCAGCACCGTTGCTTAGAAGTAACTCTGTGACAGCAGTGAGCCCAAGACGCGATGCTACCCAAACATATGCGGAAGACCCAGGGCGAATATGATACCGCACAGAAGCGATGCTAGCCCACTGTGAGCAGCTTGTCAAGTCCGGACTACAAAGTCCCGAAGCAAGGTCTACCATGGCAGAGTCTTTCTCGAACTCAGCCTGGCGGCAGTGACCGCCCCAGTACTTGACCGAATAGTCGACAAGGGCACAGTGGTGGTCACCTTCGCGAAATGAGTCGGTGTGTGTAGAGTTGAGCCTGTCCAGATAGAGCATGCAGATCTCGGCAAGAACAGAGTGAGCGTGACGGGTGGTGATGGAACGATGCCATTGCAGATCGGATGAAACTGTTGTTGGTGCCGATGACTGAATGAGGAACTCCCGAGCAGTTTGGTGAAGAAAGTAAATCCTGTCGTGATGAACATTGACAAAGAGACCACACAACCGTCTGAGACGAATCTTGAAAGCCGAATCCTGCTCAAGATCGAGGTCGTAGATGGTGCGGCCTCCGCTTGGACCTTCCAGGTTCATGGCAATGTTCATCTCCGAGAGCGTCAATGGCTGACGTGCTGCCAATATGATACTCAAAGCTTTCTTGATGGTCTTGACAGTTTTAGTATCGTGGGACCTGTTCAGGATCTGGTCGTATGCCTGGTTGACACTCTCGGGAAGTTCTTGAATAGCAGCATCGATTCCATCTTCTGTTGTTTTGAACCCCCTATCTAGATAGTCGAACACAAGGAAGACCCAAAGGTATGTGCGGTGCTCGATCGCTAGTAGTTTGCTGCTCAGGGTGGACTTGATCTTGTCGGAAAGCCAATGTTCTTGTGCTAGCTGTTCGACTCGATGTTGGATGACGGTGTTGATTTCTTGACTGATCGCTTCGAACTCCTCTTCCCCCGGGATATGAATGCGCGGGAAATCGTCCTGTAAGCTACGAAACTTGCGGACAACTTGGTCATATGGGCGGCTTGTCATGAGAACCTTGAACTTGGAATTCGCCATCTGCTGATCGTGGAAAATATCCTTCAGACTTGTTATAAAGCTCTCAAACTGCAACTCGTCACATTCGTCAAGGGCATCGATAACGAATATGACAGGCCCGGCCTGTGGATCGCGCAAGGCATCTCTCAGAATTGTCCAAAGCGATGCTTCAAACTCGACCAGAGTTGCCTCCAATTCGTTGTAGAGCTTCATAGCGTGTTGGATAAGGGCACTCTTCTGGCGGAACAGCTGATGGAGTAGAGCACATAGTGCTTGGCGTGGTGTGTTCTGGTCTTGGTCCTTGAAGAAAAAGTAGCAGATGGTAGCTGATTGTTGCGCCAGCTCGTGGTCGACCAGGTACTTGGCCAGCACCGACTTGCCACACCCGGGGTCTGCTGAGACCAGCAATGGACCCGACTCCTGTGATAGCCACTTCTGATAATTCTCGTGCTGGAGGAACCACTTGCAAGTGCCTTCAACACGAGACACCACGCGGCCCTTGTACCATTCGTACGTGACGCCGCTGCCTTTCCGTGTGAGGCAGAATGCTTGCAGACATTTCCGTTGCTCTCTCCGTTGCTCGACAAGCAGCCTTTCTCGTTGAACGTCTTCTTGAGCAACTAAATGCTTCTCCGAAACAGTTAGATGCTTCTCTGTAACCGTAAGCTGCTTCTTCGAAACCGTCAGCTGCTCCTTGGCGACAGATAGGCAATCCTCCATGATAGCACGCGTCTCTTCGCTCGTCCTGTTCAGAAGCTCGAGTCTCTCCCTAGCTGCCAGGTCGTTGATCTGTCCAAGAGCAGTGTTGACTGTCTCCTCCAGCGTCTTGATATCAAGCAGAGTCTGGTCCCAGTCTTTCAGTGGGACAATGTCACGGACATATGTTTTAAGGCGACTCTGATAGAAGCGAAGGACACTGCTGAGCTGCAAGTCGAGAATAGCTTGGTAGAGGTCGACAATATGGTCATTGGCTGCTGATACCAGCGCCTCGTCGACACTGGTGTTCTGGCCAAGGCGGCGCACCATGGGCTCCAGCGCGACATAGTAGCGTAGACGGGATGTGACATAGACAAAGCCGCACTGGTTGGCCTCGGCTGCGGTTGTTGGGTTTGTAAGGAGAGACAGAATAAGGGAGACACCAGACCATACAAGAGAAGCCTCGGGTGAGTCCTTGACGGCACTGCCTATAAATTCTCTCCCCCACAGCAAGAAGTTGGCAGCCTTTGTGATCTGGTCTGCCAGGACAACCTCACGGCCGGCGATCTTGAACGTTGTTTTGTTGTCTTCCATTCGTCGTAGCCCACTTTGGATCACGGTGTCTAGTTGGACTTGACGGGGTGAGCGATCGAAGCGGATGTCACGGCCGTGAGGTGCTGGGCGCATTAAAGGAGTCATCTCATTTGGCACAGAATCTGCAGAAAAAGTTAATGTCTGTCATGCATTACAGCTTGAAGTTGTGAGATTGTGGTACGTACTCGCCATCTGCTCTTCCTTTTCAAGCAGTTCATCATATTGTTTCACCAGATCCGGATTCTCCTTTGCAAGAGCGTCGTACGCTCGATCCCAGAGTGACTTTGCTGCGGTGGATGTAGCGGAAAGGTCGTCTCTAGACTGCTCTTGTTGTACGTGATCGCTACCCGTGACAGCTGAGTCTTCCGGCGTGATGCTGGCAGATGGGACTATCGGTGAAGTGGGAGATGTGAGAGGAACGCTGTCTCTTGACTGCTCTTGAGGAACGTGGTCGTTATTCGTGGCAGATGAGTTGTTCGGCGTGTTGTTGGCAGAGGGGGCTGCCGGTGGAATATCCAGCTGCTTCGGCCGGCGATCTGTGATCTTCCGGAAACCCCTCTTGAAGCTTTCGCGAAAGCGTGGCATGGTGTCTGAGTTTAGGAGTGCGGTGAGCGTGAGCGATCTTGTTGTGAAGCTTGATAAACCTCGTCGTCAAAAGGTAGGCTTTGTTTGTTTATACCATATCGTACGATGGCCTAACGAAGATAACCGCCGCGAAAACTGCCTTGCGTGGATGCCCAACCTGGACGGCAGCTCGGTCAAACTGTGATTGGTGGAAGAAAGTATATGCAGCTCTTCACAGCCACATCTCACTGCATCTCACGGAACGTTGCACTGAAAATGCACTTTTAGGTCAGACTTGGTGGTTGCCTAAGATAGGCAAGTGATAAAATCCGTAGAATTAATAGAAGAGAGAAACAGGCTCTGAGCTTACCTTTGAGCTGGCCATTGGTGATGATGTTGCTGGGTCAAGGTGGAGGTAAAGGTTATGCGTGCAGGAGGGTGTGATTGGTCTACGTAACGAGGCAGACTGAGCCCGCGATCAATCTATGGATCTGCTCACGTTCTTGCCATCTTTTTTCTTCTCCCACTGCTCTTTCCTCCAACCTTGCCGCCTGCATGGGCAGAATCAGACTGAGAGGCATGCAGTCTGACTCCGCTTCCAAGACCTCTTATGGCTATGCTTTTGTAGACATCCATCACCACCCGTAGGCATTTGTACCGCTCAGCCGGGCTCTGATGCTGACCCTCCAGGGCTTTCTTTCTTTTGGTAAAGGTAGATGCCCTGTATGTGAGCACACTTGATGGCAAAGATGTTCTCCTTCTCCAAGGAGTACTATGTTAAAGCTGACTTGGAAGTCGTGATGCCGTTGGCGGCTCGCTCTTTTCTGCTGAGGTGCAGTTTTCCGCATTTGCATTTTGCAGAGGCTCTTCTGCGGCAAGAACTGCCATGTGGCTCAGCACATACAGATGGTGTAAGCACGGAGCCATTCACAAGTTTGTCCGGTAACCAATCCGGCGTCTTATGCTCCATGTGTAGTGATCGTGGCTGACATTGACGCGGCCACTGTTCGTCATGACCTGGTTCGTTGAGCTCGTGCTCGTGATCCGCGACCTGCGCTCGGGCCATATTCTACGCCCAGCACAGTCGCCTTGTGCCACTCGCTACAGGCTGTGGGCGAGACGGAATCTCTCTCTGGTCGGGATGCATGCTGTTTGCAAGTTTCGGGCGTGATCCGTCTGACGAGCGGAGCGGCTGGTTGATGTATCGGGAGTTGTGGTCATCAGATGAGAGACGTGCGACTTCAACATTGCCGGCAGCCCAGCCTGCAGACACTTGCAGAAAAGACCGTCCCGCGTTGGTTTGCTCCGCTGAAGCTGGAGACGAAGCCGGACATATTGCTGCCAACAGTGTCGAGCTCAAATTATGCCGGATGCCGCCCACCTCACTATGTTTGAGAACCGAAGCAAATTCTGGGTGGCTGTCAAGCACCATCTATAATGCTGTTCATAGTAGCTGAACACAATAATCTGCTACTTTTTTAATTGTCTAATTGTCTCGGCCATACAGCTTGTTCACTTATGCAGGTATGCTTTTGCCAACACATCTTCGACATCCATCCGAAACAAAGACAAAGAAAACCTCCAAACCATCATCACATAGTTTCACCTCATGCCAGTCCATGCTTGACGTCTTCTTCCTCCGCTGCCTCTGTGTCGACTCGTATGCGCTTTGCCCTGTGACCATTTTCGTTGAAAGTACTAGTGTCATGACCAGCGCAGCTCGCATTCCAATTGGTTCTGGCGAGGAGCGGTGACCGAGGCGCCGGTAAAGTAGGTTCGTCCGGCAGCGTCGTCGTCGAGGGTTCTACCTCGGGCGTATCTGGCTCCGGGGACTCCTCATAGAGGCTGACCTGGTCAAAATCAAAGTGCATGACTCGGCCCACCTCTTCGTTCCACGCGAGATTATTGTCGCGCACATCTCGGTTGTAGATGCCGGCCTGCTCGAGCTGCAATGCTGTTCGCTCAGCCTCAGCCTCCAGATCCACATCATTCCGCCACGCCTTTTTAAAGTTGAGACTGAGGCCGGCATACGACATGAGTAAGAAATGTGTCATATCCATGCACATGCGCGTCAAGGGCCGTGCAAGCTCGATGAAGCCCAAAAAGACAGGTACTAGATAGCCCTGCAGATCCGGAATTGAATCATACACATCGGCCTCATGCGCGAGAATATGCATGTCCTTTTCAACCACACTCTTTCCCACAAACGTGTAGCCGTACCCCGTTACGGCAATTTTAAATAGCACGCCGTAGCGACCAAAGTGTCCGTTCTTGTCGAGGCATTCAATGTCCTTGTCGAGAGTTGCGGTCATCTGGGCAAGCACCTGCGACTGCAGGGTGGCCATTGTGAGCGGGTGGCCCTCGTGCGCCAAGTCATGGGCTTCTGATACAGTGGCGGTCGCGGTACTGTTGCTGCTGCTGTTATGTGCTGCCCGGTGTAGCGCCACATTGGGACAGTTGTTGTCAAGGGCCAGTCCACGCACAAGACCACCCAGGCACGCCTGCGTGCAGTACGGCAGTGTGGGCAGCTCTACAATATAGGAACGGCGCATCGCTATTGGTGTCTCGGATGTCTTTGGCTCGGCTGCCGCGGCTGCTTCCATTAATTGGGTGGCTGCCCGTCTTCCACTTCCACTGGGCGGTGGTGGCCGTTCTGGTGAGCGTCCGCGCTTTCGGGATCCAGACGGCTGTGAGAGAGTTGGAGGGCCAGCACCTGCAGTACCCAAACCGCCACCACCGCCGCCGCCACCACCGCTGTGACGCCCAAGCAGTACAACTTGACCGTCAGTTGTTCGTTGCTTTCGATCCGGCCAGCGAGGTGCCCCATTTTACAGAGGCTTGTGATGTACGCCACAGCGGTTTCACTGGCGTTGCGGGCACCCACGTTCAGCTGTCGCCGCTCTTCTGCATCCTCGTTTTCTGGGACCGAAAGTCGAACGGAATGGTAGTAAAGCTCGCCAGGAGCGTCCTCAGGAACACGCAAAAGAACGAGACTATCCCCGGATGCGATGTAGCCATATTCACAGCCAGAAGTAATCATGTAGTGGTATACCTGGCAGAGCACCTGGGCCACCTGCAAATGGCCGGACATCCGGGCCGGGCTGGACTCGTCGGACAATGGCAGACGAATGGCTTCGGCAAAGAACTGGTCGCTGGACGGCGCTGACATGGCACGCTCCAGCATGTCCGCCTTGAACAAGTGGGGCGGCTTGTACTCTCCGACGGATATTATTGTCGACGCATCGTCATCCCCTTCCCTCAAGTATACCCATTGGTCAGGCATCAAGTCCTTGGACGGCGACTTACTGTGCGAAATCTGTCCCATCTGCCTGTAGGCGTCGCCCCGAAACTTGATCCTGCGAGCCGTGCCTTCCTGAGCAAGGGAGAGATATTTGGTCACAATCTTCGCAGCAGGCTTCTCAATTGCCAGATTGATAAAAATGCTGGCATCCGCTTCGTTGGCAATGACACCTTCGTCAATGATAATTTCGCGCAACCCTTCAATGGCAGCGTGTGAATTGAACAACGGTTGGTTACCCAAGCTGGCCTGGAGCAAGTTAAAGGATGCCGTATGTCTGTCCGTAAAATCGGTCCAGGGCAGCAGGGAATGCGGGTACATCTTGCCGGTGACGTCTGTCGCTATCCCACTCGCTGATTTCAATGAAGATCGTTCATAGGTAAATGCAGAGAAAACGCTTTCTTCCATGCATTGCAAAAACTCGAGAAATGGCAACTTTGCCTCGCGCGCCTCGGCTTGTTCTCGTTCCGCTCGATCTTCCGCTGCGCGCGCCTCAGCTTGTTCGCGTAGTGCTTGTTCTTGTTTGGCTCGCGCTACTGCTTGGTCTCGTTCCTCCCTCAGTAGCTCGATTTGCTCCTCAAGCGACAGATGGGAGGACGCCATGGCGACAGTTTTGCTGTGTAAAGGTTGGAGCCAGAACCAAGAGCCGTTGTCTTGTTACCAGTGTTGAGTATGATAAATGGGAGCAAAGCATGAAGTAGGTGATGGCAAGGACCTGGCACAAGAAGGGCTGATGAGGAAGATTTGATCTGTTAATGTTGACGTCAGGTGAACTACACATTGATGAAAAAGACGAAGATGAGAGAAAGGCTCGATCCATTTGTAGAAACGCGGGAAGTTGATAAAGTCCCACTTAAAGACTAACAACAAACAGGCACTGGATACATATAGGGTAAAGCTGTGCGCCGGTCCGTTTGTACGCGGACCACACTAATATCACATGACCAAAAATAGGTACATAGCAGTACTTTGGCAGTTCTTCGAACCGTCTTCGCGCGTTCAAACTTATAGCTACATCTGTGACACTTGATTAACGGTATCAATCGGTCACTAGTTGTCATGCAGCAGGCTTGGGAATTGAGCAACTATGATACAATGACTGTATGCTATTTAATGGAATGGGTAAGAGCTATGTGAATGTACAATCGCAAAGAAGTAGACAACCCTGGGCCGGTCTCACCTCCGGCTTACTATGAGTCGATAATGACGATGCTGTCGCCCACAGTACCCCCAGACTGCGTGACCGTTGAAAGAAATAAAAAGAGAAGAATGCTGTTCTGTTAAATAGACACTGGAACGAGATGAAAAAAGAAGAATGTTACCTCCCATTCGTTTTTAATGACAACAAGTTGATGCTTGAGTCCGCTAACACTGCCAAAGTACTTCTATGTACCTTATTTTTTGGTCATGTGATATTAGTGTGGCCCGCGTACAAAACGGACCGGCGCACAGCTTTGCCCTTTATTAACAAAGTTAGGATATCTCCTGTGTAGTTTGTGGTGTCGGAGTAGCGGGCCGCTTACTAAGCAAACATGACAAAACATTAGAAATCGATTTCGATTTCAAAGATTTTCGTAACATGTAGAAGCCAATTATATGCAAAGACGAAGCAAGTGACCACAAATATGAGAATGAACCCGTGAATATGAACCCGTGAGTACATGAAGCCGAAAGATCCAGAAGCAGATGACGTTGGGCCGCGTCTTCGTGTCAACGCCGAGCGCGAGTCCATACTCCATACTAACTCGTCCAAACTGGGAGATTACTCAGCCCACTCTGGTCTATCATTGCTGTCTTTGTTTTGAGGTGTAACGTATATTCTTAAAGGGAAATTCATCTCCTATTGTAAGGAGTATTTTATTTTCCAAAAAGTAAAATACCTTTCTCCGTAGATACTCCGGCAGTGCCGATACCTTTTCTTCGGCTACAGTGTGCGCTGACCAACCTGATCTCGACGACCTGCAAACTCACGACAGCATTGATTCTAAAAAAAATACCTTTTGTCAACATGAAGTGGCATCGCAACCCCTTTTTCCACACGGCCGTGCTGCCGCCATCCGTGGCTCCGTCCACCATGGCTTCGGCCCGGCCGTCGGCTGACATTGACGCGGCCACTGCGGCAGCTTTCCGTGCGGCGGCTGCACGGACCTCTGCACGGCCGTCTACCGATGCCCAACGACAATCGCTGCAGATCCAGCCGCCGCAGATCGTCACCGAGTCGCCAGAGGACGCAGAAATCGCCGAGGCCAAGGCCGATTCGCCGCCGTACGCGACGTCACCACGGTCGCCGTCGGCACAGCGCGTATCCTTTCAGGAGCCGCGCGCGTCGCTGCAGCTGTCGGCGGGCGCGCGGTCGCCGGCGCCGTCCCATCTCAACCTGCACCAGCAGCAGCAGCGCGCGTCGTTGCAGCTGCCGCGCCGGCAGGGCAGTCAGCACAGCACGGCGACGACGGTGGCATCAAATACACAAAATCCGCAAAATACGCCCGACGGTATTTTGGCCGAGGCCGCTAAGCGCGTGGTCCAGGGCGGTCCAGGGCGGCGGCGGCGCTCGAAAAAGGTGCCGAAGCTGACCATTTGCGAGCCGAGCGACCACCTGACGCCGTACCAGACCTTTTACATTTTTGGCATTGACGGTCTGGGCGCGTTTGTGCTCTCGGGCGGCATCAACTTTGCCATTGGCTATGCCATGTACAAAACCATCAACACGGACAACAGCCCGATCCGCCTGTTCCAGTTCCCCAACACGCTGTGCGGCGACGCCGCCCTGACCATTTTCATCCAGGTCGTCATGACCTGGTTTATTGAGCTCGTGCTCGTGAACCGCGACCTGCGCTCCGGTCATATTCAGCCCATTGGCTTTATCCGGGAGCCGTCCAGCGCCGCCGTGCGCTGGTTTCTACTGCTGGATCGGCGTCCTGTCAAGACCGAGGCCAACACACCGACTGGCGGCGACGCGCGCGTCCAAGAAAGAGACGCTGATAGCGGCGACACGCTCGTCGAGTACGAACCCGGCTCGTGGAAACACTGGGCCGCCTTTCTCGTGTCGCAGCTCGTGCGCGCTCTTGTCATTGGCGTGCTCATGTTCATGGTCATGTGGCCGCCGACCATTGGCATTTTGACAGCCCTCGGCGACAAGCGCGGCGGCGACTGGTGGTACGACGGCTCGTCGTGGGCGCCGCCGCTGTTCAAACTCGTCTACGGCGGCGTGCTGGCCGCGCTGACGACGCCGCCGTTTGCGGCGTTCTGGCTCGTGCGCTGCGGCTGGGCCCTGCAGGCCAATGAGCGGCACCTCGAAGCCGCGGCGGCGGCGCCGTCTGTCTAGTGTCGGTGTCGGTAGACGTCGGCGACGTGCATGCTTGCTTCCCTTCTTTCTCTTTTCTGCGTTCGTCTCTGCATGTACAATGATACCCCTTCTGAGCCTGCGAGAGTCATTATTGCCATCATTGTTTTATATCTTTTTAATACCTTTCTAGACTTTATAATTTAATAGCATGCTTGCCGATCAAGACATTTCAACAGTTTCTGGATGTTTTACAGTAACAAATAAATGACTCTATGATAAGTAGATATGATAAGTAGATAAAGACAAATCGCACATGGTATCTCTGTTGAAAGATGACCCTTACAAGGCAATGGAATGAAATGCAGTTCGCCGAATGCTCCCAGAAAAAATACATAATACAGCCCGACACCCGAGGTAAGCAACGACGTTAAGTGTTGCCCTGCCGGGCCCTGCCGGGCCCTGCCGGTCACGTCTAGAAAAGACCGTCAATCTCGCCCGTCTCGACATCGACGTCGACATTGAGGTAGCCAGGAGCCGTCGGCAGACCGGGGATCGTCTGGATATCGGCCGCCAGCGCATACAGGTAGCCCGCACCCGCCGCCATGCGCACATCCCGGATCGGCACCGTAAAGCCCGTCGGCGCGCCCTTGAGATCGGGGTCGTGCGACAGCGAGTACTGCGTCTTGGCCACGCAGATCGGCAGGTTGGCAAAGCCCTGGCGCGTGTACGTGTCCACCTTGCGCTGCGCCAGCTCGCTAAACTCGACGGCCGCCGCGCCGTACATCTCGCGCGCAATCGTCTCGATGCGCTCCTGCACGCTGCCGCCCTCGAGGCTGTACAGCAGCTTAAAGTTCTTGGGCTTCTCGCTCGCCGCAATCACGCCCTGCGCCAGATCAATCGCGCCCTTGCCGCCCTCGGCCCAGTGGTTCGACAGGATCGCATCCTCGGCGCCCGCCGCAATCGCCTCCTCGCGGATCACATTCACCTCCGCGTCCGTGTCCGACGTAAACTTGTTAATGGCAACCACCACCGGCACGCCGTACGTCCGCGCGTTCTCAATGTGCTTGCGCAGATTGACACATCCCTTGCGCAGCACCTCCACGTTCTCCTCCCGGTACACGGCGTGCAGCGGCGCGCCCGGCGAAATCGGCGGGCCGCCGCCGTGCACCTTGAGAGCGCGCACCGTCGCCACCACAACGACAACATCCGGCACAAGACCCGACGTGCGGCACTTGATGTTAAAGAACCGCTCGCCGCCCATGGTAAAGTCGAATCCGGCCTCGGTCACGACGAATCCAGCCTTGGCAGCCGCATCCTCGTCCGGCTCCGTACCCGCCAGCTTCAGCGCCAGCTTGTCCGCCAGAACCGAGCTGTTGCCGATGCTAATGTTGGCAAAGGGACCCGCGTGCACAAACACCGGCGTACCCTCGAGCGTCTGCATCAGGTTGGGCTTGATGGCATCGCACATCAGCGCCGTCAGCGCGCCACCCGCACCAATGTCGTCACACGTCACCGGGTCACCGCCGCGCGACGTCGCAACCACCATGCGGCCCAGACGCTCGCGCATGTCCGACAGGCTGTTATTGAGCGCCAGGATGGCCATGCACTCCGAAGCCACAGAAATATCAAAACCAGTCTCGCGCGTCTGGCCCTTCTCCGTCGGCGCAGTGCCGATCGTGATGCCGCGCAGGTGGCGGTCGTTCACGTCCAGCACACGTCTCCACGTAATCGTCTCCGGGTCAATGTCGAGACGCGCAAACTTGGTAATTTCCTCGGGCGTCAGCTCGTTGGGGTCCGTCTTGTCGATGCCCAGCTTCTTGAGGCGCCGGAACATGACCGGCGCAAAGGCGCGCTTGCCACCCTTGGCCGGCACAAGGCGCTTGTACAGAGGTCCGTCCTTTTGCGTGTTCTCGTGAAAGATGCGCGTGTCAATGGCCGCTGCCAGCAGGTTGTTGGCCGCTGTGATGGCGTGGATGTCGCCCGTCAAGTGCAGGTTGAACTCGTCCATGGGAATGACCTGGCTGTAACCACCGCCAGCCGCACCGCCCTTGATACCAAATGTCGGTCCCTGGCTGGGCTGGCGCACGTTGGCAAACGTCACACGATCGAGGTGGGCTCCCAGAGCTTGCGCCAGTCCCATCGTGGTCGTGGACTTGCCCTCGCCCAGAGGCGTCGGGGTGATGCCCGTCACGACAACGTAGCGGCCGTTCTTGCGGTGGGCAAGACGGTCCAGCACAGACAGGTCGATCTTGGCCTTGTAGGCACCGTACGGCTCAACTTCGGCAGCGGTAAGGCCAATCTCGGCGGCGAGGCGCGTGATCTGCTTGGGGCGCTGCGAGCGCGACACGGCAATGTCCGAGGGCACCGGCTCTTGCAGCTTAAGCGGGAGGGGCACAATGTGGCGGTTCTTGAGCTTCTCAAAGTAGTTGGTCGTGGCCTCGACAACGTTCTGCATCAGCATGGCCACGGTCATGGGGCCGACACCGCCAGGCACGGGGGTGATGTGGGATGCGACCTCGCTGGCGCTGGCGAAGTCGACATCGCCGACCATGCGCGAGCCCGACTTCTTGGTGGCGTCGTCGATGAAGTTAGTACCGACATCAATGACAACAGCGCCAGGCTTGAGCCAGTCGCCCTTGATCATCTCGGGCTGGCCAATGGCAGCGACAAGTACATCCGCCTGCTTGATGTGGTCCGCGAGGCCAACGGTCTGCGAGTGGCATGTGGTCACAGTCGCGTTGGCGTGGCGCAGCAGGTAGGACACGGGGTTGCCGACAATGTCGCTACGGCCGACAACGACGGCGTGCTTGCCCTTAAGGTCAATGCCGGTCTCGGCCAGCAGGGCCATGATGCCCTTGGGAGTGCAAGGGATGAACGAGGGGCGGCCGCCACGCTTGGCAAGCTCGCCAATGTTGTTGGTGCCGAAGCCGTCAACATCCTTCTCTTCGGCAACGGCCGAGGTGACGGTGTACTCGGACAGGGTCTTGGGGAGGGGCAGCTGCAGCAGGACACCGTGCACGCTGGGGTCGTTGTTAAGGGTGTAGATGTGGTCGAGCAGCTCGGACTCGGAGATGGACTCGGGCAAGTGGATGCGCTCGCACAGGATGCCGGCCTAGATGTGAAGGATGTGTTAGCATGTGAACAGCGGGGTAGTTGGAGGTATCGTGAGCACTGTTGACATACCTCACTGGCGGCCTTGAGCTTCATGCGAACATAGGTAGCTGTTGTGCGTTAGACAAAGTATGGAAGACAGAACGAGCATGAGATCAGGTAGTCAATCGAGATCGGGGAAATCATACACGAATCAGAGCGCTCGGCAACTAGGAAAAGAGTTAGCAAGATGAGCGTAGAGAATCAACGTCGAATGGTGCGCACCCTGGATAATCTTGAGACACGGCTTAAAGTACGGGTTGGTCTTTTGCTTCTCCTCAATGTCGGCGCGCAGAGATGCACGGATCTTTTGGGCCAGTGCCGTGCCGTCGATCTTGGCGGCGACCATGTTGGCAGAGGAGGAGGGGGAGGAGGAGGAAGAAAAGAGGCGTGCGTGAGTGCGTAGAGAAGCGGCAGAGCGCGATGCAAAACTATCAAAAAGATGTCTAGAACAAAGTCTAGAGGGGAAAGCCAAAGGGGACGTCGAGGAAGAAGACGAAGAAGAGGGCGAAAATGAAGGCGGGGTGGTTGTGCTGGGGTTGTACCGGCTCTCAAAAGTCAGTAGATACGCGCGGGGGAAAACAGCTGCGTCTTGAAGCTGATAAGACTGATTTGGGGCCTGCTGCGATCGGCTTGGGTTGCAAGAATCCTGGAGCGAGGCCTGCGAGTGGCGGCTTAAATCGGGTCTGGCGATGGACGCTACGGACCGGGCACTGATAGCTGGGTAGGAGGCGTAGGAAGTGTAGGAAAGGCGAGATGCTACAGGTTTGCGAAGGTTCAGGAAGGGTGGCATTGCTTGGTGATTAAGACGGCCGCTCTTCGTGTTGAAGATATAGAAGAAGAGGAAAAGACGTTTACAGGAAGGCCGATGACGACCCGAGATACTGGATTAGGTAAGTTTGCCATATCGAGAGTTCCAAGAAGGAGCGAATCACTGCGGGCCATTACTCTTTTTTACCCAAATAGGCAGTTCGGTAGAAAATTTTACTTACAGCTATCGAGATAGGATTTTACAGTGGTTTTGTAAGTGCATTCGGCTTAGGCATTGGCGAATGGCATTAAATGCACTTATGTCGCATAGTCAGGCGATGGTGATCAGCTTGGCAAGAGGAGTGGTTTCTTGTTTTATTGAAGTACAGACTCAGTGCCAGTCTCACACTCTTAATAGACTCTCCCCGCAAAGCAACGGCACACCATGGGACAAGAGATGAGCTCCACCATCAAGGAAGCCAGCTAATGATCGTCTTTGAAAACGAGCAATGTCAAGACTTTGCTAGTTCCAAGTGCAAGATGATAGCGACTAGCTCAAAGAAAGACAGTCCGCTGACTAGTCACGAGCTGTGCTTCACGTGACATTAAGTGTGACCTCCTTAGTCAGAGGCAAATTTGGCCAAAAAAGATTCGGCGCACAAAGCCCCACCAATGAGACTGCATACCTCTAGCATTGTGAGAGGTAAAAAAAGACATTATTGTCAAATCCGGCATCGATGCTCAACCTCGCACTATCCACATCCCCCTCACCACTGCAAATTCGGGCCAGCACACCGCCATCGCCATCTTTTACGACTTACACGACGTCAAACTTTTTTTCTCAAAACTCCGAAACACCCTAATCCATCACCATGCGCCCTATTTTGCTCTCTGGGCACGAGCGTGCTCTCACGCAGGTCAAGTAAGCAAGCTCGAAGTGAAATTTCTGCAGGAGACAGCGCCAGAGCTCGACGACGGCATGGATGACCAGCGAGGCGACAACCGACGAGGACACATATGACGACAGCGACGACGGCACAAGCTCGACAATGAACGGCGGCTGTCGATATGGAATATGGCGGAGCGGGGCATTTCAGGGTCGAGAGGACAGGAGGGGAAGAATGCGGACGCGGCAGTGCACGCGCACAGCGGACGCGACATCGACACGACATAGACACCGACTTCGACATCGACATTGACACCGACATGACTATGCACACGCCACACACCCAACGCTGGACGCCTATTCTGTGCCGACGCTGGACCCATGCTGTGCCGACTCTGGACACTGCACACTACACGCACGATATATACTAACCCCACAGATACAACTATGACGGCGATCTGATCTTCTCGGTGTCCAAGGATCAGCACATCTGCGCCTGGTACGCACACAACGGCGAGCGTTTCGGCACATACCAGGGCCACCAGGGTGCGATCTGGACGGTGGATGTTGACCCGACGACGACGATTCTGGCGTCGGGCTCTGCGGACAACACGATCCGGCTGTGGGATGCGATGCAGGGCAAGCTGCTGAAGACGTGGGAGTTTCCGACGGCGGTGAAGCGCGTTGAGTTCAACGAGGACGCCACGCAGCTGCTGGGCGTGACGGAGAAGCGCATGGGCCACGAGGGCACGATTGTGGTGCTGGACGTCAAGGTGGACGTGGAGGCCGAGCAGTCGGACGAGCGCGTGATGACGATTGTGTGCGACGAGAGCAAGGCGACGGTGGCGGGCTGGAGCTACCTGTCCAAGTACATTATTGCGGGCCACGAGGACGGCAGCATTTCACAATACGACGGCAAGACGGGCGAGCTGATTTACAATGTGTCTGTGCACGAGCTGGGCCAGCCGGTGACGGATCTGCAGTGGTCGGCGGACCGGACATACTTTATCACGGCGTCCAAGGACAAGTCGTCGCGGCTCATGTCGGCGCGCGACCTGTCGGTGCTCAAGTCGTACACGGCGGACACGCCGCTGAACAGCGCGTGCATAACGCGCAAGAAGGACTTTGTCATTCTGGGCGGTGGCCAGGCGGCCATGGAGGTGACGCAGACGGCGGCGCGCCAGGGCAAATTCGAGGCGCGCTTCTACCACAAGATTTTCGAGGACGAGATTGGTCGTGTGCGTGGCCACTTTGGTCCGCTGAACACGGTCGCCGTCGACCCCACGGGCAAGGGCTACGCCAGCGGTGGTGAGGACGGCTACGTCCGTGTGCACCACTTTGACAAGGGCTACTTTGACTTTATGTACGAGGTTGAGCGGGAGAAGGCCAACAAGCTTGCTCTGCAGCAATAGGTGTTTTCTCTTCGTTTCTTGCCTCTACCCCTTCTCTTTTATTTTTTTTTTCCCAGAGACGGGTACGGGCTCCCGTTGATTTCCTTTCTCTGCATTATTGCTTGTCACGAAAAAAAGTGGTTGGTCGAATGTTTGTAGGCGTTTGGCCATGCAGCATTCTCGGCGTTTTCCGGTTCTGATTTTTGCGGCCAGGTTCATCTAGAGATTCTAGAGATTCTAAGATTCAAAGATGTAAAAGATTCAAATAGTTCTGATGAATGTTCTGTGTGTGTATTTAGTCAACTACAAAGCAGCATTGGATTAACTTGATGAGTCATCTGAATCATCAGTCGTGCTTAAGACCGTCTCTCAGGGAACCTCCCTGCTTCGAGCTTTCATTGCCAACGAATCAGCCGGGCCGCAAACAATTCCATGGGTGCCGAGTGGCTCGCATTCAAGGAAGCAGTGATGGAGCAACGTGACCACACCTCGTTCATCAATTCAGTTCAGTTATCTATCAAAGTGCGCACAGTGGCTGTGTCAGCCTGTGTGCACTACACCTCGTTCATCTCCTCAAATTGTGTTGGCATATTGTCACGTGCAAATCAATCCCCACAATCATACTACGGCGCTCGCCGACAACGCCACTGTCGCTATCCATCATGCCACTTGGGCCCAGCAGCGAGTGACAGTGGAGCCACCAGGGCCGGACAGGGCTCTGCGTGGTGCCACCAACAGCGAATACGCCGTGGTTTATTACGCTTACTTTGACGTACTTTGGCGTACTTTGGTCTCCTACATTTCCCTTGATCTCGCGTTTCCAGCGTCGAGTGGCATGATCCGAGGGCGGCTGAGTGAGAAATCATATGGCCGCCCTTGCGGTTCAGCCCATGCGTGCCGTCATGATCGTGCAGATCGTATTTGATTAAACTGGCAGAGAGACAAAAAAAGACAAAAGAACTCGGGACGGATCTGGACCTGGTACGACATTCGACGTATGACTGATGCAGCGATGACAGATGACAGATGCCGGTATTCTCCATGATGACGATGAGTAAAGTCTATGCGGAGGATCTAGAAATATCGGATTCGATGAGTCTCATCTATATATTTAAAGAGGTGTCCTGTCGTACAGATCTTGTTCAACTCATCTCACATCACAACACAACACAAGATCAGATCTAATCTACTCTACATCTTTACATCAACATCTACATCTCTACTCACTCAGTCACTACTTGACTCTCTACTCTATCTACCTACCTACCTACCTACCAACCAACCAACTACCACCACCACCACCACCACCACCACCAAAATGTCTCCTATCATCGCTCGTGCCGCTGCCCGCAACTTTGCCGCCCGCAACATGGGCAGCCGCCAGTTCTCGGTCGTGGCGTCTCTCCGCAGCTTTGCGCGGTCCTTTGAGCCCCATGTGTTCCAGCGTCTGCCGCAGACGGCCAAGCCCCAGGCTCCCGACTATGGCCGCCTCGTCAAGCGGACCAGCACAACTCTGGTGCTGTACGTGCCGGCTGCCCTGGCCATTCTCGGCTGGCCCACACTCGCCCAGCTGTCTGTTGACGGCCACATGCACTAAGAGGGATGCCTAGCATCCTCTGTCTATTCTTTACTTTACACTTTCTTTTGTCTTTGATATCATTTGGCGGCGTTTCTTGTACATATTTACACAGCAGTTTTGATTTTTGTCGACTGTTGTCTTGGTCCTTGGTGTTATAGACTTAATCAACACAATAATCATAAAAAGTGCTGGTGATTAATTGATTCTTGTTCAACGTTCAAAGTATGGTGATGATTGATAGTTTTGATAGGTGCTGATGATAGACATCAATTAAGAACAAACGCCACAGCACCGCCACATCCGCCACATCAACCACATCAACCACACAACCACACAACCACATCACTGTAAATGCCCCACTAACCCAATCCAGACTAGCACAAGGCACGCCCCTTGTGCGGTGTCGCGCGTCTGCTGGGGAGAGCTCTCCTTTTGAGTTAATATGCCCAATGTACCACGATATCAAAAAAGACGATATCAACCAAACCCGGACGGCCTCATACCTCCACTGTGACGACAGCAGCGACAACAGCAGCGACAGCGACAGCACATTGTAAAGCGGAGCACTTTTTTTCTTCTTCTTTTTTTGCATTATACTTCTTGATACCACAAAGTTTGTGTCTTTGTGTGCTGGACGGCCCCTCTTGGCGACGACGACGACGACGACTCGACAGCACTCTGACCACTCTGACCAGCTCCGACAGACAATGCACCTCCGCCGCACGGCTGACCGGTAAACTTTGTTTTTATTCTTACGACGGGTAGATTACCCGATATTGGTGGACACATCCGGCTCTTGCTATCAGCGTCGCCGACACCGCCACATTGGTCCGCACGACACACATTGGTTGAGCTACCACGACACCACACATTGGTTGATCTTAAACTTTAATTGACACCACCACACAACACACCACCACCACCATGGCGGACACTCTTCACAACATCCCCATGGTCATTGACAATGGCTCAGGGACGATCCGCGCGGGGTTTGCGGGCGAGGACCTGCCCAAGTGCTACTTCCCGTCGTTTGTCGGACGGCCGAAGCATCTGCGGGTGCTGGCGGGCGCGCTCGAGGGCGACTGGTTTGTAGGGCCGCGAGCCGCGTCGGACCTGCGCGGGCTGCTCAAGATCAAGTACCCGCTGGAGCACGGCATTGTGACGGACTGGGACGACATGGAGAAGATCTGGGCGTATATTTACGACGAGGGCCTCAAGGTGCTGAGCGAGGAGCACCCGGTGCTGCTGACGGAGCCGCCGCTGAACCCGCGCAGCAACCGCGACACGGCGGCGCAGATTCTGTTTGAGACCTTTAATGTGCCGGCGCTGTACACGTCGATCCAGGCGGTGCTGTCGCTGTACGCGAGCGGCCGCACGACGGGCATTGTGCTGGACGCGGGCGACGGCGTGAGCCACGCGGTGCCGGTGTACGAGGGGTTCGCCATTACCAACTCCATTCAGCGCATCGACGTGGCCGGCCGCGATGTGACAGAGTACCTGCAGACGCTGCTGCGGAAAACGGGCTATGTCTTCCACACGAGCGCCGAAAAAGAAGTGGTGCGGCACATTAAGGAGGCCACAAGCTACATTGCCGTGGACCCGCGGAAAGAAGAAAAGGAGTACATGTCGGCCAAGCCGGACCCGAAAAAGATGGCCGAGTTTGTGCTGCCCGACGGCAACAAGCTCAAGATTGGCGCGGAGCGGTTCCGGGCGCCGGAAATCCTATTTGACCCGGAGATCATTGGGCTCGAGTACCCGGGCGTGCACCAGATGGTGGTGGACGCCATTGGGCGCACGGACCTGGACCTGCGCAAGTCGCTCTATGCCAACATTGTGCTCTCGGGCGGCACGACGCTGACCAAGGGCTTTGGCGACCGGCTGCTGTACGAGACGCGGCGCATTGCCGTCAAGGACATGCGCATCAAGATCTTTGCGCCGCCCGAGCGCAAATACACAACATGGATCGGCGGCAGCATTCTCGCCGGTCTCAGCACATTCCGCAAGGTGGGTACAACAGACTTCTCAAGTTTATGGACACTGCTAACATGACAGATGTGGGTGAGCATTGACGACTGGCACGAGAACCCCGACATTATCCATACAAAGTTTACATGAGCGGCACGGGTGCTTGTTGTATCGGTGCTTGTTGCATCGTTGCCTGTTACTTGCTATCGCCATCTCCATTGTTCATATCCCTCTTATCTATTCACATAAGCACATAACACATAAACACAGACAGGGGATACACGTCATGCAATCAGGTAGACACGAACCGAGCGAGACCGGCTGGCAGACGGAGGGATCATGATACCCTTTTGGCTTCTATTACGAGGGGGCAATACATGTTGATTGCAATGTTGTATGGTGCTATGTGATTATTGACTGTTATGTAATGAAGTGTGATGATGTGTATATTAAGAATATGTCCTCCTGGAGTATGCCGCGGTATGTACAGAAAGGCTATGGGTATAGAACGCCAGCTAAAATCAAAAGTAAAGAAAGTGCAGGGAGACGTCTGCTCGTATCGGCGGTAGAAATCAAAAGTCAAGAAAGTGCAGTCTACTGCCTCACATCGACGCGTCCGACGCATCACTCCCCTTGCGTCCTAGCTTCCGCAGCGACCGCACAATCTTGTCCGCCGTCGACACGTGCCCGGCCGGTGTGCCCGCCATAGGGTTGATATCGGCGTGCGTCCTGTAGACATTGCCGGCGCCGCCGCGGCCGACGTGGCCGGCCGATGTGGCGCGTGCGGCAGCGGCGACATAGGCGTACTCGTCGTCGAGGGACAGGCTGCGGCGCTCCGAGGCCGGGCAGGCGTTGCCGGCGCCACCGCGGCCGGCGTAGAAGCGGGTAGTGGAGGAAGCAGACGAGGCCGCCGAGGAGGAGGTGCGGCTGACGGAGCTGGTCAGGGGCGTGGGCAGACCGGCGGCGGGAGTGATGTAGGAGGGGGCACGAAAGGTGTTGCCGGCACCGCCGCGGCCGGAGTGGATGTAGGCGTTTGCCTGGACGGTAGGGTGAGGTTCCGAGATGGTGAGCATTTTGGTGGGGGTGGGTTATTTGAGTATGAGTGAGAGAGTAGAGATGCTTGATGTGTTGTGATGATGCTCAGTCTGAGAAAAGAAGCTGTTGAGAGGTGTTGATCAAACTGACAAAAGACAAGAGACAAGAGACGAGGAGAGGAGATGGCTTATTATAGTCACTGTCGGACAACTCGTCCGCAGTCACGATGACAAACAGTCATTCTGACCCAGAGAAAAGAAAAGAAAAAGAAAGAAGAAAAAAAAAGAAAGAAAAAAAGAAAAGCTTTCGGTCACCCGTCACCAAGGGGCGTGCAAGTACGAGGCAACCATTATAAATCATTTATTTGCTTACAAGTTTAAACCTTCAAATACCGACTCCAATACCAACGAGACGAAGATGCCAGAATTCCGGGGTAGGGCGTGCCAGGGCCAGGGGGCGTGCCATCCCTGACCAAAATAGACCAATAGACCAATTGAGCCGCTGCTTGTGTGAATGGCGAATGGCGAATGGCATGTGGAATGGCGACAAGGCCAGGCGAATTCCGTCTTTTAAAGAATTCTAGCTGAAAAAGAAAAATCAGTAGAAAAGTTTGAAAGTATGGGGTAATGAAAACGTGGTAGCGGTACCTGAAATGAGTGTACTCTAGGGCTCTCTCAAAAGTACAGGTACTCGCACCTGCCATGTGACGCCTGTCACAGATGCCGTTACGAAATGGCGGCTGGTTAGTGTATCACGCGGCCCATTGACACGACGAGGACGGCTGGTTTGATTTCTCGTACCTAATTGTTAGTCATGGATTCGCTCAAGTGTGCCTGCCCGAGGAGGACTCTGCCCTACATTCTTGGGTGGCCAATAAGTTATTTGTCGGGGAGGAGGACTCTGCACCTATGCTTACATTCTTGGTGACCAATCAATTATTAGTCATGGATTCGCCAAGCTGCCCGCGTAGAGCCCTTGCACCAACTCCTGGTCAGTGTGACGTCCTCCTAGCCATTGCACCATTCTCCTCTTTACTCCCTGCCTCTATTTGTCTTGCTTTACGTACTCGATTGCACCTGTTGTATGTTGCATCTTGGCTCTCACTCAAAATGCATCTCCTCTTTGTCAGGGTTCCCCTCCTCGCGTAAACGTACTCTAAACGACAAGTCACAATGTTACGGCCGAGCACGACAGCGCTTCCCCGCGGAGGGTCATATATTTTAAGAAAAAGAAACTATTCACGAGGTGATGTGCAAAAGGCAAGCGTCTCTGAATGTAAAAGTAAATATTAGTCAACTTCACCAGAGAGGCAGCTGACCGTAGCAGGTGACCGGCGGCCCCTGACAGGCCGCACGCGTAGACGTCTCCATAAGACCTGTAAATCTGCACTAAAACCGGGCGAGTGACCTGAAAATTCTGTTCCTGCGGCGAGCTGGAATGCGCAGCAGGGAGGTCGCCCCTCTATCTATCCCCTAAATCCTACTCCGTAGACCCTAAACCTGTGGTGCTATGCAGTATAGGGCATCTCGTGCCGTGGCCTGAACCCCGAATCTGCAGTGGATTTGAGTTTCGTTTTCTACTGCAAATTCGATGAAGCATCGTCGGCGATGTTGATATTTTACCTCTAGTTGAACACCGTTTGTCCACCTCGTTGACGCGTGCACTGCAAGGTTTTAAAACTATCTACCTGCGGCCCTTTACCTAATAGCAACATAGTGAGAATTCAAATGTTAAGTGCAGCACGATCATGGCACTTGTCAGACCAGACATCACCTCCATCACACAACGCGTCACACTATCGGGGACACCGGACGAGAATATATGGCATGAACCTCTCTCAACTATCTAACTAACGCTGGTTGGCTTTTCCTGGAGCTGCTGGTATTAAACAAGACAAAGCAACACCCCTACATGACAAATAAAAGAAAACAAAAGAGGTAAAGAAACAAAATCATAAATCAACAGCGCTGGGTAGATCGTCTCAGTCGTCATAGCAGTCGAGCCCGCAGTTATTAAATATAAACAGAATAAATCAAACAAGATCAGAAGTAAATCATAAAATCAAAACTCTTCTTCCCAGACTAAAATGTCTCCGTGTCTTGCGACGCAACAGTGCCAAACGTGTCTAGCCAGTTAGTCAAGAGTCCGTGTAAATGTGTGAATACCATCTCAAACTTCAAACTCACCTCGCTTGCGTCTGCTCTCGCTCGACGGCTCCTCTTCCTTGTACTTGCGCCCGCTGCGCTCACTTCTCGGCGTCATCACCCGCGGTCCGCTCGGCCGCCGCGCCGGCGCTCCTCCACTCAGCGCGCTGCTGAGGTTGCGGTTCTCCACCCGCGGGCTGCCCGTGTAGCTTGTCGCCACAAGGTTCGACCCGAACCCGCCATCCGTTGTCTGGTACTGCAGAGGACTCGACTTCATCCCCTCCGTCACCTTGCCCGGCCGCGGCGGCGTCTGCTGCTGACCTGCCAGCGGCTCCTTGGGCGGCCGCGGCGGCGCGTTCGAGTCCCAGTACTGCTGCGACTCCGCCGCTGCTGCATTCGACCCAGAGTTGTCACTGTACCGGTTGGCGTTCTGCCCAGGGAACCGGTTCAGCGACGTCGCAGAGCCTGCCCAGTCCGCCGACCGTGGGCTCATCGGCGAGTCAAAATCCTCTGCTCTCGACTCCAGCGCCGCCTTCAGCGGCTGGCCCGACCGGGGCTGCGGGTGCTGCAGGTTCAGCGAGTCCCGGTGTGCCCGGTACTTGGGATCCTCCGGCGTCATGTATGTCTTGGGGTTGGGCGGCAAAAGGTCCGTGCTGTCTAGGGGAATGAAGCTGCGCTGCTGCGCCTGCGGTGTCTGCTGCTGCTGCTGCTGCCGCTGCTGCCGCTGCTGCCGCTCCGGGGACGGTGATGCCGAGTTCATGTACTTGCCGTCGTGGTACAGGTCGCCTTCCGAGAAGCCTGAATGCAGCTTGTCGTCTGCGTTTGCATCGTATCCGTCAAACGCCGCAAGGTCCGTTCCCGACCGCGATGCGCCACTGTGGAACCCAAGATCGTCGTGGTCCTTCTTCGAGTCACGGCTGTTGCGGAAAAGCTTGTTCATGCTCGATGTTGTTGTCTCCGACCATCTCGAGATCTTGGGCAACAGCCCCGTAGACCCGCTCGACTTGTGCTTCTTGGCCTTGTCTGTCCGCGGCGTGTCGCCGCTGCTCTGTGGCGTGTGCTGCGCTTGCTGATTGTGCACGTGCAGCTGCTGCTGCGACGGCTGCTGCTGCTGCCGCAGCCGTTCGGGTGTCCCAAGCAGAGCACTGCTCATCTGCGGGATGGATGCATCGCTAAACTGCACGTTGCCAGATGCATCCCGTGCACTCAGACGGCCGGGCGTGCCCCTGCCGTCGCCTGTCATGCTTTTGCGCTCGTACTCCATCTCGTCCTCGTTGCCTTCAGGCACAGTGCTGATTCGGTTGTCCGAGTACTTGCGCGATTGCGCCGCCGCGCCACGCGATGTCACCGACAGCAGGCCCGAGTGGCTCGCATGGCTGGCTGTCGACGTGCCTGCCTGACCCTCGGGCTCATAGCCCCGGTCGTGCTCGTATGACATCTGCGCCTCCATCATGCCATCGTACGGCGACGGTCCGGCCGTCACGCTCCTACCACCAGGCAGCGGGCCCGTCGTCGACTGCTCCTTCAGCACGTCAACCTGCGTAAGCAGCTGATTCAGCATGTCTTCGATGCGAGTGAGATCATTGTTGCCCTTAGCATTGATGGACTTGAGTGCGCGCCGGAAGATGCTCTGCCGCTTCGTCGGCGTGTCATCCATATCGCCCTGCGCAATACTCGGGTGCAGAGACCGCGCTGCATTGCCTGGCAGCGGCCGAGGCCCGCCCAGGTGTGTCCGCACTGTCTTCTCAGTGCCATCGAGCACCTCTGTGATGATTGCGTCCTCGCTGTCCGCCAGCTTCTTCGAGAACTCCGTGTTGATGCTCTTTTCGTGATTCGCTAGCATCGTCTTGACATTCTCAAACGATGACCGCATCTCCGATGCCGCCCGCACAAGCGTCACCAGGATCTCAGTATCACGCGCCGTCCGCTGTGCATCGCGCACCATCAGGTGCTGCATCAGTGCAACAATGTCCTTGTTCTCGATCCGGTCGAGACCCGCACCCGTCGACGAGTCGTAAAGAGGCGTCTCCATCCCCTGAGACAATCCACTAAAGTGTCTCGTCTGGCTGACCGTGTAGAAGCCGTCGTCTTGGCCGTCCGCATACTCAACGCCCTTGCCCTTGTTGCCTGTTGTGTGGTCCGGTGACTTGCCAGGGCCCTGCGACATGTAGCCTTCGTCGTACCGCCCGCCAATCGGGCTTCTTGTTGTGTACTCAGGGCCTGCCGTGCCAAAGGCAGCGGCGGCGGCGGCGGCAGCAGCTGCTGCTGCTGCAGCATTGGGACCGTTGGGAGCGGACTTGCGGATGAGCGTCTCATTGACAATCGGGCTGGCGTCTTCAAAGGGGTTGGTGATCAGTGTGTCGCGCTTCCGTTCATCAGACGAACGCTGCCATTCCTCGTCCTGGCTGACTTGGCTGACTTGGCTGACTTGGCGGCTGTGTTGAGATGCGCCATGGTTCTTGTTGACCATGACAGGGCTGGCTAGACCGTCTGCCGGGGCGTCTGCACGATCAAAGCTCTGAACCGACCGGTTGTGCATGTCCTGTGTTGGCGTCCGGTTGCCGTCGCGCCAATCGTGCTCGGCATCCTCGTGGCGCGGATCGTGGCCCGCCACCAGAGATGGGTTGGTCTGCAGATCGTCCTCGGCATAGCCGTAGCCGATCTCGGGAAGAGGATCGTCCAAAAGCGGCAGGCCGCTAGCACCAAACTGCGGCTGGTGGTAGTCGTCGTTGTTCTCTGTGCTCTGGGTAGGGGTGGGTGTGACGGCCTCGGGACGGCGGCCGTTCATGGTGCGCTCCTTGAACGACTTGTTTCTCTGGACGCCCTCAGGCACCCACTCGTTGGCCGCGCTGCCCTCTGCAGCCTCGTGCTCAGCCTCCTGCTCCTCCTGGGAGCCGTATGGCTGCTGGTTGCGGTCTCGCGCAGCACGGATAGCCAAGCCGACAGCACGCGCAGTGATATCGGCGGCCTCAGAGGCTGTGGGTGACGGGCGGCGCACCTTGCGACCATAGCTGTCGATTTCGTATTCACCAGCAAACTCGGAGGGGTTGGTGGCTGTCGTCATGGGCGATGCAGCATTGATGTCGCGCGATTGCTGTGCTCCGCGCTTTTCGTGCTTTTCGTGATGCAGCTGGTCCTGGTGGTCCTGGTGATCAAAGTCGTGGTCATGCTGGTACTGATCGTTGTAGCTGTGCGTGCTGCGCTCGTCATAAGCACCTTGCCCGTATTCCTGGTCAAGCTCATGCTCGCGGTGGGATGCCTGGCTACGGTGAGATGCCTGGCTGCGGTAGGAAGCCTCGTCGCGGACAGACGGCTCGTAGCTGCGAACCGACTGCTTGCTCGGGGTCACGTGTCCGTCGGAGTGCTCCTCCTTCAGAGTGTCCATGCCACGGGTGCCCTGGCCGGAGTTGAAGCCGCCATTAACGCTAGAGCCACCATTCAGGGCGGAACCGTCGAGCATGGATCCATCAATCAGAGATGCAACGGCTGATTCAACACCGAAAGGCGCGTGCACAACACCACGGTTTGCGGCAACGTTTTCGCCTTGACGGACATCGCCATCGTCGGTCATGGTCGTCATCTCAGTCATCTCGGTCAACTGAGTGGGTGCCGGTCTGAAGTCAATGTCCGAGCTAAGGGCACTGAGGTCGTCACGGTGGTCCTCATACTCCCGGGCCGCAGCATTGCTGCGAAGGGAGCTCGGCGAGCCTACCATGGACTTTCTTGGAGATGACATGGACGGAGTGGCTGTCATGGCACCATCGCGGTCGCCCTCGGTGTAGCCAGACACACTTGGGATGGGGCTCAGGCCACGGTGCTCAGGCTGGTAAGGCACGTATTTGAGAGGCGCAGGCACGATCTGGTGGCCATATGCATCGTAGGTTTGGCCGGCATAATCACCGAGACCGTGGTAATCGTCGACGTACTCGTCCTCGCGGGCCTGGTCAAGGTAGTGCTCGGTGTAGTGCTGCTGGTCGTGCTCAACAATCGAGTCCTTATCATCATCCTCGTCGTCATAGATAGGCTCGTGGACCTGTGCGTTGGCAGGCAGAGCCTTGCGGGGAAGGGCTCTGAGATCACCGTGAGAGATGTTGGCATGCTGGACACCCAGAACTTGGAGAGAAGAAGTGGGCGCTGTCATCTTGGCCGTGGTGGGAGCCTCGGGCGCGGCAACGAGACCCAGGGCAGCCTCCTCAGTATCTGTCTCATGGATCTCCTCGCTCGCTGAACGGGGCCGCTCGCTGTCGGCCGACAGAATAGACGCTCTTGTCACGTCCGAGTTGATCTCGCTCATGAGCGGCATGGGCGGTCGGAGGAAGCCAGCTTCTGCATCTAGGCGCTGGAGACGGGCAGGATGGAGACCAAGCTCCGATTTGGTGGGATCATCCATGCCGCGCAGGGTGGCGGAATCTTCAAAGGAATGGACGGCAGCACTATGCGCGCCAGAGAGGTAGAGGTTTGGAGGAGACTGGACTGGATGTTGGGGCTGTTGTGTAAGCTCAGCATCAATATCTTTGCTGCGGGCTTCAGCACGACGGCGACGGCGCTGGTCGCGTGCTGTTGATGGCGAGGAATGATCGGCTGTTGTAGCGGCTGCCAAACCACCGAGTGCGGCCCCTGCAGCACCAGCCATGGCTGCATTTTGTGAAGGATCAGTGCTGCGCTTCGGCGTGTTGTCATCGATAACGAGAGGTACTGGTCCCGTCTCGTCGCCGGTATCTGATGCATATTCGATGGCGACAGGTGGTGGGTCTTGCACCTCATGGCGGCCTTCGCGGTCGCGGATCTCGTGCTTCACAATGGGTTCTTTGTCTGTTGATGTAAATGGTTCAGAAAACACTTTCTCGCTGGTACCGGACCGACGAAGGTCAGCAGCAAACTCGTCCCGCGAGGCGCTGGTGCCCATAGAGGCTATGGAATTGCGACGGTCACGAATGCTGTGTTCGCGGCGCAGTGCAGTGAGCTCCGGAAGAATGAGGCGGCGAATGGCATCTTCGACAGTCTCCAGAAGCTTGGGGTTGTTGATGGATGAAGCCTTGGATGCACCAGAGCGCACCGAGTACTGATCATAGGAGCGGTGGCTGGGCAGAGACATGATGCTGGACTCGATTGCGGACATTCCAGACTCGGTTTGGGCGTGACGGTGGCGGCTGGAGCGTGTATATGTGGGTGAGGCGACATCTTCACGGTCGGTGGGGTTCAGGCTTCTAGCCCGACTCCGGCTCGAGCGGTGTCTGGGCTCCCGGTCGCGTTCTTTCTCGCGGTTGCGGTCTCGTTCTCTGTCGCGGTCGAGATCTCTCATCGTGTCTCTCATTGTGCTAGCCTTTGACACGGCGCGGTCCCGGTCTCGGTCCCGGTCCCGGTCGCTAGCACGGCTTCTGCTAGTGACACGATGCCGCTCGACTGTAGTAGTGCTGGCGGCGACAGAAGCGGCTGCGGCTATGCTGCGAGCAGGACTAGTGCTACGCGGCGATTTTGAGCCGTCGAGGAAGCTGTCTGCTGGAATGACGGAGATCTCAGACCTTGTTTCACGAGTACTGCTAGCGGCGCCAGTGGGAATGAGCGGGCTAGTAGGGCGGCGCGGGCGGTTCCGGTGTTGACTTCCGCTGGCACCAGGGCCAGTGCTGCCACCACGGTCGATTTCGACGGTGATGGGGTGGTTGCGCGACACATTGGACTCTTCTGTTGCAGATGCATAAGAGTTGATGCTGTGACCATCTTCGCCATCATGACTAAAGGCGCTCAGAGCGCTGAGGGCACTGCCATCGAGATCGCGGACGGTGGATGAAGAAGGTTTCGTGGATGTTGCAGCGCGACGGCCGCCCGAGGCTTTGCGGCCGTGCGATGACGACGATTTTGGCTTTGAGATCATGATTTGGTCGTCTCTGCGGCTGTTGACGCGCACACGCACGCTTGGTTTCCGACTGCCTGTGCTTTCTGCGCCTGTGTTCTTGCCAATCTCAAAGTACTCGATGAGAAGGGAGGTCTGTGAGCGGTTGGCACTGTGGCCACGAGTTTTAAAGGTTACGGGTGTGCCGTCTTCGGGGATGGAGTAAGAGGATCGGTCGTCGCCGGCCAAGGACGCATCGGTATCTAGTTCTGTCGGGTCCGCGGCAGTGAGGACGGACTCGGACTCGGTTGGGGCTGGTAATGGAATCGATTTTTTCTTTTTGGCGTCACCACCCATCGTTTCTTTGGACACAAGCGGGAGAAGTCGGGTTGAGGAGTAGCTGTCGACCGAGAGGCGTGACTCCAAAGCCCGATGCTCAAGAGGTGGCAGTTGTTGCCTGGTGAAGCAACTATACTGCTACTCGAGGCCGTCAGGTGAGATATTAAAAAGGCACAGTCGACGGCGGGGGATGCAGAGCGAGTTGTGGGGATAGAAAGGATGGCGTGTTGCGAGGAGAGAGCGGTCGGGCGATGGGTGAGATGAAGGCTGAGGACGGCGAACTCCTGGTGCTTGCTGTGTGTGGCAAGACAGTGAATGATTGCCGATGCAGAGTCGGAGACAAAGCCTCGCTCAATCTGCCCACCGATGCAGAGGTTAGCAACGAAAAGGAATGAAAAGAGGATGAGCGGAAAAGAGCAAAAAGCAGAGAGCAGCGAGCAAAGGCAAAGCTAAGAGCAAAGAGGCGAGAGGAATTGGGTGACTCAAATCGGGCAGAAAATGCCAGCTCATGAGCAGGGACGTATTGGTAGTTGGCAGTGGAGCGCATATGCAAGAGGAAAACTTACGGACCAGTCACAGAAGCCGAGGAGTAGATAGTGGCTGCAAAAACCAGCCACCTGGGGGAATCGCTTGTTGGATGTTGCCGAAAGTGAGGCGAGGCAGATGATAGGAGACAGTACAACCACAGACCGCTGGTGGAGTGATGATACAGTTGGCCGGGCGAAGCTGGCGGCAAGATGACGGTGAAGATGATGCAGAAGAGGAGGGGAAGAAGGGGGGGGGAGAAAAGAAGAGGAGAGAGAAGGCGGAAAAGAGGAGGCTGATGCAGGTGGGAGGGTCCCTGGTGCGTGGGCCAGCGGCGAGGGACAGAGTCGTACTGGATTTCAAGCTGATAGCAGAGGATTTGCGAGCTAGGATGCGAGATACGGAGTGTATTTTATGTTGCTTTGCGGCGATACTCTGTATGTGTATGCTTAGAATGCTGCGACGCTGAGTGATGGATAAGGCGAGAGAGCGCAAGAGGTATTATTCCGTAGTGGATGTATGCAGGGTGCGCTGACAGGGGACGCTGTATGCTTATGCTTATGTGCTGTATGTACGCTGTAAGCATATGTATCGCAGTATTGTAGTGGCGAAAGTGAGGGTGTTGGGAATGTGTAGATGTCAAAAAGAGCGGATGTGAATGGAAAGGGAAGAGGTAGAAAGAGGTAGGTACGGGTACAGAGAAGGAAGGAACAAAGGACAGGGAAAACACAAGGAGGAAGGAGGTAGGAAGCAGAGAGAGGGCAAGTGCGAAGCGCATACAGCTTTTTCGGTTTATTATTTTGAATTGATCGAATTGATTGATTGCGACCAGCCCTCTGACTTTTTGTGTCTGTGATGCGTTGGCGGTGCTGTGGTCGCCTGGCCAATGGCTGACAAGAAGTGGGCGTCCGAGAGGTGGACCTGCTGCAGGGAAGCTGCGACGACCGGGGGGAGAAGAAGAGAAGGTGCGATGGGAGTACGATGGGTAACTGCAAATGGCCAATGGCAAATGACCAATGAGCGGCAATGGTTGGATGTGAAAGAGGCAGGCGCAATGGTCTCATGGAAGGAGCAATAAGGAGCAGAATGGGAAGAAATGGAAGGAGCGAGTACAGAAGGAGCACTCGAGTCAGAATGAGGCCGGATAGTGGGCAGTTGTAGAAATTAAGCACATGAGGCTGATATAAATTCATAAACTAGTATTCTACACTACTTGTACGACGGATAGCATAGTGGAATGTTCTATTAAACTCCCGTTAAATAGCAATGGAATGAGAGACGGCATGGAGTGACAGAGTGAAGAGCGGAATGGGAGGGACTGCTGAAACAAAACAGGCAAAACGACAACTTGGAACGGGAGAGACATTGTGACATACGACTCGTATGAAAGCGAGGCAAAGACAGCAAGAATGCTGAACGGGCCGTCACAAGCTTGGGACGGACTCAAGACTGGTGATATTAGACAATCTTAATCCAGCCGCTTGTTGAGTTAAACAAAACCAGTCGTTTGTTGACATTCGACCAGGAGAGGCAGTTGATGCTGATGCTAGCGGGGGACCGGCGAGGTGGACACTAAGCAGAAGTGGCTAGGCTGCCGGGGGAAAAGTCGTCACAATTACTCTACATATGCTTACAGCACTCACCGTTGCCCCTTGTGACGGGCGGGGCTACACCTTATTGTTTGATAACTGACTGCATCACGTAGGAGAATTATTGGCGTCGGGCTTAAGCAGTTATTTATGGTATGTGTTTCTATTTCTGTAGAGTTGTCAGTAATAAAATCTCTGGTGTTGCCCCAACCTCTCCATTAATATCAAAACAGAGAAGCCATTGTGCTCCAATTGCTCCGTAGGACGGAAGACAGTCCCAATACCTAGACTTTCGAGAAACTATCTAATAGAAGAGGCAATAATGTTCTCAAGAAAGGACAGAATAAGGCGTTTGCAGGGCGTTAATAACAGTCTGTTGCGCGTGGCTGTTGAGAACAGAGCCTCATCTTCCCCTGCTAGGCCAAGCATGTGCATTCCTCGGCAGTGTGGTATGCAGATCGATCCCATAGTTTATTTTCACGTGGAGATGGAATGCATGGTAGATGGAGTGTGGACGTCATTTCTCTTGAGCAGTAAGCATCCTCCTTTGAGGTACTACTGCACCGATAAGCACTGTCATCGGCGGCATGATAGTTTGGCCCGGCATATCAGCTGCCACCACGGCAGTCTGAATAACGATGCCGTGGTTAGTCGAGAGATATTACCCTCTGATAGCCGTGAAAATGTGGTACGGGACTGACGACATCAGATGGATCGACAGCGCATCTCAGTGGCCACAAAGCCATATCGATCTTGGTGATAGTCAGGCAACAAGATGGCTATGCACTGTCCTAGATTAATCCGAGATCACGCGTTCTAGGAGACACTAGAAGACGATTCTTGAATCTTGTGAACAACGTGCGTGTCTGTTGCGAGTAAAGAGACAATTTAACTTGCAATCTATGGCAGTACGACTCTACCATGTTCAAGACAGCTGAGCAAATTGTCTATATGTAGACAGCCTTTTTGTGCACGCAGTAGTGCCAGCCTTTGTTTCAAGCACACATAAAGTATTCGAGAATGCTATCTGGGATATCATCGGAATATATACCACCCAAGCATCGCATTGGATCTCGTCCATTGCCCTGAAAGTGACGTTGGATAAGGTTCTAGACCAAAAGTTACCTATTACTCCACCTTTTTACGCGCATCCAACCAACGCTGAAAGAGCCTATCCTACTTCAAACGCGTTTTTACGTATAATAGAGAGGAGAAAAGTAAAATTAAAAGATATACATGTAGCCCAGAAGCCGCTGCTTAATAATTTGTATAGTAGCCCGTCGCATGTCGCACCATTGCGAGGCGTCGAGGCACAGAGTCAGTCAAGCCGTCAAGAGAATCCTGATCCACCAGGTCCCAGCACCTATATATGATATTAGAAAAAAAGACGTTAACTACCTTATTTTTATTAATTCAAACATAATAGGGTATTTTTCGGTCATTATAGCTTTCAAATGAGCCCAGCAATGCTCGGTTGGATTTAATTTCAGGCTGTGTGGTGGTCAGAAAAGAAGCATCTCGATTTGTGCTCAAAAAACCCCACATTTTGATATCAGTTGTAAGCCACCGCGGAAAAGAAAGTTGAATACCTCAACGAGTTCTTGCTCTTTTACGTTATAATTGGCCTCAAAATCACGGCGCGCCTTTACAGCAGAGGGTGATAGCAAAATCTGGGCCGAAAGGTGTTTATTTTTCGTAGATATAATCGGTAGAATAAACGACGTGTCGTTTAGACCGAGGTAAACAGACCGCGCGCCTGGGTAAGCTTTTTATATGTAATCCGACTGTGGTTTTCTGTAAATTATATGGTATGCCGTTTATTTCGACGGTAAATTAACCTAGGATAGCCGCTTCGAGGCTTTGAGTCAAAACGTTGACGTTCTGTAAAGGTTTGAAGTGCGAGGGCAATGATAGATGTCGATATTTCGAACAGCCCCGCGGCGGCGCTCTGGCTTTGGCCGCTAGCCACCAGCGTACCAGTCGAGATATAACTACTGCCAATAGCTCAGCCCCTCCAGCGTATCCGAGAATTAACGTCGACGTAAAAGCAGCCAAATTCATGCTTTTTTGAAGAAACTGCGAGCTTTTGAAAAGAAGGACGTGGTGGGGGTTATTCGGAGAAACGCGTCGCGACCGGAACGCGATAGAAAACATTTGGGCCCCACTGTATGACCCACCCGCAATACAAATGGAGACACCCTTTTCAGATAGTTTTTAATCCCTTCTCATCAATGGCGATGCATGCCACTGCCACCCGTTGCCAGCTGGTCGGTCATGCGCAATGTATCGAGACATTACTGCTGTTCCACTTCGGCCTGACTGTGGAATCACTGCTGGACTGACTGCTCGACCCCTTGTGCTCACTGCTGGCACTGCTAGCACTGCTTATTGGACACTCTTGTATTCAGCACTATAAGCACATGTACATAGATCTCTATCAATACTAAAAATGGGCCCAATACTACGCTTTGCCTAATACAGGAAGGCGTGGGCAAAATGGGGAAAAGAGTAAGCATACATAAAACAGGAGACTCCCATTGACGCGTTCTGGTGTGCAGAGTTCACGACATTACATATACATCTGAGAGATACAAAGTTGTCTGTTGAGTTTTTCTCTGTATTGCGCCTTTCTGTGTCGTGTTTCACGGTCTTTTCTTTCACTATTCAGTAAGCCTCTTTTGTTTCTGATACCCTCGCATCGCTAACCGTTGTTGAAGGCTATAGCAGACGCCAGAATGTCTACCGTGCACGGCGTCAACGCTGATATACGCGACGACACGATAGTCAGCCCGCCTGATCAGCCATCTGCAGGCTCTGGTGCATCAAGGGCCGGCACCGAACGCTCGTACCCACGTCTGGTTGGCACTGTCGTCTGTGATGCTGTTGTCGATCGGTATCTCGCCTACAGTGAGCAACGCTTTCGTGAAGCATTTGGGATGAGCAAACTTACCTTTCACGAGCTTGTTTCGTGGTTACGGACCAACACAAGAGCAACCAAGACGCCCTTGGTTAATAAGCCGCACTATTCTGCCGAGTACCAGGTGCTTCTGTTCCTCCACATCGTGTGCCATGGCCACACCTTCCGCGAGACAACCGACAGGTTCAACGTCGACCCCTCTATTGTCGAGAGTATCTTCTGCAGTATGATCAAGGTTTTTCTGGTGCTCTATCCTGCGATGGTATACCAGCCAGACCGCGCGTGGCTCGATCCGGAGATCGAGCTCACGAAGCCGAAAAGTTACTTCAACGGTTGCATCGGTGCCATCGATAGCACGTATTTCCCGATCACGGTTCCAGCAGACAAACAAAACCGGTACCGCGACCGCGAGGGCAACATCTCACAGAATGTTTTTGCCGCTGTCGGTTTCGATTGTATGTTCTACTACAGCCTTGCAGGAGCTACCGGCGCCACCAGCGATCCTTCCCTTCAACAGGCTGCCTTGGATCACGGCTTTCAGCCCGGCCCGTCCCGATTCTATCTCGCCGATGACGATTTTGACGACATGCGTGGCTACATGGTGCCGTTCCCCGACGTCCGCTACCATCCACAAGATTGGCGCAACGGAGGTAAACCCATCAACCGCAAGGAGACGTACAACTATCAGCATTCCCGCCTACACGCGACTGCAGAGCGTGCGTTTGACATGCTGAAGCAAAGATTTGCCGTCCTCCGTTCTGCAAAGGACTATACCTTGAACAACCAGATTGCCATCATCTATGTCACTATGGCCATCCACAATTGGATATTGGTGAGCGAGAAGGCCGAGATGGATCGCCATTTGCCGCCCAAGACAGACGAGGAGGAAGAGTTCGAAGCGGCGCAGATTAGATTGGCTGCAAAGAAAGCACGCATCTTTGTCGTTGGGGAGATGGATGTGATCAGAAAGAACATTGCGATCTTGCTCTCTGAGTACCTCATAGATCGCCGAGAGAAGCGCAACAGAGCTGTCCGTGTGGCACTTCAGAAGTTGACGTTCTTACGAGGCCGCCTCAATGCCGGCTCGCCAGCCTTGCGCCGTCAACGCCTTAGGGCCATCACCAAGCAACGGGATCTCATCCATACATTACGGCTGTACGATACAGAAATAGATGCGTCGTTGAATTGATTACATATTTGGAGCCTACCCTGTGTCCAATCAAACGGCAACAATAGACCCACTGACAACCCACTGGCAGTGGTTCTATTGCCACCAAAGTCGCTCGAGGCCGGTGCCCCACTAGCGCGCCCTATTAGGAAAGCGTATTGGGCCCGTTTTTTAGCAGCGATTTCAGTCTTACGGGAAAGTAATGGACTGGACCTAAGATGCGGTGACGACACGCACTGAGCAGCTGATAAGGCCTACATATAGCGCTAGCAGTGAGACTACGTAGCAAAAGTGCCCCACGTAGATGGAGTCACCTCTTACACGGTGTTATCGCTGGCGACCTGACGTCGACAAGACCCTTCAGATCATCCTTTGCAAGTGAGAGTAGAAGTGAATATGCACATAAGATCAAATGTGTAAAGATACGAGGCGCATCTGCAAAGTACAGCTGTGTTTTACCGCCCGTGCCGCCACCACAGCAGCCGCCTCTATGTGGCCGTCTTCCAGCGTCTTCCCCTCTATCAGGTCACGCAGGCTCTCACACTGTCTGCTCTTACAAGTCTCTTTGTGCCCGAATATCCCGGCTGGCTTATTCTAGTGCCGTAGACAGCAAAACGCTTGAAGTCGCCTCGCTCTACTCACTTTCATTGAGCGAGAGTACGAGACGCCAAGTAGCCCTTTGACCCAAACCTCATACTCATTACATAAGCACACCTACCCCGCGGCCTACAGCATACTGTATGCTTACAAGGCATACCTCTTCACGCAGCGCCATAAGACCACTGACGGCCTCTGACGGCCACTGTAGATAAGACCTATGACCTACTGCCTAAGCATTACAGATCTGCCCCACTCCCCCGTCGATTCACTTGTTGGCTATCTCCTGCTTCACCTATGCTCCTTCCTCCTCTCCTCTTTAACTTCCTGCTAGATCCGTACTTATTGTCTCGACATCTCGGGCTTTTTAACCTCTCCATTCAACTCTCTTCCTCCATCTTCATCTTCGTCTTCACCCACCTTGCTTCGCTTCTGACGCAATATCAACCCATCGCCCGCGCATCACACATTCACGGCTATCACGCATACATCGTCATCGCTCCATCCGCTTATCGCTTACTCCACTCGTCTGCCCCATGATCACCATCTGAGGCACCCGAGCTCGACGGAATCAACGTCAACGACAACGACAATTCGATTTCAATTCTTCTTTCGACCTTTTGATTTTCTTCATATCACAATTCCGGATTCTTTGACACCAATGCCTTCATTCATCGACACGATGCCCGAACCTGGCGACGCCCAGGTCCCGGACCAGATTGCCCACACGGGAGCCGACACCAGTAAGGAATCCCCAGTCTGCTACTATCTCTATTTCTTCTCTGCCGTCCTTGTTCTGACATTGCAGTCACGCTGGTGCTCGAAGATACGACGACAGACTCCAAGAGCAACATTCCACGCCGCATTTTCGAGCTGTCGGCGGACAACAAACAGATCATCATCGGCCGTTCTTCAAAGACTATCAGCAAGGGCCTGATTCCCAACGGCAACAATGGCTACTTTGACAACCCGGTTGTATCACGCGCGCACGCCGTGATTGAAGCCGACCTCGACAGAGGTGTACGTTTGCTGATGACGCTACCCCTCACTGTGGCTGATGACTGATGACTAACAACTAACATACCAGGTGATTCATCTGACCGATGCCCAATCCCTGCACGGCACCTCTATCAACGGCGAACAGCTCGACGCCGGCGTCCCCGTGACGTTGACCAACGGCGACCAGATTCGCTTCGGCGTGCATGTCTCACGGGCGCTGGACATTTTCTATCCCACCGACTGCAAAGTCGATATTGTCTGCCACCCGCAGCCAGCCGCGTGAGTCTTTTCCCTCTGTATCAGTCTCAGAGCAATTACGAACTAACAATGCAGTCCTGTCTTTGAGAGAGCCCGCTCATACTGTGCGCCCGGATCGGTCGATGATAGCGACAGCGAATCGTCCGAGTCTGACGGATATGGCTCCAACACAGACGACCCGCTCCCCAAGAGTGTCGGGGCCACAAGCGACGAGGAGCCACAAGCCTGCACTATTGAAGCGTTGCTCGTCACCGATAGCGATGACGACGACGACGATGACGACAATGAGCCCGGCTTTGACACTGAAATGGAGATGGAAGAGAGCTCCAGTTCCGGTGACGACGAGTTTGACGACAACGATGAGGATCATGCCATTGATGTCGACGAGACGTTTTGCACGCTGCAGGATCAGAGCAAGGACATAGTAGAGGCGATCCACGGTGACAATGACGAGGAGAACGAGGACGAATCCACCTTCGACACTGAGATGGAGATGGAGGAGAGCGCCAGTTCCGGCGACGACGAGTTTGACGAGAACGACGCGGATAACGCGATTGACAACAACGAGTTCCTTTTGACGCTGCAGGACCAGAACAAGGACATTGTCAAGTCGATCTGTGGAGACGACGATGACGGCGCTGGTGTCCTTGAGCAGGAAATCCGTCATTTCTTGGACAAGGTCAACGGGCAGGACACGCTCCTGGACCAGGACATGCACCAAGTCTGGACCCAGGCAGCGAGCAGCTTGGCCGAACCCGAGCTTGTTGTGCAGTCAAGCAGTGCGACAATCACTCCTGCCAACAAGAAGCTCGACATCTCGTCCATTCTCAACCCCTCGCTGCCAACAAGCAGTACTTCTGCTGCGGACGATGCTGCCAAGGAGAGCGCCCCTGCGCCGCCGGTGTCCTCATTCTTCGAAGCCGTCAATGACTTGATGGCGCTGCCTGTCCACCAGGCTGACTACTCGCAAGCCCCGTCGTTTTCGTGCGCTCCTACCACGCCTCCGCTGGTTTCTGTCGCCAAGACCGTGACGCCGGTGACACCGGTGACGCCTGCTGCGCTTGCTGCGGCTGCGCCTGTGTGGGAGTCGACATTGACGCCGACCAAGACGGCCACGAAGCGCAAGATGGACCTAGTCGCTGCAGAAGATGTCCGGATCGAGGTGTCTGCCGCCGCCTCCACCGCCCCCGCCCCCGCGGAAACCGAGGCCGTGGCACAGACACCGGCACCCAAGACTGCGGTCCGCTCGACCATGCCTACGCCACCTGCCGAGCAGGGCCCTGCACCCAAGCGCCAGGCGACGTCGCGGACCGTTGCCGCCAAGTCACAGACCAAGAGCCGGGTGTGGGCGGCGGCGGAGACGATTGGCATTGCAGCGCTTGGTGGCGCTGTTGTGCTCGGCTCGCTGATCTACACGGCCCCGACGTTCTAGATACCCTGTGATTTGTTTGGGTTATTTGTTTGGGTTGTTTCGGTTTATCTTTTACGATTGTTATTTTTCGGGTTGATGAATTGCTCGTCTGTTTGACGGCTTGACGGCTTACGGTGTTATCTGTTGTGTTATTGAGTCTTTGTTTAACTTTCTGTTCGTTACTCCTTCCTTTTGTGTTTCTTTTGCTTCTTATTGTCTTTCTCCTTTCCTTTAATTCACCATCCACGGCACTGCCGTCTCGTTGCATCACTGTTATCTTAGTTGAGATTGATTTACTACTATGCCCTGTTTCCATGTTCTTTGTGTTCTGCTTAAAAGAACGACCGGTGACGCTTAATGATGGGCACACAGGTGTGGTGCCACCACTCGCTCAATGGTCTGTTGGCTTCCGTCCACCCCTTGTGATGGTAGTCTATGTGTAGTCGATCAATACAGTCGTGCACCAGCTGATCACACATAGTATGCGTCGTAGATGTATTCCGCACACCCCTCGTCGATGCATTCCAGCAGCATGGATATCACAAATCACAAAACGGACTCGATTCATTTGGGCGATCGCACAGACAGTCGTGCACTTCTTTTGTTTTTGTCTGCTTCGCACCGTCGAGTGCATGCTTGTGGTGGCGAGCACAAGCGAGCATGCTTAAACATATGCAGCATGATGCAGCATGGTGGGCTGTGCGATGCTGCCGGTGATTTGTGATGTACGTGTGCTGTGTACTGTGCAATCTATCCGAGGCGACCGTAGACTGCTGCAAGAGTCGGGTTCATCCGTCGGCGTTGCACGGGCTATAGAGAAAATGAAAACAATTTGATTTGATTATTTAAACGTCACGGAAACTACAGAGCATATTATAATTATTTTAACGTCACAAAAACTACAGAGCATAAGAAGCAAAGAAAAAAAAGAAAGACTGATAACGTACTCCCTCCCTCGTATGCTGTCGTACCGCCGTGACGCAGCCCATTCTCGAGTCACAAGCCTGCGTCTGAGACACCCGGCAGAGCGCTCACCGACTTTCTCTTGCTCGACGGGTTGGCATGGCATGCAGTGCCTCTTGTCTTTTGCCTCTTGTGCTCTTGTGCAGCACTGACCTCGTGAGCGGCATCCGTCAGTCAGTGGTGCCCATCTCGTAGCGTGTTCGCCATGGTTGCCACGTCTTGTTATAAATTATCTGCCTGCCTTTCGTCTTCGCCGGTCATCCTTGATCCGTCTGACCCGAGACACGCTACCTCGAGCTTCTGGATAGTATTGAATTCAGATGCCATGTCATCTCTTAACTTGTAGACTCGATGACCGCATCAGTAGAACAAGCAGTGTCTGTTAAAAGAATCAGTACTCAGTGATAGAACACTCCGACTACTTGCACATTAGTAGAACAGGGCTGCTTGAAGAATACTAAATCTCACTGATAGACAACTCCATCTTGCCACATCGGAACATACAGTGGCGCGTGAAAGAAAAACCAACTACCCTGGTCCTGGTCGTGTCTTCGGCGGTGAACCACCACATACTCCTCGCCATTTCTTCCGTCTGTTCTCCGCTCCAGACTGGCTGCATCCTGGTCGTTGCCATGGGCGGAGGCAAACAGATGGGCAGATCTGGTCTGGATGGCGTGTCTACAAAGGAAGTATGCCTTCCTTACTACAAAGGATGCTTCTTACCTTTACTTGACCATCCACTGCATCACAAACGCACAAATCACACATCACGGCAAACGATAACAAAGACCTCTGGTCATTGGAGCCACGACCGATCCTCACCTGCTGTCCTTGGATACAACCAAGGCTGTCACCCATTCTTCTTGTCAGTCTTTACGACTTTTACGAGTGCATGATATATGATATCTCACAGTCTGCACATTTTTTATCTTATCTTCCGTTCTTCCGTCTCCCTCCACACACAACCGACATGGCCAGCTACATCTCCGACGAGTTTGTCTATGGATGGCCCAGGAAACACTGCGGCTGCGAGCAGATCATCGAGTCCTGCTCCTACTGCTGCGGAAGCTTCAAAGCGTGCGTTTTTTTTTTTAAAGTGTTTCTTTCTCATAAAGTCTCCTACTGACTAAAAAGCTGCTCCTCCTGCCCATACTGCATGGGAACCGCCTATGTCGAGGCGCCGTGCACGCACAGCCGCGCGCCGGCCCGGGCGTCCGCTGCTAAAACCGCCGCCAGCACGCCCCCGCCGCCATGGACCACCGTCCGGCCCCGCTCGCCGCCGTCACCGCCCACACGATCAGCACCCCGCGGACGCATGAACAGCACGAGCAGCACAAGCAGCGACAGTAGCAAGAGCAGTGCCGGCACGAGCCGCGGCGACCGTGACTCGGGCCGGTCGGCATCACCAGCATCGACGGCATCGACAGCATCGCCGACATCGACACCGTCCTCGTCGACGTCGTCGGCGGCGTCGTCCTCCAAGAGACGGTCCAGATCGATGCGCTACAAAAAGGGCTCAGACAGTGCGCGTTCGGGCAAGAGCGGCAGTCCAAAGAAGTAGCCGGCGTGCCGGATACAGACTCTAATAACAACGTTCGATCTACTTTTCGGGAACGCCAGCCACAGCAGCACTACCGATCCCAGATCGGAGCAAGTCATCTTGCCTACGAGTGATATGTGACAGAATCTATCTACTGTAATAACAAGCTGGATACAGCATCGTGCACTGCATGTACGAGCTCGGCCGGCATCTCTCAAGCGCGTTCGGATAGCTGCATACTGTCGTCTTCTTTTAATATAATAAATCTTGATTGTACGATGAACGTCTTCAAAGTGAAGATTGAGAGGAGCCCGGCTGGCCTTTGATGCGCCTTGACTGCACCTTCGCCGTGTTGCACGACTGTACTCAATCTAGGAAGAGATAAAGTAATTGCACGCACCGATGAATCAAAGCACAGTATAGTCGAGCATCTCCATCAGGCAATCAATAATCAACGACGTGCACAACTCGTCTTTGGCAGTGTAAGTGATCACGTGTCGTCGACCGATGACTAATCCGACCACGCACCATAATAGCTTACGCGTGCTAGAGGCTAGAGCCTCAGCTGCTCTCTCCTCTCATCTCCATCTCCATCTCTCCCCACCACCACCGCCAACATGTCTGTCATTCTGTGCACGGCGGGCTACGACCACACCATCCGCTTCTGGGAGGCCCTGTCGGGCATCTGTTCGCGCACCATTCAGCATCCCGACTCGCAGGTGAACCGCCTCTGCATCTCGCCCGACAAGCGCTTCCTGGCCGTGGCCAGCCACCACACCGTGAAGCTGTTTGACATCAAGTCATCGAACCCGAACCCGCTCGTCGTCTTTGAGGGCCACACGAACAATGTGACGGGCGTGGCCTTCCACTGCGAGGGCAAGTGGATGGTGACGAGTTCCGAGGACGGCACCGTCAAGATCTGGGACACGCGCACGGCGGCCATCCAGCGCAGCTACAGCCACGGCTCGGCCGTCAATGATGTCGTCATCCACCCCAACCAGGGCGAGATTATCAGCTGCGACCGCAGCGGCAGTATCCGCGTGTGGGATCTGTCGGAAAACAACTGCACGCACGAGCTCATTCCCGACGGCGACGTGCCCATGGCGTGCGTCACCATGGGCATGGAGGGCTATCTGCTGTGCGCCGCCAACAGCACGGGCAACGTCTTTATCTGGCAGCTGCTGCCCACGCAGGAGCGCACCAAGCCGATTCCCATTACGCATTTCGAGGCCCATGGCACGTACATTACGCGCATCCTGCTGTCGCCCGACGGCAAGCGCCTCGCCACGTGCAGCGCCGACCACACCGCCAAGATCTGGGAGGTCGACATCACGCCGCAGACGCCCGACGAAGAGCCCAAGCCGCTGCAGCTCTTTGCCACGCTCAACCAGCACCAGCGCTGGGTCTGGGACTGCGCCTTTAGTGCCGACTCCGCCTACCTCGTGACCGCCTCGTCCGACCACTACGCCCGGCTCTGGGAGCTGCACAGCCAGCAGGTCATCCGCCAGTACAACGGCCACCACCGCGGCGCCGTCTGTGTCGCGTTGAACGACTACTCGGATTCAAGGTGAACCTGACGGATGCAATGCAGAATGCCGTCGGTCACCCCTGCTTTAATAATTTTGATACCCCTTTACCCATGGCCGGCGGTTGCGGTCTCACATCTTTTGTCGGGGCTTGGTATTCCTTGGTGCCTTGACAGTTGTCAGACGCCCACCACTGCTCGTGAAGCTGCGTCGCGGACGTTGCGGACGTCGCACAGGCCAAGGCTGGCAGCAGAGGCAGAGGCAAAGTGCAAACGGGCAGGGCGCAGACGCGAGGCCACACGAGCGAGGCCATGTTCTTGTACGGCACGTGTCAAGGATCCCTTTCTGAGATAAGATACGATCTATTCGTTGGTTTAATACACACGACACCAATAGAACACCAATGCAATGCGTACACTCAAAATGCAAAGAAACCGTAGATATATATGCAGACCCAAATCAACGCTGCGTGTCCCATACATCATAAGCATTCCATTAAATTAACCGAGCAACTACCATCCGTCGCCCCATCCGTCGTCGTCGCCGCTGTCCTTGGGTGCCAGATCAATCTTCTTGGCTGCCTTGGGCGCCGCTTTGGGCGCCGCCTTGGGTTTGCTGGCCGACGACACCCGGCTTGTCGACGACGACGCGGCGCTCACAGTCGGTCGTTTGGCGCCGCCGCCCGTCTTGGCCAGGCCCTTGGGCAGCGCCTTGCCGCCGCCCAGGACGCCCTTTTTCTTGGACTCTTGTGCGGCCAGCCAGCCGGCAAAGTCGGGCTCGGCGTCGTCGTCGCCAAACGGTTTGACGCCGCCGCCGCCGCTGCTGCTGACGGCACGACTGGCGGGTGCGCTCGCCTTGTGCTGGGATTCGTTGTCGCCCCAGGCATCGTCGCCGCCGTCGCCGCCGTCATCACCCAAACCGTCCTCCATGGCACCCCAGGCATCGTCCGCGCCATCGTCAATGTCAATGCTGTCGTCGGCAGCATCGGCAAAGGATGCAGACATGGACGACGCGGCCGGCATTTTGGGCTTGGCCATGCTTGGCGTGCTGATACTTGGCTTGCTCACGGCAATGGACGGTGTCGGTGTTCCACTGGGCGCGGGTGTCGGCACCGAGGCCGACTCGATCTCGCCCGCGGCGGCAGACAGGTGGTTGGTAAAGGACGAGATGGCCCAGCCCGCCCAGGCGGCGGCCGAGCTGTTTTGGTCCGGCAGCGGTGTGCTCATGCGCGCGACGCCGTTACTATTGGCGCCGGCGGCGGCATCGCCGGGTGTGCTGGCTGCGGGCGGCAGCGCCGTGTCGGGCAGGGCCGATGCTGCCTTGCGGATGCGCTGCATGAAAACGTCCATGGTCTTGATGCTCTGGTCGCGAATTACCTTTTCCTTGTCCAAGAGAACAGTGCAGATGGCGGGGAGCACGCGCGCAGCAATGTCCTCGGGCGTAAAGTACTCGACCGTGGCGGCCAGCGCCAGGAGAGCAGCGTTGCGCGCGTGCACAAAGGGGTCGCGCAGAGAGCGGGAAAAGGCAGCAATCAGCACCTTGGCGCGCGACGAGCTGCCCATGTTCTTGGCAATCTTGCCCAGACAAATGGTGGTGTTGGTCCGGATGCCGGGCTGCTCGTCGTTGGCCGTCTTGGCCAGATGCCGCAGCAGCTCGCCATTGATGGTGCGGTCCGACAGCTTGGGCACAAAGACGAGCACAGACTTGAGTGTCTGCTCGCGCACAACGGGCGCAATGTCGGTAAAGCCACCGACAACCTGGGGGAAAATCTTGTCGTTGACGATGCGGTTCGACAGCCGGTCGATGATGAGCGGCAGGTTGTCGAGCAGACTGACCCGGATGGCCCTGTCCGGGTTGGCAAAGAGCCGCACGATGACGGGCGTGACCTTGGCGTCAAAGTCGTCGCTCGACAGCGTCGTCGCAATCTTGGTCACCATGCTCAGCGCCTTGGGTCCGCCGTTGCCAAACTCGACGGACTTTAATAACTCGGGAAGCACTTTCATTTTGAAAAAGTCTTCTGGGAAGTCGTCTGTCAGGCCCTCGAGGTCGCTATACAGTTAGCAGATGCATACACATACATATACAAGTTAAATCGGACGCACTCTAAAAAGGCCTCGCGCTCGTCTTCCGACTTGACGCCGAGATTCTCGATGCCGTCGGTCAACTTGATCAGGGGCGAGTCGAAAAAGGCACCGCCGCGCTGGCCCATTTCAAGAAAGGTGCCGACACTTATCCGTGCCTTGGGGTTCGCATTGACGAGGCGCTTGTAGCCCGTCTGCATTGTCGGCGGCACGCCCTTGGTCTGGCCGGCCTGCTCGGTGCCGGTGTAGTCGCCATTAAACGACTCGTAGATCAAGACACCAAAATCAAACGAGTCGACAGCCCAGTGGTTGCTGCGCTTAATGGCGTCCCAACCGTTGCGGGCCAGCTCGGGAGGGGTGTACCGTGCAGCATCGGGCACAAGACTTCCGTAGTTATAGATAATGGCCTCGTCGTCCTTGACGTTGCTGAGCACTTCAAAGCCGCCCAGCTTCCACTCGCCGCTCTCAGACGTAAAGACAGAGGCGACCTTGAGACTGCCGTGCACAGACGACGCCTCTTCGTTGATGAATTTGATGGTGCGCTGTAGACGTTAGTGTCGGACATGGTCGAGCATGGTCGGGCATGGTCGCGTCGGGCTGTGTGCATACTGCAATATTAAAGAGACCCCATTTGAGCGTCTCGGGACTGAGACTCTTGCGCTTCACGTGCCACCGCAGAGGAACGATACGCTCTGTCGCAATGTAAATGTACGAGTCGGTTTCCACCGTATCGAGGACCTTGATGACGCCGGGGTGTCGCAGTGTCCGGAGCTTCTTGAGGGCGTTGCGCGCGAGCGGGAGACGCGCCTTGTTCGCGGCGACGTCAAACGAAAGAATACTGCAGTTGGATCCGTCTTCCTGGAGCGTGTTAGACACGGGCAAGTGCAAATAGTGCTATCGTAGTATGCAATCGGCAGGGGAGCAGTGGCATACTCTGCGCGTGCCGTTGTAGAGCGTCCAGATGGAGGGATCGAGGTCGACACGGTCGCCAAAGGAATAGGGGAATGCCGGACCCTTGGCGATGGCCGATGCGACAGCCGACTTGAGAAAGTCCATGGGTGTCGTAGTACTGCAAGGAAACAAAGGCAATTGAGTTGGAGGTGGTGATGTTGCAAATCGTCTTGGCCGTGCTGGAGGTGAGGTTGAATAGGAGACGTTGAATGGGTGGGTCGTGACGAAATAGGTCTTACATAATTCGGAGAGTTAGCTGCTGATCGCTGCTTGAACAGCCTAAGCGTAGGCACTATGATTCGCTATATTTCGGCGCATAATTGTTCCAGCACCGGCTAAGCGCATCGCATCCGCTGGGATTACAGCGCATCACCAACCTCTTGTAAGATGCAATGTGGACCGCACTGCCGTCGGGACGTGCACCCGTCAGTGCCTATGTCCTCTTATCATTACAGAGTTTCGCAGAACGAGCCGCTTTGTGCTGCCACCATCTGAGTCAGTGCTGCTGCGTGCCGCCGCCTTGCCGTCCAACAGGGCCGCGTCTGCGTTTGAGTGCGTCTTTGCTTCATCTTCCACTTTCATCCGCGCGGCCGCATCGCACTCGCCATCGCCAATTTATAGGAGATCATCAGAGATTCTCTAGATCGTCTCGTCTATTGTGACAGTTGAGTCTAGTCTCTGTCAGGCCTGCCCTCAGCTGTTCGGCATCGGCTTCCCTGGCCTCATCTGCCCGCGGCCTTGATCAGCCGCTCACTCTTTGACGCGAGCAGCCCGCGGTGACAGCCCTATGCGTGCTATCCGGTCAAGTTGGCGACAGAGGCAGAGCTCTTGTCTTGTCTGATCACACTCGGATTTCTTATCGACTGTCGAGCCAGTCTGGTAGGTTGCCTCCCGAGCACTTTTCATATTGTTGCGAGCACTTCATCAATCATATTCATATCTATCTCCATCACCTCACTTCACACCCGTCTATGATGACTATTGGTAAAAGGTCGGACTGTGCATCTGGCTCTTCTGGTTTCATATGGCTGTCCCGCCCCCTCTGCTCGTCCCAGCTCTCTCAACTCTGCTCCAGCATCGTCTTGAGCAGAGCGGCCTTTCTCATCTGATACACACAACCACCTGGCTACACCCAATGGCCGTGGTGAGACATCAGACTGGCCGTCATTGAATCCAACTGGGTGCGGCCTTGCTCATTCGTGGACGGGCCATACCCGACTGCCATCTCACGGAGTCCCTGCTGTCCGTGCTTGCACACATGGCGCCGGGACCAAAGGCGATGGCAGACATTTTCAGAGACTGGTGGCCTGTGGACGGGGTATGCTATAAGAAGCCGTCGAGCCTGCCTGGATGACGATCTATAGAAACTGAAAAGACCTGAGACGACTCTTCCCTATTTTCCCTGCCGTGTTTGGCACTCTTCACTCACTCCTCACTCAACTCTTCACTCAACTCTTCACCCCCTCTTACTCCAACTAGTCACTCCGCTGACTCTCTAGAATACGAATCAACATCCGTTACGTCATGCTGAGATACCTGGCTCAATGCACTCCCCTTTGGCTGCACAGCTGGACCTACTGTATCACTGCAGAGCGTAATGGTTCAAGATACTGTCATGCCCGACCATGGCGGTGGCGGCAGTCCCAGCACTGCTGCTCACAGCGCTCCCGGTCGCGGCATGACGTGCAGCTATGCAGGCTGCACCTCACCAACGCCTGGTATCCCGTTCTGCATGACCCACTTGTCACTACTTAAGGCGCCACACAAAGAACAGGCCAGACCTGCTTCTCCCGTCTTCTACAACACACCGCCAACTACAAATTCAGGCCTGCAAGACTCCTGTCCTCAGAGATACTCAGGAGCATACGTGATACGGAAGAGTGCATCAACTGCCGGCATCCGGCCATCACCATCCATGTCTTTGCCATTGGAAAACGGCCACTCCGTGCCACGCAAACGGCCGCCGCCAGGACCATGGCCGCCCGTGCAGGCTGTACAGCAGCAGCAGCCATGTCCACGCCTGGCAGCACATTGGCAGCCTGTGCGTGATGACATGGCCCTTCATAGCACCAGGAACAATGCTCACTATATTCCGATGTCCTTGGCCACGCCGGTGGAAAGCCCTCCCTATCTACGGCTCAGCGGCCCAGGACGGACGGATGGCGAGGTTCATGGTGATCTCTGCAATCACGCCGCTCAACGGGAGGCACTACGGACACCGCGCAGCCCATCACGCGAGGCAGACACGCCCTTGTCGGCAACACCGCAGCAGTCTCCACGGCACGGGCCTCCTAGTGGTAGCTACGTGCCCGCTACCCAGCAGCGCGTGTCGTACCTCTTGGGTCGCCTGCAGGCCCAAACCCAGGCAGCAGCCGCCACGCATAACCACAACGACAGACAGCCCTTGCCGCAGCCACAGCAGGTCCCGTGCAGTTTTTCTCTGGATACCTATGTCTATGCCCAGGACGCCAGCGTGTGCCCTCTGCCGCCGCCGCCGGGCATCCAGGTCAGCTCGGCGGCCGATATTGCCGACGTGGCCAACGCAGCATCGGCGGCTGCTGCCTTGGAGGCATCGTATGCCGCCGCCATGGCCGCGTCCGAGCGGCTGACAGGCGGTCAACATCAAAAAAGTCAACATCAGAAAAGTCAACAGAAAAAAAACACCCCCACACCATCCTACGTCTACGCGTGCATTGACCCGCGCGTGCACTGGACACGGGCCCGGTCCAAGGAATGGCATGCCGACAAGCAGGCGGAGATCAAGGCCCGCGGCGGACGCAAAGCGAATGTCGGCATGGCCGCCCAGCGCACAGCCCGACAGAAGCAGAAACTGCAAGCCACCGCCGCCGTGAGCGCGACGTCGCCGACGCCAGCCGTCGTGGCCAGCGGCGTGCCCTGTGCGTGGGAGGGCCGGCTGCCCGACAGCGTGCTCGGCAACAAGGCCTGGACGGATCTTCTTGGCACGTTTGCGCACGACGAGGAGAAGCGTCTACAAAAGGCGCAGCGGCTTGCTCAGCAGTACCAGCAGAGGTACGGCAGTTGACGGATCGACACGACATCCCATCATCACACCATGTCGATCAATTACATCTCGACTTCATCTCAATTTACGACATTACATCTCGTCTTCTTTCATTTCTTGTTTTACTATTGGCAGTGATACCCTCATCGGTGCATTTTATGCCGGTTGCACCGCACACATTGGTTTTTTTGGGGGGGGGTTTTGGTTTTTTTTTGGTTCTGGTATCTATTCAAAATTTGGGTTTAATTTGTCTTCATCGCTCGTTTGCATACGAGACTGCATCAGATAGTACATGCACTGAGGATCACTTTAATATAAGCAACGATGTTGTCATCAATGTGCCCTTGTTCTGCTGTGCCTACATGTCTTGCTGTCTTGTGAGCTTCAGCCGCTCGATTGCGCCCTCACATCGTATGCTTATTCATTGCAATACTGTCAAATAGATATCTCCGTTGATTTGACATAAGACGTTATCCCAACAAACGTTTCCAAACAAAACGAAACAAAAACCATGCAAACAAAACTCTAAGCTATGCACGCCATCTAAAACAAACCCAAACTTTCTCTTTTTTGCTTCGTACCTCCGCCTACCGCTTGGACAGCAGGTTCAGTGCACTGCCGGCCAGGATGAAACCCGCCTGGTCCTTGCTGACGGCGTGCTTGACGGGGATCAAAAATGACTCGCCCGTCGCCGGCTTCGTCACCTTGAGCTGCACATCGCCCTTGCCGCCGGCCAGCAGCATGTCCCGCAGGCCGACCGTGCCGACAATGTCGCCGGCGTCGATGCGGTCGTAGTCGGCCTCGTTGGCAAACGTCAGCGGCACGACGCCCTGCTTCTTGAGGTTGGTCTCGTGGATGCGCGCAAACGACTTGACGACGACGATGCGCGCGCCCAGGTAGCGCGGCTGCAGCGCCGCGTGCTCGCGCGCACTGCCCTCGCCGTAGTTGTGCTCGGCGACGACGAGCCAGGGCTGGCTGCGCGCGCGCCACTTAAAGGCGAGCTCGGGGATGGTGCTCTTGGTGCCGTCGAGGTCGTAGGCCGCATTGACCTCGCCCGTGGCCGCGTTGACGGCCGTGTTGAGCGTGTTGGCGCTAATGTTGGGCAGGTGGCCCTTGTACTTGAGCCACGGGCCGGCCGCCGAGATCGTGTCCGTCGTGCACTTGCCCGTGACCTTGACGAGCACGCGCAGACCCTCGAGGTCCGACTCCGGGAACGGCTCAAACGGATCCAGGATGGCCAGACGCTCCGACGTGGCCGAAATGGCAATGTCCACTGAGGCATCCGGCGCCTGCTTCAGCGCCGCAAACGCCGCACGGCCCTCGTCAAAGGGCGTCGGCGGGCCCTCCAGGCCGTGCGGTGCCGGGAAGCGGAACTCTCCGCCGTCGGGCGTCGGGATCGTGTCCGTCAGCGGGTTGAAGGTGGTCGAGCCGGCAAACGCCAGCGCCGTGACGATCTCGGGCGAGGCCAAAAAGTTCATCGTGTCCAGGTTGCCGTCGTTGCGGCCGCGGAAGTTGCGGTTGTACGACGTGAAAATGGCATTGGACGTGCCCTTGTCCACGCCGTCGCGCCGCTTCCACTGGCCAATGCACGGGCCGCAGGCATTCGACAGCAGCACGCCGCCCGCATTGTCAATGGTCTCGAGTGTGCCGTCGCGCTCCAGCGTCGCCCGGATGGCCTCGCTGCCGGGCGTGACGTAAAAGTCCGACACCGGCTGCAGGCCCGCATCCGCCGCGGCCTTGAGAAGACTCTCGACACGCGTCATGTCCTCGTACGAGCTGTTGGTGCAGCTGCCAATCAGACCGGCCGACAGCTTCTGGGGCCACTGCTCCTGCACGACCGTCTCGCGGAACTGCGACAGCGGCGTCGACAGATCCGGCGTAAAGGGTCCGTTGATATGGGGCTCCAGCTCCGACAAGTTAATCTCAATCACCTCGTCGTACTCGGCGCCCTCGTCCGCGGCAAACTGGAAGACGGCGTCCTTGTCTGTGGGCGACGATGCGTTGATGCCGCGGAACTGCTGGAAGTGCGCCGCATCCTGGGCCTGCTGGCCGCGCCGGGTCGACTCCAGGTAGCGCGCGGATGCCGCCGTGTAGGGGAAGATGGACGTCGTAGCACCCACCTCGGCACCCATGTTGGTCATCGTGGCCATGCCTGTGCAGCTCAGCGTCTCCACGCCGGGACCCGAGTACTCAATGACAAAACCCGTGCCGCCGCGCACCGTCAGCTGGCCGGCAAGGTGCAGAATGACGTCCTTGGGCGCCACCCAACCGCTCAGCTGGCCCGTCAGGCGCACGCCCAGGACCTTGGGCGCCTTGAGCTCCCAGGGCGCGCCCACGAGCGCCTCGACCGCATCGGCACCGCCGACACCAATGGCAATCGTGCAGAGACCGCCGGCGTTGGGCGTGTGGCTGTCGGTGCCGAGCATCATGAGACCGGGAATGGCATAGTTCTCCAGCACGGTCTGGTGGATGATGCCCGCACCGGGCGGCCAGAAATCAACGCCAAACTTGCGCGCCGCCGACTCCAAAAAGTCAAACACCTCGCCGTTGTGGCCAATGCCGGCCTCCAGGTCGAGATCGGCGCCCTTCTCGCCCACAATCAGGTGGTCGCAGTGGATGCTGGCGGGGATGGCCGTCTGCGGCAGGTTGCAGGCCATGAACTGGAGCAGCGCCATCTGCGCCGAGGCGTCCTGCATGTTCACCCGGTCGGGCTTGAGCTGCAGGTTGGCCTTGCCGCGGATGTCACGGCCGTTGTTGGTGTTGGTGAGCAGGTTGGTCTCGACATCGTCCAGGTGGCTGTACAAGATCTTCTCGGCCAGGGTCAGGCGGCGCTCAGAACCGAGCACGCGGCGCACAGTCGTGTACTTGTTGTACATGCGCTCGTAGACGGGGGGAATCGGAGAGGCATCGTTGACGGTCGAGAAGAGGCGCGAGGGGAGGGTGGTGGGGGTGCGGGCGTGGGCGCGAAGAGCACGGAGACTCTGAATATGCTGGGAGGTTAGTAGGCGTATCTGGCGTGATGTCTACACGTGATTGTGTTCCCCTAAAGGAAGCTGCGACATGCCGCTGCCGTGATAGGAAGGTCCCAAGACAGAGACGTACATACCCTACCAGAGCGGCCGGCTAACATAATAGGCCCCATGGCGGCTCTGTACGATGGACGTGGTGTGGTTGCAGGCGTAAATCGACAGGTCGTCAGAGATTTATTGTCTTACTTGTCTGTCCTGCGTTGACAATGGACAGGTTTGCGGGGGAAGAGAAGAGTAAATAAAAACTTTTAATTGTAAATCTATTAAAAAAAAAAAGTGTAATTGACGGCAGATCCACTCTCATAAACCCACAACTGGACCCGATAGCGGCATTTGGTGATCGCTTAGTCTTGGCCAATCAGCGACAGGCAATTGACGATGAGCCTCGTGGATGTAGACGTCTAGATGTTATGTCTATGATCTGTATGAAGAGTGACGTGTAGAAGTGAGAAGAGGCAAGAGCTATCTATACGCATAGTGGGAATATAGCTTTAATAAAAGGGCAGAGCATCAATGACGTAATCACGACTCCGACACCAGAGTGTCAAATCAAAAGTTGATCGCAACAAAGCAGAATACATTTCAATCTCATATGAATTACACGAAATAAAGCACTGCAAACGCGTGCAGACACCGGCATCTCGCTACCGAACCGAACGCCTAGAGTAAATAGACCGAAAGACAACATAAAAACAACATGGCCGATCAGACAGATGCACCATGAGATGAACCGGAAGGCAAGCAACGCATCATGACAATGACAGAAGACAACATGACAGATAAACGACAATAAACACGCTAAGTGAGCCTCTGCCGCTTAGCATCTAATCCGTTTGCTGCACCACCGCCGGCCGAAACATTGCTCGTAACATCGGCAAGGGGCGGCCGTGCCACGCCGCCCGTAGGTTCATGAGGCGGGCCGCGCTTCATTGGTGGCGGCCGAAACTGGCCGCGGTTGGCAAGCGGACTCGATATGCCTGGCGGTGCACCGATCCGACGTGTGGGCTCGCCTACTGCGCCCATGCGCGTCGTGGGCCCGCCAGTCGGTGCGGGTGACGGGGACCCTGGACGGCCACCTGCAGCTGCGGCTGCGGCTGCGGCCTTTTGCATGGCTGCCTGTCTGGACACACGTGCCGACGTATTGTGGTCAAAGCCAGGCGTTCTCGGGATCGAGGGTGTTTCGGCTTTGGGGTTGAACAGCTCGCCCGACTGGGCCACGGCGCTAATGTCGTCGCCGTCGTTGGCCTTGGAAACGGCACGCGCAGAGAGCCAGGGCGTGCCGGTGCCAACATCAGCGCCACTGGCCGGCGGCTTGGATGCAGCCTGTGCATGTGGTGGCGGTGGTCTGTTGCTGTTAAACTGCTGGTTGTTGTTGCCGTTTCCGTTGGGCCGTCCGTTTGCTGCACCGGGTGTCTGCGGAGGGCGTGGCGGTGGTGGCCGGGCTCCGTTGGCGAGATGCGGCGGTAGCTGGCGGACAGGACTGGTGTTTCTAGAGTTATGGTTGGGCCGCGGTGGTGGTAGAGAAGGCGCCGCGATGGCGGATGTGGTTGTGGTTGTGGTTGTGGTAGTGGTTGTGGCTGGCTCGGGGACAACAACCTCGTCGGGATGGCCTTCCTCGGACACGCAAAAGTCGGCTTCATCAAAGTCTCCTAGGAACTCGTCATCAAACATCTCCAAGGGAATAGCTGGCGCGCCCGCTGCCGCTGCGGGGGCCTCGGACTTGATATTCGCTGCGACCGGCGGTGTTTGTCGCCCTGCCGCTGGCGGTGGCGGTGGTGCCGGTTCGACTGGTCGAGGCACTTCCGTCTTCACCACATAGTCGGCATGCCGGTGCAGGTTCGCTTCGTTAAAGCCGCGCTTGTTGGTCGGCACAGCCTTCATCTTGGTCACGCGGTCAATGTACGTCTTGTCGTAGATGCAGTTGCCCAGCACGTTGCCAAAGTTGCGCAGGGCCCGCTTCAGCGCGTCGGTGGTGCCCTCCTTCTTGGCCTTTTCAAAGGCCGCGGCCTTGCCCTTGCAGTTCTCAATGTGGCCGTAGCCAATGTCTTCGTGGTAGGTGCCGTCGCGCAGCGTCACGCGCATAATGACCGAGAGGCCGACAGAGATGCGGTACGTCTGCGGGTTCTCATCCACGAAATCAATCTGGATGTTCTGGATCGACGACGACCAGCCGTTGAAGCCAAAGACTTCGTTGGCGAGGCTAATGACCTTTTCGGCGGCGACATAGTGCACGCGCTGGCCCGAGGGGCCGGAGCGCGCCGACAGGTACTCGGGGCCCAGCTGCTTCTCGAGGCGGCTCTGCAGCGTGGCAATTTCGACGGCAGTGTACTCGGACACGTGCTGGATGGGCATGCCGGACCCCGTGAGAGACGACGACGACGACGACGACGCGTTGTTGGCGGTTGTCGCGACTTGCTGATTCATCCCGGACGTCTTCTGGTGGTCGCCGCCAAACGGGACACGACTCTTGGGGATGGGCTGCTGCTGGAAGGGATTGGCAATCGGTTGGTGCTGGTCTCCAGGGCTGTTTTTGTCAGCAAGTATTCTTTTTAAAGTGAAAGTAGCAGTGACATACGCTGGCATCGCCACAGGGTGACGCCCCGGTTCAAGTTCAGAGAGTCGATGTCGCTGGCGTGTCGCTGGCGTGTCGCGACGCGTCGACGTAGCAGTCGTCGTGATAATATCTATAAGAGCAGCTTATACCAGGCAATATGCTTGTTGACGGTGACTGGAGGAGGCGGAGTCGTCGAATAAATGCACGCTTGTTGACGGTACTGGCGTGAAGAGTCGTCGAATAAATGCACACTTGCTAACGTTGAGCGTGGAATATCACAAGATCACCAAGACAGTTGGAAGCGCGTCGGTCAAACAAGAATTGGGACGCGACTTGGCGGGCACTGATAAGTGGTGACCCGTGGTCACGTGTATGATGACTAATACGGGTTGCTGTGCTACCTGACGACGTAATATTTACATTTAGCCAACCCCGCCATACTTGTACACGTGCTACAGCGGTACTGTTCCGTGAGACGTACAGTCCAGCGGCCTCGGAGAATTGCCATTTGCTTTTTTTGCTTTTATTGTTTGTTCTCGACAAGAGGGTGTCACACGACTCTACTTGTTGTGTCTCACCTTGTCGTGTAACCGTATGGACAGGTTGAGCTCATGGTATGTTGGTTTGTTGGCGTCTAGCTGAAGTGTGAGGAGTCAAGACAACGAGGCAAAGGGGATGCAACAGTATTTATGAAGAGTGCATCTAGACTGAGACGCCGCTCCTAAACATGGAAATCTCACGTAGCCTCCCGGTTGTGTCTCGCAAAAGTAAGAATACACAACACACTGAATGTGCCGTGACGCTGCCGGTGTGGCAGTACAGCAGATGAAACCAGACGCAGCATGACAAGAGCAGGACAGTAGCTAAACAGACTGCCGTAGATGAGAACAAATATGTATTAGAAGCACGCACATGTTGGTTGGGTGCTACAAACAAGGTTAACATGACAACAAACGCCGAGTACAAGATGATTGCTTCCCCAGCCCGATGCCATTGAGCACAGGCACACAAGGGGTCTGTTGGGGATATATGAGTGAATATGAAGGAGCGTGAATGAAACGGAGAAATGGAGGTGGCCGATATAACACAAATGAGTATGAGAGCAATGATATGAACAGAACAGGAAACCCAGAAAACCCAGACCCAGAGCAAGATACGAAACAGAGAGCACAAGCAGAGAGCACAAACGGAAGCAGAAAGCAGATAGCACAAATGAAAAGCACAAAGAAAACAAGTACATATGAATGAGTGTCGTTAGTCGTAAGGTGCAATGGACGCAAAGCAAGGCCGTCGTAGGATGCAATGACGCAAAGCAAAGACCGCCATCGGAGGACCTGTGGCGTGCATGTGTAGTCGAGAATCGGTCGTGCCAATCGGACAAACACGCCTGGGCCGGTCAGCTCTTGTGGTTACCAAGGCCCAACACGCACCGGCGCGCCAAACGTGCCGTTCATCAGCTGGTTGCGCATCGAGCTGGCATCGCTGCTGCTGCTGCCGCTGATCCCACCGCCGTTGCCACCCATGCCCGTCCGGCCAATGTGTGCCGACATGGCGCTCATAGCATGATCCAGACGGCCACCCGATGCATTGTTATGCTTCAGCAGCGTCTGGTCCCAGTGCTCCGACGTCAGGATCGAGGTGAAGCCAAATCCGCGCTTCGACACCTCCTGGATGACGACAGCCCAGGCACGTGCAATCTCGTCGTAGGCGCCCTCCTTGTGCTGGCGGTACGTCGGGTTATCCCAGTCAGGCAGCTGGTGCACAATCTTAGTGGCACCGTCGAGGAACTCGAGCGACGCAGACGTTTGGGACTCGACGGGCGGCAAAAACTGGCGGATGAAATCAGAAATGACCTCGGTGAGGGCGACTAGCGGCTGCTTCACGCGGTAGTAGTTGTAGTCGGCGCTGGAGTTGCCATAGGGCATGGCGTGTCGTAGCCGGTCCTGGTATTCGCCGAGGATGTTCAGGGTGGAAGACACCGTCGGGCGCGGAGCGTGCTCGGAGACCTCGTGGGCAATGTCGGGGCGCTGATCACAGATGGTCTGGAGGATGGTGCGGAGCTGGCTGGCGTCGAGCGCCTCGAGTAGCCGGGGCAACGGCAGGGCACGGCCAGTCAGTTCGGCGGCACGGGCTTTCTTGGGAGGACGGGCCAGTTGGCGATTGGAGATGGCAGGCGAGCTCATAGGAGACATGGACATCTCTTCGCCATCGTCTTCGGCTTTCCGTTTCTTTGAGGTGGCCATGTTTGCGAGAGGGGACACTGAGATGTTAGCAAGCGTGTTCATGAGGGGGAGCAGGTAAAATGCAGACGGCAGACATACTCGAGCGGGATGGTGAAAGTCTCGGTGCTTCGTGTTGGTGTGGGAATAGCGGTGGTTGCGGCGATAGCAAGACGTTCATTGTTGGGAGAGGAACGGTTGGGGATGGTTGAGAGGCCGTATCGGAGCGAGGCTAGACAGAACAAGGCCGGCGGAAAGGTACCGGAGAGACGGCGATGTTGCGAAACCCGTCTGATTCGTTGCGTGCCAAAACAATGGCGGCCAGAGGCTGAAAAAGTGATGGTCAAGCGTAGATGCGATGATGTCGGGTATCCGGCCGGCTTGAGTCGTTGATGTCGATTTGTCGCCGTCGAGAAGAGCTGGCACGGAGCAGTGCTTTGAATGCGGTGTTTTCAAGCCTGGGCGAGATAAAGGGGTGAGAGAGTCAAGGTAAGGAAGTGCGCGAGAATGGGAGGAGAAAAGGTCAGAAAAGTACAGAGATAAGTAAGGAAGTGAGAGAGAGAAGCGAGAGAAGCGAGAGGGAGAAAGAAGTGAGTGAAGAGAAGCAGAGACAACCAAAGGGGGACAATGAAAAATTAGGGAAAAGAGGAGACGATGAAAATTAGCGGACAGGGCACTACGGGGCAGCGTCAGGCATCAGTACTTGTAGGATGCAGACGAAGTAAGACCTGTGCTGGCTGGCTGTCAGTGGCTACGCCCTGTAATTTGGTGATTCGTTGCTGCTAGCCACTGATAGCCGCTCCTAGTCACTCTAGCGTCCATATTCTCCCGCCACCCGGCCCACTCGACAGGGGCCAATTGGCTGGCTAGAGTGCTAAAAACAAAGCCTAAAGTCATAGTCAGCTGCCCAGCGACCAACAGAGGCCGTAGGGATACGCTGCACCAATAATACAGGTCACTATCGAGACAAGACCACCACCGTCTCAATCAATAGCTCCGTTTCCGCCGGATCATCGTCCACCAGTGGCATCACGATCCATGTGCCCACCTCAGCTACGCCGTACGACAGTCTGTATGAGTCTCACATCTCAGACTGACTGCCACTTGATAGTATGTGTACATATACGTAGAATATGTACGTCGTAAGCATGTATTGTGTTTGCATGACCTGATGCTGGCTTCACTTGCATGGGTGTTGGAACCAAAGACAACAAGGACAAAAGGACATGCGGGCATGCCACGGCGCTGTTTGATTTGTTGGATGCGATGCAGGGTGATTCACACACCCAGGCCGTATTCACCGTGTGCAATACTATCTCTATGCTTATGTATATGTACAGTGTTTTGTAAGATATTCTACTTGCGACACCCGGAGGGGTTTGCATGCACAAGACACTTTTGCCATTTACATCTGCAGCTAATGCGATGCATCTGCAATGGTAGTATTTGCGTCCTGTGAGCATCGTCAATAATACAAGGTTGAGTGATATGAAACGGAGCACAGATAAGCATAGACTCGATACGGAGTGGAAAGTAAACAGTGAAAACGGCGGAAACGGCGGACGGCGAGTATATATTGAAACGACCCTGTAATATTGCATCGAGGAAAGAGCCTTCGGTGACGGCAGTTCAAGCGCCAGCGAACGCCAGCGCAGTGTCCTCGCTTGTCCTCGCAGCAGTGGTCGGATAGAGGCTAGTCAAGCACAGACAGTCGTATTTTCAGAGAAGCATCACTGGCGATCAGCACAGACATGAATGCAGATGAGACATGGTCGTCCCGAGGCACTGTATCATCTAGGTATGTACATATATGTAGGGCCCTATATGTACATAAGATACACATACGGAGTACGTACATATGTACATCTAACATACAGAGTACATACATGAGTACGGAGTACTATCGTGGTATTGACGTCGTTATCAAATGGTATCATCGTGCCGCATTACATTGAGATTGAATAATGCACCAGCACTCAGATTAGCGGAGCAGTGAAAGGGGACAACTGGCTCGCTTCTGTAATCATACATACGGAGTAAGCATACATATACGGAGTATGTAATGCTTATTGTAAGATACAACAAGTAATAATACTCCGTACATAAGCACGCATAGACTCCGCAGTTTTGTCAAGAGACACCGAGACGGAGTTGGCTGTGTATGCCGATGTTATCGGGAGAGTGTGGCGAGGGATGCAACGTGCACAGGGGCCAACGCAGCGGTCACCGCCATCATCATGGGTATGCTTATGAATATTCAGTATGAGACTGTGAGACTACGAAAGATCAGGAGTCACGAGATTACGTATAGATTACAGCATATGCTTATGTACTCCGTATGTTATGTACGGCGACTTAGTGGGTCCCACCCGGGCCTAAAGATGAGGCTTATCCTTATCGCGCACCGATTACGCTGATTACGCCGATAAGATGGGAAAAAGTTTTGGCTGGCAGAACTCGCCCCGACAAAGCCTGCACCAGTCATCACGTCTTTTTACGACTCGACACCATATCATCACCTTTTTCGCATACACACATACCAGAATGGCCGCTGAACGATCAGCATCGCCGAGCGCCGACGTCGCGCCCGCCGTCGACGTCGCCGACAAGAAACGCAAAAACGCCAATGCCGACGTGGCCGAGCTCGAAGTCGACATTAACCTGCCCGAGCCGCCGTCGAAGCGTGCCAAGCGTGCGCTGAAAAAGGGCAAGGTCCTGCCGCCGAAAGTGCATGCCGCGCTTAAGGACGACGAAGAAGAGGCGGCCAACAAGATCAAGGGAGGAAATAAAGAAGGAGGGAAGAAAGAAAAAGAGGAGCGCTCCCAGTTTGGCATCTGGATCGGCAACCTGGCGTTTACCGTGACGCGCCCGCAGCTCTTCCAGTGGTTCGTCGACAACTCGGGCGGCGCCATTGCCGAGTCGGACATTACGCGCATCAACCTGCCCCTGGGCAAGCGGCCGAGCCGGAGTGTTGAGTCTGTGCGCCCTCATAATGTGCACGCCGACACTACGGATGGCAAACCCCCAGCGCCCAACAAGGGCTTCGCCTATGTCGATTTCTTGACGCTCGAGGCCCAGATCGCCGCTACGGCGCTGTCGGAAACCGAACTTGACGGCCGTCGCGTGCTCATCAAGGACAGCAAGTCGTTTGCCGGCCGTCCGGCCAGCACCCCACAGACTGGCGAGGACTCTTTAACTAGTTCTAACACCACAAAAACACCACGCAACAAGGCCGGCGAGGCCAACGAGGCGGCCGACGCCGCGCCGCCCGGGTCGACGAGCACCAAGGTGTTTGTCGGCAACCTGGGCTTTGAGACGTCCGAAGAGGATCTGCGGCGGCACTTTGCGCCCTGCGGCCCCATTGCCTGGACCAAGGTGGCCACGTTCCCCGACAATACGGAAAAGTGCCGCGGCTACGGCTGGGTGCAGTTTGGCGGCAAGACGGACGAGGGCGCCAACATTACGCCCGAGGAGGCATCGCTGGCCGCCGCCAATGCCGTGCGCGGATTTGTCCGTCTGCAGGAGCAGATTGATACCGAGGAGGACTTTGTCGCCGAGGCGGAGGGCGAGGATGACACTGAAATAAAAGAGGAAAAAGAAAAAAAGACGAGAACGCGCAAGTGGTGGGTCAACCAGTTCAAGGGCCGCCCGCTCAAGGTGCAGTTTGCCGAGGACGATGTGGCCCGGTACAAGAAGCGCTTCGGCAAGGGCCGGCCACGGGACGGCGAGGAGGCAAAGGGAGCCCGTGGCGCGCCATCAACCCGGGAAGAGCGCCGCGCCAAGCCGTTTAAGCAGCGGGAGATTGGCGTTGCTGCGCTCACCGGTGGTATCGTCGAGTCCACTGGTGTCAAGACTGTTTTCGAGTAAACAACGCTGCTCGACGTTGGGGGCAAAAAGTTACAGGGCAGCGAGGTCTGCTTTGGTATATCATGCATGTATCGCTTGCTATCATGGCATTGTTAGGCGCTTTTCTTTTCATATGTTTAATCGTGGCTTCTCACACTTTGGCAACTCTCTCAGCCTTGTGTTTATCTGGCGGTTATGTGATGGATTTTACTACTGACGTCAATATCAGATTTTAAATATATTTTCATAGTCAATCTAATACCTAAAGCTACAGAAGCAGATAAGAAGAAGGACGAGGAGGAGTGGAAGAAGGGATGAGCAACAGTAAACACCAAAAACCGAATAACAATCAGCCGAGACAAAATAGCTGTAGCATGCCGACAAGCCAGCGATACTAAGCCTCTGCTCGCTCTTGATAGCCCCCCATCAGTCAGTAATGCAGCGTTCCACGTTTTGTTGAAAACGGTACAAGTGCATTCTGATCAAACATGGTTGAAATCAAAAATAGATGTTGTCAAATAGATACCAGATAGATAGATACATAGATAATATGCAGAACAAAAAGGGACGACTGTCAAGAGTGAGAGCAAATAACAAAACAGTGTCAACCTCAACGATAAACGAAAACAAAAACTAGAGGAGAATAAAACTTGCAACGCACAAAAGTGTCAAACGGCAAATCATAGCAACGGAAAAGCAACAGAATAGCAACAGAAAACAACAGAAAAGCAACAGGAAAACAACAGAAAAGTAGCAGAACATGACTGAAAAAACAAAGCCGGCTCACTACCGACATCGAGCTTATTTGCACCCTACTTGCGGGGAGGGGACAGGAACTCCTCGTCCGAGGCATCCAGGATGTCGTACTCCTCGTCCGTCATGAAGCCGCCGTCGGAATCGTCGGCCCACTCTTCGAACTCATCAGCCTCCGAAATGGCCTCCGCCTCCGCCTCCGCCTCGGGTGCGTCGCTAGCGTCGCAGGCCTCGTGGAAGCTAGCGCCAGGCGACTCCTTGTCCAGCTTGGGGAAGATCATCTGACTCTCCGTGACCTGCTTAGTCACCGCCTCCGTCTTTTCGGCCTCAGTAGGCTTTGTGCTCTTCTGAGCCTGGACAGTTGGCATAAACTCTTTCTTCTTCTCATCCGCCGTCTCCTTCTTCTCACACGCGTCCGCTATCTCCTTCTTCTCATCCATCAACTTCTGCTTGATCTTCTTGACCTCCTTCTCCTTCTCGTCGTGCACGTTGACATCGCACCACAGACGATCACCAAACTTGATGCCGCCCTTGGTGGTCAGCCGCCAGTAAGAGATGACCTTGCCGGGACGGACAGGCGTGCGCAGGAGAACGGTAAAGGGGAACTCAGCACCCGGTGCCAGGGGCTCATAGCAGACAGTCGACTCCGATGCCGACACAAGCTCGCGCGTACCAACAGGGTTGGTAGGGTCCACGTGACCCATGTACTCGCCGCTGACAAACTGGACACGGCTGCCTGCAGGCCAAGCGACAGTGCCGGTGTTGCGCAGAACCCACGTCTGCTCAAACACAAAGTTGGGCGGGAACATGGTGCCATCGGGAATGGTCTCGCGCTGGAACATGGCGCCAAGGTTCTCAGCCAGAGGCTCAGCCAGGCTGTCCTTGGACTTCTTGCGCAGGGCAAGGTTCATGACAGGCTTGATATCCTTGGCAGCAGCCACAACAGGGGGAGCGGGAGCGGGAGCCAGACCGCCCGAAGGCTTGACATCAAGGACGGTCTGGACCTTGTTCACGTTAAGGTCTGAGACAGCGGGGACGCGGCGGTCGCCCATGACGGGCATCTGGCTGCCGTTGCCGTGCTCGCCAGTCGTCGTGACAGAGACATGACGCACGGGAGTGCGGAACTTGATCAGAGGATGCGTCTTGTTGTGCATGTTGGAGGGGCTCGCCTCGCAGGCGGCGCAGAAGTCCTTGTTATGGCACACGGCGCACTTGTAGCGGTCGCCCACAATGTAACGGTGGTTACCGTTGGGGCCAGTGCAGTTCGGGCCGTCGCAATAGATGCCCGTGTGCAGAGCAGAGGGAGCCTTGGCGCTGGACGACTTTGCGTTGGCCGGGAAGTCAGTCAGAGGCTCATAAATGGGCACAAAGCGGTGGCTGTTGTGGTTTCTGTCGGCAAAATCAATGCACTTGGCGCACAGGTCCCAGTCGGGGCACTGCATGCACTTGTAGCGCACACCAGTGATGTAAGTATCGCACTCGTCACAGATGGCGTTATGGCGCTGGCCGCGGCCAGCAGGCAGGAGGTTGTTAACCTTCCGGCCGAGAGAGGTGCCCTTGACAGCAGCGACAAAGGCGTGGCTGGGGCTGTGGCCGTGGTCGTTGCCGACGAAGCACTTTTGGCAGAGATCAAAGTCGGCGCACTTTGTGCAGTGCACAAAATCGGTCTCATCAAACTCCCGGATGCAGTTGTTGCAAGTGCGGCTCATGACAAACTTCTTGGCCACTACAACAGGGGCGGCCTGGATAGCAGGGGCAGCAACAACAGGGGCGGCAGCAGTGGCGCCAGCGGTGGCGCCAGCGGCAACCGAGGCAGCGGGAGCAGCCTGACTAACCCATGTAGCCACTCCGCTGACAAACTGGTGCCTCTGGGGGCGGATGGCCAGGTTGGTGATGGGGTTGCCGCTGATTTGGATGGGCATATGCGGCTGCTCAACAGGCTTGGGCCTGGTCTTGGGCCCGATACGCTCCGTGGTGCTGTTGACGAGCATACCGTTCTGGACGCTGCGGCGAATCATCCAGTGGTTGGTATCAAGGCAAGTCTTGCCCATATTGACACAGAGCAGGCACAGGTCATAGTCGCCATCCTCGCACGTGGAGCAATGGAAGTGGGCATCCGGGATCGAGTCATGGCAACGGTTGCAAGCGACCGTGAATGCCAGACGAGGGCTTTCGGGTGCGGCCGTGGGCTTGGCCTGTTCCACGGGAGCAGAGGTCTGAGTGGGCATGGGAGCAGAGGACTGAGGGGTGCACACAACAGCATCTGCGGCAGCAGGGGTGAAATAGTCCTTCGTAAAGGGACGGGCACTCATCGGCACCTGAGCCGGGTGGACGTCAAAGGGGTTCGTCGAGCGGTAGAACTGGTGAAGATTCGGGCCATTGGCCGCCATGCGCGACACAGGCGCCTTTGCTTCCGGCACCTTCACTTTCGACGGCCACACTTCAAGTGTCTTCGCGTCCGGTGCCTTGACCTCCGGCGCCTTGACTTCTGGCGCCTTGACTTCCGCCGCCTTCACTTCCGGCGCCTTCATTTCCGGCGCCTTCACTTTCGGAGCCCTTGATTGCCATCTGGGCATGGCTCCTGGGGCATTCAGGACGTTTTCGATGGGGATGGGCAGAGGGTCAGGGGACGACGCAGCAGAGGCCGTGTTCGAGCTGGACATGCCCTCTGAAGCACAAGCAGGCTCGGGGTAAACGACACGCATCTTGAGCTTCTGCTTGGCCTTTGCAGCGCGTGCGAGTTGCTTGTAGACGCTCGTGTTGTGGCGGTTCAGAGTCATGAAGCGGCCAGCCGAGTCAGAGAAGCGCTCAAAGTGGCAGACGGTAGATGGCGAGATGTTGAGGGCTAAGCGAAGCTGAGTTGTTAGATGAGAAGAAAAGAAGAAAAGAAGAGAAGAAGAAATGGACGGATAATTACCTTATCCTCAAAGACGTCGGCAGCAAGATCGCTGTACGGCAGCTTGACTTTCTTGTTGGAGCCATCATGGCTAACTTTAATAGTGATGGGCGTGCCTTGATGGACTGTCGCGGCTGCTGGTGTTGCCATATTGCTTCGCTGGTAATCTGCTGACAGTCTGTTAGAACAAGCAGGATACACGACGGTAAGAGGTTGTTGATGATGGTAGGCGGTGGGACAGTGACGAAAGATAAGGGCGGTGACGGGGAAATATAAGCAAAAAGGTTGCCTAGTGACGGGTTTCGGATACGAGCAGGATAGACAAGTCGATCGACCAGCTAGAATAATAGAATTGACAAATGCAATACTACAGAAGCGACGCTGATGCAGATGTCACAGATGACAGAGATGACAGAGAGATAAGGCGAGATGGGCGAACGGACAAGCGAGGATAGAGATGGGTCCGATGATGGAGAGTGCGTGTGCATGCCCCATGATGAGAGATAAAGCCCAAGAGGACTCGAATATGAAGATGGGGCAACTTACAAGCTAAATGTCGTCTGTGGCTGAAGATGGTTTCGTCGGTGGTTGGTTGTATTGTAAGTGAGGCCTAACATGGGCACATTCGGAGGTGGTGATGGGATGTGAGTAAGAGGAAAGAACAAAGGAAGGAGGAGGAGGAGAGGAGAGATAACAAAAGGAAGGAGCGAAGGAAAAGGGCGGGTGACTTGTAGTTAAGTCGGTGAGGTTGAGTCTACTAGTAGAGTCTCCTGGAGTCTCCTGGTGTCGTGCGAGGGCGTTTAGAGGTGGATAATAGGCAGATACTTGTATTTACAGGGAATAAAAAGTAAGATAAGTACTCAATTCAGAGAGAGATACATAAATATAGTACATATAGAAGCTAAAGTACCTCAATTTTTTTGTACAGGGACAGCTAGTTTGTTTACAGTGGCGCCCTTGTTTAAGACAGAAGGCACAGAACGAATGGTGGCGATTGGTCAGCAGCTAGAATTAGTGGGTCCGGGTGGCACCAGATACGAATCGGCGTGGGAAGGCGGAAGCTCTGCTGCATTCAGTATGTTTACAGCTTCCAGGTCCACTTTGTCTACTACGAATGCAGATGCCTAAGAAAGCCGGGGGCGATTAGTTACGGAGTAAGCATATATGTAGTGAATCTATGATAAAAAAGACTATCAAAGGCGTACGAGTATATGTATGACGCAAATGCTATCATCCGATTTAGACTGACGCTAGTAGAGTGAAGTAGTGACGTCTTGCTTCTAGGCTTCAACATGCAAACGACCAGGGGCAAATGAGGGGAGGAATGAGGGGAACGCAGGTAGAGCGAGAGTAAAGAAGAATGCGTCACTTGTCTTGACAAGTACTGCCATAGTACTCCCAAACATGGAGAGGAACAATGTCACGAACGAGCACAGTCACATCGATGCTAGCTTGCTGGTTGGCGCCGATTGCGCCGCAAATAGGGCAAATGGTCATAGCGCGGAGAAGAGGAGGAGCCACAATGACGACGCCTAGTCTCAGGAGCGACTCCCTCGGATGTCTATAGTGCATTTTAGAGGGCACTTCGGGTATATCTACAGGGCATCTTACAGGGGGGCGTGCACTAGAGTGACTCACTTCGGATATCTTACAGGTACATTCACGGCAGCTGTGAACACTCGTTGGCGCCTCAACCCATAAATCAACATTATTAATCTGATACATGTAGAGTGAGGGGAAGAGAGGCGGCCGTCAGATAAGCCACCGGCTCCAAGTCACTCTAGCTGTTACCGAGGCGCCCTGCATACATACTGTGCTGTGATACGCGGTGCTACATGGGCAAACAAGGTTAGGACAAGGCCAGGCCAACAGCCAACAGCAGAGAACGGTCTTGACTGTAAGAGAGTTGCCGTTTCTGTGATAGTTGATGTCTTTCACGATCTTTATGGATCTTTATGAGCTCATCTTTATTAGTGTAGGTTGACACCCTAGATTCCAGGGTAAGAGTAAGCTGCTCGTGCTTACATAATATCGCCACCGCGATCCTCTGGCTCTAATCTTGCTTTGTCAGCCGAACCATTGTGTCATCTTTTGTCATCTCCCGCTTCATCCGGCTGAACGCTGATTGCCGAGACTACATGATACAAACCCTCTTATGCTTGAAATTTGTGTAAACAAGCAGATGCAATGCAATGCACGCCTATCCTGATTGCCATCCGACCAACTCCTGATGGCTATTGCGAAACGGCTTGTCTTATCGTTGTAATAGATAAACAATGCTGGGCTTCGGAGGCTGACGACGTCTCGGATGGTGTGTGTGACAGCCAGGGTACCTGATGGTGCGTGGCCAGTGTCAGGAGGTTACCAGGCTGAAATGCGGAGCAGTGGCGGGAGAAAGAGGCGCAAAGATACGAGAACAGGGGCGACGGCATCAGACTGCACCGGCAAATATGCTTATGCTTACAGGCAGACGGGGGCTACACGGAACAGGCAAACACGTGCAACGCAGGCAGCAGACAGGCAACATGAAAGAGGTAAACACAGGCAAACAGGCAACGCAGGCATAGTAACAGACAGCAACAGGCAGCAGACAGGCAGCGACAGGAACATGTAAGAGGCAAACACGAAAGTGCCATAGGCAACGGCAGCACACGACAACAGTAGCACAGAGATGCAGGACTACTGCAATCAAAAGACGCGCACGCAAGACGCAATCAAAGATGCAGTGTTTGTAGTGTTTGCATTGTTTGTGTTTGCACAGCCGCACGACCTATCACACATACATATATACATGGCAGAGGCTCGCTGTGGCGGCGTAATAGAGGAAAGATCGACAGCGCATTGAAGCTGCAGTAAGCTACGGAGTATGCACGAGAAAGCAACGTCGGCTCACATGGTGCAGTTCAGCTTGGGCAGACAAAGAGGGTCGGGGCCGGGGTGGGAGGAGGGGGGAGAAGAGGCAGACGAAAGATAGGGGTGTCTCAGCCCGCTGTAAGCATAGGCAGTGATGGAAACAAGCCATGCATCGCAGGCTGCAGGCCAAATGCTGCAGGCCAAATGGCACGCGCGCCAATGTTCTGCACGCCTATCCAATAGCTGGGCTCGCGTCCAGACTGTCGGTGTATATATGTATATATATATCTTCCACGTATTGCGTCGCAAGTCGACTCTACAAGGAGCTGTCCCCGTGCACTATGAGCGGTGTCCTATTTGACAACGATAAGGGTCAAAAGTCCTAGCTGCGAGACACTGCCCTTGCGATTCGTTCGCATCGCACACTGACAGATCACATGGTTCCACGAAGGATGTGCAAGAGAGCCAAGCGACCAATCGAACAAAGGACAAATCAAGTCGGGCAGAGCGAGATGAGCGAGACAGTGCTGACCACTGACCACTGAGCAATATTGCAGGCTGCAGGCGGAGAGGGGCATGCAGTCAGCCAGTAATCGCCTCACATCGGGTCGAGATATGTAGGTAATCCTGCCTTGGTCAGACCCCGGATATAAAGCCGCGTCGGCACATTGTCTATCCGCAGTGGTCCTCGTGTGCCGTGTGCTGTAATAGACAACAGGCGAGGTGTCTCGGATCAACGGCGTCTGATATAATACTATTGATTTTATTGGATCTTTCCCAAAAAAACATGATGCAAGAAAACAATGCCAAAAGTTGATCAAGAAATATCAAGAAATGCAATTGCGTCGGCAACTCCTGATTGTTTGTCCGTCCCGCATCCCGAGACTACGTCCGGCTGCCGTCCAGCAGCCCCTTGAGCGCCGCCGTCAGTGCCGCCTCGTCGTACCTCGCCAGCGCCTTCTTGTCCGCAGACACCCCCCCTGGCGTCCCAGGCATCCGCGCCGCCTGGCTCGCCACCCCAATGCACTCGATCCCCATCCGTCCGAGCTCTGCCCGGTCCACCCTGGGGCCGGCCACGAGCCCGTCGTGCCCGCTGTGCCTGCCGTGCCCCCTCTCCAGGTACACCACATGCGTCACATACTGCCGGCACTCCTCGTCCTGCACTCGGCCCATGTCCGACTGGCTCTGCTTGCACGCACCCACAATCGCCCGCACAAAGTCTGCCGCCGCCATCGGGTCGCTATGCGGGCCCGTCTCGCGGTCCAGCGTGCTGTTGAGAATGAGAATTTTGTTGCGTATTTTCTTTGGTGACGCCCCCCGGATGGCCGTGCCGATCCCGCGCAGCACCAGGCTCGGCACAATGCTCGTGTAGAGACTCCCTATGCTATAGACAATGGCCTTGGCCTGCCTCAAAGCAGCCACCGTCTTGGGGTTCGCCTGAGGCCGAATCTCGTGACCGTACGGGTTAATGTACCATACGCGTACAATGCGCGCCGGCAGATCCTCTTCGTCTTCCTTGCTCACGGCGATCTGCGGCTGCCGCAGTACCGGTAGTGAGCCCGGCAGCGTCGCGTCTTCGAAATCGACCGCCGTGCTAGCACGTTCGCGGCGTACAGTGTCGGACCGGCTCATAGCCGTCTGTGCCGCCGCCGATGCAGAAATGCCCTGCCCGGAACTGTCCGGCAGCGACGTTGGCGCCGACGGGTGACTGATGTTCACCTGTCCGGCAATGGTCGTACCATCAGCCAGTCCCGCGGAAATGTGGTGCGTAAAGTTTGAATTGATCGCGGGCAGCACGGCCACGTGGTCGGGGATACCACAGACCAGCGACAGCAGGTAGATGGCCGCCTCAAACGAGCCGGAGAACAGGCGGGCGCCCGTCAGGAACAAATTGCCCACGCTGGCGCCGGCAAAGTTGAAGACAGACGTCGACGGCCGTGCGCGCTTGACGATTTCTAGATTCAACGTGTTGAGCACGGCGCGGAGGAGCTCGCGCGTGGCACTCGATACAAACGTCCACAGCAGGTGGCGGGCCTCGACCAGGTCCAGCCACTCGATACGCGCCTGGTTGGGGTCTGTGGCGCAGAGACGGTGCTCGAAGAGGGCGCGCAGAGCAGCGCGCTCGCTGGTCGAGGGCGACGTTTCCTTCTCGTCTCTCGTTGGGATCAGTCGAACGAGGCGGCCTAAATGTTAGATGATCGACAATATAGAGGGTTGGATGGATTGGAACGTAAACGTCGGTGCCATAGCGTGCTACCTCCCTGGGGGTATCCGATGTGATAAAAGACGAGGGTTGGATGGATTGGAGCTTTACATCGGTGCATAGCGTGCCGCCCCTGGGGGTATCCGATGTGATAAAAGACGAGGGTTGGATGGATTGGAGCTTTTACATCGGTGCATAGCGTGCCACCCCTGGGGGTATCCGACGTGATAAAGACGAGGGACATACTTCTGATATCTCCAACACCTGATGGTTAGCTTGGTAAAACAGTTGCGACGCAGATCAACCTACTGGGACCTCCAAAGAACCGGATCAGCTCAGACGAGCTGCCGCCATTGTCGGATATGGGGATGATGTAGGTGAGCGGGCAGGGCGTCTTCACGGCAGCCCTGCCCGCCATGTGCGATGCCACTGCCTGGAAGGCGTCTACCAGCGAGTTGGCTGCCGTGCCGCCCGAAAAGACACAGATGCCGTTCAATGGTCCCGTCTGGTCATCGGAGGCTCTGTCTGGCTCGGGTTCTTCTGTGCTGGCTAGCACAATGGGCGATGCCGATCCTGGTGATGCCGTCAGACCCGATGACGCATAAACGGCTTCTGTTCCTGTGCGTAAAGGAGTGCTCATCTTTGTAGACAATGTTTTGCCAAGCAATGTGTAAACGAGTTTCTTTCCAAAAAATCCAGTTGTTCTCTATTTATGGCAGCCACGCTGCGCGGCCGTGAGACGAGGTTGAATGATGGTGTAAGATAACAAACATCTTTTTGTGGGGTAGCTGCCCGACGCTGCATATGTAAGCAGATCAATCTCACCTTTGCATCGTAAGCATCATGTACAGCTGGTCTCTTGATTTCCAGTTTCATCTGTTAACGTTGACTCGCGGCTCAATTACAACACAGCCGATCTGCCAGTTTCAAGTGAGCAAGACGGTTCTTGCTGGCATGCAAAAATTAGTTTTCTCAAGATATGATGTCATGATCAAGATGAATGGTCCTCTATAGATTTATCCAAAGTTTAAGATCTAAGACTTGAATATAGAAGAAGCTGGTATATGACAAAAATGTGTAGAAGATCGGTAAGATATGGCAAGTATCGACACAAACACAACCCAGACTACTGCGGGTAGTAGACCGCACCGTAGTAGTACTGGTCCGCAGGGTTCATGCCCATCGCCATGTAGTTGCCTTGCATGGGAACGGCCGGCGGCGGGTACGCTGGGTAGCTGGGCTGCACTGGAGGTGCATTCATATAATACACCATGCCGTTGATCTCCTGGGCCACCATGCTTGGTGCACCACCGTTGCCGCCTGCAGCCCCTGATGCATCGCCTGGGTTGTACGCAGTCGGCATCGGTCCCTGCTGAAGCGATGCAGGAATGTATCCGCCTGCACCGGGTACGTTGGGTGGCGCATAGTAGTACGGCTGTTGTGCCGTGGGCTGCATCACAGTGTAGTTGCCACCGGGTGCACCGTAGTATGCCGGTGGTACAGGCTGCGCTGGCGCGGGTGGTGCAGCCTGTGTTTCCGGCGCAGACTGCTGGCCAGCACTTGTCGGCTGGAACGGAGCTGCATGGATGGCGCGCTCGGGAATCTGCGATAGTGGCGTGCCTGTCGACTGAGGCGGCTGTGACGACGACGGCTGCTGCGAGTGCGACTCTGCTAAAGGCGTGTTTCCATTGGCGGCGTTGCTGTACGGCTGGCTTTGAACTGTGCTGGCATTCGCCGGCGCCTCAATGTTCTCGACAGACACGGCTTTTTGGGGCCGAGGCTGGTGCATAGGCAGGTTTTGGCTAGGCCGCGTCTCTTGGTAGGGAGGCCGCGGCGGCAGAGGGTGGTTCTGGGGTTGGGGTTGGGGCTGGGTTTGAGGCTGTGGCTGAGGTTGATGTTGGGGAGGAGGACCATAGCCGGGCCGCTGTTGCTGGTATGGCTGCTGGGGCTGCTGGTGTTGTTGGGGAGGCTGATGGGGAGGCTGAGCATATGGAGGAGGGCGGAACTGAGGTTGCTGGAAAGGCTGGGGTCCATGGAAATAGGGAGGCATATTGCCGGGCATGGGCATGGACATCGGGCCGGGTCCCATCGGCTGTTGGTGCTGGCCACCAAAATTGCCAGGCGGCGGAAGACGGACGACTGGGCGGCCTGCCGTGCTGTCCATGGCCATCTGCGGGCGCGAGAACGAAGAGCTAGTCGGCGAGATGATAAAGTCGCGCCCTGCATCCTGCGCAATAGACGACCGCCGACTCGGCGCGACACTCGGTGTATACACACTGCCGTTGTAGACGCTTCCATTGTAGATGCTGCCGTTGTAGTAGCTGCCGCCGTACATGCTCGTATGGCGCGAGTAGCCCGAGATAGAGCCCATGCCTGACCGTGCGCGGTTGCCGCGCGAGCGCTGCTGGTTCGGCCGCAAAGCACGAGGGATGAAGATAAAAGACCGGTCGACTGCTGGGAACTTTTGGAACTTGGGATGGCCTGGCAGGTCGATGATCACGGCCTTGTCACGGCGCAGAGGAGGCCGGTGGTCCGGCAGTTTTGTGTACTGCATAACCTTGAACTTTTCAAACGTGACAGATACATTGAGTGTCGGAAGAAAGACCCGTATTGTCATTGTTCCCAGCTGCTTTTCAACGGACATTGAGCGGTCGATTGGTACCTCACTCGACGGACACGTCGGGATGATCTTGACCGACGGCGGCACGGCGATGGACATTTGGCTGCCGCCGTATTGGCTGCTGGTGTCAAAATTTTGGCGGCGAGAGGCCATGGCAATGCGTGATGCATTGCCATTGGGCCTGGCGACAGTGTCGTGCATGTCATGTGTCCAAGGGGCATTGACGGTTGGATCTCTTGGATCTGCTTGGTTTTGGAATTGGTTGCTGCAAAAGGTTAGCAATAAGTAATAGCAGAATTACAAGGTAAAAAGACCGTACTGCATGGGAGCAAAGGAGTTGGCAAAGCCGCCGCGACCGCCTCGTCCTCCTCGGCCGGGACGAGCAAACGGACGGAACCCGTTTGCAGATGGGCCGGCACCGCGTTGGTCGTGCATAAAGAAAGCACCTCGATTGGGTACAAATGCAGGATCCTCGTCGCGCCGCTGCCTGTAGAGGTCGTGTTCGCGGCGTTGCTTTTCGTAGGCGGATTCTCCGCGTCGTGGCTGCTGCTGCTGGGTACCTGCGGATATGGAGTGTGGTGTGGCAGGTGTGGCTGCTGCTGCTGCAGATGACGACACAATGGCGGGCTGGGGAGCTTTGGTTACCACAGGTGCCGGGGTTGTAGCAGCACTAGAAGCGGCTTCGGAGGCTGCCTTGGACACGGAATTGGATACGGGATTGGACACGTTGGACACGTTGGACACGTTGGACACGTTGGACACGTTGTTGGATAGTGGTTTGTTCTTTGGCGTTGCCGCTGATGTTGTAGATGCTGCCGCAAGCTGCTGCCGGCTGGGCGGTGTTGATTCTGCTCGGCGCGCGGCGGCCACAACTGCAGAAACAGCATCGCCTCTTGGCATAGCGTCCGAGGCTCGGCCGTCTGCTGCACTTGATGGCCTCCGGGGTACCCGGGCAGCGGCTGCTGCGCTGTTGCCGCTACCCAGTCCCTGCTTCTGTCCGCGTCTGCCGTCCCCTCGTCCGACTGCTTTTTTCTGGCCGGGTGCTAGCTTGGCCGATAGAGTGTCATCAACACGTCCGGCATCGCGCCCATCGCTGGCAGTTGAGCTGTCTGTCAGAGAGTCGTCGTTGATGATGTCCACGGCAGAGTCTCCACGGTCGTCATGGTCGACACTTTCATCGTCATCGCCTACTCGGCGCCGTTGGCCGACCATTCTCTTGCGGCGTGGCATATGTTGCTTTTGTGTAGCGGTAGCATTGGAAGTAGGAATAGCGGTGGCAGCAGCCATAATTGTGAATGTCGATGTAGAGATGGTAGGGACGGTCGTGGCAACGTGCAGTGTGTGATGCTTTTGGCTTGCTGGATGTTGGGACGTTCCTGTAGGCAGACGCGATGGGGCGAGAAGGGCGGCTAGGTCGAGCTAGTAGAAAGGATAGGTCGGATGCAGTGACGTCGTTGGTTGAGAGTGGATAAAGATACTAAGCATACAGTGGTTGAGTTGCAGGGTCGAAGACGTGAGTGAGAGGTCGGGCTGGGCGTTAAGAGTTGAGGCGATGACAGATCGGGCTGGTGGTGTGGTATATAAACCGGACGGTCGCGCTCGGGAGCTACCCAGAACCTAGGCGAGCAAAGTTGAGGAATGAAGCGGGTCGGACGGATAAGGAGCGGGAACCGTGGTTGGCAGATGTTTCGTTGTTTGCAGAGGTGAAGAAGGGGAGGAAGGGGATAGGGGAAACAGGTGGATGAAGCTCAAATCCCAATGTAAACGACAGCAAGAGACGAAATAGCGGAAGAGCGGAGTCTGACGATGACGACAGTGCGAGAAACCCAAGAATAGCAGGTGCCAGTAGCGTGAAAGTCTGGGGAAACTACGATGGGCGGCGCATGCTCGGGAAGTAAAGAGGGGACTGCGTTCTGAGTTCTGAGATTTGAGGAAAGAGCAACCGGAGATGATATTTACAACTTAAAACTTGAGTAAAAAGGAGCGTGGCAAGTGCTGATTATTCATGCCACTCATTTCTCGCTCTCCCTTTCTTTTTGTTGATATTGAGTAAGATAAGATACAACTGGCACTGCCGTGCTGAGCCTAATCAGAAGAAGCTAGAGGTCTGGCGGAACCAAATTGGTGGCGCACGTACCAAGTACTAAGTAGCTGTCGATGGATGACAATTGAGCTGCACCAAACGGGCAGGTGCAATCGAATCAACAGATTCCCAAACCAGATATCGATTCATTCACGGCAGGAGCAATCATTACAAACGGAAGACCCGGCGGTGAAAACCAGACTGTGGAAGAGCAGGGCTTACTAAGAACTACGTAGTAGCCGTCACGGCAGTTGGAGCTCAAGGGACCTTTAGAGTGCGCTAGGATCAGCCATGCCAGAGATAAGAGTCTAGGCCACTAACCGTGTAAGTGTCACGATTCTTCGGAAGTTGGATAAGACAGCTCGTCACGCACACGGGATGTCCGTTTGTGTACATTTCCTTATTAGAACAATATAGTCCTATTTGTGTAGGCAATCGCGGTCTACTAAGCATACACAGTAACATATGTCTTATCCACCCGACATATATGTAGTTCAGCGACAATTTATTCCCCAGAGAGCTCTGTCAACATAACCGCCATTAGTCAGGAATAGGATTGACTGAAAAGATGAAAATATTATATAAAGTACTGTCTACAACAACGAATATCAGTAAACCCTACGAAACACTTCAAACAAACACGACTGTATCTCCGGTACATACTCTGTTTATCAATAGCACAAATATCATCAAAACACTGCGAGAATCCCAAACACGGCTGCATATGTATTTACTCCGGCCGCAGTCTGATTGGAAGCAAGTTGCAGACGTGTCTGTGCTGGCCAAAGGCTTCTTTGCCGCTCTATGCATGCCACCCACTATGAATACGTGTATGTGCATGCATTGTTGTGCGACGCAGCTAGCTGACGGGATAATTAACATATTTTCATATTGTATCAGACAGTGTTGGGCCCTAGCAATTCTTTTTTGAAAGTGTCACACTGAGTAGTAGCAATTATTGTGATTTAAAGCTATGGGCGACAGTAGGAGAAAGAAAAAAAACATCAGGACAGAAACTTTGTTATCACACATCCTTTGCTACCCTATTTGGAATTGTTGCTGTCGCCCAGGTTTTGGTTGGCCTGAATCTTGGGTACGGCACCAAAGCGGACGTTGCCCTGATCCCAAATCTAAACAATTAGTAACTCGACGAGCATATGCATAAGGTAGTACAGAGACTTACAGCGTAGATCGACTTCAAAAAGACGTCGCCCAGAATGTCAAAAGGATTCTCACCACGCGATTGGATACCGCCGAACCAGTAGCCGTCCTGGGCATCACCAAAAACAATGTCCTCCTTCTGTATGACAAACTCGGTTTCGCCAACGGCAATCGAAAACGTGGGCAGCTGGTCGACAGTCGTCGTGGTAGGAATCATGTAGCCGCCCTGTTTGTCGTCGTACTTGGAGCCGGGAATAGACTTGTACAGGGCTTCGACGGTGCTGTCATCAATCAGGCACAGAGTGGTACCGGTATCAGCAATGGCAGCGTTGTCTGAACGGCTAATCTTCTCGCCGTTGATGGTGGCTGTCGTGGAGGGGAACATCCAGAAGCCCTGCTTGTTGTCGATGTCGGTCCAGGCAATTTCCTTGCCCGAGCTCTTGACGAGGTCCTCGTCAATGTAGCCCAGTGTGAAAAAAGACTCCATGTCGGGGTCGCGGGTGCTGTAGAAGCACGAGGTAAAGAGCTGGGCATCCGGGGGGAGGGTCTTGCTCGCGATTAAATTCTCCATGGGCGTGGGCTGAGGTGCAGGCACATGGAAATTGGTGACCGTGTTGATCGTGGACCAGGCAAGGCCCAAAAGGCCATCACCAGGGCTCTGCAAAAACTCGTCCGATAGAGTCTTGGCAAGCTCCACGGCCTGTCCATTGATCTGAACACCACCGACGGAAACATTATCGGTACCGACATCGCCGGACGCCGAACTGCCGTCACCGTACATGATCTTCCACTTGAGGCCGTAAGACTTTCCAAACGTCGACGAACTGGACGCGTCAAACACGCCGTGGTTTGCCTGGGCGCTCTTGGAGAGCTCCGTGGAAAAGACCCAGAGATCAGCAGAGCCGGTGTCAAAGTCAAGCATGAGCTTCTGGGGAGGCGTGCCGATTTCGACCTCAGAAATGTAGAGCAGATCATCTTGCTGGTCCTCGGCGGGCTCCTTGCCGGTATTCTCGGTGGCCGATATGTTGCTGGTGGCAATTTTGCCGTACAAAAACTGCTTGCCCTGCTGAACAAGACCGCACTGGCTCAAGCCGGCATACGGACCGGGGCGGGTTGGCTTGAAGTTGTACTTTTTCACGGCCTTGGCGTACTGCCGAGTGCCATTGTGCTTGAAGTGTCTGTTGAGCTTGACGTTGATCTTCTTGAGGCCAAGGTCGGCCTTGACCTTTTGCTGGACGCTGAAAGCGCGCTGCATTGTGGCGGGTGAAGTGGAAGAAGGATGAGAGCAGCGGTAGAAGACAAGTGTGTAAGAAACAAGGAGAGCAGCGGTAGAAGACAAATGTGTAAGAAGCAAGCGGGAGCAATAAAAAAAAGGGATTTCTAGGATGAGGTCGAGACGAGTTGGAAGCTGGAGTGATAGGCTGTTAGGTATGGTGAAAAGCAGATAAAGAAGCGAGAGGATGAAGAGAATATAAAGAATAGGAAACGAGAAAGATGACGAGCATCGACAGAATAAATATAGCCCTCTGACGCTCCAAGGCTCGTTGGCCTCCCAAAACAACAACAAGCAGTTGCCTGGCGAGGGCGTGCATGTGATTAGGTTGTGATCAGGTTGTGACCAGGTGCATCTTCCTCTGCTTGAACGCCCTTTCTATCTCCGGCTCGTGATCTGCGGCCATACCGGTTAGCTCGCTGTGATACGCCCGTATTGTATGACGCATGAAAGACCGTCGGCACCATTGCCAAGGAAGGACCGGCCGGCGATAAGACAGGCAGTATCATGACGACATTCTTCAACTGCAGTAGGCGCGACGTCGCAGCACCATCCTTCCTAATTTGGCAAGTATACAGTGCAGATGTGAGGCAGATTACATAATGCAGTCAATACACAGCTCACGAGTAGCAAGGTCTACGATATAACGGATATAAATGCCGGCAGCGCAGCCTCGTCTTGACTCGGTTCGATATAGCTGCTGTTGTGCAACCTTGGTCGGCATTACGATCGATCACCTGGGTGCATTGTTGTGGGCATTGCATGGATGAGACCATTCGGTCGACAGATGATGCGGTGAAGAGGGGCAGCGTGGTAGTTGAATCGTAGAGGTAGTGGTAGTAGTGGCGGAGGCAGGGCGGCTGGCAGTGAAACGAATGTCTCATCTGTCATATATCGCCTGTTGCAACGACGCTGGAGTCACGAGGGCATTCTGCATGTGCAAATGGCATGTCGCAGATTGGCAAGAAATGAAGCTCTAGACGGGAGGCAGCGTTGCGCGATCACGAGTTGCGAGCTGATAAACGAGACCGAGACAGCAAGGCCGAAAGACCGGCAGACAGGACACTTGACGCCAGCGTTACTGCAACCGGATTCTCCCATGTATGAAGCCGCGCACACCGTTGCTCAGCCAGCACTCGTCGCCGTCCTTGAGCGCGTCGACTTGGACAACATCCTCGACCACCATTTTCCTAACAGGTCAGCAAGCGACAAGGCGCAGAAAGCAACCCTAAAACATAACCTACCGCGTTAGTGCCCATCGCCGCGTGGTGCCGTCGAGACCACCGCTGCCGCTCTCCTCTGCAAACTGAAGAGGCACGGGCGGCGTTGTCCACATGCCCTGGCGCCAAAAGTAGGCCGTCGTGATACTGCCGTCCATGACCGTGCCCGACTCTCGGTTGACGAGCAGCACCTCCCGGGGTTCGGCGCCCGTGATGCCGGCCCGCTGTCGTGCGGCATCGTACATCTGCCGGCGCGTCGTCTTGTAGTGCGTGTGCACCGACCGCTGTGTCGTCTGCAAGTCCAGCGTCACGTCATACGGCGCACCCATGGACATGACCCCAGGCGAAGGGAGTTGTGGCGGAAACAGGCAGGCCAGCACGGCCGTGGTCGTGTTCCAGACCTCGACGTTGAGCCGGCCCTGCTCGTTGAGAAGGATCTTGCAGCGCTTCGGCTCTTGGGCGTCGGCACCGACCGCATCGTCGAGAGCTTGCTCCAGCCGCTGCAGTCCCTGCTCACCCTGGAGGACGGCCTTTGCTGACTCCCAGCCCCAGTACGTGGCTGCACGCAGGAGCCGGTCACGGTGCAAGTCCAGCATGTAGTACGGCGAGTTGTGGTGGTAGTTCCAGCCGGCATAGTCGAACTGCTGCTGGCCGTGGACTTGGCGCAGCTGTATGTCATACCGTAGCGAGCTGAACAGCTCAAACGGCGGCCCGTCTCCAGGGGCAGACATGGCGAGATGTAGTGGTGCAGTGGATTATGGACAACGGGAGACAAACGCTAAAAATATACAAAACCAAGATGATCTGATATCAGATCAGGTGGTCAGACGTCATGATCGCAGCATCAATGCCAGCTACAAGGCGCATAGACACTACAGGCCTTGGCCACTGCTGCAGGCTTCACAGCGCTATTAAACAGCGCTCATGAAAGTAATTGCTGCTATCTCAAGAGCGCTATCAAACAACGCTTGAAAACAAGATAATACAGCGCGCTGGTAACTGACCAAACTAGTTCAAGGCATCGCGTCCGCTGACGAATCACGCGCCTTGCGGCCTGAGGCATGCACGGCTGTTTCTATGGGGCCGGCCGGTTTTTAGTCTTTCTTACGTGTCTGCACCTACTCGCACCACCCTCTCCGCGCTCCTTCCACATGCCCTTCTTTCCTCGTTGCATCCTGACGTGTTAGGAAAGTGTGAAAGTGTGAGACAGGAGCGTGTCGTTTATGTGTAGCTCCTTCCGAGCTCTATTTTCTATTTAAAAACAACAAAAGTTTAATCCGAAAGTGGATGCAGCGCCGGCGCGGGAAAAGTGGAGACAGAAGTGGGAGGAGAGACTGCGATGGAAAGCGAGCGAAAGACGATTTAAATGTAATTAAAATTAAACCTGAAAATCACCACAAGAAATTTACTCCAGGCCAAACACTGCGGCCCTCCTCCTCGGCACAACAACAAGCAGCTTTACACAATCACATTATCGACAAGGCTTAAGGCTTTTATGTGCCCTCTCCATCTATTGGTTCATTTGATATCTGATTCCTGAAAATTTGTCGCTGTGCAACACACGCTCACCTGCTCGAGGTAATACACCGCCCTCTTCGACATCGTCATCGCCAATCTTTTTACTCGTCAAGTCGTGATCCTCCGGCTGCCCCTCCCCCCCCCTTCCCTTCCACCCCCCCCGAGATCCCGTCATTGCGATATTGAGCACGCTCAGGGGCTCTCTGCATTATCTTGTCTTTGCATTCGTGCCTATTGACACCATCCCCCACATTCACAATGGCCGCCAGACCACCCAACGTATCGCCGCCGGTGGGCGCTTTTCCGCCCATCCCGACCACCACTACCGCTATCCCCGTCGCCGACAACTCGTCCTTCTGGGACCGGCTATCGGACTGGGCTAGCGAGAACAAGGCTGTCGTCTACACGATCGCCGGTGTCGCCGTCGTCGTCACGGGCGCCGGTGTTGTGTACTACTCGCAGAACAGCCAGTCCAGAGACTCGTCACCCAAGCTCAGCAAGAAGGAGCGTCGGAAACGGAAAGAGGCCGAGCGCAAGACTGTTGGTTCTTCGGGGAGCGACAAGGCAGCTGAAGGCGACAAGGCGGCGGCCAAGCTGCCCGTTGCGACGCCCGCCGTCGAGGAGGAGCTACCCGAGATCGACGAGACCACAGTCCAGGCCATGGGTACCGACGAGCGCAAGAAGCTGGCCCTGAAGCTTAAGGAGGCTGGAAACAAGGCATACGGCGCCAAGGACCTCGACCGTGCCATCGACCTCTACTCCAAGGCCATCTTGTGCAAACAGGACCCTGTATACTACTCCAACCGTGCGGCCTGCTACAGCGCTCTCAACGACTGGGAAAAGGTCGTGGAGGACACGACGGCGGCCATCAACATTGATGCGGAGTACATCAAGGCCCTCAACCGCCGTGCTAACGCCTTTGACCGTCTGGGCAAGTACAGCGAGTCCCTGCTCGACTACACTGCCAGCTGCATAATCGACGGTTTCAAGAACGAGGCCAGCGCCCAGGCCGTCGAGCGCCTGCTCAAGAAGTATGCGGAGACCAAGGCCAAGGAAATGATGGAGACGCGCCCGGCCAAGCTGCCGAGCCCGACGTTTGTGGGCAACTACCTGCAGAGCTTCCGGGCCCAGCCGCGCCCCGAGGGTCTGGACGATTCTGCCGACCTGGCCGAGGACTCGGGCAAGGGCCAGCTGCGCCTGGGTCTGCAGTCGTTGGAGAAGAAGACGGCGGACGGCTACGAGGACGCATCTGCAGCGTTCTCCAAGGCCATTGAGCTCGGTGGGCTGGAGGAGAACGAGGCGTTGGCGTACAACCTGCGCGGCACGTTTTTGTGCCTGCTGGGCAAGCACGAGGATGCGCTGGAAGCGCTGAGCAAGAGCATTGAGCTGGACGAGAACCTGACGCAGAGCTACATCAAGCGTGCTAGTATGAACCTGGAGCTTGGAGCGCCATCGATGGCGGAGGAGGACTTTACCAAGGCGCTGGAGAAGAACAGCTCGGACCCGGACATTTACTACCACCGTGCACAGCTGCATTTTATCAAGGGCGAGTTCGGCGAGGCGGCCAAGGACTACCAAAAGTCGATTGACCTGGACAAGGACTTTATCTTTTCACACATCCAGCTGGGTGTGACACAGTACAAGCTGGGCTCGATTGCATCGTCGATGGCGACGTTCCGGCGGTGCGAGAAGAACTTTAGCAAGGTCCCCGACGTGTATAACTACCACGGTGAGCTGCTCCTGGACCAAGGCCGGTACCAGGACGCCATCGAGAAGTTTGACAAGGCCATTGAGATGGAGAAGGAGACCAAGCCCATGAATATGAACGTGCTGCCTCTGATCAACAAGTCCCTAGCACTGTTTCAGTGGAAGCAGGACTTTTCCGAGGCGGAGAAGCTGTGCTCCAAGGCACTTATCAGTATGTTTCCCTCCCTCTTACTTCTTTTGCCCCCCTCTCTCTCTCCCTCATGCTAACAAAACAGTCGACCCTGAGTGCGATATCGCCGTTGCCACGATGGCCCAGCTGCTGCTGCAGCAAGGAAAGGTCACGGATGCGCTGACGTACTTTGAGCGCGCGGCCGACCTGGCGCGCACCGAGGGCGAGCTCGTCAACGCGCTGTCGTATGCCGAGGCCACGCGGACACAGATCCACGTCCAGGACAAGTACCCCAGCCTTGCTGCCAAGCTCCAGGGCATGGGCACTGTCCTGCGGTAGATACAAGAGAATAAACAGTGATCTTGTGCCTTTTCGACCGTGTCTCGTTTCTCCTGTGCTTCTTTACGGCCTCTTTGTTTACTGTCTATTCCCGCATGGAGTTCTTACAGCACTCTGTCGTTTTGTTTTGTGTCTTGTCTTGCTCTCTGCTCCCTTGTCTTGCTTGCTCCTCTTGCTTGCTTCCTGCTCGCTTCCTGCTTGCTCTGCTGTACAATTCCTCTCCTATCGGTTGTCCGCCCCGTCTCTTTCTTTATGTTTGTTATGTCTCATGTTTTCTAGAACCCTTTTCATATTGTCGTCTCTCTGTCAAAGGGTAGTTTGGTCTTTTGGTCTTTTGGTCTTTTGGTCTTGGTCTTTGTCTTCGGGTCACTTCCAAAACGGAATATCAAACCGAGCAAAAAGTTTGTATCAAAATAAAGGAGTGTTTTAAGTAGTTGTTCTGTATAATTGACATCAAATTTCTATTATTTTTCGTGCGGTTCACATTCACAAGATATCAGCAACTACTCAGACACAGTTCATACACTGAATAAACCAAAGAAATGAGTATATGACACAGGGAACCTAGACATAAGAGTATAAACAAAAGGGACGTAAGACAGCATGAACACTCAAAGGTGTAAACAAGAGGGGAAATAAGAAGAAATAGACCCAAAAATACAAACATGCCAGCCCGGCCGGAGCGGACGGGGCAGACAGCCATGCATAACAATATAGAACGGGAGAAGGAGCTTCGCGAGCGCGACAAGGCTCCCAGGATTAAGAGTTGTTTTGTTGAAAGAAACGGCAAAAGCCAATATTAAGTGACAGCCCAAGGCTGTTCTTGTTCTGTTCGTGCCGCCTTACTTGTTCTTGGTGAGTGCCACACCCAGACCAACACCCAGGGCAATGGCAATGATGATGAGAACGACGACAAAGAAGCACCACCACTTGAGCTTGCGGCGGCGACGGGCGGACTCGGTCGCTTTTACGACTTGCTTGTTGCCATTGTCCAGGTTCTGCACGGCACCCTGGGTCTGTTCTTCGGCGCGCGAGAAGACAGGGTCCTGCTGCACGACGAGGGTGTCGAGATCGTTAAACATGCCGCTAAGCTCGATAATGGAGTTCTCGATGCCCTGGAGCTCGTTGTGGCGGGCACGGACAGCGCCCAGAACAGCGGCGGCTTGGCCCGAGCGGTTTGTCTGAAGCTATATGGGTTAGCACGACTGCACATTCAAATTTCTGCCGATAAGGGAATACATACAGCTGTCTTGAAGATACCCTCGTTGCCCCAGTCGGCGTCGGCGGCGCGGCTAATCTCCTCCTGCGTCGCGTCGGGGTTGACAATGAGGTACTGGCGCGAGATCTGCTCACGGTAGCGATCACGGTACTCCTTCTCCTCGGTCATGTAGCTTTGCAGCTCGCGCTTGAAGTCGTTGTTCAACGTCTCAAACTGACGCTTCTTGAGGGCGTGGGTGCTGTCCGAGGTGCGCTCGCAGTCGCGTTGCAGCAAGCGCAGCTGGTTACGGATCTGGGTGTTCTTGACCTGGGTCTCGGCGACAAGCTGCTCGAGCTGCTGGGAGGCGCTCGGGTCGTTACCGCCAAGCGAGCGCTGATGCAGACTGCCAATGGTCTGGACACATGTCGTCAGAGTCCGGATCTCACCGCGCACGTTGGATACCTCGGTCAGGTACTCTTGCTGGGACATGACGGGTGCGCCAGCAGCAGCCTGCTGGCCGTATTGTTGGAGTTCATGCTGTTCCTGAGATGTTAGAGGTGCGATGATGACAAGACGATGACAAGACGAAGACAAGACAAAATACAGAAAAAAAAACACAGAATACAGAATACGGAAGACAATGACAGAACGACAGACAAAACATGAAAGACACGATGACACACAAAACATAAAAGACATTAAAGACAAGACAAAATACAAGTGACAACAAGGACCACAAGCAATCCGCTTTGCGATGCGCTCAATGCGATTGACTCACTTGGCCATTCTCGGCGGCGGGAGCCTGCTCGTACGGGTTGCCCTGATACTGCTGGTACGGGTTCGGGGCCTGCTGGCCCTGGTGCTGGTTGTAGGCCATTGTGATGTGTGGCGCGGCGCGGCAGAGGATGAAGAAACGAGGCGCGGATGCGTCAGGCCGATCCGGATGGCGCGGGCCGTGTGAATGTTTCTTTGATTTGCGTTGTTTCGCGTGATTTACGTTGTTTCCGAGCGATCAATCCGATGTGAAACGAGCGACCGGTGTGGGGTGCGCGATGGAGAGGTCGTCGTCGAGAGAATGGGAGGATGGAGGATGGAGTTGATGGAGATGGAGAGAGTGCGTGATAGAGGAGGAGTAGTATGGACTATGGACCGTAACGTGAGGGAGGTGAAAACGGCAAAGTAAGCGGGCCGGCCAAGGGGGATGGCAGGGAAAGGGAAAAACAACAGAGAGGCCGATGGAGAGATGAGCAGAAAACGAGAGAAACGATTGTGAGGATAGAGAAGTGGAAGACGACGAGAAGAGGGCGCGGGAAATTAAAACAAAAAAATAAGCACCAAATAAATGGATAAAATCTGGAAGAGGCTAGTGAGAAAAGAGATTAGAGATGATTAATCAGAATCAGCTTGCAGCGATCCACTGGAAAGTTTAATGCTGGCGATGCGCTTAACGTTGGTGACGATTGATTGACTTCTACGGAGTATGCATATGCTTATGTACGTACGTACGTTACGTATTTAAGATGTAAGCATAAGATGTTATTATATACATACGGCTGCTTGTGTGAAGTCTCAATCGCTCCCGTTGCGCTTGACGCTGATGGTGGCTATGGCGATGGCGAAGCTTCCCGTTTTGGTTACTGTCGTCCGTTTCGGCTACTGACGGAAGAATTGGCAGACAACAGACGGTCCACAGTTGGGCGTTCTGTTGGAGTTGTAGGAGCAGAGCCCAGGACGAAGAAGGACACAGAAAATCGAGTATGTAAATATACGTAAATATGTAGATGCAGTCCACACTTGCATCGGCCGTTGATATACGAGCACGAGTCTCGTCAGATCTCGGCGAAGTAGAGCGCGAAAACGACCAATACGGCGCCCAATCAGGACTAGTGCATATGCAAGCTAACACGTTCTGTCACCCGTCCTCCCTAAGCATAGATCTACACTGGTGGAGTTCGTGCTGGTGTCGCATATATTAGTGCTTGTCAGACCGATATTTGAGGGCAAGAGCTGAAGTTGCAACTGTAAGGCTATTAATTGGTGCTGACTGGGATCCATAGGGCATGTGCTTCTATGTATATGTATGCTTACAGTGACTGCCATCCACTGGAGACCCTGGAGATCTGACGATATGCGCACGCATACGAGCTCGTAGTACGATAGAATAGAGTGGCACTTCAAACTCCCGATGACTGATGATGGATCGTGGTTGAAGTAACATGTGCTAGCCGTATGATGCTTTGGTCTATTTGTAGAATACGATGCCTCAGCCTCAGTGATGACGCTCTGCTGCCTAGAACAACGCCACACGTCCAGAAGAACCGCCAAAAGATGTGTATAAAAACCAAGATGTGTACGGAGTATGCTTAGAAGAGACCAGTGCTGACGGAGTGATAATAATACCAATATATTGTCCTAATCGCTAGTTTATACGCTGAAAATATGAAAGACAAAAGTAGAAGAATAAAGAAAAGTACATGAAATCAACAGTGCGTTTAAGCTGCCTAGACAGGCAGCTGTAAGACACAAGTGATCATAGCTTCTGCCGTGAACCGTGCTCTGGCGTGAACCGAGGGCTACCCTAATCGGAGCCGTCATCTCTCTTGGCATGCCGCTGAAGTGCTGGGCGGCCTATTGCGACCACCAGGCGTGAGGATGGTGTAGTGTAGCAGTCTCAATCGTGTCTGCGGCCTTCTGGCAGCCGAGACAACCGAGCCTACAGATAATCCTTCTTCCGGCTCGTGCGCGTAAACTGGTTGAGGTGCCACTCGACGTGACCGTCCTTGTTCTCGAGCGTGCCGTTGCGAATCTCAAACAGCTTCATCGACATGCGCGGTCCCACCTCGGACAGCTCAACGGCGTCGTGTGCCGTGCGCACATAGACGTAGTGCCGCACTTCAATCACGTCCTCCATGTTCTTGAACACCACCACGCGGTTCGACAGCTTGGTCTTGCTCGTGATGGGGTCGCGCGGCGGGAACAGGTGCTTGAGCACCTTGCACACGCGCTCGCCCAGCCGGGTCGTGAAGCCCTCAAACATGAGGTGCGGGTACGCCTCCGACACGCTGCCGCGGATGCTGCCCGGGATGTCGCCGCGCATCAGCACATTGTGCAGCGAGAACGACACTGTCGGGCCGTGCGGCAGATGCGAGATCACAAGACCCGTCGGCGTACCACGGTGCTCCGACAGAAGCACAATGTCCGAGAGGCCGCCGGCATTGGCCGAGCGCACGCAGTCGTCCAGAATCAGGTTGCCACGGTTGAGCCGGATCGCCGTCGGAATCAGCAGCCGAATCTCCTTGCTAAACGCCGTCAGGCGGCTCGACGACGAGCGCGACGTCGTCACCAGCACGCGCGGGTCCACGAGACCGCTGAGCTGCGCGTACTCGTCGTCAATGTCGATCTGCGCATTGGTGTCGAGGTCGTCGCGCGACTCGTCGTACGCATAGTCCTTGCGCAGCTGCGTGTCGCTGGCAATGCTCTTCTCCAGAGGGCGGCCCTGTGCAATCGCCGTCCGCAGCTTGGCGCGCTTCTCGTTGATCTCCGCCTCCTTCAGGATCATCGCCTTGCGGTAGAGATAATCTCTCCGTTGGCGGGCTGCTTTGCGCTGTGTTGTTAGCATCTGGTTCTAAGAAAAAAAAAAGTGTTGCGAGATAACATACAAGCATTGTGGCGGTTGTGTCGTTGATGTGTGGTGGTTGTCGAGGATGTCAAAGTCAGACGAAGCCAAAGAAAGTCTCTACATGAACAAAAAAGTTGGCGATAAGGCTTATCGATAAGATAAAGAGCTCATCGAAGTGGATACGCATCACGTGAGTATACACTGAAATCACAACGCCTGGTGCGCCCCGCACATCACCATAGCACTCTTCAGATAACTACCAACACCCGAATCACCTATAAATCGAAATCTTCAACCAACATCTCCAACGCACCCGTCCACACTCGACACAATCTCTCCTGTCCTGCCACGAGCCCGCTACTCTGCTCACACAGGACACGTATGTCGCAGTTTTCGAGGCCGACGGCAAATTTGAAAAAGATCACCAAAACCATTTGACAAACACACATAGCATCGACGTCGACAACGCGACACCAGCATACGAACGACATTCCCCGAGGGACCCCATACGCCCAGACGCTCCCCTCCATCTACCATGGAGGGTGCATTTACCCACGTGGGCAACCACCTGCTCTCCGACTCGGCTGCCGCTATCAAAGCGGCCGACAACGACGACCTGTCCACGATCGACCCCGATGAGAACTTGCTGTACAACAAGTATGGCGGCGGCGTCGAGCTTGACAGTGCCGACGGCGGCAGAGTGACGCGTCGTCGCCACGACGAGGACGACAATACCACCAACTACGATGACGCTGATACCGAGAGCGTCGTGAGCACGACCGCCGACGGCGTGCAGGGCCTCAGCCTCGAGGCCGACGTTGAGGAGGAGGAAAAGGAGCTGCCCGCCCATGCCTGCGCGTATGTCAATTCTCATTCTCTGTATAACATCTCTACTGGACCTGCTAACCTTTAGATACTGCGGCATCCACAACCCGAGCTCCGTTGTCAAGTGCATCCACCCCAACTGCAACAAGTGGTTTTGCAGCGCGCGCGGCAACGCCTCGTCCTCGCACATTGTCAACCACCTGGTTCGCTCGCGCCACAAGGAGGTCCAGCTGCACCCCGAATCGTCACTGGGCGAGACCGTGCTCGAGTGCTACAACTGTGGCGTGCGCAACGTCTTTTTGCTCGGCTTCATCCCCGCCAAGTCCGACACCGTCGTCGTGCTTCTCTGCCGCCAGCCTTGCGCTGCCAGCTCCTCCTCCAAGGACATGAGCTGGGACATTTCGCGCTGGCAGCCGCTGATCGAAGAGCGCGTGTTTCTGCCCTGGCTCGTCACGACGCCGACCGACGCCGAGCAGCTCCGCGCGCGCCACCTGACCCCCGCCACCATTGGCCGTCTCGAAGAGCTGTGGAAAGACAACGCCAATGCCACGGTGCAGGACCTTGAGCGCGGCAACATTGCCGACGACGACCCGCAGCCCGTGCTGCTCAAGTACGACGACCCCTACCACTACCAGAACATCTTTGGTCCCCTCGTCAAGATGGAGTCTGACTACGACAAGAAGCTCAAGGAGGCCCAGTCCGAGGACAATCTCGTCGTCCGCTGGGACTACGGTCTCAACAACAAGTATACAGCCATCTTTGTGCTGCCCAAGATCGAGTCTGGCGACGTCAAACTGGCCGTCGGCGACGAGATGCGCCTCAAGTACAAGGGCGAGCTGCGGCCGGCCTGGGAGGGCGTTGGCTTTATCGTCAAGATCCCTAACAACCAGTCGGACGAGGTCAAGCTGGAGCTGCGCAAGACGAGCAACGAAAAGTCGATCCCGACGGAGTGCACGCACAACTTTACGGCCGACTATGTCTGGAAGGCCACCTCGTACGACCGCATGCAGGCCGCCATGATGACGTTTGCCGTCGAAGAGCTGAGCGTGTCGGGCTACCTCTTCCACAAGCTGCTCGGCCACGAAGTCGCCGTCATGCCCGTGAAGACGGCGATGCCCAAGAAGTTTATGGCGCCCAACCTGCCCGCGCTCAACGGCAGCCAGGTCAGCGCCATCAAGGCCGTGCTGACGAACCCGCTCAGTCTGATCCAGGGCCCTCCCGGCACAGGCAAGACGGTGACGTCGGCAACCATTATCTACCACCTGGCCAAGCAGAACAACAGCCAGGTTCTGGTGTGTGCGCCGTCCAACGTTGCCGTCGACCAGCTGTGCGAGCGCGTGCACCTGACTGGCCTCAAGGTGGTGCGTCTGACGGCCAAGTCGCGCGAGGACGTTGAGACGTCGGTCGATTTCCTGTCCCTGAATGCGCAGGTGCTCATGAACGACACCAACCTGGAGCTCACGCGCCTGCAGCGCCTCAAGACCGAGACGGGCGAGCTGTCGAGCCACGACGAGAAGCTGATCCGGCGGCTGACCAAGGCGGCCGAGCGCGAGATTCTCAACAACGCCGACGTGATCTGCTGCACGTGTGTGGGTGCGGGCGACCCGCGCCTGGCCAAGATGAAGTTCCGCAATGTGCTGATTGATGAGTCGACGCAGTCAGCGGAGCCCGAGTGCATGATCCCGCTGGTGCTGGGCTGCAAGCAGGTCGTGCTGGTGGGCGACCACAAGCAGCTGGGCCCGGTGATTATGAACAAGAAGGCGGCCAAGGCGGGCCTGAACCAGTCGCTATTTGAGCGCCTGGTTAAGCTGGGCCTGTCGCCGAACCGCCTCACGATGCAGTACCGCATGCACCCGCGGCTGTCCGAGTTCCCCTCCAACATGTTTTACGAGGGCTCGCTGCAAGACGGTGTGACGGAGCAGGAACGCCTGCGCCGCGACATTGACTTTCCGTGGCCCGTGGCCGACACGCCCATGATGCTGTGGTCGAACCTAGGCAACGAAGAAATCTCGGCTTCGGGCACGTCGTACCTGAACCGGACCGAGGCGTCCAATGTGGAGAAGATTGTGACGCGTTTCTTCAAGGCGGGCGTCAAGCCGGCCGACATTGGCGTGATCACGCCGTACGAGGGCCAGCGCAGCTACATTGTGACGACGATGCAGAACACGGGCACGTTCAAGAAGGAGGCATACAAGGAGGTCGAAGTGGCGTCGGTGGACGCGTTCCAGGGCCGCGAGAAGGACTACATTGTGCTGTCGTGTGTGCGGTCCAACGACAACCAGGGCATCGGTTTCCTGTCGGACCCGCGCCGCCTCAACGTCGCGCTGACGCGGGCCAAGTACGGCCTCGTGATCCTGGGCAACCCCAAGGTTCTGGCCAAGCACGACCTGTGGTACCATCTGCTCGTCCACTTCAAGGACCGCAAGTGTCTGGTGGAGGGCCCGCTGAGCAACCTGCAGACGTCGCTGCACCAGTTTAACCGGCCCAAGCACAGCTACCGCCCGCCGCGCAGCTTTGGCAGCGAGCTGGGCACCGGCGGTGGCGGCAGCAGCGTGGCCGCCAGCACGGCCGGCGGCGGCCGCTACGGTTTCGGGCCGAATGCGTCGGGCGGCAACCACAACGGCGCGCGCTACGGCCACCACGGCGGCCAGCGCGACTTTGACACCGGTTCGCTCATGTCCTACATCCCCGACGATGTGTCGTCCATCCACAGTTCGGCTCTGGGCGGCGGCGCCGGGCTGGGATCGGGCTACCCGGCCATGTTCTCTGGGTTCAGTGCCGACCAGTGGCCCGGCCTGCCCGGAGCCGGGTCCATCAGCTCGTTGGGTTCCATGGGTGGCCGATCGGGCGGCAAGGGCCGCAACCGCGGCGGCGGTGCCGAGAGCGTGGCCGGCGAGAGCGTGGCCAACTCCGAGTACACGGACACGACGACGAGCTCGAGCGTGATTGGCGGCGGAAAAGGGATTGGCCAGGGCGGCGTTAGCCTCGGCGCCGGCCTGCACGATGCCGTGACCAACGGGCGTCTGACGTCGTACAGCCAGAGCGACCGGCTGAAGCAGTATGTCGAGACGAGCGGCCGCATGGCGGCGGGCAACGGGTTCCGTCGGTACGACGACGACCAGCAGAGCATCAGCACGAGCGGGTTTGCCAGCCAGGTCGGCGGTCCGGGGTACGACTGAGGACTGAGGGGCGCTGTACGAGCTCTATTGGAGACGCCGTCGTCGGCGCCTTTTGCACGACGCGCACACGACATACGCCACGGAGATTCTTAATACCGGAGGCAGCGTACATACTCAAAGTGTCCGATGCCAGTTATTATCAACTGGTCGACTTGTACGTTTTCAACAAACGACTCGCATCGCAACCGCAACCCGCAGAGCGCCGCCGCCACAACAGCACGACGCAGCGACGCAAGCAAACGACAAGACAATGTCACGAGCTGTTTGTTGTACGGAAAACAGCCGGGGAGGACAACTGGCCACGCAATCGAGGGCGGCCTAGGATGGGCACCGCAGGATCCATGCGGCTGGCACGGTCGGGCCATGCTGCCGGGCGGTCTATGCTCTTTAAGCATATACTAAATGCATGCGCCCGTTGTCTCTACGTCTGTACGCACGAGCTTGCATCGGTTGTCATCTTGTTCTTAGTTCTTGTTCTTGGGCTGGTGGAACGGAGAGGCGTTGTTTCTTGTGGCGCGGTGACGGAGGACAGCTGTATTCTCGGCTGGCGAATGTGGCCTACGAGGAGGTGAGGTGGTGGATGTGGTGAGGATTTATTAGGAGAATAGATGGAGATTTAATGGACGAAACTACTGATTTGTATTATCACGACCGACTTTAAAGGCATGCCGTTGCTCTGCATATACACTGCCTTTGAGCACCGTAGCTATTTGACCAGTGCCATGGCATCCGAGGCCGGCGAGGACAGCCTGACGCGCAAGCGTTTTTGTCGGAAGGTCAGAACGGCATTCGGCCGGAACCATACTACCCCAGTACGACGCCGACCAAGGCCAGCGCAGTCAAACGGCGATGAACCGATGGAGTCATCCCGGATTTGAGCGCCGATGTAGGGTGGCTTATCGCCGATGGGCAATCCGTGATAGTGGTCTCTGCGCTGGCGCAAGTTTTGGCTGCACGTGAATATTCCATCTAGATAACAATTAAAAGTGTATAGAGTATTCAGAAGTTCTACTTTCAGTTGAAGCAATTGATACCATCATGACATGACGCACTTCTGCTGACATAAGAATGCACGGGCCATGGTAATCCCGACCGTTTCTGGACAGACCTGAGACGTCACGGCGGCGATCGCGCGTAATATATGATATCTGTATCTTCTTAATTTCATACCTACACCTCTTACATTTTAGTAAACCTTCTACTCTATACCATGGCTGACGTCAACCCGCCCGATTTTGACGGCTCTGTCCGTACTGACAACAACGCCCCGTCCGCCGAGACGCTCCAAAAGATTGGCGACCTGCCCGTGCTCGACCGCCAGGGCACATCGCTGCCATTCAAGAGTCTCTATGCCGCGCCCGGACGTACGCTCGTCATCTTTGTTCGGCACTTTCTCTGCGGGGTGCGTCTTTTGACTTGATACTAGATATGTGCGCAATGCTCGCGATATGCTGACGGCTAAAATAGAACTGCCAAGAGTACCTGCGCATCCTGTCCGAGACCATTCCGGCCGCGTCCTTGGCCGCCGCGCCCGTGCCGACGCGCATCGTCGTCATCGGCTGCGGCGAGCCCGCCATGATCGACATGTACGTCGAGGCGTCCGCGTGCCAGTACCCCATCTATGCGGACCCCACGCGCAAGCTCTACGACGAGCTCGGCATGGTGTGCACGCTGGCCCTGGGCGCGGCGCCGGGCTACATGCGGCACACGAGCATCGTTGCGTCGTCGCTGCGGTCCATTGGACAAGGCCTGCGTCTGATCCCGCGCGGCCTGGCCCTCAAGGGCGGCAACCAGCGCCAGGTGGGCGGCGAGTTTTTGATCGAGACCCAGACCAGCGCAGATACGGCCACCGTAACGTGGTGCCACCGCATGAAGACGACGCGGGACCACTGCGAGCCATCCGACATTGCCGGCGTTCTCGGCTTGAGCCTGGACAAGGCCAAGACGGCGGCTTGATGCAGGTCGATTGCTATTGCTCCTATGTATTGATATCCAACGCAATTTCTTTATTTCTTGATATGCCAATCTATCTGTTTGTTCTGTTTGTTTCCTGCTCGTGATTCGTTTGCTTGCTCTCTTGATTGCTCTGACAGTCTGTTTCCTCTTGCTCCTCCTTCAGAGACCTCACCTTACAAATTATCCTGTGCCATCACCCACATGGCAACAAGATCAGGACACTGCCGAGCAATTCTCTTCTGCGTGATGTGGTTCGACAGCATCACCGAGAGCGACCCCTCCTTGGCCGACAGCTGGGCCATTTGCTCGTTGACTCTCTGCGTCGTCTCGACGAAGCTGGGCTGTGCGGGGACCACGCCTCCCATGCGGCCTCGGTAGCGCGGGTCCTCGGCCATGAACATGCTCTCCTTGGCAATCTGGTCCATTACTTTGCCATGCACAACGTGCTTCACGTGGCCGGGCTCAATGGCCATGTGGATGAGCCAGGCGTTTCCAAACACATGTCGGTCAGGACGGCCGCCCCATTGGCGGATGCGGTCTGCCGCCGCATGGGCCTCGAGCGGACGGTAGCCTGGGCGCACCGACACGCCGCCACGCAGCGGAATGGTCGTCGTGGCGAAGAGATAGCGTCGGCCCTGCTGGTGGTGGCCGCCGCCGCCGCCGCCGTTGCCGTTGCCGCCACCACTGGCGCTGTGCCGCGTGGCCGACATAGCTGGGCGGCGTGGCGGCATAGGGACAATGATCTGGTGGCGCATGACGAGGATGGCGTTGTGCAAGACGGGCAGCGCCACATTTTGATCAGAAGCATCGTCCGTGCCGTCGTCCTCGCTTTCGCTTGTCAGCGGCAGCTCTCCGTTGCTGTCGCGCTCGCTCGCGCCGTTAATGTCCTCGTACACGGTCATGGTCACGCGCAGGCCGGCCACATCGGGGTTCGTGCCATAGCAGTAGAGACTGTCCGGGTCGTACGACCCGAGAATGTCGCCGTTGACCGCAGCCACACAGGCCGTCGTCTGCGTGTGCTGGTAGCGGTTGTTCTCGTTGCACGAGCGCAGCTGCTTCTGGGCCCAGAGCTTCTGGCGCCGCAGCTCGCGCCGGTTGGCGGCGTGGTTGAGCTCAAACTCGTAGCCCGTCATGGGCGCGCGGAAGCCGGGAGCGCGGAAACCGGGCTCGCTGTGGGGTGAAGTGTTGGTGCTGCTGTCAGTGGCCGCCGCCGTGGCAGACGGCGAAACGACAACAGACGGAACGGTGCTGACGGACGAGGGCAGGGTCGCCGACTTCTAGTCACGCTCCTTGCCACTCACCGCGTCAGACACGCGGGGCTGGTTGTTATTGATGTTGCTGCGCACAGGCAGCGGCTGCAGCGGTGCGCGGGCTGTGCGCGCACACGGCGTGCCAAAGCAGCGGAGCGAGGCGTCCGGGGCAGTGTTCTCGAACGCGTCCCGGACAGTGTTCTCGAGCGGTGTGCTGTCAGAGGCCAGCATCGGCGACACGGCCTGCTTGCTCGAAAAGTACTCGGAAACATCGGCTGCGCGAGACAGCACAGGCAGGGAGAATCCCTGTGAAAACGTGTCCGTGTCGTCTGTCGTGGTTTTGTGAATTGCACTTGCGTCAATGGTGTTTTCGTGGGCCGTGTCGAGCTGAAAGCCAAAGAGACGGCTGTTCCACGTGTTCTTGTTCTGCTGGGCGGTTGCAAAGGCACGGCTGTAGCTCGCGGGCGCCTGTTTGTTCATTCCGTTGATGTTGTCCATGTCGTTCATCTCGGTGTGGCTGGGCCAGTACTCTTGCTGCTGGTACTGCCGATGGGGTGTGTTGGTCTGTGCCAGAAAGGACATGGCATCGATGCCGGAGCCGTAGAGCGGGCTCGATAAATGCTGATTTGGTTGTTGAGACGACTGGCAGCTGGCCAAAGACACGGACGCTGGCGTGTCCGAGCTATAGCAAAGTTTGTGGTGGCCGACGGCATCGGCGGCCACGTCGCAGGGAGGCGATCCGTAGCCGTGGCGGATACTGGCCTGGCCGACATGGCTTGGCCACATGGGTTGATGGTTTCTCTCCGTGCCGACCGGCGGGATACTTTGCCAACTGGCGTTGTTGTTGTCGGCGGCCGTGGACCAGGCGACATGACGATTCTGCACGCGGGCAACCGCCGGCGCCGTCAGGCCCTGCCAGGGACCCCATCTAGGCCGGTTGTCGGACATGGTGGTCTCAGAGAGTGGCAGAGTGGCAGAGTGGCAAAAAGAAGTGGAAGCTGATGGGGTATATACGCCAAAGTAAGGGTGCTTCAAAGTGCACGGAGTATAAGTGGAAGGGCTGCTTGTGCAGAGGCCCGGGCCGCAGAGAGGCAAAGAGGCAGAGAGGGCGAAGGGATAAAAAGCAAAAGCAATAGATGACGCTTGAGTCAGAAGAGGCTGGCAGCGGAAGAGGAGGGATGAAAGCTAAGACGATAGGAGGCGGGTATTTATATACGAGTCTGCTAAGAATACTAGATGCTTTTCGAGTGAATCCAGGACAGGATGACACAGGATGACAAGGCGAGTGAATGGGCATTGTTGACGCATCTTATTCACTGGTCTGGATGACACTACTGTCGTCACTTGATCTTGGTATTGCTTTGCTTTTGATTTGAATTCTTCTAGTGAGACGCCATGTGCTGTGCTGTAAATAGAATGGATACGTTGTCATACACGCCCCCTTCTCATCGCTCATAGCTTCTTAATTCATCTGTAGTGACTTTATTTTTAGTTGCCCCCCCGCCTATGTGAAGAACTTCTGGTATGTCTTCTTCTCCTTCTCGCGGCGCGCCTTGAGCGTCGCCTTGACCTGGTTCAGCTCGCGCAGAATAGCACCGTCGGCCGGCGCCAGGTTGTGCGCGGCCGTCAGGTCCGCCTGTGCGGCCTCCTCGTCCTTGAGCTTCAGCAGCGCCTGGCCGCGGCGGAACAGCGCCTTGGTCTTGTCCGCGTCCGAGATGCCCGCAACCTCAAGCGCGCTCGTGGCCGCCGCGCGCGCGTCCTGCCACTGGCCCAGCTTGATGTGCATCAGCGCCGAGTTGCTGTTGACGCTGATGCGCACAAGGTCCAGCGCGGCCTTGGTGCCCTCAGCAGCGCCCTCGAGCTCGGGCTCCTCGTTGAGGTACCGCAGCGCCTTGCTGTACTTGTCCAGCGCCGTGTTCCAGTCACCCGCCTTGAACGCCGCGTTGCCGTAGCCCTTGCAGGCCGTCGCAATCGTGAGCACCTGCGCCGCCGTCAGTGGCGGCGCCGAGCTGCCGCCAGTAATGCTCGCCAGCGGGTCAGCCGCAGCAGGTGCTGCAGCGCCGGCGGCGACCGGGGCTGCGCTGACGCCAAACTCCATCTCGTCCTCGGGGAAATCCTCGTAAATGTCGCCCAGCGCATCGGGCTGTCTAGGGCCGGCCACCGCCAGCGCCTCGTCGCCCGTGAGCTCGCCACAGTCGGCAATGACAATATCGCGCGTCGGCTTGTCGCCAGGCAGCGTCTTTGTGTTCTCGACCTGGCGCACAATGGACTTGCCAGACAGGACCTGGCCGAAGACGACGTGCTTGTTGTCGAGGTGCGGCGTGGGGACGGTGGTGATGAAGAACTGCGAGCCGTTGGTGTCGGGACCGGCATTGGCCATGCTCAGCAAAAAGGGGCGGTCGTGCTTGAGTGTAAAGTTCTCGTCGGCAAACTTGTCGCCGTAGATGGAAGCGCCGCCGGTGCCGTTGGCGGCAGTAAAGTCGCCGCCCTGGATCATGAACTGCTTGATGACACGGTGGAAGATGGAGCCCTTGTAGTGCAGGGGCTTGCCTTCGGCGGTGGTGCCCTTGTCGCCCGCACACAGGGCGCGGAAGTTCTCGGCCGTCTTGGGCACGACGTCGTTGAAGAGCTCAAAAACGACGCGGCCGGCGGGCTTTTTGCCGATGCTCACATCGAAGAAAACGCGCGTGCGCTGGGGCTTGTCGTCTGCCATTGTGTATGGTGTGTGTGTGGTGTGTGTATGGAGTGTGGAATAGAATGATAGAGGTATCTCACAGGACAGAAGAGAGGACGTCGAGATGAGGCTGAGAAGAAGTGAGGTGAGGTGAGGGGGGTGTAGTTGAAGTGGTCAAATACAGTGGAGACAATGGGGCTGACAGTGCGCTTAGTGCTAGAAGATGCTAGAGTTTGGCGAGGATTGTAGAAATGCGTGTAAAGTACGGTGTTCAGAGTGACGAGGTGAAGAGTGAAGATGGGAGATGCGGTCTGGGTGAGACAATAGATCTAGTGACTGTACAATAATCTGACCGACTGTTTGGATCAATCACAATGCGCTGTGCTCCGTATTGGCATCAGCTTGCTGTCGTCGTATCGTTGATCAGCTTGATAGTGAATATAGTGTAAATAGTGCAAATTGTCGTCGAATAGGTGGAAGCTTCTAGACGATGCGCGCACGGCAAGAATGATCTGCTGTGGTGGGGCACTTACTCTTTCCTTTTCTGTTTACTTGTGGGACGCCGTAGCGCCGTCTACTATGTACATATTACAATCGGAAGGCTTCCTGGCTGGTTCCTTCCGCATATCGCATCACGGCCAGTACAAGTGATCACGAGACTTTACTTGGAAGTGGTTATATCATAACTTTCTCGTGTGCTTGTCGCCGTGCAAAAGATCACAAGGTTCACTTTGAGCAGTTGTTATAAGTATATCTTTTACTTTCAAGCTCTGTACGAGTCGCCATGCAATTTGTAGAATCACAAGGCTTCACTTTGAGGTAGAAGGTTGTGAGCATATTTTATATGCTCTCAAGCTACAAAATCAATAGGCTTCACTTGGATATGGATGGTTGTGTATATCTTGTGTACTCTTACGACAGTACTGCTAGTCGCCAGTGTGCTCATCCTTTATCACGGCTGCCATGCATATCACGATGATGGGACTTCACTTTGTGCATATGTGGCGGTGAGTATATCTTATTTCAAAAGTCAACATGATGAGACTTCACTTGGAGCTTGTGTGAGATGACAATGTCAATGCGGCCTTATTAATATGAGCTCATGGACACTGCAGTTGGTGTAAATACGATATACTCACAACATCTACACGCCATCATGGCCGGCCTTGACGGCTGGCGCGGGCTTTGCCGGGGTGGACACTTCAAGTGTAACCTGTTCGTGTTAGCCGTTGTAAGAGTCCAGCGTACGACGTGATACATCACAGCCATGCCAAACTCACAGGCCCGTCGTTGACGAGAGCGACCTCCATCATGGCCCGGAACCGGCCGTCCTTGACACGGTCGGCAACGTATGCGGCGCGCACTTTCTGGAGAAAGCAGTTGTACAGACGCTGTGCCTCGTCGCCATTGAGGGCACCGCTGAATGATGGCTTGCTGCCTTTTTTGGTTGATGCCAGCAGTGTAAATTGTGAGACTGTAGGTCAGCATTGCGGTATATGTGAGTATATTTGAGCCAAAACATACCGCATAGAATCTCGCCGCCAATGTCTTGGACACTCTTCTTCCACTGCAAGGATTAATATCATGGAGTCCCCAGGGATAGGAGCAGACTCACTGTGCCGCCTTCGTCGTCATCCCATAACCGCAGCTTGACCACCTTGGCCGCCAACAGTTCGGCGTCCTTTTCAGTGTCGCCCGGCGCCACAGCGGCAAAAACCAGGACACCCTTGCCAATCGATGACACCAGCTCCTTTTCTACCGTAACGGACGCCGATAATACGCGCTGCAGGATAGCTGTCTGGTTAGCTGTGCACTGGCTATGCTATGTGGACATACCTTTCATCTTATCAATAAAATTCAATACCTATCAAGTATTGATATTGACTGAGCCTTCAGATGAAAGTGAGTGAAGTAGAGCAGACGGCTGTGATTGGTGGAGCCGTCTCACATTCGATACATGTGATCGATCATGTGTGGCACACGCAATCAGATATTTCAGAGATCACCAGCCGCAGGCTGACATTCAATCCCCACTTTTTGCTTAGTGGGCCGTGGGCTGTCGATTTGTTTCGCTGGCTTTGTCTGGTCGCGCCTCAAATGAGAACACACAATCCGGTCATCGAGACAGTCTGCCTGGCCTTGCTTCCCCTCCTCGTCCAACGACATTGCTTGCATTCATCACCGCATCCCTACAACTACAAACCTACGACGTCGACACTACCCAGCAAGAGCATCTACACACCTTGCCCCCCCCCGCCGTCGACCTATCCTTTACCAGCCAATAGCGCCTGGCCCTCCCTCGATTCAAGTCTTTGTCCGCCAGGCGAAAACCTGACAAAGAGCAGAGCAGAGTAGAGAGAACAAGCGTGGCGAACCCCTCGTTACGAGTTTAGCAACATCTTCACCCAACATTGCTATCTGTAGCTCTTACTACGAGGTACTTTGACAGCACCTCGTTCCATAACTCTTCACTGCCATCACAGCCAACACCATCGACAGTCAGACTCCGATGACACCAAGCGAGACAGCACACGCACACACACATATACACGAAACACCAACCCTGCATCGACAAGCAACACAATGGCAGCCCGCAAGCTGCAACAAGAAGTGGACAAATGCTTCAAAAAGGTCACAGAAGGTGTCGCGGAGTTTGACGCCATCTACGAGAAGATTGGGCAGTCCAACAATACGGCGCAAAAGGAGAAGCTTGAAGACAATCTGAAGCGTGAAATCAAGAAGCTGCAGCGCTTAAGAGACCAGATCAAGACATGGGCGGCCGGCAACGAGATCAAGGACAAGGGTCCGTTGATGGACAACCGGAGGCTGATCGAGACGCAGATGGAGCGGTTCAAGGCGGTCGAGAAGGCCATGAAGACAAAAGCGTACTCGAAAGAGGGGCTGTCGGCGGCGACAAAACTCGACCCCAAAGACCAGGCCAAGCACGAGACGAGCGAGTTTCTGAGCCAGCAGGTGGACGAGCTGGAGCAGCAGATCGAGTCGTTGGAGGCCGAGCGCGAATCCATCCAGGCCACGGTCAAGCGCGGCAAGCTGCACGGCGCCAAGGCGGAGCGCATGTCGCGCATCGACGCTATCATTGATCGACATAAATGGCACCAGGGCAAGCTGGAGCTCATCCGCCGGTCGCTCGAGAACGGCGGCGTCGAGGTGGACCAGGTCAGCGAGCTGGACGAGAGTATCCGCTACTACGTGACCGACGGCATGAACGACGATTTCATGGAGGACGAGTCCATCTACGACGACCTGAACCTTGACGACGACGAAGAAGGCTTTGCCGCGCACGGGGACAACGACAAGGGCTCGTCGCAGGACAACTACTCCATACAAGGCGACGTGCCCGAGCCCGAGACGACGAAGCCAGCACCCGCACCAGTTGTGCTCCCGACAACGACAAGCGCCCCGCCGCCGACAACGACGACAACAGCCAAGGCGCGGCCAGCCGCTGTGGCCGAGGTGGCCGCGTCCGCGCGGCGTCCGCCAACACAGCTCAAGTCGCCCTTACCGACAGTCGCCACCTTGCATACACCGCTGCCAACACTTAGCAATGGCGCGACAGCGGCAGCAGCAGGCATGAAGCCGGCATCGATCCCGACACGACCGGCCGGCGAGACACTCAAGTACGCGTCGGCGGCGGCAGCGGCAGCAGCAAGCGACAAGTTGGGACTGGGCATTGCGCCATTACCGCCACCGATATCGGCCATCACGGGCGCCAAGGGTGTGGCCAGTGCAGCGAACTCGCCGAAACCGGCATCCGTGCAGCTTGCGGCGCCGTCGGAGAAGTCGGCATCGCCTTTGGTGTCGGCCGCCACGGTCGCGGGCGCGTCGACGACATCGGCCAAGGGCGAGCCATCGACACGGACAGCAAGAGCCAAGGCCGCTGCAGCGGCGGCAGCGGCAGCAGCGTCACCGGCAACTGCGTCTGCATCGGCTGCGTCGTCAGCGTCGACAGCACCGGTGGCGGCGCCGACAGCCGCTGCAACAGAACCGGTCGAGCCGCCAAGTAAGGCAGCGGCAGCGCACGCCAACAACAGTGGGGCGAACGGTGCACGGACGTCGGCGGCGGCTGCAGGCCCCGCGATTGTGGAGCAGGCGGAAGAGGACGAGCGCGAAGAGGAGTCGATCTACCACCTGCCGGAGTCGCTGCGTGACCTTGTGGAGTCGTTTGAGGTGACCATGGCGCGCAACGCGCAGAGCGCACCGACACCGAATACACAGAGCACGCAAACGGCAGCGAACGGCCAGCAGCAGCAGCAGAGCGTGCATGCGCAGCAGGCGCGGCTGGCGATGCTGGCGCAGTCGCGGCACAATCTGCCCGAGGCGCTGGACTCGGAGCCGGCGCGGCGGTATGCGCCCGAGGTGCGCTACAGCTCCGGGTTTAACTTCCCACAGGAGCCGTTGGCGCTGCTGGACGATCCGCGGCTGTACAACCGGGTGGACCCGGACACGCTCTTTTATGTATTTTACTACAAGCAGGGCACGTACCAGCAGTACCTTGCGGCCAAGGCGCTCAAGGACATGAGCTGGCGCTTCCACAAGCAGTACCAGACCTGGTTCCAGCGCCACGAGGAGCCCAAGAGCATTACCGAGGAGTTTGAGCAGGGCACCTACCGGTTCTTTGACTATGAGAGTACATGGTGGGTTTTTCTTTGGACTCTTTTCTTTTAAACTAAAACTAACTTGACAGGATGAATCGGAGAAAGGCCGACTTCAAGTTTGCCTACAAGTACCTCGAGGACGACATCTAACTCGTCAGCGGTCGAGCGGTCCGTCTGCTCACTCCTGCTTGCTCTGTCTTGCATCTGTTTGTTTGTTTTCAGTCTCTGCTTTCTTTCGCTGCTCGTTGGGATAAACGGTCTCGGGCGATCTCTGTCGGTCTCTGTCGGTCTCTAGTCGGTTAGTCGGGTGTTATGTCGGTCCTCGTCACACGGTGCTCGCCATGGGTCTGGCACGCAAGGTCGTTCAGCGTCCGTGTGGTCTTTAATCCACGCATTCTTCTTCTAATTTTGATGCTCTTCCCCGTCGATCCGCGTATTTCTTCCGTAGTCTTGATGCTTCTCCCGTCACAACTCTTCCGTATGTTGGTGCTCTTCGTCTCCATGGCCATGCTCTGCTGCCGCGCCATGCACTGGCTAGTAAGCATATGATACATGCTCATGGTGCTGGTGGCGGTCTGCAACTGTACTGGGCTGTGTGTGTCAGCTCATGGCCTCTTCGACGGTCTCGTGCTGTAAGCAGAGTGGCGTGTACAAGCTCACTTGCCGGTCCGGCCAGCCCCCATGAAGCGAGGCAGAGTGAGTAAGTCGACGACCACATGTGATTTAATGTTACTTGATATCACAGAGATAAGTCACCCTGACAGCTGGTCTGGCTGTCATACTCATGACAGGACGTTGTCAGCCCTGTTTTCGTAAAGGTTGCCTCCTTGCTGATGTCAAAGCGTCGCCGTGGCCGCCACTCCTTGGTACTGTCGAGGGGCCGTGATGCTGCCTGCTGCCTTTACCTTGTCTCGAGGCATTGCCTGGACATGTGCAACTTTATGTGATGGACGTGCCGCGCGTATGCTAATATGCAAATCTGCAGTCTTTTGCTGATTCGGCCTCTTGTCGACGGAATGAGAGCCCCTGAGAAAGACAACCTACCCATGCTTCCGCGTCGCCTGCCCAAGCCCGGCAGTTACAGATACAGAAGCCTCGGATGAGTTCTCGGATGAGTTCCCTCTTAGTATCCTCGTAAGTCTTTGATTCATGGTAGTCTACTTTCTCTGTTGTGGTGTGCGGAAGCTGTGAGGCCACGCGTATGGCCATGTGACGGTCCAGCACGAGGCACAGCCGCAAGAAAGGGTTGGTGTGTTGAGGTAAGTTGGTCGCAATACAACTGAACGAAAGCCAATGAAAGTGAATATCGTAGCTACTATCATATTCATCCGCCTCTTCTGGCTATTGGTGACTATTTGAAGAGGTTATGATCTTCTAGGATATAAAACTACAACAATTACTAAGCCCAGCCATGTGCATCCATATTAGGAAGTTTGCATACATAGGCGATGCATGTCGTTGGGCTTTGTGGCGGTTGAGGCTCGGGTCAGCCAACTCCACGTCTGTCCGCGGCAACACTTGTTCCCGTTCTGACCTCTGTACTTGTGGCTTCTTATTTGCTACTGCTTACACCGTACGTCAGCACAGCCACCAAGCATGTGGTCGTATTATCTTGTTCCTTATTCGGCATAGGGCCGTACTCCGCCATAAGCACAGTGCCTCAGCCTTATTTCGACGCGAACGAAGCGTGCAGAATCTCGCATTCTTTTGATTATGTATGATTTTGCCTTTCAGATTTTGCTGATTATGCAATTTCAAGTTGACGTGAATCTTACAGTGAGTCATGTTGTCTTTCTAGACAACATTAGACAACGCAAGCAGCTTCTGATGCGCGGAGTGGATGACAGATATGTATTGATTATAGACTGACATTACATCACCCTTTACCATACGGATGTATCTTTCCTATCCAAACCGTCCTCCTATTGGCCCGTCAATGGCAAGGCGTTCAGCAAGGCACAACGGCTAAAACGCCTACACCACTACTTGACTGTCCAAAGCTTCCTGCCACCAAATTTACCTTAAGAATGCCTTGATGTCTTACCATGCATGTCGACAAAGTAAGATAGAGATGGTCCGTGCAAAGGCCTTGCAGTCACAGCAGCAGTTCATGGCCGACCACGGTGTTACAACCACAGAGATTCTTCAATGGGCAGTGTTATCAAGCGGTCAAGTCCAACTCGTAGAGCTGGTTGAGATCCCGCTGCTAAGCCATCAGTCGGCTTGGCTTGGACCATACGGTAACTATCGAGCCACCAGAACGTATTATCTCTGCCGTGCGTGACTAGAAGTCTCGCTGCTACGTCATAACGATCAAAGCCACCCGATTCTGCAGTTTGGAAAATACGAAAACATCCCGTGCCACAGTTGTGCTCACGATGATCACACCTTAAGGCCTCTCTGTCGGAGTTGGGGGTGCTTCTTGTTTTCGGTCGCCTGTAAGACAAGGCTTTTTGTGTTTGCTTTAACGTTCTTCCAAAGTTTCAAAGTCAGCAGGAATCTGCCTAGAGGGAGGCACACTTTTATATGTCACCTATCAACTGACCTCGATAAAGTAACAAGACGCAGTCATTGGTGCCATCCAATATCAAGCGCATGATAAACACCATCACGATGTGACAGTAATAAGAACCGAGAAAATGTGATAATCAATGAGAATCACAACCACAATGTTAGTTGACGAGTCTGTTATGTCTTGACAAGCCACCCGCCTTTTCAACCTTATATATTGACTGCTTCTTCCACGTCTCGAATTTTTCATAATTGTAAAAAGCACACTACGCCTAGGAACCTCAATAACAAATCGAAAGTCCTTGCAAATATCATCAAAATGGCATTCTACACAGAAGAAGAATATTTTTGGGAGGAATCTCTAGGCTCAGTCCCCTTCCCCGAATATGTTATCAACATCCCTACTTTTGATGCGGAATCAAATCTCGCCCAGCAGATGGGCAATCCCATACGCGGCTCTTTGGATCCCGATTTTTCGGTGCAGGACATGACCCCCAGCTCTCCGTGTGGCCACTCGTCTGAATGCAGGCGGCGGGACTCGATGCAGCCTTGTGCCAGGGCCGGTCACGTTCTCGCCACGGCCCGGCACCAGCCGCAAAAAGTCAACACCAGCACCAGCACCAGCACCATCAACAGCCGCAGGCATAAGTGCACCCAAGAGCACTGCACCAAGGCATTCGAGCGGAAGACTGATCTCAACCGCCACATTCTGGCTATCCACACCCCCAAGGACCAGAGGGACTACATCGTGTGCGACTATTCCGACTGCAAGCGTGTCTTCAATCCCATGACCCGCGATGACCACTACCGCAACCACCTGCGAAGCGATCACAAGGAGGACCTGCCCAAGCGCCGGAAACCCGAGCAGACGGAGAGTGAACATACCAAGGAGACACAGCAGATCCTCAATGCCAGCATCACGGACCCGCACTGTTGGCGGTGCTCGCGCTGTCTCGTCATAGTCCCCATCGACGCGTACGGTTGGACGTGTCCCAAGTGCAAAAGACACATTGGGCAGCCGCGGCTTGAGCTGCGTATGAGGCGCGCCGCCACTGCTGCTACCGCTGCCACAGCCGGTGCTGTCGTGCTGTCTACAGCATTGGAACCGACACCGCTTGCCGTCGCATCGTCTACCGACGATGGTGAACCGCACGTCATAGTAATAGAAGATTAACAGCGCCGTTGCCCCCAGGACGTGCAACATGCTCTGCGGCCTTGACTGCGGTTTGCCTTTTTCTTTGTTTTTCTTTTCAAAAAGCAGACGCTGTTTGCTAACAACTTTGATACCAGCGCATTTTAGAGCTACTCCAGGTGTAATAACATTGACACTCTGGCATGTCATAGATTTTCCATTGTTCTTTCTTTTATCTTCTTGCATGCTACCTCCAGCTGGTTTGCTTTCGCTAAAAGTCAAGTTTCTCACTTTTTTATGTTGAATTATTTTCGTTGGTTCTTTTTTTGTAAAACTACGACTTGTCCTTGTGGTCTCAACATGGGATATGCAATCATCATAATCTCTTCTTGTTTTTTTGTCTTCTCATGGCTATTCACGGTTTTGTACTAAAAGCTCGAAGTATTGACTTCAAACTAGTTGGACACGCATCCTTTTTAGAGAGCCTGCAGCGTATCAAACTTATAAATGACTCCGTGCTTACATCATATGTGCTAAGCCACATGGCAGTACTTGCCGCAGTGTGAGCCTATGCAAAAGGCAAATGCGGGGAACTGCAGCTCAGCAGGAAAGAGCGAGCGGCCAACGGCAGCGCGCCTTCCAATCGCCCACAGCCTGTAGCGAGTGGCACAAGGCGACTGTGCTGGGCGTAGAATATGGCTCGAGTGCAGGTCGCGGATCACAAGCACGAGCTCAATGAACCAGGTCATGACGACCAGTGGCCGCGTCAATGTCAGCCGACAGCTGGGATGAAGTCATAGCCGAAGGAGCCACAGATGGCAGGGATTTGTATTAGCAATTGATTTGATTTGATTAATTATGTCAACGTCACGATCACTACACATGGAGCATAAGACGCCGGATTGGTTACCAGACAAACCTGTAAATGGCTCCGTGCTTACACCATCTGTATGTGCTGAGCCACATGGCAGTTCTTGCCGCAGGAGAGCCTCTGCAAAATGCAAATGCGGAAAACTGCAGCTCAGCAGGAAAGAGCGAGCCGCCAACGGCATCACGCCTTCCATGTCGGCTTTGGCATAGTACTTTTTGGAGAAGGAGCGATCATGCGCACCGATTCGTATAGAAAGAGCGACAACAAATCACGTCAAGAGCTGTCGCTCTTTCCACGTGCGCAGTGCCTCTTTGGAGCCTCTTTAGGTACTTGTGCCACGCACTGGAGAGTTAGTGCGTGGCACAAGTATATCTTTAAAAGGATCCGTGATACTCAATCCTGACAGAAAAAACTATATCTTGTCACCAAACAGCCTCCTCAACATCGCCATCTCAACAGTCTTGTTAACTACTCCGTATGGTCGTGTGGCAAAAGTGGATCCAAGTGTTCCAACACACCGTATTAGACCAGTACGAGGCTGCACGAGTACCGCCTCACTGACAGGAGGCAGCGCAAAACCAACTACACCAGCACTGGAGGTCCGGCATCATAGCCCGGCTGAGCAGTACAAATGCCTACGGGCGGGGATGGATGTCTACAAACGCACAGCCATAAGAGTCTTGGAAGCTGAGTCAGACTACATGCCTCTCAGTCTGATTCTGCCCATGCAGACGGCAAGGTTGGAGGAAAGAGCAGTGGGAGATGAAAACATGTGGCAAGAACGTGAGAAGTCTGCCTCGTTACGTAGACCAACCACACCCTCCTGCACGCATAAACTTTACCTCCATCTTGACCCAGCAACATCATCACCAATGGCCAGCTCAAAGGTAAGCTCAGAGCCTGTTTTTCTCTTCTATTAATTCTACGGATTTTATCACTTGCCTATATGTATCTTAGGCAACCCCCAAGTCTCACCTAAAAGTGCATTTTCAGTGCAACGTTCCGTGAGATGCAGTGAGATGTGGCTGTGAATAGCTGCATATACTTACTTCCACCAATCACAGTTTGACCGAGCTGCCGTCCAGGTTGGGCATCCACGCAAGGCAGTTTTCGAGGCGGTTTTCCTCCTTGGGTCATCGTGCGATATGATAAACAAACAAAGCCTGCCTTTCGACGACGAGATTTTTCAAGCTTCAAAACAAGATCGCTCACGCGCACCACACCCCTAAACTCAGACACCATGCCACGCTTTCGCGAAAGCTTTAAACGGGTTTTCCGGAAGATCACAGATCGCCGGCCGAAGCAGCCGGATAGTCCACCGGCAGCCCCCTCTGCCAACAACACGCCGAACAACTCATCTGCCACAAATAACGATCACGTTCATCAAGAGCAGTCGAGAGACAGCGTTCCTTTCACATCCCCCATTTCACCGGTAGTTCCATCTGCCAGCATCACGCCGGAAGACTCAGCTGTCACAAGTAGCGATCACATACAACAAGAGCAGTCTAGAGACGGCCTTTCCGCTACATCCCCCGCAGCAAAGTCACTATGGGATCGAGCGTACGACGCTCTTGCAGAGGAGAATCCGGATTTGGTGAAACAATATGATGAACTGCTTGCAAAGGAAGAGCAGATGGCGAGTACGTATTACAACCTCACAACTTCAAGCTGTAATACATGACAGACATTAACCTTTCTGCAGATGCTGCGCCAAATGAGATGACTCCTTTAATGCGCCCAGCACCTCACGGCCGTGACATCCGCTTCGATCGCTCACCCCGCCAAGTCCAACTAGACACCGTGATCCAAAGTGGGCTACGCCGAATGGAAGACAACAAAACGACGTTTAAGATCGCCGGCCGTGAGGTTGTCCTGGCAGACCAGATCACAAAGGCTGCCAACTTCTTGCTGTGGGGGAAAGAATTTATAGGCAGTGCCGTCAAGGACTCACCCGAGGCTTCTCTTGCATGGTCTGGTGTCTCCCTTATTTTGTCTCTCCTTACGAACCCAACAACCGCAGCCGAGGCCAACCAGTGCGGCTTTGTCTATGTCACTTCCCGTCTACGCTACTATGTCGCGCTGGAGCCCATGGTGCGCCGCCTTGGCGAGAACGCCAGTGTCGACGAGGCGCTGGTATCAGCAGCTAATGACCATATTCTCGACCTCTACCAAGCTATTCTCAACTTTCAGCTCAGCAGTGTCCTTCGCTTCTATCAGAGTCGACTTAAAACATATGTCCGTGACATTGTCCCACTGAAAGACTGGGACCAGACTCTGCTTGATATCAAGACGCTGGAGGAGACAGTCAACACTGCTCTTGGACAGATCAACGACCTGGCAGCTAGGGAGAGACTCGAGCTTCTGCACAAGACGAGCGAGGAGCTGCGTTCAGACATGATGAATCTACTGTCTGTCGCCACGGAGCAGCTGACTGTTACGAAGAAGCACCTAAATGTTTCGGAGAAGCACCTAAATGTTTCAGAGAAGCACCTAGCTGCTCAAGATGACGACAAACGAGAAAGGCTGCTTGCCGAGCAACGGACACAGCAACGGAATTGTCTGCAAGCACTCTGCCTCACACGGACTGGCAGCGACGTCACGTATGACTGGTACAAGAGCCGCGTGGAACGCCGTGTCGACGGCACGTGTGTGTGGTTCCTCCAGCACGAGTACTATCGGAAGTGGCTATCGCAAGAGTCCGGTCCGTTGCTGGTGTCGGCAGACCCCGGGTGTGGCAAGTCGGTGCTGGCCAAATACCTGATCGACCACGGGCTGGCGCAGCAGTCAGCCACCATCTGCTACTTTTTCTTCAAGGAGCAAGACCAAAACACGACTCGTCAAGCACTATGTGCTCTTCTCCACCAGCTATTCACCAAGAACCGTCTCCTTATCCAGCACGCTATGGAGCTCTACCACGATATGGGCGCAGTTCTGGTCCAGTCTGAAGCATCGCTTTGGACAATCCTGAAAGAAGCTGTGCGCGATCCACAGGCCGGACCTGTCATATTCGTTATTGATGCCCTTGACGAATGTGATGAGTTGCAGTTTGAGAGCTTTATAGCAAGTCTGAAGGATATTATCCACGATCAGCAGATGGCAAATGCCAAGTTCAAGGTTCTCATGACAAGCCGCCCATATGACCAAGTTGTCCGCAAGTTTCGTAGCTTGCAGGACGATTTCCCGCGCATCCACATTCCGGGGGAAGAGGAGTTCGAAGCGATCAGCCAAGAAATCAACACAGTCATTCAACACCGAGTCGAACAGCTAGCACGAGACCACTGGCTTCCCGACAAGATCAAGTCCACCCTGAGCAGCAAACTGCTAGCGATCGAGCACCGCACATACCTTTGGATCTTCCTTGTGTTCGACTATCTAGATAGGGGGTTCAAAACAACAGACGATGGAATCGATGCTGCCATTCAAGAACTTCCCGAGAGTGTCAACCAGGCATACGACCAGATCCTGAACAGGTCCAACGATACTAAAACTGTCAAGACCGTCAAGAAAGTTTTGAGTATCATCTTGGCAGCACGCCGGCCATTGACGCTCTCGGAGATGAACATTGCCTTGAACCTGGATGGTCCAAGCGGAGGCCGCACCATCTACGACCTCGATCTTGAGCAGGATTCTGCTTTCAAAATTCGTCTCAGACGGTTGTGTGGTCTCTTTGTCAATGTTCATCACGACAGAATTTATTTTCTTCACCAAACTGCTCGGGAGTTCCTCATTCAGTCATCGGCACCAACAACAGTTTCGTTCGATCTGCAATGGCATCGTTCCATCACCACCCGTCACGCTCACTCTGTTCTCGCCGAGATCTGCATGTTCTATCTGGACAGGCTCAACTCTACACACACCGAGTCATTTCGCGAAAGTGACCACCACTGTGCCCTTGTCGACTATTCGGTCAAGTACTGGGGCCGTCACTGCCGCGAGGCTGGTTTGGAAAAAGGCTCTGCCATGGTAGACCTTGCCTCGAGACTTTGTACTCCGGACCTGACAAGCCACTCAGAGTGGGCTAGCATCGCTTCTGCGCGGTATCATATCCGCCCTGGGTCTTCCACATATATTTGGGTAGCATCGCGTCTTGGGCTCACTGCTGTCACAGAGTTACTTCTCAGCAGGGGTGCTGATGTGGAGGCGAAGGACAGCCTGGGCAGGAAAGCGTTGTTTATTGCCGCCAATGCTGGCCACGAAGCTGTTGCACATCTTTTGCTCGATAAAGGTGCTGACGTGGAAGCGAGGGATAACCGTGGCTGGACAGCGTTGATGGCTACCGCCGCATCGTGGATGGATAGCGCCAAATCTAACCCGGAAAAATACAGACGGAAGCTGCTCGATGAGGGTATCGACTTTGAGGCGGGTGGTGACGTTGACTTGACACCGTTGTTCCTCGCCGCCAAGACTAGCCACGAAGCTTTCACACGGCTGCTGTTCAATACTATTGCCGACGCCGAGGCGAGGGATGACGATGGCTGGACAGCGTCGGTAATTGCCGCCAAATCTGGCCGCGAAGCTGTTGCACGGCTGCTGCTCGATAAAGGTGCGAACGTCGAGGCGAAGAAGGACGGTGGCGTGTCAGCGTTGATGCTTGCTGCCAGGCATGGCCACGAAGCTGTTGTCCGACTGCTGCTCGATAATGGTGCCGACGTCGAGGCGAAAGATGACGACGGCTGGACAGCGTTGATGCTTGCCGCCGCAAATGGTCACAAAGCTGTTACACAATCAATGCTCGAGAAAGGTGCCGACGTCGAGGCGAGGGGTGACGATGGCTGGACAGTGTTGCTGGTTGCCGCCAGCTCTGGCCACGAAGCTGTTGTCCGACTGCTGCTCGAAATAGGTGCCGACGTCGAGGCGAAGGAGGACAATGGCGGGACAGCGTTGCTGGTTGCCGCCGCAAATGGTCACAAAGCTGTTACACAATTACTGCTCGACAAAGGCGCCGATGTCGACGCGAAGGAGGACAACGGCGGGACAGCGTTGCTGGTTGCCGTCGCAAATGGTCACAAAGCTGTTACACAATTACTGCTCGACAAAGGCGCCGATGTCGGCGCGAAGGAGGACAATGGCTGGACAGCGTTGATGTTTGCCGCCAGCTCTGGCCACGAAGCTGTTGTCCGACTGCTGCTCGATAATGGTGCCGACGTCGAGGCGAAAGATGACGACGGCTGTACAGCGTTGATGGTTGCCGCCAGCTTAGGCCATGAAGCTGTTGCCCGGCTGCTGCTTGATAGTGGTGCAGACGCTGAGACGAAGGATAACAAAGGACGGACAGCGCTAAGACATGTCACCGAAGATACTACACGGCTACCGCTCGATAACGGCACCCAGGTCGAGGCAACGGATGTCGAAGGATCAACGTCATCGATGCTGACCGCCAAGAACAACTACGAATCCGTCAGGCAGCTGTTGCTCGAGAAGGCAGTTGTGCGGGTTGATTGAAAAGATCACGTTGTATTGCATAGATAGCTTTATCAAAGACTTTGGCAACTTGATCTTGCAGTGCCCTCCTTGTAACCAGAAGAACCATAGACCATATTCTAATGTTAAATCCCTCTCAGCCTAGGTACGTAATTTGAATTGCAGCTCGAGCAGGCCAGCATCTACAATCGAGATGTTCGTGACAACAACGTTGCGTGGAACGAAGAGGTGGGCCGAGCCATGGACTTTGATTTTGACCAGGCCAGCCTCTATGAGCAGTCCCCAGAACCAGATACGCCCAAGGTAGACGACGACAACGCTGCTTGGCCTAGACAAGTTGTAAATTAACAGATCATTGTGAGATTTAGCTACTAGTAACAGCAATAGATAATGTTAAACGGCCTCCGGAACTTGTCTGGGTTCTCAAATATGGGCAGGTGGCCGGCATCCGGCAGTTTGAGCTCGACACTGTTGGCAGCAACCATGTCCGCCATAGCTTTTGTCGTGTCCGGCGTCGCTTCACAGCGTGTTTAAACTGTTTGCAGTCCAATCAGTGCGGCAAGTGGTATAAAGTCTGTGCGGACATTTTGTAGAAAATATATATTAAACAAATTCAAGATAAATATCAGATGACCGCCTCGCGAGTGAACTGGAGAGGTCACCAACGCCGGAGTGAGACCACACTTGCACAACAGTGCTCATTTCCTTTGTTTAAGTTTGCTTTACTATTTCATTGCTTCCAATTGGTTTTGCTGCTTACGTTGGTTTGCTTTCCGTTCGTTTTGTTCATTGCTTCCAATTGGTTTTGCTGCTTACGTTGGTTTGCTTTCCGTTTGTTTTGTTTATTTCATTTATTTATGTAGGCAACCGCGGCCTATCACACAGCTACATATGTAATATACCAACCCACATAGTTCAGCGACAGTTTTTACCCCAGAGGGTTCTGTCAGTTCAGGCGCCAATAGTCAGGATTGACTGAGTACGGCGGATAATGATAATAATAATAAATATCAAATGAGAACCTATTCTGGCAACTTGGTTCATAATCTGATAAAGGTATTGATGAGGGATGGTTTCTCTTGGATTATCGATATCTATCGCGAGGGCATACCGCATTATCTATATGTGTGAGGGGAGCCAGTCCTGGTCAAGTTGTGTAGTTTAGCATCGAGAGGCGTCTGGCGTGTGCCGAGACAGGAGCGTCGAAGGGGTTGAGAAAGAGGCGAGAGCAGTAGGCGAGAGGCGCGAGACAAGAGATGCAGAACGAGAGATTGGCATCGCGAGACGAGAGCGAGAGCAAAAGTAGCAAAATAAAAAGGTGCAAGTCGAGCGTCGAGAGATGTCAGGCATGGGCCGAGAGTCGATCGCCGATAATTGTCAGGCAAAGGAGAGAAAAGTTACGAGACGAGCGATCAATACAGGCGACAGAGATGTCGAGCCAGAAGGCAAGAATTGCGAGCGAGAAATTGAACGTCGAGAGGCACGAGTCGAGTGTCGAGAGGCATGAGGCAAGACCCAAGGGCTAAGCATCGAGGGAACATAAGCTTCGTGAGGTGCCAGGGGAAACCCTTTCACTTTGGAGAAGGGGGGAAGCGGTGGGATGTCGCAAGCAAGCTGGAACAAAATGAAACAGCCTAATCTACCTGGCTCTCCGCCATCTGCAGCTCGATCTCGATTCGCTTCTGTACCTTTTCCATCTCACGCCACGACCGAAGAAGAGTGGGCATCACCTCCTCCTCCAAGAATTCATCGTCTTCCGTCATGGTCCACTTTGGGCCGCGCCTTGGGCCGCGCTTTGGGCCGCGGGGTGCCGACATTAGGCATTCAAACGACTGACTTATGCACAGGTCGATGATCTCGCTTACAGTTTCGAGCACGTTCGACTGAACCATCTGTACAAGGTCATCGAGGTGAGCCAAAAAGCCAACTGGCCAGTCGATGTCGGCTTGCTGTTGCCGAAAGCGTCGGCCTTTCCTCTTGTTTGCCGTCGGCATCTGGCGTTCCCCCTCCTTTGCCATCGCCACAATCTCCTCAATGTGCTTAAACGTGGTCTTGATGTCCCGGGCCATGCTCAGCAGAATGAATGCGCGACAACCTTCGTTCTGATTCCAGTCGTACATGAATCGGCGCTCGCGCTTGGCGAGACTATTCATGAACACTGCATCAAATTTAAAGCCTTTACAGATGCTGTCCTGGTCCACGTCTTCGTGGGGACACTCCTTTGGCTGGGGCTTGGGACGTCTCGGTGCCTCGGCTTTCGCTTCACTGTACTGCTCGGGCTCCGGTACACGGGTACTGCCACCCGAACGTGACCTATTGACACGCGGGTAGCACCGGGTGTCGTAGTCATTTTTCTGTACGGGATCGGAGAGCACTTCGTATCCCTCTTGAATCTGCAAGGTGTTAGTCATACCTGCTAAATTCAATAAAACCAAGTCACTCATAACGTACGATCAGGAAACGGGCTGTGAGCGCCTTGTCTCCATTGGTCTTGTCTGGATGATACAGTAAGGCAGCCTTGCGGTAGGCATCCCGGATCTCCTTTGGAGTGGCTTCGAATTCGATGCCAAGAGCCTTGTAGAAGTCTTCTGTGTAGTCCTTCATTGTGGTGGCTGTTTGGTGCGTAGTTATGCTTGTTGCTTGGTATTTGGTTTGACAGTAAACGAAGTGGGATAGATAGATGATGGATGGACAAGAAGAATAGATAACTTCCTTTAGAATTCAAAGATCATATGGCGAGAGGAAACAGTCTGAAAACTGGAGAAAAAAGGAAGAGAAAGAAGAGACAAAAAGCTAGACGTGGACGAGGAGAGGGGGACTCTTATATACTAATCAAAAGTCTACTATGAGTCTATGACTCTCATCTCAGTACTTTTACAGTCACAAAGTCTACAATAAATTCTACTCTCACCTCAGTATTTCTAGACACAAAGTCTACTGTTGAGTGTACTTTGATCCAGTACCTTTGTCAGTTGCAGTCGCTCCAGTGCTCCCAGTCTCACACCTTCACCTGTCTGCTTAGTCGGCCCCTTGATGACCATATACTTCTGCTTTGCCATCGAGGCTTAGGTGAATGTACCGACAGTGCTCCATACACTATCAGTGTAGAATATATAGAGGCATCTTGTAGGATTACATTACAAAAACACAACCCTCGAAGCCAATATCGTCAGTGTCTTGATGACGTTAACTTAAAACAAGTCAAATCAGATCGAGTGAAGTTTACTAATATCCTGATACGGTATATAGTGGGTCTATGAGTGTACATATAAGTGTGTGGGACAAACTTTGAACCGACTAGTCATCAATATCAGATCAAAATAGTTGACTGCGTCAGTCTAAGAAACTGCCCTCAGTCTAAGGAAAGACGGTAGTTCCCTGCTTGAGTTCGACATGCTTGTGCTCGGGCTTTTTGGTATCGCCGCCCTTCATCTTCCTAACCTCCTGCATGGCGTCTGCCAGGCTGGCGGTCTGGTACGACTTGAGCATCCATGCAGGCACTCGTTTAGCAAACAGCTCGTCAATCTCCACGGGCGATCGGCCTGTGAGCTCGGGCATACAAAGGACAACAAGGCTAAGCACGCAAGGCTGAAGTCTGCCCAGATGTAGCTGTGTTTGGCACCCTTTGTAGTAATATTAGTAATAATCTTTTAAAGAAACCAGAGTAGACTCAAGCTGATTAACCTGGTTCATATTATATATTTTGTGGGTTGACTTAGCAAGGTATTGACTGCAAGTGAAGATGATGGCACTGGTCTTGTCGTTGTCGACACTGTTACTGTCAGACCGAGCACTCCTTTATGCAGGATACTGTGATCTTCTTGTGACTGGTCTTGTACTTCTTCTAATCTGAGATGCAGGGCGTCTGCGCCCTGCCTACTCATCCATGATGCGGTTATGCTGCCAGCAAAATGGCAACTACCATCCCGAGCGAGCTGATCAATCAGCTCAATTGCGGCCACTGTGGTTACAACAATATACTGGCATCTCAACGTGTGCAAATAGCGGACGAGTGCTTGAGCATGAAAAAGGCACGTTCGCTTCGGAGACACCGGGACCTGTACTTGGTAGTTGGTGGGAGGATTAATGCCTTTATCATGCTCGAGCAAACGTCCTGAGACTGAGATATTTCGCAGAAAATGTAGCAACAAGCATCTAGAAAAAGCAACACGCGATAGCCCCATAAGTTTACCAAGTCTGATAGTATAGGGCTATCGCGTGTTGCTTTTTCTAGATGCTTGTTGCTACTTTCTTTGCGAAATATATTAGTCTCGGGACGTTTGCTCGAGCATGGTAAAGGCATTTATCCTCCCAACAACTACCAAGTACAGGTCCCGGTGTCTCCGAAGCGAACATGCCTTTATCATGCTTAACTTCTCAAGCACTCGTCCGCTGTTTGCGCACGTTGAAGTGCTAGTAATATTGTTATAGCCACAGTGGCCGCAATTGACCTGGCTGATCAGCTCGCTCGGGATGGTGATTGTCATTATGTTGGCAGCGAACCCTTTTAAAACATTAGCCATGAAAAGTTGGTGGATTGAGATCCCTTACTCAGTAGGCACTAAGTGTTGTGAACGTAGCGAGGATCTGGGGCTGTTAGGCACCAATAAGAAAGGAAGATTGCGGGACGGAGGCGCAAGGCAAAATAGGGTTGGAATGATAGTTGGATGTGGAATTGTGTAGATGATATGAAGTGCTTGACTTGCAGAAGGACATTAGGCCGGGGAGTCGACTCCTTATATGCCTTCTTCTACTATCTCTATATTAATAAAATTATTCCAACTGTCGAAACATTGTTCACTTGACTGTGATGGTCTCCAAACAGGCCTCTAACAAACGGCGAAGGAGTGGTGGAGGATCCAGCATAGCCGCATTATGGATGAGTAGATAGGGCGCAGGCGCCCTGCATCTCGATTGAAAGAAGAACCGGATAGGTTTACAAGAAGACCAAAGCGTCCCGCATATAGAGGTGCTCGGTCTAATGGTAACAATACAGAGGGTTCTGTCAGTAGAGGCGCCAATAGTCAGGATTGACTGAGTAAGGCGGATACTAATAATAATTCAAGCAAAGACTACGCCGAGACAAAAATAAAGGGAGATGTAGGCCGAACGCAGCCTTCTGACGCAAATCCGGACAAGCCATATCGGCCTCCGCGCGTACCCCCATAACGGGGAGTCGTGGACACGCCGACATACATGTGGCGCCGAGCAGGAAACCCCCACCCACGTCCTGCATAGCAACACAGGCTGTCCTACACGTATGGAGACACTATTTTGTGTCAGCACGTTTCTGGCCTAACTAAATCACTACATATTAATAAACTACTAGTAAATAACAACATGACAAAGTTAGCGGCCGCGTTTGCGGCCTGGTCTTGATGTATGTCCCTTCACCTTCGAGTGGGATGGTTACCAGGAAGTTGTCTGGCGCTTAGGGTAGAGCGCTGTGGTCAAGTCAAGCAACTCCCTTCCCTCATGTCGTTTGACCCCCCTCGGGTCATTTGTTCTGAGGCCACCTCTCCTTCATGCTGTTTGTTAGAGGCCTGTTTAGAGACCATCACAGTTAAGTGAACAATGTTCAGACAATTACCTACTTTTATTAGTATAGACACAGCAGAAGAAGGACATCAGGCCGGGGAGTCGACTCCTTATATGCCCTCTTCTGCTGTCAGTAAGTCGTGTATCTGGTTGAAAGCCCATTGCAAGGTGTCTGAGGCGCGCCGACGCACATCCAAATATGGCCATGCCCCCTCTCGTGCTGTGCTTGCTGAGCAGCTTGCATGGCGCGGAGCACGCCCACGGCCTCCGCGTCGAAGACGTGACTGAGGGAGTGTATGGCCCTGGCTCCCGTGGCGAGTGTCTGGTTGTCGCGGGCGATCGTGAAGCCGTAGTATATCTTATTTTTCAATACAAAAAGCGTTCTATATTGTCAAAGATAACTATTTATACTGATCATCATCCTCGAACTAATATATTTAGTCGTCAGAAATATCCGAGGAGAAGTCGGGGCAGTCCATACTGACCCTCAGTTTCTCATCCTTCCACTGCCCGCCGTTATCATCGTTGGGCCATGTGCCGTCGGGGCAGGTAAAGCTGGCAAATACGGTGGGACGTGTCCCAAATGCAAGGGACGCATTTAAAAGCAGCAGCTAGAGATGTGCAGGGCGCGCGAAGTCGGTGCCGGTGCCGGTGCTGTCGTGCCGTCTGTAGCATCGGCATCGACAATGGCGAACCGCGCGTCATAGCAGAAGAATAAGCTGTTGCGGTTATACTGTCCGTAGGAGAATTATATTGAGCAAAAATCAAGATATATCACGAGCCTACTGCCATCCCATCTAGATGTGGTACTTCTTCGGTCACCGAACGTCCCTGTCGAAGCCCAGACAAGTCTTCACGATCGTCGGGTTTGAAAGTTCAACAGCTGTCACAGCCACTCCATCTATCGATAAATGAGACCAACGCTTCTGTAGATGTAAGAATAAAGAGAGATATCCCAATAAGGAATAAGGGCATCGAGGTGAAGCTTCAAATCCGGGTTTACCCGCCTTAGTCCTGCCTGGCAGTGTTAAACCACCAGCTCTGCCGAAACGCTGTGAAGCGAACGGGGACAGTGGCCCGCGACCGCGAGGGCTCAAAACTCTGACGAGGATTTTTTTCTCTCTCAGGCCTATGGACAGCCACGGATTATGTGCCTTGGGGGCCAACAGTCACCAACGGACCCCAAGCTTATCTTACCTCACTCCCCCTCCCCCCCATTATCACATGTCGTATCAGGAAGAAAACTATCCGTATGGATGCCTAATGCACCAGGAGGTGAAGCGGAAAAGATACATGATGTGCCCTCTACAGTATCTTATTGGTCAACCAACGAATTATAGTTGGCAGGTCTAGTGTAAGTGTAAGGCTTACACTACATGTATGCATAGGCGACCCACAAATATATGTGAGCCACATCAAATAGGCACCAGTGCCTATCATTTGTTAGTCTTTAAGTGGGGCTTTATCAACAAGTGATTACCTTGTCGCGTTTCTACAAATGGATCGAGCCTTTCTTCTCATCCCTCTCATCTTCGTCTTCTTCATCAATGTGTAGTTCACCCGACGTCAAACATAATCAGATCAAATCTTCCTCATCAAACCTTTATTTGCCAGGCCCTTCCCATCACCCTACTTCATGCTTTGCTCCCATTATCATATTCAACGCTGGTAGCAAGACAACAGCTCTTGGTTCTGGCTACCAACCTACAGCATATCTGTCGCCATGGCGTCCTCTCATCTGTCGCTTGAGGAGCAAGTCAAGCTACTGACGGCGCAAATCGAGCAAGAGAGAGCACAACGAGAACAAGAACAAGCACTACGCGAACAAGAACAAGCACTACGCGAACAAGAACAAGCACTACGCGAACAAGAACAAGCACTACGCGAACAAGCTGAGGCGCGCGCAGCGGAAGATAGAGCGGAACGAGAACAAGCCGAGGCGCGCGCAGCGGAAGACAGGGAGCGCACAGAGGAAGAGAGAGCGCAACGAGAACAAGCAGAGGCGCGCGCAGCGGAAGACAGGGAGCGCGCAGAGGAAGAGAGAGCGCAACGAGAACAAGCAGAGGCGCGCGCAGCGGAAGACAGGGAGCGCGCAGAGGAAGAGAGAGCGCATCGAGAACAAGCAGAGGCGCTCGTGGCAGAGTTGCCATTTCTCGAGTTTTTGCAATGCATGGAAGAAAGCGTTTTCTCTGCATTTACCTATGAACGATCTTCATTGAAATCAGCGAGTGGGAGCGCGACAGACGTCACCAACAAGATGTACCCGCAATCGCTGCTGCCCTGGGCCGATTTTACGGACAGACACACGGCATCATTCAACTTGCTCCAGGCCAGCTTGGGTGACCAACCGTTGTTCAAGTCACACTCTGCTATTGACTCGACGCGCCAAGATATCATTAACCGCCGTCCCATTGCCAACGAAGCGGAGGTCAGCAGTTTTATCGAAGAGGCAATCGAGATGCCTGCTGCGGCCATTGTGACCAAATATTTATCCCTTGCTCAGGAAGGCACGGTTCGCAATATCGAGTTTCTGGGCCACGCCTACATGCAGATTGGACAGGGCTCGCAGAGGTCGTCGCCGACCAAGGACTTGAAGCCTGACCGATGGGTATACTTGAGGGAAGGGAATACCGGCAATGCGACAGTCATATCCGTTGGGGAGTACAAGGCGCCCCACAAGCTCAAGGCGGACATACTGGAGCGTGTCTTGTCAGCGCCGTCCAGCGACCGGTTCTTTGCCCAAGCCATTGGTCTGCCATCGTTCGACGATTCCAGCCCGGCCCCGTCCAGCCCAGCCCGGCGAGGCACGGCCCGGATGCGAGGCCATTTGCAGGTGGCCCAGGTGCTCTGCCAGGAATACCACTACATGATTAATGCTGGCTGTGAATATGGCTACATCGCATCCGGGGACAGTCTCGTTTTTTTGCGTGTTCCTGCGGCCGCTCCTGGCGAGCTTTACTACCATTCCGTTCGGCTTTCGGTCCCAGAAAACGAGGATGCAGAAGAGCGGCGACAGCTGAATGCGGGTATGCGCAGCGCCAGTGAGACCGCTGTGGCGTACGTTGCAAGCCTCTGTCTGTGGGCGTCGGAGACCACGCCACGGACCCCGAATTGGATCGCAGATGCCCAAAATCGGGCACCTCGCTGGCCGAAACGAAAGCAACGAACAACTGGCGGTCAAGCTGTACTGTCTGAGCGTCACAGCGGTGGTGGCGGCGGCGGCGGTGGCGGTTTCGGTACTGCAGGTGCTGGCCCTCCAACTCTCTCACCGCCGTCTAGACCCCAAAAGCGCGGACGCTCACCAGCACGGCCACCACCGCCACCACCGCCCAGTGGAAGTGGAAGACAGGCAGCCACCCACTCAATGGAAACAGCCGCGGCAACCGAGCCAAAGACATCCGAGACACCAATAACGATGCGCCGTTCCTATATCGTGGAGCCACCCACACTGCCGTACTGCACGCAGGCGTGTTTGGGTGGTCTTGTGCGTGGGCTGGCCCTTGACAACAACTGTCCCAATGTGGCGCTACACCGGGCAGCACATAACAGGAGCAGCAACAGTACCGCGACCGCCACTGTATCAGAAGCCCATGACTTGGCGCACGAGGGCCACCCACTCACAATGGCCACGCTGCAGTCGCAGGTGCTTGCCCAGATGGCCGCAACTCTCGACAAGGACATTGAATGCCTCGACAAGAACGGACACTTTGGTCGCTACGGCGTGCTATTCAAAATTGCCGTAACGGGGTACGGCTACACGTTTGTGGGAAAGAGTGTGGTTGAAAAGGACATGCATATTCTCGCGCATGAGGCCGATGTGTATGATTCAATTTCGGATCTGCAGGGCTATCTAGTACCTGTCTTTTTGGGCTTCATCGAGCTTGCACGGCCCTTGACGCGCATGTGCATGGATATGACGCATTTCTTACTCATGTCGTATGCCGGCCTCAGTCTCAACTTTGAAAAGGCGTGGCGGAATGATGTGGATCTGGAGGCTGAGGCTGAGCGAACAGAATTGCAGCTCGAGCAGGCCGGCATCTACAACCGAGATGTGCGCGACAGCAACCTTGCGTGGAACGAAGAGGTGGGCCGAGTCATGCACTTTGATTTTGACCAGGTCAGCATCGATGAGGAGTCCCCGGAGCCAGATACGCCCGAGGTAGAGCCTTCGACGACGACGCTGCCGGACGAACCTACTTTACCGGCGCCTCGGTCACCGCTCCTCGCCAGAACCAATTGGAATGCGAGCTGCGCTGGTCATGACACTAGTACTTTCAACGAAAATGGTCACAGGGCAAAGCGCATACGAGTCGACACAGAGGCGGCGGAGGAAGAAGACGTCAAGCATGGACTGGCATGAGGTGAAACTATGTGATGATGGTTTGGAGGTTTTTTTTGTCTTTGTTTCGGATGGATGTCGAAGATGTGTTGGCAAAAGCATACCTGCACAAGTGAACAAGCTGTATGGCCGAGTCAATTGAAAATAGCAGATTATTGTGTTCAGCTACTATGAACAGCACTGTAGATGGTGTTGAACGGCCTCCTGGAACTTGTCTGGGTTCTCAAACATGGGCAGGTGGCCGGCATTCGGCACAATTTGAGCTCGACACTGTCGGCACAACCATGGCCGTCATGGCCTTTTCGTATCCGGCTTCGTCTCCAGTGTCAGCGGAGCAAACCAACGCGGGACGGTCTTTTCTGCAAGTGTCTGCAGGCTGGGCTGCCGGCAATGCTGAAGTCGCACGACTCTCATCTGATGACCACAACTCCCGATACATCCACCAGCCGTTCCGCTCGTCAGACGGATCACGTCCAAAAGTTGCAAACAGCATGTATCCCGACCAGAGAGAGGTTCCGTCTCGCCCACAGCCTTGTAGCGAGTGGCACAAGGCGACTGTGCTGGGCGTAGAATATGGCCCGAGCGCAGGTCGCGGTTCACGAGCACGAGCTCAATAAACCAGTTCATGACGAACAGTGGCCGCGTCAATGTCAGCCGACGGCTGGGCCGAAGTCATAGCGGAAGGAGCCACGGATGGCAGGGATTTGTATTAACAATTGATTTGATTTGACTTGATTATGTTAACGTCACGATAATTACGCATGGAGCATAAAAGCCGGATTGTTTACCGGACAAACCTGTGAATGGCTCCCGTGCTTACATCATCTGTATGTGCTGAGCCACATGGCAGCTCTTGCCGCAGAGGAGCCTCTGCAAAATGCAAATGCGGGGAACTGCAGCTCAGCAGGAAAGAGCGAGCCGCCAACGGCATCACGCCTTCCAAGTCAGCTTTGGCGTAGTACTTCTTGGAGAAGGAGCGATCATGCGCACCGGCTCATATAGAAAGAGCGGCAGCAAATCACGGCAAGAGCTGCCGCTCTTTCCACGTGCGCAGTACCTCTTTGGAGCCTCTTTAGGTAAATCCATAAAAGGATCCGTGATTCTCAATCCTGATAGAAACAACTACATCCTGTCACCAAACAGCCTCCTCAACATCGCCATCTCAACAGTCTAATACCTGAATCATATTGAACCTCAGCCGGCCTACTGTGTCTAGCTCTACATATATGTAGTCATAGATCGCTGCTTTTTATGGAGAACATACCGCGACAGGCACCAAAAATAGAGAAATTACAAAAAGCTCGAAAAAAGGCGAAAAAGACAAAAAATTCACCGAATGAGTCTGAAAAATAAAGAAAAACAACGCAATTGACGCCGATGTCGCATCCCATGTGTTTTGAATAAGAACCACCGCGCTCATCTTCACCGAGACGTCTCTCACCATTCAGTCAGCAACTTGTCGAATCACCTCGAGCTGTCATCAATCATCAATCGCATCAGTCACCTCAATCGTCAGTTCAATTCGACCTCAACCTCGTTGCTGTCGTTGCCAAATCATATCTGTATGTATGACGTCCCGATACTCTACCGGCGGTATTCACACCGAGCCGCGTGAATCATCACCATCACCATCACCATGAGCCTGTCCGAGATTCAACAACACTACCTTTCCTTATCTTATCTTTTACGCTCCCCTGCCTTCCCCTCAGTACCACGCCCTCGGTGCTCGTTAGTAGATTTTTCTCACTTCCGTTCGCCAGCTTGCTCCTCCACCACTGCATACATAACCGCGGCACTCCTCGGCTAACCTTTTATCTTTACTTGTCAGCTTGATCGTGCCTGTCTTGTAGCACATCATTTCCAGCTCCAATCGCGTTTGGCCCAATCAACTGCCTCCTTGTCCGACTCACTAATACGCCTTTTCTCCGTGCGACCGTGGTCTCCCCCGGAATACCCTACGGCTCTATCTTATCGCTTTCATTCGACGACAACCGGCTACTCTGTTCAGCCCCCCCCCCTTCTCTAGCCCACTATGAACTCCCTTCTCCTCCGGTCTTCTGTTGCCGGCAGACGGGCTCTTGCTGCTGGCCCGGTTCTTAGCCTGGCCTCCAAGACCTTTGCCTCCAACTTCTCTACCTCCTCTCCTACTTTCTCCTCAACCTCTTCTACCTCCAACATTGTCTCGCGCAGATCTGCCGCCCTTACTTCGTTCGTCACCCGCCCTACCTTTGTTGCTGCTACCATGGCTTCTCAGCAAGCCGGCATGGCCTCTGAGGCCCCCATCAAGAAGATCAAGGTCGTCAACCCCGTTGTCGAGCTCGACGGTGACGAGATGACCCGTATCATCTGGCAGAACATCAAGGACAAGCTGATTCTGCCCTTCCTCGATATCGACCTCAAGTACTATGATCTTGGCCTTGAGTACCGTGACAAGACCAACGACAAGGTCACTCTGGATGCCGCCGAGGCCATCAAGACGTACTCGGTCGGTATCAAGTGCGCCACCATCACCCCCGACGAGGCCCGTGTCAAGGAGTTTAACCTGAAGCAGAGTATGTCTTTTTTGTTAGTACTATTTCTCAAAGCTCAACCTCTAACTACCCAGTGTGGCTGTCCCCCAACGGCACCATCCGCAACCACCTTGGCGGCACCGTTTTCCGCGAGCCCATTGTCATCCCCCGTGTTCCCCGTCTGGTGCCCGGCTGGGAGAAGCCCATTATTATTGGCCGCCACGCTTTCGGCGACCAGTACCGCGCCAAGGACCGCGTGATCACCGGCAACGGCAAGCTGTCCATGGTCTTCACCCCCGCTGACGGTGGTGCCCCCGAGGAGATTGCCGTCTACGACTTCAAGAACGGCGGCGGTGTTGCCCAGACGCAGTACAACACGGACGAGAGCATTGAGGGTTTTGCCCACGCCTCGTTCAAGCTGGCTCTGTCCAAGGCTCTGCCTCTGTACATGAGCACCAAGAACACCATTCTGAAAAAATACGATGGCCGCTTCAAGGACATCTTCCAGGAGGTGTACGAATCGACGTACAAGGGCGACTTTGAAAAGGCGGGCATCTGGTACGAGCACCGCCTGATCGACGACATGGTGGCCCAGATGATCAAGAGCAAGGGCGGCTACATTATGGCGCTCAAGAACTACGACGGTGATGTGCAGTCCGACATTGTCGCCCAGGGCTTTGGCTCGCTGGGTCTGATGACGTCGGTTCTGATCACGCCCGACGGCAAGTCCTTTGAGTCGGAGGCGGCGCACGGCACCGTGACGCGCCACTACCGCGAGCACCAAAAGGGCCGCGAGACGTCGACCAACCCGATTGCCAGCATCTTTGCCTGGACCCGTGGCCTGGCCCAGCGCGGCAAGCTCGACAACACGCCGGAGCTCGTTTCCTTTGCCGACGCCCTGGAGCGCGCCTGCATCGACACGGTCGACCAGGACGGCATCATGACCAAGGATCTGGCCCTGGCCTGCGGCAAGACGGCCCGCGAGGACTACGTCACGACCAACGAGTACCTCAACGCCGTCGAGAAGCGTTTCCGCGCCAGCCTTTAAGGGGGGGAAAGGTGTAAAGAATGGCCATTGTTAGCGAATTGTTAGATGACGTTGCTTTCCTGCGCTTTATACTGCCATCTATACCATATATCACGACTCAACGTTGAAATCGTTTATACACTCATCTAGTAGTGTGAACACTGCCTCGTAGCATGACTTGCACTTGATCCGAAACTGAAAGTCTTTTATTTGGCGCCCACTGCAGATGTAAAGAACGATATTAGAGTACAAAGGAAACAACACGAAATGAATATAGTATACAAACACTGTCACCAGACAGAGCCAAACGCCAGATGAAAGAACAATAAAGGAAAAAAGAAACAAACAAAAAAAACTCACACCCAGCGCCATCTTCTGGTGACCAGCATCTGGTTGGCCCGCGGCGCACTTCGAAAAGGAAGGCACTTCTAGTTGCCGTCCTCGTCGCCGCGGCCTGCCGAAGATGCCACGTCCTCATCGCCCACTGCTGCATCGCCATCCGCGTCCCCGGCCGCCTCCGATGCACCCTCGCCTTCCGTGTCGGCAGCGGCGGCCTCCACATCGCTCTTCCGCTGCCGCTTCTTGGCTGCCACAGGGGTCGCCAATGTCACCACAGAATCCGGGTCCTCGTCTTTGCCGCCGTCACTCTTGCGCTTTCTCTTTGTCGCGCGCGCCGTAGAGGCACCCGCACCACTCGCAGGCGTGCCGTTCGTGCCCGTCTTGGACCGGTAGCCGGCTTCGTCGTCGGCCGTGCGCTTGCGCTTGCCGCCCCGGATGGAAGCGACAGTCGCAGACGCAGCACCGTTGCGCGGCGTGGACGGGTCGACCGACGCGTCGTCCGAGTCGGCCTCGGGGTACAGCGGCATCAGCTCGCGCGCCAGCGACGAGCCGCCGGCCGCCATGGACGGGCGCTTGCTGCCACGGGCGGCTGGCGATGCACGCGGCGGCTTATCGCCCTTGTCGGCCTTCTCCATCTTAATGGGCTTGTCGGCGGCAGCATTCTTACGCTTCCGTGCCGACGCAGAGCCGCCAGCGGACCCGACGCCGTTACCGTTGGCACCGTGTGCGTAGTGGTGGTAACCGTCCGAAGCGGCACCGTCCTTGTCTCCGCCGGCAGCAGCAAGTGCGGCGGCCGCCGCAGCAGCCTGGGCGGCAGCCGTTGCCTCGCCCTCCTGGAGAAAAATGGACTTTGGCGCGTGCTCTCTGAGCCAGTTGTAGACCGATGTCGGGTTGTGCAGGATGCCATCGCGAGTTGCTGTGGCCGGCGACGACGTCATGATCGATGGAAGGTCGGCCTTGGTGATGCTGCGGTTGAAAAACTCGTCCCAGCCGCTGTTGTCCTTGGCAGTTGCAGACACCTTCATGTCGGGCAGGTTGGCAAACGGAGCCAGGGTCGGGACCATTGGCGGTGCCGGGGCGTTGGCCAAGAGTGCGCGCGCGGCGACGTTGCGGTCGACCTCCCACAGGTAGTTGTCCAGGTCGTCGGCCGTGAGGAAGCTTTCGGGGTAAAGCTTCGATTCCGCCGCCTTGTCTTTGGGCTGGTCCGGGCCCAGCGGTGGCACGGGCGGCTGGTTCCACGGTTGGGGGATGGAGTAGTCGTCGGGTGGTGCAAATGCGCGCACGTTACTTCCGGACGGCACGAGATCCCGCAACCGTTCGGGGTGGTGCTTCGCTACGGCGGCAAGGTCCATGTGCGGCACCTCTTTGATGAGGTCTCTGAGCGATTTGGTAGGTGTCTCGAGGCCTGGCGCGTTCTGACTGTTCTTGTCCACGAAGCGCCGCTCCCAGCCGCCAGGGGTGTCAATGTCGAGGCTGCCAAATGCTTTGCGGTCGATGCCCACATCAATGCGCTTCGCTGCGGGGATTTGAGGCGTGTTGTTGATGTCGAGCAAAAGGTCGAGGATACGGCTGTAGAAGACGCGTTAGTTCCTGCGGCAGATAGGTTGCAGATCACAGATCAAAATCAAAATACGCACTCAATTTCAACGGCCAGGCGCTTTGTGGTGTGCAGGGCGATGACCTCTTGCTTGTGAAGCGTCTCGTTTGCCTCCATGTTGTCGTCAAAGGCGACACGCATCTTTTGATACTTTTTCTTCCACGACCGGTACGGCTTCGTCTTGGCGGGCTCGCTCGTAGGAGCGGCCGGCACAGCATCAGCATGCTCCAGACTTGAAGCAGCCGGCTCCTCCATTTTGATGTGGCTGTCCATAGCAGCTGTAGTGATGGTCAACGCGTGATTTTGACGCGGCCAAAATGAGCCGCTTGAGTGTGGCGACGCGATGCGATGCGATGCGATGGAGTCAGACGGCTTCAAACAAATGGTGGACAGGCAAAGGGTGCCCTAATCAAGGGTGGTCGATTCAGTTCGTGATGAACATTGGCGGATGAATGTCGTGATGCTGCGTTTGTTGGAGATTTCGAGATTGCAGAAAGGGACAATTTGAAAAGTCAAAGGTCCACGTCGATGTGAAAGACGACGCGGTTGATGATGAAGCGAAAAGCGAAAAGCGAAAATGAGCCAAGGGTGTTGTACGGAGTATGCAAACTTGTGTGCAAACGGATGGCCTGTTGTAAAGACGAAAGACGATGGCGAGTGCAAAAGGGGCACAAATGCTCAGACTGTGCTGCACTGGACACTGGAACAGGCTTGCCGCGCTAGGAGGCATTCCATCACCAAGACGAGAAGCTGCGCCAAATGCTTTGATGAGGCATCTGCGACGCGCGATATGATTAGTCGATAAGTCGCGAGGCCCACTATTGGCTTCTACGCATCTTACAAGAAATGAGATCGGCACCTGACACTGCACGTGCAGTCGATCGGCAACCCCTCCAATCAACACCCAACTATAGCTTAGCAGCTAAGCATACAGCATTCTCTGCCACTAAGCCACTAAGCCACTACGCAAAGTCACTAGAGTCACTAAGAAAACAAAATAATCAGGGCCCCAAAACAATGTGATCCAAACAATATGCTGGAGGAATAATCTCTAGTTCTCTACGAAACCTCCCCCGTAAATGTTTCCCAGCATCCGTCACCGACTTGCAAAAATGGCAGACCAGGCAGCTAAGCGTCTCAAGACGGACTCGTCGTCCATCACCATTGCCACCCACAATGGCCACTTCCACGCCGACGAGGCTCTAGCCGTGCACATGCTGCGCCAGCATGTCCCCGAGTACGCTGGCGCCGCTCTGCTGCGCACCCGCAACCCGGCGCTGCTGGCCGAGAGCCACACCGTTGTCGATGTCGGCGGCGAGTACGATGCCGACAAGCTGCGCTTTGACCACCACCAGCGCGGCTTCACCACGACCTTTCCTGGCCGCGCCACCAAGCTGTCGTCGGCCGGTCTTGTTTATATGCACTTTGGCCGCGGCATCATTGAGCGGTGTGTGCGTTTGAGTGAGGCTGCTGCAGCGGCTGCCGGTGCTGGTGTTGGTACTACTACTGGTGCTGACACTGCCTCGGCCACAGCCGTGCCTACAGCTGCTGCCGCAGCTGTGCCTACAGCAGATGCCGACATTGACATGCTCTACAACAAACTCTACGGCAGCTTCATCGAGGCCCTCGACGCGCACGACAACGGCATCGACGCCTACGACCCCGCCGCCATTGCTGCCGCCGGCATTGAGAAGCGCTTCAGCGACGGCGGCTTCACCCTCGGCGCCGTCGTCGGCCGCTACAATGCCGAGTGGAACGACGTCGACCAGAGCCCCGCCGCCGAGGACGCCCGCTTCGTCAAGGCCAGCGCCCGCATCGGCGAGGAGTTTGACCGCGCGCTGCACTATCTCGTCCGCAGCTGGCTGCCGGCGCGCAGTCTCGTGCAGGCGGCCTTTGCGGCGCGCACCGAGTTTGACAGCGACGGCCGTATACTGGTGTTCCGCGGCCAGTCGTGCCCGTGGAAGGATCATCTGTACACCCAAGAGGAGGAGGCCACGGCGGCCACGGGTGTCGAGACCAAGGTGGTCTATGTGCTGTACCCCGACAACGAGCAGCGGTGGCGTGTGCAGTGCGTGCCCGCCAGCGAGGGTTCGTTCTCGAGCCGCAAGCCTCTGCCCGAGGCATGGCGCGGCCACCGCGACGGCGAGCTGGACAAGATTTTGGACGGCACGGCCGAGCCCGGTGCCGTGTTTGTGCACGCCGCCGGCTTCATTGGCGGCCACCGCACCTTTGAGGGTGCTCTGGCCATGGCCAAGAAGGCGCTGGAGCTGTAAGCTGAAATGCTCTCGCTTTATGTTATCAATTTACGACAATGGGAACCTTATGATATGGACAGGGACACTCGGGAGCCTATGGCAAAAATATAAATCGAATTGTTTGGTACATGATATACACTGTTATGATGAGAGATGTAGAGAACCATTGACTATATGTATTCTGCTGCTATTCTAGACAGTCTTTTAGAACGACAGCGGTGGAGGGAGCATGCCTTTGCACATTGGTTCCCTTGTCGATTGTATTTTTTCCTTGACTTTTGTACAAACATTTTTGAAACAGACTCGATGGCATCAAGCCGAGAGGCACTGCAACGCGCAGTAAAAGGTAAAAGTATATGCAAGAAGAAAAAGCAGATTGTGAAAAAAGCAGAAAGGACCCAAAGAAAGAGCAGAAGAGAAAAGGAGTAGCAAGTAACGAGAAGACAGACGATATAAATCACAATAAAAAGAACACTAGAACAAAGCCTGCAAAAAGTCGTCGCCGGGCCATAACGTCGTCAAGATCCCCGTCCGCAACAAGCGGAGAGGAGTGGGAGAGAAGATCACCATATCTGGTGCAGTCTACCGCCGGATGGGGATGCTCTCTGCCTGGCTCGGTGCGACGCTGCCGGCAGCAGCGCCGCCGTCCTCCAGATCGGCTGCGTTTGTCTCCTGGCTCAGAAAGCTGCTCTCCTTGACAGGGCTGCCGGCCGGCTGCAGCGGGTGGTTGTTCGATCCTGGAAGACCAAGCGTGATGCCACCGGCCGTGCTGCTGTTTGTGCTGGGACCCGACATGGAAATGCTGCTGTGGTGGCCATTGGCGCCCGGGGCCGGGGGTGGTGATGACAGGTGCGGGATCTTCTCGGGAACGGGGTGCTGCGAGCCGACAGTGCCGGTGTCGACACCGTCACCCTTGCCGGCCTTGGACATGGCATAGTCGCCGCTGTCAAAGTACTTGCGGTCCTTGAGATGCTTGGCAAAGTGGTCGGAGCGGCTGGGCAGCTTGCCGTACAGTCTAAAGAGGCGCTGCTCCTCGGGGGAGAGCGTCTGCAGAGTGTCAGTGGTTGATGGGCAGCGATGGACAATTGGGTGCACTTACGCTGACGTCGATCTTGTTCTTCTGGAGGGGGTTCATTGTAGTGATTCGGTGGCTGGTGCCGGATAATGTGTGATAGCTCGGCTGATGATGGACCGGTATCGATGAATCGTGAATCGATGAGAAGAGTCGGCAGATAACGATGGCTCAGAGAATATGGTAGACGACCGGATTGGATGCAGACGAGCAGTGCAGTCGATGGGGGTAGGCCTATATGGGAAAGGGAGGGTGCGGGGGGTCTTGTGGTGTTGTAGTGTTGTGGTGTTGTGGTGCCAGGGAGAGGCAACTTGTTGGTGTGAGTCGAGTAAAGCGAGACTGCTGTGTTGCGTGTTGTTTGAGGACAAGTTGGTCTGTGTGTCACAGTCTGGAAATCAGTTGGCGGACGAGGATGTGGTGGGACGAGACAGCGTTTTTATGATATTTGAATGGCAAGTGACCTGAGAAGAACCAGTGTAAGTGGGAGCCAGGTGTAGCTAGTCAGCAGGTGGTGATGGAGCAGAGCTCTGTAGCAGCGGGTGGGAGAAGAATCCAGAGACTCATCATAAAATAGCGGGTCTGCGCACTACATATAGCGACGTCTTATTGGCCAGACTCACAGCCCCTCCTTTGTTCTGCACCTATTTTACCCCCCTCTGTTGAACGTCGTTTGTACTTCTGATACTCACGTGCTCGAAAGACATGGCATTCTTCTCCCAGCCACAGCTGAGCGACATTACGATGCCTGTTCCGCCATCGAGTTTGATATATCCCGGCTTGGCCTTCTAGCCATCCCGACGTCGGTGTGCCCTATCGGGCTAGCTAGTAGTCGGGCCTGGATTTAATCAAGCCGGGACATATCAGAAGCAAAGGCCATGACGGGACGCGGCAGCAGCTTAACAGACGTAAATGGCGACGTGAGAGATGATGCAATGGAATACATTGAAGGTCATGACGGGACGCGGCAGCCGCTCAACAGACGTGGATAGAGGCAAGGTAGACAAACGAGTATGCTGACGCAGATAGTCTTTCTCCCACGCCGTCATGTACGCCTGTTGAGCGGCTGCCGAGTCTCTTCATGCCCTTTTCTTCTAATATGTCCCGGCTGGCTCTTCTCTGGGCTGGCCGAGCGGCCAGTAGTCGGCCTAGCTAGCAGACAGGCCAGGGGAAAGACCAAGCCGGGACATATTAGACACGATGGTGGTATCATGATGTCGCTCGGCTGTTGCTGGACAAGAATGCCATGCCACAGACATTGCCATCGAAACCGGACCAGGTGTGAGAAAAGGTGGGATCAACCTGGTCTTCGCCGACCATCTCACAAGGTTGATACCAGACTCTGGCACGCTGAGTCTGGTGCTAGACTTTTTACCGAGCCTTTCTCCTGGCCAGCCAGACAGTGTGCACTGCTGCAGCTCGTCCCACGGCCGGCGGATCGTCAATGGCACGCAAACTCACACCGCTGTCGGGCTGGCTAGCGGAGAGGCCTAGGGAAGGCCAAGCCGGGACATCTCTGAAGCAATTCACGGCATGAAGAGACTCGGCAGCCGCTCAGCAGTGGAGGGCAACGCGCGCGGTGGCGCATTGGAATGCACTGTTTTAAAAGGTGACGGTGCAGGAGAAGATTATTTGATGCGGCTGCATTTCTCGCCCAACAGATGGGCAACACTATGACGGGCTTCTTTGATCCCGGCGATTCGGTGCTTCCAGCTCTCTGTGGGACAGCCATGATTTCTCAAACGTCAACGCAAGGTACTCGCTGCTTCAAGCAACGCGTCAAAGGCCTGCTATCGAAATCATAATCGGCGTGCAGAAAGCCGGTAAACTTGCCCACAGTGATGGGTTGGCATAGTGTCCGTTATGCCATCCCACCAAGAGTGCGCAAAACTTCAAGAGATGTAAAGGGACTAGAGTTCGAAGGGTCTGAAGGACTACATATACAACAGAAACATACGTGACGTGGCTATATCAGGCGGGGAATGTCATATCATGAGGTTTGATGGTGCTTGGACTGTACCAGATCATGAGGTTGATGGTTCTTGTTGACATAAAGGTTGCAAGTCCAATATCGTCATTGGTAGGGCCCACTAATGTGCCGTACCATGTCAGAGTGAGGATGGAAGCACTCTCTCCAGTGTGATGAAGGGATTGCAGACACCCTGCATCGTGAGATGGAAGAGAAGAACAAGACAAGACACTGCATCGTGAGATGGAAGATGAAGAACAAGACAAGACAGAACAGGACATGACATCACCGAACGGACCAGAGCATCCCCAGTAGGTAATCACTTACATGTACGGACGTGCAACGGTGACAGCCGTATATGTGTATATTTACTACGCAACAAGGTTCCGTCACCCGATTGGACGTACTTCGGCCGTGTGTTTCGACAGTGCTGGTGTGAAGTGCAGCAAGATCTTATATAAAAGTAAAAGTGGGTCTGAAATGGCAACGGCCTATTGGCTCTCCAACAACGACTCACTGTTACACTGTAACGAGCAAACCAGAAAGCAAACGAACGGCTCACCGACCATGATTCGGATTTTATGGCAATTCACATTCTTGTGGTGTGGTTATCTTGTATGCTAACACTAGACACTACAGTCCGGGCTCGCATTCACCATCACGGTCTAACCTTTCTCATTATTCACCACGGCTATGGACGTCGATAGGGACAACAGTGATGTCGATGTCGTGGCTGCTATTGGCTAGTTGTTATCCATGACTAGCTACAACCATAGCCGCGAATGGTTCAAACGGTGTGGAGTCTTCTAGAAGCAAGAAGAGTGCCGTTCAGACTGATTGCTGAGATCCGGCCATGGTCAGATACTGTACGGCGTACATTGCGAAATGCATGTTGATCTTGCCGGCTAAAACGAACGGATATCTTGCAAATCTTTGACAAATTTGACATCTAATCATGGAAATTAATGAATTGTTTGTTTTTATCATAATCTTCATCAAACTAATCCACAGAATACTCAAGAGATCATCCTCACATTCCCTAGAGCAGATCAGTCCTGCTTGTATGTATAATCGATGAGTATACTTCCAAAATGCAACTCAAATACAAATAGTCATAAGAATGATAAGAAAGCATCTTCGTTGACCGTCATAACAGCCTTGTATACAATATGAAGAACGTATGTTACAACATAATAACAGATCTCAAAATCAAGGTAACCTGCTGACTCATCGTCGGTGAAGACAGGATGTGCTGCATCGTAGGAAGGTGCCCACTGCACTCCGGTCGTACCTTCCACAAACGTTGTCATAGCTTCATTCATTTCACTCAGAGTCATGTGATATTTACTGGCGGTTGCCAGGCAGTGCATATAAAGACGCAATGGTCGCCGTAATAACTCAAACCTACTCTGTTCTTGACTCCTCACCCCCAAGACCACAGCCAGAAACGTCTAGGCCCAGCCAACTATTTCATCCAGTGAGTATCTTGTGTCTTTCTGCTGCGTCTTCTCTTTGATGTACTCCCTCTGATCGTTGACGGGAGGATCTCTGATTTACCAGACCTCATAGGCAGCAAACGGCCAGATCACGCGTTTGTTACAAGACAACAACTAACCGTGTCACAGTCGCCCATCACCAGCTTGAGCAGCAACTTCCATACAATGGCTCCCGATATCGACGCCATTGTGCAAGCTATGCGGGTGAGTATCACAAGAAGAATACACACGCAAGAGGACGAGTAAACACTGACAACTCAAGAGCGACCTTGGACCGGGTCGCGTCGATGATCTCGAACTAGACAATGGTCAACGGGGTCAGGGTCAACGCCCCGGGCAGCACCCTCTGCCTGCTGGCAGACGGCCTATTGCGAACCCCAAACGCCCTACTGCTGAGGCTAACCGCTGGAACGGTAGGCCGTCTTCTATGCCATCATCTATACAGGTACCCAGACATACTGACAATACAGTCGCAATTCAACAAGGAAAGTTTGACGACGACGATGCCGAGATGGTCAAAGGCTTGGACCGGATCGGCGGCGGTAGACTTCACGCCTTGAGCTCAGCACCATTGCCCCCCCCTCCTAAGGATCCCAAGGGCAAAAAACCATTTGGACCATTTGGACCAGGCGGCCATGGCACAGCTACACAGAAAGTTACGCATCCTGTCCAAGGCACTATGTGGCCCAAAAATCCTCAGAAACAACCGCCCCCTCCCAAGAAAAGCCAAAAAGTCGTTCCGCCACAGCGGCCACCACCACCGGCCATGACACGTCCACCGCCACCGCCGGCAAACGAGCCGCCCAAGACTCCACGTCCCCAAGTCCCCGAGCCGGCCAACTACTATTACAAGGTTGAGGTACAGGTGGGAGACCGGCTGGAAAAAGGCAAGGGTGCTGTTTACCTTGTGAAGAACGAAGGGACAGAGGCCGATGTCCTCTACGTGTACTTGGAGGGATCAGTGTATCTCAAGTACCCGCTCATGAGCATGTTCAACTATTTCACCACAGACACCCAGCTGTGTCTCCAGTTCAAGGAACAGGATGGGGTGTCTATCACAACAACGGCACTCGACTTTGGCCCGCAGGCCAAGATGGTGGAGTTTATGCAGGCCGTCAGGACTCTCACCAAAGCAAAGCGACAGAACATTGCCGAGGCGGCTTCCAGCAAAGCCAAAGCAGTAACAACACCGACGGCCCCGAGTGCTGCTATTGCCGTTCCTAGTGCCCCCGTTTCTGCCCCCGTTTCTGGCCCCGTTTCTGGCCTCGTCTCTACTCCCTCTGCTGCTCCCTCTTCCAAAGCTTCCGTGGATGCAACTCCCGCCGAACCCGCTAACCCTGTACTGGAGCCGTCACCAAGCTTTGCCGTCATGGCAGTGGACTTGGTCGATCTGTCACAGTCAACAGACACAGTCGAGGCAAACCGACATGCTCGCACAAACCGAATGTCAACATACGCCATGGACCTTGAGTCTCTATGCTCATCTCCCACTCAAACCGGGTCCGAGATGGCCTCCACTGATACAGAAGTCGGCGCAGACAGCTTCCGGTTTGCGCCCTTTCAGCTCCCTCAAACTCCCATCCGGGAGACAACTTTCGAGAAGACAAGCGTTCTCGGGGCTGCCCCTGTTCAACAGGAGAATATCCGTCCAGTCCAGAAGAGTACCGGGAGTCTTCAAGATTTGATGCAGGCCCAACTTTGCACGATCTTCCCTGCACTTGCTGCGATGGATGAGCTGTTGAGTGAATTTGATAAAGTGGAGAGTCTGTACATTGTGAAGAAGGCCATTACCCAGTTGCAAGTATCGCGGGATAGCATTGTCGAGGAATATCTGCCATCCGCAATCATTCTTATGCAAGCCCTCACACCACCGGCCGACACCTCACCAGCAAATCCAACCAAAGGTCCCCAATACACCCCACTGCCAGCCGACGCCTCACCAGCAAGCCCAACCAAAAATCACCAATACACCCGTGATGCTATGATGCGTCTTCAGCACCGGGCTACTGCACCACCGCAGTTTCTAATGAGTCTCAAGACCATTCCCGGCCTCGCGAAAGACACGGACAAGACGCCAACTGCTGGGAAACTTGAGAAGAGTGCCCCAAGTCGTGGTAAAGTGGCCGCTCCAGACGGGCGGACAGAAAGTACGCTGAAACCAAACGCCGCACCGTTCCAACCAAGCCCGGAGAGCAAAACCAAGGGACAACATGGTGTCTTGGGCTCAGACAAGGGTGTCCGCATGGACCAAACGGTCCTGGTATCTGCTAACACATCCGCCCCCATTCCTGGCCCAGACGCAGTGTCACTGCAAGCAAAGTCCGCTGGTGTCGGACCAAAGGGTCTCGCACACTCCAAATGGGCCACGCCGGACCCAAAGGAGGGTATGCATCGTTTCACAGGTACCAAGTCCCAGGATACTCGCATTGCGTTTACGTATCGCTTTGCGGACGGCAATTGCTTTTAATTAGTCTTTAGCTCAGGGCGTCTTTCCGATGGTCTCAGAGACATGGCATTCACTGACGCGTCTAGACGGAGACAACCCTGGGTCGATTACCATGTGTAATGTCTGGTTCGTGTTGTTTATGTTTTTCTTTCGGCCAAAAGAGTTTGATGTGCATTCGGTTACTCTGTGTACCGCCTGGTACGCGTTGTTCATGTATTTCTTTGGAGGGGTTTCGCGCCGTGTGGGCGCAGCACTGTTGTTGTGGATTTATGTTGTTATAGTCTTCATCATGGCATGCATGCCCTGACGCCTCAAATCAAGGATACACCAGTCTGTCAAGGGTTGGTATCTCCCAATGGCGCCCCCAGACAGTTAGATAGAGCGGCACAATCACGAGCTGACGATCACATCCAATAAAAGCGATCTCGGCAAAAAAAGCCCTTACAATACATCATCGTTATCATGGCATGTTCTGTCATTCTATTTTTGATTTCGAGAACCTAAAGATCCAAATACCTACAAGCTGTAAAGAGTATGCGCCGGCCATAATCCAGTAAAACAAGGTGAGATGCAAAACAAGCGGGAGAGATTGGGTGGGTGAGATGAGAGGGGAATCATAACGACATATAAAGACAAGGGACAAGAAAAGCGGTATGGCAAATAAGACAATCATTCATCGGAGCCTCCTCTGTCGGCTTGTGCACTGAGATAGTCACCACTCTCGGCAGCCTCGTACTCGGCAATCAGGTCAGTGACGACCTCTCGTGACTCGTCAAACTCGCTCAGATCGTCGGAAAAGGGCGCCGTCTTCTTGTACTGGTCGATGAACGCGTTGCGTTTCCGCATGCCATCGTACTGCCGCACAATGCGCTTGAAGAGCGTGGCGATGCTCGTGTGGTTGGCCAGCATGAGGCCGCTGACGCGGTGGCTCATGGGCACATACGGACTGCGCTTGGTCAGCGCCACCTGGATGCTGGCGGGGCCCCAGGGGATGAACGTGGCCAGTCGCCGCTCGCGGATGCGCAGCAGACTCTTGTGCACATCGGTCGGGTCGACCTCGCCCTGGATGACGTTGAGGATGGAGATGTAGCAGCTCTTGCGGCCCTTGCCGCCGGGGCCGGGGGCTGTGGACACCATGCGGTTCTTGGGCTGCAGCAGGCGACGCATGACGTCCAGCACCGTGGTCTTGCGCACCGTCTTGGCCTGCTCGACCTGGTCGCCGGTAAAGGGTGTGTAGGCCGTCATGAGAAAGTGCGAGCGCGGCGTCGGGATCAGCGACGCCAGGATGCTCACGAGATCGTTGTGCATGTAGCTCGGGTACCGCAGTGTCGTCGTGCTCGCCGACATCACCGTCGACACCAGCTGGTTCGTCTGCTGGAACGACGGCTCTTGCACGTGCAGCCGGTCCGCGGCAATGTGCGACAGCGCGCCGTTGTCGAGCACGACGACCGAGTCGGCATTCTGCACCAGCCGGCGCATGGCCAGGATGCTGTTGTACGGGTGCACCACGACATCGCCGGCGCTGCCCGTGTCGGGGAAGACCGAGTAGGTCTGGATCACCTTTTTGGGGAACCGGTCATTCAGACGCTCGAGCAGAAACGAGCCCAGTCCCGAACCCGTGCCGCCGGCAATGGAGTGCAGCAGCATGAAGCCCTCGAGACTGTCGCTGCCGTCGGCCTCGCGATCAATCATCTCCATAATCTCCTCGTGCACGCTCTCGCCCGTCTGGTAGCCATCGCCCCAGTTGTTGCCCGCACCAATGCCGTTCTTGCCCACGTAAAAGTTCTCCGGGTTGTAAATGTTCTTGTACGGGCCTGTCTGGATGCTGTTGATCACGCGCGGCTCCAGGTCGATCAGGATGGCGCGTGGAATGTAGCGCGTGTCGTCGCTCTGGTAGTAGAAGACGTCCTTGCGGTCGCCACCCTCGGTCGCAAAGTCCTCGAGGTTGCCGTCCTGGCTGATGCCGTGCTCCTGGCAGAGCTGCTGCCAAAACTGACTGCCGACTAACGAGGTCAGCAACTGCGTTTAGAGAGTGTGTTACGATTCAAAAAGACGTACTGCTGTTGCCACACTGGCCAGCCTGGATGGTGATGATTTCTCTGCGTTTGTTAGTCAGCCATGCTTGACAGTGGACAGTGAGCGTATATACCTAGGCATTTTTATCGAGATTGACAGCAACAAGTGCAGTCAGTGGGTGTGGATAAATGTGACAAAAGGACAAAAGGACACAGAGCGGTTGTGGTGAGGCTGCTGCTGGATCACCAGTAAATAGTGAATATGATGGCTGATAGCTCCGAGACGCGTCGCGTAGAGAGACAAGGTAAAACCCCGCCAATTCGTCCTTGCCGAGATCCGTGACCGTACACGTGACCTCTCACCGACCTTCCGGCCGCACTTTCCCGTTTTAGTGTCTTACACTGAGAAAGGAAAGTACACAAGTACACAAGTCAAAAAGAGAAAGAGCTTCCGGGAGCCCCTTTTTGGCGGCTTTTTTGGCAGCAGTCAGGCCTCGTGACATCACCAGTGGGGCTAGCTTAGTGGGATTAGCTCAATCTCCACCAAAATTAAAGCTGCCAAAACCAAAAAGCCAAAAAGGCAAAAAGGGAGGATGAATGACATCCCCACAAGATTACTAAGTAGCACACTACACATAACCTCTACTTGATGCACTACCAGTTGCTCTCACCGGTCATCTTCATCTTCCGCATTTAATCATCACAGCTCAACGGACGTCCAGCCACCCCGACACTTTTTTCCGTTCCCAACCCCTTGGCCTCTTGGCAGACCTATGTAAAATCAAATACTTGTACCCATCTACTTTGGCTACCCCAACACACACACCATTCTACGACCTCGGCCTCGACCTCGAGATCGCCTCGAGATCGCATCGACAGTTCACGACACGAAGAAACGAAGAAACGAAGAAGCTGTTTAGAGCTCCATCGCACACTTGGTTCCTTTCCTGGCTGCACGGAGCTATAGTACGTCTACCAACGTGCTAACAGACAATCCGAAACGCACCGTCCCGCCTCCCTGGCCAAGCTGCATTAAGCTTACTCGACAGCCCAACGTCGACACCATTTCCAAACCACTTCCCCAACGACACCGTCTCATCATCATCAACGACTCCCTGCCTTGTCTAGCTAGACACATTAATGCTGCATGGCCTGCGTGTCCTGCACAAGCTAGCGTGGTCTCTGCCTGCCTTGGGTACGTACGGTGTGCTGGTGCTCTCCTTGCCCCCCCCCCCCTGTTTTTATCATCCTTACCCAACCCGACTCATCATCTAATCGGTATTTTAGAGGCAGCTTTGACGAGCGCAACATCAACACCCAATCTCTTCCAAATTTCCGAATCTCTACACCCATCCTTGAATACTTTGCACCATGTCGGCACTTAAAGATGACAGCTCCGAGCCAGGGGCACCCCCCGTACCGCCCAAAGACAAGGAGCTACCTCCGATCCCGGAGCTCACTTTAAACGACAACGGAGCATCTTCAAACGAGAATGGCTTGGCAACTGGCTCCAAGTCAGTGCCCGGAACGCCATCGATAGTGACAACGCCCGCCGATTCCAGGTATGCCAACGAAGCCGACGACTACCTTAACGGCGGCCGGCCGCACGGCGCATTCCGGTCGCCCAGCGTCTTGTCCATGTCCGACTCGGCCCCTCACAGCTTGCCATCTCCGCTGGGCGAGGCTGCACATCATAGCAGCAATGTGTCACCGCTCGGACAGACTGTTCTTGACGACGGAACCACTGATTCGGCACCGCCACGACGCCGTGACGTCCAGTTCTCGCCATCTGATACCGTCATTGAGCCTCCATTTATCTCCCACGAACGTTCAAGCTCCTGGGACAATCCATCTCGGTCACGGCAGTTCATGTCTCGACTGAAAGCACTGGCCGTGCAGGGTGGCCACCCCGGTGTCAAATCCCCGGGCTCCAGCGTACACGATCTCAGCGCACCACTGTCAACCACCAGCTCCCCCACGATACCACGCGGATCTCGATCTGCGCGGAGCTTGAATGACAATGACGGCGAAGGTGAAGTCGACGGCTTGGATGGAGCTGCAGACACTGATTCCGACGACGATGCCGATGCCGACGCAGAAGAAACCGGAGACGAAGTTGCCACGGATGGAGACACCCGTCCCAAGCACCGCCACAGACACCGCATGCATCGCCATCGGCGAAAGGCACGGTCTGCCGCGGGTGGTGTGTCTTCTCCTAACATCGGCGTCGGCGCTTTCAACACGGCGCCGACTTCACCCATGCCCTCTACTCGACAAATGAACTTCCTCCTGCAAAGACGCCAAACCATGCCGGCTGCGGTAGACCAGCGTGGTGGCCTGTCTGAAGGCGAGGGTCGCGATCGACTGGCGCACACCAAATGGCGTCGTAACACATCGTGGGGTGGTCGAGGCGATATGCCAGTGGACGGCGAAGCTCGTGCCGTCCGCGTGGCCCGCCATGTACGCCGCAGCACTGTGTTTGGAGGCGGCGTCGCAGATGGTGATGCCATGGGCTTGACAACTCGCCGCACCTTCCGCCCTGCTGACCGCACAATGACCTACGGCGTGCAGAAATGGCGACAGATGAAGAAGACGCTCAAGGCGTTCCGCCCCAAGCTCAAGGAGGAGTTTGACTACCGCAAGTCTGCCGAGCTCATGGCCGAGCTCCGTGCCGGTGCGCCCGCTGTTCTCATACTTGCCAGCATGATCCAACGAGACGAGCACGGAAACAAGCGGATTCCTGTCCTCCTTGAGCAGCTCCGACTGCGCATCCGAGACAGCGCCCCTGTGCAGGAAGGCGACAGTGAGCGGCATTGGCTGTTCACCATTGACCTCGAATACGGAAGTGGTCCTAGTAGGATGAAGTGGACTATCAAGCGGACCGTGTTCGAGATCTTGCAAGTGCACTTCAAGTACAGATTGGCCGGAAAAGACAAGTACTTGCACACGCTGCAGCCCGGTGCTCGACCAAAGCAGCCCAAATTTCCAGTCGAGGCGTTCCCCTACGTCCGCGGTCTGCGTGGCATGAAGTTTGACGACGAGGACGAAGCTGGAAGCGTCCACAGCGACGACAACCTTGCGCCTCCTACCATGCCCGAGGCCGCTGCCGGCCCTGCTCACGACGGCCATCTGACCGCTGGTGAGGCTACCGCCGGCGAGGGTTCCGGGACGGATGCAGAGGGCGGCCAGCCCAACCGCCAGCGCAAAAAGTCTCGTATGAGTGGTGTGCTTGGCATGACCCGTCGCGCGTCCGGCCTTCCTGGGCTAGACGGAATCGCTGCGGGCGGTGATGCCGTGGCCAACGCCGCCAACGAAGCGGCAGCGCGCCGCAAGTACGTGGAAAAGCAGCAGCATATGCTCGAAAAGTACCTCAATGAGATGGTGCACTGGCTCATTTTCCGTGCCGACAGCAACCGCCTCTGTCGTTTTCTGGAGCTCTCTGCTCTGGGTGTGCGCCTGGCTGCCGAGGGCAGCTACCACGGCAAGGAGTGTTTCCTGCATCTGCAGGAAGGCAACGCCTACACTCTGAAGCGTGTCCTCCACCCCATCATTCAGCCCGGCGCAGCGATTGAGCGCCACAGTCGCAAGTGGTTCCTTGTGCGCCAGAACTACATTGCGGTGGTGGAGTCGCCCGAGAACATGAACATTTATGACGTCTTCCTTGTCGACCCCAAGTTCCTCATCATCTCCAACAACAAGCGCAACAAGCACCAGCTCGTCAACGGCAAGCTCCCCGAGACGACGGTCGGTACAGAGATCGAGATGTCGGGCAGCAAGAAACGGCTCAAGCGCCATGCCGTCACCATGATCACAGCCGAGCGCAAGCTCTACCTCTGGGGCAGCAACCAGCATCTAATGAACCAGTTTGAAGAGTCGATTGTCGACATGCTCAAGCAAACACCATGGCACCGCCGCAACCGCTTTGATAGTTTTGCCCCTGTCCGCACCGGTGTGTTTGCGCAGTGGCTGGTGGACGGCCGTGACTACATGTGGAATGTGTCGCGCGCCATTGCCATGGCCAAGGACGTGATCTACATCCATGACTGGTGGTTGAGTCCCGAGCTGTACATGCGCCGGCCTGCGTGTATCAGCCAGAAGTGGCGCCTCGACCGGCTGCTTCAGCGCAAGGCACAGGAAGGTGTCAAGATTTTTGTCATTGTCTACCGGAATGTCGAGGCTGCCATCCCGATCGACTCCGAGTACACCAAGTTCTCGCTGCTGAACCTGCACCCCAACATCTTTGTGCAGCGGTCACCCAATCAGTTCAAGAAGAACCAGTTTTTCTTTGCCCACCACGAGAAGATTTGCGTTGTCGACCACGACGTTGCCTTTGTCGGCGGCATCGACCTGTGCTTTGGGCGTTGGGACAGCCCGCAGCACACGCTTGTGGACGATAAGCCGACTGGTTTTGAGATGGACGACATGGGCGTGCCCAAGGATGCGGACCACACGCAGCTGTGGCCCGGCAAGGACTACTCGAACCCGCGCGTGCAGGACTTTTTCGCTCTGCGCGAGCCGTACAAGGAGATGTACGACCGGACCAAAGTCCCGCGCATGCCGTGGCACGATGTCGGCATGCAGGTTGTCGGACAGCCTGCGCGCGATCTGACGCGCCACTTTGTGCAGCGCTGGAACTACGTGCGGCGTGGCCGCAAGCCGACGCGGCCTACACCGTACCTGCTGCCGCCACCCGACTACCGGCAGGAGGACCTGGAAAGCCTGGGCTTGTCGGGCACGTGCGAGGTTCAGATTTTGCGGTCGGCATGCAACTGGTCGCTGGGTATCCGCGACGTCGAGTGCAGCATCCAGACGGCGTACATCAGCATGATTGAGGAGTCGGAGCACTTTGTGTACATGGAGAACCAGTTCTTCATCACGAGCACGGAGACGCTCAATGTCAAGATCATCAACCGCATTGGCGATGCGCTGGTGGAGCGCGTTATGCGCGCACATGCAAACGAGGAGGACTGGCGCGCCGTGATTATCATTCCGCTGATGCCCGGATTCCAGAGTTCCGTGGCCGACCAAGATGGAACCAGTGTGCGTCTGATTTTGCAGTGCCAGTACCGAAGCATCTGCCGTGGCGAGAACTCCATTTTTGGCCGGCTGCGCGCGGCGGGCATCGAGCCCGAGGAGTACATTCAGTTTTTCAGTCTGCGGCAATGGGGCAAGATCAACAACAAGAGTGTGCTCACGACCGAGCAGCTGTACATCCACGCCAAGGCCATTATTGTGGATGACCGCGTTGCCCTGATCGGTTCGGCGAACATCAACGAGCGGTCTCTGCTGGGCGACCGTGATTCCGAGACGGCCGCCATTGTGCGTGACAGAGATATGATCCAGTCGCGCATGGCGTGCCGGCCGTACATGGTTGGCCGATTTGCGCACACGCTGCGTCTTCGTCTGATGCAGGAGCATCTCGGTCTTGACACGGACGAGATCATGGAAGATGCGCGGCGCGATGCAGAGTTTGAGGCGGAGATGGACGGGTTCTACAGCGAGGCCGAGGGCAGCGATGGCAGCCATGCTCATGCTGGCGATGGCGACGACAGCAGCAGCATCCAGTCGGACTTTGTCCCCGGCGGCGCCGCCAACCAGCCGAGCGTGTCTGTCGACGCTGCAGCCGATGCGCCTCCCACCGCGTCGGGCAGCAGCAACCCGTTCCCGAACCTGAACCGGAACCCCAGCTACAACCACGACGTCGATGCCCGTCGCGACTCGGGTGAGTCTTCGTCAAAGAAGTCTTCGTCACAAGACACGGCTACGGCAGAGGGCGGCGTGGACCGGCGACAGGACGTCGAGGGCCACGGCGAAGACCGCTACTCCAGTGCTAAGAACAAGGGACTGGACACGCTGCGCGACACGTCAGTGGTTGACGGTCTCGAGGTCCTTTTGACGACATCGTTTGAGGGAACGCGGGATTCGGAGCTCTTTTTGTCGGTGCCCAACAGCAAGGACCGCAACGGCAAGCGGCCGGCAACGTCCAACATGTCAGCACCGACGTCTCCTGTAGGCGCCAGTGCCAGCGCCGATGCCCTGCCGCCGCAGCCGGGCGATGGGGAAGTGCCGGCATCGCCGGTGGGTGCTCTGCCGCCGCTGCCGGTGACGGACGATACGGACATTGGCGGCCCGTCGTCGGACCGCGCTACCAACCCTCTGACGGCGGGCATCCGGCTTGCAGAGATCACACGGGACTGCATGCGCGACCCGATCGACCCAGCGTTCTACGACGACGTGTGGAACCGTGCGGCTGAGAACAACACCAAGATCTACCGGCGCGTGTTCCGGTGCCTGCCGGACTCGGAGGCGACCAACTGGCACGAGTTCCAAGAGTTTATCGCGTACGGTGCGCGGTTCCAGGAGAGCATGGAGACGCGCAAGAAGGGCGACGACACCGATCGGTCGGAGTCGACCAATGCGAACCAGCAGCCGCAGCACAGCCATGGCCGGGGTGGTACTGGCGGCGGTGCTGGCGTCAGTGTGCCGACACCAGCGGGCCTTGCGACGACGGCCACGGTGGGCGCCAAGGTATCGAATGCGGTGTTTAGCTTCCACAACCGCGAGACGCAGGGCGATGGCGAGAATGAAAAGCGCAGCGGCAGCGCCGGCAACGACAGTTTCGGGCGGCCGGCGACCAAGGAGAGCTATCCGTCGGAAACGGAGATGGGCCCGTGCATGACGAGCGAGCAGGTGTCCAAGGTGCAGATGGAGCGGGCGGCGGCGGCGGAGAATGCGTTTAAGCACCGGCCCGGCAGTCGGGAGGGCAGTGTGAGGGTGCCGCTGGAAACAAGCGAGAAGGCGGATGCCTCTAACAAAAAGGGCAAGAATAAGCACACGACTTTCCAGGAGAAGCCGCCGCGGGTGCCGGACAAGGACGGCCACGCCGAACTGACGGAGAAACTGACGGAGACGACCAGCACGGCGACAACGACGGCGCAGGGCTCGGTCAATAAGAAGCAGCGGCGGCGGACGACGACGCGGGGCAGCCGGCGGGGGCTGCAGGGGGGCACGGACGACCTGCTGAGCAAGGCCGACGCGGAAGTGTTGTGCAACATGATCCAGGGCCACATTGTGCAGTTCCCGTACGACTGGCTCCTTACGGAGGAGGGCAATGGCAACTGGCTGTACCAGGTGGACCAGGTGGCGCCGCTGCAGATCTACAACTAATTGCGTGTTGGCAGCGGTGGTCTTTTACCTTTTGTCTTTTGTTTTTCTTTCTATATGTGCATACAACTGCTTTTTTTTTATGTTTGTTGTTTAGTGTCTTGTCTTTGATCTTGTTGTTGCTTAGCATAGACAGGAGTTTGATTTACATGCAGAATTCAGAATTAATAGTGTTTTTGGACACGATCTGTGCGAGACTGCGAGTAGCCAGCCAACGCATTCATGCTTAAGTCATAACCAAATTGATTAATGTCATCCAGATACGACATTCAAATTAAACAACACATACTAACCAAAATTACCAAGAATAAAAAACAACAAACAACAAATGCAAATATTAACCAAAATGTACCACAGCCAACAGCGTGGCAATGGGAATCAGAGCTGTGGTACATCAAGTACAGTGCAAATCATCAGACGCGCACAGTTGCTCTACTTCTTGCCCTCAAACACCTTGTGGAAGAAGCTGCTGATACGGCTCTTCTTCTTCTTCTCGGCTTGCGAGGACGTCGACGTGCCGGCAGGCGCCGACGATGCGGCCACCGGAGTCGGTCCGCACGTCTCACAGGACGTGGCCGCAGTCTGAGCTGCGATAACGGCGGGTGTGGCAGTATCGGCGGGGGCGGCCACTGCAGCAGGCGCGGGCTCCGACACGTCCTCGGGCGCAACAGCAGGGACAACGGCAGGGACGGAGGCAGGCACAGAAGGCTCGCTGACCGACTCGACAGGCGCAGCGACAGGTGCAGAGGACTCCACAGGGGCAGAAACGGCAGAAGGCTCGCTAACCGGCTCAACAGGAGCAGAAACAGACGGCTCGCTCACGGACTCGGCAGGCGCCACCTTTGCCAGCAGCTCCGACTCGACAGCCGACTTTTCAGCAACGGCCTCGACATTGGCGGCAGCCTCAGGGCTAGCGCCAGACTCCTGCAAAGACTCCTTGACCTCGGCGGGGATCTCGGTGGCAATGGGCTCGCCGCCGGTAGCCGCAGAGGTAGCAATCTTCTCCTGCACAGCAGCGGGCAGGACCTGCTTGACCGACACGGGCAGGTTGGCGGCCGCCTGCTCCAGCGCAGGCGTGCCCTGCTCGACGGCCTTGTCCTTGGCGGACGTGGCAGTGGCATACGCAGCAGCACCCAGGCCGGCAGCAGCAGCAGTGATGCCGCCGACGATGCCGGCTGCAGTGACGGTGTCGCTGGTACCCTCGGACGTGGCAGGCGCCTCGGGAACCTTCTGCAACAGCTCGGCCTCGACCTCGTCCTTCTCGGGGACAGCGGCCGCCTCGGGTTCAACACCGGCGGCAGCCTGGCTCTCCTTGACGACATCAGGGACGGCGGCAGTCGAATCAGTCGAGTCGACAGCATTCTCCTCCAGGGGAACGGCGCCAGCCAGCGCTGCAGTCGAGGCGATGGGAGCAGCCGAGCTGATGTGGAAATCGCTGCCGCTGGCAATGGGCAGGCTCGACTCGGGAATCATGTTGTTCGAGACGGGGGGCAGCGACGTGGCAGAAAAGTCGCCGGCGACGGCGGCATCAGCCTGTGCGTAGGACTCGGGGTCCAGCTTGACGTTGGCGTTGATGTCGGCGTTCTTCAGGTACTCGGGGACTGGCTCGCCCGGGGCCAGCTTGACGGGGTTGATAGCACCAGGGGCAGCAGGCAGCGGGTTGATCATCTTGATCTCCTTGTCGAGATCGCTCACGGGCGTCTCGGGGAAAGCGCCGGGCAGCTCAGAGTCGCTCACGGCGGGCTTGGCAACAGTATCCTTGGCAGCGGCAGTAACAGCGGCACCGACAGCGGCTCCAGCAGCAACAACACCGGCGGCAGCAGCGGCAACAGGCGCAACGATCTCGGACGCCTTGGAAGTCAGGGGTTCCTCGGTGGTCTCGGCAGCGTCGGGAACCTCGGCCGGCAGCTCGGCAGTCTCAGCGGTCTTCTCCAGGGGAACGTCCTTGGCGAGTGCGGCCGTAGTCGACTCGGGCGCAGCAGAGCTGATGGTAGCAGCCGAGGCGGCAGACTCGATGACGACGGGTTCGGGAGCGGGAATGACGGCAGGAACAGTAGGCTCGGTAAGCTCGAGGGGAGCGGGGACGGCAAGAGCAATAGAATCAGCAGGTGAAGCAGGCTCGGTGAGTTCGAGGGGAGCGGTCACCGGAGCAGCAGACTCAGACTTGGACTCAGTCTTCTCGAATGGGACGTCCCCGGCGAGGGCGGCAGTCGTAGACATGGGTGCGGCAGAGGAGGCGAAAAGGGCGTCGGCACGGATAGCAGACGGGTCGACAGCAATGGGTACGGTGATGACGGGAGTGGTGAAGATGGGATCTTCCTTTTCTTCCAAAGGCGCCATGGTGGTTGTGACAGGGACGGAGACGATGATGTTTTCGGGAGTTAAAACGTTGTTGATATTGCCGCTGTCGTCTGTTTCGTGTGGTGCAGCGGTATCAACGATCCATTCACCGTCGACGACAAACTAGTATGTTAGAGGGAGTAGAGAGTATATGTAGGAGGAGGAGGAGAGAGTAGGTAAGAGTAGGAGGAGAGTAGGAGGAGAGTAGGAGTAGAGTAATATGTAAGCATAGAGTAGGGAGTAGGGCAAGGGTAGAGAGCAAGGGTAGAACAGAGTGGAGAGCAGGGCAGTGGAGAGAACGATGATCGTATGCAAGTAAGATAGATCGGGTAGAGTAAAGACAAGATATGACGGTAAAGAAGACCAAAGAAGGCAAAAGGCTTCAAGAGACAGCTGTAGGTGACAAAGGCGAATGGAGCAGCAACTCCGTCATCGTTCCTCTGCTAATCGTCCAGCCAATGGCCAACGCAAGAGCTGCAGACAATGGGTGATCTCACTAGGCGCTTGCTCTCCTGCGACCTTGCGTCATCGACCCGCCTTCTGACCAGCCGGAGAGTAAGACAGTAAGACAAAGTAAGACAGTCTCACGTCACGCCGGCGCGCTAGTGTGGCAGTGATGGACAGTAAGGCAGGTCAGGTGATGCAGCAAGAAAAGGGTAGAGGGACAGTAGAGGCAGGTGGTGGCAGGTGACGGCAGTAACAAAGAAGGTAGAGGGTAAAAGGCGAAAGGGTAAAACGAAAGCAAAGTAAAAGTACATGCGATCGAGACCAGAACCACGATGCACAGTAGCAGATAAAGACACACCTTGTAGTAGATCTTGGACGACGCATCGTCGAGCTGAACGGCTTTTTGAAAGAGGCCGTCGACCTTTTCCAGCTTGGCCGACTTGGTCCAGTTGTCAAAGGTGCCGGTGACGTAGACCTCCTCGGCGGCGTTGGGCCTGTTTGTCAGCGTTGTAGGATTAATGCCGTTTGTAGGATATTGGCGATGCACGTACCAGACGAAAACAAAGCTTCCCATTGTGATGAGGTGGCTGGGTAGAGGGGTGATGAGGTTGGAGCGTCGGACGGGCGGAGGACCTGTGCGGCGTTAGTCGTCGGCAGTTGTCTGCGGATCACACGGATGCTGCGCAGAAGACGTACAGGCTTGTCGGAGCGTGTCGAGGCTGTCGTGGTGTTGTGATAAAGTCGTGATAAAGGAAGAATCAAATGTAGGGTCTGCAGATGCCGTTAGCAACCGAGGTGGAAAAAGTCTGAGCCGCAACGGCTGGAGCGGCGCGAGTGACTGGAATGCAGGACACGCCACGCCGACAGCCACGCGCGACGCATCGCGGATGTCTCGGTGTTGATGTTGATGTCGATGCGATGCGATGCGATGTCGACGTTTGATGTCGCGATGCTCAATGTCTCCAATGCGCAACAGCGCAGCGCCGAGGCAATAACTTACCTAGTGCTAACGAGTCGATATCCGATAGTCGCTGTAAGTACGCGATAAAAGGTAAAAAGTCGCTGTCGTGTCGTGTAGTAGATGTAGATGCAGCGTGCGGAAAAAGAAAAAAAGAAAAAAGACAAAAGAAGGAGAAGTGGTGATGCGTCAGAGTCAGCCAGTCTGCCTGCAGCTGCCCCCCGTCTGCCCGCGAATTACTGCAGCTGCCCTGCCCCAGCCTAGCGAATTACCTCCATAGAGTAAACCAGCCTGCCCCGTCTGCCCGCGAATTACCACACTGCAGGCCCCGTCCCCAGCCTAATTACTACTCCATAAGGCAGCTGCTTATCTTAGCGAACCTACATTACATATAATCTACAGTACATAAGCATAGGGCTATCGCCCATACGGGGAGCCAACGAGCGCTAATGCAAACCTAATTCCAGCGGCTAGGCGCTAAAGACAACGAGCGTCTCCTCTGCGGAAGCGGAGACATCCTAATTGCAGTGGGGGAGCTCGGCTGCAGCGCGCAGCAGGTCTCAACGGAGTACTCTTTAATACTCTTTAGCGTTGCACTTCCCCTGAGCGCCAGTTGGAAACTGTCCCAATTCGGTAATCGGCTTGTAAGCTCGGGCCATGCCGATCAACGCATGCCAGCTGCCGTCCGCGCCGGTTTTGCGTGTGTGAAGAATCCTTCGTATTTTGATGACGGAGATATTGCAAAGCATACTCGTATTCAAATTATACGGAGGTTCAATGTCCGTAACATGTTCTCCTATCTCTATGCTTACGGTGTAAATGATGACGGAGTAAACACTATGCTTAATAAACAGTAATCAGAGAAAAAAGAAAAAAGAAAAGAAATCAAAATCAAACCATTACCCAGGTGTCCCGTCTATCCATTATCATCTCGAGCCAAATTGCATTCCAATCTTATCATCAATCATAAAGCGTCCCTGACAGTACCCCCCACTAACCTTGGCTTCCGCTGTTGCCCGACTGTGACGACTGCGACGACTGCGGCGTCCAGCCTCCCGAACTGCTGCTGCTGCTCACCCGCTGCATATGCCGTCCCTGGCTGGCAGTGACAGTGACAAACCCGGGCCGCGGCCACGACGGTGCCTGCCCATATGAATATGCTCCAGCACCCGACTGCGATGATCCACTGTGGCTCATGTCGACGCTCTCCGCCGGACCAGGGTACGCGTATGCCATGTACGGCTCGGCTCGTGTGCGGTACAGTGGACTCTCCACTGCGCCGGTCATGCCTGCTTGCACATTCTGCATCGTATACGGCATGTCCTGGCTGCTGTGGCCGTGGCCGTGGTGGTGGCCGTGATGGTGGTGGTAACCGTCCTGGTCGCCATAGCCGATGCTGATGTCGAGGTTGTGGCCTGGCGCAATGCGCAAGTCATGCGGTGTGCGTGGAGCAAACCGCTCGCCGGGGTATCCGTCGCGGGAACTCGTCTCGTCGTGCTCGAAGCCGCCCCGTGCATCTCCATTACCCTGCACAACCGCGCCGGTGGAGGCAGTGGTATCACTACTATGAGTGTTAGTACTCTTGCTCAACATTGTTCTGCGTTGACAATGACACTGGGCACAAGATGTCCTACTCCTCCTGAAGACCATGCTGCTTCGACAGGCTGGTCCATCTGCCCCGGGAATGGCCCGCCGTGCGAGTGTGACGGGCCTTGCCCCCCGTTGCCTGCGTCTGATGGTGACCCTTCATCTCCGGACCGACTACACACCCGTCAGTCTCTGGTTGCCCTCCAGCCACCGCTGTCACGGTGTCACCCGCCCGGGCGAGGTCATTGCCACAAAAAGTAGAAAGGAAACAAATCGCTACATACTGTTTTTGGCTGTGTCGGCTAAGCAGATCCGCTCGAGAAAAGCTCTTGTTGCAGCCAGGGACTGTGCAAAAGAACTTGTAGGGCTCGTGGTTCAGTTGGTGCCGGCTGGAGAGTTAGTCGCCTTTCTCAAGAAGGATGAAGCCAGTGTACTCACCGCAAATGCTCTGCTCGTGTAAAGACCTATTGACCATTGACCATTAGTTGGGCACTCCGAGAAAATGCAAACCGACTTACGCGTGCACAAATGTTGCATTTGTGAACGGGCTTTCCCTTCTTGGCCCGGCTTGGCCGTCCCGTCCGGGGTGTCATCCCCGTCTCCTCCTGGAAATCGCTGTATGCACCCATGTCGCCGAGGTATTCGCCATTGTAGTCCGCCTGATGGTGCTGTTGGTGCTGGTGCATCACGCCGCCCACGTTCGGGTCCATGCCAGCTGTCGTGCCGTATGCTGTGGCCCCGTACGCCGAGTCAAAGACGCCACCACCCGCGTGCATAATCGGATTCATCACCGTTGCTTCAAGGCCGCTCACTATGTTGTGGTCGACGGCGTAGTAGCCGTCTCTGTCGGCCGTGGGGGCCCGGCCACCGCGGGACACCGGCTGGGCTGCAACGGTATAGGGCGGGTAGTTATAGCTGTGCCCCGGGTTGGCTTCGTAGATGCTTTGAGGGTCCATGGTGGCGTGGTGGGCTGTGTTGTCGTAGCTGATGTTGTCGATCCTTGACCCCGAAGCAGATGCGCGTGCGCCTGAGGAGCGTGGGGGGATGCTTGCACTGGTGTCGGCACTAGGCTTCTGTCTGTATGCGAGAGTGGTTGTGGTCTGCGAACCTGGAAAAGGAATGGGCAGACCGAGGCCCTTTATATTAGCCAGGCTGACACCGCTTTAGGGAGACGACGTATGATAGTAGCAGCAGTGGTGATGCAGGAGATATAAATAAACAAGCGAGAGGGCTGAAGCGAAGAGTTGGGCGACAGGGTGTTTGGCGGTGAGAATCAAAAACGAAAAGGAACGGAAAGATGCAAGAGAGCGGAGGGGGGTTGAAGTGGAAGAGGATGAGGAAGGAAGAGAAAGACGAGGACGGGGAACGGAGATGATAACAAATCAAAAAGGAGTACGCACAGTAGTCGGAGGTAGGATCTTCTCCAGGCCCAAGGATGTCTCTGATGGCAGACATGACGTCGACGGGGGGGTCAGGAAGAGGAAGAGGATGTATACGGGAATAAAAAAGTAAAGAAGAAGGATAAAAATATAGATAAAAGATCAAAAGATTAGAAGATAAACACAAAAGACCTTGTGGTTAGTCGCTGGTGATTGGAGGAGAGTGTTAAGGAACCGTTCAGAACAAAAACGGACACTAACGGCCCAAGCTGAGCAACAGGTTGGTAATAGGAAAAGAAATGTGCTGGATAAAATCAAAATAGCAATAAAGGTATAAAAATAAATCACAAGATAAACAGGAGATATGAGGAAGAGTGCAGAGTGCCAAATAAAGAATGCAGAATGCAAGTCAGCAACAAGGCTGGGGTGGTTTCATGCAGAGGGTGTTGTATGCGTGAGAACTCTAAAAAAAGAGACAGAGAGGAGAGACCACGTGAAGTCAGCAGGATGAAAGATACGAGGGGTGGTGAGGAGAAGAGATGACGAACAAGACGAAAAGAAGACGAAAAGAAGACGAAAAGAAGACGAAAACAAAAGATAAAAGAAGAGAAGAAAACAAAAGACAACAATAGCCCCAAAAATCTTAAAAGGGCAAAATCAAAAACAAAACTCTAGAAAATCCAGAGTGCAGATCCAAAATAGACGGACAAAGAAGTTGAAACGGTTTGTCTACAGAGTGTCCTGCCGACTTGCTTGTCTCAAATCAAAAAGTCAAAAGTCAATCGTAAGCGGATGCTCAACGGTCAGGGTGCAGTTGGGTGCAGTCGGGTGCAGTCGATGACGGAGAAGAGATGTTGGCAGCAAGGGGAGTTTCAGAACCAAACACCAAACAGGTATGGCGAGATGCAGGACGATGAACGCAGCGTGGTTGGTGTTGGCGCCAAAATAGACGCAGGAGGTGAAGATGAGAGTGGGAGAGAGCTGGTCAAGGATGAAGCCGTTTTGGTTGTGGTTCGATGCTGAAGAAGATCACTGGGCCCGGTGAGAGTTGAGAGGCGTGCAGACAAGGTGTCGATGCGGATGAGCACGGTCCAGATGACGAGACGACAGTGCCGATAGACGAGGGACTGACGATTAGCGGTGGTCGAGGTGGGCAAATGACAAAGTAAAGTGTTGTAGATGATAAGAAGAAAGACAAAGACAAGACGACAAGATGAAAGAGCAGACCGAGACGTCTTATGCCGTGGTCTTATGTGCTGAGGCTCTTCTCAAGTTCTTTCTTCCCTGTCCGATCTTCCTTTTTATATTTCCAATCCGTTCTTTTTTCCACACACTCGTTTCTTCTTATAAGCATATGTCTGATCTTATCTCGCGCGTCTCTTTTCTCTTTTCTTTTTTTCTTTCTGTTTTCTTTCTGTTTTCTTTCTGTTTTCTTTCTGCTCTCTTCTGATATGGATCTAGATGCATATGTCAAAGTACAGTGTCCAAGTCGTCCAACCATGTGTCGCGAGTGTAGACCACCATCAACAACATCAGACCACTCACAGCATGCAGTGAGACTGGAACGGTGATGGGATAACGGAAGCGCAAAGGATCACGTAGACGCGCAAGACTTGGCGCGGAAAAGGGCCGCCAAAAGGGCCGCTGTGGGAGAGGAAGAGAGCAAAAGGGCAAAAGGGAAAAGGCTGCGCGGCAGACGGCTGTGACGGGATGTGTAGATGTACAAGATAGGGGAAATGAGCAGGAGTGGGAGATGTGTCGTGAAGGCAGATGCTGACTGGATGAAGAGAGTAAAGGAGGGTATATAAATCGTAGATATTATTTTTTTTAATGAGTAAATACATAACAGGGAAGGAGCACAAGAGGAGGAGCATCACAAGGGGGGTGTCTCTATATGGACAACAAGGACAGTGCATACGTGATAGAAAGTAGCACTGGCAAGCACGGCAAGGAGGAGCTAAACTCAGCAGGCCAGAAGTAGCTATGCGGATATTAGAGCAGAGGAAGTAGCTATGCGGACACAAGAGCAGGGACTAGGCAAGAAAGTAGCTGCACTGATATCAACACCAGGGACTAATACGCGGCAAACCACGGCATACCCTTTTCATCTTGGTCTGCAGCTTGCTTTGTCATACAGCGTCGCTAGCATATTGCCCCCTCTGATCACCGTTTCTCGCTTATTGTCCTTGTCGCGCAGTCCTTTTGAGTGTTTTCGCGTCTATTTCCTTTTGCATGTATAAGGTTATCACGGCGTGTCGTCTTGCGTCCTACTCTTGAGTTCTACATCCTACATCCATTGTACTTCTTTGCCTGTCTCCATTGTCTTATTCGTCTTCTCGTCTTGTTGTCTTCAACGCATACAATAAACGCCGGGATCAAGGGATGGAATCAGTTCATGCAGAGAAGAGTTCAAGAAAAGACAGTAAAGCAACCAACCTGACCAACGCCATGCTAGCCTGGAGGGTGGTGGGGAAGAGTCGAGAGTAGCCAAATCCATAACAAGAAGCAATCTGCGCAAACGTTGGTGACAGAGTGCGGAGTTGGCCGAGATTTTAAGAGGCACGAATGTGAAAGTGAAAGTGAAAGTAAAAGTGAGAGTGAAAGCGAAAGAGTAGACTCGGCCGGTTCAAAGCCCGAGGGGAAAGAGGCCCGTTCTGCGGCCGCGGGATGCAGAAAAGAAAAGTCCGAGGCATAATGTAGAGTTGTGCTGGATGGGGATACAACATATTAAAAGAAGAAGAAAAAGAAAGGATAGACGACAGACGGGGATCAGACAGAAAAAAAAAAGAAAAAAAAAGAAAAGAAACAGACAGACGGGGATGCAGCAAAAAAAGAAAAGAAAAGAAAAAAAAAGAAATTGACGACAGACGGGATGCAGCATAAAAAGAAAAGAAAAAAAGAAAGAAAAAGAAACAACAGACGACAGACGCCGCCGATCACCATTACATCATCTATCAAAGCAACAGACGACAAGGATGCAGGATGCAAAGTAGTCTGTTCAACTGCACCAGTCCTTTTGCGCCGTGTTTGCCCACATGCCAAAGCGCCGTTGTCTCCTGACGAAAGGAGTATTGCTCCGGTCTGCGGTTTTTTCTCTTTTACGGAGTACGCAGTGCTAATTCAGTATTATTTTAGATTTACATGTTCTTTTTTTTTCTCTTACGCAGTGGCCAATTATCTCTTATTTCACACAGTACACATGCACCTACTGGTACTGCGCCTATGAGCGGCCCATTTCGAGGCCAGCCCATCGACGCAACGCGGCTGTTCTTCAAAGAGGCCAGTTTCGAGGCCAGCCATGCAGCAGAGTGCAGAAAGCAGCAGGGTTTGCCGCCTACCTGCGGATAACGAGGTGAAAAATGCCCGTAAGGCTCTCGGTTCATGCTTTTGGGTTTTGTTTTTCAATTTGACCAGCTCGTCTGTTGGTGATCCCGCGTCTTAAGCGGCGATAGCACTCGTAGTTCTCGTTCATTCTTATGCAGTTGTCAAACGAACTAGCATAAGAGAATGAATAAAACAGATAAAACAAAGAAACAAAAGAAACAAAAGAAAACCAGGGTCAAGATTAAAGATGGAGGTGGAGGCCGTCGTTAACAACACAATGCAGATACGACGGTGCATCAATGCTATGTTTGTCCACTTAACTACGGAACAGGTAACAAGACAGCAGCGCGACATGGATGACATGGATGACATGGAAAAGAGGACACCGATCAACCTGTGCCCTGTGCCCTCCGCTTTCGACTCGTCTCTTTGCCTCGTTTGATCCGTCTACTCCGTACGGAGAAATCACCTCTGATGCGATTTACCCTGGCTTGTCGGCGGAAGTACTAGCAAAGTTCCGCGGGCGCGGGGCTACGGAGTATGGAGATTCGATGACAGAGGAGAAAGGGGGGTTACAGGGTGGGTTTGTTCTTTTCGTCTTTTGTTTTCTTTCCTTGTGTCTGTTTCTTGCTTGTTTTCTGTCTTGTTTCTGTCTTGTTTTCTGTCTTGTTTTCTGTCTTGTTGTTTCCTCTGTATGTCGTTCCATCTTGATATCCCGTTCGTATCATCATCCTCATTTGTAGTAATTTACCACTTTAAATCAACTATCCTGTCGGTCATGAGTACAAGTATTTAACCTCTTAGTGCTCTCACCTTTTATCTCGTACGCCGAATCTGCGAGTCGGCCGCGCCGGCGTGTTTGTCTAGTCTGTTTGGTCTAGTCTATCACGATCTCAGTTAAAAGTGCGAGTTAAAAGTATGCAAGCTGGTCTAGTCTACACGATCTCAGTAAAGTATGAGAGTTAAAAGTATGAGTTAAAAGTATGCGAGCTGGTCTAGTCTACACGATCTGGATACTAGTACGCGAGTCGATCATGGAGAAAGATGGCACGATGATACGAAACCGTTGTGTAGAAAGACCAACACCGAGCTAGACAGTGTACTTTTTAGGGTTCTTATTCCACCAGCGTAATGCAGCCAATACCAAGGTGTGTATTCCTTTTAATCATCTCCTTACTTCACCTCTGCAGTCCTTTTGCAGCAGGGGTCCGGGCACGGACGCGAGCAACAGTGTGCCTGTCGTCCCACCTGCGCGGCTAATTCAAGCACAGTCCGATTTGATTTGATTTTGTTTGATTTTGATTTTCAATCTTTGATTCTTTGACTCTAGATTTTCTCTCTCTTGAATTATCTCTCTTGCATATCAAACTAAAGTAAAACTCCTTTGCAAGCTCACGCGCCTCTGCCGCAACACTGTAATATATCACATTCAAGAATAAAGGATGGTCCAAGGTTGGCCCGACCATGCCACAGGCCAGAAGGGTTTTGCGCCTGTTTGCGGTCCACTGTAATATGTAATACCAGCCGGCCATCGGTGTGCGGTGTAATCCATTACCAATTATAGTGTGACGAGTGAGACTGTCTTTCGCTCCCTACTCGTTACGGAGTACTACTCTTCACTAAATATACCAGTCCCATGCATCTGTCTGCATGTGCATGCAGAGACCCTACGATGCACAGCCACGGATTTGGGCGGGTAATGTATGCGCGCCGTGCGAATGACTGGTGGTCAGGAGTGGCTATGTGGACGTGAGCTTGCCAGGAATAAAAGCTACCGCCTAAACATAGTGAACGTGACTACCACCTAGTGACGTGAGCTACCACCTAAACGTGACAGTGTCTGGTCTCGACAAGCCAGAGACATGCTCAGGATTTTCGGTTGGGTGGCAAGGTGAGATCCTAGATGAGATGGCGACGAACAAGCAGTGACTCAACTCAGCATAGAGTTGCACAATAGCCACCTCCATGATTTTAGAAAAACAATACTTGGCTGAACCGCCGTTTCACATCTCAGCTACCAAGCTTCTTCTATCCTTCTCATGCCTTCTCTTGCATCCAACAGCATCCTCCACCCACCCAACCGTCGCTGCTGTCAACGTTGGTGGCTTGTCCCTGGCGGCAGCTATCTGCACGCATCACATCCCACGCTCGCGCATGCGTACGTATATGCTTAGATGCCTCTCTCTTCTCCCACGGATCACCACGCCCAACACCAACGCCCAGAGTGCTCGGCCCTGCAGAGAAGCAACGAGAACAAAGACGGAAGACCAAAGAACAAAAAGAAGCCGGACACAGCAAGCCTCGTTTTCTTTTGGATAGCTTTCACTAAGCATAAGCATACAGCACCCCTTGCCTCATTGTCTCCAGCACACTCTCGGGTTTTTGCAGAAGATCACCCCTTGCTGACATCGTCCTGTCTCCTCTCGCCGATCGCTCGAGATGACATCCGAGGCTGAAGCGGATACTACGGACTACGGAGTAGTACTCGTTAAACCAGACGCATAAGACAGCTCATCAATCTGCCAGCACATCCCTTGCGGGCGCGCACTGTCCTTTTGCACTGTACACTGTTGCTCTTGCGCAGAGCCTTCCCGGCCCACTCTCAAGGCTAGCGCGAATGGGAAAGGCGTGGGCGCTTAAAAGTGGGTTATTTTTAGACGTCACAGTGCAAGTATGTACTACGACAGCAACTGAATACAGTGCACAACACTCACAGTTTGCTTATGTGCAAACTGAATCTGCTTGAAATCGGAGATCGGAAACATGACAAAAGTAAAAGATACCGGAAGCAAAGGACGAAAGAAAGAACCAATATAGTGATCATTACAGAAAAAAGATACTCTGCTCTTTCAAACAACACGCCAAGGTGCCGATGATTCCTACAAAATACTGAAATACTGAAACAAAGAAGCATCGTTGGCCGTCAGCATCGCGTAGACCGGTGGCCGGTATTGATATTTGATACCCAACGAGCCCGGCTTGTCTCATCCGAGAGTAGATGTACGTCGACGCAGCCCTTTTACACCGACACGGCGTACACATTGTGACGGCTGCTGCGTAAGCTACGCTGTGGTGCCGTACGCAAGACTTGTCGCCAGTCTCAGCGTGCCACGGCCATACTCAACCGGCTGACATCAGACCATAGACTAGACAGACTGCGCAAGACAAGCGAGATCCCACCGTCGCTTACCCGTGGACTGTATCATAAAATAGCACAGACGAAACAACAGTCAACATGAGCAGAAAACTGAAAAGCAATAAACACTCTGGACTCCATTCATGCAAAAGGTAAAAAGGTAAAAAGGTAAACGCAGGAGACTGCTGCGAAAGGAGAGACGAATAGAAAAGAGAAAAGCAAATGGAAACAAAAAAGACAATGCAATGGATGGGAGCAGGTAAACATAAAAGGTGCACTGGAATTAGTCGCCAACACAGCGCTAGAAAGAAACAGGACAGTGCCGTCTCCGCCACTGTCGTGCCCTCTAAGCATCTTCCTTGACGCCCGTGTTGCCGAAGCCACTCAGATTCCAGCCCTGGTACCGCACCGCCGCGCCGCCACCCGCCGCAACGTCCAGCGCCGATGGCGGGCCGTGCTGTGTCGCCATCGACGGTGCCGGCGGCAGGTTCGGCAGCTTGTGTGCACTCGGCGGTCGCGGCAGCGACGATGGCGCTGCAGATGGCGCTGCAGACTTGTGCAGCGCGGCGTCTGCGTCTGAAGCACCTGCGTCTGAAACACCGCCACCTCCACCGACACTACCGCCAGACGGCACACCCTCATCGCCCGGCACGTCCTTCATGGCGCCCTTCTCCTTGAGGTACTGCAGCGTCTTCACAATCGTGAGGTCTTCCTGATCCTTGTCGTTGAGCGTCAGGCGCTGCTGCAGCGTCATGCGCCCGCCGTTGCGCTCACGCTCCTGGAGCGCCGCCTCGCGTACCGCCGGGTCGTGCACAAACCGGCACTTGCCTTTCTTGCCACACGTGCCACCCGTCGAGTAGTACTTGCAGTGTCTGTTAGGGTCTGCTCTCTTGGCCGCCGGCGGGATGGCTGACTTAGCAGCAGCCGCCGCCGCCGCCTTGTCGCTCCGGATGGGCGCCGCCTCGGGCGCGTCGTCGTCCGACTTGGCATCCGAGTCGTCGTCTGTCGATGCACCAGCCGCATCCACATCCCGCATTTCGTCGCCCTCGTCCTGCTGCTCGCGCTTCCGCTTGATGCTCGACTCGACCTTTTCGAGCTGCTTGCGCAGCTTCTCGGCCTTTTGCTGCTGCCGCTCCAGCGCCGACAGCGCGGCACTCTTGCCGCTGCCATTGGCAGTGCCATTGGCAGTAGACGACACCGCGTCGGCCTTGCCCGCCTTGTCGCCCTCGCCCGTCGCGGCAAGCTTTGCCTGTACGCGGGCTTGGGTAGGGAAGTTCTGTCTGCGCTCCGCAATCCACGCCGCAATATCGTCCGGGCTGCACTGTTAGTAGAGGACTCAACAACGATCATCACGGCACTCGCCACTGAAACAAAACAAAACAGAAACAAACGAAAAAAAAGGCATACTTTGGTGCATCGGGGCCGATCATCTCGACAAGCTTGGCTTCTTCGTCGTACTCCTCGTCGCCCGACTCGTCGCCGGGCGTCAGTCCCAGCGTGTTTGTCTTGCGCTTCTTCTTCTTGCCCGCCGCGTTGGCATTCGCGTTGGCATTCGCATTCGCATTTGCATTTGCATTCGCATCAGGCTTCTGATAATGGCTGTTCGCGCCGTGCGCTCCGCCACCGTGGGGGCCTCCGCCATTCTGCTTCTTGTGGCGCATCTTATCGCCACCCATGTGCTGGCGTCCTCCACGGAATCCGTTGCTCTGATATCCGCCACGTCCGTGCGGGTGCCGGCTGCCATGGCTGTAGCTGCTCTCATAGTGATGGGGAACGCCGCCTGCACCAGCTGCAGGTCCTGTCGGAGGGTACACCGCGTACGACGGAGGGCCCGGCACAACGTAGCCAGCCGGCCCGGGAGGCGGTGCCGGGGCTCCCTGAGGGAGACCGTATGGCGGCTGCGGCGGGTAGCCACTGCTCACTGGAGCTGCAGGTGCGTGGCCATGGGCCTGCGGGCTGCTGTTTTCAAAACCAATGCGGATCGGGGGGCCCATCATCTGCGTCTTCTGTCCGCCACTGCGGTCATGGTACACATTGTGACCTCCCCGCCCCCGGCCGCCGTAGTGGCCGCTGTGTCCTCCTCTGCTGGGCTGCTCGTGGGGAGACGCGCTCCATGGCGGTGCGGGTGCACCGCCCGCCTGGTGCGCGTACGGGTGGCTGCCGTACGACGGCTGGCTGCTGTGCGAAGACGCCGGGCTATACGAGGGCGGCTGAGCATGCTGGCCGTACGCCGGCAGCTGGTGGTGCTGGGCAGGGCTGCTGCCCTGCGGCGGTTGCTGGTATGCATGAGGCGCGTAGTTGGGGTGGTAGTTCTGGGGGTTCAGCGGCGTTGTCGGCGGCTGGTGCGGGTGCTGGTGCTGGTGCTGGGCCTGGGCTGCAGAGGGGTCGTGCGCCCACGCCTGGTGCGCTTGGTGGTGCTGTGCAGGAGGGGGTGCCGCGTAGCCAGACTGGGGGGCATGTGCAGACGGGACGCTGTAGTGGCCCTGGCCAGGCGGGCTGTACTGCTGCGCTCCTTGGCGGCCATATCCGTATCCCCCGGCGGCCGCCTGGTGCTCACCGCTGGTGCTCCGGCTAGCTGCATAGTAGCCGCCACCGCGCCCGCCACGGGGATGGGAGCTACCGTGTGACTGGCCATGCTGATAGCTCGACTGGTACTGCTGCTGCTGTCCGTAGCCGCCCGGAGGCTGAGACGAAGGCGGCGGTGGCGGCGGCGCGTATCCGTAGGAAGACATGTCGCGGGTGCAACGAAAAAGACGAAGACGAAAACTAAAGACGAAAGACGAAAGACGGTAGGAAGCTATTATGAAGACGGAGAAGAAAGCTGGCGGTTGAGCAAAATCAACACTGTTGAGAGACTGGAAGCACAACAAAAAAGCAGTGGCAGTGATGATGGCGACGACAAGAACTAGCCTGTCGGTGTGGTTTGCGTTGGGAGTGTCCGCAGGGCAGCTGTACGCAAGCGAGCGAGTCCAAAAAAAAAGAAGAAACAAAAAGAGTACAACAACACGTAGCGGTGAAGGTGAAGCAGGATAAGGGGAGCCAGAAGGGGAGAAGGGAGAGAGAGAAGAGGAGAAGGGGCAAGGAGGACACGAGGATGAAAGTGATCAGTCAGGGATGACAGGGAGATGGCGGCGTTGGCTGCCTGGATCGACTCGACCCTATGCTTCGATGTGAAGAGTGGAAAGAAGAAAAGTGAATGCGCGATAGAACGATCGGGTGTTGGTGGTGGTGGTGCTGGTGCTGGTGCTGGTGGGCGACTGGTATGTCGAGGTCAGTCGAGGTCGAGGTCGAAGAGGGCTGATCCCGAATCTGACAGGCGCAGCTGAGCCTGAAAGCCTAAGCGCGTCACTGGGCGGTGAGCGCAAAAGCGCGGATTACATAATGTGGCGGCAGAATCGCTTACACGACTCCACAATGTTTTTTTCTCGTCCCCCTCCGCGACGAACGCGACGACGGCGACATGAGCAAGACGGCGACGACTGAATTTTAAATCGGCATTTTGGCTATTGATCTACTGGAGTGGAATTTCAGACAGAGACAGTCGGACTACTTGCAGCACGTTGTGGGCGAGCTCGTCCTGATATCACCATGTTCATCCTCGTGAGTATGACGACGATGACGATGACGATGACGACAGCGAGAATAGGTCACTGCTGGCAAGAGACAGACGGTCTTTTGTGGTGATTCATCGTAACGACTTACTGACTGTCCAGACAAAAGTCGCCGACCTGGTGCGGATCGACCCCAACGACTTCTCCAAGACGAGCATCCACGCCATCGAGGACAACATCAACGCCAAATATGCCAACAAGGTAGGCAGTCATGGCATCGGCACGGGCTAAGAGCGATTGTGTGCTGACAGCTGCAGGTGATTCAGAAGATTGGATTGTGTGTCTGCTTGTACGACCTGCTCTGGACCTCGGAGGGTCTCATCGGCCACGGCGATGGCTACGTCAATGTCAACGGTAGGCAGCTCTCGGACGACTCTCTGACGACTTTCTGACGACACTCTTGGACGATGCCTGTCTGGCCGGTACTAACAAAACAGTCGAGTTCCGTCTTGTGGTGTTCCACCCCTTCAAGGGCGAGGTCATGTTTGCCCGTATTAGCAGCTGCAGCCCCAACGGCATCCATCGTGAGTCTCCCCCGTCATGATCACTGTCGACGACACCACTTGAAGCGACCTAACACTCCAGTCCGCACCGACTTTTTCGACGACATTCTTATTCCTTTCGACGAGCTTCCCGACGAGGCCGAATAGTAGGTATATTTCTTTGTTTTGTGTATTATATCTATGACTGACCTCCAGCGACATGAACCAACAGCTCTGGGTGTGGAACATTGAAGACACGCGCATGTTTTACGACAACCACGAGATGGTGCGCTTCCGGGTCATTGACGAGGAGTGGCACGACCAGACCCCGACCAAGCCCATTGAGCGCGGCGAAGAGTCCGACGAGCCGCGCAACCCGCCATATCGCATCCGCGGCAGCATGAAAGACCCAGGTCTCGGTGTGTGCATCTGGTGGGACGAGTGAGCGCACGCGGTACGGCGGCACGGCGGCACGGCACAACGACCATTGCCGATTCGACGGCATACAGTGAAGAAAAGAAGTGCTCGATTCGACTGCCGTCCATGATGATGCAGGGCGTTGGTTTCCGTCTCTTGCTATGTTATTCGGTCGTTTATACCCAGGTTTTTTTCTTTTTTCCAGGTCCTTTGCCAGTTTTTTTTAATCTCCATGCATTCCCTCGTCGCACCGCATCTGCACAAAGTATTGCCGAGCAGCCGAGCACCAGCAGAGTTGGCTTCCCTCTGCCTAGGTTTATGTCTTGCGAGCCAGAAGACGCTCCTCGACCTTGTCTAGCACAGAGTAGTGCTCGACGACGGCAAGGTTCTCAATCTCGGCAAGGAACTGCTTGTCGGGGTCCTGGCCAGGAGCAAACATCTGTCCTGGCTGCGGGCCCGTCTGGCCCATCTGTTGGGCCATCTGGTTGGCAGCTGCATGTGTTAGTGGTATAGGAACCCAAAGGGAGACGTGGGCAGACATACCATTTTCGTTGCCGAGCAGAAAGTTGAAGACGGACTGCAGGCCAAAGATGCACAGAAAGTACCAGCTGATGCTCGACATCCAGCGCGGGTCCATGTCCTTGGTGGCAACGCCGGCCTGCAGCATGCTCTTGAACTTGATGGTCAAGGGAAAGGGCAGTTTCACTGGACGTTAGATTTTGCAACAATAACATGAAAGGAATTCTAATAAAACATACTGATGACGTAACCGCTGAAAAAGGCGTTGATCCAGCTCATAATCAGCGTATTGGGGACAATCATGGCCATGTTGCCCTTCATCATGCCCATCATGCCCTCCATGGCATTGGGGTCCGTGATCGGGTTGGGCGGCGCCTGGCCGCGGTTCTCGGGCGCCTTGAGGAACGCGCCCGACTCGTACGCTACCGACAGGTTGTCGCGGCGCGTCGAAAATGAGCGGCCCGACAGAACATGGTGGTTGGCCCGCACGTTGATGCCGTGCAGCAGAGAGCGCTGCTCGCGGATGGCGCGCAGCTCAAGCTTCTTGGGTGCCGTCGTCATGAGGACGTTGGCATAGTGACGCAGCACACCCGTGAGAATCATGACGACTGTAATCGGAAAGAGAATCCAGTACCTGGAGAAGAAGGGCGTGTTAGCATCGACGGCGAGGGACGGCGAGGGACATGCTTGAGGCGGCCACGAACAAAAGCTGGGGATCCCGCGGGATCGACTGCACAGGGATCTGTGCCATTGTCGGGATTGGCGGTGCGAGTGGGAAAGACGGTCGTTGGGTTCCCTTGTTGGTCGTCACCGGTGTGGTGCAAAGGCGATGCTGGTTGCGATGCACAGTGGTTCAAAAGGAGCGGGCGGGCTAGGTGGTCTACCGTGGTGTGGCTTGACCTATTGTGGCTGATTAAGATGGATTGAGTGCGAAGCTCTTGGGTCTGTGCTAGTCCGCATTCAGTTAGCCCAACTACCTAACATCACCAAGTAGCCACATCTCTTGAGAAGCTTCATGGCCAGATCTCGAGACATACATTTGCATTTACACACCACACCTTTGCCAAACCTGCCAAATCCGCCAAACTCGTGCACACGCTCGCATCTGCCCACCATGGCTCAAGCTACTGCTACTCTCTACAATCTGGCAGGTCTGTAGCACCTTTCTCATCTTGCTGCTCGTCCTCGTCTCTTGGCTAACCCACACACGACCAGACCTCAAGGCAACATCCGATGAAGCCCTTGCCAACTACCTCGAGTCGCTCGGCTTTTCGCAGTCGCACGCTCTGCTGTATACCCACCTCGGTCTTGGCTATACCTCCCTTGCCCTCGCCGGCGCCTGCTGGTTGTGGGACTACAAGCTCGGCTTTGACGCCACCAAGTTCTACTCGCTCGCCGCCGTCTGCGTCTATGCCCTGCTCAGCCTCACCATGACCTTTTTCGAGCGTAAAAATAACTCGATCGTCTACGTCGGCACCGCGCCCAATGGCGAGACGATCCGCATCAGCACGTCATCGCCCAAGCTCACACCCACCTACGAAGTCGAGGTCACCGTCACCGCCAAGGACAAGGACGGCAAGACCAAGACGGCGGCCGTCTCGATTGCGCGCCCCTACGCCGAGTGGTTCAACAGCGCCGGCCAGTTTGTCAAGCGGCCCTTCCAGACCATGTTGACCGCCAATGTTGCCGTCATCGCCTCTGCCGACACCAAGCGCACCGGCCATGCCACCACTACAGAAAATGCAAAGGATGCAGTCGATGTGCTTTCTTCCCTGCCGCAGTACAGCGCCGCCGTGCTGGACATGCTGGCAGCGGATTCCTCGCCGGCCGCGACATCGGGTGCAGACAGCAACACAGCCACCACGACGGGCGCATCAAGTGGCAGCAAGGGCGGCAAGCGCAGAAAGAACTAGCACTGTACCACGGCTAGAGGACTTTTTTGTTATTTTGAAACGACGTATGAGATTTCTATTTTATTCACTAGTTTATATCGACATGTAGCGTTTCGCTTTATATTCCAGACGTATGCTTGTGTGTCACAATATATCCATGGTCGCTGGAGTCGTGAAGCCAACATCAATCACCAAAAAAAAAAAAAAACAGACAAAGCACGCACCCCAACTCCATCCATGCAAATATCAAACCGGCCACGACCGACCAGAGTCCACACAAACCTCCCCTAAAGGGCCACCTTGACCCAGTTCGCACGCGCCAGCTGGGCCGCGTCGCGGATCTCGCGCACGCGGTCGCCGCACGCCGTGGCCAGCGCGCGCGCAAGACGCGGCTCGTACGGCAGCAGCAGGCCCTCCTCGTAGTGCGCCGGCAGCTGCGCCACCAGCGAAATGGCCGCCTTGCGCGAGGCCGGCAGCGCGTCTGCCGACGCAAACACGTGGATCGATGCATCGACGACCGTCTTGAGGTGGCTGCGCACGGCATCGCCGCGCTGGGCCGCGAGAATGGCCGACAGCACGCGCAGCGCGACGGCGACATCGCCCCACTGCGGCACGAGCGTCGTTGTCGCGGCCACGAGCACGCGCACGAGCGATATGTTGGTGCTGCTGTCGGTGCTGCCGACGTCGTCTTCGTAGACGGAAAAGGGCATGCCGCGCACGAGCGCCAGAATGGCAATGGTGTGTATGGTACTGGCGCGGCGGCTTTCTGATATTTCTGTTGTCTCAGTGTCCGCCTCGCCCACTGTCTTGCGCGGAAACGCACGCGGCAGCAGCGCCTGGACGGTCTGGCCGTAGACCCACTGCTTATAAATAGACTTGACGACGGCGTGGTCGTCGTGCGCCAGCGTGCGGTCCGATACCAAGAGGCCGCCAAGGATGCGCGCCATTTGCTGTGCGGTGCGGTCGGCATACTGTGCGGCGGCCGGCGTCACGGCCGGCTGTGCGGCGTGACGGGCCGGCGCAGAGACAAGCAGGCCGGCCAGGGCCTTGGCGTCGCGGTCCAGACGCGCAAACGCGCCTGCTGCAATGGCCACAAGGCGCGCAAAGCGGTTGGGCGTGAGCGGCGAGGCGTCACTGTTCTCGTCGACTGCAGCCTGGACGGCCGCGACCGTCTGCTGCCATGCCGCCTGATTGCCGGGGTACCGGGCCTTGCTGGGACCGATGCTGGCGGCCGCCGAGTACTTGTTGGCGACGACCGTCGCAATGGTGTTGCGGACCTGGCGCGTGCGTGGCGGCAGACGGTCCAGCGACGACAGGTCGTCGAGCAGGCTGAGGGGGGAGATACCGAGGGAGGCAAACGACGCAACAGCCGCAGGCCAGAGTCCCTTGAGGATACCGAGCGACAAAATGTCGACACGGCCGCCCTGGGCGTTGTGGTAAAAGGCGGGCGGGCCGCTGAAGCCGGCGTGAAACAGATTACACGCAGCCTCGCTCAGCTTGGCCTCGGTCTGCTGTGCCTCGTCCAGGTCGCGGACGACAAAGGTCGCGAATCCGGCCAGCTGGTGCAGGTACTGGTCCTGCTCGTCCAGCGTCGATGCAGACGACGACGACGGCGGCATGAGCGCAAAGTCAGCGCTCAGCGTGAGATCGTCATGCTCCGTGGCCGTGGCGCGGACGTAGAGGCGCTGCACAATGGCGGTGGCCTCGCGGAGGTAGTCCTGGAACAGCTGGCCAAGAGCCGCCTGTTCCTTATGGGCGGCCACATCGTCTCCTTGTGCTCCATCGGCGCTCGGCGCTGGCGCAGGCTTCTTCGCCTTGTCCGTCGACGCCGACGGAACCGCGCCGCGCTGGACAAATGCGTCGCGCAGGTGCAGGGCGGCGCCGTAGAGACCCGACAGCACCGCACTCGACGCCGAAAAGGAGGCGTGGGCGTCAAGTAGCTGCTCCAGCGTCGACAGGAGCGACTGCGACAGTGTGCAAAAGTGCGCCAGAGCCTGGTGCTCGCTGCCGGCATAGGGCGGGATCGTCGAGCAGCCAATGTAGGCGACGCGTGCCAGCGAGTCGCGGATGGCCGACAGCGCGCCGGGCGCGGACAGCAGCGTCGGTGTGGCCAGGAGATCGGTGACGGACGTGACGGTGCGCTGGACGAGGAACGCGAAGCCGTCAGGGTAGACAAAGGTGGCGACCTGGAGGGCCGTCATGGACTCGTGGGCCAGGGTCTGGATCTCGGCTGGCGTCAGGCTCAGGTCGACGTCGCCGGCCGACGCCAGAATGCAGGGCGCCAGGGTCGCAAAGATGCGTGCACACTGTGACGGGCCGCAGAGAAGCGGGCGCTCGGGGCTGGCCGGGGCGCGTGCGCCGCGCTGGGCAATGAGGGCGGCGAGACCGCGGATGACCTCGTTGAGCACGACGGGGTCCTGGCCGGGCAGGCGCGCGTCGGCGTCGGCGTCGGCTTTAGCGTCGGCACCAGCCGTTTCCTTGAGCGAGTTGTTCCACAGCCGCAGGTAGACGCTGTCGAGGAGATTTGCAATCGCCATATCGTGCGTGTGGAACTCGGCCGCGGCTGCGCTGTCATCGTCGGCGCGCAACACGAGCGTCTGGCGTGTCTTGAGCACGCTGTTTAGCACGCCCACAAGGTCGCGCGTCTGGCTGGCCACCTGCGCCTGCAGCAGGTCTTTCTTCACCGTTCCGAGGACCGTGCTGATGGCCAGGTTGTAGGCGCGGAAACCGCCGAGCATGGTGCTGTTCAGCAGCTGGCCAGCGGGGCGGGCAAACGTGGTGTTGGCGAGATCGCCGATGCAGTCGGCCAGGACGACGCCGACAAAGTCGCGGATGGGGGCCGCGTCGTCCATGGCGCTCAGGCGCGTCGCCATGGCCTCGACGACACGCAGTGTGCCGTCAATGGACGCGGTCACGTCGCCGTGGCGCACCTCGTACTTGAGCGAGTTCCAGATGCGGCTGGTGTGCGGCACGACGGTCTGGGCGGGGTCGGCAAAGGCCTCGATGCAGGCGTGGATGGTGCTGAGGATGTCGACCTTGACGGCCACGGTCAGGGCATCGCCCTGGTCCATTTTCTGCAGGAGAAAGTCAAAGACGGAGGGCGCGGCGAGCGCGCTGGCCGCGAAGACGCCGCGCAGGGCCGCCTTGAGGTCGTCGACGGTGGTGCCGGCGGGCGTGGCGGACGAGCGCATGGAGATGGGAAAGTAGTCGGAGGCGGCCTTGAAGACGCTGTCGGCGACGGCGGTGTCGAGCGGCGGGTCGTAGCGCGCGAGGACATGGCGCAGGATGGCGAACCAGCGCAGCAGGTTGTCTGGGTCGCGCTCGCTGCGGCACAGCTGGAGCAGGTCGACGAGGAACGGGGCGGCGGCGCCGGCGGTGCTGCCGAGGCTGGCGAGAACGGCGTCGTTGCGCACAAGCAGGGCGACCAGGTCGTAGATGGCACGGCGTGTTGTCGGCAGCTGCAGACGGAAGTCGTCGCCGAGCTTGGTGATGTAGTCGATGACGGACGCGGCGTTCTTGGGCCGGAAGTACTGCATGCTGCAGAGGCAGCGCAGGGCTGTGGCGGCGGCCAGGATGCCGGCCTTGTGGTCAATGGCGAACATGGCACCGAAGAACTTGAGCAGATGCTCGACTGGCGGCCGGTTAGTATGGGAGAGTGTGTTACTGATACAAAACGATCGTGGCCGGCGGCTTACCTTGCTCGACGCGCAGGACGTCCTTGTCAAGCACCTCCAGCGTCGCTGCGAGGAAACCGAGCGCTGTCTTGTGTCAGTTTGCAGAAACTCTTTATGGTGCAGCCAGCTTGTCGCGATCTACTCACCCTTGGCCCGGACGATCACATCGCTGTCGACATCATCGCCGCCGTTGGCGGGCATCCACTGGTTGATGGACTGGGCCCAGCCGAGAACGGCGGTACCCTTGCGCGGCGCATCCTGGATCGCTACGTAGTCAGCAACCGTCAGACAAAGGATGGATATGGCGTGTGGGGTGCCAGGGCATACCCTTGGCTGCTTGGCCGGCAATGCGCAGCTGCTCAGCCTCGTCGTCGGCCAGCACATAGCTCGTGGCCAGCGAGGTGAATTCGGCCATTTGATAGTGCAGCAAGGATGCCGATTCCGCGAGGTGTGAGAATGAGAATCCGGCAGCTGTGTGTGAGATACTGTCTTGTTAGACGTGTTGACATCGACCATGCGGCGTGCTATCACAGTCTCCGATGACGAGATTTTGCATATTGTAATCACAGGCCTAGGGTTCGCCATTTGCTATGAGAAGTACCTTTTAGCCCGTCTACAGTGAAGAGAGTACAAGTGGTTCCGATAAGCGATAAGGCCAGTGGGGGAGGGGCACTTTAATTTTCAGAAAGAGCAGGCGCATCGGGACGGGCAAGAGCGTGAGAGTGTGTGCCTGAGTTGTCTTTTTGTTTCTCTCTTGTTTCATCCCTATTATTAAGCAACTTAATATTATCTCTATACATAACTGTTGCTCTTTCAAATCGACGATTTGGCCGTCAAGAGGCAAGAGTAAAGGGCTATTAGCCGGCCCGCTCTCGGTTAATTTTGTGTTTAATTTATATTAAAATTTAAATAGTTTATTAATTTTTTCTTGTCATTGTTTCGATTTGCGCCTTTTGAAGAAATGCATTGTTCTCCCCGCTGCCACGGAACCGGGTGACTCGAGAGAAAAGAAGAGAGGAATATCATGCGTCCGGCACGTTCTCGTTCTCTGTTACTTGTACTGCCGTTGTCTGTTGCTGGCGAGATTGTCTGATTCGAATACTTATCTTTCGTTCTTTCGTGAATCGCGCTTCTTCATCGGCGACACTCTACACTTTACCCCGAGACATACTCAGACAATGTCCGTTCCCAAGACGTGCAAGGTCATGCTGGCCGACAGCATTGCCAAGAACATGCTGGCCGAGGTGCAGACGTCGCGCGACGCATTCCGCAAGGAGCACGGCATCGAGCGTCAGCTGTGCCTGGTGGCGTTTTTGGCCAACGACGACCCCCATGCGGTCAAGTACGCCGAGTGGTCGCAGAAGACGTCGCAGGAGAACGGCATCGACTTCCGCCTGCACCGCGTCGACAAGGACGACCTCGAAGAGCAGATCATGGCGGCCAACGTCGACAACGGCGTCGACGGCATCATTGTCTACTACCCCGTCTTCCCCGGCAACCTGGAGCGCGACCGCTACATTCAGGAGACCGTCTCGCTCGACAAGGACGTCGAGGGCATGTGCCACCGCCACCTGCAGAACATGTACCACAACATCCGCTTCCTCGACGCGCCCACCAACCGGCTCAAGTCCATTCTGCCGTGCACGCCGCTGGCCGTCGTCAAGATTTTGGAGCATCTGCACATCTACAACACGATTATCCCGTACGGCAACCGCCTGTTTGGCAAGACCATCACGGTGATCAACCGGTCCGAGGTCAACGGCCGCCCGCTGGCGGCGCTGCTGGCCAACGACGGCGCCACGGTGTACTCGGTGGACCTCACGGGCACGCAGGTGTTTACGCGCGGCGACGGCATCCGGCAGCTGCGGCACCAGGTGCTGGACAAGGACGCGTCGTTTGGTCTGGCGCAGTGCCTGCCGCTGTCGGACGTGGTCATTGGCGGCGTGCCGTCCGAGGCCTTCAAGGTGCCGACGGCGCTGCTGCGCGAGGGCGCGGTGTGCATCAACTTTTCGTCGTTCCGCAACTTTGACGGCCCGGCGGTGAAGGAGAAGGCGTCGATCTACGTGCCGTCGGTGGGCAAGGTGACGGTGGCGATGCTGCTGCGCAACCTGGTGCGGCTCAGTGCCAACCGCATGGCCATGGGCGGCAAGCTGGAGTAGCTGCGAAGCAAAATTTCTTAGATTAGACTTTTTAGACAAGATTTATTTTAAAAGAAGAAACAACTTCAAAGTAGAGATCTTATTGCGTTATATGCGTAAATATTCTTACATGCCAACCCCGTTTTGATATACCAACAACCCGAAAGAAAGAAATCAGAGATGCACCAAATGTCCACGCCTCGAGAGAAGCGTGGCAGCAAGAACAACAAAGAAAGTACAAATGTGGCCGTGTGCTAGCAGTGCACATCAACCGTCGTCTCCCGATGACTCCGTCTTTGTTTCGTTCTGCATTGTGTTTGTGTTGTCTCCGTTTCCCATTCACTTTCTATTTCCTTTCCTTTCCATTCCATTTACTCCCGCGAGATGCGCGACGCAATGCTGTTGGACGACGCATCGCTGTTGTTCTCTCTCTGGCCGCGCGTGCCCTGTGCAAAGTCGATGCGCAGCTCGCGCGAGCCAATGGACTTGCCCTGCAGGTACTCGCGGGCGGTCGTGGCGTTCTCAACGTTGTCAAAGTCGGCGTGGGCAAAGCCACGGGGCCAGCCAGTGGACCGGTCAACGGCGACGCGAACGGCCTTCAGGCCCTCAAGATCGCGGAACACAACGTTCAGGTCGGCATCGGTCGTCTCGTAGGGCAGGTTACCAATGTAGATGGTGTTGGTGGGGCCGAGGGGCGTGCGGCTGCCACCGGCATTGTTGTTCGTGCGGCTCATCTTCTGGGCGCGATCGACCTTTTGGCGCGGGAGCACAATGATGCGGCGGCCGTGCCAGAAAGAGCCGTTGGCCTCCTCAATGGCCTTCTTCTGGGCCTCCTCCGTCTCGTACCAGACGAAGCCGTAGCTGTTCGTTAGCATCGCAATCTGACAAATGACGAATGACAAATGACAGGGAACCGAATAACCTACCCTCGGGACAGACCGCGGGGGTCGCGCGAGATGGTGACGGCGGCAACGGAGCCGTAGTGCTCAAAGGCCTCCTTCAGGTTGGCCTCGGTGGCATCAAAGACCATGTTGCGGATGAAGACGCCGTAGGGCGTCTCCTCGGTGCCGGAGGGGCCGGTGCGGGTCGGCGCAGAGGTGGCATCCTGGTTCTCAAAAGCCTTGTTGAAGCCGTCCTCGTTGGCGGCGGGGGTCTCCTCCTCGTTGGCGACGCGGGCGGTCTGGGAGAAGTAGCGGGCGGCAAGGGCAAGGGTGGCCGGGCGGCAGACAGCAGACTGCTGGGCGACGGAGCGGAAGAGGGGAGTGGCGGGGCTCGGGGCGACACGGACGGACGCCGAGGCGGAGGCGGCGGACCGCAGAACTGCTCTACGAATAGACTGCCTGTGGGGTGTTAGTATGTAGTAAGACAGGGAGAGAGGGTATGTGGTGATTTGTGATTTGAGGATGTCAATCGATTGGGGTCAGTGAGGCTCGAGGTGGTGGCCTGATATGATGCTGGCCGAGGCTATGAGGACAGGAGGAACAGTGGCGCTTACATTGTGAGTGTGAATGAGGATATTAGGGTACGAAGAGCGGCGGTATGTTTGTGATGTTGGTAGAAAGGGTGTATGGGAGTAGGATAAGGTGAAGTAGTAGAGATCGCGTGGTGGTGAGGACGGCAAAAAAAGGACCAAAAATATATGATAACGAAATTTTCAATCAACTTGTATCTGGGTATGTGGAGCTAGCCTGTTTGGGCTAGCACGCGGCTATGTATTATGTCATCAATTGTCGGCTGTAAGTGGTCTTGGCCCTCTTGGGTACTGTATAAGTTGATGTGGGTAGACTAGTAACGGTGTGGAAATATGCTGTCACGCACACCTCTCCCTTCCTTCTCAAGCCGCGCCTCGTTGAAATCGCTCCCTGAGCGAGTCACCAGCACTCTTGACTCTCCGTCTCAGGCCGGCTCGCCATGTGCTTCCATGCTGTTTCCTGGTCCACATGAACGACAAGCGTTTGGCCAGGACGTCCGCCACATCCGACTGCTGGTCCTTGGACGACATGGAATGCACGGTGCCCAACGCAACATCCGGTGACTGTGTCAATCCGGCCGCGACCCCGAGAGTGTCTGCGGACTTGATTGTCCGAGACGCCAAAGTCTGGGTCTTTGCTCCTTCGTTTGCCTTTGGTGATGGTCCATCTGACAGTCCATGCTTCTGCTTCGCCAGCGGCGACGTACCCTAATCGTCGCCGGAAGCATCATCCAGACCGCTCAGACTGTCGTCCTCCTCATCCCAATAATTTCCCTCATCATATGCCTGCTGCCGCGCAAAGGACGCCTCCCACTCCTGTGCCTTTTCTCGGTCCAGAACGCCCGCCTCCACGGCCGCCTCCAGGAGCGAGGCCCGGTCGACAGGGATCACCCGGTATCCCAGCCAATCTGGTTTGCCCGGAGGGTCGCCGCGGAAAATAGCTGCGAGGGCACCGGCCGCCCGCATGCCAGCCATGATTTTGTGGACGGCGTACTGGATCTGTAGCATCCGTAGGCTCGGGAGGGGGCGACGAACGGGATCTCGAGTATGGATCTCGTACACGTCTCCGTGCTGGATCACCGCCACGTATGGCCCATTGACGGCGCCGCGCCGAAAGTCTGCAATGCCTCCTCGTCCGTTGTAGTCTCGACTGCCGCTGGCTAGTCCCCCCTCTTTATCAAGGTCTTGTAGCCACACCATTTGTAAATACAAACGGTGCTCTGGGTCGTTGGGATGCTCGATCGGGCGGAGCGCAAATGCGTACCGATCCCATAGCATGTGAGCGTCCGGGCTCAACGGAAGGATATTGGTCACTTCGCGTCCCTCTATGGACAATTCGTCCAGCTCCGGAAGGTCCCAGAAGCCTCGTAGGATCTTCCAAACGGTGTGTACATTGGCGGATTTGACGGCGCGCACGGGCACAATGTGTGCCCCTTGCGGGTGGTCCAGCCCGGACAGGATGCACCTTGCGCCGTACCACTGAGGCACGGTGCGTTGGGCGCGGACATCAGGCAGCCCGCGTTTCTTGTAACGTGCTTGTGTGCCAGGCGCCTTTCCTTTTCCTTTTGTCGAGGGGGGCTTGTTTGCGGGCTCCGGGTTCGTTACCACATCCTCCTCTTCTTCCTGGTTCTCGCCATCTTTTCCATCCATCTGCCAAGCTTTTGTAACAGTTGTTAGCTCTTGGTGTTTCAGCCGGCATAATGCCGCCAAAGGATCTGTTGTGGGAGTGTTTTTCGCCAATTGTTCCAAAAAAGGGGCATTCAGCCCTAAGACCGTCGAGCTAGGGTCGAGGATGATGGCGAGAAATGCTGTGCAAAAGGCCCTGTACCCAGCATCTTCACCGTTGACGCACTCGTCTCGTAAGAAACTCGCCATCTGCTGACGCAGTTCGTTGTCTGGCCCGCGTGGTTCCCTCTCCGGATACCAGTCGATATCACGGTGACCAAAAAACCGAACCTCTGTTGTCTCCATGTTGTTGTTGTGAAGCTGAGTGAAATGATGTTGATTGCTCCAAGATCTAGTGTGCCTTATTTCGACTGACGAGAGAGCTTATATACATAAACAGGACCCACACTTCAGAGGTCGCGTAGTGAATGTGTCGTGATGACTCAGCACCCTCAGAATGTGGTCCATCAAGTAGCAGGTTAAAACTGTTGATGAGTAATTAACAGATGGTACTAAACTGCGATGACGCAGTTGACTATCACTATTCACTAGTAGACTGTTGCACATCCGTATGCGGTTAGGAGCATGCTCTGGTCTGTTAGTGATGTCTTGTCTTCTCTCCTCTTATGGTGAAGGGCGTCACTGGGGGACAGCTGGAACCGCGGTCTGCCGCACCGCTTACTTATATCTACCTGATTCATCCTTTCCTGCCGGTATTGCCCTTCTTAGCTGGAGGAGATTCTTTTCCTGTTCTGACGTATCCTGGGTCTCTCTCTTTGTTGCATGTTTGAGGGTTTTTCTCTTCTTTGGTTGCTTACTAAGGTTCCGAGAGGTAGAGTATTAGATATGTAGTTAGATATGTAATTTTATTTGGTAGAAGCCTGAGTTGAAAAGACAGCTTTGTTTTATAAGTGTTTGTTTAATCAGTTCTTTATCTTGAAGAAAACAAAACAGAAAACAAAACACTGAACTTGTTATTGTGAGCTCTCGTTAAGCCCATCAAGACCATGAACAGATCGCAAGATCAAACTGAGATCTCCCATCGAATATCAAAAAACAAAAGACAAACAAGCCCTAATCAAATGTACATAGACATTGTTGATGATCATAGCAAAGAATTCAAAAAGTCATCCTGGCACGTCCTCGACAAACAGCATCACGCAACAACCACGCAACAGATCTCACTGCACAGCACTTTATATCACATGACATCTGTCAGCTTCATCTACCACACCCTCAGCCTCTGCATATACTCCGACTCTGTGTGACTCCAAACCGTGATATTACTTTATATTGTTCCCGATATGACCCTACTGCATTGCCTCTTTTTCTATTTGGTTTGATCTAGATATTCGTATCAAGTATATATTAGATGTCCTTTTCTCTTTTGTTATGTTTTCTTTTTTTCTTTTTTTCTTTCCCGTTTCTTGTTTTTCTCTGTTGTTCTCTCTCCCGTCTCTCTGTCTTTCTGTCTTTCTGTCTCTCATTCTCCCTCTTCACTCTCCTCTTTACTCTCCCTAGCATGCTTATCTTCATCCCATGATCCGTCTCACCTGCATCACTATGCACACCATTGGCCGATAGCCACTGGCCCCAACCACTCGTCCAGTCCGGCATATATCGAATGCATCATGCAGACAACGAATAGACGAGCCAGTCAGCTGGTCACTGGTCGTCTCTTGGTATCTGTCACTCTGCTGTCGCTCTATCATGAACACCCACCCCACTTATCGCCGAGCCGCAGCACCATGACGGCCGACTTGTGTGGCTGCTTCTGACGCGGATTTCTTCAATGGGATAAATTAACAAATGGAATGAATGTCTTGTGCCAAGAACTGATATCACGCAGAGATGTTGCCATGGCTGAGGGTGGCTGGCCCGTGCCGCGTATGCCGGACCTTTGTGTTGTCTCTCACACCTTGTTTCCTGATTCACATGTCATGTCCTCACGTTGCTACTCTGACAATGTCTTTTTTCATATGTCTTTTTTTGCTGGTCTATTTTGTACTTCTGTTCTTTATGTTCTTCTAGTTCTCGTCTTGTTCTCTTCGTGTTCTTCGTGTTCTTCGTGTTCTTTACGTTCTTTACGTTCTTTATGTTCTCTTGTTTTTGTTCTCTAATCCTTTATTCTCTTTATTGTCTCTCTTCATCTTCCTCTTTCGTTATTCATCTTCATCTTCTTTGTTTCACCTATTTTTATCGTCGTAACTGGCTGATCAGCCTTGTAGTTGTCAAATCGATCCCGATACCTTCTTTCTTCACTGTATCACCTTTGCTCCATATTGCCTTCACCCTGCTGCCCATTCCTTCCCCGGCTTACAAGGACTATCACCGAGCGCCTCGTTGTCTGTCCAGCACGTAAGCCTATTTATCTTGATATTATCTATTGCTTACACCACCCATACGTATAGTAAATAAACACCGAAAGCACTTAAAATGGCCACCCAACATCACCTAGCCAGCCCTGTGTCTGTTGGATTAAAGAGATGCGCCCCATTTGCTGTTAGTTGTTCAGTACTTTTGATCTCCACTCCCATTCTCTTTCTTCATCAGCATTAGTCCCATCGAGACAACCAGTCGAGCCTACCAGCGTCTACTAGTCTTCCATCCTTATATAGGGCGGCCTGAAGGAAACAGCAAGGAAGGAAAAAGACGAGACTGCAGATTCCTTTCATTGCCATCCTCACATACTCATCAATACTTTACCCATCCCCCGTCTATTTAACGCTCCTATCTACATCTCGTCTACAGTCTGTTTTTGTTTATCTATTACTGATTTACCAAGCAGACCACCAGCTCACCATGGCTCACCCGGCCACACCTGCGCCCATGGAGCAATTTGCTCCTACCCACAACACCGGCTCCGGCTCCGGCTCCAGATCCCATACGTGGTTTGCACCCCCCATCGAGAGCGCTGATTACAGTCCGCTGCTTAATATGTATCATTACCACGAGCTGCCGCGCGTCGTCAAGCGGCCCTACCGCCAGGACAACGACGAGCCCGCCGAGCCGACAACGTTTGTGCGTGAGACGCGGCGGTCCATATGCCATGACGGCCGCGACCGCTCGCAGTGCTCCAAGTGTGGCCGCGGCGTGCTGATGCTGCCACGGCCGCCGGCCAACAACGACGACACCAAGCGCCGGCGATCCACCATGACACCCCAACGCGTCTTCCGCGACCTCGTCATGTCCGACGCGGCTGAGCCGCTGCGGCCGGAAGTCCGCGACGCACTTCTGGACGCATTCGCGCGCAGCACCGAACTAAAGACAATCAAGCCCGCTGCGACGGCACGGACAAAGGCAGCAGAGGGCCCGGCCTTCCCCCTGTTCATGCGGCTGCCATTTGAGTTGCGCCGCATGGTGTGGGTGGCGGCGCTGCCGGCGCGCGTGCTGCTGCGCGACGACCTGTGCTCGATGGCGTACCACGGCGTCTACAGAACGATGCGGCCCATCAACCACGTGCACACCGTTGAAGAGCTGTGGCAGTCGGATCTGTTCCATGTGTGCAGGGAGGCGCGCCACGTCGTCATGACGCATGCCCGGGGCATGGCGACCGCGTCAATGGCCATGGCCAAGGCGCCTGGATCGAAGACGACGACGCTCGCAGAGTTCAAAGTGGGCCAACCGGTGGGAATGCTGGCGCTGAACATCACGACACGCACCAAGCTAGAGAGCGGCTTGGACGTACTCTACTATCCGTGGCTCGGCACGAAGGGGGCCCTCGACGTAAGAGGCAAACTGAGCCGGCGCACCACGCCGATCATGACAATGACCGAACACATAGCGGCACTGCGGCCATGGCCGATCAGCGGTGACGCCATGCACGGGCGGACGGCGAGCTCCAAGGCTGCGGTAAAGAACCACATCGCCCCCCCGTCGAGCGTTGCGCCGTACCCGCCAAAGGACATCCCATACGGACACTGGGCCACCCAGCTGTGGCTGTTGGCAGTGCCGGCCAGGACCGTGGCGCTCGATGTGGCGTGGATCGACAAGCAGCACCCGGATACGCTGGCATGGGCCATGGGCGTTGACCTGTCGGAGCCGGTCGACAGCCAGGACCCGGACGCGATGCCGAGGCCCAAGCTGGTGCCGCCCGAGTGCCTGCGCGTGGTGCTCGCGGACATTGTGATCCCCGTGTTCATCGACCTGGCCCAGTGCGCATCGGACTCGCAGCGGCAGCTGCTGCAGACGCACATCTATGCGCATCCCGGCACGCCGGCGTTGGCCAGAGTCAACGGCGCGGTGGCGAGCCACGACAGGCACGTCAACCTCAACGGCAAGGACTATGCCGTGCTGGTCGACCTCTACGACGACACGCGCATCGACGAGCTGTTCACGCTGGCGCAGACGGCCAGCCGGCCGGGCCGGTGCACGCGCGACGGGGACGTTGTGAACAAGGCGGCGCTGCATCGGTGCATCGGGTGCACGCGGCGCGCGTGGGAGGCGCGGTCGGGGACGTGGCGCCGCACATTTGGCAACCTTGTGGGTGGCCGGCTGGAGGCGATCTGCCGGCCGACCATTCTGGTGTCGATTGTGCTAGCCTTTGACACGGGTGTATGAGTGTATTGCCTGGTTTTGGTTTTCTGTTTCTGTTTCTGGATTTTGTTTCTGTTTTCTATTTTTGTTTCTGTACCTGTGCTGCATCCCTGAGGTGATCTGGCGATCGAGCTTGGCAGCCAACGGCGCAGAGGCTGGAGACGGCGCGAAACGAGGGGGCGGTAGAGTAAGCATACATAAGCATATTACTTGTTAAATTTCCCGGTAGTTGGGATCGGCTTGTCGTGCAGGGGCTGTCCCGACCGTGATGACGGCGGTGCGCATCACATTTGTCACAGAATCACACTAATCACAAAATCAAATCACAAAATCACAAAATCACACATTCACACAAATCACAAACGGGACGATCGGCAGATGTGTCGTTCGGCATCACAGCCTATTTCGACGACAAGTGCGACGTAGAAGCGAGATGTGACAGATAGCAATGGGTCAGATCGACGAGGCTAGCAGGCGGCGGGCCGTGGGTGAGGAGAGTGCACAGAGCTTCGGATAGCACAGACCACCAGGCAGTGCCTGCATCGTGCAAGTATGTTTTTTAGCATATGCTTATCGTACGGGACAAAGCGGCGCGCATCCATCGAGGCCTGACTGGGCTAGCACGCCACTGAAGAGAGGCACAAGTGCTGCTAGATGACGGATTAACGCATTTTCGGAACTATTTCGCGCCCAACAGCGGGCGCGACAGCACATGGCGTATTGGGTAGCGTGAGCGGTGGGAGACGGGCGGAGGGAGTATTTCCATTTCCATTTCCATTTCCATTTCCATTTCCACCGGCCCAATGGCGAGTATCAAGTCGTTTTAAGCATACGGAGTAGGGGGCAAGACGACATGGTCACATGAGGTCACAAGATGTTGGAGCAGATGTTGGTTAATTTACAGAGTATGCTTATGCTTATGGTGCCCGGGGAAGAGGCAAAGGCAAAAGGAGCAGGCGAAAAGAAACTGACTGGCAATAAACAGACAAAGACCACAACGTGACGAAGCTCTCAAGACTGGAAGCCCCTCGGCAAAGGTTCTTTCGTATTTCAAAGGCAGCGACACGTCGAATGTGAGACTCGCGTTTGATCTACACTATGCTTACATTTACGTATTTGCCCTTGTTAGATTGTTTGCTCAGATGACAAGGATTGCACGTCGTGCCCAATAGCAAATACTAAAACAGGCACCCACCACGTTGCTTGACCGTGAAGAAGCCTCAGGGGTCTGCCGGGGTGCCGGGGTCGCTCATCAGCTAGCCCAGGGCCTGCAGGAGAAGATGGAGATGGAGATACAGATGGCTGCTCAACAGGGCTCGATGGCTGGCATCGTGCGGAACACACACCGCGATCGAATACGATGATGCTTCTTGTCCGGGCCACAATGATGTACAATAATGTACAATAATGTGCGAGACAGAGACGGCCTGTTCTTCAGATATTCAGGCTACCCCTTTCCGTGCAACGCAGCACGACGCCTGGGGAAGCACAGGACGGCGAATTCCTTTCTGTCGGGGACGTTGTGCTTTGATGTGCTGCGTCGTCGGTTGCACAGAGGACAGCCAATATTTTGGACTGAAATCGCCCGATGCTCCCACGTTGAGACAGTCTGTCTTGGTCCTTGGAGTGATGGTAGAACAGCAGCACAGCACGTATCTTGGTAGGGGTTTACGGCGTTTGAATCGTGATGTGGATGATCGGCATGCAGTCGCAGGGGCTGGCAGGGAGAGTGTGTGGATTAGATGGTCGGATCGTTCCCCGGCGTCTTTTTGCGACTCGAGCACAGACGGAGAGTACTCTACGGGTACGGAGTAAGCATACAGGGCGGCACAAGGGTGGTGAGGCTTTCGTTGACTTTCTTTTCTTTTTTCATTTCCCTTTCTACGGAGTAACTTTCCTTCTGTTCCCCCTACCCTAAGCATAATGACATGTCTTCTTCCGCAGCATGGGTTGGTTTGGTCGCCGAATGTCATGCTAAATTACCAATGTCTTACCAGCTATGTGTAGCTTAAGGAGTATTTACGGACGCACAATACTCTGCAATCTACGTATACAACACGCTACTCTCTTTACAGATTACTACATGTCTGCGCATAAGTGGCGGACAGCGTATAAATGTGTACTTGCACTGCATCGAGTGCCACGAGGTGGTTATCCCAGCGTTGGCGTAAGCTCTGTCGTGAATGCACATCACAGCTCACCATGGGACAACGTCTTGCCTAAGCATAGCTGACAGCCCGATAGTGCCTGCTGTGTCAGCGGTCTCACACGAAATGATGCGTGGAGGCAGCGTGATAGCAAGCAAGGGGCGGCGAATGGCCCATGACCTCTGTGGAGATTGCAGTCTCAGGCGGTGCACATAGAGTAGCGCATCTACGCGTACAAAGTACTCCATACTCTCCTACCTCTACACATACTCCGTAGACGGACAGCCAAGCACACCTCCTGCATAAGTGCACAACGACACACTGCGGCAGAGCACAGCATGGTTCGTTGCATGTGCGATGCACAGGAGCGCCACTTTGGATCTGCTGGTATTGGCTGCACACGATGGATACTGGCAGAGCATGTCTGGGCGCGTGAGACAGTGAGACAGTGAGCAGTGAGACAGTGAGACAGTGTGGCCAGTGCAAGAGCAGGTTTAGTCGAGCTGGGGGTCGGAGTAGTTGAAGGACATCAGCACAACGTGTAAGCTTACATAATCATGATGGCGCATTAGATCCATGCAACTGATCGATCTCATCAAGTATCTATTTGTATCTTGTATTCTTGTACAAGTACCGGTCGCTGATCATTTGGTCCATGCTCAGGCCCGGTTCCATTGGATCGACAACTTTATTGCATATGATCTAATAAATCAAGAAATGAGAAGAGTGAAAGAAATGAAAAATGTATACTTGGGGATGCAGGCCGATCAGCGTGACCACCCTGGATGAGACAGCTTCGTATCGGGTTTGTCTCTTTTGTTTTTGTTTTGTTTTTGTTTCGTCTTTCCGCAGTCTTGTTTTTCTATTGTCTCTGTCTCCCGCGATATTCTCCGCTGTATTTTCCGCAGCCTTATTCGTCTTTCCCTGTGTTTTTGTTTCTGTTTCTTCTGTTTCTTCTGTCCTTTCTACCCCCAACTGATAGTCGCCTTTTGAACAGTTAGTACGATATGGCAGTAGCCCATAACCACTGTACGTACATAGAACACTAAATCATTACTCTTTTTACATTGTTTATGATGCCTTTCCTATTTCTCTCTCGGCGCGCATTGTGGTCTGGTTCGGGCAAAGCGCCAACTCTATCTACTTAACATATGTGTAATGAATCTGCGCAGATCACTAGCTTTATTTCACACTGTGCTGTGCTCTGAAGGTGCCCTGCTTTGAAGCGCGCCGTGCTCGAAGATGCCGTGCGTACAGTGCAAAATCTAAACTCGACAAACACGTGGCAGCTATCTGACTAACCGCTTGCCACGCGCACGAACCGTATCACGTGGCACTATACACTTGCAATAATTAGTACAACCAACGCCATAACGCTGTAAGCATAAGCGAAGCCATCTCGATTCGCCTGGCGCGGTGTCTGCTGTCCGTCTCATACTACGTTTTTAGCAGCCCCTTTTCAGTGTTCGCTCGGAGGCGAGCGCAAAAAACGTGCTGCCCTTCCATCCTTAGCGGCGGACTGGACCCACTCTTCGGCTGCCGGACGGAGAACGGATCTTTGGCTATCTGTGTGAATCTTATGAGATGTGAAGAGTCTTTACGCATACTAGTAAGTCTTTTGATATGTAAGAATCTTGCAAGTTTCGAATAATACCCGGATGTGATCAACGTTATCGAGTGCTGGGCTCGACGGGGCTTTCAGTAACAAAGCGTCTATAAATATATCCTCTACGTATCACTACAGCGCATGATCGCCGTGCGCTCCCCGATCTGGTCCGATCATATCCTCCATCATCTACGGAATAATACTTGGTGTACTTGTGCTTGTGTTGTGCTGTCTGTGCCTGCCGTGCGCGCAGGATCAACCTCGTTATTCCACTTGCGTTTCTCTATTTTTTGACCAAGTGATATTGTATCTGCTATTGTACTTGCACGAGTGCTATGCGTACATGTTCTACATACACACTTATCGTGTTGCCCTACTGCATGCTACACTTCATATCTTGTATATCACTCTAGAACACGATACGGTCACTGTACAAGCCATCCGTCCTCAAGACTCGTATGCTTACAGTATGACTAATACGTACTAGAGCCATCTCTTTACATAGTAAGCTACGTACAGGTACTCCCTTCCACTAAATGGACCCATCCACCCGACCCACTACTGCAACCCCCCTGTCAGGTCTCCCACGCCACGCCCACCCGCCCTTCACGCTGCACGCTTTCTTGCCTCTGCCATGCGCTTCGTCTGGGGACCGAATGGCTGTCCAGATTAGCTACCCTCCTCTGGGCGTAGCTCGTCGTGCCGTTCTCATGTTTTGTCCTAGCTCCGTATTTTTGTATTTTGTATTTTGTGTTTTGTATTGCTATTGGGGGTTTGTATTTTATTGTTTTATTATATTTTGTATTCTGTATTTCCCTATTTCCTTGATCGCTCCTCCCCCCCGGCCAGTCGCACACAGTCGCACCTTCCCTTCCAAAGTCAACATCCAGTCCTATCCAGTCCTGGCTGCAAGTACATCTCGCCCACACTCTGTAGTGCATGTACTTGCCTCATTTGCATCGGCTCTTTCCAGATAATTCTGCCCCTTCGCTCTTTCCCTTTTGGCCCTTTGCTCTTTCTACTTTCGCTTTCGACGCGCCATCCTCCTTCCCTTTCTGCTCTTTGCTTTGATCCCCTCCTTCCTTTTCTTCTCCGCTTCCCACCTCCTCCCACCTTGCCACCTTCCCACCTTACTCCGTACCTCCTCTCGTGTGGCATCGACATCGACATCGACCCCTACGTCAATTTCACGTCGCATTCTCTCCTCACATCACGCACGCCGTCTCTTGACTCTATTCGCCTTTTATCGCATATCGACTCTCTGCGCATCCCTTTTCTCTTACCGAGCCCAATTACTCCCCTGCGCAATATACGGCACATATACATACATATACAACGCACGCGCATGGACGCCGCTGTCACCGACAGCCGATCAAACCCTCCTTGTCTTTGAACACTCGAATCGTCTGTTGGCCTCGGCTTTGCATAGTTTTGTATCTAGTCACAATCCGCTTGGTTTGCAATCTCGACTCGATCTCGCCACGTTTTTACCACCTGCACCCTGTCCACGTTCTTTGTTTCCAATTCTCGACCCAATCGCCCAATCAACGACCACTCACTTTGTCTTGGCTCTCTCGTCATCCCACTCGCGTCTGCATCGCCATTCGACTCGCCACTTTACTTTCGACACTACCTTGCACAGCTCATCTGTATTTGACCTGCACCTCGTCTGCACGCCTGCACTCCCGCACCCATCTGCACGCCTACACTTCCGCTCCCGTCTGCACGCTTGCACTCCCGAAACTCGACCCATCGAGGCGGCCCCTCCTTGTGCTTCGCTCTGTGCCCGTGTGCTTGTGCTTGTGCTTGTGCTCTGCATCGCTCTCTATATTTCCTGGATATTCTGTGGCCACTTGCGTTCTGTCTAAGCGAAGTCATTTCTGCCCTCGTGCAACTGCTGGTCGACCGTCGACTGCAAAAGACCCCGACACTCAGACACCGGCGTCTTAATCGACACGACACACACAGAATCATTTAAAGACACGCAAAGCCTCAATCATTCTCCCAGGGAGTGCTCAGCATTCTTACCCAACAGCTATACCACCACCACCACCACCATCACTACCATGGAGCAGCACGCCCCCCTGTCGCAGAAGCTGCCTGCTGGCCTCGCCGGCGTCCTTAACGCGCCCGAGGGCAACAGAGACTCGGCCTACTACTCCAGTGCCGACACCTCTAGCAAGCGTGCGTATTCTTGCATTGGCCACCCTGTGACTGTGGCCCCAATTGACACGGAAGACTAACCCCTGCAGACAACTCGGCAGCCTCCGTCATCCACTCGTCGAATCACAACTCGGGCGCTCCAAACTCGCACATCTACCGTGGTCCTCCTGCACACCTCGACAAGACTCCCTCTCCCACAGCCGCCGCGCACATGCTCCCACAACCGCACATCCTTTCGCCCACCACCGGCGGCATGAGCGTTGCATCCATGGTCTCACCGACATCACCAAACAGAGCCGATGACCTGCGCCGCCTCCATATCGACCGCCCACAGTCCATGGATTCAGCACCGCCCAGCGCCGGGTTGTCAGCCGGCGCCGACTATGACCACATGGGCCGCCGAGAGAGTGTCGATAGCCGCATCCGCGAGGGCTTCAACGACCTGCGTCTGGGCAGCTCGCCGTACGCAACGCACAACCACTCCACGACCTCGGTCCACAACAACTTCCAGGCCCAGCAGCGCCAGCCGCGCAACACAATGGACCAGCTCTCCGTCCACCGCATTTCCAACGGATACCAGCCCAATACAGAGCGCAACCCCGACCCGCACAGCAAGGTCACCCGCACAGCGCCTGCTATTACCGGCCCCGCGACCAGCCAGATCGCGCGCGCCGCCGAACCCACCAAGGGTCAGGCCTGGGCCTTCCCCGAGGAGGAGATACAGCGCATCCCGACCGTCAGCACGAGCCACTCGCTGGTCGACTCGCGCCGCAGCAGTGTTGCGGATTCGCTGGCCAGCAGCCAGTTCACGTCCGAGTCGCGCCTGCCGTCGGGTCAGAGACGCTTCGACGACGCCGGCGGTCACCAGGGACCGCTGAGCGGGGACGTCGACTACCACGGCGCGCAGCGTCTGTCGGGCAACTCGGGCGAGTACCCGACCACACACCACCATGCGCTGCAGCACAAGCAGCTGGACGATCTGCAGTCTGAGTCGGGCAGCATCCACGCCGGCTCGCAGCCCTACAGCCGCACGCCCGAGCTGCGCATCAGCCACAAGCTGGCGGAGCGCAAGCGCCGCACGGAGATGAAGGAGCTGTTTGAGCAGCTGCGCGACCTTATGCCGCAAGAGCGGGGATCCAAGGCATCTAAGTGGGAGATCTTGACCAAAGCCATCACAGAGCACCAGCGTCTGCAGGACGTGCTGCGTAACACGCAGCAGCACCAGAGCGGCATATCGGCCGACATGGTGGCCATGAAGAACGAGCTACATGCACTGCGCGCCGAGAACCAGCAGCTGCGCGCCGACCTCTCTAGCATCCAGGCCAACGGCAGCAGCCACGCCAACGGCCACGCCAACGGCATGTCCGATCCCTATGCGCGTGGCGGCGCGGCGGCTCGTCCCGAGCTGCCACCGCTGCGGTCCATCGGCAGCGGACTGCCGCCGCCGACGTCGCAGCCCGAGTCTATGACGGGTGTGCAGTACGACCAGTCGCGCGTCAACGGCTTCCGCCAGCCGGAGCGTTACTAGGCCGGCGGCATGTTGCCGCGATTTCCTTTGTCGCAGGACGGTCTGGATTGGGGCCGAAATGCTGTACCATCACACGGGCGTGGGCGTTTGGTCGAGTGCGCTGCTTTTTGTTTTGATCCTTTTTTTATTTTATCTGTCCATCCATTATCATTCATTTTATCATTCCCCTTCCCACGATCATCTTATAACACTTTTGTCATCACGCCGTCGCCGACTACAGCACCGGCGCCGTCATGGTTCCTTTTTACTTGTCTCTGAAAATGGGGGTCTGGGTGTCGGGAACGGCATGGAAGAGGAAGACGGTTCTGCTTGGAAAGCGTGCCTCTTGCCTCTTTTTTTATATCCTGTATTGCGGCGTTTATCTGCTTCTCTGTCTTGTCTCGATACGCTTCTCTCTTTTCTCTTTTCTTATCTCCTTTCCTTCGTCTCTGCCCTCTTTACCTTACCCTTCTTAATGCCCCAACGCATACGGCGTCTCTGCCTGTGCGTCTGCGTCTGCTTTTTTCTGCATTGCTTCGGCTCTGCTCGTTGGTCTCCGCCACGCATGCGGTCATTGTCGTCTCCGGATGCACGACGGCCCATGACTACCTTTTCTTTTGTCGTTATATCACCCCAGCGCGCCGTTACAAAGTCGGCAATGTTTATTACCCTGCATTCTACATGCTTTATGAGTAGGCTATAGTCTTATATCACTGTTTACTGCTACTGCTTACTGGTGCTTTTCTCTTTTTTTCTTCTCGTTTCTCTTGATTCGCTTCCTTGTGACGTCGACGTGTATTACATAAGCAGGACAGGAGTGCCATGTGGACCGGCTGACAGGTGGCCTTGTGTGCGTTGCAATGGGTACTGTGACAGGCAAATGCCGACACTGCACGAATGTGATAGGATGCAAATATGACGGCGCGGTGTGGCCTCGTATTGACGTTGTATTTGGAGTTGCGGTGTTGCATTCTGGGCCCTAACCGGCCAGCGAATACCCCAGGCCCTAGGCGGCGCTAGCGCTGCAGCCATTAAGTCAAAAGCACTAACACCCCAACATCGATCAGCATTTTAAGCCGCTTGCTTCATCCTCTAAGCATATATTGGCCATCATAATCAGCATCCTATACAAAAACATACATGTACAAGAACAGGGCCGTCTAGCGATACCGCCCATTTTGCCCACTCCCGAGATGCCGTCATCGATCCCGTCCCGACAGCCCTTATAGCAGCACGACCACCATAATAACCCGACCCCCCCCCCCCCCCCCCCCCTTTAAGCATACACACGATGCTTTTCCGTCGCCGGCTAGCGCGCCGGTGGCGCACGTACCAGCGCCCTGTGCTCTGGTCGCTGCTTGTGCTCCTTGTCCTTGATGCGCTGCGCACCATCTACAGCCGCGGCGCCACCGTGCGGCTCGACCCGGCAGCCTCGGCAACGCTGAAGAAGCCGTCGGTGTACATTGTCTCGGTGCACCGCAACACGGAGCCCATCCTGCGGTCGGCTTGGACCGACGGCGTGCTGCAGCTCGTCGATTACCTCGGCCACGGCAACGTGTTTGTGTCGGCCGTCGAGTCCGGGTCCCAGGACAAGACCAAGGACGCACTGCGCGAGCTCGAGGCCGGCCTCGCGGCGCGCGGCGTCGATCACGCCATCGAGCTGGGCCCGACCGTCTGGGGGCAGCTCGACGAGCTGAATGCGTGGCCGGCGCCCGACACGCCCGCAGCAGAGCGCCCAGGCTGGATCTGGCACGACGAGGAGGGGCACTTTGCGCTGCGGCGCATCCCGTACCTGGCGCGCGTGCGCAACCAGGCCATGGCGCCGCTGCTGCAGCTGCAGGCCCAGCGCCACCGGACTTTTGACTATGTGCTGTGGATCAACGACGTGGCCTTTGACACGGCCGACGTCATGACGCTGCTGGCGACGCGCGGCGGGCACTTTGCGGCCGCCTGCGCCGTGGACTTTATGGCATACCCCTACTACTACGACACCTTTGCGCTGCGCGACATGCACGGCGACAAGGCCGTGTCCGACCAGTGGCCCTGGTTCCGGTCCGCCGACGCGCGCGCCGACGTCAAGGCCGGCCGCCCCGTGCGCGTACAGTCCTGCTGGAACGGCATGATCGCCTTTGACGCGCAGCCCTTTTACGACCGCGCCAGAGCAGCCAAGCGCACGCCAAGCAGCGCACACAAGCAGGCACACGCGGCGGCCGGCACCACAACGGCCGACCCGCTGCTGTTCCGTGGCGTCGACGACAGCCTGGCCGAGCTCCACCTCGAGGGCAGCGAGTGCTGTCTGATCCATGCAGACAACCCGCTGTCCCGCTTTGGCGAAGCCCTGCCCGCGACCGGCAGCGAGACCGCAAATGTTGGCGTCTGGCTCAACCCCAACGTGCGCGTGGCCTACAGTGCGCGCGTCTACGAGCAGGTGCGGCGCGGCGGCCTGTTCCCGGGCGCGTTCGCGGCCGTGCGCGGCACGTGGGCGAACCGCTGGGAGCGGGCGCGCAGCAGCGTGCAGTTTCTGCTGGAGAGCCAGACGGTGCTCGCGCGGCTGCAGCGGTGGCGGTCGGAGACGCCCGAGGGTGCGCCGGTGCGCAGCGAGCCGGGCGCCGTGTGTCTGATCAACGAGATGCAGATCATGTGGCAGAACGGATGGAAGCATTTGTAGGCGTTGGGGGTTTTGGAGTCTCTTTGTTATCAAAAGCATATGTATATAGTAATTCTGTGGTGAAGCTACTGTTGTATCGAGTATCACCTGTTGTGCATTGTAAAGGAGTGAAACACATTGTTCTGTAGAAATATATATAAAAAATACAAATGTCGCCAGATGACGAAACCATCCAAACGCCCAGTCGGATCCAAACAGACGCGCAGTATCTATATCTAGACAGTGTGCATATAGTACAAAAAAGGTGCAAAGGATATGCTCGCAATATACAAGGAGAGTAGGAAATACACAAACAGTCTACTTGTTGTGCCAGAGGAGCGTCCGCAGACTGTCCCAGTGGTCGCTCTGGACATAGATGTAGCTCATGCTGCTGCGCAAGCTGGACTGGATCTCGGCGTCGTGGTAGCGGAAAATGTGCATGACCATGGCCCAGCTGCCAGCCGCAAAGGCTGGCCAGGCATAGTGGCTGATCTTCTTGGACAGCTCGGGCTGCGAGATGCCGGGTAGGCCGACGCCCGGCTTGACGGCCAACTTGGCCAGGGCCAGCATGACCCGCGCAAACACGTAGATGACAATCTGCATGCTGACAGAGCTGATCTTGCCCGAGCGCGTGCGGCCGCCAAAGACAAGGTAGCCGCCGAGCAGACCGCCCATGAAGCTGTCGTAGGGACCCTCTTTGCCGTTGGACATGTACTTTAATAGCAGGCAGGTAGACTTGTAGACAATGGCGAAGCGTGCGAGGTTGCTGGCGTGGTTCCGGGTGGCCTTGAGAACGAGTTCCGTCTTTTCACGGATACTGGGTCGTTAGCATTCAGCATCCACAGAGGGATAGGGCGGCGTGGAGATCAAGCAGAGAGACATACGTTCCGGAGCGGAAAAGGAAAATCATGCTGCATGTCAACAAGGTTAGCGGTGATCAAGATCAAGTAGCAACGGAGATAGTAAGATGATAGGCCATACACAAGAGCATGGGGAAAGCGGACTTTGGCGCCATATACGGCGCCGTTGCGAGCACCCTTGACGAGGGTCAACAGATCGTGGTATCGTGGATCAAGGGCGATTTTCTCGGCAGCAGTCTGGCAGGTTAGCGCGGGCTCTTTGATATTTGATATAAGCCGTCATCGCCGGGGGAGGGGGGGCGCATACGCGGAGCACTTCGAGCGGGCCGGCAAGCTGCGATGGCACCGGCATTGTGAGATGCTATGGGGATGTAGAATCAATAGAGAAGTAAGATGCAAAGTGTATGCAAGGCTGGTGTGCGAGGCTGGCGGACGCTTGCGACCGTGGAGAGGTGCGATAGTGTGAGTTGTCGCGCCGTGGAGTGATGTCGGATCGCAATCACGAGTTGTCAAGAACGGACCACAAGGACGGGATGCAGTCGATAAATGGATGCGCGCGGTTTCTAGGTAATCTGGCGATTGTTTTGATGCAGTGTCTCTAGGTCTATGGTGTACTGTTGTGTGTCAGTCGTGGATAGAGCGATGCAGTGATGACGGCCAAGGCTCTCGGCTCCATTGCACATTGAAGCTCGGCCTGTGATTCCCCCTAATCCCCAGCTTCCCCAAGAATAGTGGGTCTACTTGTAGGCCGAACAGTGGGGCAGTATCATAGCATCGCGGTCATCGCATCTAGTACTCCGTGATGTCTCTTTTTATTACTTTCAGTTGTTATGGTGGAACTGGTTGTACAGAGTAATTTTACAGTTGGTAAGTTGAATATAGAATGATCCGTGTCTATGATGACAACTTGTATATACATTTAGAGTGTATCCGTGCTGTTTATTGGTACAGAATGGCTTATATAAGCCGGACCATTGCTCTTGCATTTTTTGTGCCTGTCGGCATGTGAAAGCTGAAGGCAAGGTGCGGCTGGTGTAGCGGCTGTAGCCAATCGAATCCCTGGAATATTTCAATTTATTTCACAGTCAGATTAAGTACATTTTAGCTGACTCAGCCATCCATTACATCATCACTGCGTCTTCGTGTTCGAGATGGTCTTCGTGTTACACCTATTACTCCATCTTGTTACTCCAGATAACTCTAGATAAATGTGAGAAAAGAGAATCGATTTGCAATCAAGAAATGGATACACAGCCTGTTTAGGACTGCTGTGAAAGGTTTTCTTCTCACCGCTTACAAGATCAACGCTTACACATACAGGATTACAAATCCAGTTGCGTGTTGTTGGGCCGGTACTACCGAGCAAAGGTGTCATGTTGATATGTAATCCACTGCAGACAAACAAACTATATAAGGACGGTTTCCTTGCTGTAGTTGAAGATTCTCTGTACTTTTGTAACGGACTAGTTACAGCCTCGTTACAACTCTAATCTTACATTTCATCTCACACTACTACATTCACAATGGAGAGCTCTCGTCTGTTCACGCCCCTCAAGGTGGGCAACATCGTGCTGCAGCACCGCATCGCCCTGGCACCCCTCACTCGCTTCCGTGCGACGCCGGACAATGTGCCCACCCCGATCATGGCCGAGTACTACGCCCAGCGTGCGTCGACGCCCGGCACGCTGCTCGTCACCGAGGCCACGCTCATCTCCGCCGACCATGCTGGCGACACCCGCGTCCCTGGCATCTGGAGCGACGAGCAGGTGGCTGGGTGGAAGCGTGTCACCGACGCCGTCCACGCCAAGGGCAGCTTCATATTCTCCCAGCTGTGGGCGCTCGGGCGTGCGGGCAAGCCCGAAGTGCTCGCCGAGCACGGCGCCCAGTTTCAGAGTGCCAGCGACATTCCGCTGACCGGCCAGACAGTCAAGCCCGTGCCGATGACTGAGGACGAGATCGAGTCCACCATTAAGCAGTTTGCCGCTGCCGCGAAGCAGGCGATCGCCGCGGGCTTCGACGGCGTCGAGATCCACGGCGCCAACGGCTACCTGATCGACCAGTTCACGCAGGATGTCAGCAACAAGCGCACAGACAAATGGGGCGGCAGCATCGCGAACCGCTCGCGCTTCGCCGTCGCCATCGTCCAGGCCGTCGTCGCAACGGTCGGCGCTGAGCGCACGGCCATCCGCCTGAGCCCGTTCAGTGTGTTCCAAGACATGCGCATGGCGGACCCCGTGCCGCAGTTCACCGACCTGCTGCAGAAGATCAGCCCGTTCAAGCTCGCGTACGTGCACGTCATCGAGCCCCGCATCGCAGGCAACGCCGACGTTGACCCGTCCCACGGGGACAGCCTGGACTTTGTGTACGCAAATGTGTCGCAGCCCATCATGTTGGCCGGCGGCTTGACGGCTGCGTCGGCGAAGGCGCTGGTGGACGACGAGCATCCCACGCGCGACATCATCGTCGCCTTTGGCCGCCGCTTCATCTCGACGCCGGACCTGCCGTACCGCGTTCTGAAGGGCATCGGGTTCAGTGCCTACAACCGCGGCACGTTCTATGACTGGAATTCGGTCGAGGGCTACACGGGTTATCCCTTTAGCAAGGAGTTCCTTGCCGAGTATCCCGAGCGGGCCAAGGTTTAGCTATCAGGCATGGCGTTTATCGGCTAAACAGGAAGCGGGGGCGAAGTGTATCAAATATCAATAAAGCTAATTTGCAATACATACATGTACAATTGTCAGCTTGTGCCGGCACTTTGTGTAGTGACGTTTTTTAGATGAGCTGCTACCGTGACATGTCTCTTGGTTATCGATGCATCCAGACTCGTTCGTCGTGTTATGCCGAGTCCCCTATCGGCCAAGCTAAGCTGGACCTCGTCCTGTCCTTTACTTGTATCTATTCTCTACACATACTCCAGCTACTTTGACCGGCTGCAGGAAGAACACCCAACGTCGGCGCGCTACATCTCCATGATCCTACCTTTAGACTGCCGCTGTATGCTGCCCTTTGAAGTTTGCACTGCCTCTGCCGCTTATGAGGTTGTTCATGACCGCCACAGAAGATAATTGCACCAATGATTGTTAATGACAAAAACTTTACAAAGGACTTGACCATAAGCTAGTATCCCCCCGACTTCCGCTGGGAACGTGCGTCGATCGGAGATGTATTACGGGACGCCAACCTCGGTATTTTGTGCGAGCTAGTAGCTGGTAGAAGCTAGCAATGTTCCTGCAGATGCCGGCACTTTTTGTTTCTTTTTTTACCCCTGCCGGGATGATGGAGCTGCTCAGCTTTCTAGATAAGTAATATGTACACTCTTAGGAACTTTTCACGTCTGTAGTGCCGGCGTCCCTCGGTCTAAAAGAGAAAAAGAAAAAGAAGGAGGAGACGAAAAAGAAAAAACGAAAAATAATAGAAATGCACCCCATCAAAGTGGTTGGGCCAACAGGATAGTGGCTCCCACCTCCCACGCTGTCAATTCGACCAACTAGGGCAGAGACATTACCATGCCAACTTTTCCAAGTCACCGAACCCTCTGCTTCACACGACGTCCGACTGTCCAATGGCGCGTGCTGCCAAGCCCACGCTGCATGACGGCAGCAAAACGAAATGACAGCGGAACCAATCCACAACCCCGGACCTGGAGCGGATGTACCAGGCACAAAGTAGAAGAAGTAGTCGCTTTCCGGACGGGTTCCGACGGCTTTGATATCTCGCAGTTGCGATTGATGCATACATCTACTTGTAGACATCCCGGCGTGCCATTGCGACAAGCACTGTCATCGCATTCCTCCGTAGTTACCGTTGCCAAGATCCATTGATGCAACATCTCTGCCAGTAGACGCTGGGCGATTTCAAAGAGACGACAAAGATACAACAAAGATACGGCAAAGATACATATATGTAAACTACAGACCGGCAAAACTTTCCCATCAACGCTAGATCAGCACGTTGCATGGTCGGCTTATCTCGTTGGCGAGCTGCATCGCCTTGCCCCTGCCCCGTCGAGTACCCATGCGATCGGCCACGGCTACCCACTCTCGACAAGGCAATCACACGTCGGATATCTGCCCTTTGACAGGCTAAGCAATTTGTTACGAGATAGTGTACCCGATGCCTGGTCAGTGTGCGCAGACCGAAGTCCTGGATACGACGTGACCCGTGCCCGCCACGCAGCCACCGTGCCGAGAGCCGGCGTGGGGTAGCGGTGAACCTGGACAGTGACGACTCTGGTCTGCTGCATGCTTCCGCGATCGACAGGTCGGCGTGCCTGAACCTGCTGGGGAGGAGGGTACAAAAGAACGCACTCGCCCCCTCCGACGATGCCCGTCTGTTGGCTCGAGTCAGAGACCTTGCAAGCGCGTCTTTCCTTCTTGCACAGCCCTCCTACTTCGACATCATGGTGTACGCATCCTTCAAGAGCGTGGTGTTCTTCGCGGCCCTCGCGTCGGCGCGTGCCACTGGCAGCAAGTGTGCCCCTGGCAAGGCAGCCATTGACAACATGAAGGCGCACATCAAAAATGTGGTGGTGCTCGCCCTGGAAAACCGCTCGTTCGACAACATCCTCGGCGGCCAGACGCTCGAGGGCCTGGACAACCCATACCATAACGGCCCTTTCTGCAACCCGTATAACCTGACGGAGCCCGCATTGGGCGAGTACTGTGGCGTGGCCAAGGACTACGACTCGATCCACGACGACCCAGATCACAACATCTACGGTAACAACATTGAGTTCTACGGCACGTTCAACCCTAGCAATGACGACGTCGCGTCCGGCAAGGTCGTCGCCAGCCAGAACGGTTTTGTACACGAGCAGCTGCGCCTCTACGACGCCGACGCCAACAAGACGTATCTGTCGCAGCAGGTCATGAATTACTACACCGAGGACCAGGTGCCCGTCATGACGTCGCTAGTACAGAACTTTGTCACGTTCAACTACTGGTACTCGTCGCTGCCTGGCGTGAGTTTCTTTTTCTTTTGTCGTCTACATGCTGCTTACCTGCTGACGTACAGCCCACGGACCCGAACCGCATGTACATTGTGGCCGGCAACTCGTTTGGCCACGGCGGCAACGACGCCGCGGCGTTTGAAGGCACCGGCTACTTCAACGGCACGAGCATCTTCCAGTCGCTGACGGAGAACGGCTACGACTGGCGCGACTACTACGACCCCCCCATGTGGGGCACCGGCCCCGAGGCCGCGTGGTTCTCGTGGACCTACGAGTCGGGCAACGAGGACAAGATCACCGTCCTCGACCAGTTCTTCGTTGACGCCGCCGCCGGCAACCTGACCAGCTTCAGCATGATCAACCCGTCCTGCTGCGGCGACGACACCACGTCCATGCACCCCACCGGCCTCGTGTCGCTCGGCGAGGGCCTCGTCAAGGACGTCTACGACGCGCTGCGCGCCAGCCCCCAGTGGGAGGAGACGCTGCTCATCCTGACCTACGACGAGTCCGGCGGCTTCTACGACCACGTCCCGGCACCGCTCGCGCCGCGCCCCGATAATCTGTCCTACACAGCCACGACGCCCTCGGGTGAGGACTACACCTTTAACTTTGATCGCCTCGGTGGCCGCATGCCCACCATTCTCATCTCGCCCTGGGTCGATGCCGGCTTTGTCGAGGACCTGGGCGTCAACTCCGCCGGCGAGACCGTGGCGTACTCGGCCACCTCCATCCTGCGCACACTCGGCTACCTGTTTGACTTTGAGCCCTACAACGAGCGCATCGAGTGGTCGCCCTCGTTTGAGAAGCTGTTCAACACCGCGCCCCGCGACACCCCCTCTGTGCTGCCCGAGTCGGATCCCTTCCGTCTGCGTCCACGCTGGTTCCGCGAGCGTAAGTAAGCGTCTCGTCCGGTCGGCACACGAGCAGCTGATTTGTAAAATTATCCTGTCGTCTTTTTGTTGTATAAAAGTGGGTATCTATCGCCCTCAGACTTTGATATTAGCAATTCTTTATTTGGTGTCTTGCTGTAAGAACGAGATCACTGTGCAGTGCTATGATTATGATGTTGCCATTTCCCTTACCATTCTTTCAGCGGGTGGAGTTGGGCTCAGGCCTTGCTTTTTTTCCAAGCACGTATTATCGTACTTTAGTCACACCAGTTTCACCCTCATCCTCATAAGATTGCACTTTCAGCACATCTCACGGTTGTCTATCAAATACTACCAATATTGTGTTGCTGTAACTTACTGGAAGGCTTCTGTACAATAATGAACAAAGGTTGTCAACCCGTTGTGCTGATGCGGCAGATAGATCATAGCGCCTGTTGTTCGACCTCTCTTCGCCCAGGGGTTAAGCTTCTCCATTCTCGGGAATAATATTGCGTCATGCCTGGCAGTATGCTTAAGCATATGTACTTAATTGACTCTGCCATTATTTCTACTTACATATAATTCACCAGCGCCTTTTTTCTAGAGGAGCTTACGAAGCTGTGCTTGCTGTTTTTGGCAGGCTTGATCGTGGAGCCTATGACCCATTAATACCCTAGCGTCGGTACATCCCGTATGAACCACCAAACAGTGCTAATAATAGCTGTTATTGAATGAAGCCTTCCAGTAAATTAGAGCAAGACGGGACATAATAGGTAGCAATCTGTTAAGGAAACAAAGCTCAAAGATAAATACAGAAAGTAGCGAACTGAGCGGCGATTGATTGTTGCGCACAAAATAGCTTAGTAGTTGCCTTAGCCACTGTGGCCACATGCCGTCATACTCATGTCGTCATGTTCGTCATGTCACCCGAGGTCTCCTCACCGTAGGTAATGCGCTGCTCGTCGTCATAGCCGTCACCCGAGGTCTCCTCCCTGTAGGTATAGCGCTGCTCGTCATCATCGCCGTCACCCGAGGTCTCCTCACCGTAGGTAAAGCGCTGCTCGTCGTAATAGCCGCCACCCGAGGTCTCCTCCCCGTAGGTATAGCGCTCCTCGTCATCATCGCCGTGCCCCGAGGTGTCCTCCCCGTAGGTATAGCCCTGCTCGTCGTCATCGCCGTCACCGTAATCGCCCGACGTGCTGACTTGCTCTGTGTCTTCCTGGCCTTGGTATGCACCATAAACCTGTTGAGGGGTGACTAGGGCTGACTCGTACGACGCATTGCCATACCCACCCGCGGACATGCTGCTTTGGCCCGAGGGACCAGCGTTCGCCGTTTCATCGTGCTTCTTGTCAGTTTTACTACCATCTTTCTTCTTAGCCTGAACATTGCCTACTTTGCCCGTCTTTTTCTGGTCACTAAAGTGACTGAAGCGAGGCTTCTTCTTGTCCGCCTTGTCTGCTGATTTCTTCTTTAGCTGCACATCATCTTCTTTGCCAATCTTTTTCTGATTGCTTTCGTCAGCGAGGCGACGCATCTCCTTGTCGTGGCATCCCGGGCATATTCTTCCTTGCTCGGTATACCCCTCATGCTCGGGGCACCAAAACACGTGGCTGCCGACACACTTTTGCTTGATTGTGCTTTTGCACCGCGGACTAGGTAATATCAGAATGTGTCGTAGTTTGCGTACTAGGGCTGATAATTAAAGCATGGACCAATGAAACGATACTTACCAGTGATGACCCATGATTTCTAGAGCAGTACGAGACCGAGTGATACCGAGATGATGGTGAGGTGATACTGCAGTCTTGGAGCAACCCTTGTTTGGATGATGATGATGATGATTGAAAGCTGTCCCACGGACAAGCCACACGTACGACTACTGATACTTATAGACAAGCCGGTACTATACAACATTTCAAGCTACAAAGACCTACGAATCAAGAAGCGGATATTGAAGACCGAAGCAGAGCCTCACCGGCATAGGTGGGCAATAATAACCGTTGATAAGCGCCACGAAGCCATGTGAGCAGCCGTAATCCATATTGTGACACTCAGCGTACGTTAGTAGCATGCCGTTGTCGGTGTCTGTCCAGATGTGTTGTCGCGATAGCACTGGTCAGACTATGCGAGTGGGTTGCAACCATTCTTGGAGATGACCACAGATTTGTGCACAAGTACTGTGTCCGTTGCGAGCAGTCAGCCAATGACAATGTGTACAGTGTAGCGACTCCACAAGGACGTCCCGGCCGGCACCCGCCGCTCGTCTGGGGCGGTGCGCCCGCCGACGGCGGCCAGGGAACAAGGATGATCTTATCTCTGAGGTGACGTTCTTTATCTGCCACGCAAAGGGAGGCGAGACCACCGCAAAAAGGGGGCTGACCAGGCCGTCGCCGACCACATGGCCGGCGTCATTTGCTGCCTTGATGAACCCAGGCAGGAAGACAGCAAAACGTTCGCGGCTACCCATTTTGGTGCCGCGATACACCTCTACGAGGTAGCATTGCACGTTCTGGCCTTGCAAACAATTTGTTTTTGAGAGAGAGACGGATGCCACCGCCCTGGGCCCGCGCCACACTGACCATCAACTGCCGGCCACCGTGGAGGATGAGCACGAGAATGTCGACATTTCCACTCTGGTCCGGGAGATGAGACGCCGGCAAAACGAAGTGTTGTATTTCCGCCAGCAGCAGGCCGCCGCCGCCTCGGCGCCTAGTGCCGTCGCCGCGGCGCCCAGTGTGGCTATGCGGCCGCCGAGCCCGGAGCCCGCCCTCCGGAGTCCGGAGCGACAAACCAATCATCAAGAATATCCCATTCCCAGTGAAAACTGTGATGTTCTTGTCACTTGATGATGTGCTTGTCGCTCCGGGGGGCGGGATCCGGGCTCAGCGATCGCATAGCCACACTGGGCGCCGGGGGGAGAGGGGTCTGCACTAAGCTGGCTCTGCTGGCGGAGATATTGCACTCCGCTGTTCAAGCGTATCATCTCCCGGACCAAAACGGGAATGTCGAAACTCTCGTTGTAGGGGGGCCGGCGACTGCTCATTCTCCACGGTGGCCGACAGTTGATGGTCAGTGTGGCGCGGGCCCAGGGCGGTGGCATCCGACTCCCTCTGAAATGGTTCGAGCTGTTGGTGAGGCATCGTGGAGTGAAACGTGTCGGAAGAGTTGCTGGATGGAGGAGAGAACGATACCATTCACGAACGTGAGGTCAAAGAAGAGAAACGAAGAAGAATTGTTTTTTGATCGCACAAACAAATGTGACACAGTGGACCTGTCTTGGGGGGAGGACGGCTGTAAGTGCGAGAGAATTGATATTGTTGTGCGATGAGGAACTCGAGAGGATTAAAGATATCCGGACTCGAGGGACTCATCGTGCTAAATACAAGCTGTCTTCGAGACTATCCTAACTAGCGTATATCCTTATCATCGTACACTTTCGGCTTTCCTAATCCGGTAACTTATCCCTTCCAAGTCCTGGACCGGTACAGTCTGCCATAGTCCTCTACCTCTTGCAAAGTCAGCTGGTCGTATATGTTCCCGTCAGAGGGGAGAGACTGTAGGGCAGTATGTAGGGCAGTATGGTTCCATTAGAAGTCACGGTAACCACGGTGGTGAATCCTGAGATATTCTGTCCACTGCTGGATATGACGGTGTCGAACACGAAATTACGTCCGGAACTGATGAGTTGTCCGGGCTTCGACAGGGACGTTTGGCGGCCGGACGTCTAGATGAGATGGTAGTAGAGGAAGCTCGTGATATATCTTGCCCACCTTACGCACAAAAGCTCGAAAACATGCGGGGCTGGGCCGGATTAAGGTGGACCCGGACCGTGGTTGTGACTGTGCAGAGTTTTCGTGACTTTGTGCCAGAAGAGGCCGTTAATAACGACAACGACATCGACATCGACGACTACTATCTCTCTGACTCCGACAGCAAGCTATCGCTACGGTACAACAACACAACGCGCTGGAATAGCACGTATCTCATGATCGAGCGCCCGTACGCTTTAGCAACAAAATTGACATTCACGCCCGACAAGCGCAGCAGCACCGGCTGCTTCATCTCGATATGATGCCAACCTCGTCATCACCGTGGATGGTTGGAGAATGCTACAAGAAATCAAGTGCGCGCTGCAATTGAGTTCCTGTAGCATCTGCCAATCGGCCACGGTGATGACCATGACTGAAGGCACAAACGATGATGCTGGCCACAGCCAAAACTTGTCGGACGTTGATGTCGATTATCGCGGCGCGCTCGATCATGAGATACGTGCTATTCCAGCGCGTTGAATTGTTGTTCCGTAGCGATAGCTCGTTGTCGGTGAGGTCAGAGAGATAGTAGTTGTCGATGTCGATTTGTTGTCGTTGTCGTTATTATCGTCCTGTGGGCGGCGACGAAGCAGTAGGCTGCACCCGGCTCGAGGGTAGGCCGATACGAGGGAAGGCGGGCGGCGATGCGGCATGGTGCCTGTCGACCTGCATGTCGAGAACAACAAGTTTAGCATGGGCATCGAGACGGTACGGCGTCGAAACGGTGCCGCGCAGCATCGGCAACCTCGCGCTGCCTCAATGCTTCACGCGCGGCTGGGACCAGTTATACCATGTGTTAGAGCCTGGCATGGCCGAAGAGGCGCAGCTCGTAGACGGGGTACCAGCCCGAGGACAGCTGAGCTGGGAGGACAGGGAGGCGACCCTCGCCGGGTACTGCAGCATCTACGCCGGCCTCACTGCGACGTTTGTCACCAGACTTTTTAATAGTGGATATACGGGTTGTGCCGTGTCGGTTAACAGTGGGTATGGTATAAAAAGAGCAAGTGCTTAGTAATACAAAGGTGTTCTTGCCTTTGTTCTTCCACAGGCTCTGGATACTACTAATGAGCGGATCTATGTGACGATGGCATGTACGACGTTACTCTGATTTTGCACGAGTAAGCATAGATGAGACGGGACGCGCCATCTACTGAGCTCTCGGCGACAATGGCAACCTGTTGACGGTCTTTCTTGGCGATAAGTTGCTCGGCTGTTGGCAATGTACCGGCTGGAATGGGACAACGGTATTCGTTATGGTAATTAGCCAGAAGCAGCATGGTGGGGCGGCGAGACGCTGGCCAGCTTGCTCCATGCAGTCCGCAGGCGGGACAGCCCCATGCATCACGCTCAAATGTGCCGTGCTTCTTAATTTCGGCCAGAACATGCTCGGGGCGAGAAGTATGGCGTTGATTATGTGTGAATGCTTCATACATATGGGCGACTATGAACTATGTAGATCAAGACGACAGCCAACGGTGCGGTAAAACGCTCAGTAGCACATCATTTTACCAGTTTCCGTACCAAAGACAGCACCTGCCAGTTCGGGTCCCGACCATGGTAAGTAAATTTCACACTCTGCAGACGAAAGAACAACCCAAAGAAAACAACTGCGCCGACCCCAACCCTTTTTCTCTCCTTTTACCGTCCTGGACTAAAACGCAAGCAAGCGAGAGAGCAAAAGAAATGGAAACCAGGCACAGATGACAAATATGGAAGAAAATAAGAAACCAGAATAAAAAGAAGAGAAGAGAAAAGAAGATACTAAAAAATCGAAGACGCCCTCAGCCCGATCCGTTGAAACCCCCCACCCGCCGTGTTTGACTGTACTAAATAGAAGATGGAGAGAACGAAGAAAAGAGACACCGAAATGCCAGATCCGAGCACAGACTCCAGGTGACGCAAACAAAGACCCAAAGACCGAACAGCCCTGACAACCTGATAACCTTGACGAACAGGAACAACAACCAAGCACCAAGCAACAAGCAACAAGCAACCGGACAACCTGATAACCGTGACCAACAGCCTGCCAAACAGCCAATTAAAAACGAAACAAACCCAATCCGAACGGAAACAAAAACAAACAAAAAATACTTAGCCCCACACACTGGCCTGGACGCCCTTGCTGCCCCAGACGCTGTTGCCGCGGCTGCCCCAGCCGGACACGCCCAGGCCCGAGGCGCTGTCGGCGCCGCTGCCGGAACCAGCCGAACCGGGCGGCACGTTCTCGTTGTTGACGCCGGGGGCCTTAAACGGGTGGCCCACAGGTGGCGTCAGCGGCGTCGTGGCGCGGGCGCTCATGTTGAGCGACGACTGGCTGGCCGCCGACGGAATGCCGGGCGGCGCGCCCGAGACGGACGGGCGCGTGCCAATGGGGGCGACAGGGCCACCAACTGCGCCCGATGACGGCTTGCCATTGATGGGCGACGAGCCGACGGGCGATGCGCCGCTGCTGGAGCTGCGGTGCTGGTGCTGCTGCTGCTGTTGGTGCGCGTTCGGCTGCGGGCTCGAGGTGCTGTTGGTGCGCGACTGCGGGTTGCCACCCATCGGCGGCGACTTTACGGGGCCGCCATCCTGTGCATCGCCGGCATCGACGCCCGGAGGAGGGACACGGCCGTACTCGTAGGCAAGCGGGGAAGGCCCGCGATGGGCCGCGGCGTTGGGCGCGGCGTAGTGCGCACTGGGCACACCAGGGCGCGGCGTTCCGGTCTCGTCAACATAGCCGCCAGTCTCGGCAAAGGGGCCCTCGCCGTAGAGAGCGCTGCGCTGGCGGGCAATGAGGTCGCGGCGATCGGTCTCGGACATGCCGCTGGGGCTCAGGGTGCGGTCGGGCTTGTTGCCAAAAGGAGCCGCAGCATCAGGGACGTCTGTTTGTTAGCATGATCCTAGAAGAGGCGGCAGACAGGAAACAAGGACAAAATAGCATTCGCAAACAAAAGAGAAAGGACATGGATATGGATATGGATATGGATATGGATATGGATATGGATATGGATATGGATATGGATATGGATATGGATATGGATATGGATATGGATATGGATATGGATATGGATATGGATATGGATATGGATATGGATATGGATATGGATATGGATGGATATGGAGAGTGAATATGTGTTAGGTAGTGTTGAAATTAGACAGGAAAGAGCGGCAGCACACCCCAAAGTCTGCCGTCTGTCCGAGTCTCCCGTGGTTCCTCCCGACTCGGTCTTGTGGTGTTTCTCATTCAGAAAATCAAATCGCTCCTTTTTCCCATTTTAAAAAACCCAGAGCCCAGCATTGTGTATTTTGCTTCCCCGCCGCCGGTTGCCGTGTATGAATGAACAGTAAGGAAGACAGATGGAGACGATAACGCGAGTGATGTATGCAAAAGAAACAACAAGACAAGATGATAACCAAATGCAAGCAAATATAAAAATAAACCAAAATGAAAAAAAAGCAGAGAGCATGGCGTTGGCCGCTCAAAGAGGAGGGGGAGGCCTACTTCTGTTGTACTGCTGCTCCTGGTGGTAGTTGCGCAGCTCGCGCTCGCGCTGGGCGGCCATTCTGCGTTTGGCCTGGATGGCCTGCTCGGCGTCGTTGGAGCCGCGCGACGACTGGTGGCGCTGGCTAGCGTAAAAGTTTTGCAGGTTGGACTGGTGGGCGCCACGCGCGTCACCAAACTCGGCCATGGAGTGCGGGCGCGAATTCATGTGGCCTTGGCGGCCGTCTGCGGATTGGGGTTAGCGAATGTGAATATTTCGGGACACCAGCATACAAAACCAGGGCAGCACATGGACGGTGGACGGGACTACGGGCACTCACCAAAGCCCGGGTGCTGCTTCCTGGCAGAGCCGGAGGCGGAGGGGGTGGGAGAAGGGGACCACTCACGACGGCCGGGGACCCCAAACATCTTGCCACTCTTGAGAAGGTTGTCGATGGCGCGGTCGACCTCTGGTTGATTAGTATTGGCACGGCAGTTGTTGTATTGCATGAGAGCGTGGGTATGTGGTTCAACAAAACGCACCCTCGAGCTGGTGCGCAAAGGCAAGGCCCTCCGGGCCCTGGGGCGGCGGTGGCGGGGCCTGGCCGGGGACGGTCGAGCTGGCACCGGAACGGACCGCCTGGGAATCAATGTCCAGGTCGTTCCATGCGTTCTGGCCAACAGCAGGCCATGGCCGGGAGCTGTCGTAGTAAGACATTTTAAATGTGATTAAATGTGTCTTTGACCATCAGCCGAGGGGAGGGGCGGCAGAGAAGGCGAAGGATAACAACGGGCCTGTCTATGGTGTATTAGTAACGATGACGAAGTGATGATGCGCGGACAAAGGATGCGATATGCGACGAGTGATTCTTTTGATAAATTGACACGAAACGGGTGGTTAGACAGGAATGGAGGATGGAGGGGAGCAATGCAGGTGCAGAGAGTGGCCAGTAAAGACGAGGGGAAGAAGCCAGTCGCGTGATACAATGACGGGTCGGAGGAGGTCAGGGTAGGTCGGGATAGGTGTCGGTTGGTGTCGGTTGGAGTATCGCGATGGGCGGCAGATGAGAGAGCCGGTATCTACTGCAGAGCTTGCATCTAGAGGGGCGCCATGCAGTGTACCATTTCGTGCGGGTTACAGGCGTCGTCGACCACGGGAGACTGGAGATTGGGAATCGGGAGGCCAAGAGCTACTGGCAGTGTTGGAGACGGTATTACCGGATGCAGATTGTTCCGATTGGAAACAAAAGCTGTGCCGGGTGCATGTTGCGACAAGGGCTCGGGCCGCAGGAGGCGGGCGAAGAGCCGAGCCGAAGGATCAAGAGCAGACAGGCCAAGAGGGGTGCCGAGATGCCGGGTTGGAAACGTGTTTCAGGAGTGTCGAGATAGGCAACGGAGCGCGTTCCGTTGTAATCGATGGTTGGGTCGAGCAGCGTCGCGATGGGCGTTGGGTGGCGGTAGATAGGGGAGGGGGGAATATACGAGCAGAGGCAAGACGGCAAGCAAAAAGACGTGACAAAAAGAGCGCAAAGGACGACGGGAACAGGGGACGGCGGCGACGACGACGAGGTCGGAGACAAAGACGAAGACGTATCGCCAACAGCACAATACAATACTTACCCAGCAAAGAACAGACGTGATCAGTTGTTAAGGATGGCGGCGATTCGTGGAGGGAGGAAGAGAATCGAGAGTCGAGGACAAGTCGAGACAAAAGACGGGAGACTTGACGAAAGGAGACGACAAGTCAAAGAAGCCACAGACACTGCAGTGGACTGAACAGTGGCTGGACAGTGGACTTGGCCGGGATGGGGCACTGGAACTGAAGACGGGAGAGGAAAAAAGGAGGCGACAAGGGTTTGGAGTGTTTTTATTTAGGGGATTAAAGATGGATTAAAATAAGTCGCTAGCGATGATACGGAGTACGCACTAGGTGTTCCTTTCTCGAACATTGAGAAAACGTGACTTGCCGTGGCGTCCGTTACGCTATTTGCACTACAGGAGACGGGTTGTTACGAAGAACGGGTTGGCACTACAGAAGAGAACGAACGGGTCTAACAAGACGACCCGTTTTGGCCTCTTATTTTTTTCTTTTCAATTATGCGCTTTCTCGTGATGTCGTGTTCGGTTGAACTATCAAGATCTTACGATATCGTCAAGATCCTGCGCATAAGCATACATACAGCGTGAGTAGTGAATGCCAGTTGTAGAGCGCCGTTATGGCGATATGGAGACATTTAAGGCACCGTGTGGAAAGGCACCGTTTGAGGAATAAGGAAGGACGAAAGAAGGACGAAAGGAAGACGAAAAGAGAAAGAGCGCACTCGAGGTGGGGGGGCATCGGGGTCAGATTGGGAAACTGCGATGCACACATACCGACAACACGGACTACAAGGAAGGCGCCGTCCTACGTAAAGGTAGTAATCAAGCCAGAACAGGAAGGAACGCCATTTATGTTTTAGCAAGTTAAATTGGAAATCGGAAGGCGCGTACCGAGGTGGGGTCTCGGTCTATCTGCACTATCGTGACGAGTTACGTCGTATGTGTACATATTACTTACGTTATTGTCAATGAAAAGCTTGGCCGAAAAGTTGTCAGACATGGCGGATGGTACGATGGTAAGCATAAAACAGAGCTGCTGATAGGAGAGAGCGGGTCGCGGACGCAGAGGAGATTTATGGCGTACTGAGCTGAGTGGGAGAAACGGCTGCTGTAAGGGATGGTGTGACGGAGGAGTGAGGGAGGAGCATCGGAGTCTCCGTTTTTAGGGCATTCACTGAGGGAGGAGCGATGCAGTCAGTGTGCCAATATTGTAGCACAACAGCGGACAGACCACGCATACGGAGTACCTTCTTCGTCGTTGGATTCACTGCATGTATATGCTTATGTATGCTTAAGTAGCGCCCCATCAAAACGGTACTTGTTTGGGCGCAATTTACCGGATGGATCGTGAACTGTCCTACGGAGCACGAGCACGGACGAGTCAGACAGCCGCAAGTGGACCACCGAAAAGGTACAGCCAGCAAAGAGGTGGGAGCCTAAAGTAAGAAGAAGAAGACTCCAGCGGTTGTTGTCTTGAAAGGATTCTGCGGTAATGTAGATGCAGGCAATGGCCCTTGCAGCTGCAGCAGTTCGTCGTATTGTGATTTCAGAATTAATGTCTATTCTTTGTATTTTGTTTTAACAGCCAAGCTGATACTCCCTGACTAATCATCCAAGCCTTACGGGCCGTTTGCGGAAGAACTCTTCTACAACACTGGGGTAAGACAGCCCCTCGTCGCTTGTCGGGCTATCTGTCGGGTCCTTATTACAAGGCTGCGCATCGACTACTCACTGCAAGCGGTGAATACTGCGTTGTACCATTCTAATCTCATTTGATTTCTCTATTATAGTGCCACCACTCCATTTTATGCACTCTCCGCTCTCACATCTTGATGAGCTTCTGTTCTAGATACCGAGAGTCGGACTGAACGATCAGACATCAGAGCATCAGGGCATCAAAGCTCAAGGCTCAAAGCTCGGAGCATGAGAACACCTGCTATTTTACCACACCCTAGTTGGCAGCAGCGGCCTCCTGCTCAATCGCGTGCGCCCTCTTGGCCGCATTCAGCGCCTTGAGCTTGGCTGTGCCAAAGCCTGCCACACCGTCCTCCTGGTTCGAGCCCAGCCACGGCTTCTTTGCATCGCCCAGCAAGCTGCCCGACAAAAAGTACACAACCAGGCCCACCAGGATCAGCACAAAGGCAATCGGGTACAGGTAGTGGATCGTGTATCCAAACACGTGGATGCCGATGATCACGCCCCAGAAGTTGGCCGTCAGCAGCGAAATGTCAAAGAACGCGGCGCTGCCCATGCGCAAAATCAGCGGCGCCAGCGTGTAGAAGATGGCCAGGCACAGCGTGTAGCCGACAATATAGCCAATGGCGTCGCCGTTCCAGTCCGCCGTCTGCACCGAGTCGCGGTCAAAGATGGCCGCCTGCACGCCGTTGATGCACGCGCCAAAGAAGCCGAGACACGCCAGCACCTCGTACGCCGGCCGCTTGCTCACGAACCACTCCTCAAAGACGTTGCTCATGCCGTACAGGCTGGCGCCCAGCAGCCCAAACAGGTCGCCCTTGAGCTTGTCCACCGTCGGGCCGCCGTTGGAGCCCGTGATGTGGTCCGACGCCAGCAGTATGCCCATGCCGCCGCACGCAATCAGGATACCCGCCATCTGGAACGGCCGGTAGCGCACGTGCAGCAGCGTAAAGGAGATCACCACGACGCATACAATCGACCAGAAGTTGAGCAGCTGCGCGCTCAGAATGTTGGTGTACTCGTACGCCAGCACGGTAAAGTAGTTGCCCTCGACGTCGAGGAAGCTGAGAATAAAGTACTTCCAGCCATCGCGCAGCAGCACCGTGTGCAGCACATAGCGCCAGCCCTTGTAGTAAAACGTCAGCGGCACGTAGATGAGCGCCAGCAGAATGTAGTTGAACAGCGTCTGGAATGCCGGGATGTTGGCGCCGTGCTCGACGATAAACGACGTAAACGTGTTCGTGCCCGTGATGCACAGCGACAGCACCTGGCCGATCAACACCACGAGCCAGAAGTCCCACGTCTGCAGGTAGCTGTACCAGTACACGCGTGTGCCCTCAATCTGGCGCAGACCCTCGCCAACAATCGCGTCCTCGCTCTCGGGCGTCGCGAAACCCGCGGCCGCCGCTGACGGTGAGGCTGCGCCTGTCATTGTTGCGCCGAAGCCCTCGTAGGCCTTGTCTTGCTCGGCCATGGCTGCAGAGCAAAGGTTGATATTGTTGTTTTGATTTGTTTTAATATTATTAGTTTCTCGTAAACCAAGTCTTTCTGACTGGGCAGCGAACGCAAAGACTTTCAAGTCGCTCGCTATGGCCCTACACGTGGCGGGGTATGTTGTTGTGGTGGTTGGATGTGCGCGAGAACTGCATCGACAGATGTGATGCGGTGGTCTTGATGTTATAGGAGCTGGCGAGCATATGGCGTGATTGTAGTGGGAGATACACCGGTGATATGGTGATGCGATGCAATGCGATGACGGTAGCGATGCGATGCGAAGCTTTGATGTTGAAGAGAGTGCAACCGGGCTGGAGCAGAGCAGATGCAAAAGTACTGGAGAAAAGAAAAAAGACCGACCGATTAGCTGATAAGAAAGAAACCATCTTTTTTTCTCTGCTGATCATTTTCTTTCCTTAGCACGGACAACTACCCTAATACAGCCAAGGGCGGGGCTCCCCGATGCACCTACACGGGCCATGCCACCAACGCCGACTGGAACGTGCTGATGGGAAGACTGAGAACAGAAGGTAGCAGTTTGCGACAGACATCATCACAACGGATGCCAAGGATGCCATGAGGCGACTGAGAGGTGCTCGGTCTATGTTGTCGTCTCCAGCTTCAATGCTTCTCACTGTTATGATTTCTTGATGATTCTTGTGATAAGTGCTGTGATAAGGATGAGTTGTGAGCGTCGGCGGCAAACGCGGACGCACAGGTAACCTTGCATCGGGAGCTCGACCACGCCGCGTATATGTAAATGTAAAAATCACATCTGTCGGGAAACACCGCTCATCACACAAGTCACCAAAAGCAAGAAGAGTATAGGGTATGTATCAGTGAATCATGTCGCCGCCTATTATTCCCTCCAAAGTAAACAGAAATATCCAATCCTAAACTCCAGTGTAGTTTTCTCCCACCCCAAACCTAGATATTATATTGAAAGCAAACGCCCATCTCAACACTGAGACATATTTCAGACAAAAAAAACTCAGATAAACGTCGTGCCAAACTTATCCTTAACGTCCGTCGGCACGTGCCGGTTGAACAGCGGCACGCTCGCCAACGGCGGCGGCGGCCCCTTCTTGGCCCTCGGCGTCGGCGATGTCGACACCCTCGCGGTACTCTCGTCTGCGCCCACGACCGGGCTCGCCGCAACATCCATCAGCCGCTCCTGCAGCATCTCGCTGTCCCTGCGGCTCACAATGTTCCACCGCCGCTTGCCCCGCGGCGACAGCGTGCTAATGTCAATGTCTGCCAGGATCGACGGGCCGCGCGCCAGTCCAATCGACTCGGGCGCCACGTGCATCAGCCCCGCCTCCTTCGTCTCGGCCTCAGCACACGCGCCGTCCATGCTATGAACGGCTGGCGCAGGCGTTTCCAGGGCGTCCAGTGCCGCCGCGTTTTTGTCGGCCACGGCAACCACGTCGCTCTGTCTCGCAGACTTCGCCGCAAGCGCAGCCGCAGCCGCCTCGTCGCCGGCCCAGCTGTACGTGCTCTCGGGGGTTGCAGCAACCAAGTCGCCCGTCGCATTGGCGCGCGTCGGCGTGGCCGGCCACGCCATGTCGCTGGCCACGCTGGCCTCACGCGCCGCCCGTGACTCGACAGTCGGTGCGCCACGCTTGTCCATTGCGCCCGCCGTGGCATCTTCAAAGGCGTACGGTCCAATTCCGATATCCTTGGCGTAGATGCTGGCCGTGAATGCCGTCTTGCGCGTCGGCGACGGCAGCGTGCTCGGCATTTCCTCGTCCACCAAATCGTTCTCGTCCTCGCTGGACGAGTCATCAATGCTCTTCGTGTCGGCTGCTTCATCAGGCATCACAATGGTAGGAACACGCTGGATGCTGGCAGGACTGGCAGGACTGGCAGCACGGCTGGTACGGCAGACGGGGCTGATAGGGCTGACAGGGCGCGAGGCCGGCGACACAAACACCGACGGCAGGGGCCAGTTCGCATCGGCCGAACGCTCGGCATCACCAGCAGGCGGCGACATGGGCGACACGGGCGACACGAGAGGGGACGAGTCGCTGGTCGCGCCGCCGCCACTGCGACGGTGCACAGAAACAACAGTCTCGACAATGTCGTCGCCGCTCGACTCGATCGACTCGATACCGGCGGGCACGGCAGCAGCCACGCCAGCCTCGGCAGCCTCGGCATCAAACCTGACCATCTCGACAATGGGCGCAGCCTCGACCGTCTCGGGCTCAATGGGCTCAATCGCCTCCACATGGACTGCCTCAACCACCTCAACAGCGTCGACGAACTGTGCAGTGTCCTCTGCCTCTGCAGACTCGGCGATGGGCGACGGGGAACGGCTAGTGCCCTTGCTCGAATGGGCCGCTGCGTCAGACAATACATCGGCCGCCTCGTCCTTTTCCTCGTCCTCCACGTCCTCGGCAACTTGCGTGACCGGAGCGACACCGACAGGCGACGGTGGCACGAGGTCCAGAATAGGCGTGTCCGGAGGCGTGTTGGAATCGCGTGTCGGGAAGCGCGTGCGGCGTCTCTCGGCAATCGCCTGCGATCTCTCATACGAGCGTGCAGGTGCAGGTGCAGGTGCAGGCGCATCCGCGGCGCGCGACAATGAGATTAAACTGCTGGGGGCGTGCAGCGGCAACTTTTCCGCTGTCGGAGTCACGGGCGTAAGGGGAAAGCCGGCGATGAAGGTCGATATCGGACGCATAGGGCCGCTCTTGTCCATCATTCCCGATGCGGCGTGTACTGGCGACGTGCTACGCGTGGGCTCGACAGACGACAGCTGGGGGACCGCCTGTTCAATCGTCGGCGCGGTCTCGACGTTCAATGTCTTGGGCGCCACAGGCTCAGGAATGGCTTTTTGGACAGCCACAACCGGCTCGACTGTTTCTTTCTCCAAGACCTCGGCCTCCACAGCAGCCTCCACCGCCGCCTCCGTTACAGGCTCAACAGACTCGACAGGCGCAACTGCGAGGGCGGTAGATTCCGGCAGAGGCGGTGAACCAGACGGCATCGACTGCGCAACTCGCGGAGCCATAGTCAACACCTCCGTGTCGGCTGTGGGCGCAGTCGCATCCTTCTTATCGGCAAAGTCCTTGACGGCCACGCCCGGCATGTCGAACACGCTCTTCTCCTCAATATCTTCAGCCACATCGGCCAGCTGACGGTCGTATGCGCCGGGGCTTACAGGCGACGGCAGGTTGTAGCGCGGGTCGGCGCGGTTGTCGGCGCGCGGGTCCAGGCTGCGGCGGTCCATGGACGGATTGAACTGTGGCGACGGCCGGCCGGCCTGGTCAGAAGACCCGGGCCGTGGGCCGGGGCCATATCCGGGACTGCTCATGGTGCTCATCGGGCTTGCCAGGCCCATCGGGCTTCTCATCGGGCCATACTGATGGTGCTGGTCGCGGTAGACCGTCAAATCGGCAGAGGACGAGTGAAGAAGACGTCTTGGGCCAGGACCAGGGCCGGGGCCGGGACCCTGGTTGAGGCCGGGGCCCTGGTTGGGACCGGCAGCGCCCGGGCCACCCATGGGATATCTAGAACCGCCCTCGCGCATACCGGCCGCAGGCAGCGGCACAGGATACTGAGGGCTGCGCATGCCCTGTACTGACGCACTCCGCATGCCGTGCTGCTGCTGAGGGTGTGCGTAGCCCCTATTGTATTGCGAGCCCTGCGACACCATGGACCCGGCGCGCATGTGGTACGGGTTCTGCGCCGCACCCGGAGACACCATGGGCACGGGAGGGCCTCTGGTCTCGCGCGGCAGCCGCGGCAGCTGCTGCATCGACTGCGATCCGCGAAGGACCGCAGGCAGGCGTGTCTCGGGCATGCGTCCACCCACATCAATGGGCACGCTGATATCAATATCGATATCGCTGGGTATCTTGCGATGGCCGCGCGGCATGCCACCCGACACCGACCGCGGAGCCGCCATGGGCGCATCGGTTTTGTTTAAATTCACACCGGGCGGTGCGATGCGCGACGTGCGGCCCATGGCGTAGGGACCGCCGCCAGCACCGCCGTACTGGTCGATGGTGCTGGGCATAAAGTCGTAGTCGACGACGCGGCCGCGATCGCGCGGGCCGGCACCGGTTGGAGACTGGGGCATCTGCTGCTGAGAAGGGCCCTGCTGAGGCCATGGCCGCGGTGGTCCTTGGCGCGAGCCAGGGCGGGAGTCGCCGCGAGAGTCAAAACGAGGATCGCCCCGAGGATCGTTGCGCGACATTGACATATTCCGGGGGTCAAAGCGGGGGGCAAAGCCGTGGTCGACCGAACGGCCGTTTGCTGGATGCGACGGCGGCGGCCCGCGGCGAGTAGGGAACTGCTGGGCGCTCTGGCTAGGCATGTGCCGGCGCGGACTAGGCATCGGCCCCTGGGGCATCGGGCCCTGGGACATGGGACCCTGAGGCATCCGTGGCGACTGGCGTGGCATATCCTGTCTTTGTTGCGGGAGGTCCTGTGGCACCCGCTGCTGCTGCTGCTGCTGCTGCTGCTGCTCTCGGGCCTGGAGTGCTGCAGTCGTGTTTGTAGGCGGCAGCGGTGTAGTCTGTGGAGCAGCAGCGTCCTTTTCATTCTGCTCTTCGGCGACAGGCTGCGCACTCAAAGGTGTTGGCGTAGGCTCCTTTTGTCCGTTCTGCCGCTTCTGATTAAGCTGCTCTTCGAGCCATGCCTTTTCCAACTGGTTGATCTGGGCGGACCAGCTGCGACGCCGGGGAACCTTGATCGCCAGGTCCCGTCTCTTGGCCGTATCTCTGGCTCGGGTGTCCTTGGGCGATGCGGGAGATGCGGGCGACGCTGGGGCTGGTGGTGTGCTGTCCTTGAGAACAGGGTTGCCGCCATCCGGAAGAGGCCACACCTTGCCTGCAGATGAGGAGGGACGCGACTGGTCGGAGACTGTGGATGGGGGAGACGTCGCCCGGTCGGCGTCGGAAGTCGTGGTGGCTGTCGCAGAGGTGTTCTGCGAAGTCTCCGAGTTTTCGGTTGGAGATACCGACGAGGTCGAGAGGTTTTTATCCAAAGTGCTTGTCTGCGAATCTGTGCGGCGGCCGCCAAGTGCGGGCGAGAGTGGCGACTGGGGAGTGGCGACCACAGAGCCGGAATGGGAGCCCGGACGAGAAGCAGGTGCTGCGGTGCCCTGTGTGTCTGTGCGGCGGTGGACGGGGCCAAGGTGTGATTCATACATAGGCGAGTTGCTTCCCCATTGTTTTGTGCCCGGACCGTGGGCTGTGCTTGGTCGCTCATCGCCAGGACCAGTGTTTGTGCTGGAAGACCATGGCCTCGACGGCAGATTCTGTGCGCTGTGGTTTCCAAATTGTGAGAACTGGGGTGGCTGCAGCATCGCCGGCGACGGCTGCCGTGAGCCGTTGTTGGAAGCGTGTCCTGAGCCATTGGCCGGTGTGCCGTAGAGGGAATCGTTGTCGGAACCGGGGCTGCCGGTACGGTAATCATGCGGCCGGATGCTGTCGTTGCCAGGAAAAAGCTTCGCCGGGGCGCCGACTCTCAGGTAGGGATCATCGCCGAGAAAGGCCTGGTTGAGAATGTCTTTCTCAACAACTCCAGGCTGCTCGTCGCGGTATTTTGCCGACTTTCTGTACGATTGTTAGTAAGCGCAGAACAATGGCACAAAAGAGACAAACAATATATGTACACTGCTAGACGTACTTCTTCTTATCAACGCCACGCTTCAGATTTGAAAAGAAGCCCATGATGTCGTGTGCGAGTCAAAGCGCCGTCTGTGGGTGATTAACGTGCGATTGGCGAGTAATACCGACACCGGATGATTGGCGAGAGAAGTACAATGCGAGAGCAACTTCTCCTCAGAGGCTCAGACTCGAGAGGCACAAGCAAAGCCAAGACAGTGCTTTTGTTGTCGTCGACTTGGCTCGATATATTGACGCTGCACACACCCTCGGGAAGTTGAAAACTGGATCGTTTGGGTGGTAGTGGGTTGCGTGGTTGTTCGTAATAGGGTACGACGTACGACGCTGGACGCTGGGCCAAGGGTACGGCAGACACGAGAAGGAGAAGCAGTCCGGGCAGTCCGGATATTAGCAAAACGAGAAGAAAATTAAGGACAGTGGTGGTCGACGGTGAGCATCAACCAGAAACGAATGCACAGATGATGACAAGAGAAGGCTCAACTCAAGGACGGAAGAAACTAGAAACTGGAAACGGGAACCGAGAATCAAGAAACGAAGAGGAGCAGACAATGGCAGACAATGGATACTGGGCCCGGGGGAGACAGCCCATATTAGTTTTGACGGCACCTTGCTAGGAGCAGCTAAAACAAGAGCTAGAAATTCTAGCAAAGTCCATTAATAACAACAGGATCAGAAAAAAGGACACAGAATGGGGGGGCTGGCCTAAATCAACACGCGGCCAGTTCCTGGTTTGCGCGAGTAGCGGGAGCAGCCAGGATAGGAGAAGAAAAACCCTCGGCGTGAGAAGTTGGTGTGAGAATCAAACACTACGTCCAACAGAAAAAGAAAAGAAGAAAAGAAGACACAAGGTCCCAGACAAGTGCACTCCACTCTTTGTACTTGTCTCTTTACAGGAATGTGTACCTTGCATAATGCAGGCAAATAATTCAAAAGAGGGCAGACAGGCCCATAGGTTGAAGTCGATCTGGCCGATCAGAGGAGTTCCGGGCTAGCTGACCAAGGCAAGGGCGAAGCTAGCAGAGGCCTCTCAGGTGGAATCAGATGTGAGTGTCTTGTTGGTTCCCGAATATAGGGAGAGATCAAAGGACGCGAGAGCTAAAAGGTTAAACCCGTCGGGTTAAAAGGAGGGGTGGAGGAGGAAGAAGCATGACGAGGAACGTGGAGGCAGGCAGTTGAGGAGTGTGGTCTACAGCTGTGGCCTGGCAGCAGCGTGGTGTAAGTCTGGTAGCTAAGTTGATAGCGCTCATTGATACACTGCCGGCTACATACATATATACGGAGTATGGGATGTTGCCCATTGCATACAAATATGTGTAGGAATGCACAGACTATCCATGGAGACGATGCAGCAGGAATGCCAACGGGCTACGAGATAGATGAAGATGACCATTGATCAACGCAATGTACGGAGTATTATGTATGCTGCTGCGTTCTTCCGAGGCGGCTGCACGAGACAGGAACGCTGCACCGGAGGAACGCAGTCTACTGGATCCCAACGAGTGTCGGCGCTCCATGTGAAAGAGGGTGAATTCCAGCCAGCATTCTCGTCGGCTCTTCCAAATATATGGTCACCAGTGAACGCACCCTTATGCTGCTGACAACTGTCTTCCACGGTTATATTTAGTCTCCTGATGTCGACCGCCGTTGATTTACGGAGGTGCCTGGGATAAGAAACCACTCCCTTCCCATGTACTCTGTGGATATCTTTTTATCCACAAGTATCTAGAAAAGGCATAGTATCTGCTTTCACCCCTTGTGGCATTGCCCCTGTCGTGTTATTGATACCTGGTCGAGGAGTGGTTTCTTACCCATCCTACCTCCGTAATTGTTGCTATTCTCGACGCGTCAATGCATTCCCCAATCCCGACAAGGCCGGTCCGCCATGGGAGCGAGTTACAGCTACTTCATATCTGCTTGCATAATTCGCCTTGTATCATGTACGTGCTACATATACTTGTCCATTGGCGTGTTCGGCACTGGCTGGAAGATACCCCTATGCGTTAGCCAGGGGCGCTGAACAGCCGACAGACAGCACAGGTCACCCAGTCCCACTGCAGCTGGAAGCGCAAGTCGACAAACCCCAATGCCGTCACTGCGTCGTACTCACCGAGCCACCAAGCCATCCCAGCAAACCCCTGCAGTATAAGCATACGTAATACAAAAAAGGGCTGTGTCCCTGTCAGTTCTTCGGCCACTAACAAGTGCGACGTACTCGGTACTCGTTTGGAGTATGTGTACAAACAGTACGGGGTATTGCTCAATGCTCCGACGGGGTACCTCGTCGACTTGGCTGAACAATTCCTCTTGAGCGGACGCAAGGGCCAGCCCCAGCACCTGCGGATCGTCTGGCGTGACCAGCCTGTGGACCTGTCAGTGAGACCGTGTTTGAGACTTGTCGTTAAAAAGTCCCGATGGATATCCAAGAGCTCCACGACAAGGGCTGTCTTGCTTGTCGTCTTGCTGCCACGGCCTGCTATCGCGACTTGGCATCGGCGCGGAAAAGGGGGACATGTGATGGAGATCTGAACACTGAATATGCAAGTACCTGATATCAGTCAGCCCATAGTGAGACTCGGGTCACGTTACGACGTACTGTATATGTGTGTGGTCGTAAGGGGGGTGCTTTACCTCTGACCTTTCTGATGCTTTCTGTAAGCATACGGAGTAGAGTCCAGCAAGAGTTAAGACATTGCCACCACGGGCGACAGTAAACACGCAGCCGCGAGAACGCAGCCTAACTATTGAATAACGGCACGTCCACGGCCAGACGCATTCCTTCGACGGTCGTGCATATACGAAATTGCAACACACTTGCATTCCAGCGATGCCAAAAATAGATGGCGATGTTCCGCTGACTCATTACTTTTGGTATCCTTTGAATGTCTACTATTGTACAAATACACACGTATGCCTTGTTCTATGCTTTTAGTATAGCCATAAAGCCCTGCGATGCAGGTGACGCATCCTCCAGCAGATCGCGCGCCCGCCGCCGCCGCTCCTCAATCACACCTTGCTCGGCCGTCCAGCGACCCAGCTTGGCCGCCGTCGGCACTGCTGCGCTGTCGTCGGCGCTGCCACTGCTGCCCCCCCATAATGACAGCCAGCGCGGCCACCACGACGACGTGGCTGCTGCCGCTGCCGACCCTGCTGCCGCACCCGCCTGGGCCGCGTTCTGCTCGTCGCGCGCCAGCTGCGCCACCATGACCGCCCAGTTGTCAATGCCCGTGACGAGACAATCGCGGCACGTCGCCTTGCCCTCTGCCGAAATGGGGCTCGCAAGCTGCTTCAGCGCACTGGAGACGCCGCCCTGGCTGTGCGCCGCCTTCTCCTTGCTGACGTTGCTGCGCAGTAGCAGATGGAGCTGCTCCTCGGCCAGGTCGACGGCTTCGCGCGTCCATGCGATGCCCTCTTCGCGCGCATGGTGCTGCTGTGTGCCCGTTGCGAACAGCGCCCATGATGACGTGCTCGCAGGGCCCTTGCGCGCCGACGCGTACAGGATCTCGCCAATGTGCAGGCGCAGCGCAGCCTCTTCGCAGACGGAGCGCGCGCCCGGTGGCGGCGGGCTGTAGCCATCCTCGGGCGGAGGCGGGTACTGTGGTGGCGCCAGGAGCGCCAGGAACTGGTCCCAGATGCCTTCGGGCTTAGCGCGCGACGGTCCGCGCTTCTTGTAGCTGGCCTCTGCTGACGCCGGGATGGCCCGGCGCGCCTGCAGCAGAGCGATAAAGAGGGGGAGCGCACCCGTCAGGTCGCCTGACCGCGCCTTGAACGTGGCAAATGCCGTCAGCGTCTTGACGAGGTTCTGCGACACAGGTGCCGTCGTCGTCTCGGTCGCCGGTCTGCTCTGTGCCTCTGTCCAGTTCCTGACCCATGCGGTCGCGTCGGCCGGCTCCCCGTCGTTGCCGCTTGTCAGCGATGTCGCTTCGAAGAATGTGCTGCCGTAGACACCCTCGGACATAGCCGGGGGTCCGCGGGCCACAAGCACGGCCTGTCCGTAGACGTAGGCGGCCGCATCGTTGTCCTTCTTGTACTCGAGGTAGTTGGCAAACGCGAGCGCCGCTGCAATCTGCTGTCGCGGCGTCAGGCCGCGTGTGTGCAGCAGCTTGAGGTAGAGCTCCGACGGCGCGGGGAAGCACGGGTAGCAGTCCTCTTCACGCGGTGCGCCGGTCGAGCCCGGCGGCAGCGGCCGCGGGTATGGATTGGACGGGCCGATCACGATCTCGGGCGGGCACACCATGTTGCGCGTGCGGTCGGCCACCCAGCCGTCGACGTGCTCGCACGTCAGCGCCGCGTTCAGCAGAGCCTCGTAGTAGCCGCGGCGCCACGGCTCGCTCTGGGCGCGGATGTCAAACGCCTGCACCTCGCGCGCCAGCACAGACGGGCCGTCGGCAGGCGCCGTGGCCGAGCCATGTGCGAGAGCGGCGCTGCCGTCAATGGCCGGGTCCTCTAGGCGCGCCACCAGATCCAGAAACACCTGCACAATCTTGACGTGGTCGACGACGACCGTCTCGACGTCGGTCAAGGACTGGTCGTCGGCGGCAGACGCAGTGGCGCCCTCAGCCTCGCTGCCGTCGCCCTGGCCGTCACTGGAGAGGCGGGCTTCGGAAAGCGCACTGCGCAGCCGGAAGCGCGACATGAACGTCCACTCCGACGGCGTCGGGTGCAGACGCTCCATCCACTCCTGCTGAATGACAAACTGGCCGAGCACAACGCACGCAATGGCCGTCCAAAAATACAGCGTGTACTTGACAAACGCGAGCATCTCGTAGCCAAACCACCGCTTGCGCTCGGTTGTAAAGTAGCGGCTCGGCGGCGACGACGACGACGGCACCAGCAGAAACGGCACTTGCGGCCGTGTCCGGGGACTGCGCGTCCAGCTGCTCATGTGGCCGCCGTTGCAGGCGGAGGACTGTGGCGTGGAAACGGCCGCCGCGGACGGCAGACTGGACAGCACGACCTGCCGCTCGGCCGTTGTTGAGGTAGCCAGTATGTGCTGCGACCGTAGCCGCAGCATGTCCGGGCGTGGCCTCATTGTGTGTGTGTGTGGGTGTGTGTGGTCGAGGAGGAGAGGGGGGGGTGTATCTTTTCCAGCCGGTGTTTGTGGCTAACAATGCTCGAATGCAAATCGTCAATAGTCGGAAGGGCTTCTCCCTACTCAATGCTAGCCATGTCGCGTGTGTAGCTCATAGGCTCGCGTTCTCAAGGACTTGACGTCTTGAACATTGTAGCTACAGGTTTTGCGTGGGGTCTGATTTTCATTCACGGCGCCGATAGCACGTGACTTTGGCAGGAGTATCATGTGCTGCTAACACGGCTTTTTACTTTTTCTTCTTTTTCATGTGCACACAGAACTGTAAGCACGTTAATAGCTTAATAAAAATAGAAATCATCAGGTATCATAAAGCCAGAGTGTAATGAATTGCGGTATCGATCTATTTCATATGATTTTCAGCCGTCTCACCCACATAAGGGTCATGATACAAGAACAAAGAAATAAAAGAACAAGAAAAGAAATGAAAAATCCAGGCACAACGAACAAACAGATAGACGACGGCTATTTACCAGTCGCACACAATAACCAACGATAGTATGCTCATACAAGGCAAAGGAGATCAACAGAAAAGAAAAGAAAAACAAGAAAATTAACGCTGCTCCTCATGGGAGCGGACAAGCTCGCAGAGCGTACGCAAAAACAAGGCATCAACATCGCGCACATCCGTGTCCGTGTTGAGCTGGCCATTGGCAATCTTCATTGCCGCGACAAGGCGACCGATGCACGTGTACAGGCCGGCATGAAGATCGCGCATCGAGGCATCCATCGCCGACGACGCGGGGGGGCTTGAGACCGCAGGTGCGGGAGCCGACGCTTCTGTCCTGGACGCTGCCGATGCAGCCGCAGCATCGGCGACGGCCGACGGCGTGGGCGCATCGATCACGGTGGCAGACACGGCAATGGTCCTCTTGGCCGCCGTGATACTATCCTTGATCTGGGTGATGCTGTCGGTGTCCGAGTCGTCGCCGTCGTCACCGTACAGGGACAGGCTAGATTTTCTCTGCGTCGCCAGCTTGGGCGTGGCCGGCCGGCATGTCGCACCCGACAGCGACGACAGATTGTTGAGGCGGCGACGGCGCAGCGAGTTGTAGCGGCGCGATAGGCTGTTGCTGCTGCTGTTGGCCGGCGGCGACGTGTGCGCGTGCAGCCGTGACGCGGCGGACACGGCCGTCGACGACAGCGCCGCGTTTGTGTTTTTGACGTTACCAGGCTCAAAGATGTCCAACAGGCCCAGCAGGATGACGGCCTTGGGCTTGAGGTTGTAGACGCCGTCGTGGGCATCGTTGCCGTGTCCGCTGTACCGGCCGCCGCGCGACGGTGGCGGCGATGACGGCGGCGACTCCAGGATGCTGTGCTCGAGGCGCGACATGGGCATGGCCATGGGCATGGACGTGCTGCGGCTGATGGGCGTGATGGCGGTCGGCGCCGGCGGCGGCACTTCGGGTTCGACGTAGACGCGGACCTGTGTTGGCGGGCTGGGCGCAGGGCACAGCAGGCCAATGTAGTTGAACGCGACAATATGCGCGTACAACGATTCGCATAGGCTGTCCGACGCCATGGGGAAGATGCGCTTGAGGCACAGGCCGCTGTTTTTGCTCGGGTCGTCGTCGTCGTCGTGGCCGCCAGCGCCAGACATGCGCGACGGCGGCGGCGCGCAAGACGACGACGACGAGAAGAGCGAGTCGATGCGGCTGCCGCGGCGGCAGCTGACCGACTGGCGCGGCGACTGCTTGTCGCTGCTGCCGGACACATGGCTGTGGCTATCGGCATCACGGTTGGCGCGCGCGTGGAATAGACCGAGACCGGACGACGCGCGCGACTGCGACAGGCGCTTGGGCAGAATCTTCCAGAAGCTGCGGCCCGTCGATGGCGCGGTGGACAGGGAGCTCGTCGATATGGACGTCCGGTGAAGGCGCGACGCGCCGCTGGTCAGGTCAAGCGAGCCGACCAGGGTGTCTGTGGGCGACGGGGGCAGCGCCGACGGCACAAAGGGCATCGGGCTGGTGCCGGCGGTCGGTGAGTGCGACATGATAAGGCGGTGCGCACTGTCGGCGTCGGACTGGCTGCGGCGGCGCACCTTGCGCGAGTATGTGCGGATTGTCTGGACCGAGAAGCTCGACAGGCTAAGCATAGTCTCGGGGAAGCACGAGACGGAAACGCGCAGCGTGTCGACGACCTCGCGCGGCAGTGGGATGCCGACCAAGCCGGGCTGGTGTAAAACAAAGGACAAGGGCGGCGGTGTCTGCGTGGATGGGGGCGCCGTGACGGCGGACGGGGGCGTTGACACGACGGCCGTCTGGGCCGCGTCTTTTGCGTCTTTTGCGTCTTTTGCGTCTTTTGCGTCTTTTGCGTCTTTTGCTGTCTCAATGTCAACACTATCCTCGGCCTCATCGGCCTCCTCATAAAAGGCGCCCCGCTGCAACTGCTGGTGCAGCGCGAGCTGACTGCGAGACGCATGCTCGATCCACGACCGCAGAGTCGCTGACGTCTCGTCTGCGTGCTCGTCGGCCAGCGTGTGGTGGCGCGGCATGGGGTAGCGCTCGGGGATCGGGGCACCATTCGCGTCGTCGTGCAGTGACAGTAGCGAGTGGCGCGACGGCAAGGACCGAAGTGACAGCGTGTTCTGGCGCGAGTAGGGCACTGCAGTCGCCATCAGGATGCGGTCCTGGCCCTCATCGTAGTCGTATGCGCCGGCAAAGTCGCCAAACAGGTTAGTGTCGTCTTCATCGTCGCTCTCCTTCTCATTCTCGTTATTGTAGCTGCCAAACTGGCTAACCGGTTCGCCAGCGGCCGTGTGAGAGGTGCTCGGCCGGCCGGGGCTCGTGGGCACGCGCATGCGCGGCAGCGGCTTTCTGTAGACGGCGCGCAGCAGCAGTTCCGGCTCGGCAGTGGTCGATGAGACGGCGACGGGAGGAGCCTCGCCCCAGAACGGCGCCCGGAAGGCAGGGCGTGCGCTATGGCTGAGCGACGAGCGTCTGCGCGGAACCGGCACGATCGCGGACATGGGAGTGGATGTAGTGCTGTGGCGCCGGGGCGCCGGGGCAGCATCGCGCGGCAGGGACACTTGTGACAGGCGTCTCTTGTTAAAACCCCACTGTGCCAAGCTGCCAACATCGGGCACGCCGGTCGACGTCTTGGGCCGAGGCGGCAGGTCAGATGGGGATATGGAGGCGAAAGGCTTGTCGTTGTCGTCGTCGTCGTCGTCGTCAAAGCTCATCCAGCTGGACGTGTTGAGGTTCGCAGGGATATGCGACGGCTCAGCGGTGGGCTCGGAGTGTTCAGTGTGCTCAGTGTGCTCGACATTTTGGTCAAGAGCAAACTCGACGTGACGCTCAAGCGGCTCGCTCTTGTCGTGATCGGCGGCCATAGCGGTACGTGACAACGTGGACTGGGTCGAGTGGCGGCAGCCCGAGGAGACCGAGGTGGCGGCGGTCACGACCGACTGCTGGCGGCCGCGGTGGGTGGGGACAGACACGCCGTAGGACGAGACGCTCGATTCGCCGTCGTCGTCGTCGTTGTCGTTGTTGTTGTAGTAGCTGTCGTAGAAGCTGCCGTAGCTGCCGCAGCTGTCGCGGCGGGCCGTGGAAAAGGCGTCGCCGTGGTGGCGTGTGTCGTCCTTTGCGGCAGGCCGTACGAGGCTGATGCTGGGCAGCTCAAAGCTGTCAATGCTGTTGCTGTCCGACTGCCACTGCTGTGTGGCCGTGGTGGTGGGCGTGCTGCCGAGGGCGGGATGGACCGTCAAACGGGTAATAGCGTCGGCGTGTGATTGGAGTTGTGCAAAGGCGTCCGAGGACAGAAAGTTGCGGGCAGATGTGTAGGCGAGTGCGTCTTGCGTGCTAAGAATGTTGGCCTCGACCAAGTCCTGGATGCTCTTGGACTCGAAGATGACGCCCATGCCGTTGCCGCTTGATGATGTTTGGCTAGAAGTAGGCATGGGCAGGCGAGGAGGGCCGGCGGTCATTCGCTTAGAGGAAAAGACGGACTCGGCCGTTTCCAGGTTGCGCGCCAGCAACTCGGGGAAGTTGCACTGCTGTGTGTCTGTGTCCATGTTGGGTGTTGTCTTGGGTGGTAGTGTTGTGACAAGGTGGTTGGCGTCTGAGATGAAGTTGTGTGTTGGCTGTTTGGATGAGAGATGGTGATGGAAGGAAAAGGGATGAGACGGGATCTGTCTTTCTTTGTGACGGTTACACGTTGATACACTGCATTTCCATTCCACAAAATGTGTTGGTCGTTGTGAGAGAGGGCGATGTCGTAGGCCGTGGAACAGGCTGTTGGAGAAGAAAAAGAGACGGAGAGGAGGGATCAGAAACAGGATGACGAGAACATTAAGAGTGAATCAGAGAGAGACAGACGATATCAACGGTGACGTGGTATGAGGGAGAATGGGAATCGATAAAAAAAGAAAAGAGAAAATGAAATGGGAGAATCAAAAGAGATAATCAAAAGTGAGAATGAGAGAAAGTAAATGGTCGCTCAACGCCGAGGAAGGGTGGAACATGCAGGACAACACGACAAGAAGAAGCAAGCAGTACGCGATGCATCGATACAAGTAGAATGAAAGAAATGAAAAGAAAATTAGAAAAAAGAAAAAAAGAATATTGATGGAATTCCAAGAGATAAACAAAAACAAGACAGGCAATTTCAATAGGCGATGTGGTGTAGATGTAAAACATGAACAGGAGAAACGAAGCGAGCGTTGAGTCTGGGAGTGGTGTACAGTGTGGTACAGACAGTGTTAGACGAACAGGTGGTACAGCAGATGGTCATGAGGGTTGTTTTGAATATTCATCGCCGGGTGGATTATGCAAGGGAGCTGGAAAGACGCAAAGTGAGAGCTAGGTGAAGACCGAAAGAAAAGACTGGAAGTGAAGTCTAGAAGTGAAGACTAGAAGAGTAGAGAAGACTAGAAGAGACAGCAGAAAGATCCAAGAAAAAGCTAGAGGAAGAATAAAGAGAGTAAAGAAATATAGACATCGTCTCAAAAAGAGGTCATAGCAGTGCAACGAAAACAATAATGTCGTGCTACATGAATATGGAGATATTGCCGTCCGTTGTCGTGTATCCGTGCCGTTGTGGATGGTGGCGGCCGTGCGTGGAGGTGGTCGAAGGGCTCGTGGCTCGTGGCTCGGGTGCTGCGGGTACCTTTCGAGATACGAGGGGCAGCCGACAGACGAGGAGTACATGTAAGAAAATAAGACATGCATGGGCCAGGCTAGATCAAAGACCAATAGATGATGGGAAAAGACCAATAGACAATAAATCAAGAAAAGAAAGAAGAGAATGTTGACGATTGGAAATAAAGCATGCTCTAACGGCACCGTTTGTTTTTGATTTATTGAGGAACTACGTAAACAGTAGTGTATTTAGTAATAGACGCCAAACACTCCCGGACTACGGCGAGCCGCGTTATAGGTGGCGAAGGAGAACGGATAAAAGACGCGTGCAAAATCGAACGAGGTGAGAGAAAAGTACTGTCAATGGAATGCTGTCATAGTGTCATAGTAGCTGAGAGTGGTTATCCGCATGCCTGGAGGGACGTGTCACTGGCACTGGCTTGTGGACATTCGACTATTTGAGATCTCTGATCGACAGAAGCACGGCCGATGTATTACAAAGGCAATGATGTGTGCACGATGCAGCAAAAATACGTGCACAGCCCAGGTAGCACTCCCTGCTTCGCTAGCGGCAGTCTTGTAGGCGAGAGCACGGGGCGTAGCTGTTTTGATCATAGTATGTCGATCCCATGGTAGGTAGGGTGGGTGTAAGAGGGATTGTGAGACAGCTGAGGTCTTTGAGTGAGGAAGACGTGAGACCATCACGCAGAAATAGGAAATGAGCAGGGAAGGCAGAAGATATGCAGAAACGACAGAAATAAATAAGGAGAGGGCAGAAAGAAACAAAAGAAACGAAAGACACGAAAGACACGGAAGAAGAAGGGGGGAAAGACAGAGGCAGAGAGGACAGGGAAAGAAAGACAAAATCAAAGGTGATGCGATCGCGTCAGCTCGTGCTGTGCATGCAGCGAGGATCATGTACATATATACGTACTGTGCAGCCAGGTGTGGTGTGCGTGTCAACACAAGTCAAGGCAAGCTGCAACCAAGACATGCAGCTGGTCATGGAGGCAAGGGACTTTTGTCCAGACGTCGTGGAGCGCGTGTGAGACAATCGAGGCAAGGAGACGGCGTAAGTGGGAGGCAACTGGCACGAGATGATGTATATGTAAATGAGGCAAAGCATAGGAAGAAGGAAAAAAGAAGAAAAAGGAAGGGAAGAAAGAATCAAAAAGAAAGAATCAAAAAGAAAGAATAAGAAAGAAAGACCACAGAGAGAAGAGACCAGAAGGAAATTGGAAAGTAAAAGGAAGCAAAATAAACGAGACTGCATATCCAAATTGGCAAGGGCTAAACCCCTCCATCAGTATCGAGACAGACAGCAGACGAAAGTCAACAACTACATAACTGATTCTCATCACATCCTGTATCGCGTCAGGTATAAGACATACTGCTATGATTGTACTTTTCCTGCATGCTCCTCCATTCTCCTGTCATGCTGCAGCACCAAGATTGCCAGTGAGCCTGCACTGGAGGCGCAGACCATGCTGTCTCAGTTGCCGTCTCAGTTTCTGCGCTGTATTTTGCGTCTACGGAGTACTCTCGCTGGAAACGAGGCTGTCTTACCCGGCAGCCAATGGGGAGGACTGGAACGCGGCAAACACAGTGCAAGTACGAAAGCCGAAAGTTGATAATGGAAGGTGAAATTTGTAAGTAATGCAACTCAGATGGACTCGTGCACGGTATTTGTTGAGAGATTGGAACTACGGACTCACGGAGTACACCGTAAGCTATCTGGCGAAGGGGTGATGAAACAGAGATAGCAGGTAGATTACCGACTACCGACAAGACAGTAACGATAATGACGAAATGAAAGACGCATGTAATAATGCTTACACATAATGACGGTGTGCCGTGGACGGACTATGGGTCAGAGGGTCTAAGCACCAGGCGTCGGCACAAGATGCAGATCGGTCGTGCGAGGGTGCGTGCGAGTCTACTCCGTATGCTTAAGCATAGACAGAGACGGATAGATCTATTTGGGAGAGACAAGGAGTGAAATCGATGGTGAGTAGAGTAAGTAAGTAGAATAAGTGAAAGACTGACCAGGTAAAGTCTGAAAGAATAACAACTGAAATGATTGAAAGAAGTGAATGTAAAGCAGCCAAAGTAAGTAAAATCAAAAGAAGTAAAATCAAAAGAAGTAAATTAAAGAAAACAACATGGCTTGCCGGATCGACGAGTGCTACTCTGAGTAGTTCTGGCGCCAGTCAGCGCCTAGCGAGTTCTAAAATGGCTGTGCTCAGGCGGCGTCCAGCTGAGCTAGCTCAAACAGACACCTGCTCGGCGTCGGACAAGCACGTCCATGCAACGTGAGTGCGAACGCCACGTTCGGAACCCATCCGATGATCAGTAGGGGTCAGGTCTGTATGCTTAGACCCTTGACTGAAGAGAACGACTTTTCGCTGGTCCCGCCCAAGCATCTACAGAGTAAGCATACGGCACGCGCACCTGTCGTTAATATGTTTGTTTCTGTCTATGCGTACTGTGTAGCACTCAGTCTTGAGCAATGATGCAAATGTCGAATGAGCTCAGAGCAGGCGATTACGCGAATCATTCCCTGATGCAAACGTGGCATGTTTATAAGTCTTATTGGTAGGGGATGCCAACTGCTAAAATAACATTTTACTAAACTACTGTAATCGTCACTACCCGATGCGATCCTACGTTCGATCCCAACGCACGGAGAACCAACGAGCACGTCGTCTATACTGTGACATAGAATGAAGTCGAGGATGCACTAGTGATCCTACCAACGGCAGGAGCAATGGCCGTCATCTCAGCCTCGTCGTGCCTTCCTATTGTGTACGTCCGTAAACATTCACACGTGGGAACAGGATCGCTCCTTCTGTCAATGCGAAACTCTTCCTCCGAGGTCAACAGAGAAGGAGCATCCGCCACTCTTCCTTTTCTTTAATTTCTTAGTAATTAGTACACAGCGATAGCAATACCGACAACTAGATATAAAATATGAATAAAAGAACTCGGCTATTGATAATTCTCTGAAAAATATCGGATGTCGACTACTAAGAATAATGGCACGAATCTACTGTCTTATGATAGCTAGATGTGAAATGAAAGCCAATCGCTTCTGATCCGATAAGATAAAAATCTACGATAACGATAAGAACAATAATAATTACGATAAGAATTTGAAAAAGTAGAGCCAGCTGCAACAAAGTATCACCACCAAACCACACCTCACTCCCATACCATGCTGTCGGAAGAGTTCTTTGCGGCCGTCTGCGGCCCGCCGCTGACGAGCAATACGGCAATTGCCAAAGACGTGTCCATCTACCACCAGATCCTCAGCCCGGCCCACGCCAACCGCGCCACCTTCAAGAAGAGCGCCACCCCCGTCGGCGGCCTCGCCGTGTCACCGTCGCACGTTTTCGCCGGCCAGCAGGACCGCGCCTATGTGCATGTCTACTCGCGCCTGCGTGGCGGCCAGGAGGCGTTTGTGCCCGTGCCCGAAAAGGTTCGTTGTGTGGCCCTGGCCGGCGATACGCTCGTCATCGGCACCGCTGAGGGCCGCCTCGTCCTGTGGGAGACGCTGACCGGCCGGCTGGTGACGACGCCGCCGTGCCACGTCCAGGGCGTGTCTTGCCTCGCCACCACGCCCTTCCACGTCCTGTCGGGCGCCGACGACTCCAATGTGCACGTCTGGTCGCTGCCGCAGCTGCTAGCCGTCGGCGACCGCGACGCCGACCCGGAGCCGACCACTACCCTGTCGCGCCACCGCGCCGCCATTACCGCGCTTGCCGTCGGCGGCAGCGCCGCGCACCGCGACACCAACCTGGCCGTGTCCGCGAGCCGCGACAAGACCATTGTGCTCTGGAATTACCAGACGGGCGAGGCGCTGCGCACGCTGCTGCTGCCGACCGTGCCGCTGTGCGCCGTGCTCGACCCCGTCGCGCGCGCCCTCTACGTGTCGACCGACGCTGCCGACGACGATGCGCAGAAGCAGCACCACATCTACGCTATCGAGCTGTTTGGCGACAAGCCGCTGCTGGGCGCGCGCGCCGAGGCCGCGTCGACAGCCGTGTCGGTGGCGGCGCCCTTTGGCACGGTGCCGGGCGATGCCGGCGCGGCCTCGTGTCTGGCCGTGAGCTACGACGGCGCGTCTCTGCTGTCCGGCCACGTGCGTGGCGGCATTCTGCAGTGGAACCTGGGCGACGGCGACAGCGGCAGCACGCTGCCCGTGCAGTTGTCGAACCTGAACGCGGCCGTCACGAACGTGGCGTTTGTGCCGCCGCACCTGCCGACGAGCCAGGCCGCCGCCTCGTATGTGGTGCCGCCGCAGACGAGCGTACAGACGGTGGTGAAGCCGTCGCAGATGGGTCGGGACTATACTGTCACGGCGCGCTTGGACGACGTCAGCGTGGACGCACACGGCGACGCCGCTGCATTCGACGCGCTTGTGCACCAACCGGGCTTCCCGGCCGACTTCTTGAACCAGGCCATTCTGGCGTTTGCCGACGTCGACGCTGCGGAGACGGAGGCTGACGAGGCCGATGTCGGTGCCGGCGAGACGAACACGGACCTGCGCCGGCAGAATGAGGAGCTGTTGGAGATTGTCAACGAGCAGCAGGCCATGTACGAGGCGGCGCTGGCCAAGATTGCCGAGCTGCAGGCCCGGCCATGATGAGAAGCGACGGATGTGACGCGTCGGCTGTTTCACGAGAGCGTCTGCGGCTAGCATCAGCATCTATATAACGGAGTTTGGGTCATTATGGATAGGAAAAGTAAGCATTAACTCAATTGATTTGATACCCATCACATTGTAGTTTGTGCGGCCAGACTGACGACGGCAGCCCGCGCGGCTCGTCGGAGGTGTTTGATCATATGGCGACGACGCTTTTTTTTTTGTTTAGTTCTTTATTGTTGCGTTTTAGTTCTTCTATTCTTACTTTTATCAGAGCCAGCATTGAGACCCGATGTCTGAAGTTTTAGCTTCTCCGATGACGACGTCGTCATGAAACCGTTTCATGCCAGCCCACAGCCCTATGCTTATTGCACTTGCTACTCCGGCTCGTCTAGCCTTATCAATCTTCGTTTGACGCTTTCTTTACTCCGTAAGCTATTACAAGCTTCCGGGTGTGAATGCTCCGGTCCGCAGACAAGACGCATAGATCGTCTCAAACAAGGAGTGTTTACGTTATTAATACTCCTATCACCGTACGGGGATAACGGGCTGCGTTGGATCTGTTTTTGGTGATACTGATGTGTGGCAGTCTCTATCATGACTTGATATCAGACTGCCGTTTTTTTCTTTTGATTCTTTTTCGGTTTGGATCTCTCCGTTCTGATTCTTGTGCGCAGTGCGTCTTGTAGTCGGGGTCGTCTTTCTTTTCTCTTTCTTTTCTTCTCTTCATTGTCTCTCATGTTTTCGTCTTTATTTCTTTCTTTTTATCCTTCCTTTTCTTCATTATTTTTTAATACAAAGGCCCGGTGCCTCTAAATAATGCGCTTCGATGTCGTGACCGCCGTCTTGGCCGCTTTGGCGCTGGCCGTCGACGCCTCGCCCACGGGTCGATCCCACACCAAACGCAGCCTTGCAAAGCGCAGCGTCCTACACGAAACTCGCCCCGTGGCTGCTGCACACACCTGGAAAAAGACCACCAAGCTGCACCACGAGGCCGTGCTGCCCGTCCGTATCGGCCTCACGCAGCAAAACCTGCACCGCGCCGACGAATTCATCAACGATGTGTCGCACCCCGCGTCGCCCAACTACGGCCGCCACTGGACCCAGGACCAGATTGCCAACATGTTTGCGCCCTCGCAGGAGGCTATCGACGCGGTACGGCAGTGGATTACCGACGAGCTGGGCGACAAGGTCATCAGACTGTCGCGGGGCCGCAACTGGCTGTCGTTCAACGCCACCGTACGGGAGCTCGAGTCGCTGCTCGAGACCGAGTACCACATCTACAAGCACACAGACCATGGTGCCCACCACGTCGCCTGCGACCAGTACCACGTCCCCGCCCACCTCCGCGAGCACATTGACCTTGTGACGCCGACGGTGCACTTTGACGGCCGGCTCGGCGCAAGCCGCGGCGCCACCAAGAAGACCGAGGCACTGCCGGACGAGCTGCAGGACGTTCTGATGAAGCGCGCCGCGACCCAGCACGAGGAGCGGGCGGCGCACGCGGCCAAGGGCATCATGGGCGGTCCGTCGGATGCGTCGCTTACGAAGCAGGGCAAGGTGATCACCAACGCGCTCATGAGCCTCGATCAGTGCGACACCATGATCACGCCGGCGTGTCTGCGCGCGCTGTACAAGACGCCGGTGGGCTCGCTGGCCGCGTCCAACAACTCGCTCGGCGTTGTCGAGTACACACCGCAGGCGATCCTGCAGACGGACCTCGACCTCTACTTTTCGCAGTTCAATACCAAGCTGCAGGGCACGAGCCCCGTGATCAAGCTGCTGGACAACGCCGTGGTGCAGACGACGGACCAGGGCTTCACGTACAACGGCGAGTCCGCGCTCGACCTCGAGTTTGCCATGGCGCTCGTGTACCCGCAGACGACCACGCTCTTCCAGGTGGGCGACCTCGAGCAGGGCGGCAGCTTTAACAACCTGCTGGACGTGCTCGACGGCAGCTACTGCACGGCCGACGGCGGCGACAGCACGGACAGCACCATTGACGGCCAGTACGACAGCAGCATCAACTGCGGCACGGCGACGCCGACCAACGTCATCTCGACGAGCTACTCGTACAACGAGGGCGACCTCACGGCCGCCTACGAGCAGCGCCAGTGCCTCGAGTACATGAAGCTCGGCCTGCAGGGCGTCACCATTGTCTACTCCTCGGGCGACTTTGGCGTCGCCGGCAACAGCGACACGTGCATCGACGACGCCACCGGCGCGTACAACGACGGCACCACCGGCCGCTTCAACCCGTCCTTTCCGGGCACCTGTCCCTACATCACGTCCGTCGGCGCCACCGAGCTCGCCAACGGCACATCCGTGCGCGGCGACGAGGTCGCGTGCGAAAAGGTCATCTACTCCGGCGGCGGCTTCAGCAACGTGTTTGCCATGCCGTCGTACCAGTCCAAGGCGCTGGCCGCGTACTTTGCCGACACGCCGCCGCCCTACAACGCCACGCAGTTCAACAACTCGCAGATCGTGCGCGGCTACCCCGACGTCGCCGCCAACGGCGCCAACTACGTCACCGCCGTCAACGGCAATTTTACGCTGTCCTATGGCACGTCCGCGTCGGCGCCGACCTTTGCGTCCATTGTCAACCTGATCAACGAAAAGCGCATCCAGGCCGGCAAGGCGCCCGTTGGCTTCATCAACCCCGTGCTCTACGCCAACCCGCACGTCATGAACGACATTACCAGCGGCACCAACCCGGGCTGCGGCACCACCGGCTTCGAGGCTGTGGCCGGCTGGGATCCGCTGACGGGGCTCGGCACACCCAACTACAAAAAGATGGTAAAGCTGTTTATGAGTTTGCAGTAGTTGTAGATATGATCTGAGTGTGGTTAGCGTCGAGCAAACTACACTGAGGGTATGACACCGGACTGGTTACCGGACAAAAGCAGGGCTGCATATACACTATGGGTTTAATATACCGGCCTTTGAAGCCCCCAGACCCTCAGAGGTCTGTTGCGCACCTTCGCGCGAGGCTCAAAAGCACCGCCGCTGCCGATGACTATATAGTCCATTGAGGAGGTCGTCCTAATATGGAAATCAACGGTCGATTGGTCTAGTTGGTTATGACGGCGCCTTAACACGGCGCAGGTCCGCGGTTCGATCCCGTGATCGATCATTTTTATCTAATTTATCTAATATCTTCTTGATGAATTGCCATTACATTTTTGCTCATATGTCTTTTGCTGTCGTTATCTAGGCAACTAAGTGGTCATACCCCCAGCAGGTAGACTTAGATGTATCTTTAAAACCTCGCCTCCCTAAGAGACCTATCCCTTGACATCAAGAGATGCCATGCCGGCCTCGACGCCAGTGACATTTGACGTCTCCGCCTTGCACGACTCCGCAACGACTGGGTCATCCTTTTCATCCTCTTCCTCCTTGTCACCCTCCTCGTAGCCCTTCCATGTCTGGTCCTCCTCCGTCGGAATGGCCTCCGCGTACGAGATATCAATCTGCGGGTTCACATACGCCGCGTCGCGCGCCACAGCCTCGCCCCACTCGATGATGGACGACTGTGCGTCAATGAACATGAACTCCGTCAGCCACGTCGTGCCAGCGCTGTGCACTGGACAGCCGTACCGCGTGACCCGTGCAGCAAAGTTGTTGCCGTCCGGGCCGGACACAGGTGTATCGACCGGCGCCTCGCTCGAAATGTAGGCGCGCGCACGTTGGCGCAGAAACACCTTGAAGGCATCCGTCTTGATGTGGTGCTCTTCATACTGGCCACCGAGCAGCGCCAGACTGTCCATGTGCGGGCCCCAGCGCGACCAACGCTCCGCATCGTCCAGGAACCCTTCGAGGGCATCGGCACCGCCGGCCACAGCAATAGCTGTGATACGCGGCGTTGGAGCCGACGCTGACACTGACGCCGGCCCGTCCGTGCCGCGCGTGTCACCCGGGGCAGGACGGCTCAGAAGGTCCCGAAAGACGCTGGCAATGTGCGCATCCGCCGTCTCGTGGCCCGGGATGGTGTTCTTGGCATACTTGTGCGGCGGCCCGTGCGCTGCTGAGGGCCGCGGCATACCCTGGACGGCATGCACAGCCAGAGAGCGCTGGGCCTCGGGCCACCAGAAGAGCTCGCTGGGATTGCAGATCAAAATGGCGGGCTCTGCGTCTTTGGGGCCGACGCTGGCACGCATCTTGTGCACCGTAGATACCAAGCTGCCAGCGTTGACGCCACCCTGTCCAGTAAGAACACGGTACGCCAGCACGCCCAGATCCTGGCTGGTCTCGCCCACAAACATGAAGACACGGTCGGCCGTCGCGAGGTTCTTGCTGGCCAGCACATGGAGATGCGGTTCATCGTCGCGTGCGCCAAGCGGCAGACGCACAGGGCTCACGCCAAGCTCTGCCAGGCGGGCTAGGACGAGTCTTTGGATGGCGACTGTCTGTCAGCATGCAGTCGACTAAGCGGGGAACGGGAGTGACTGGCAGACTCACTGTGGAACGAGAACCGCTGGCAATCATTGTAGTAGGGGTTGCGAGTGATAAAGTACTTGAAGTAGTGCTTGGGGTTCGTGATGTTGCGGATCTCATCGTCTTCGTTTACAAAGTATCTACCCGTTAGTATCTCTCTGATTCTGAGCTGTCTCTATCTCTTCATCTGACGCTTCATCTTCATATGAGTACATACCCAAGCTTTTCAAGGTCCGTGGAAAATTTGGGCGTCGGCGGCAAGCCCGTCCAAAGACGGCGAAACATTGTGGACGGGTATAGTGTCAGAATGTTTGAGAGTAAGCTGTGTATTGAGTGTTGTTTTGTCGTTGTGTGAGAGAGAGTAGCTGTGTGCGTGTGAGAAAGAGAGAGAGGTAGAGGGAAATTGTAGTGAGATGAGTAAAATGATGGAAGTATCTGGCAAGGAAGGTGCAAACGGAGTGCCTTCCCAAGTGACACATCATGGAATGAGTGAATGAGTAAGCAAGCCTTGTGACAGCCACATCAATCAAGGTTGACGACATGATGATGCAACGCAAGAAGATTGTGAATGTCAAGCAATCACAGCTTGATGACAGGTAAGTCTGGTGAAAGCACTTTGGTCAGATTGCGACTCGCTTTGTTTGCTCTTCCCGCCTTGCTTGTGTAATCCGACTTGTGTGTACGTCAACCCCCCTCCGGCTTGCTCTTCTCAATTGCTTCATCTTTGACACTATGCGCTGCGTTGTGTTATCCTGCACTTATGCATCCGCTAGTCAGCATTGCATGCACGCAGCCGCAGGTGTGCAATCTATCTCACTGCCTGCAGGTATGGCTGATTGGATTACGCGCCCGAGCCTAAGATACATCAGGTTTCCCCCTTAACAACGCGTCGTCTTTCATCTCATCAAAACTATGCTCTTACCTCTTTGCATCGCTTCATCACTCACATTTATACTGAGCAATTGCACTCTCCATGTCGTCCGCCGATCTAGCCCGCGCGGCCCACGACGCTTCCGCCGTGACCGACGAGCAGTTGGGCCCCGTCAAACGCGCCATCCGCGAGACGCCCATCATCGATAATCATGCCCACCCGCTCCTCAAGCTCGAGGCTATCAGCAAATACTCGCCGCTGTCCATCGTCAGTGAGGCCCACGGCGATGCGCTCAATAGCTCCGTGACCACACTGTCGCACCACCGTGCTGTCCGGCAGCTGGCCATCATCCTCGGCTGCGATGCGACATGGGACGCCGTCCAGGCAGCCATTGACCGGCGGCGAAATACCAACTACAACACCTGGGTGGCACAGTGTCTCAGCGGCATCGAGACGATCCTGCTCGACGACGGCCTGGACAGCACAGATGAGGCCCATGACGTTGCCTGGCACAATAACTTTACGCGCTCGAATTGCCGCCGCATCGTCCGCATCGAGACCGTCGCCACCGAGATCATCAGCACGTTCTGCACGGCCCCCAAGAACACCATGTACACCACCAACGGCACCTTTGTCGCCTTTGTCAAGGAGTTTGACGCTGCCATCCAGGCCGCCTTGGCCGATCCCCACGTCGTCGGCTTCAAGTCCATCATTTGCTACCGCACAGGCCTCGCCATACCCGCCATTGCTGACGCCGCAGCCGCACTGGTGTCGCTCACGTCCATCATCCGTGCCCATGGCGCTCCGGACACCCCGTTCCACCGCCTGCAGCATCCCGGCCTAAATGACCTGCTCGTCCACCGCGTGGCCGAGCTTGTCCGTGACAGCTCTGACCATACGAAAAAGCCCATCCAATTCCACACCGGCCTCGGCGACAATGACATCACGCTGACCAAGTCGTCGCCCGCCCACCTGCAGGCGTTTATCCGCACCTACCCCACCGTGCCCGTCGTGCTGCTGCACTCCGGCTACCCGTACGCGCGTGACGCAGGGTATCTGGCCACGGTCTACGAGAATGTATATGCAGACATTGGCGAGATCTTTCCCATCGTGGCCCGGCATGGTCAGGAGGCTGCGGTCCGCGAGATCCTCGAGATGTGTCCGTGGAACAAGATCATGTGGAGCACCGACGGTCACTGGTTTCCCGAGACTTACCTCCTGGCCACGCTGCAGAGCCGCGAAGCGCTGGAAAAGGTGCGTTTTGTTGCGTGTGTGCTAACAAACATGGTATATGAACATGCTCTACTGACACAACTAGATCATCTGCGACCTGGTACGCAACGGCGACGTGAGCTGCCAGGCCGCTGTGCAGCTCGTCCAGGACATTTTGTTTGGCAACGCCAACCGGGTCTACGGTCTCGGACTGCAGCTCAGCCGTCCGGACAGCCTGGTCCAGGTCGTCAAGGTCGAGAGAGAAACACCACAGCCGATGACAGCGCTTGTTCCTGCCATGCCCGCCCAGCCCGCCCAGCCCGCCCAGACGCCCGCCGTCGAGGCCTGGACGGCATTCACGTCGTCGCACGCTGAGCCAGACTTTGTGCGCATATCCTGGCTGGACTACACGTCGATGCCGCGCATGCGCATGATCCCGTTCCGGCGCTTTAACCGGCTGGTGCTCGAGGGCCGGCCAATCGACATTGGAATCACAAAAGCAGCGCTGGGTCTACTGCAGCACGACCACGCTATCGACTCGGTACCCCCCACGGGCGAGTTCCGGCTGCACCCCGATTTTGCGTCGCTCCGGCCCGGCCCCATAACCGGCCACGTCAACATGTACGGCAACTTTCTTGAGACCAGCGGTGCCGACGTCTCGTTGTGTCCTCGCACGCAGCTGATGCGCGCCGTCGAGATGTCTTCAGAGCAAGACATCTTCTACCTCGTCGGTTTCGAAATCGAGTTTGTGCTCATGGACCGGGTCGATCCCGCATCCATCGCGGCCGGTGTACAGCGGTATACATCGCTGGAGACAGACGGCCACATGTGGTCCGCATCGCGCTTCTATGGGGACAAGAAGCTGCCGCAGCTGCTGCGGGCGATTGTCAGGCAGCTCCACGAGGCCGGCATTGACGTTGAGCAGCTGCATGCTGAGAGCGCCCCGGGCCAGTTTGAGCTCATCCTGCCGGCCAAGCCGCCGGTCGAAGCGGTCGACACGCTGCTCCTTGTGCGCGACACCATCTCATCCATGGCAACGGATGCCGGGTACAAGTTTACGCTGCACCCCAAACCGTACAAGGACGCATGCGGCACCGCGTCGCACATGCACCTGTCACTCAACACGCCCGGCGGCGTCGGCGTCAGCGAGTTCGTGTACGAGTCGTTTTACGCCAATGTCTTGGAGCACCTGCCGGCGCTCGTGGCGTTTACGTACCCCAGCCCGGCGAGCTACGAGCGCGTGCGCGACAGCGCCTGGGCAGGCGGGCGATGGGTCGCATGGGGCACGCAGAACCGCGAGACGCCACTGCGCAAGATCGACGGCAGCCACTGGGAGCTCAGATGCTTCGACGGTCTGGCTAACCCCTACCTGGCGCTGGCGGCGCTGCTCTGTGTCGGCGTCTACGGCGTCGCTGACGAACGCATGCTCACGCTGGCCGATTGCAGCGCCGATCCGGCCACGCTGACACCAGCCGCGCGCCGCAGCTTCGGAATTACCAAGAAGCTGCCCGGCAGTCTCGCCGAGGCGCTGGCCGAGCTGGCCGGAGCCCACACGATCGCCGACCTCATGGGACTCGAAGTCGTCATGCGGTACATCAAAGTCAAGGAGGCGGAGCTGGCGCTGTACAGCCCCATGGACAGCGAGGAGCTGGCGCAGTGGATAATGGAGCGGTACTGACGGTACTGTTTGTTTTGCTATATTGTCCTCGCAGCTTTGTTTTTGTTTTCATATATAAGTTTACGAGCAACAGTGAATCAGCCCCTGAAGCTTAGTGATAGCCACGTGGCCTACGCCCTAGCGAGGCACTGCCCCGTACCTGGGACTGCACTAAGAATGTATGCCTATTGGTCTAGACCATACACTGTAATGCGCACGCTGTAATGGCCCTAACGGCTGAGCTGTCCTTTTGTCTAGAACAAAGCATCATAACACGCTTCTGACCCGGATGCGCAACCCCGACACGACACGACAAGACACGGCACGCAACTAAATACGATTGACCGCCGACACTTTCAGATCAACTAGTCTTTATTCTGGACAGTGGATTGAAAGAGCATTCGACTGGCTCCTGTGTTCTATTCTTTGACCGGTTGCCGATCCATCACGACGACGACGACCTCGACAGACAGCTTGCTATGCAGTAGCGTACAGCCGACAGAGTGCATCCGACACCGCTTCTGACACGCCGCGAGATCCCCTGCCGACACTCCTCTCCGACACCTGCGGTCAAGGAACGACCAGCCGCCAGCATGATGGACGGATACGACGCGTACAATGGCTACAACGAGAAGCAGGGCCATGGCGAGGACCCCTTTGCGCCCAAGGAGGGCAACGGCATTGTCAGCGCATTTGACGCATTCCGTACGTCGGCCAGCGTCATCTTCCCGAAGTCTACTATTAAATAACTATTAAATACTAACAAACACCAAACAGCCAAGGCAAAGCCGCAGTTTGTGCAACGGACAGCCGGCGGCGGCAAGTGGACGGTGGCCATGATTGTCGTGTCGCTCATCCTGTTCTACTCGGAGCTCGTGCGGTGGTGGGCCGGCGCCGAGGACCACACCTTTGCCGTCGAAAAGGGCGTCGGCCACAGCATGCAGATCAACCTCGACGTCGTCCTCAAGATGCGCTGCGAGGACATCCACGTCAACGTGCAGGACGCCGCGGGCGACCGAATCATGGCGGCCATGAAGCTGCAGCACGATGCTACAATGTGGCAGCAGTGGGTCGATCACAGCGGCAACCACCACCTCGGCCGCGACCAAGAGGGCCGTCTCGTCACCGGCGAGGGCTGGACCACGCTGCCGCACGAGGAGGGCTTCGGCGAGGAGCACGTGCACGACATTGTGGCGCTGGGTCGGCGCAAGGCGCGCTGGGGCAAGACGCCCAAGCTGCCGTCGTCGGCCCGGAACGTCGGCGATAGCTGCCGCATCTACGGCAGCCTCGACCTCAACAAGGTGCAGGGCGACTTCCACATCACCGCGCGCGGCCACGGCTACATGGGCCTCGGCGAGCACCTCGACCACACCTGTATGTCCCTCTTCTTTCTTTCTTCTTTCTTCTTTCTTCCAGCTTCAGCGTGTCCAGACTAACAGACATCAGCGTTCAACTTCTCTCACGTTGTCAACGAGCTGTCCTTTGGCCCCTTTTACCCGTCGCTCGTCAACCCACTCGACCAGACGCTCAACATCGCCACCGGCAACTTCTATACCTTCCAGTACTTTATGTCCGTCGTGCCCACCATCTACAGCGTCGGCCGACCCGGCAGCCGTGGCGCGCGCGCCATCGCCACGAACCAGTACGCCGTCACGGAGCAGAGCCACCCGGTCGACGAGCGCGGCATCCCCGGCATCTTCTTCAAGTACGACATTGAGCCGATCCTGCTCAACATTGTCGAGTCGCGCGACAGCGTGCTGCTGTTCCTGCTCAAGATTGTCAACGTGCTGAGCGGTGCTCTGGTGGCCGGCCACTGGGGCTTTACGCTGTCCGACTGGCTGCACGAGGTGCTGGCCAAGCGGCGGCGGCGCGGCACCTTGGCGGCCGACGGCGTCCTCGGCAAGGCGGCCTTTTAGAGAGAGGCGTGTGGGCGGGCGTGTTGGATGTTGCGAAAAGCGAACGAGGCCCAGAGCCCAGTGGATTTGGGGTGTGCTATCCTTTTGTATATCAACGGCGTTTTCGAGTTGCGTTCTGTCTTGCAGTCTTTAATCTTGTCGCATTCACTATCGTCCAATCGCAAAAAGCAAGAAATGCTATGACGCTGCTTCTATAGGGTGATGAATATCTATCTCTCGTAAATCGTACACATGTTTCCAAAAACTAAAACACTGCCAATATTATGCCCGTACGGGCGGTCCCATGGCAAAGTTGTTTGGCAATCCAAGCAGCCGCCGGCTGCGCAGGTACAGGTCAAACACATGCAGGCCGACGCCGCCCTGCACATACTGCAACCATGCCCCCAGCAGACGCACGGCACTGCCCGGCCACAGCAGGGCGCCGTGCTCGCGGCGGATGGTCTCGACCTGTTCGTAATAGACCGTCTGCAGACAGTGCTGCGCCATGATGAGGAACGGCTTGATCGGGCCCTGCCGCGTGTGCAGGTTCTCGTCCAGGCTGCGCGTGAGGTCGTTGGTCTTGAGGATCAGCAGAATGACGCGCGGCACCTGGCCGAGCAGCTGGACGAGATCGGTCAGCATGCCGTCCTGCAGCTTGCCGCTCATGGTGTCGCGTTCCGCGTCACTGCGCGGCTTCATAATGGACGCCGACTGCAGCACCGCAAAGTCACGGCCGGTAATGGCCGACGCAAAAAGCGGGAACGACTTGGCATCGACGCCGGCCACCTCGTGGGCATACTGGGCCATGCGCGCCATGTCGCCGTCGAGCACGGCCAGCCACATTTTGGCGTACGAGCGCCGCAGCGCCAGCGGGATGTCGCGGTAGAGACCGTGGTCGTACAGGATAATGTCAAAGTTACGGTGGTTGCGCCACGGCAGCCGGCGCAGCCAGCGTGTCAGAAAGCCGGCCGTCTTGTCCGGCGCCGCCAGCCGCACCGCCAGGTTGCCGCCGTGCGGGTCGCAGTGCAGCGGCGCGTTGTCGCCAAAGATCATCTCATTGAAGATGTGCGCCAGCGCAGTCGACACCTCGTCGCGGTCGATGCCGTTCGCGTCCAGGTACGCGAGGTCGTCAAGACGGTGGCCCGACTCGCGCGCCATCACCAGAATGCGCGGCTTGGCCCAGATCACGTTGGGCACGACGAGCGGCAGATGCGGGATTTTGGCAAAGTGCGCCTGTGTGCGCTGCGCATTCCGGGCCTCGCGCTCAAAGTCCAGCTCCTGCGGCAGCGAGACCTCCATCTCCTGCGACAGCCACTCGAGGTCGTACTCGGGGAAGAAGCGCTTGAGTGTCGCAAACGTGAAGCTGGTAAGGGCCGTGTCCAGCGGTGCCCACTGTGCAAGGGTGGGATGCTGCACCTTGACGGCAACCTGCTGGCCCGTCTCGCGAATTGTGGCCAGATGCACCTGAGCTAACGATGCCGCGCCAATAGGCTCGGTCGAGAACTCGGAGAAGTAATCCAGCAGCTCCCTGCCCGTGTCGGCGCGGTACATCTTCTCGATCGAGGCGTACGACGAGACAGGGCACTGGTCTTGCAGCGGGATAAACGTTGTCGTCCACTCGGGAGGGAGCAGGTAGTTCATTGCGCTCTATCCATGTTAGTGGTGTGCACTGATGACCGGTCGTCGGACAAACCTACCAAATGCTGCCCGAGCTTGATAAATATGCCACCATTCTTCTCGAGCACGTGCAGAGTCCGAACCGCACAGCGCTTGTGACAGGCATGGAGGAGCTCCGACTTTTTATCCGTGTCGTCGATGCCCTCGCGAGCGTTCAACGTCTTGCGGTAGCTAGGCTGTCAGTCACCATGTCCTGTCCATGTATATATAGATATAATACCTACTCGTTGATGCAGATCATCAGTGCCGTCGCTACACGCCCCGTCCGTTCGACAGTCTCGTAACTCTGCTTGATGTCGTCGGTAAACGCGAGCGTGGTAGCTGCCGCTGCACCGCCGCTTGCTGTGAGGATGATTGCGCGGCGGCTTCGGAACGACGACGATGACGACGAAGACGACCAACCACCGGCATTGGAAGAGCTGGACGCGAATCGAGGACTTCCGCTTCGGACCAATTGGCTCCGACGGCACTTGGCGCAAGCCCATGCAGGGCCAGACACCCGGACAGCGGCGGCGGACTGCCGGCCAACAGCCCCGGCCAGTGATGTGATTGACGGCCACATAGACCTTATAGTAGACGACGGGACTTTTATATTAATAGTCGTTCCGGCGTTGCGTGGAAAAGAATGGACAAACACACATTGTAGAGTACACTGACGTCGTTATTTTCAACGGTATTAGTGCAATATATGAGTTGATTAGGTAATCAGTAACTGTCGCGCATTTCACGGGCAGGATCGGGAGCGGTGGCGACTATGTAGATTTTTTTGGCTGACAAAGAAGGTCCACGTGACCATGCGTAACAAGTTTACGACGCGTCAAGGCGCGTTTACATCGCGCTTCCACCATTAATGCGTTTTGTCCCTCTTCCACTTTAACACTGCATCTCAACACGTCAACCCATCGATTTACCTTTTTTCCTCCATCTTATCCAGTTTACTTGATCATTTACCTTTTACCACCGTGGCCAGAATACAGTACACCGCAGGATCCGACGAGCCTGTCGCCAAACCAACCGCGATGTTTGCCGCCGTGATGATGCCTCAGGCCGTGCCCATGGGCTCTGGCTCTCCCGATCGACTGCCAGCGATGCAGATGTCGTCCTTTGCGTCGTCACCGTTCCGCCCATCAAGGCCATCGCCGCTTTCGTCGTCCCCCACACGCGCCGTGTCGTCGTCGCCCCCCTCTGCGTCATCCCAGCTGGAAACGCAGTCTTCGCCAATCTTCTCCTCCCAGCAGCAGCAGCAGCAGCAGCCAATCTTTGGCTGTACAGCCGATGCCAGTGCCAACAGTACCAACGGCACCAACAGCAAACTTTTCCGGTTCGCATCGCGGCCAACAAAGCAGGTGGCGCGCGGCCAGCAGGCACGCGACGCCGCACAGCAGACACGCCGGTCCCTCTTCCTCCGCAACGTCCGCCAGCGTGCCGACGACCGCGGCTGGGAGCGGCGCAACTTTGAGCAGGAGCTGCAGCGAATGGAGTACTTTTCGACCGAAGAGGAGTTTCGGCGCGCGCGAGCGGCCGAGGCGGCCGAGCTGGTCGCCAGCCAGGATCTCGACGAGGAGTACGCAGAGGACAGCATGATGGACGGCGACGAGCGCATTGCTGACCTGCTGGCCATGGAGGAGGAGGCCGAGCTGGAGCGGCTGCTGGCGCTGGAGCGGGAGCAGGAGCAGGCACAGTACGAGGACCAGGCCATGCTACCAGAGCAGGTGCCGTCGCTGTCTGCCAGTGGCCAGTCGCTCTCGCGACAGCCGAGCTCAGTTTTATCTTCGGACGACGGCGAGTACGACGACATTTTCGCCGAGCTGGCGTCGGCGGCCGAGTACGAGGATACGGATATGGACCTCTAGGGCAGAGATCGGCGTCCGTCCTCGTTGCAGTGTGTGTTTTGTTTGCTCTTTGTCACGACTGGCGTTTGATGGGGGTTCACGGCGTTTGCGGGCCGGCTGCACTTTTAAGAGGCACCGTATGGATATGATTTGTTTTTATTTTCGTGCATCATATTATAACATAGGGCCATGGACATGGCAGGTATATCAACATTTTATGCTTTGATCGTCTGTCGTATGGGCATCCTAATCATCACACACAGCCTTGTAGACGTCCCATGCATCGCATCCTCGGCTACTGCGTGTTGCACGACTCGTCGGGGACGGCCAGGGCCTCCTGGGCACTCGGCATATCGCCCACCAGATCAGCCGGCGGAGAGCCAGCCGTTTGCATCTAGACATGGTCAGTGGTCACATTCAATATAAAGGTGGGCGGTACGCGTTAGGGCACTCACACGCTGCATCCGGTCGACAATGTATTCGCGGTCCTCGGGGTTCGAGTCCGAGTACGACGGCATTTCGAACCGCGTCACAATCTCGCGCACAACCGACTGCTGCTCCTGGTACCGCGCCAGGTCGGCTGCCGGCGTCGTGGCCTTGTTCGCCTCCATCCAGGCCGGGAACTTGTCGTGCAGTTCCTTCATCGGCTCGTACAAAATCTCCTTGTTCGTGAGCTCCTCCATCATGCCCACCAGCATCTTGGACAGCTCCTCTTCGCTGCCCGCGCCGCCGACGCCGCCCGACTGCATCTGCTTCATAAACTCGGACAGCATATCGTCGGTGCTCTCCGTATCCGCCGCCGCCGCTGCCGTGGCCTGGTCACCCGACGCCTGCATGCGCTCCATGGTGCGCCGGATCGTCTCCTCAAATGAGGCCTCGGATGCTGCGCCGGCTGCGGCCTGTGGTGCCGCCGGCGCCGCTCTTGGCGTCGAGGCACCGGCCTGTCTGTCGGCAACATGCGTCGCCGTCGCCGCTGCTGCCGCCGTGTCGCCTGCGGCTGCGTCCGAGGATGGCATGCCAAACTCCTTGAGCAGGCTTTCAAACTGCGCCTGGACATCGGGCGACTTGTCAAACTCGCCCAGCAGGTCGGCCATGCCGGCCTGCAGCTGCTTTGCAAAGTCGTCGTCGTTGAGCAGATTCTCGAGATTATCGTCGTCGAGATCACCGTCGAGGCCGGCTGCCGCAGGGGGTTGTGCGCCAGGAGGGGCCGAGGGAAGGGCCGGAGCTTTGGCGTCAATTTGTGCTGCCGAGAAGTCGTCGAGAAGGTCTGTCATGTTAGCTGCGTCGACTTGGTAGGAATCGGTCTTCACAATTGCTCACCGTCGAGATCGTCCAGATCATCCTCGTCGGGGTCCGGCACGTCGTCCTCGTCTTCAACTGTGGCGGCCGGTACTGGTGCCGGCACAGAGGCTACAGGGACTGTAGGGGCTGTAGGGGCTGGAGGGACTGCAGTCGCTGCAGGTGCTGCAGGCTCCGTCTTTACTTCTTTTTCTGGTGCAGATGTCTCTGTTGTTGGTTCTTTTGTCGTTTCTGCCGCCGTGGGTGTAGCCTCCGTTGCCGGTTCTGGTATTGCCTCCGGGACCGTTTCTGACGTCTCCTTGCTTTCCTCGGTGGCAGATTCGGGCTTTGCCTCTTCCGCTGTTGGCCGCTCGGCTACTGTCTCCGTTGCTTCCTCGGCCTCCTTTGATTCCTCCTTTACTGGCACTGGCTCCTCCACGGACTGAACGAGCTCAGTCAGCTTGGTCACATCAGCCAGCTCGGTCGTTTCAGGCTTGGTCACACCAGCTGGCTCGGTTATAGCCGACTTGATCGAATCAGTTGGGTCGGTCGTATCAGTCGGCTTGGCCGAATCAGTCGGCTTGGTCGAGTCAGTCGGCTCGGTCACATCAGGCTTGGTTGAGTCAGGCTCGGTCGGATCAGTCTTGGTTGTAATAGTCGGCTTGGTTGAATCAGCCGGCTCGGTCATATCAACCGCCTTGGTCAAATCAGCCGGCTCGGTCATATCAACTGGCTTGGTCGAGTCAGGCTCGGTCATATCAACCGCCTTGGTCAAATCAGTTGGGTCGGTCGAATCAGGCTTGGCCGAATCAGTCGACTCGGTCGCTGGCTGGGCAGCCTCGACAGCGGGCGCGGCCACGGTCTCGACAACAGCAGCCACGGCAATAGCAGCCGCCGCAACAGCTTCCGCCTTCGGTTCCGCCATGGCAGCTATATTCTGATTTCTCTGTGTTTCCGGGGTGGGTGTGCGCTGGCCGGCAATGGAACGGCGTTCGGGATGTCGTCGGAGCGATGAGCTGGTTGGCTGTTTGTCGTGGCGTGGTGGCTTATGAGATGCAGGTGCAACGTGCAAACAAAAAGTGTTCAAGAGGTTTTTCTACCTCTTCTGTTTTGTTCCTCGGCCTTTCACAAGCTTGTCGCGATGTGTCGGGGAATGCACTCCACAGTCAACCCCGCAGATGTGCACTACTGTAGATCCTGATTAGTCATTCAAGCACTACCGGCAACATCATGATAAGTCGTAGATTCGTGTTCTATCATAGTAACTGCTGCCTCTCTTTATCGGCAAATGGCCTCCCAAGACGAGAAAAAAGAAATAATTAAGAGAAAAGAAGAAGGAAGAAAATTCAGAAGAAAAAAACAAATGGCAAGAAAATGAAATCAAAGCTTCGCGCCTTCGCCCGTACCCAGTGCCGGCCCGTCGAGATACCAGGTCGAATCGAACGCGGGATCGAGCTCCTTGACCGAAAAGCCGTTGCCCAGATACTGGAACCGGTTGCAGCGGCGCGTGCCCGTGCTTGCGTTGGCATCGTAGACATACTCGTAGTCCTCGCCGCGGAAATTCTCCAGCATGTGGAAGAAATGGATGCGGCTGCCGGGGTGCAAAGCCGTGACCAGGTCATGCTCTCCAGCGTCGGCGCTACCCTTGAACCACGAGCTGCACGATGACGCCCACGTAGTGCGCGGCATGAACGCGCGGATATGCTCGTTGTAGTCGTCGACGGCTTGCTGGGACGGCACAATGGCCTTGATCCCCTCCGTTTGGCACTTGCGGATGACACCGGCAATGTACGTGGCAATGTGTTCGGTCAGTGTAAAGACGCTTCCATGGCCGATGGGCGCATTGGGGCCGAGGAATCCTAATCGTTGTTAGCGGGGGCGCTGGAAGGACATCAACCAGCCCGACGGCAGCTTACGAAAGTAGTTGGGCAGGCCTGGCACGGCACAGGACATGTACGCCTCGGCGGTGTGCTTCTGCCACACGTCTTGCAGGTTGCCGTTGCGGCCAATGAGGGGGAAACGAGGACGGAATGACACGTTGAATCCGGTGGCGCAGACAATGGCGTCGACCTTGATGACCTTGCCGTCGGCCAGTTCGATGGCGTCGGGCAGGATGCGGCGCACGCCGTTGGTCACCAGCTCGACGTTGGGCTGTGTGAGGCACGGCAGGTAGGCGGGAGCCGGGGTCATGCGCCGACAGCCCAGGGCGTAGTCGGGAATGAGGGCCTTGCAGAGGCGCTCGTTGCCGCCCAGCATGGCCGTCATATACTGGCGGACGTGCTGGATGGCAAATGCCTGAACAGGGCCGTCTTTGAGGAGCTGGTCGGTTAGTACGAAGTAGAGAGAAAAGAGAAAAGAGAAAAAAGAAAGAGAAAAGAGAATCAGAAGAGACAAGAAGAGAAGAAAACTCACAATCGGAAAGGTATTGTTTACCTCTTTCTCAATCGTCTTGACAAAGGTGCGGTAAAAGGCAGGGTCACTCTGGAACCGCTGAATCTGCTCCGGCGTAAAGTTCTCGTCCTTGTCGAGCTCAACGTCACGCAGCACAGCGCCGGCCGCGCCCATGGCAAAGACCTTGACGCGCGGCGGCACGATCCACGTCGGCGTGCGGACGACGTGCACGAGCTTCTTGACGTGCGGCTGCAGTTCCGGCACGACCTGGACGCCCGACGAGCCGTTGCCGATGACGACAACCGTCTTATCTTTGTAGTCAAAGTCCCGCGGCCAATTGGCCGTGTGTATGAGATCGCCCTTAAAGTCATGGAGACCGTCGATGCTCGGCCATTTCCAGTCACTGCTTGTTAGTTTTTTGTTTCCTTTTTTTTCTAGTTTTTATATGTGCGACTACTGGCTGGGACACACTTTAAGATGCCAGACCCGTCAATGAGAAAGTCGGCATAGTCGTCAAACGTGGCGCCCGTGGCGAGGTTGGCAACGGTTAGCAGCCAGCGGCCCTGGGCCTCGTCCCAGCGTGCGGCGACAACGCTGTGCCTGGTCTTGATCGTATCCCGCATGCCCTCGTCGTCGCAGATGCGGCACAGGTAGGCACCGATCTCGTCGGCCGGTGAAAAAAAGCTGCTCCATGCCCGGTTTGGCTTCCATGAGAACTGGTAGTTGTGGCTGGGAATGTCACAGCGGCAGCCGGGGTAGCGGCTCTCGTGCCACGTGCCGCCCACGTCGGCATTCTTCTCGTAAACGACGTGCACAAAGTTGCCGGGCAGCGTCTGGCGCAGCGTCCGGATCATGTTGATGCCGCTTGCACCGGCGCCGATGCCGACGACGCGGACGGGCTTGGCCGTGCCGAGCGGCACCTCCGAGACGGTATATGCCGGAGCATCCGTCTTCTCGGGTGGCATGATCTCTGCGGGCCGCGTGGCTGCTCTCAGAATGTCAATGGAACTTCGGGCGCCGTCGAGGTCGCCGGGCTGGATGCTTGTGCTTGTGTGCCGTGCGGCTGCTGGCAAAACGTTGTTCTCTACTGGCACTGCTCGGGCTATGGGTGCTGCAACGGCAGTTGTGTAGTGACTTGGGTCAAATTTGGCAGCCACGGGTCGCAGGAGGGTGCTAATCATATCTGCTGTTTTCAAGGCAGAAGCGAGACGCAAGGGGTACCCGAATTAGGATTAAGTGAATACTAGGCGATGGAGATGAGGTGCGCGTGACAGCGCAGTGAAGGCCGAGCTCAGAAATGGTCCAATTAAATATGCAGTAGATGTAAGTGCCTGCAGGGAGGAGATAACGGAAAGAAGCCGACGATGGAGAGACTTGAAGTGAGAACGTGTTGGGTGGAATGAGGGCGAAGGGGAGTATGCGTATGCTTAGATGGACGGTGGATGAGGGTAGAGAGAGAAACGCTTCTAACCGAAGACATGATAGCTTTATATGAGAATGTCGATATACTGCAACCAACATCCAACAGCCAGAACCCTGCCATGTCAATCTATCAAAGCTCCCGAGCAGGCGCCGTTGCTCCGAGGCTGAATGCATTTCCGTATCTTTATCTGCATGGCATGTGTGCTTCGGACCAGGGAGGTACCACGCGATACGTCATGTTGCCGAGAGGACAGGCTCATGACAGTACTTGCGAGCTCGGGTTTGCACGTATAAGCGTGCGGTCAGAGGGCTGAAAGGAGATAAGACGAACGAGAAGAGAAAAGAGAAAATCAAAATCAAATCAAAATCAAAGAAGCTCAGCTTGCTGTAGCCACCAGTCAAGCTTGTCTTATCCGGAGTGGCGGTAAGCAATAACGAACTGAGACATGAATAATGAGACACATGGAGGCAAAGAATAAATGGAAGCGTAAAGGGTTAAGGGTAAAGGAGAAAGGAGACGTGCACGGCGTGCTATGAGACATGCGGTCTTCCGGACGCAGCCAGCCACGCGAGGCCGTTGAAAATTGATACTAAATAACAATCAAGAGCAGACCCGACCGGGGACCTCGTTGGCCCGTTTACGAGGTTCAAGGATAAGAGGCTGGGCGTAAATCGAAGTCAGCCATCAATGGAGTTGGTCCGATAGATTGTTAATACTAGCAGTATATGTAGGATAAAGAAATAATAAGGCCGAGAAAGAAAAAGAAAATATAACAAAAAGAAGAGGAAAGAAATGATTTATCGTGGAACTCGTGGATATAAAGAGCACACTTGAAAGAAGCTCATGCATGTGAGAGCAGGTATAAGTGAATGATTAGGAAATAAGTACCGGCTGATCATCCGTATGATTCTCTTGTTTGGTTGAGTGAGCGGGAGAGAGCTCGAGAGAGCTTTTGACAGCTCCTGGGTGGGCAGCCACGCGAGCAAGATGGCCACCGATACACTACGAGATGAAGCAGACGGCCCGTATCGCGCCACTAATTCGAGTCGGGGTCGTGAATGATAGCAACGATACACATAGTCTAAACTAGATACAAAAAAAAATCAAATTAAATAATAAAACATCAGAGTCGAGAAAGAGAAAAGGCCAAGCCGAGGCACACCTCGGAGTTCTTCCGAATGCGGCGCCTGGTAGACAGCTTCACTTAGTGGCACAGCTTGGAGTAGCTTACATGCAGAGAGGGGTGCAAAAGACAGAAAAGAAAGTGCCGAAAGTGAGGCGGAAGTGAGGCGGAACATTCGTCGTATCCTGTCCAACCACGATGCAGGGAAGGCTGCATCATACGCTTTGAAGAGCAAGTAATGGGGAGTAAGCGAACACCAATCGGGATGGCGCCAGAAGGCCAACCTTGGCGGTCTTGAAAGCCGTTCCTACGGCTAGAGAAGGAAGGCGGTGAACTACAATTGCGATTTGGCCGGCAGAATAGTGCGGGGTCCACTATTATTATTGATGGCCCGAAAAAGACGAAAGTGCTTCGGCGACGGTGGATGAGAAGAGAAAGAGAAGGCGAAAAGCGAGCAGATTAAAACAAATGTCCTTTTCATTCTCATTTTCCGGTGACGATATAGAGGACGACGGCACCGTCGGCACGACGCCGGCGGCTGCTGCGCCTCCTTCCACAGCGACACCTGCGGCCAGTGCATTCCCAGTCCAGGGCAAGCCCCAACTGCCGCCACAGTGCCACGACCTGAAGGATATGCTCGCACAGTTGCCGTCCAAGATTGCCTACAGCCTTCTCGACGTGGCCTTGGACCAGGGGAATGCCCTTGCACCACGAGATGCGCCGTTCCGGCTCAGCCTGCCGCGGCGCGAGCTGTGGGATGTCAAGGTGCAGTTGATGGCAGAAGAGGGCGACGACGACGACGACGGCGGCGACAAGAACGGCGCTGGCGAGCTTGCGCCCGGTCTCGGCACGCACGATGTTAAAACGGGCATCTACGAGGGCGGCTTCAAGAGCTGGGAGAGCAGTGTCGACCTCGTCAAGGTGCTTCTGCAGCCCCCTGCGGATGCACCTGCGGCGTCGACACCACAGCCGTCACCGGTCGCCGCATCCATCCTGCAACGCGACGCCCCGGCGCATGTCATTGAGGTGTGTATTGGTGCATTGTCATCCCCGCCCGCGTACGGCTGTCACTAACCCGGCAGCTCGGATGCGGCACGGCCCTTCCGTCGCTCGCACTCTTCCACTGGGCCGCCGCGACGGCCAGCGTCCGCAAACACCCGCTCACGATCACGGTGGCCGACTACAACCCGAGCGTGCTGTTCCTCGTAACGCTGCCCAACTTTATCCTCACATGGGCCCTGCAGCAGCGCGACGCGAGCCCGCTGCTGCAGCAGGCCATTGTAACCGACGACGACGACGGCAGTGACGACCACGGCGAGCTCGAACTGACCGACGATGTCAAGGGCGCGTTCTGCGCGTTCCTCGCGGCGTCCAACGTGTCGCTGTCGTTTTTGTCGGGCGGCTGGTCGCCAGCGTTTGTCGAGCTGCTGTGCGACGGCGGCGTCGGCGGCACGGCTTCTCCTACTACTGCCGCGGCGACGGCCGAGACAGGCACGCTCGTGCTGGGCGCCGAAACGATCTACTCGCCGTTTGCGCTCGAGTCGTTTAGTGTTACACTGCTATCGCTTCTGCAGCGGTCTGCGGCAGCGGCGGCCGGAATTGTTGGCGCCAAGAAGCTGTACTTTGGCGTTGGCGGCTCGCTCGACGACTTTGTGCTGCGCATGCGCGACTCTGGCGCCACGGTGACGGAGCTCCGCGAGGAGGCCGACGGAGTGCGGCGTGGCGTCGTGCAGTGTGTGCTGTAGGCAAACGTCGTCTGCTCGGATGGAGTACATTACATTGCTCTCGACCCCGCGAATTACGGGCTCAGCCTTGTGTCTTTGCTACAATTTCGCATCAGACATCGTATAGGCTCACCGGTCAACATTGGCGTCTAGCATTACACAGCAGAAACAGTGCCAGATCTGTGCTACGGGCAATACGGACAAGCATTTTGTATCACTAGACTTAAGCGCAGACATCAAGTTACGTCATGTTCTTCACTCGGATATTGCTACCGGAGACCTGGAGGTGCACGAAGGTTCTAGGTCTGGCGGCCGTGGACTTGTCTTTTTCTATTTGTATGTCATTTGGGTGTTTTATGCCGGCTGTCACGGAGCAGATTAACAAGCACATCTCGACTGCTGTCTGCTCCATATGCATGAACTTTCATTTATTCCGACAATGTTGCGATCTGGTCCCAGATGTAGCGAGCTCAAACATACGCAGAGGACCCTCACAAAGTTAGGATGAGAGAGAATACCGGGTAGACGCCCATCATTTTCATCTCACCGATCATTGACCCTGTGATGACATAATCCTACACCGTAGCAGCGGTCCAGAATATGATTGGACTGCTTTGTAGCTCTGTGTATCTCAACGCTGTTTTTCCTGCAGGAGTACCCTCGTCTACTTCAGGCACAAGTGGGTCAACCGTTGCTGTGCACTAAAGTAGCCTATTTCCTCATTCGGTGCTGTCGCGTCGCCAGAAAGAACGACCGGGCAACAGCTACAGCAACCTTGGATGACAACTATTTACATTTATGCGTTTTCATGGTCAGATAAAGTAACAGCTGAGTAGACCGCATCTTGCACATCTGACCTGTCCTGTTGTTTGCTTTGATATATGACCTAACATATGTAGATGCTAGTTAAGCTTGGTTCCTTCCGTAATTGCTCACTCCTGTTACCTCTTCACTCGCCCCTTCCTCATACGTTGTAATGCAGATTTACACCCAGTGACTACGGAGACCGCTCGTGCTTTCCACGTTCGACGTGGCCCGCTCCATCTTGGGTCTTAGTCCGCTTCCTTCCGCATGGACGAAGAAGCTAACGGACGGCCTTAAACCACATGTAGAACTGTAGCAACCACCCCCATCGTCTCTTAATAAGGGTCGCTTCTCCCATAACGCTCTTCTTTTCCTCCTTTTTCTTCTCTCTTCTTCACTCTTTTTTTCTGCGTTTCTACTTTGTCTCTATCTCCAACTTTATCACTGTACGTACCGTCTTGGCACCAACCGCACTCACAACCTTATTTACTCCTTGCTTTGCCTCACTCGGACTTTTCTACCCCGTGCAGATAATATACTAACTCACATTCCTCAGTCTCGTCACTCCAAATCATCAAAATGAAGTTCAGCATTGTCTCCGTCATTGCCGGCCTGGCGTCCGCCGTCGCTGCCATCCCGGCCTTTACCAATACCAAGTTCGATGTCACCGCCGGCTCGACATTTACCCTCACTTGGACCGATACCACCGACGCCGTCACCATATCTCTGCTGACCGGTCCCGCCGCCGCTATGAAAACCGTGTCAACCCTGATCAGTAAGCTCCCTCTACTTTCTCATATGTTCTCTGGCATCAATTCTAACATGACAGTCGGCGCTACTGCTACCAGCTACACCTGGAGCGTCCCTACCACCCTTGTCTCGGGCACCTACGCCTTCTCCATCTCCGACTCCACCGGTGTCAACTACAGTCTGCAGTTTCCCCTGACCGGTAGCGGCACTTCGTCCTCTGCCGCGGCATCGAGCGCATCGTCCACGGCTGTCAGCTCATCCGCCGCTAGCTCGTCCGCGGCCAGCAGCGCCGCGTCGTCCGCGTCGTCGTCTACCGAGTCTTCCTCTATCGAGTCCGCTTCGATGACGTCGTCTGCTTCGCTGTCGTCGTCCACTCACACCACCTCCAACTCGACCACGACTGCTACCAAGACCACCTCTACCCGCACCAAGTCGAGCACGACCTCCACATCGACCTCGACCTCGTTGCCCGCCAACACCAACGACGGCTACCAGGCCAAGTCCCCTCTGGCCTTTGTCCTGGTCGCCGTTGCTGCTCTGTTGTACCTCAATTAAGGGATAACCGTTGCTTCAGCTTACGCTGTGGTTCTTGCGTTGGTCTCTTGATCTTGTACTTTTTATGTCCGACTAATGATTTTGATCTTAACATTCAGCGATCCTTTGGATACTTTCTTTGATTTTTTTTTTCACTTTTACCCATTTTATCTCTCTTCTTGGCAAGGAAAACAAAACGATGGTAGCAGCTAGATTCAATATACCCTTTTCAACAACCTAGTATGTATGGAGAGTGCGAAATCGGGCTACATATGTAACAATTACAAGCGCCTCATGTCAGCTTACCTGCAGGTCGGCAGTTCGGTCGCGGGGATCCTGGTCTGTGTCACGCATTTGTAGGATTCACTTGCTTTTGAAACTTACCACGATTGATACACGCATCTTCACATTTTCAGCTGCTTTAATGCCCAAATATCATATTCAATATGTTACCAACAGACGCCGTGCTTACAATTACAGAAGAAAGACAGATAGCCAAACATATCGCCAAACATATCGCCAAACATATCAAAAACATCAGAAATGACGACGCTTAGAGCTTGCTCTTGACAGCCTCGTCGGCCGGCTCTTCCGATACGACGACGACAACCACGCAAATGTCATCCACCTTGCCGCCGCAAAACCGCTCCCGCGGGTAGTACCGCTTCACCTCCTTGGCAAACGGCCCGTTAAGCGTCGTGTTGACACTCGCCGCCTTGGCTGCACGCGCAATTTGCGTCGCAATCAGGCTCTGCAGTGTAAAGTTCGCGCCCGCCTCGTTGGGGTGCGTGAGCTCGCGCAGGCCGTGCGCGTCCGCAACGCCGACCCCGGCGTCGTGCGCGCTCGTCTGCCACGCGCCGGTCACGCCCATGGCGTCACTCACGAGCTGCAAGATGTCCTGGTTGAACAAGTTGTCCCACACGCCGTCCGACGCAAAGATGAGCACGTCGCCGTGCCGCAGCGCGTGCCGGGTCACCTCGGCGTCGCGCGGCTCGTCAACGTGCTGCGTGCCGCCAAACGCCGCCATGCGCTTCAAGACCGCGTCCGGCACGACACTCAGCTGGTACGGCGTGTTGAATGCATGCGTCTGCGGTACCGAGTACGTGTGCACGCCGTTGAGGCGCAGCTGGATGAAGCCGCTGTCGCCGAGGTTGGCGACCTCAAGCTCGCCGTCGGGCGACAGCACGCCGACAATCGCGGTCGAGCCGCCGGCGGGAATGCTGGGGTCGCGGCACACGGCCTGGTAGCCGACGTCCATGAGATGGCGGGCCCCCAGTGGCGGCGGCGGCGGCGGCTGCGGCTGCTCTTGTGACTTGTCCGACGTGCCGTGCGCGTACGCGGCGGCCGCCATGTATTCGCAGATGCCGTGCGAGAAATCGGCCGGGTCGACACCCGACTCCATCCAGCCGCCAACGCCGTCTGCGACGGCTAGTGCGACGCTGCCTGTGTTGCCGACCCGGCTCACAAAAAAAGCGTCCTGGCCGCTCTCGGGCCGCTGGGCAACCGTTTTGCGCTGGGCGTTCTGCTTCTGCTGGAGTCGGTGGTATGGGTTGAAGTGGAAGACGTGGGTCCGCGGGTCGTAGGGGCGGTCCTTGGCCGAGTAGGAGGCCGCGACGCTGTAGGAGAACAGGCTGCGACGCGCAGCGGCCGGCACTGCACGTCGTGGCGCATGGCCACTGCTGTATGCCGTGGGAGCGGGCCGTTTTGGGGCGTTGAAAGCCATTCGCCGCGCGGTTGGGTAGTTTGCGTAGTGGCGTATCAGGCTGTGGGTGAATGGCGATGTGGTGTGGGTGGATGATGTCGATCCTGGTGAGGAGGAGGATACTGCGGATAAAAAGGTGGCTGTCGCGTTAACACAGCGTTGCAGGCGCGATAAGACATTTGGAGACATATAATCTCAAATATCTCAAATGAAACGAATCGCAAATAGAGGCTGGGGTGTGTGGCTTACATGGTCGTACACGAGGCCTGGAGGCAGACAGGACTGCTTGTGCGGAATAGACGGCCATGTTTTGTCTGGAGGGTCCGGGCGAGGAGAACAATGCGATGAAAGGAAGGAGAGGGGGGCGACGAGGTACGCGAAGAGCTTCGCTAGCCGTCGCTGAGATAAGTGTGTCTTGCTCAAGGTGTTGGTGGCTGCTGGGCAGTGTGATTGGCCGATGGTATCTAAGTGTGCGAGGAGAGTTGATTGTTGGTCGGGGTTTCGGCTGCCGGGATGAATACTGCGGAGGGCCGGCGGAATACGGTGCCGATTCGCTCCAGGTGCGGCAAATATAGAACAGTACTTCCCCATTCCCAGAATTACAGCACCTCCACGCTATCTAGAGTTACTTGTGTTTGTACACAGTGCAAATGTACATAGTAAATCGGACGTACTACACACTGTGCTAATCCCCAGAGTATTATATGGGCACGTGATGCATTTCGTCCAATCAGTGTTTCTCCGAAGCGTCTGGGGCAAGGCGGGACTTATTGACAATATGGGTGCTGTGATTGGCCCAGATGCCTTCTACAACAGGACAGGATACAGCGGACCACAGTAACCGAGGTGTCCCGAATTTCCATCGTCATCTCCCTACAATTGACTGTTTTTTTCGTCCTTTAACTTTCCCCTCCCTGTCGACAATCACGACAATCACCTCTACAACACCTCACCACCACCACAAGCCATCGACCCGACATTGATCGCTGTCGTTCCCGTCTATCTTCTCCGGCTATTCTAACTTTGCCGAGTCCCCTCACGCTTCCCCGGCTGCGACCGACGATCACTTTTTCTCATAACTCTCCACTCTCTTTCTTTCTTCCGTCCTCCGTCTTCTCTCTACTCTCTACTCTATTCTCTCAACCACAACACACAACCACAATGGCTGCTCTCCGCTCTTCCACAATGCGCCTGATGGCGTCCGCCTCGTCGCGCCCGACCTTGGCCGCCGCCGTCTCGTCTTCCGCCTCGTCCTCGTTTGCCTCTCCATCACATTTTATGCGCCGCTCCATGGCTTCGGTCAGCACCGAGCCTGCCGAACCCGCACAGAAGCTCAAGAGCTTCCAAATCTACCGCTGGAGCCCCGACACGCCGTCTGAGAAGCCGCACATGGACACCTTCACGCTCGACCTCAACAAGACCGGCCCCATGATGCTCGACGCCCTTATCCGCATCAAGAACGAGCAGGACCCGACACTGACCTTCCGCCGCAGTTGCCGTGAGGGTATCTGCGGCAGCTGTGCCATGAACATCAACGGCGTCAACACACTGGCCTGCTTGTGTAAGTCCCCGAAGCCGGCACAACTGCACCCACCCACCCCCACGTACACAACAGCTGCTAACCCACCCAGGCCGCATTCCCGTCGACGAAAAGGAGGTCAAGATCTACCCTCTGCCGCACTCCTACGTCGTCAAGGATCTCGTGCCCGACTTGACCCAGCTGTACAAGCAGTACAAGTCCATCAAGCCCTACCTGCAGCGCGACACGCCGGCGCCCGACGTATGTTCCGACACCAACCCCCTACAAAGCTCGCCGAGACGCTGTACTAACGTTTTAACAGGGCCGTGAATACCGCCAGAGCAAGGAGGACCGCAAGAAGCTCGACGGCCTATACGAGTGCATTCTGTGCTTCTGCTGCTCGACGTCCTGCCCGTCCTACTGGTGGAACTCGGAGGAGTACCTGGGCCCTGCCATCCTGCTGCAGTCGTACCGCTGGCTGGCCGACTCGCGTGACGAGAAGAAGCATGAGCGCAAGGCGGCCTTTGAGAACTCCATGTCTCTGTACCGCTGCCACACCATTCTCAACTGCACACGGACATGCCCCAAGGGCCTGAATCCCGGCCGCGCCATTGCCGAGATCAAGAAGGAGATGGCCTTTTAAACGGTCGGTGCTCTTGTGTTCTCATATGTTGGATAATTGACTTTATCTATTCCTTACCTCCTGTTCCGCCTTTCCCTTTTACAGTTCACGCCCGGCTTTTGCGTTTCAGCTTTTACCATTTATCGCTGTCTGTTGTTTGGCTCTTTAGATTTTTGTTTCGATTCCATGTTTTATTTCTCCAGACCCGTCGTTTGATCTCGATTCGCGTCGTTGCATCACTTCGTTGCAAGCCGGAGCCGAGCCGACGAGGGCTGCACAAGCCTTAACAAGAAGGGCGACGCTTTCGTGTCAGATGGAGGACACGAATGATGGACAGCATTCGGCATGAGTATACATACGGCCAGTGCATCATCAGTATAAAAAACAATAGTATAAGCTAAACAATAAAAAAAGACGAAAAATAAGAATACGACAATGTTGTCTTGTCTAGCCAGTCCATAACAAGTGCATGTCTTGATATCAAGATAACTTTACCACCCCTTCCGGTTGCCTCCTCTCCATTTCCTTCATGCCTCGATAATGGCAATGTCCACAAGACGGTAAGTTTGGGCGACGATCGAGGTTCCTATCGACAGTGAGTACGGGGCCAAGACAAGACCGCAAGACTAACCTACCATCATACCATGCCGCCGCATACGACCCCGGGCCCTGTTGCAGCAGCACCCACCGGCCCTTTGAGCCCGCGTACGACAGGCCTTGGCCAAGGTCGACCAGAGTAAACGACTGCCAGTCTAGCGTGTACCCCCCGGGCCCGCCCGACTGTGCTGTCGCGGGGTTGGCCACGTCGCGGAGACGCCATAGACCCGCCGTGCCGTTGAGCGCGAGTGCATGGTCCACGATGCCGACCGGGTACGTGTGCAGCTCATAGTGCTGGCTCTGGCTCTTTGACGGCGACACTGAAAACCGTGCCGGCGTAGGCTCGGCCGCTGGGGCCGTGACGGCACTACTGGGTGGGTAGACGCCGACGTCGCCGTTGGGCTGGATCGACAAGAACCTTTCGTGCACGCTCGAATCCAAGGGCCTGTCACTGTCAGTCAAACTTACTTCTTACAAAAAAAGCGCATGTCTCGACCTACGCCACAATTTTGAGCCTGTAGGTGCGGACGAGATCGGAAGAGGAGGCGGCCGAAGCAGCAAGTGCCATGCCGGCAACGACAAATGCCGCAGCCGAAAACTTCATCGTGGTAGATTGTGCAGGCGTACTATTTAAAATTTCATGGCAAGGATGCTGCTGATCGAGTCGTACTATCAGGCGAGCATAGTAAAGCACGTAAATCAAGAAGGAGTTCTCGGGACAGCCGGATGCATGATACGACAGGAGCGACGGGCGTCTTTTATAGACCAGCGCATCCACGAGGGCCACGTGGTCGACGGAAAGACGTCAAGCCACGGCCTGGGCAGCGACTGATCAAACTGATCAATGTTCCATACTGGTGTATCGTTGCCTTTGCGGCCTTGGCGTTGCTGGATGTGGCATATCGTGTGATACGATGCTGACCGTCGTGTGCATCAGCTTATTAGCAAGACACAGAATGGCTATTGTGCTACCCTCCTTGTCATCATCTTACTTTTTACAACGAGACAGCCACTGTAGACAGTCTCGTCCAAGCTTTCTGCCTGTCTAGGTCTACGTCTACGTGCGGAGGAATGATGTAGTACATGGGCCATCCTTGCCTCGGCAGTCATGTATATGGCTTGGTATTAGAGAGTAGCTGGATCTAAAGAAATAGAGAGAAACGAGACCGAAGAGACGACGCAATTTAACCCGGAAAAAGTAAATAAAAAAAGAAACAACGCAGTCTGATGTTACATGGATGCAAAATGCAAAATATATTAAACAATGGACACGCACAGTCACGATGATGCTCAACCGCCTCACATCGGCGCGCCGTCGTTGATCAGGCCGTACGGCTGCGGCGTAAAGGGGCCGTGGCAGGCCGCGTCGTACTTGGCGCGCGCCGGCATGCCGTCCTGTATGCGCAGAAACGTCTCCAGCTCGCACCAGCCGTCGACGCGCGACACGTCGCACTCGGGAAAGCTCACGCCCAGCGGCAGCGTGCGCTGGTTGAGGAGAAAGTGGATGTACTTGGTCGCGGGGCCGGCCGTGTCGTAGCCCAAACGGTCGGCGGCCACGGGATGGGGCGCGTCGATCACCTCAATGTCGAGGCGCGCGCCAAAGGGCACAACATGAGCCACGGTGAAATTGTGCGCGCCGGGGTACGCGGCGGGCTGGAGGAGCTGCGCAAACTGCTTGAAGCCAAAGGCCGTCAGGATGGACACAATGTTGGTGTCGTGCGAGAAGTCCAGGTACAGGCTCTGGTTGAGCGGGAACGTGTCGGTGTTGTTGTCGAGCGTGACGTTGATCTGCGAGCCCGAGTAGCCGAGCGTGTGGTTGCGCAGGCGCGCGACGACCTCCTGCTGGTAGCCAATGCCCACGGCGCGGCCCGTCGACGACTGGAAGCCGCTGTTGCCTGCAAAGTTGAGGTCGATGGAGTAGCCAAAGCCAACCCACTCCTGGTGCGTGAACAGGCTGCAGAAGCGGCTGAAGCCAAAGGCGGCAGTCTCGTAGGGACACAGCGTCTGGGCGGCATAGGTGTCTTCAATCGTCCACTCAATGCCCTCGACCATGGACTGGAAGCGAGCCGTCGCTGCAGCGTGTTAGTACTTAGTTCGGTGTCCAGATGGACTTTAGACTCACCGTTCCGAAGGTAGTTCTGCACCCAGATGGCACTGGCTGTGCTGCCCGCCGTATCCTTGAGCGCGTTGGGACAGTTCAGGTAGCCGGCCAGCGAGTTGTTGGCGCCGGCGCGCTCGATGAGCACCTCGATTGTGGCATTGTTGGTCCATTCGAGACCAAAAAAGCCGGCGAGGAAGTTTTCGGCCGACTTGAGCATGCGGTCCTGGGTCTAGAGAGGTTAGCACGCGGTGGTACGGCTACGAACAGCGGAAAGCGGAAAGCGGAAAGCGGAAAGCGGAAAGCGGAAAGCGGAAAGCGGAAAGCGGAAAGCGGAAAGCGGAAAGCGGAAAGCGGAAAGCGGAAAGCGGAAAGCGGAAAGCGGAAAGCGGAAAGCGGAAAGCGGAAAGCGGAAAGCGGAAAGCGGCAGAAACCTACGGTTGTGCGAACGATAATCTTGCTGTTCGGGTTGTAGAGGTCGGCATACATGTACGCATGCAGCACACCAGAATCATACAGCTCCTGGCGGCCTTTGGGCACCAGAATCTCGTGGCCCATCTTGTACTCCCAGTCCTCAAGGAACGCCAGAGCCCCCGAGGCCCGGAACGTGCCCTTGGCTTTGGCCATCTTGTCTCCCAGCGGCTGGACATTTGCGCCGACCGTCGGGTACCGCGAGCCATGACGGCTCAGCATCTGCAGCTGCGAGATCACGGCGCCGGGAGGCAGCGCGTACTCCTGCACGCCGAAGCCGGGCGATGGATTGTACGGCGACAGGTAGCCCATGTGGCGGAATATGGACGACGCGTCGCCCAGCTCGCCCTCGACGGCAATGTTGGTCTGCAGCGGCTGGTTGGCCACGTACGTCGCCGACGGGTCGATCGTCACGGTCTGGGCCATAAATGCCGGCCGGCCAGTAGCGGTCGGGCCTGCCCACAGCTGTGGCGAGGTCTGGAAGTGCTGCGGCACCGTCACCGTCGCAGTGGCACATGAGCAGTCGTCTCCAGCACCGCCGCTGCCGCTGCCACTGCCGCTCTTGTCGTTGGAGCTACTGCTGCCGGCTGCAGGATGTGCCAGCGAGAGTACAAGGCCCGTGTTATCGGCCACCAGCTTGAACCCGACACAGACAGCCAGGCACGTCATAAATGAGACAGCGACAACACGTGCCATTCTGCGCGACAGCCACGCGGGCGCATCGGCCGAGCCGGCGCCAGCAACGGGCACATACGCGGTTGCGTTTGCACCCGGAGAAGCACGGCTGCTGTGCCCGGCAGCAAGGAACCCTCGTGTCTCATCGGTATCGACATCGGCATTGGCGTCGTCGTCATCGTAGGTGTTGCTTCGGTCATCGGCAAAGCTGGCCTTTTTAGAGTCGCTGCTCGTTGTCTGGCGGCGTGGCAGCTCAACTTCTTCGGCATCGGCCACGCTCACTGGCTGGTACCGGCCGCTCCTGGCGGAGGCGCCTTTGTCGGTCATTCCTGCGTTGCTTCACAGGCCGGTACGGATACGTGAGCTCCGTCGGTCGTGTATCGAGTCTAATATTTGATAGCGTAGCTCGCAACGCGTCGTTGGCACACGATCGAGGACTGTACACCACAAATCAACGGCCGACCTTTTTGATTCGAGCTGGACGCCGACCGACGGACATCAAGGTTACGCGGTCAACTAAAAAGTGGATACGTTCTCCATACCACGCCTCTGACGTGTAATCACGTGAGTGTTTTCAAGGTCATGATTGTTTCTATTGCTTTATGATTTGAATAATTGAGACACCTGGGCTTGTGCTTCCTTGATGGGTATGTCTGTCGTACGAAGAATGACAAATGGTCAGCATCCGCACGGTGGAACGTCTTACGGAAGATGTGCAGTCGAGATAGGCTACTTGATGCATCGTGAAAAGCATCACAGCAGATGCAATAAGACCAAAATAGCCAAATCCAAGCAGAATCATACGTCGTAGACAGAGTTGTTTGAGATTGATGCGGCCGGGACCCAGAACGAAGCATATGTGCGTACGTGGAATGCCGCACAAGAAGCAGACCAAGAAGCATGAGAGTGGTTGGGTAAGGGGAGTGAGAAGCTCAAGCCGCTGCAATCTGATTCATCATCTTATCCTGGGAGAGGAGATAATAATATGTGTAAGAACATGATGGCCATGATTCGTCGAGGGAACGCGTGGATGATGTTTTGAGTCTTTTTCTTTTTCTTTTACGCAGTTGACCCCCAAACCTCTTAAAGCTGGTTCCTTCTGAGCCTTGGTATCTTGGCAGAGCGTCATATACATTAGAATCTAGAGATAGGGATCTATATGTAAGCATAGAGTGATACGAATTTGGTGACATATATGTAGATGGACGGGAAAAGCGAGGTCAGAAAGAAAGATACTGTCCTGAGCCTCTCGAGTCATGGCAAGCCTCTTGCCGATAGCACCTATTCTATCGCTTGCGGGCGTCGATCACACAAGGCATGAGTGGTCCTACTTCTACATTCTATACAATAGACTCCTTATTCTATGATATAGACTTCTGTATTCTATGCAATAGAACATGTCCAACAGCTATGTATGTGTAAGCATACTTGACTCGGTGGACGGTGCCTTTGAGCCTTCTCAAGCTACGACCTCGAACTCCCAAGGAAATGCGCCATTTTAGCAGCTCTTTGTTATTCAAGGCCACTCACTGAAAAGAGAATACTATAACCAGCACTAAAGACTAGCACCATAATAGACCAAGAGATGATGAGTTATGGGATTGTGTAAAGAGGCGTCGATAAGAAACGGGCGACCAATAGCGGGCTGTGATTGGCCAATGGCCGCTTTCAGTACTTTTAATGTGACTTATGTAATCAGTGCCGTTCACAATGCGCAGCAATTTCAATACAACACATGTTAAACCAACGTAATCAGAGCCTCGCACGGTGATGTCATTACCGTGCTTGGACCATCTTAATCATGCACCGCTGTTATGTTCACAAATAAAGACTGTTACATCAGCATCCCGACATCTCGTCTCACGACGCATTACCCTGGATCTACCCGTCGTTCTTTTGTAGTCCTTTCCAATGTCATCGTCCATCCGTTTATCGTGCGGCTCCGACTGGCTGAACCTGTCAGTTGTCGCCGTTGTTAACGGCTCGCGTTCTCTGTACATAATCATTAAGTAACAGAATTGCCTATTCGGGCAAGGATCTAGAGCAGGCTGAGCAAGGAATACGGAACAAGATGGGACGGCTGGGTCAAGAGAAGTAGAAGTAGTCGTGGAGTTATCACGTGCACGGTTTCGACGTCTTAAATCCTGAGCAGTGAAGCCGGACGGATGTAGCTTACCATCTATATGTCTGGGGTGTGGGGTCAAATCGGATTGGAATCGGGAGTTGAGCTGGAGCTGTGTTCTCATGGTCTGGAGAGAAGAGTTTTCACTATTGATAGGAGCCATTGCGTGACGAAAACGAGTAGCTCAGTAGTCAGTGGAGTCCGGGGAAGGCGTGAAATTGGTGGCTTTGGTGTTTATATAGCAAGCTAGGGCAAAGGACGTGTTTGATTTCAAGGCAGAGAGGAGAGAGGACTTACCGAATAAGACAGACGATGAGCCGTGCGTCATATAGGTAGTAGCCGGCGTCGACGACGAACTCACTGGCCTATAGGTTGATCGGGAAGGTAACGTACGACCGACGGCACGACCGACAACCAGTCTACGGAGTACGTATGCTGCATAACATTTGCATCTTTTGCGTGGGGTTGGCCACGTCTGTCTTACGAGCAATAGCATCGTCTCTAGGCACAACACCATCAGCGAGTGCTTGTTGGGTGCTTGGACTTCAGTGCTAACGAGTAGTCGGGTTGCTTATATCTCAATGTTAACAGGTCCTCAGGTACACATCGGATCCCGCTTTACCGTTGGAGTTGTGTGGTATTGGGTACTGGCACTGTTGCAAGGGACATCGAGACTCCAAACTGCCGTTCTGGGACGCTAGGCCCGCGAAGTGGAACGGGAGGCAAAGTGAGACCGAAGTCTCGATCTCATTGTTCTTTGCAGCAGCATTCCGAGTATTCGTGCCTTGGTTGTCTCTCTCGAGCATTTCCCCCACGCTCTGTTTGCGGTCGACGTTTGCCAGAAGGTATAGAAGTAGAATAAAAAGGAATTCAAGAAAGAAGGATGAGAAAGAAGAAGTAATAGACGAGAATGAATATCAAAATATCATAACATGCAAAGTAATCAAGCCGCTCTTCACCTTTGTTTTCTTTCTTCCTCTAGTGCACCCCCTCCCTACGTCAGTTATTTTATTCATTTGTTTAATTGACTTGGATCTCTCTTATATCTTATCCCTGTCCTCTCTTCCCAGACCAGTACAAGAATACTTTTATGTTCTGTCTCCATCTTCTTCCGCAGTTCCAACCCAGTTTCTTTCCTATCTCTTTCTTTTCTTCTCGCTTCTCGTCCATCTCCCCCCTCCATTGACTTGGACTTCACATCACATACTGCTACACAATGTCTTACGCTTGGGTCGGTGCGCCGGCCGTCTTCAATGGCACAGATGCAGAGAATGGCGGCGACTCTGGTACGTCACAAAGTCAACCACGCCCGCTTCATGTCTAACTTTGCAATGCAGTCACCGAGAACCTCAACCAGTGGTACCAGTCGGGCGACCAGGCCTTTATCATCGTCGCGTCGTCCATGGTCCTCCTCATGGTGCCCGGAATCGCTTTTCTTTACTCCGGTCTGGCACGCCGAAAGTCGGCCCTCTCGCTCATCTGGGTGTGCATGATGTCCTTTGCTGTCGTTGTCTTCCAGTGGTACTTCTGGGGCTACTCGCTCGCTTTCAGCACAACCGCCACCAACGGTTTCATCGGTAACCTGCACCACTTTGGCCTCATGAACACCTTGGCCACCCCGTCACCCGGCTCGCCGCTCATCCCTGAGCTGCTCTACTCGTTCTACCAACTGCAGTTCTGCGCCGTCACTGCCGCCCTCGTTGTCGGCGCCACCGCCGAGCGCGGCCGTGTCCTGCCCGCCATGATCTTTGCCTTTCTGTGGGCCACCATCGTCTACTGCCCCATGGCCTGCTGGGTATGGAACGTCAATGGCTGGGCGTTCAACTACGGCGTGCTGGACTACGCCGGTGGCGGCCCCGTCGAGATCTGCTCCGGTATGTCTGCGCTCGCCTATTCGTGGGTCCTCGGCCGCCGCAACGAGCGCATGATGGTCAACTTCCGTCCGCACAACATCACGCTCGTCACCCTCGGCACCGTCCTGCTGTGGTTTGGTTGGCTCGGCTTCAATGGCGGCTCCGCCTTTGGCGCCAACCTGCGCGCCACCATGGCCTGCTGGAACACGTGTTTGACGGCCATGTTTGCCGCCATGACCTGGTGTCTGCTGGACTTCCGCCTCGCCTACCGCTGGTCACTCGTCGGCTGGTGCTCGGGCACCATCTCCGGCCTCGTCGCCGCGACGCCCGCCTCCGGCTTCATCCCGCCGTGGGCTAGCATCATTCTCGGCGTCGTCACCGGCGTGTGCTGCAACTTCTCCACCAAGATCAAGTTTTACATGCGCATCGACGACGCGCTCGATGTGTTTGCCGAGCATTGCGTCGGTGGCATCATCGGCCTGATCTTCAACGCCTTCTTCGCCGCCGACTACATCATCGGTCTCGACGGCGTCAACAACGGCATGGTCGGCGGCTTTATCAACCACCACTGGCGCCAGCTCTACATCCAGATCGCCTACATTGTCGCCTGTGTCGCCTACGCATTTACCGTCTCCCTCATTCTCGCCGTGGCCATCGACGCCATCCCCGGCCTGCATCTGCGCGCCACCGAGAACGCCGAGCTGCTCGGCATGGACGACGACCAGCACGGCGAGTTCGCCTACGACTTTGTCGAGGTGCGCCGCGACTACCTCGCCTGGACGCCCGCCGAGCGCGACCCAAAGGCCGACGGCCACCGCATCATCCCGCAGCACGGCATCGAAGACCACCACAACCTCGCCAACAGTGAGACGCTCTCATCGACGCCGGTGTGCACGCGCACGCGCACGCGCAGCTTCCTCACCGGCAAAAAGGATCGCCGCAGCAACAGCGACAGGATGCAGACCATTACCGCCAGCCGCAACAGCGTGAGCGGTAACGGTAATGACAACGGCAACGGCAACGGCGAGGGGCTGCCGGAGAAGACGGTTTCTACCGCACAATAACCGCTGTATCTGCTTATCGCAAACCAAGGGCATACTCGGGGCGTTTCTTTCATTTTTTCCTTCTGTTTATTATCTGCTCATCCTGGAATACCCATTTTGTATAGTATATACATACAATATCATACCATTATCATCATCATATCAATGTCCAATAGGCTACCCTCCAAGACCTGTTGCTACCGCGTACTATTGATCTCGGCCCAATCTGAGCATCATCCCAGAAATAAGTATGTATCAAACAGAGTAGCTCTAAGCTTGGGAACTCTTGACTTCACGGAAGAGCACGGCCCACCCGTCGCGTCGGTAGTTTTCATTCTCGCACTCCTTATCTCTCTCCCACTGTTGATATCCTAATTCCCGCGTTGATCTGGCTATTCTTCTCACTATCGATCCACACACCCCTCCAGTTCGCAGTTCTCCCTCCCCCCCGCAATTCTTCATACACGATCTATCCGACCCGTATTCAAAGCAGCTATCTTCTTTGACCTTTGATGCTGGAGAGTGCTCCGTTCCTGCGTCATAGCTGGTTCAGATCCCATCATGGCTACTCGCCCGGCTTACGCCCAGACTCCAGCTCTTTGATCCACTGTAGGACTTGGTTCAGCGTCGGCCGGCCATGTGCCGATATTTCTGTTGTCTGATCGGCCGGCGTGTGGCCAAGGTCGTCCGTGCCGGCACTCCTGAGAGCCGCCGCCTGGTGCAGCCGTTCGTTTCGTTCCTGCAGCCATGCGTAGCCCTCATCCAGCTGAGCCTTCCAGTATGCCCGAGCCCTGTCGCGAAGATGGTCCGAGACAAGCGTGCACGAGCCCGGCGCGGCTTCGGTCTCCTGTTTGATGTAGAGCTTGCTGTTGAGCCGTCTGAACATGCTCTGCTCTCTGGCACCGGCCTCGCCAAAGCACCGCCGCACGAGCTCTTGCTGCTGTAGCGTGGCGCGCCGGAAGGCCGGAAACTCGAGATCCGGCTCGCGCACGTACGACTGCCAGACGGCGCCGCTGTGGGGCGCCCCCATGCCTTCAAAGATGCACCACAGCAGACGGCCGAGCATGTACACCATGGCCGCCTCCTGCTCGCGCGGCGTGAGGCACGACCACGACACGTTGTAGCTCAGCGCCGGGTTGCTGTACTTAGTCTCGTCTTCCAGGCGCAGAATCAGCGAGCGCTTGCCTGCGGGCGTCGCGGGCACCGCCGGGTTATCGGCCATGGCCGCCTCGTAGCAGCGGACGAGCCGGTCCTGGAACTCGGCGCGCGGGTCCGTGTCGCCGTTTGTGTCGCCGTTTGTGTCGCCGGTGGCGTACCGCTCATCGTCCTGGTCGTCAAAGGCCACGAGGCGGATGTTCTCGATGTGATCGACCTCGGGAGCCGAGAAGCTGGACCAGACACCGCGCTGCTCGAAATCCACGAGGCCCGCGTCGCCGTCGGGCGCAGGCGCCGTCAGGACGACATTGTCAAGGCGCAGGTCCGGGTAAAAGCTGTGGCCCGCGTGCCAGACATGGCACATGGCTTCGGTGATCTGCCGGGCCCAGCGGAGCTGGTCTGCGACATGGAGGCGGCCGTGGATGCGCAGCAGGGGCAGAGCGTCGCGCAGCGAGCCCGCGCGGAGTAGGGGCATGGTGAAGCCAATGACGCCGCGCTTGGCGCCAAAGAGACATTTTTTTGTGACAATGTGCAGCGGTCGCGCGAGAATGTGCCGGTGCGGCGGGATATCCTTGAGCAGCGCGCGGATCTCCTGGTACATGTACTTGACACCGCTCGATAGCGACTTGAGCACGACGACCGTGCGCTCTCCATCGCCGGTGTGGCCGTCGCTGTCGCCGTCGCCGTCGCCGTCGTCGTCCACATACACCTCGCTGACGCTGTCGTGTAGCTGCCGCACGAGGTGCAACTTGTCGATGCTGATTTCGGGCGGCAGCGACACGCGGTCTGCGATGCCCCACATGGAAACGAGTTCCTTGTAGGATATCAGATCGCCCTCCAGCGGGTAGTTGGGCGACACGACAATGCGCGACTCGTGAATGTGGCACGAGAGGTTCTCAATGACAATACGCGAGCCGTACGGCCCGTTCTCGTAGAGCGTCCGGATCGCGTCCGGTCTTAGCGCGCCGTCCGCTGCCAGCGTGTGCCACTGCAGGATGCGGAGGATGTGCTGCGTAATGCCCAACCGTCGCACGCGCTGCGCATCCTTGGTGTGGAACGACACACTCGTGTCGAGGAGCGCACGCAGAAAAGGCGCCCACTCGTGGACGTTGTGCACAAAGACGTCAATGTGCATCGGCGCGTGGCCCGGCAAAAAGAGCGGGTACGCGTAGAACTGCGTGCCAAAGCCGGCACTGCCGTCCATGCGCCACAGCGGCGCGGCCAGCGGCGCCAGGCTGTCGATGCAGTTTTTTGGGTTCAGCTGGGACGTCGTCCAGTCGCCGTCGTCACCATCGTCACCATCGTCTCCCGTGCTGTCATTGCATGCGGTATCGACAGCCTCTGCACTGCTGCTTGCAAAGACGGCAGTCGGATGAACAACATCGTGGATGAACCTGACGCTGAGGTCCATTCCGGCTATCTATCGCGTCAGTCGACGTCCATGCGCTCCCTGTTTTACCGCCCCGGGCAAGCTCTCATCACAAAAGGAAGGAGCAACCGACTAGTCTGTCCGGAAGCGGTAAGCTCGCTCCGGGCCGCGTCCCTCCCTTAGCGGCCGAGACACGCGCATGTGAACGAACGTACCTTTTCAAAAGGAAAGAGCGACGACGTATGTAGAAGAAGGAGCGGCCAGGTCTGATCTTTTTCGACTCTCTGCTGTAAAAACCTCTGTACTAGACACCGAAGCCACCGAGGAAAAATGGCAAAACTGCAAGAATGGAACGCAGACCATCGCGGTCAGAGTTTATATTCATTTCCGGAGCAAACAAGCACGACAAGAAATTTCTTCACCATTTGCTGAAATTAAAGCTGATCACCCACATGCCCATCTGCAGCCAACCGATCACGGTTTAATATAGCTAGGCATACATGTGTTTCACGACACGATGCCTGCCTTTCTCTTTTCTGACTGTTTGGCTCTGAAAAGTCTTGACTCTGTTTTGCAACTCGCCATGATGAGTGTGAATAGCCCGACAACAATGACACCGACGGCGAGAACAGCTGCTTGGTGTCAATAGAGCTTGGCGGGCGAATGGAAGTGCAAAGTGATTAGAAAACTGCAATGTCAGGAGAGAAGACTCGGCAGTTTTGAAAGTATTGCCGCCGACGATCGTTCTGCCAAAGGCGGCCCCACGTGGTTCCACGTCAGAGATGCAGTGTGCATACACATACGTTATATGTACATACTATTTGACGCCATCGCATGCGATGGGCATGCGATGGTCAGGAAAATGAACATGAAAATCTCTGGACTCTGTTCCGATCTAACCGGCATCCATTCCGCACTGACCGGTAATAGTGGATATGGGACCGACCCACACACCGGTGTAGCAAGCGAGATGCGATGCTCAGCTTTCTCGTCGCTGTTCTGTACGCCGATCAGTCTAGACCATGCAGCAATACGAGAAAGTGTACGCCACTACAGATTGCTGCTGGCTGGCAATGGCAAACAATATATGCACGAGTATTGCCTCACACCCATTGGCTCGGGTTACTGGAAACTGAAACCCGAAAACCGAGAACCGATAATTGCATATCATACCAGGCCTTGACGAAAGGCTTCGTCATTCGAGAGCATCATAGCGTCGACTGCTTCGATTCGCAAGTGGCAGACTCAAGCGTGAGGTGAGATTAGCGGGGTCGGATGGCAAGGAGGGTGTGTATTGGAGGGTGCCATGCGCCGCCAAACCATGGACAGAGAAATGAGGCTGACAACGAAACGGCAGCGATTTGATCCTTCATGCATGCGATTCAATACCAACAAGTCGATACCACGATGAGTATAAAGTGGCAAAGTGTAATAACAATGAACCGCATAGGATCAATAAGCACCATCCTCCAGCTTCCCTCACTTGTCCATTGCCTGACTGGTCGGATACGGGTGTCAGAATCCCCGGAGGATGCAGTCAGATCAGCCAGTCGCCGATGTGAAGAGCACTAGCGCATCCTTCTGCACTCTCATTAACAAAAAAGTCGGCAATTCACCAACGCATTTTGATGGCAGGCTCCACTGCAGATTTTACGATGCAGACACATTACGTACGTACAGTTTACATCTACATGTATACGTATGCGTAGTGTTAAGGGGGTATGTAGAAAGCAGCCGTTGAGCGGAAATAACCTCGAGGCGTTTTTGGCTGGCTGTCCGCCTTACCACTCATGGCAAGGAGTGTAAATAAGTCGCAAACTGGAGAGGCAAATCACCGAAGAACACAACTTATCCAGATTTGCCAAAGAACTACCGAGAGCGGAACGGTCTGGAAAGCTTGCAGTACGGACTGCTACTATGTAGATGTAGGATTTGGATCTCACTATGCTTACACTATGTTGTACTATCATTCTCGCTACTACATGGGCAATTAGCGTATCAGCCGTAAGCATACTTACATATAAGCATACTGCATTGCGTACATTGTAGCAACCCAGTTCCATTGAAAGTTATTGATGGTGAGCCAATCACGGAGGGGCCCTGTGCGATAGGACAGAGGTTTAGTCACTGTCACACTGGATTTTCTAAAATTTCTTCCATTCCCTTCACTCTGCTGACGAATGTGTGATAATCACCTCTATGGCCTCGTGATTATGCGCTGCACCATGTGGTTGACCCGTGGTAACACTGCCTTGGTGCTCGGCTGTGCTCTCGTTGTTTTCCTCATATGATAAGCGAGCAGACCATCACAAGTCTACTTTTGCGAACTAACATCAAGTTGATATCCTGTGAGCATCAACATAGTACATATACATAGCACCGCGTCTAGTCGGAATAATGAATGGGCTGATCCTCCTGCGGGACTCTTCGACAGACTCTTACATAAGTATGTCTGGGTCATGCCTGTGCATGCGGGGACTGCGGAATCTGGGGAGTTGACAGTTAAGACAAACCTGTACTCTGAAGCAGCAGGCTGACGGACAAGGAAAGAAAGGAAAGATGTCGATAGATATACGATCACTAACCTCCGAGACAAAGTCCCACCAGCGTCTCAGCTCCGAGGACCTGTCAGCACGCCGATATACTTACCAGGCCGGCAGCCATTCAGCACCGCATCTGTTATTGACGCCAGCCTTTGAACACCCTGAATTTCTAGCGAGGTCTTACATATTGGGCGCGGTGCAACAAGGCCGTTGTCGGAACGTACCGCTCTTAGGTGTCTCAAACGCTGCATATATCATACATACAGAGCAATTTATGTAAGAGCACCAATTACATAAAACTTGCTCACTTGATCCGACAGCCGCTCTCGTCTGCTATTGACGCCCGCCGAAAAACATCCCTGAATGCTAGCGAGGTCTGGCCTATTAGGCACGGTGCATTAAGACCGTTGACGAAACTCTTGTACCACTCTTACAGTGGTGTAGTATCTACTCCGTACATTCTTCAGTGTTTCGCTGATCTTATCTTATCTTGGGTATGTTACCTCGTACTGCGGCAATGCTCTCAGTTTGTCTGGCTTATCAATCTCACGTCGCCATGCCACACCTGTCCAACACGTCGCCATGCCACGCCTATCTAAGAGTAATACCGAGCCCCAGAACTGTCAGTGCTGCTCCTTTCCAATTTTGCTGTCTTCCAACCCCCTGCCGCCCACCTTCATCTCCATCTCGTCTGATTTTTTCTTCCCCGCCATGTCCCGGGCGTCTTCATTTTATTTCGCGGTCCCGCGCCTCTCTCCCTCACCCTTCTCTCTCGTCACTAAACCGTCATAGGCATCGTACTTCTTTTACACACACTTGGTCTGTAGTATTGATACGACTGGCTTCCCTAGCCGACTGTCACGTCGGGATTACGACAGGCGCCCAACCGTCAATGTAACTGTAGATACATACACATAGATAGAAGAGGTCGTTGTTCTCTTGATCACGCCTTCCTGGGGCGCATCGCACAACGTTGTGTCCCCTCGCTCCTTCCTTCCTTCTATTCTATGACGTATTGTTCATCCGTCTCGTCTTCCTTTCGCATGGCACAGCCGCCTTTTGCTCTTCCCGGATTTTGCCGCGCCTCACCCACTACCACCTCGTGCGCGTCTTGCACTTTCTCTTCAGAAAGCGCTCCTTCCTCGGCATCTCGCCGTCCCAAATACCAGCCAAAAACACCCTTCTCCCGGCCATCTAGCCAATCAGTTTTGCGCCACTCACTTCAGTTCTCCATCGCTTCGCTGCTCTATCTTCTCGTGCGCACACCGTCCTGCGCGCAGTCTATCTATTCCACATTGTCTTGCAAACGCACGCAAAACTTATACTAACGCTCTTACACGTACATGCATCTAACTCTCCACCTCATCGTGCCTTAGTTTCAATAAGGCCTTATTTCAAACTTCCAAACTTCCTATCTTGTGCCGAGCCCGACGAGCCCATCTTGTTTGTCTCTGCCCAATCACCCCTCCTCCCCCCTCCTTTTCCTCATCTTACTCGTCTTCTTCGTCTCCTTCGTCTCATTCATCTTCCTCCTGTCCCTCCCCCGCCTTCTGCTTTTTTTCCTTGCCATTCCTCACATCTTCGCCATCCGTCTCACGATACTCCATCTGCAACTCTGCCTCACTGAGATCTGTACGATACGAGCTGCAGCCACAGACATCTGCGCGCCGAGAATCTTCGTTGCTACCCCTTTGCGCACATCCTGCGCATACGCAAGCACCACCCGTCGCTCTGGCAGCACCCTCCTCCGATCCGCTCACTCCCGAGTCTCGCTCTCAAGTAGACCCTCATCCATCAGCAACGCACAGCTCATCCTCGCCGTCACCCGAACGCCGGTCTTCGCTATCACTTCGCCTAGTATGTCCATACCGCCGTCTCCTTTGTACCCCTCCCATATATTTCCATTCCGTGCATATCCGTACATTGCTCTCATCGAGCGATGAGTCTCATCGGTCCCCTGCCTCCATCACCCCCTACTTCTCTAGTAATGCTACTTTCTCACCGAGGCGGCAACCTGCATCCCAGGCTGCGGCCCCTGTTGCACTCAGTCCCAGCCTCTCATATTGCTTTGCATTTCCTCGCCTGCCTCCCATATTGCTTTGCATTTCCTCGCCTGCCTCCCATATACGCTCTGCGTAGTATCCTCGCCATTCCGGCTTGCAACGCAACATCGGCCTTTCTGGCCTCCTCTCTCACCGTCTTTGTAGCCCGTCAATCTGGAACGCGCCTCTTCCCACATCAAGAGCCCCTTCTAACCAAGTTGACACGATAGGAGCAATCGTCTAGTCTCGCCATCCACGTCACATCTATGTTGTGATTCCCGGCCCCTGTTTAGACGCCTCTAATCACTCGTTGAAGCAGCGTGTCTCTCACGCTGTCTCTATCATACAATTCTTTATTCCCGTCCAATAAACCACACCGCGGACGTCGGAGCAAGTGCCAGAAGTTGCCGGTACCAGCCTTGACCTTTAAATACCGCCTACTGCGTACTGCATACTGCACACTCGCTCGACACAGCACTTCATCCGTTGCTAAATTCTTTTTATTTCAAACTATTTTCTTGCTCGTGACTAAAACTCACCACCACTCACCTCCCCCCATCATATATCGGACTGTATCAAAGACTTCTCTGGAACAGATCAGCTTTCACCTTTGACTTTTCATCAATCTAGCTCCGCCATCTCTACTACCCTATTACTCCGTCGGACTTTTTAATCCTAGACACCAGTAGACTAGGCCCTTCCTCCTGACTTAGCGCACATCTCCCTTACCCACATCGACGTCCTCCGCACACTCCCAGGTCCGTACTGTTCGGCATCTCACCAGTACGTCAGATGCCAACGGGCTACTCATTGTGAATCCTTGGTACGTCTTTCCCACCCTCGCCCCCCCCCCCCCCCATCATTGCCGCCCTGTTGTGCTACTCATCAATTAGCTCCTCGTCTTTACTTGTTATCCTTCCTGGACTCTCCCACCCCTTATGGATTCATTCTCTAGCATGCTCAGTCCTAACCCCTCTAGACAACCATCAAGTACCTGAGGCAACCCTCATCTGTGCACACCCTCACGGTGCCCATAGCCATCATGGTAAGAGCCTCTCCTTCTGCCGATTTGTCTTCCGTTGCTGCATCTCCGTTCCTGCTCCCCCACTCCCGTGTCCTTATCTCATTATTTTTTTATTTCTTATTTCTTATATTTTTTAATCATTGTATTTGATGCCTGCCTGTCTGCTAAGTGCACCCCTTTCAAGCCTTTCCACCGCATATGTCCTCGGCACTGTTTAGGAGTGAGAGTACTTTGTCTGAAGCATACACCATGCACCTTCAAACCGCATCACACCAAAGCTGGCTCATTCCGTCCTTATTTATCACTTCTCAGACGATTCCATATTATTTGTCCTGTCTCACGTCTTATTGCAGACAAAGTCCTTTACATATAGGCCAAGTGCAGTCCTATACCCCTCCCTGGCAGCTCTCGATGCACATCTCAGATGCAGTCCTTCTATATATATATTGGCCGTGGCCCCCTCCATCAGAAAACGGCTCTATCATCTCATCCTCTCCCCTGCCCTCTTTTTTAAGTTCCTCTCTATCCAAGACTGGCCGCTCTACTCTTCGCTTACTGGGGAGTTTCTTCCTATCTTTGGCACCCAAAAAGTTCTTGTTTCTATCTGGCCTCGAGTCTTCTCATCTCATCCACACCTTCCATTGCCCCGTGGAACAACACCACGTCGGATTCGGACTCTTCTTGTCTGTTGTTTTTCAAGCGTTGCAAGCTCCGTTGGTACTGATACCCCCAGGACAGCACAAGCACTCTTAAGAGGCGCCACCCTCACATCTATGAAGACGACGCATACGGAAATTACAGCCAGAGCCAGAACAGCCTCCTGTTCCAGCCTGATTACCTTTCTGCGTACGCTGTGAATGAGCAGTTCGATCAAGCCATAGATGTATTCCAGCTGCCACACGATCACTACTATCTAAACACTCCAGACTACATATTTGGGTCGGCGGCAAACACCTTTCAGTGTGGTCCGCAGTATCTAGTTGACTCGACGAGTTACCAGCGCCTACAGCAAGCCCCACAACACAAACGACAACGACGCTCCCTGGAGCAAACGTCTGCAAGCATGCCTCATCACTATATGGACGATGCCTCGCAAGACCCCGAAAAGACCATGTCTCTGGTCAGCCTTTCCATTGGCCCTTCCAGTAATCCGTGCTATGGCCTCTGCCCACATCCGCTCACTGTCGGCGGCTCCATCTTGGCTTCCACGGCCTCTGGTGTGGTAGACTGCCTTGCTGGGCTTGCTACATGCCAAGGGCGGACTGACGGTTCTTCCTCGGGTGAGTTTATATAGCCTTTATTTCGTCTTTGTTTTACCGGGCGGTAGCACGTTCCCTGTTATTCTAGGCTCCTACGTTTCCAAAATAGACCAGCCGTGACACAAGTGTGGCACATGCTCAGCATTGCAGCACTCAATATGGTTTTCGTCGGCTCAAGGAAGTGGGAGGAGCAGGGCGGTGCATCGCAGTGGGTCTAGCAACTGCACTGATATGCACTTTGTACGTATTGCTAACACTATGGCTAGAATACGAGGCTGTTTTGACGACGTCAGCAGCAGCGGTTCATACAGTGCCATCGGAAGCCAGTCATTACACGGACAACATATCGCATGCAGATGTGGAGAGACCTGGCACTCTAGCTCTGGTCAGCGGGTCGTACAGCAACGGATATGGCGCTCCGGAGGTCGAGAACTGGCTCTCCCGTAATAGTACGGAGTCCGCCCCCTGTATGGAGAACTACCCAGTACTACAGCCAACCATCGCGGCACCGACGATCGTGTCTCCAGCATCCCATTTAACCAGGGTCCAGCCAAGCACGCACTCCGAAAGCATGCACTACCCGAGTAGCCAGCTGTCCAGCACACGCCCGAAGTCGGAGAAGGACGGCAAAGTAGAGCCTGTGGAAGCCAACCCCACAGAGTCTATGCCGATGGTAGCGGCTGTTTTCGCAGGGCCCCAGCTGCCGGGACAGCCCATGCAGCAACCGCTAGGAGCCCTTGTGTACTCCAAGGGAGGGCCTTCTCTTACCACGACAAGCTATTGCCACCCTGCCATGCAGTCCGTGGTCACCACACATGGGGGCTATACGCCTGTCTCGGTTGACGCTGCATCATTCTCCACTGCAACTGTCTTGTCTGACCCGTCCTCGCCGAGCACAGCCGTGGCCCCGCACTATGGTCTCGTGCACATGCCTCAACCTGTTACTCAGCATGCTCAGCATCACCATCACCATGTACATGGCCAAATGCCCATTACGTATACGGGTGAGCCCAGCATGGCAATGTCGGACCGACTGCCGCAGAGATTGCCTGCTGCACGACGCGGCCCGTTCAAGGACCAGACGATCCGCCAAAAGACAGCCCAGACAAGAAAAGACGGCAGCTGCATTCGCTGCCGAATGCAGCGGATACGGGTAAGTTGCACTGTTCGCTACGGCCACAAGTAAAGCTACTAACATTGACAAGTGTGAGGCGGTTCCTGGAAATACAAAGGGCCCGTGTGAGTGCTGCCTGAAGCCGCTAAGCCGGTCATGGCGCCTCCCGTGTATGCGGCTAAAAATCAACGGCATTGTGCTGGCAAAAACAACGCAAGTCAAGGGCCACGAATGGACGCTACGGTGGAAAGAGAACACGGTCCTGGAGGAGGTGGGGAATTGGGCGTCGAATGAAGTGCGGACGCTGCGCATCTCCGAAGGCTACACGGGCACGTATGTTGAGTTTCGCGTGCGGGAATTTCTTCCTCAAAAGGGAGACAGTGTGATGCGGTCCTGGGTGACACCGGATGGCAAACGACGGTCTGTGCATATCCCGCCCTATGCCATTGTCGATCCGGAGACGATATCCGGGCAGTACAGCAGCTACATCAAGAGAGGCCTGATAACGTGCTGCAGCACGGTGCTGGCGGATCTGAAGGAGACGCTAATCTGGGACACATACACGAAAGCAATCTCGCTTAGCCATACGTCAGGGCTTGTGTCGGAGCCGGAGCAAGACATGCTGATGTCTGTTCTGGAGCTGTGGATGAGCGTGCGGTTGACGACACGGTCGTTTGAGATTGTTGGGAGCGATACGCTGGGCATGACTGCGGACATCTTAGACAAGACCAACCCATCATACGGAAAGATCCCCGTTCCGCCGGTGATGGGAGCGCAGCTGGACTCGGTGCTGATCCACCAGATCCAGCACAACATGAGGAAGGAGGCGCTGAAGAAGCTGGGCCAAGTGATCACGGAAAACAGGGCCAATACGTGGATTTCGATCTACCTGGCGATCTTTGTGCTCTTGCACAATGCCGCACTCTTGATCAAGCACGACGCCGCCTATGCGAAAAAACATGGCCTCAAGGTACGTTTAAGAATGGGAGAATTAGCTTTACGAGATTACGAGATATGCTGACTTTGTTGCAGAGACGCTTTGCACGTGAGGAGAAGGTGTACGAGTACCATCTAGGTAAGGAGGACAGACACAAGGCGGGTAGGCGGATGTGGACAGAACTAACACGACTAGGCGCCATCACGCTGCTTGCCTATTTCCACTACTGCAACAAGGGGGTGTTCCCGTTCACGGCGGCGGCCAAGGAAACGGACATCCGCAACATCGCCAACCTGGACGACGACGGCATGCAGTTCGTTCGCGAGACGCGGAAGGCGGTGCTGGAGAACAGTAAGTATGCAGGGCATGGCGGTAGAAGAAAGCATGCTAACCGAAGCAGAGAAAAAGTGGCAGGCGATGCTCGATAACGACGAGTACGAAGACGACTTTTACTTTGTCAGCCAGATGTTTGAGGAGAACTGGCAGCCCCGGGCGATAATTATCTAGGGGGGGGGGGTAGAGAGAAGAAAAAGGGACATCAACAACAGGCGATACAGCGCCATGCACTTGAATGCGCCTGCCCACATTACGCTGTACGGCATATGCCGTGAGAAGACGGTCGCCTAGGAGCGAGCTTTGCCAATACGGTGGAGCGGAGGTTGCCGGTCCATGCACAAGGTGCAGCTCAACCCATATCACTTCCGGGCCTGGAGTCCGCTTGCGTTACTATCGTTGCTTCTAATTTCTTTTTCTTCGCAGTCCTTGCATCTCGACACGACTGCTCACTCGTCCATTTAGCTTATGCAATTTTCTTTTGATTATTTATTGTTGGTTGTTTCCTTTTGTTGGCACGCTCGATTAGAGCAAACCCTCTCACGACGTATCACTCAATATCCGTTTTCACTTTTGTTTTATCTGTCTTTCTTTTTTGTTTCTGCCTTTTCAGTTTCTCGTTGTCTCCGTCGGCATTGCCAAAGCTGCTTGATGGAGAAATTTGCACAAGTAGATCCTAGTACTCTGACGAATAACTAATTGCTGTGCATGGCCACACCTTTATAAACGGCAGTATCAATCCATGCACGTACAACAAATGCGTTTCTAATATGCTATCGTTTGGCTGTTTCAAGAATGTTGTCTCAAGAGGGATGTCTCGAAGGGATGGGGTCTATCCCGAAAGCCGAGGTGTTGGAGATCGGCATACTTGGTCCGATGGTCTTTATATTGTGTGTACGTACGCACATGGTTTATTATGTCCAACCTCTCTTTATGAGCATCAAACAGCGGTCTCGCCCGTTCCAGTTTCTATTGGCCTCGCGGAGCCGTCTACTCTCCTGAGGCGCGCATGCTAGACGGGGAAGATGTGCGCTTATTTTCTTTTTCGTAGTTATATTTAGCTCAGCTCCTCTACGGAGCAATTTAATTGTTCTGTTGCCGTTGATCTTGAATATTTAGTTTGATTGTTTCTTTCATTGTGTTGATTGTATTGTTTTGTTTGGTTGTTTCTTTCATTGTTCTGATTGTATTGTATTGTTTGATTGTTTGATTGTTTCAATAACCGTTCCCCATTCTCTCTCGTCTCGAATCTTGACCCCGATCCCGGACCGTAAAGTCGTACTGCAGCATGCGGTAGCTGTTGTCTCCGAGTCAAGCCTTGCACAGCTCAACCGCCTTTACTCCGTATTACTCCTCCCATATTGATTCTACCCGCTCAATCTTACGGAGCAGTTCATAGCTCTGATGTGTGACCTACGCTTGCATGCACGTTCCTGCATGGCAGTCCCCAGCCTGCCACTGTATTTTTTCGTATTTGAACGTGTCTCACTAGGAGCTCTGCCCTGCATCTTTCTTTCGTTCACTCTGTGATGGTCCCTCGACCACTGCTGGCTGCCGACAAGGTGGCCACGAGCTCGACACAGGCTAGTAATACGAGGCACCAAGACATTACCCGGTGTAGCACGGCTTCCTCTTATTCTCTGCCCTCGCCTTTTAGCCGTTGGACTCCGTTCATCGCGTTCTACTTGTCTGTCCTTTGTCCTTTATGCACGCAGCGCTGCCCTCCAGCTGCACCGTCCGGTATGCCGTACACAAAGTCGGAGCCATATCGGTCCCCCGCCCCCTGTTCTCGTGCTTGTTTTTGTTTATATTGTTGTTTGCCTGCTGCTGTCATGCGCCTTGATCCTTGGTCTGCTGTGTCCCGTGGACGTCGCCCGCGTCGGCGGTTTTCTTTTTTTCTTTTTTTCTTTATTGTAGTTGCATCCGACTAAACTACATATAGGTAAATTCACAGCTCAACCGCCAGGCTGGATCAGCTCCATCCACCGTGCTGGCAACCCCCTGCTCCTCTTGTTCGGATGCCTTCCGCCTCGCCGTGGAGCTTACTAGTTCCGTACGGCTAGCTCAGTAGCCTTGATAGGCAGCGGCACTTGTTCGCAAGCTCGGCTTTTGGAGCTGGGGTTCGTTTTTTTTTTTGCTTTTGCTTTTGGATGGTCTCGTTTCTCGACAGCTTACACAACCGGACAGTCTGTCGTGCTCACTTCACACTAGGTTGTGTATCACCCGTCTCGCTCTTCTCCCTTCCCGGCACCGTCACAACAGTGTCTCCGATATTCCCGCATTGTCCTACCTGGCCTGATGGGAAAGGGTTGTCCTCAATGATAGCTAGACGACAGATACCCGTTCTCATCCCTGCCTCTGTAAAAAGAAAAGAAAACGAGGAAATAAGGAGTCACAGAAGAACAGAAGAAACCAGCATACGGAGTAAAGGAGCACAGAAGAAAAGAAGAAACCAACATACGGAGTAAAGGAGTCACAGAAGAAAAGAAAGAAGCCAACATAAAGGAGCACAGAAGAAAAAAAAGAAACCAACATAAAGGAGCACCTGCCAGACCCAAACTCCAGCCGTCCCCTGATCAGCATTGGCCTAAAGACCGGCCCAAGGAAGCCGGCTCCGACGGACATCGCATCTGCTCTCTACTTAGACGCCGTGGGCATGCCGTGTACGAGACATTACATGAGTTCGCGTATGTTGTGGTGTACAGGCCGTACAGGCCGTCTTGCCTTTTCGTCTCTATAGTGCTTTCTTCTTACATCTTGTAATTTGTTTTTGTTGATATCGTCTCATCCGACGATGCTGTCCCCGGCTAGTTAATATAATGCCATGTTGTCAAATCTGCATCTATCCGTACGTGCGGCGTTTCCCTGGGGATAGGATAGAAATCGAGCAAGCACAAGTAGATGAAAATGAGAGAGACGAAAGAAGAAAGAAGAAACGAAGAAACGAAGCCAAAGTCGAATTTAATCAGAAGAAAAAGAAACCAACAATCATGACTATATGAAGGGCTCGCCCTCCATCTCTTGTGTTCTCATATCCTCATCTCATCATCTCATCATCGCTTCATCTCTTCACCTCATCACTCGTCTTCTTTCTCTTCTCTTCTTTGCCTCGTCTCGCTCTCTTACCACTACCATCATCGTTCTTCTCGCATCTCGCCGAAACAAGACTCAAGGTGTGTGCTGTTGATCTGCTTCCGTCCTAGTCAGTCTGTGTATGGGTGGTTCGTCTTGACTAACACCCCAGATGAACATGGGTCCCGTTGCTGTTGCCCCGGCCGTGCGTGATAGTGCCCTCGGCACTGCCGTGCCGGACAGCGCCGCGCCGTCGGTGCTTCCGCAGGGCTTCCCGGCCTTTCTCGACAGCGAGCTGGCCTGGATCGGCTGTGACCTGGAGCCGCAGAGCTACGTCTACACGCTGACCGACGCCGATCTGCGTGAAATCAACGCCGCCCTGGCCCACTTCAAGAGCCTCGAGCTCGACGGCGAGCACGTATCGCGCGACACGTTCCCGCTGGGCGCGCTCGGCGCCACCCTCGACGGCCTCGGCCGCGACGTGCACAGCGGCCGCGGGTTCTGTCTCGTGCGCGGCCTGCGGCCCGACGCCTACGCCGTCGAGGACCTCACACTGGTGTACCTCGGCGTGCAGGCGTACATTGCCGACCAGCGCGCGCGCCAGGACAGCCGCGGCAACATGCTCGTGCACATCATCGCCGACAAGGCCACGGACACGCCGCGTGCCGATCACCACCGCCACTCGCGCAAGGCCATTACCTTCCACACCGAGGAGACGGGTGACGTTGTCGGCTGGCTGACGCGCGGCACAGCCGCCTCGGGCGGCCGCTGCATCCTTGCGTCGGCCTACACGGTCTACAACGTGCTGGCGTCGACGCGCCCGGACCTGCTGCGTCTGCTCACGCGCTCCGACTGGCCGTTTGCGTTCCCGCAGTTCCACTGCCGGCCCGTCTTTATGCAGGCGCCTGCCGCCGACGGCAGCGGCAGCAGTGGCAGCAACAACAGCAAAATTGTGTGCAACTTTGGCCGCACGCCGCTACTCGGCAACGCCCTCCACCCGCGGCCCGCGCGCCTGCCGACGGTGTCGGCGAAGCAGACCGAGGCGCTCGACGCCGTCGAGGCCGTGGCGCGCGCGACGGAGCTTGCCATTGAGACGCAGGCGGGCGACATGCACTTTATCAACAACCTGGCGATCCTGCACCGTCGCGCGAGCTTTGCCGACGGCGCGGCGCCCGGCGAGCAGCGCCACCTTGTGCGCATGCGGCTGCGCAGCAGCACGCACGGCTGGGCGCTGCCGGAGGAGCTGCGCGGCACGTGGGAGGCCGACTTTGGCGAGGACGGCCAGCGCATGTGGCACATTGAGCCCATGCCTGATGCCTTTTTCCCGCTGCGCAAGTACCCCAACTAAGGTGTCGTTGGTACACACGGCGGCGTCGGCTGGCGCCAACAGCAAAATCAGCAGCAACAGCACAAAATAGGCGACGGAAAGGGCAACAGGCCGAGGACAAAAAGGAGTTTGCGCGCAAGGGATATAGGATCATAGCCACGACGGAGGAAGGGAACGGCGGACGCGGAGGGGGTTTACGGACATGATGGATCCCGTATTCAGTGTTTTGTTGTCATGGATATTCTGGTACTTGAATATCTAATTCGACTGCATCGATTACATCCAACAATTGTCCAGCAGTGTCTGGTGGTCTATAGTAGCTTGCAATAAAAGGAGTCAACAGTCTTGTTGCCGGGTGAAGCCGGACAAAGATGGAGTCAGTGAAGACGGCTGTCTGTCAGGAAGACGTGGCTGTCTTGTTGTCCATGGCCTTTTACGGTCACAGCCTTGTCGACGTGGCGTAGCCGTTTGTAGCCTCTAAATCCGGTCTGCAGCAGTTTGATTGCCTTCCGTTCTGTCAAGCAGTCGCCGCGTCGTACATACGTCACGGACTCGTAATGTACTGATAGACAAGTACGACGTCCGACGTACCCGTTCAGTACTCCGTATGTGTAATGCTTACACATACTGCCGTTACAATTGTCTGAAACGTAGTCTAGACTGTCACGCTGATCTCTGGCAGAAAGAGTAAGCGTTGCGGCACTTGGCAAGGAGGTGATTCAGTATGTGAACTGGGAGAGGAAAGGAGGAGGAACGGAGGAAGAGGAACGGAAGAAGCATCAGTGGAGAGCACGAGATGCCGATCTTCGGTAGTGTGATGTGTAATGTTTGCTTTGTTTGCAGAGATTGGTACGCGGTGATTCATGCGATGCGATCCCCGTCATTGTCAAAGCAAACGGAATATTGTGAGAACATAAGTACACATCCGGAATAAACAGGCACATTACCATACAGAACGAGATACGTCGTAGAAGATCACCATCGTAAGATACTCGATCCTAGTGACTGATCGGCATTGCAAGCACTGCAACTCTACTGCCCCTATTTGAATATGCCTCGTAGGAGATAGTCGACTGCCGTGCTGATCCCAATCCTGTCGGCCGAGTGTCGGTCTAATGATAGTGAGAATAGTGAAGAAGCAAAGAAAAAAAACCAAACGACACACAAACCAGAACAGAAAGGTTGTGCATTACATATAGATGCACAGCCAGTACCGTGTGGCTGACGGTATTGGCATGCCGGTTACAGAGTGCCCTGACCCGCGATCCGGATGGCTGGTTTCTGTTCCGAGTGTCTGAGACCGTGCAGCCCCATACTTGATCTTGAGACGACGAGCTCTCGGAACCAGCTCACCGTGGCTCACCGTTGGGTCAGTTGGGTTATGCTTAGTTGGGTCAGTTGGGTCAGCATCGTCAAAGTGTCGGAAAAAGAGTCCATACTGACCCGTGCGTTTGATCTGCCGTTACGCATCGACAGACAACAATACGACAAGTGCCCTGATCGAGAGACACAGACAGCCGTACTCCGTATATGCGGCGTAACATTGTGACGATTATTACAATAATGCAGCGGAGCAATGCGCCCTCAGCCCTAAGCGAGAGTGAAGGAGTGACTTGTCGACCAACCCCTGGACGGATTCCCAAGAGCACCACCATAAAATGGATAGCAATAGTGCAATGGCTCTGTACATAATGTACACATTACGGAGCTGGTGACCCTTTTTCGTTAGCCTGTCCGCCTGCCGCCCCCTGATGGATACTCTGCCGCGAGCCGAGGCATGCCGCTAGAAAAGGAGAAGAATCGAGACAATGAGAGAGAAGCTCTGGCAGTGGAAGAACCAGTTGTGCAAGAAACGTGATCCCTGTATGAAAGTTTAAATCTAGGATACAACGAGTTGGATTGTGCGCCATGAAGATACATAGGATATGTACATACTCTACGGAGTAAGCATACATATAAATATACATAGGCCATACTAGTCTTACGGAGTAAGTGGCCGGCGCAGTTTGGCGCATTTTGGCGCAGTCTGGAACGCAGGCCTCAGGAGTGCTTTACATATAGTGTGTGTAAAAGCATATAAAATGCCTCTGCAGAGTACTTGTCTGCCAAGATGCCGGCATTTGCTTTGTGCAATATTTTTTCTCGGTGAAACGACTCCGGCTCCATCCTCGTGGACTCTGCTACTGGGACCGACATATTCGGTTCACTCAGCTGTGCTCCGCGGAAGTGCGGGCGAGAGAAAAGTAAATGTATACGTACTCCGTATACTCCGTAGTTTTTTCTAGAAGATGTCCCTGCTCAGGAGGACAAATACACAAATTCTAGTTCCGTCTCCACACGGGACTCGTTCTGCTCCGTGCCGACCAATCGCTGCAGCCTACCAGGTCCTGGTCATCACGCGTGTGCCATGGCGTCTGAGAAGCGCTGCTGAGAACAGCCACTGGCAAATGACATGCAGCTCGCCTATCGATGGCTGATGCTGATGGTTGAGGTATCAGCTAATCAAACGTTTTATCAACAATGTACATATATGCTTACGGAGTCTGCTCGTACGAGATGGATTATCAAACAGAGATTATCAATTATCAAATAATCAAATAATAAACAAATGCAACATGACTGCTATGGACGTGCGAAATGACCGGGAGCTATTCCTAGCTAGCGAGCAAAAAGTACAACTTTGATGCGTCTATGCTGGCTAAGGAAAGCTTCTGCTTTGTCTGGTATGTAATGGTTGCGTGCGAGATCAAGAATATCCGGGGAAAGGAGGGGAAGTATGCAAGGGATCAAGGGATCAAGGGAGGCTGATCATGAAGCTGTTATGACTTTAAAGTTTTTTATTCTTAAAATAGTCGTAATTCCTTGGTAGTTGAAGCTTTCATTTATCGAGTTTGATTTTTTTTCTAGTTTTTATTCTCGGTAGATATATGTACAAACACTCCCGTTCCGTCTTAACTTGCATTAGGAAATGATTGCCATAAAAATGAGCATCAAGGATCATCAAACATAACGGTGAATCGGAAGACGAAAACGAGAGCATAAGAGTGCGGTAAATATACAAATAAGCCGGTATTGTCATGTCGATCATGGTCGGTGCATAATCTCAAACCTCAAGGCCGGTGAGGGTGGACGGTCGATCGGCTGGGTATGAATAGGAGTACATATGACAGTGGAAAGAAAGAAAAGGAGAGAACAAAAGAGAGGAAAGAAAAGGAAGAAACCTACATGTAAGAGCAATTTTTGTTTCGAAAAAAAAAAAAATCAAAAAAAAAGAACGAGAAGGGAAAAAAAGAAGATTTAAAAAGCTAGAGAAAGCTAGCTGTGCCGCATCTCAAGGCCTTACGAACCATGCTCTTCCATGCTCTGTGCTTACAATACCCATCGGCATATATGTATGCTTACAATGCATTCTCTTTGATTTCGAGGAATCTTGATTTATCACGATGCGTTCTAATGCACGAAATATGCTTACTTTTCCCAGCTCAATGTAAGCATATGCTTATTTGAAGCTACGTATGCCAAGTAAGATACGCCTGCCGATATCCGACCTATTATGTACGTGCATCTTCCACTCAAATTCAAGGAGTCACAAGTACGTATACGGAGCACGGAGTAAGCATACGCAACAGCTCTCAGCCCAAACCAATCCCCTGTGCTCATCCCGTAACATCGACAGAAGACAGACGGAGGACATCCATCAGATAATTTAGTCATCACACCACAGATAGATTTCTACTTTGTAATACGTCGTAGTGACATATGGATACATCTGGCCAACGGTCACTCCATCTCCAATGGCCACCTACCTCTGTCTTACCGTGTCATATCGTTCGTTTTGCTTCCATCATCACGTCGTCGACAAGTACTCCTTACCTTTACTTATGTACGAGTACGTACTACGTATGTAGTGTATTTACTGAGCTTCTATGCTCCTCTACATAATATACATATATGCACATTACCACTCCGTTATGCCCCTTCCCCTTTTTCCTCTTGTCTGCAGCCATGTCCTTCGCCTCCGTCCCTTGTTCTCGGCCTGTTCTGCCAGGGGGATCGCCTTGCATGAACCTTTAGTAAGCAGACTATTTGGGATGCTTTGTTGATAAAATCATTATTCTACTGGAATATTCAACTTCAAACACAAAGCTTTGCTCGAATGATATAAGCTATTCCGTACGGCACAAAGAGCATTACCGACCTCTTGGACAGATGGAGCAAACCATTGGAGTGTACTCCGTAGCATTGTCAGAAAAATCAGAGAAACAAACAAAAGAGGCTAGATGTACCGGGGGTCTCAGGGGGGCCAATCAGTTGTATTCTTTCTTTCTTTCTTTCTATTCTTTCTTTTTTTTGCTTCAAGTTTTCCTTCAAGTTTTCTTGCGTTGTTCTTTTGATTTCTCCCATACCGGTTTGTTTTCTCTCCTCATCTCTCCTCATCTCTCCTCTTTCTCATTCCTCTCCTCCTCCCCCCTCTTCATATGACAATCTTTTTCCTCTTCTATTCGCTTCTCATTAGTGCAGTCTTCGTTTGCTTCTTACATAGCTTAGTCCGCCGATTAGTGTTCTATTGTACTATTGGCCTTTTTCTACTTTCCTTTCTTGGCCAGAGTAACATCAATAAGTGTGACTGGCCACAGGGTTTCCTCGCCTAGCATCTTCAAATACTCGTACCCCCTGCAGTCTCCTCTGCTATTCCCTCGATATCGGAGTACATAGCACCCCGGCTGCCACTACCAACCTCGCGGTTGACGTCTTTCTTTTCTTCCTTTCTTCCTCCTTCTTCTCTCATATTTTATATTGCTGCATGACCTCACTACATTCCTCTTCCGGCCTTACAATCTCACACGCCACGCCACTCAGTACGCCCCCAATCTATAAACGACGGCATCACACGTACACACGTACACACGCACACACGCACGCACACGCACGAGCACAAACACTGTCAAACAACAACGCACAATGGAATAGGCAAACAGACTGCCACAGACCGCACCAGACTAGACCAGACCACCAGAGCAACAGACCACCATACTACCAGACCACCATACATATTAGACAGCATCGCATCGATCACGACGACACATTACAGAATACAGATTACAGAATACCAACCACCGCGGCGCCATGTCCGTGTCAGCATAACGCGTACATCGACGTTCCATCTCAATCTCACTCTACACAGCTTACGGACCTGCCGAGAGTCATCGACCAACCGTCTGTCGCCGTCTTGGTCGCACAGCTTTTGCCGGTGGTGTTTTCGGGCAGCACGACAGCGTCACTCGCCGCCTATTTATTCTACTCTTCATGATCCCCAGTCTTTAACACCTGATCCGAGTCTTCCCAAAATTTATCTAATTTCTCCCTGCCCATTAACCCCCCCATCCACGCCATGTCTTGCATCGCGCCCTTCTTGCTCGCGGCAGACTATGCCAACTCCACAGGCTGTAAGTCTGCAGTCCTCTTCCAGTCCTCTTCCAGCGCTCGTAGCCGCACTACTAACCAGCAAACCCTCAGACATTGGCGGCCGCTTCTGCTCCGACATTACCGGCACGCTGTGCTGCCTGCCTTGTCCTCTGACCGAATGGGTGTACCCCGACAACTTTCGCACGCTCACGTATGCCGCCGACTGGATCGCCGTTGCTAGCACCGTCTGCTGCGTCGCGCTGCTTATCACGTGGCTCGTCCTGCCCGTCGACAAGACCAACCGCCACTACCTCTCCATCTGTCTCTCGTTTGCCATTATCTTTATGAACCTCGGCTTCATCATCCCGCTCGCCGGCCAGCCCGAACAGTGCGCTGACGCCATCACCCCCAATGGCATGCATTCTAACCACGCTTGTGCAGCTTCGGGTGCGTCCATTGTGCTCGGCGGCTGGGCCGCCGTTATCTGGGTCTTTTTGCGCTCGCTGTCGCTTCATGTGCAGATCTGCTGGCAGGTCGTCGTTGGCCGCAATTTTATGTGGTTCGCCCAGATCGTTGGCTGGGGCCTGCCGATCATCGGCATGGTGCTCGCGCTCGTGCTGAGTGGCGTGTCCTTCCGCTTCGGCACCACGTGCCACATCAACCACGACAACAGTCTCGCCGTGCTATGGATCCCGCTGCTCGTCATTGGCGCCATGTCCATTATTGTGCAGCTCATCACCTTTTCCTACTGCATCAAGGTGTACCTTGCGTCGCTCGCCGACACGAGCGCGTCCACGGAGAACTCGGGCCTGCCATCGTACAGCAACAGTATCCGCACCATGACGCCGCGCCAGGCCTACCGCCGTGTGCGCCGCGTTATCCAGCTGCAGTGGCGCGGTGTCGCTATTGTGCTCATCATCGTCACAGACGTCATCTTCTTCAGCATCGTCTTTGTCTTCCAGGACACCACCGTCGAAGCCATCAGCCGCGACGCCACCCGGGCCCAGAGCTGGCTGGTCTGCCTTGCCACCAACGGCGGCGACAAAACTCCCTGTCTGCACTTTGCGTCTGCCTTTACCGTCAGCGAAGCCACCATTGGTGCCGTCCTCGTCCTCCTTGCCGTAAGTTTTTTTTTCCCTTCTTTTTTTTTTGTCTCGTTCTTCTTTCTCTCCAACAATAACTAACGAACAAACAGATGAACGGTTTCTGGCTGGTTATCCTGCTCGGCCGCTGGTCCATGATCCACGGCTGGATTGACATGTTCACGCCCTCGGCGCAGCTGAACGCTAAGCGCGAGTTTGTCTCCGTCGACGCGCGCATGGACGATCTCAAGAAGGACACCCGCTCTTACGAGATGCTCTCTCGCGATACCTCCAACAACGCCCTCGAGTCGCGCGGGCTCAAGGGTGGTCCCATCACCACCATCAACACTGCCGTCTCCTCCCCGTCCATGGACCAAGACGTCATTACCAGTCCCGCAAGCGCGTACCGCTCCCCGGGCCCCAAGTCGAACGCCATGTCGCCGCGTTCGCCCTCTAGCCTGTCCAGCCGCGTCCACCGCTCGCACTCGTCGCAGAACCACATGGCCGGCTTCGACCGCGTCACGCCCATGAGCACTGTCGTCCAGGCCCCGTCGCCGTCCCACGGCCACGCTGGTCAGATGCGGAGCGGCTTCGACAACGACGACGATGACGACGACAACGAGGGGCCCGCGCCGCTCATGGACCTCAACACGGCCGCCATGGGCGGCTCCGCCGTCATGAACGCCCACACCAGCCACGGCCGCTATAACAGCCACGGCAGCTTCACCTTGAACAACAACAACACCAGCAGCAGCGGCCACCATACACCCAGCGCTGGTGCGCCCTCGCCGAGCGGTGGCGTGCCGAGCGGCCGCCGCACGCCCGACTACTTTGGCCAGACGGCGCGCTACAATGCGCCTGCGCGGTCCTTTTCCAACCCGCGGCCGCCGACATCGTCGTCGATGAACAGCCCGCCCAGCACCAGCGGCGGTGGCGCCATCCGCACACACACGCGGTTCGACAGCCGCAACGGGAGCCGGACACGAAACGTCAGCGGCCACGTGGGCAGCGACAGCGTCGACGAGAACCGGCACCCGCTGGGCATGAACCGGATATAAAAAAAAGACGAACAAACCCAAAATCCCAAAATGAAAATACCCTTCCGACCGACACGGATTATAATACCACACGCGCTGCAGCGCTGTTCTTTTCTACCTAGCTGTTGGAGAGCCATGTGCTCTCCTGCAACCTGTTGCTTTCCTTTGTTCATACCCATACAGTAGCGAATTTATTATTTATTTAGACAATGATTGCGATGTGTAAACGATTGGTGATGTGACTGCATTATGCCCATGGCCGGACCGTTCGATAAACAGGATGTCTAAGCATACGGCTACTTCTTCTGCTGATACGACGTTCTACAGCGGCGTAGTCTACAGGAGTTCCAACAGCTGTGTATGCTAATATGTAGGGGATGATAAACTTGTTCAGTTGGCGAAAAGAGAATAGAAAAGAAAGAGAAAAATGAAAAGAGATTCGAAAAGAAAAAGTAGTCCGACCATTGCTGACAAAGCAGGCATGGAGGCAAAAGCCACAGCACTCCACTATCACTAACACCGCTCACACCACCCCCGGCTTCCTACTCCGCTAGAGCTCCGATCGCCTCCCGACGACGCCGTCTCGCATCACAGCCTTGTGTCTGTCTGTTGTGTTTCATTCTCTATTGTATCCCACCTGCTCTCCCATTTCCCCTGCTTGCCTTGTCGATGATGGCAATCACCATATATTACATAAGCACCTGCGACAGACGACGACTCTCAATCGACCTCAACTTGACAAGGTCGTGACACGACGCCACGACGACGACCTCTATGACTCTCGACGCATCACATCTGCATCTCGATTTGTCTAAATATACTTGTTGCAGCTAATAGCGCTTCTTTTCTACTTGTCCTTGCACTCCCCCACTACAAACTACATCGGGCTTCCCCAGCCCACGGCCCGCTCTCGCCCTATCCCACCTCGATAGTGATACATCCCTCCCACCCGTCCCCCCAATGCTGGCGCGGTTTGGGTCCAATACGGCCAGAATGCTGCTCATTCTGGCCATCCTCCTGACCGGAGGCTTTCTCCACTACCTGTGGGAGACCGAGGCTGCTCTCGGCGAGCCCTGGGTTCCCGATGCCGGCTCCCGTCTCTTTGCCCAGCGGCCGCTCGGCACGCCCCCAAACGAGTCCCTCATCACCGCATACACGCTGCCGCTGCGCACGCGCGGCCGCCACATTGTCGATGCCACCGGCCGCCGCTACAAGCTCGCTTCGGTCAACTGGTACGGCGCCAGCGACGAGCACTACATCCCGGGCGGCCTCGACGTGCAGCACCGCGACACCATTGCCCAGAGCATCCGGGCGCTGGGCTTCAACTCGGTGCGCCTGCCGTATTCCGACGAGATGGTCATGCGCAACCCGACGGTCCCCGGCGAGCGCGTGGCGGCCAACCCCGATCTCGCGGGCCGGCGCGCCCTCGACGTCCTGGAAGCCGTCGTCACGAGCCTGACCGAGGCCGGCCTGGCCGTCATTATCAACAACCATATCACATCAGCAATATGGTGCTGCGGCGCGGACCCGTGCGATGCCGGCTGGGCCAATGACCATCTGCCGGCGGCGCTGTGCCGCGTGCGCCAGACCGAGGAGGACTGGATCCGGCACTGGGAGACGGTCATGGCGCGCTTCGTCGACAACCCGTACGTCATTGGCGCCGACCTGCGCAACGAGGTGCGCGGGCTCTGGGGCACGATGCCGTGGGACCGCTGGGCGACGGCGGCCGAGGCGTGCGGCAACCGCCTGCTCGCGCTCAACAAGGACTGGCTTGTTATTGTCGGTGGCACCGCGTCGGGCAACGATTTGTCGGGCGTGCTCGCGCGGCCCGTGCGGCTGGACATGGACCACCGCGTCGTCTACTCGGCACACGTCTACAGCTGGTCCGGCTGGGGCAGCCGCGCGGGCCGCTATGCGCAGCGTGACTATGCGTCGTTTGCGGCCGCGATGCGGCACAACTGGGCGTACCTCGTCGAGGACAATTTAGATCCAGTGTGGGTGGGCGAGTTTGGCGCGCCGCACACGCCGTCGGTCGGCGACGCCAACTACTGGCAGAACCTGCTGCGCCTCCTCGGAGCGCTCGATGCCGACTTTGGCTACTGGGCCGTGAACCCGCGCAAGCCGGCGCACAATGCTGCGGAAACGTATGCGCTGGTCGAGGATGACTGGGTGACGCCGGTGCTGGACTACCGCATGCGCGACATGTCTGAGCTGATGCAGCTGCAGGCAGTGTAGTTTTTGTTGTTTGTTGTCGTTTACTTTGGTTTCTTATTTCTTACATATTCCTCTTTGGCATATCTGAATTTGGTTCAATCTATCAATCTATTTCGTGCCGTCATATCATGGCTGATGCGCATCGCCTGCGTTGTTAGCACATCTAGCATCTAGATCTAGCGCGGCCGCTTCGACCGCCGTTCCAATGCGCTGCCTGGCGGATGGGGCCTTTTGAACCCGGACAGGGGCATCTGCTCTGTGGCGCCTCCGGCGTCTCGAATCCGCCGCATGCGCGCCAAAATATCGTCCAGCTGCTCCATGTATGCCTCGCGGTACCCGTTGCGCTGGATGCGGCGCCGGATCGTCTCGACCTGGCCCAGAAACTGCACTTCCTCGTGGACGGCCTCGACGGCGTCCAGCAAAACGTCTCCACCGCCGCCGCCGCCGTCTGCGCGTCCCAGATGGCGGTTCCCGATCAGGCGCTGGTACAGGTTGCGGTCGTCCTGCGTGGCGCCGGCGTGGGCATCGCGCGTGTGCTTGGACACAATGGTCGTCAGCATCCACAGGATGGTACGCGCCGCACTGGCGCGCGCCCACGGCACGTCGCGCTGCTCACCCGCACGGCCATGCGCGTGGGCGCGGGCACGAGCACGGGCATCCGCATGCAGGAGGTGCATGATCTGGTGCACCGCGCTCTGCACGTGCTGGGCGGCCCACGCAACGGAGATGGTCTCGCCGGCTGCCGACTGACGGGGCGCGCCGGTTGTGCGGGCGGCGCGCAAAGCGCCCAGCACGGACTCGATGCGCTGCTGGATCTTGTGGAAGGGGTCGCGCGCCATGTCCTGGGGCGCGAGCAGTCTGAGGAACAGCGAGAAGAACTCGTCGTTGGACACGAGGAGACGGAGGACAGTCTGCTGGAGGTCGCCGCGCGCGACCAGGTCGCGCACACGCGGGTGCCGACTGGCGGGTGCAGCGTCGACGCGCATCCTGTCGCTGTCGTCGTCATGCTCGTCGTGGCTTGTCTCGTCTTCGCTACTGCTGGCACTGTCAGACACGGCCGCGGTCGTCTCGACGTGGGCCTCGTACGCATACGCATCCGCACGGGCGTCGTCGTGCACATCGTTCAGCGCGGCTAGGATCTCGCGTGCTTCGCGCACGCGGTGGCTGTCCGGGCGGCCGTTGGGCGGCGCCGGACGGCAGTGCAGCGCATGGGCCAGCATGCCAATGTGGAAGTCGGCGATGCGGCGGTGCACGCTGCCGAGCTCGCGCGGAAAGGCGGTGGTGGGCTCGAGGACGAGGGGGCGGTCGGCGTCCCGCTCGAGCGCGAGCGTCTGGCTGGCAATTTGGTCCATGAGCCAGACGAGGTGGCGGCACGGCTTGTCCTCGGCGCCGGTGCAGTTGCAGCTGGGCCGGGGGATGCGGCTGGTCGCGGAGCCGATGCGGATGGTGCGCGGCACGATTTCCTGCAGCTGGAAGGCGTAGACGTCAGGGTCGTTGCTGATGCCGCACCACTCAATGACAATGGGCGGAGTCTCTTGGGGTGCGGGCGGACGGAAGAGCTCGCGCACGAGCTCCTGTGTCTCGTCGTCGAGGCCGTCAATGTTGTAGAAGAGGCTTGTCAGTGGGGAGCAGACGGGTCCGTCGTCGTCGTCGTCATCGTCGTCGTCATCGGTAGTGTCACTTTCGGTAGGCTCGGTGTCATATGCGTCCTCGTTGCGCGCGTCTGGCGCGGCTGTAGCTTCTTCCGCAGCCGTACGGGACCGGGTGACTGGCGCCATTCCAAGAGGGTCCAGACTGGGGCTTTGATCACGGACGTCCAAGGACAGCGTGCTAAATTTTGAGACGGGCGGATGCATCAGTAGATGGAGGTGAAGCGAGTACAGAAGGAAGGTGACTGAGCTCTAGGCGTTGGGAGGATGCGTGGCAAGGAAGATGAAGGATGCAAGATGAGGGGGGGACAAGACAACAAGATATACAGACGAGGATGAAGATGCAATGGCAGGCATCGATCCGATCAACCTGCTCTTTGGTATGCCCTGCCGTTAGGCCGCTCTGCATTGACCGTCGTGGTGTCTGATGAAGAGACAGTTTAGCCGCGAAACAAGCAGCTGTGTGGCCAACGCAGACCGACACGTTGGGCGAGGACGGGTCGAGGGGAAGCACTGCCAGGCCCTGTGCGAGACCCTTGAGGCTGACTTGACGAGCACCAGATATCGTCGATCGATGGATGGTGTGGCTGCTACACCGTACTTTTTGAGATTTTCTTTTTACATGATTTCGGCAATGGTGTGTGAACAAACAAGATCTAGAACCGAGATAAGACGAGGATGACGTTGTTGACGTTGTTGGCATTGCCGTCGTGTCGAGACCAAGCTACATCAAGGCTACATGTGTCAATCTACGCAGCCCATAGGATACCATGGTTCCGGTTTGTCCTGCTGCGCCTACGACCTTACTGTCTGTAGATACTAGATACTACCTGTTGCATGTGTTGGGGAAGGGGAGATGGGACGACACAAAAGAACTGACTGAGGCAGACTTGGTGGGTAATCCCAAATCCCAAGAGCGGCCATTTCGGGGACCCAATGCACAGTAAAGAGCAATGCCTGACGCGAGACGAGAGGAGACGAGACGAAAGGATAGACGAGACGAGAGAGGAACAGAAGAAGGCTGCCGCTAACAGCCGCTGAAGCTATTTATGTAGTTAAATATGGAATTTATTTAAATATACACGCTGCAGCCGGGTGCGCTAAACTAGCTGCCGCCCAATAAGAGTCGGGACCCACACAGTGCGTGTCACAACACGATACTCTATCTACTGTGTGCACTGCATCGCGGCCGCATCGCATCGCGGCCGTTGGTACCGTTTTGCGCAGCGGCCTATTTCGAGGCCACTGCCGCTACTGCAGACAGCAGACTGCAGATTGCGCAGCAGGCGCAGCAGGATACGTTGAGTAGATAGGGATTATTGAGAATAGAGAATGAGAAAAGGAATGAGAAAAGAGCTAGCAAGAGGCGGAGCAAGCGTAGAGAGACAACTTGTCATGATATCTCCGTGGGATCAACGACAAAAACAATGGCTATGCATTGACTTTCACCAAGTGGTTTATTTCATGTACTCAAAACAGTAAAACGGGAACTTGGGTAATGGAACAGACAATATACAGACGGAGAGAGTAGACAAGAGGCAGTAGTAAGCAAAACATTTCGCACTATCAGACGCTGATGCTCCGAGGTCGCCAGGTCATGCAAGCTTGTCATTGGACAGCATATCAAACAGAAACAGACGGCAGAAAGTAAAAGACAAAAGCAGAAATCAGAAAGCAGACAGAGCATCATCAAAACAGCCAACGCCAAAAAGCCAAGTGACCAACACAGAAACAAAACAAAACAAGAAAACAAGAAAGCAAGAGATAGTCATAAGTCGTCAACATGCAGAGCGCGTGCCATATCCAAGACACGCAAGCATCGAGCATTGCGTCCTAGCCGCCCACCGCGCTCATTGGATGCTCGAAATCTTGCGGGCCGCCGACGCCATTGTGCCCGACGTCGCCATGCTGCTTCCGCTCGCGACACGGCTGCTCGTCTTACGGATGCCCGCCGGCTGTGCACCCGGCATGCGCTTAGACGCAGCCGCTGCCACCGCCCGCTCAGAGCCCCGCACCTTGGCCATCACACCAGAGGCCGACGTCGTCCGGTGCTCGCGGCCGCTCATCTCGCGCTCCTGGTGGATGGACTTGGTCCGCCCAATCGCAGATCCAATATTCTCCGCGTCAAACGATGCGTCGTTGTCCATAATCGCCGTCGTTGTCGTCGTCGTCGTTGTTGTCGTAGACGTCGCCATCATTGATGTGCTTTGGCTCGCCGCCCGGGCCTTGGATGACGCCGATGCAGCGCCCGTTTTGCGCGACATGCGCATGCGAAGATACACCTCCTCTTCAGAGTCCGCATCGCGGCTTCCATCACTCGCTCGGCCCTCCGCTTTGGCATCCTCATCCTGCAGAACAGCAAACAGCTCCGCCTCCTCCTCTGCCACGCCCTCCTCTTCCGCTACAGTGCTGTAGCCACTCGCCTTGCTGCGCGGGTACGGGTGGTGCCGGTCACCACGTGTGCCCTTGCGTGGCTGCCCAGGTGTCGGGGCCGGCAAGTAATCCTCCTGCGCCACATTTGTCCGCTCGTGGTCCATCTCGCTCAGTGGTGTACGACCCGACGTCGAACGGTTCGGCGGTGTCGACGCCGGCTGTGTACGGCCGAGACTGGCCTTGGCGCGGATCGGTGTGCTGGGAAGCGGGTTGCCGACGTGGCTGGCACTGGCCGCCTGCGCGGCAGCAAATTCGCGCCGCAGCTTGCGCTCGATACGCTCCTCCACCCACCACTCGCGGAACACACCCTGGTTCAGGTACAGCCAGTGCTGCTGGGGGCCCACAACCATACCGGGACGCATGAAGCGCATAAATGAGATGATATCGTTGGCCGTAAAGCCGTAGCGGTAGATCAGGTATGCGCCAATCAGGCAGCCGGTGCGACCCAGGCCAGCTTTGCAGTGCACGGCAATGTTCTTCTTGCGCACCGTAATCATCTCGTGGGCCATACGCACAAACTTGCGCACCGTCGTCATGGGCGGACACGTGCCGTCCTGGAAGATCATGTCAATGTGCTGGATGCCGAGTGCCTCAAAGTACGACGGCGAGTACAGGTGCGAGTTGAGGCGCACTACAAGGCCAACGTTGCGCTCGGAAAAGTGGCGCAGCACATTCTTGAAGGGCTGCGGGAGCGTCGGATGCATGTCCACAGCGTCGAGTGTCCGCGGCAGCGTGGCAAACAGCTCAGAGTCCTCGGTGATGCGCGCCACCGGCTCCTGCTGCGGCGAGGCAAAGGCCAGGAAATGCGGCGTGACCCAGTTGAAGTCGCCGTGCTCGACGCGCTCAAACTGCTCGTACTCGGCAAGATCAAAGTTGTCGAGCACGCACACGCCCTCCTCCTTGGCCTTCCAGACGCCGTAGACAACGTCCTGCACGGTGATGCCGTAGTCAGCCTGGCTGTAGCCGGCGTCGCGGAAGGGCATCAGCGGGGGGTCGACCTGGGCAAGTGGCGCAAGAGCCAAGTGTGGCGGCCAGGACTGGATAAGTACCATGTAGCACGCGAGAAGGCACGCAGCGTTTGCGCGCCCTGGACGTTAGTAAAAGGAGAGCGACATGGTCAGAGAGAGAACACACTTCTTGGGTCGGCCTGGCTCCAGAAGACAATGGGCCGCTGCTGGCCTTCTGTGGCCGACAGAATCTCGTGGAACTCCAGGGCAAAGCGGTAGAGGTGGCCGACGTGCAGCGGGCCAAAGTCGTGGTAAAAGGCAGTGTAGAGGAGCGAATCGTCGATAGAAAAGTAGTACGGGGTGTTCCGGTCCGAGGCGGCGCCACGGTGCGAGCGCTTGGATGGTGACTTGGCGCCCTGAACGCCAAATGGAAAGGCAGTGTATGCGTCAGGCGGGTTGACGTAGGCGCCGAGGTAGAGACGGCCTAGATGGTCAGCATGGTGATCGTCGTCGTTGTCGTCGTCGTCGCGTGCGCGGACGCGCGGAGAGTAGCGGTCAAAACTCACCAGGAAGGTATTCAATGACCTGGCCCATGTTGCTCTTGGATGCAGCAGACGACGCGTGCGAGGGAGACTTTGAAGAGGGAGGCATCGCGTGTAGATGTGAGAAGCTGAAGATTGAAAGGTGGCAAGGGATAGGAGAGTAAAGTAAGCGTGCTCGTGTGAGATGTCGGCTATCAATGTTGACGACGAGGAGGCTGGTGATCACGAGCGCATGAGGTCGGATGGTTGACGGTAACGATGATGATTGTGTAAGAATACAGCAAAGGCAAAGGCAAAGACGAAAGACGCGGTAGTCGACGTTCAACGACGAGTCAATGAAAGGATGAGAAGAGACAAGATGTAGATGAAGAAGAAAGTCGAGACGAGGTGAAAGAGACAAGACGAGTCTTATGACATTGACGTTCTATCTAGTGTTGTTTTGCTGGTCAGGCTGCATTCCTATTGTTTGTGTTTGGTCGAGGTCGTGTTGTTGTGTTATTGGTTCTATTTCTCCATTTGCGCCCCGGTCTCGTACTTGTACTTGCGCCGCTGGCAGACATGGCGGTGTCGGCCAGCCTCTCCTGGCCTCCGCTCCTACTCATCACAACAACATACTACGGGGTATCAACATCATAACAATGCATTTGAGCCAATCATATGCTTGGATCTGACGGGTGAAGCCACAGAGTGGGTACATAGTGGATTTAGGCTAGGGTCATATGTGGCGGTCGCCATGACAACGGATGGATCATGTCTTTTGTGGGCCATTCACGTCTCCCTGTCTCAGGGGGTGTCTAAAGTGGTAGTGTGCCTGCTTAGTCATACTTGTCAAAATCTGAGCGAGGGGTTGAGGCGGCAAATCGACGTCACTTGGATACCATCGACACATTAGCACCAACCACAATGGCTGCCCCTCTGGAATTTCCGTGCTCTCTGTATGTCAGCGCCCGACACATGCACCCCCGCATCTTCTAACCCGACAGTGTCCTCGACATCCCGTTCCCGACAGCCCGTCTGGCCTCCGTGGCGCTGCAGGCCCTTGCCGTCGACAAGGAGATCTCGCCGTCGGTTCGCAAGTCGTTTGCGGTATGTGCGGCCGATGCCGATGCTGCCGACGCTGACAAGACGGTCCTGCGGACAACCTACGAAGCCACGACGAACCGCATGTTGCGCGTGTCCGTCAATGCTTTTCTCGATAGCGTCGGTCTTGTCGTGGACGTGATGGAGGGGCTGGATGTGGATGTGCTGGCCGCGACGTGACCACACAGATGATGTAGGAACCCGGTAATGCTGGTACGGGATACCGCCGGCTGCTTGCGTCGGCATCTGGACTGCGACGCATTTATCCTTGCAGCCCGTCAGCGTCAGCCGCCATGCAGGGCCATCGACGCACACCATGTCACCGTCACGCACACTCGCTCCGAGGCGACGACACGCCGCGGAAAGAACAGACACGCCATTGTTAGACAATACTGCTATTTACTGGAACGAACGCGTTGCATGTAATAATAAAGCGTATCGTGTTGATGGACATGCTTATTGGAAGTTTAATGATTGTAATCTGAAATTTCATATCTAATTTCAGCCGTTTAGGGCATGTCAATAAACCAGATTCAGATTTAAAAATAAATCATCACAATAGACGTCAGAATGAACATCACAATAAACATCACAAGTATCAATAACACATAAATTCAAAGGGTATATACAAGTGCTCAAACTAAAACACAAACACAAACACGCTAACGCTACTCCTTGGAGACTGGGCGCACTTCTGCTTCGCGCGCCGCACGGGCCTCAATATTGGCCATGGCACTCTGCAGCGCACTCGTCAGGTCAATGTGGAACAGCGGCCGGTTCAGGCCGTGCACAGTCACGCCCTTGAGACGCGCACCCCCGGCCCCGATGCCGGCCTTGGGGTCGCCGTCGGCCGACGAGCTGCTGCTGGCGACCTCCTCAATGTCGGCCGTCTTGGCCACCACCGTAGCATCGCTGCGCAGCGCCAGCGTCGCCTCGTGCGCGGCCTGCGCTGCCGCCGAGTCGCGGCCGCCAATGTCGGCGACACTAAAGATGGACCGCCAGCGCTGGTGCGGGTCGTCCTGGAGGTCGGTCGGGTAGCCGAAGCCGGCAGAGACGAGCGCGCGCTTGCTCCAGCGGTTGCTGACGGCGGCGACGTGCCAGTCGACGACGTTGGGCGCGGCGTAGCGGTCGAGCTGGTTGCGCACGTCGATGAGCGTCTGCACGGATGTGATGTCGAGAAAGTTGACCGACGAGAAGTCGAGGATGACGGCCTTAAGCGTCGGCAGGTTCTCATCGACGCCCGTGGCCTCGGCGGCCGACAGCGTTCCGGACGCGAGCAGCTTGAGCTTGCGCCGGCTCGGGCCGGGGTCGTTCCATGGGCGGTCGCCCGGTCGCGGGTACGACGTGAGGTTGGTGCGGCGCGTGTGCTTAAAAATATAATTCACCAGATGTTCGAGCGTGTGCGACGCGTTGGGGTACGTGAAGCCCTCGGCGAAGCGATAAATAAAAATGCCGGGCAGCGGCGTCTCGAGTGCAACGTGCGGGTTGGAGCCGTCGCCGTGGTCGAGCGGCAAAAACACGCTGCGCGCCGCCAGCTCGTTGGTGAGGCCGCCAACGCTGCCGTAGGGGCCGATAACCTGCTGGTGGTCCTGGCCGATGATCTGGTCGCCCAGCACAGAGTGCACCTTGACGCGGCCGAGCAGCGAGCCCTTGGAGCGCAGGATGCGGTACAGCAGCATGGCGGCTGAGATGGAAATGGTGGCGTAGATGCCGTCCTCGATGCTCGAGAAGACGGTGACAAGCACGCCGACAAAGAAGATGAGGACCTCAAAGGGGCTGACGCGCCAGAACTGGTACACGGTATTGGGCGGTGTGATCAGATCGCCGACCGCGTGGATGATGACGCCGGACAGCGACGCGCTGGGGATGTAGTAGAAGACGGGGGGCAGCGCATAGATGGCCAGCAGCACGACGATGCCTGTGATGAGGCCGGCCAGGGGCGTGCGCACGCCAGCCTTGGACTTAATGGCCGTGCGGCTGAACGAGCCGGTGGCCGGGTAGCCGCCGAGAAAGGGGCTCAGGACATTGGTGATGCCGATGGCGACCATCTCTTGCGACGGGTTGATGGTGTAGTTGTTGATGCGGCCAAACGACTTGGAGATGGCAATGTGCTCCATCAGCAGCACGATGACGGACACGGGCAGGAAGCTGATAAAGGCACGAATAATGCGCGAGTCGACCTCGGGCACGGCCGCGTTCTTGAAGCCGCGCGGCACGTCTTTGAGGATCTTGAACAGCGGCTTGGTACGGCGGTTGCGGTTGACGAGCCAGCTGATCATGGTGTACAGCAAGATGACAAAGGCGGTGCGCAGCGTCGAGAGGAAGAAGATGAAGCGCTGGTGCCGGGGGAAGCGGCGCGCCATGTAGCTGCAGGCAATGCGGATGATGTAGAGCAGGGTCAGCGCCGTCAGGCCCATGGCGGCGTCAATCTTGACGTCGGGCAGGTGTTTGAGCGTGTTGATGATGACCTTGTACGTGGCGGCGCGCGTGTCGAAGCCGGACTGGCCCAGCATGGTTGGCACCTGGCCGGCGGCAATGCTGATGGCCGAGCCAGTCATGTAGGCCGACAGCGCCGTCAGGGAAATGAGGTCGACGATCCAGCCGAAGCGGATGAGGCCAATGAAGAGCACAATGGCGCCGGAGATGAGGGACAGGGCCGAGGCGATAACGTGGCCGGGGATGTCGGGGTACTCTTTGGCAACCTCAGTGACGATGTTGCCGACAAGCTGGGACATGACAGCGACGGGCTGGACATTAGAAAGAGCAAAAAAAGAAGGAAGGGAAGTAAAAGCTTACACCAATGGTAATGTCCTTGGAGGTTGCAAAAAACCAGTAGACGACGACGCCCATAAACGACGAGTAGAGTCCGAACTGAGGCTCGAGGTTTGCGAGGATAGCGTACGACATTCCCTGGGGAACAACGACAGCACCGACCGTGATGCCTGTTTTGTTAAGAGAAGAAGAAAACAAAGAATAGAAGCGAGAAAAGCTTACCCGCAACCAGATCACCGGCCAGCCATGTAGTGTTGTAGTGGCCGAGCCATTGCAGAAAAGGGAAGAGGGAGATCACATAATCTGAGACATCGGCCTTGGACGGCACCATCTCTTTGAAAAAGTCGATCGTGTGCGGCGGCTCTTCAACCCAGGTCTCGTCGGCCGAGATGACAGACTCGCCACGGGTCACCTCGTCCTGGTAGGCGACTGGCGGGTTGATTTTGATACCGAGGCCCTTGGCCAGGGCGTGGCCGACCTTGGTGGCCGTTGGTCCAGGCATGATGGCGATGATGATGTGTGAGGCTGATTGGAGTGTGAGGGCGAGATGAGGCGGATGGGAGGCGTGGGAATGAGACTCAAGATGGTCCGCAGAGGCAGTCTATATACTATATACTGCTCACGAGAACAAGTAGAGAGGGAGTCGAGTCAAGTGTCCAAAAAGAGTGGCAGCCTCTGCAAAGGTACAGGTGCAGGTGCAGGTAGGCAAGCTAGAGGTAGGCAAGCTAGAGGTAGGCAAGCTGGAGGTGAGACGTCGAAAGAAGGAGAGAGATATAAAGAAAGACTAAATAAGTATACAAGGGAGCTCGATGGTGACAGAGGTCAATAGAATGATGGAAGACCCCAAGCCAAGAAGCGCTAAGCCATCCAGACTCACCCAACGGGTGTACTTATGTTCACCAGGGTGTGCGTTTGCCGTCGAAATTAGAACGGTATTCGGAGGGGGGGGGGGTCAGACGTCCAAAGGACTACCTCTGTGAGGAAAAGACGAGATGAACGGTAAAAGAGGCGCAAATAGTAGAAGAAGAAGAGAAGAAAACAGAACAGACATTAGAGTATCATAAAAACTGAAAGCAAGAGAAGAAAACAGAAAAGAAAACAGAAAATAATGGACAGGGGAAGCAGACGAACGAGGTGACGACGTCGAGAGCACATCTTACGTATCTTACACGGAATAGCTCCATCTACATACAGGGAATAGGGCAGTGGACGGGTGTGGAGACATTTCCTAGCTAGCTCGCATGGCGCAATCGTGTAAGTGCCCATGACAAAGCAGGCCGAGGTACCCTGCAAAAAGGTACCTTCTTCCCCACATATTTTGCATGTATGGAGAAGTATAGATGAGGCGGGTACTAGTGACGACGCGATGAGTCTTTGTACATTTTGCATCGATTTGTCTTTTGTTTTTTGTTCTTTGAGATTAAAGTGATTTAATGTTTTACTATTGGAGGCAAACGTCACTGACTTTTGCGTCAGTTTCTTTATTTTAGGCGATCAGTGCGTGCGTCAGTTTTCTTTATTTTAGGCGATCAGTTCGTGCAAGATTCTTCCAGTCGGGTTTCCACGTTCCTTTCTAAAAGCAGCATTATTAGTAATCACGGGCGACAACCTATCACACGTCGAGACAACGAGCATGAGAACCGAGTTAGCTCCGTTGACTTGATCAAAGTGGCTGCAGCTATATGTATGTTGATTATTTGGTTCCGCATGTCACGATTGGACGGTGGCTCGATGCCATTCCTCGTGCCTTGTTCTCCTCTCTACCTCCCCTCCTCTTTCGTCTTCCCCCCTCCTCCTCGCACACTTTGTCGATTCTCACTTGCTTTCCCGTCATCCTAATACACATCATAAGGTAGAATAAAGGCGTGCGCTGTGTGTTGATGACGGCGGTCTCCATTGCTGGTGTCTGGATTAATAATGCTCTTCTACTCTGTACGTGGCGAGACCCGGCTTCTTCTATCGCTTGAGCTCCCAGGAGTAGGACTGTTAGCCTGTCAGCTCTCTGTAGATTGACGCCTTCTGCCGAGATTCTTAGCTCATTTCTCATAAAACACAACTCGTACACAGTTCAGAGCCAAGACGCTGCGGCTTCTTACCTACCACGAGCCTCTCGCCGTTTGCATGTGCATGTATGCAGCTGCAGGTCGTCAGATTGGGCATCGATCTACATATACATCCCGAGTGTGTACGGTACTTTGTAGTATTGCTATTTAGGGTATTTATTATTTATTGGGAGCTTTGATTTCTTCTTCTACGAGACGTCGGGCAGGCGAGTTAAAGGCAGCCAATGACAGAGCTAAAAAGTCGCTTGCGCCATCGACGGATCCAGTGACACCATTCTTTAATGTGGGCCTTGCCAGACGACAACACACTTGATTCACATGCTTGCTTGGCTGTTATGGATATGTAGGTGTACTAGGTGATACTGATATCTGTCTCTGCTGCTGGGACATTCCGGGCCCAGTATTGGAGTCTTGACAGCTACCGGAAACAGCTTGGCGAACCAAGGCATGTCTTGTCTTTGTAGAATCAGCTACCAGTATGCGCTGCAGCCCGTACCGATATCACGTCAGAAAAGAGCTGTCAAGCTGCCAAGGACTACTTGACGAACCGGTGCGTGCCATTGCTCGTATTGCCTGCGGCTGGCACGGTCATGTATCGCTCGAATTCAAGGCACACGGCATATGTACGGCCAGGCCAGAGACGACTCAAGCAAAGGGTCTTCTCTGCCGTTGCCTTAAAAGATTCGGCCCGCCCTGCAGTGCATTGATCATAGCGACAATGCAGGCACTAATCATAGACGGCCACGAGGACGGCCAGCGCATGCAACACTCCATGCCACGGCCGCCACCCGTTTAGTTTTGTTCTTCTCCAGAAGCATGACGGCATGTGTGACGCCTGCCATGTAATCTGCTGCGCGTTGCAGAGAGGAACAGCTATATCGTCGACTGAGCACGGCCACAGCTGCAGCAACTGTCACGCTCACAGAAGCGCGTCCGTGGGCAGCTCAGACTGTGTCGTGGTTGTCTTCAAGCCGCTTTCCGCTGGAAGATAATGACGCAGGTAGCTGTACTCAGGGTTCAACCAGACACTCGCAGGTGTAGCAGACCTTAACGAGCGCGCCCGCCAGTGTGAGTTGAAGAGTGCTGTCTACCACCAGCCCATCAAGAATTCAAGATAACCCAAACATCCAACAGCCAACAGTTCCACCATGAGATGCCCAACGCATACTCTATGGGCAGAAATGATCATATCATCGTCGAGCCAAACCCCAAGCCGGTGGAGGAGGAGGACAATGACAAGAAGAAAAAAATGCGACAGCCTCGCGTATCATCAGAGGTAGCTTTGTTCCTGCCGAATCAGACTTGACACCAGTAGACGTGTCGCTGCTTTATCAAGCATCTTGTGGATTTCAACTACAAATACAAACCATGTTGCAATCTACTGATCTTACCCAAACTAAATAGTATTGTATGTCGTCGGGAAGCCGATGCCAAGTCACACATGATGCGCCCAAACGATACACGCCGAAACATCACTCATTAAAACGTATGGCTGGTAACAGTGTTTCATTCGTCAGACAAGCGCAGCAAAAACTCAAGGCCAGTCTTGTTCTGGTCTCGGGCCAAGGCCGCCGTCAGAACGACAGCATTCCAGTCAAAGGATAGACACAGCCCTGCGTCAAGAGACACGGGGCCATTGGAGTATATCGAGATAAAAAATAAACGTTCAAAAAGGTGGTCCGTCACCAATCATGCCGCAATAATAACAAGGCTAAAAAGACAAAGAACGAAACAGAAAAACACACGGCGGCCCGCCAGAAACGACATGGCGCTGACTATGACTGTGTCGTGACCGACTGCGTCATGGCGGCGCCCGTCGTCGCCCAGCGGGCACTCTTCTCGAGTTGCGGCTTTCTCTCTCGGCTTTGCTCTTCAACCGTGCACTATTGTTTCTGAAGACAACACACGCTCGTACTTTGTGTCTCGTCACGTCTTTGTGCTCCCACGTGAGAACAACAACGACTGACATACGCTCTGCAGAGTCTGCAACAAGGCGCCGGGCGGGTCGTGCGAGGGGACTGTCAAAAGAGGTTCCCTCGTAAGCACAACTGCCACATAGACTGCCTAGCATATGGCGCGAGACACGACGCTGCGTATCCAGCTTAGAAACCGTGGACCTTGATCGTCTTCTCGTCGAGTCCCAGGCCGCTGCCCTTGTCGATGAGGAAGTCACGGATCTTGCTGCGCTGGTCGCCCTGGAGCTGGATCACCTCGCCCATGCCCTTGGATTCGGCGGCAGAGATGATGGTTCCATTGCAGGCTGTAGAGGTTAGCATTCGTTTCTGTTTTAATCGTGTCGTCGTAGAGCAGTACTAACCGAATTCCTATTCTGTTAGCATAGATTCATGTATATGCAGAGATGAGATGCTTACCTTCTTGATGACCTTGAGAATCTTCTTGTGGTCGAACTTGGGGGGAATGCCTTGGACCGTGGTCAAGGTCTTGCGTCCATTGCGTTCTGTTACTGTTAGCACACGTCTACGTCTTCCTGGATGAAGCCAAAGAAAGATGCTCAACATACGCTGGATACGGATATGGAGGTACTCCTGTTGCTTTGCCTGAGACTGTCCGGTATCTTCGTCGGCGTCGGCGAAGGGGTCTATCGATAAGGTCAGTCTCGTGTCTTGGAATAGTGTCTTAGTTTTGGCCTGGCTTGATCCAGTGCCCGGCATCGGCCATTCCTCAGCCCTGCTTTCGAGACAGGACGAGTAGGGGCACGGGCCGTGGGACCGCAACCACAGCCGAACGTTGGCGACGCGACTCACCATTGATCTTAAGGTTTTCGATTGACATCAACTCGACTTTCTCTGCGAAACTTGGGGAGCAGGGTTTGTGGTGAGTGCGTAGGGCTATTGTCGAGACAAGAAGCTGTTAGCAGACTGAACAACGCGCACAGAACGGGCGACAAAGGGCGACAAAGACGACGATGTTGTCGAGGTGCTGGGGGGATGGCAGTGATCAGAGACGATGGACATCCGATGGCTAAACATACGTATTAGAGTGGTGATGTTGTGGTGGCTGTTGAGGTGGTGATGGTGTTTGCTAGAGGATGCAAAATAGAGCGGATTTAGATAGAAAGCAGAAAAGGAAGAGAGAAGGGGCGAGAAGGAAAGCGGGGAACCGCTTTTGAGGCGGTGGCGGGGCAGTGATGATAATACAACCAATAAGAGTGCCGTCTGCGTATCCACAACGCGAAAATTAGGCGAAAGGCTGAGCTTTATATCACGTGGCGCTATACGTGACGGGATTTCGCTGAAATCCGACATCACCAAACTCGAGGCTTAAAACATCATGTAAACAGAACCAATCAATAGAGAGCCATAATATAGTAGTCACCATGATCACCAAGTAAGAATGACAAGTAGATAACTACAACACGTCCTCGTCCAACAAGTCCATCAAAAACCTGTCCCGCTCTTGCATTCGCACCATATCCTTGCTGCCGTCTAACGGACGATCTGGTGCTTTCCCAGCATGGCTAGCTCCATTATCGGCCGCAGCAGCAGCATGTATATCATCAGATACACTGCTCTCTCATCAAATACACACATTCATGCCTTCTCTCTCACCACAAATACCACGATTGATGCTAACTGAGCTGCCTGTCAATTTGAGCACTTCGGTCTCCTTCTCATGTGGCTTTACGGCCATCGGGCCTTGGCTTATGGCCGCTATGCTGTTCTCTCTTCTCGCCGTCAGATGTCTCGTGATAAAACTTACTGGATGACTAAAGCCTAGTCTTACTCTCGATACGTTTTCGACTTCGACTCCTTGCCACTGCAATTCCAAGAAACTGACGACAAAACCACCTGGCCAATGCTACAGCATTGCACTGGTACAATCTCTCAGCGAAACAAGCGGCTACCACTTCTGCTCCAAGAGCCGGTCTGACGATTCGCCTTCTCATAGACTTCCGATTCGGTGACCGTTTCAAATTCGTTCATTTTTTGGGTGCGCGTCTTGTAGAAGAAGAGGTAGTCGCTCGTTTCACTGAGAGAAAGTGCCATTGCTGTAGTTTTAGTATTGGCCAAATTGTTTCTGTCATCAGAGTCCTGGAATTTCAGCGGCAAGGAGTCGCAGTCGAAGTAGTTGAGTATGACCAAGATGTTGCCATCCTAGTAGGTGTTCGAGAGACTATCAAGGCTGGAGTCTGTCACTGGCAGAGTTTGACGCAACCCACACAGGAAAACATCTTTAGCTATGGGGCACTCGTGGTAAAAAATAGCATGTGACCAACCTCGTGAAAGTAATGGGACAGAAAGTGCATTCTCTAGTAGATGACATCACGTGTGAATCCATGTGAGTGTATGATGAACTAAGCACCTGCGCGTCACAACAATCGCGAAATACACGCGACGGTCTTTGCCCAATCGAGATGTCCCGCTTTACCCAAAGAGACCACAGCCCTCAGCTAGACAACGTGCTATGGACGGACTACACTACAGATAACAGACTGCGTTATTGCTGCCATCCCTGCTGCCTTTGCTGCTTCAGACTGTTGTTCTATTTCCATTAATCTCTATATGTACAAGTTGTCTGGCATCGCGCTCGACCGTACGCCTTTGTTGACTTACCAGCTACTCTCAACCAACCACCCACAGCCTGTCCATCATCATGCCGAGCCCCGCGCGAGATGGGAATCCCGGCATCCCGTCCCTCCTGCCGCCATCCACGCTCTACCCGGCATCCCCCAGTGGCCACCGCGGGCTTAGAAAGCTCCAGTCGGCCCACAACCTGGGTGCCAAGGCTGGCAACCTGCCGTCGATGATTTCGCAGCAGCGCCTCCTGCAGCACCAGCAACTGCAGCACCACCAGCAACAGCAGGCCCAACAGCAGATCCAAGCACAGCAGCAGCGCTCTGCGTCGCCGGTGCGCCGGAATGTGACCGGCGTCGTCAGCAACCGATCGCCGCAGCGTGTGCGCGCCAACAGCGACGCAACCTATGCGCTGCCCCTCGGTGCGTCGACAACAGCAGCCGGCACGGCTGCCAGTGCGGCCGCCAGCGCCAACCGCAAGGCACTGCTGGGGCGGTCGCCGGCGCTGGATGCGCTCTCGATCGACCGCCTCATTCGCGACGGGCCACCAGACGGCGACGTCGTGGGGGCGCTGAACAATTTACGCTGGAAGATACTCGAGACCGGCATCAAGAGCGACAGCGATGGCATGGTGCGTCGACTGATATATGTACTGATCGATCCATGTTGATCCATGTTGAGAGCTGACCAAGTTTAAAAAAACAGTCATCGTCGCGCATCTACGTGTGGCTGATCCTCCTCGACTGCCCCGTGCTGGAGACGGATGCGTACCTGTCGCTGGTCCACCGCGGCGCCTCGCCGGCTTACTCCAAGATCCGCAACGACACCTTCCGCACACTGACGACGGATCCGCTGTTCCGCCGCCGTGTCAGTGAGGCCAGCCTGATCCGGCTGCTGAATGCCATTGCGTGGAAGCTCAACGACGTGCGCGAAGAGCGGCTGCTCAAGCACTCGTCACCAAAGGCCCGTGCACTGTCGCGCCCGTCCTTACCATCAGCCGCGCACGCGCCGACGAACGAGCGGCCGTCGTCGCGCGGCATTCTCGGCAAGGTCGGCAAGGTCGGCAGTGCCGGCATTGCCACCATGGGCAGCGGTGCGTCGTCGCCCGTCAACTCGTCGCCCAACGCCCGGAACCGCGCGCGCGCGCTGACGCTCACGACCGAGGGCTCCGAGACCAGCGTGTCGGTCGAGGCGGGTACCTACGTGCAGGGCATGAACGTGCTGGCGGCGCCGTTTTTGTATGCAGCCCGGAGCGAGGCCGAGGCGTTTGTGGCCTTCCACCACCTGCTGACCAGAGAGTGTCCGGGCTACATCCGCGGCGCCATGGACGGCGTGCACAAGGGCCTGGCACTCGTGGACAAGGTTCTAGCGATTGTCGACTCGAAGCTGAGCCAGTACCTCTTGTCCAAGAACCTGGCCGCCGAGATCTACGCGTTCCCGTCGGTGCTGACGCTGTGTGCCTGCACGCCGCCGCTGCCCGAGGTCCTGCGTCTCTGGGACTTTTTGTTTGCCTACGGGCCACACCTGAACATTCTCTGCATTGTCGCGCAGCTCATGATGATCCGCAACCAGATTCTGACAAGCCCGAGGTATGTTTTTCAGTTTTCAGTGTCTTTCAGTAAATCTTTTATCCCTGCTAACAGGACAGTCCCAACAAGCTGCTGCGGTCGTTCCCGGCTCTGCAGGCCGACTCAATCAAGCGCGTCACGCTTACAATCATCCGCAAGCTGCCTTCAGACGTCTATGCCGAGATTGTCAACCATGCGCTGTAGTGCGTCATACTAGAGCGGCTACAGCATTAGCAGGTGAAGTGGCCACAGAAGGGGTTTCGGTCGTTTATCTGCCACGCGTGATCATGAAGAAAAGACGGCACTCGGCCGGTCCATTGCCGCCGAGTCATCGTCCCGTGTGGGATAATCGCCGCGGGACAGATTTGGGTTATTTTGGGTTTTTGTGTATATATATCTTGGAAAAGGGGGAACGAACCGGATGGAATACGGAGGACAACCGGATGACTAATGAATGAATGACCTGGATATTTTGGACAATGAGCGAGTAACGGTCGACCATGATTCTTGTGATACGGCGTCATCTTGTGCCTCCCTACGCTGCTTTTCTGTGTGCCCGCAGTAGTGGGAAGCACGGCATGAGATGTAATACCTACGAGGCGTGAGATGTAACACCTGTACGAGCCGGGCAGATTTGCTTGCAAGTAGCATGTGAATGCGTGCCTATCGTCGCCTCTGTGATCTTGCAAGCAGATTCCACTCTCGAAGCTTAAACCATGCCTCGCTCCATGGCAGTGACGTTATGGCATCCTATTAATCACTTGCTTTGGTGCTGTTCCGAAAGAGTGTATTTCGTATGTACTGTCTGTGGTGCATCCAAGTTCCAACATGAACATATAATGTCGACGCTTTTGCTTGATGGTCTGCTCAACACGGCGTCCTAGATGTCCGGTCCTCCATTTTAAATTGTATATAAATGATGCCAAGGCAATGGCGCACGCAGCAGTGATGTCTTGCGCCGTTGTTGTGTCGTCATGGCATCTGTGCCAGTAATGCAAGTAACGCCAGAAGCCCATGAATGTAAGCTGAGAGAATGAAAATGAAATGAAAAGAAAGAAAAGGCAAAAGGGCGGCAGGCTTCGATAGCTGCTAGAGGCCCATGATTAAAAGACAAGAGTAACGATTGAATAAGAATGAAACAATAAAGACGTAAATGCAAGCCCTGTCGACGGGCATGACCTAGTAGGCCGGGCATCCATTCTCGGCCTGTTGGAAAGCATTGGAAAAGAACTCCTGCATCGCCGAGTAGTGGAACAGAATACCGCCCAGCACGGCAAGGTGCCACAGGTTGTGGCTGCCGCCAATGTAGTCAAACATGCCGGGCGACCAGCGCTCGGGCACCTTGCTCGCGTAGACACAGGCGCCCGAGAGGTACACCATCAGCGACTTGGTAATGGGCAGGTAGAACCCCCACACAAACGACGTGCCGCGCGTCAGCCAGATCTGGACCATGGGGAAGAAACCGGTCGTGGCCAGGCCGACGTAGAACGCCACGCGCAGCCACGCCATGTCGGCGCGGTTGAAGAACGGATGCCACGGCAGCGCAACACCACCGATACCGAGGAAGGCCGTCAGCGAGATGTAGATCCAGCGGCTGATGGGGTCGCAGTAAAACGCCGTGTACTCGGTCGTCATGATGGACGCGGCCACAAGCAGCGAGATGCCCGTGTAGTCGACACAGGCCAGCGACGAGATGAGCTCGGCGTCGGCAATCGAGTTCATGGTGTGCCAGATGGTGCTGCAGACCAGGCACTGGCAGGCGGCAAAGAAGAAGAGCGCCGCAATGAATACGTCCGTCTTGGTGCTAAGGTGGAAATTGACGCTCGTCGGGTAAAAGTACAGCGCAATCGACAGCACGATAATGACGCCGAGGCAGTGCGACCAGATGTTGACCAGCTCGTTGGAGATACGGAACATGGACTTGAAGCACGCCGCCTTGGTCTCGCTGAACCGGTATCCGCGCAGAATGTGCGGGTTGATGCGCCATGGCACCGGCAGGTCCTCGTAGCTCAGCAGGCCCTTGTCGCGGGCTCTGGTGATGGCGTGCTGGATGTGGTCCTCGAGCGTCTCGGCCGCCTTCTTGGCACGCTCAAAGCTCTCGTCGACAACCTCGAGCGCGCGCTCGATGCCTTCGTCCATGACCCGGCGGCCCTCATCCATGATCAGGCCGGCCGCATCGGTGGCGTTGGCAATGCTGCGCTCGCGGAACTTGAGAGCGTGCTCCTCGAAATCGTCCAGCATCTCGTCTAGCAGCTCAATGCCGACACAGGCCTTTTCGTTGAGCGACTCGGCCGTGGCGAGGGCCTCTTGGTACCGGGCCTCGACCGTCTCGACCATAATCTGCAGACGCCGGCGACCAGCACCAAGCACCTCTTCCGACGCCTGGGAGCAGCGTGTGCGGACGGCCTGGAGGGTTGTGTAGGCACGCGTGAGACTTGAGTCAAACGTCAGTTCGCCAAAGCTCTCAAGGCTTTCTAGCCGGTGTTCGAGCTCGGTGAGGAAGGCGTCCAGCTATACGCACGGGTTAGTCTCGGTACGTCGTCAACACTCCACGGGACAAGTACAACATACCTTGAGAAGAAGAGCCTCTTCGCTCTCCATGATGTGGTTGATCAAAGACTTGCTCCGAGGACGGCCCGGGGGCGACGCGCGCCGCCGCCGGACGGGGCCATCTTGCCCAGAAGGCTGGGTACCGGTGGTCTTTGCAGCCTTACAGCGCAACGGAGTAGATGTACTAGCCATCGTGCCGGCAAACTGCAGCGTGCAGTGATATGTAATCGTAGAAGAAATCTGCGGGGCAGACTAGGGGGTGGCTTTTGCGGTACGCGAGTCTGCTGCTGCCCAATGAATCTCTAGTCTCTAGTCTCTGGTATATGATGTGCCACGCGACAGCGTACGGGGCAGAGTATCTGGTCGATGCGGTGAATGCGAAAACGAAGTGCAGACGAGCAATCGAGATGCGGTCTTCGGATGTAGTGAAGCGAGCGTCGGAGCCGAAGACGGGGAGTTCAATGGAATAAGAGGGTGGAACGCGCTTGCTCGAAAGAGCATGTAAGAGCCGGAGGTGTGCCGTATCAAATGAATATCCAATGATACGGAATTGTCGTCGGTGTGTGTTGTTGTTTGTATTGCATGAGATCGAGAGTTGAGACTGAAGACTGAACTGAGGAGGGCATTGTTGAGGGAGGGTCCTAGCGAAACTCGGGGCGATAAGGAGGCGCATATCCGCTGCTTAGTAAAAATGGAGACGCCTGTTGGGTCGGTTGGGGGCGGGAGATTGCGTTATGGCCAGCCGGCCAATGGGCGCTGAAATTGGTGCCGGTGGTGGAATCAGGACCTGCAAGTGGCGGTTGTGGCGGATGTGCCACTGGATTAGGTAAGCCATTGCCGGAAGGTCCCACAGCTGTCGCGATCAAATCTCTACCGCGAGCATCGCACTCAAACTACCTTACCACCTGGTCAACACATCTCGTATTATCTCCTTTCATCTCCCATCACCCATTTCCCATCTCCCCCTTTATCGACAATGCACGCCACGGAAATCGTCACCGACAATGTCCTCGCTTCGCTGCTGGAGGCATCGACGCAAAGTCGCCGGCAGGCTCTCGAGCTGATCGACCTTGTCGCGCAGACGTCTGCCCAGGGCGGCCAAGACGCTTCGACGGCCCAAGCCGCCATCGACATTGTGCGCGAGCAGAAGCTGCTCGTCGCCAACATTGCGAAGCTGCGCACGCTGCACCGGACCGCCTACTTTTCGGCACGCGAGACCAAGTCGCAGACGGCCGAGGCGCGACAGGAAGTCGACCGCCTGCATTTGCAGCTGCAGAACCTGTACTACGAGCAGCAGCATCTCCAGGGCGAGATCTCAGCATGCCAGAACTACGACCACTCGTACAAGCACCTGCCGCTGATCAGCGAGGAGGCGTTCCTGGCACAACACCCAGAGCATGCCGCGTCTGACGAAGTGGCGCTGATGACGGCGCGGATCACCCACGAAAAGACGGAGCGCGAGGCATTGGAGAAGCAGAAGAATGAGCTGCTTAAGAAAAAGCTCAAGTTGATTGCCGAGAACAAGAAGCGCAAGGAGGACCTCGCCAGTCTGGACCGGGACCTGGAGAACTTTATTGATGTAAGCTTTTCTTCTTCTCTTCGTCTCTTGCTTTTACTTTGCATCGATCGTGACGACTGACTCTTTAGGCTGCGAAACCAATTCAAAATCTCTTTGACAAGGTCGTCTGAGACCACGGCCCTGACAGCCGACGCACGGCTCGACATCATGCGACATCGTCAAGTTCTTGCCACATGGCAGCTTTTCCCCCTCGTCATTACAGCTCTTTACCAGATACCCCCCATGCACACCAACAACCGACTGCTGAGCCGGCCGACAGACGAACGGACTGGCCGGAGTGCCATGACTGCATCAGACCACGGCCTGCAGACAACATTCGACTATGCCGACGAACTCGCCAAGTCTCAGGAATCACCACCGTGGTTCCTGTGACTTTGAATGGAACCGTGCTGCCCTACGGGATCTTGTAAGCTGGTCATGAATGTTCCCGTCAAGGGTAAGATCCCGTAGGGCAGCACGGTGGTGATTCCTGAGACACGTCTAGATGGGATGGCAACAGAGAAAGGTCGTGATAGATCTTGCCCACGTTACGCACACAATGAACGATGTGGCCAGAGTATTTGTGCGGCTGCCCACGTACCATAAAAATGTGGCTATCAACATGTTTATGGTACGTGGGCAGCCGCACAAATACTCTGGCCACATCGTATCGGGGCTGCGGCCGTTCGGCAGATTCCTCATCCTCGGGGGCTGTACTTCTTTAGCTCACCTATACAAATGATAATACTTCAACCACTCCCCAGCTTTTAATTTAGTTTGTGCATATTCATTCCTCTTATACTCATCCTTCTCATTATGTCTCGTCTCTCAACCTTGCTCGGGCTGTGTTGCCATATACGCACAATGAATACATACTCAAGACGAAGCGGGTAGGAAGAGGCGGCACTGTAGACACGGATGTTGATCAAGACGAACAGCAGCCAGGCAGACAATGGTCTTGTGCAGAGGTGCTAGAGCATGCATTTCGTACAATATGCGTTAGAAGTAGAAGCAAGAAACACGACCCAATATGAATCAAGAGTAGTGCAGACTCGGTGTCAGTCAAGCCGAGCTAGTCCGAGTCACTTGCTGTTCGTGATCCCGAGCCGGCAGCCTCTCTACCTGCAAGAAGATAACATCCATAGATGCAGTATGGTGGCAGTGGCAGCAGTTCAGCAGGCCTCGCTGCGAAAGGGATGGCTCATGCTGGTTTAGTGCCCATCGGCCTCAACCACATGCGCGAGTCAACGTGCACGCACGGAGCTAGACGTCGGATGTGCTCGTGTTCGCTCCTTTTACTGGCTGTTGAAGACAACCGTGGCTGGCTACTCGAGGCGATCAGCAGCACTGATGTCATATGGCTGCCTGCATGCCATCCCCCTCACGTCTACTCGAAAGACAGGATCTCATCGACAGGGACAACACGCCCAGGCCAGATGTTGACGGTGCCGGGCATCATGAACACAAATGCGAGGCCTCCCGGTAGCACTACTGTTAATAAATACCCAAATAAGAAAAAGACTTGTCAACAGTTGGTATCACATGCAGCCAGTCATGTTGATGGCCCAGCCACTCAAGCGCCGGAGACCAGCACGATGTTGCCTAGCAGCCACACTCTGTGTCCTCTTTTTAGTTTGTGGTCTGCTGAGAAGAAGAGGGGAGACAAATCAGATAGTACTCGACACATTGTACCAGAGCATTCTGTTTAGCTATTCCCGCCGTCTGTGCATCTAGACGGGCTGTTGTCTTGAACGGACATCCGGCACTTGATATCGTGAGCAAGGTCGCATCAGCATTGCGGTGTCGCACGGCAGCCAGTCAAGCCGACTATACACGTACGGAGTACGCCCGAGATTATAGATGTAGAGAGAAGCTCTGCGCCGCAGCTCTCGTGTAATTTTTTCTGTCTTGCTTCCGCGTCGGATGCCGCCTGTCACGATACTTTTGTCTTTCCTTCCGCGTTACCTTCCCGACAGACCAAGCTGGGAAAGACCGACTGGAGAAAACATCGCTCTTGCCTCAAGAGCTCAACGTAAACATTATGCTTAGAAAGTACTGATACTGCCTTACTAAGCGAACGCGCTGGCAATGCTCTATCACTGCCGTGAGCACAAATATTGTTTTGCTACGTTCTTCGCCTTCTACAGGGGTGGAAGCTTGCCCTTGCTTCTTACAGCTGAGGAATGAACAATGCAAAAAGAAAAGAAGAGGTCACAGGGAAAAGCTACACTAAAAGTCTAAATCACAACGGCTTATCCACTTACAGGGCCAGAAAGCACGTCGTGGGCACGTTGTCGCGCCACGCGCCTTCCATTTTGGGACTGTCGAGCTTGTCACCGTCTTGATCGTTGAAACGGTGCGTCGGGTTATTCAACCTCGTGCATATCCCTGATGCAGTCAAAATAATACGTCAAATCTCCTGCACTATCGAACGTGAGTGGCACATGAGCTGCTGTGTCGTAGGCGATCAGAGGCACTACTTCCTTACGCTGCCAGATGCGCTTCTTCTGCATTCGCGACGGTGTACATCAGAGACATTGCACAGCAGGCTCTCGTCCGTACGAGAAAAACCACCTATGCGCACCAATATCTACAGCATCTCACCTTCAAGCAAGCGAAACGGATGCAAGCCTCGCTGAGCGTAGATGGAGCGTATCAATACTGTGCTACCGAGGCAAGCAGAGTACCTCGATGTTGTGGGCGTTGTGCGTGTGTCAAGGTACCTCGAGTCTGCCGTGGCCGTGGCCAACCGTCACTATCTTACTGCCGTCATCATGACATCCTCAGGGCAGATAGACATCTAGAAAAATCAATATGAAAATCAGCGCCACTGTTACATTTGATGCTGCACTGCACCAACAGCAGGCACCAACCGCATTTGACATGTATCACCGTTACAGCCTCTTGTCATGCTGTCGATCGTAGTTTCCCTTGCTTCTACGCTTGGCGCACCAGCAGCCTGTCCACTCCTTCCCCATATGTTTGTCCTCTCCAATTCCCTCTCTTTTCACACTTTCCAGATACCAGAATTTGCTGTTTATCCTGTCTCCACGGTTGCTCCTTCCTCGGCGGCCCGCTGCTCTTGCCGCTCCCGCCACTACCTCCTTCCTCCCATACCCTCCCACGTTCCCCACGTTCCCCAGTCCTCACTGCAGCCACTACATCTTGATGTACTTTAGACGGTCACTTTCAGCCCGTTTTGGGACTGCACCACAACAAGATATATTATCCAACACACGACATGATACTCAACAGACGCCTCAGTCACCTAGTGCAACTACCAGGCCTGATCACGCACACTCCTCGTTGTCTCGCTCGTCTTTAACATCCCATTCCATTTAGCAACAGTCGATTTCCAGTTTTCGTTTCTTGAATTTCCGTATCTCCTACCTGCCTCTTCACAATCTGTCCCTCAGCCGCTCCTTCCCTCATCGTTTTGCTTCCTTCCTTCTGGAACTCGTCTCGTCGAACATCCACACTACCTTGTGCTTTTCTCCTATTTTTGCTCTCTACTCAAACTCTAATATCTTCACCCGCTCTTCCTTTTTGTCCTTCTCTCGTCCTTCTTATACCCTCTTCTACTTACGCCTCCTACTATCCTCAACCTTTTTTTACCGGTTTGCTTTGTCGAGTCTCGCCATCCTACGCTTTTCAACCTTGTGCGCATATCCTATAAATCTGCACCTCAAAATCTCAGGACTCGCCGTGTTTCGCCAACCTAGAAATCCATCTCTTCTCCTCCCGTTGACCTGTAACCTGATAAACAAAAGCCATTCTTGTTCCGTACTCCTCTCTCCCATACTCCTCATCCAGCTCGCCAGACTGCTCTTCTACATGTATTAATTATATTACCCGGCCATTGCTCGACTTTAGCAGCCGACGCCAACTGTGCTGCTTCTAGATCACTTCAGAGCCTCAATCTACAGCAACTCAACCATATCGTCCACCATGTCTCTCTTCACTTGGTGTACAAGGCGCTCCGGCGGTCTCGCTATGATTGCGCTCGGTGTTCTCAGCTACTGGGTCATTACGAGAGAGGCTGTCACCCCTCAGTCCAAGGACAACCCCTATACCCCCCGTTACTCGCCAAACGGCGCCGGAGTTTGGACCGTCATCTACTCTTATTACTGCCTGTTCATCCACATCCTCGTCTTTGCGTTCCCCCTGCGTGCCTGTTGGGCCGTCTGGGAACTGACTTGCATGCTGCATAAGAACACCAGCCCCAAGTCGCTCAAAGACATTAAGCTAGGCCATCGCCGTCGCGGCTCGTCCACCTCTCTGTCCAGCTCCGAGATCCTGACCTCATCCCGCGCTTCTTCTAGCGCCAGCAGCGAGGCCGGCGATCTGGAGGCCGATTTTTACTCTTCTCAGGCCACTACGCCTGATGTCGATGCCCAGAGCCGCATCGTGCATGCAATTATCATTCCCAGCTACAAGGAGGAAACAGACACGCTTCGCGAGACGCTAGATGTCCTCTCCTCGCACCCCCAGGCTCGCAGCAGCTACGATGTACGTTTTGGTCTTTGACGTTGATTGTTTTCATTTCGAGTCCTGTGATCCATATCTATGATTCCCGTTTTGAGACTATTCTATAAGTCGTATTAGTGTTGATGATGCTGACCCGCTCTAGATTTACCTTGCCATGGAGCAGCGTGAGAACAATGCCGACGTCAAGGCAATGTCGCTGATCAACGAGTTCGTTAAGAAGTTTCGGGCCATTGACTTTACTCTGCATCCATCCGATATTCCCAATGAATGCCCCGGCAAGGGCAGCAACGTCGACTGGGCCGCTCGCAAGCTCAGCGAAAAGTACGCCGTCAGTCTTCGCAAAAATGTGATTGTCACCGGAATTGATGGTAAGTGTCAATTGCGCGCCATTGGAAAGCAGACCACTGACTCAATGTCCCAAAAGCCGACAGCCATCTGTCTCCATCCTACTTCAGCCAGATAACGTCTATGCACCTGTCCAACCCCGAGTCCGCCAACACCACCATGTACTCCGCGCCCATCATCTTCGACCGCAATGCCCACATTGTTCCTGCCATTGTCCGCGTTGCCGACATCATGTGGTGTGCCGCTGGCATGTCTGGCCACTACAATAGCTCGACCATTGCCCCTCCCACGTCCGTCTACTCGCTTCCTCTCCAGCTTGTTGATCGCGTTGGCGGCTGGGACACCGACTCCGAGGCCATTGGCGAGGACCTGCACATGTACCTCAAGTGCTTCTTTGCACTTAACGGTAACCTGACCGTCCGCACTGTTTTCAGCCCTATCAGTCAGACCAATGTGACGGCTGGCGGCTACGGCAAGGGTATTGGTGGCATTGCTGATGATATGCGCGCTCGGTACAAGCAAGCCTTGCGCCACATGTGGGGAGCGCTTGATACCGGCTACACTCTCCGCAAGTACGTCCAGCTATGGCAAAACCGCAAGCATACCTCACGCGCCTTCCGCCCTCTGCACAGCTCTCTGGAGGACTCGACCGACGTTTACGTTCCCGAAGCCCAGCTCGACGCACTTACTGGCAAGCTTGGATCTGAGCAGCCAATCGATACCGGGGTCTTCTCAGATGTCACCCACGACGTGATCCCAGGCCTCGACTACAAGCGTATTTTCTACCTCATGCACCGCATGTTTGAGGCCCACTTCCTGCCGGTCCAGATGACTGTCCTCATCATCAGTTCTGCCATGTACACGCGAGCGACCGCTGGCGCAGAGGACATACACGGCGTTGCCTGGATTTTTACCATTTGCAAGTACCTGCGTAGTGCTGGCATCCTTGAGGTTGCCCTCTACCTTTTTCTTTACGAGAACTTCCATAAAATTGCAGTCGGTATTCGCGAGAAAGAAATGAATGCCGCCGGACTTGCCAAGGGCATGAACTTTTCGCACCGCTCCCTCAAGTCCAACCTCATCGACTATTTCATGGTGCCCCTAGTTGCTCCCATCTACGGTGCGATACCCTGTGCCCAGGCACAGATTTGCCATTTCTGGACAGTACACCTCGTTTATACAGTCAGTAGAAAGGCCACACGCCAACGGTCCGAGTCCATTAAGGCAGAAGCACTCCCATGAGCTGCGACCTTACGAAAGCGTTTTTTGATATGATTCCCCCTCTTTCCACGTTGACCGTTACGACACGTCCTGTTACCCAACCTTTAATAACTTGTATATTTCCCACCCCCTATATACTACTCGCTTCGTCACTTTCGCTTAAAACCTCCTTTGATTTCGTGCCAGCAGCCTCATACTCTTTCTTCTTTTCCTTTCTTCTCCACAAGGCTATCAATTCAATACCACTCGCTTGTCCGCTTTGTCATATATATTTTTCATCCCAACCTTGAGAGTTTTCTTTCTTTCTGGAACTTGTGAGTTGTAAAGCAATACCGCATCTCCTTGTTCGCGTGGGCTTTAAAGTTACACTTTTTACTGTTCATTTATAGACCGAGATGGGTGTATGCTTAATGCATTCTAGGAGCCGACCACGGGTCGGACATCAGCGCCTTCTCACTATGTTTGATCTATATCTACTGTTTTGACGGCTTGAAAAGAGACAAAAACCGCATGGGACTCGGCACAACGACACATCCAGGGGCTCGATTGTCTGGCCGGAGCAAAGGGTTAGTCCAGCTAGACAAGATCGGGACACAATGAGAGTGCGGTAAGGTGTCGATACACAGGAAGCTTCTCAGCTAGATGGATGTTCTAAATAATACCTAATATGATGTACCTATTAGTGCACAAGTGCTGGCGGCTACGCAGTGAGCTCATGTTGTTTGTTGGGATATCAGAGATTCTGGCGTTCACTTCATTACGTCAGCATGTCAGTGCTACGCCATCCACGTTGATGACTAACTGACCGTTTCCTGGTCAATAGCGGCTTTCGTGTCGGGCGGCCACCGCCTTGGGTAAACATTTGGCCACCGCCTTCGGTTCTTTTCTGACGTTGACAGGCTGTTCCTTACCGTTGATTGCGCCTGAGAAAACTCTTTAAAGATTTTCTTTCGCCTTTGTTCTTTCAGACTCCCTGGCAGCCCATCCAATGGGATGCTACAGACAGACCCGTAGAAACTCTACATAGTTGGGCGGTGAAGATTTCTGCCGCTATTCTGCCAGGACCCCCAATGCTACTGGCAGGGGAACATTTTTCTGGGCCAACCAGCGGGCAACATCCCCACTTTAATTTTTTTCTGCCGTAAGGAGCAGAAGAGCAACAAGAAAAAAGTATTTACAGTCTCTGTCGTCCAGTCGCTTTTTGACCCTCTTCATCTATCTCTCCGTCTAGCATCTCTCTTCACTTTTCAAATCTCTCTCATTCCTCTCATCTCAATCGTCTCTATACCCATTTCTTCATTCCCCTTTTTCTCCTCCCCCCCAACTCTACATCACAATGTCTCAGCCTCAGGGTGTTTTCGGCCTGGAGGTGCCTCCCGGCGGCGTCCTCATCCCCGTCACTCTCGATCTCCCTGCCACTGTAAGTATCGATGCTTGGATGTCTTGCGTTGCGTGAAAGTGCACGCGCGTGCGCGCGCCTCAATGGACGACTGCTAACCGTACAGATTCACATCTCCATGGCTGCCATCGACCCTACGGCCGAGCCCGAGGCTGATGCCCAGGGCAAGACCCCCGCTGTTGGCCGTTCTACTCTGCGTATTGTCCGCCGCCCGATCAACTTCTTCGGCGACGACGACGAGGAGGATGAGGATGACGAGTACCTCCGCGGCCTGCTCGGCAGCGACGAGGACGACGAGGACTCTGATGATGAGCCCAACGGTGGCCCCAGCGACCCTTCCAAGGCCCGCCGCAAGCAGGAGCTCCGCGCACTGCTGGAGGCTGCTGCTGCCGAGGCGTCTGACGAGGATGAGGAGATGGAGGATGTCTCCGCTTCCAAGAAGGGCAAGGCCGTGTCCAAGAAGGGCAAGGAGCCCGCCACCAAGGAGGATTCCGAGGAGGACTCTGAGGAGGAGGACTCTGAGGACGACGAGGACCTGGCCCTTGAGGACTTTGTTCTGTGCACCCTGGACACGGAGAGACAGTACCAGCAGCCCATGGAGCTCACTATTGATGCTGGTGAGACCGTTTTCTTCACCGTCAGCGGCACCCACGCCATTCACCTGACCGGCAACTACGCCGTTGAGGACGATGAGGATGACAGCGACGACGAGGAGGACTCTGACGAAGATGACGACGACTACGACCTGCCCCCCGGCATCGACCTGGAGGACCTTGACAGCGACGATGAGGTTGACGAGCTCGACGAGCTCGACGCCCTGACTGGTCGCATTGAGGAGATCGAGTCCGACGAGGAGGAGGCCCCCAAGCTGACCAAGAAGGAGAAGGCCAAGGGCAAGAAGCGTGCGGCCGAGGAGGAGGCCGAGCCCAGCCTGGAGGAGCTGATCAGCAAGTCGGCACCCAAGGCGGAGGAGAAGCTGAGCAAGAAGCAGGCCAAGAAGCTCAAGAACAACGCTGGCGACGCCGTCACCGTCCAGGAGCAGGAGGACAAGGACGCTAAGGATAAGAAGCGCGTCCAGTTCGCCAAGACCCTGGAGCAGGGCCCTACCGGCTCTGCTGCCAAGGAGGGCAAGGCAGGCAAGGATACCAAGGAGGCTGCCAAGAAGCCGACCATCAAGGTCGTGCAGGGCGTCACCATTGACGACCGCAAGACCGGTTCCGGCCGTGTTGTCAAGAACGGCGACCGCGTCGGCATGCGTTACATTGGCAAGCTGGAGAACGGCAAGGTGTTTGACTCGAACAAGAAGGGTGCGCCCTTTTCTTTCCGCGTCGGCAAGGGTGAGGTCATCCGCGGCTGGGACATCGGCATCGCCGGCATGTCCATTGGCGGTGAGCGTCGTCTGACCATCCCTGCCTCGCTGGCCTACGGCAACCGGAAACTGGACGGCATCCCGGCCAACAGCACTCTGATCTTTGACGTCAAGCTCCTGGAGATCAAGTAAGCGCGGCATATCGAGATCAGCTCGACTGAAAAGCACCTATCACATTTCCTTTGTCTCCTTTGCTTTTGCTTGACATTATTGGTCTATCTTGGTTTCTTTGGTCAATATCTTACGGTTCTTAAAAATTGGGTGCCTTTTTAATCAAATATTTTTAGATATCTTACTGATGCGTGATGCGTGACGTGATGCGTGACTGCCGTCTATTTGTGATGTCCGCTCGGATGCTCGTGTTCTTTATGCCAGCACGTGGTTGCCTTCTTCGTTCCTGCCGAACCGGTCCGCATTCCGGGACGTTGGACGGGAAGGCATGACACTGGTGCCTCCTTCTGAAAGTGCATGTCAACAATGACGCCTCTCGGACTGCCGTTGTTTTGATTCTATCATCGTCATCTCTCCTCCATCTCCATTGCGTACAGGTGTCGACATCATCTTCTATCTATAGCATCGCTTCTGGATCTGCAACCCTCCTGATAGCCGACCAGCATAGGTTCCTCCTTTTATCAATCACGCTCGCCGTCTTCCCCAGCCTCCTCGACGACGCCAGATAACTCCTTTACCATCGACTCTGGCTCTCTTATTCTTGAATTCCTGTTTCTCACTATTTCTCTCTGTTCTCAGCGCTACATGATTGATTTCCCTTGACTATTCCTCCTTATTTCTCCTTGCATTCTCTAACTTATCTGTACTACTCTACAACTCGATTACCTCTCAGTTACGTCCTCCTTGTCTACCTATATCTTTTGTTTTATATCCTTTTATTTGCTTCATCATCCCCTGCTCGTGTTTGATACTCTTGGACATCATCTTTGTCGACTCTGTCGTCATTCTCTTACATTTCCTCTTACCGGCAAGCCCGGACATCCCTTTGTCGACTCTGTCGCCTTTTTTCTACGTTTCCTCTTGCCGGCGAGCTCGGTTCTTTCTTCTACAGCCATTCCAACTGCCATAAAAACACGCGACATTACTATCCCTACGTCTATGATCTCAAGTACACGGACAAAATCCCTCTGAAGGCCTAGCTCGGAGCGGCTGGGGCCCGGATTCGGACTTTTGCGCCGTTCGTGTTCACCTCTACCCGCCATCTGACCATGGCCGGCCAGGATCAGGAAGACTTATCAGAGCAGGTCCGTACCATTTCCAGCTTCTTGGAGGCCGAGCTGGAGGACAGCGAGGGACGCCCGCGGTCTCCTGTCACAGCCAACATATTCAGAGACCCGACGAACAAGAAGCAGTCCCTATCCAGTCCGATCCAAGTCTTCCGGGAGCCGACGGCAAAAGCAAACTACTACATGGAGTATGAGCAGAGATACCCGGATGTGTCTGGCGCGGAATCCTCCAACTGCGGCATTGCGGACGCACAGCCAGCCCTACTGTGTGACTACGATGTGCGCTATTCTGCCAGCGGCTCGACCCAGACGCCGTCTCCTGATGGGACCGATAGCGTCTACAGCGAATCTGCTCTGTCAAACGACTCGGTGACGTCGCCGTCTGCGTGCGACTCGTCGCCTGTTGACTCGGGACGCGAAGATTTAAAACAGGACCGCAGCTGTGCCGACAATGTCTGCGCGAGTCCCGAGCCGGCTGTGACTGACGTGAAACCCGACAGTGGTACTGCGACGGCTACGCAGAATGCGGGGCCGTCCTTGAACATGCACTGTTCTGCTAAACGATACCCACGTCTCGATATACCCCGGAAGCCCCTGGAGACGGGCACAAAGTTGAAGGAGCCGCTGATCTTGCGCCCGGCGCTCAAGGCCCGGCCTACGGCCATCACGGTCGAGTTTGCTGCTTCTGCGAGAATCTACCTCGAGACATACTTCAACGAGCTTCTGTGTGGTCCTACACCACGGGACCGCCGTGCACAGCACCTGGAGAACTGGCTGTACAAGACCAAAGGCTTTGATACCGTGTCGAGACGAAACTACCGCGAAGCGTTCTACCAGGCCGAGTCGAACCATCTGCGCGAGGCCCGGGTTCTCAAGGCAAAGAGCTTGCGGTCGCTGATGTATGCTGAAGCCGGTACCAAAATCCCGCCACATCTGACCCGTGCATCCGACTTTCAGCTGCTCAAGATGCTTGGTAAAGGCAGCTTTGGCACTGTCCGTCTGGTCCGCGAGAAGCCGGACAAGCATGATGACGCCGGCATGGCACATGCGAAGCAGAAGCAGGTCTACGCCATGAAGGTCATCCGCAAGTCTGACATGATCAGATCCGGGCAGGAGGGCCACCTGCGTGCCGAGAGAGACTTTTTAGTAGCAGCCGAGGGGTCCAACTGGTAAGTTCCCATGGATCTGTTTGATAGCAAGAGATGAGACTGAGACTGACCAACGCTGCAGGGTTGTACCACTTGTGGAAAGCTTCGAGGACATTACCAGTCTGTACCTGGTCATGGAATACATGCCGGGAGGTGACTTTCTCTCGCTCCTTGTGCGCGAGAACATCCTGGACGAGGCCGTCACGCGATTCTACATTGCAGAAATGATTCTCTGTGTGGAAGAGGCGCATGCGATGCAATACATTCACCGCGACATCAAGCCAGACAACTTTCTCGTCAGCGCGTCCGGGCACCTAAAGATTTCTGATTTTGGTCTTGCCTTTGACGGGCACTGGAGCCATGACTCGCGGTACCACAGCAGCACCCGCTACTCTTTGCTGCAAAATCTGGGCATCTATGTGGAGGGCGACGAGCTGGACCGGAAAAAAGACGACAGCCTTGACAACCCTCGAGCCATGTCGTGCAGTGCTGGCATGATGGCCGGAATCGCAAAACACCAGCGGGAGCCGGCGAGTCCCGAGCCAATCCTGCAATAGCGCAACAGGTGTAGCAACCATGTGACGGCGAAGAGTGTTGTTGGCACGAGCCAGTACATGGCACCCGAGGTGGTTCGGGGAGACAACTACGACGGGCGCTGCGACTGGTGGAGCATTGGCATCATCCTCTTTGAGTGTCTGTACGGACACACGCCGTTCCTTGCCGATGAAGGGCGTCACCAGACCAAGAAGAACATTCTGGACCATGAGCTCATATTCCACATCCCGTCGTGGCCACCCGTATCGCGCCGTTGCCAGCAGCTGCTGCAGTCTCTGATCACGGACAAATCACATCGTCTCTGCTCGTCACGATACCAGCTGAAGGATTCTGCGGAGGCGGACATTGAGAAACTGCTGCACAGCGACAAGACGACGCAGCACAAGTACGCAAGCGGATCATGCCGTGCCCGAGAGATGCAAACGCTTGCCATGAAGAAGCAGCTGGCGCGGCAGTACGTGTTTCCGTACGATGCAGAGGACATCAAGTGCCACAAGTTTTTCAAGAATCTGCCGTGGCAGCACCTGCACCTGATGCCGCCGCCATTCATCCCGAATCTCCGCGGTGGAGACGACACGCGGTACTTTGACGACGAGGACGACATTTCCGACTCGGGTGAGAGCTCGCAGTCGTCTGTGCAACAATACGAGACCGGAGGAGGGGACAGTCCAGAACCGGCGGGCAGTAGTCCTGGTGGCGACGACGCGGCAGACGAGGCGGACGACATTGAAGCAATTCTGGAAAAGTTTGACGTATCGATCCAAGTCATGGCGCTGGAATGGATCGAGACGCCATACGACTCGTCACGGCTTAAGGCCATCGAGGCGGAGATCAACCAGCTCGTCGTGCACGGGCTGCCGATTGCCGGTGCGGAGATGCTCCATCGGTTTGTCAAGCGGTACGGCACAAAGGAGAAGAAGCGGCCGCGGGACCGGTTGTTGCGAGACCAGAAGACCAAGATCATCAGTATGGAAGCGCGCAAGCGTAGCGCCTTTTTGGGATACACATGGAAGAGGATGCCGCCGGCAACACCGAGGCTCGAGGGCAAGGTATAAGCGCGTTGCAACAAGAGGGGTAAGAAGACATACGTTACTAGTTATATTATCCGGTGTATTAGGTATTATTTAATATACGTGCTCAAGTGCACTATTATGATTATATACAAGAGAGAGAAGCACTAGACCGAGCCGGCAGAGCTGTGCTTTGCGTGGGATGGCGACGATGGCGGGAGCTGGGGTGCGAGCAAGGATTTGGCGTTGGAAATCTCCCAGTGGAACTCTTTCAGACAGCGGATCTCGTGGCCGAAGAAGAGCAGAGACAGCAGGCCGTCAACGACGCCGGCGGCAAGGCCGAGACTGGCAAGGAGAGTGAGCAAGAAGGCGACAAAGGGACGGGGGCTGAACCAGACGGCGACATAGCAGCCGATGGCGACGGCGACGGCGGCAAAGAAATGGACGCCGCGCCAGTAGCGCTGGTTCAGCTCGCGCAGCATGTACTTGTCACACTCCTGGAGGAAGCGGTCGTAGAGGGAGGCGGCATTGGGCATAATGCCGCTAGCAGCAGCAGTGACCGGGCCGGGGGGAGCGCGGACCAGTGTAGCCATGTAGGCAAAGTGGTCACTGACGGAGCAGCCGACGGTGGGGTGTGGCTCGACCATCTCGACGCGCGCGGCGGTGGTGCTCCAGACGGCTGTCTGGGGCGATGCATAAAAGATGTAGTCGAGTCTCTTTCCGCGCGGGTCGTCGCCGTCGGGGTCGACCATGAACTCGGAGAGGGCGGCGGCGTCGTCCTTTTTATCGAGTGTCTGGGTCTGCTGGGCATACGCCTTGTGCAGCCGCTTCTGCTTGTCCTTGGGCCACCGCCACGTGTTGTAGACATTGTCCGACGTCGAGCCATTCTCGGCCAGGTTGAACCGCGCCTTGGGCACCGGCCGGTTGCGTGCCATTTCGGCCGGGAGGTCGGCCGGGCCCAGCGACGAATCGGGGTGCAGCTCGCGCCAGGTGTCTGTGAGAATGCCAGTACTGCCACCAGCACCGTTGCCAGCACCGGCGCCCAGCCGCAGCGCATTGTACACGAGCGAGTCGGGCGTCATGTTGAAGTCGCCCATGGCGAGTACGAGACGGCCACGCTCGGCGGCGGCGCGCGCGCGCTTGCCCATCTCCCAGGTCTCGGCCAGCTGGTGCACGAGGTACGAGTCATGGGGCAGCCGCGACTCGTACGGCGCGTGCGTGTGCGTCACGAGCACCTCCACGTCCGTTGTTTCACCGACGTGAATTGTCGCGCTCGCAATGCCCTTGCCGACAAACCAGTCGCCGCGCCAAAAGGCTGTGGGCCGGCCGCACAGCGCATACGGGTGCATGCTCGACTGCGTAATGGGCCAGCGCGAGAGCACGGCCAGGCCGGCGCCCCAGACGCCACTATAAAAGAACTTGGCGTACGGCAGCACATGCTGCGTGAGCGCGTGGATGGTGAGGAAGTCGTCGTAGACCCAGCACTCTTGCAGGCCGACAATGGACAGGTCGGCGGTGGCGGCGAGGTCGGCGATGCGGCGGCCGATCTCGGGGAAGCGTTCGGCACGGAGGGCGGAGATGTACTTGAGGCCCCAGCAGTTGATTGTGAGGGCAGTGATCTGGAGGGGTCCGGCCATGGCGGCGGCGGTCTAGAGGGGGGGGGGGGGGGGGGAGGCCGAGGGGGTCGGCGGCGGATCGCCGATGAGGCGGTGAGGGTAAGGGCGCGGCCGATCTAGGTTGTGCAGGTGTTGTTTTTAGGTCATAGGTGATGATGCGGTAGGTGGTTATATGTGTTGCGTGTCTAAGGTCTAGGATAAGAATAGGATGAGGCGTGATGTCATTAGGAAGCATGTCGGTGACGCGCTGGAGGCTGGAGAGCTGTCGTCTTCGGATGAAAGTGGGTCTCTTCATAGTGTCTACTTCGACGTCGTCTACTTTGTCTTTAGTTTCTTAAGTAAGCATTCAACGATGAGCACATGTTAAAGTTAGTCAAGGCCATTGACTCTTAGTAATTTGTTCGTGTTGCAGCACGTGGAATCATCGGTTCAACTCATCAAAGGTACCATACATGCATTGTATTACTAAGCAGAAGAGGGCGGCTATATCGAGCCGTAGCATGATCACCAGCATGTCAAGCTTTCTCCCCGTCCAATCCATATATCTCTCCATCCATATTTCTATCCAACTACACGTAGTCCCTTCATCCAATGGACAGTCGTATTGTGGCCCCCATCTGGCCCGAGCCTTTGGCGCCCGTCGTGCATCTGTCCCGCCAATAAGATGTTGATGCCGAAGACGATGAGGTGGAAGAAGTGGCAGTATACATAAGCAGTACTTCGTACAGTAAACAAGTTAAGCAAGTCAAGAATGTGTAAGCAGATGCAGTTCAACGCAGTATGCTTAAGTGCGGCCAGAGGTCACCTGCATCTCGGCGAGCCTATGCTGGCTGGTGTCACATTGGACTGCTCTCCAGTCGTATCATTACCTTGCTTGATTGCCGATGCTCCTATGATAACGCTGTGTGATTCAGTCCAATGAACCAATCACCAGTCCAAGATCCAAGACCGAGCCACTCTTCTCCTCATACCCAAACACCATCATCAGTTCTGACACCTCATGCATCCTGTCGGTGTCTCCCGGCTGAAGATCGCGGGTTGCAGAAACGGCCGCTCTAGTCTGACAACTCCCGTTTCGATTTGGCTGCAGCCTGGCCGCATAATGAGTGTAATCAACTTGATTTGTATACATATAGTCTTTAATCTCTCGAGTCGATTGATGTCGATCGTGTGATGACACTTCGGCACGTTATCGTCTGAATTTTGCATTTAATTCGCTATGCCGATCAGTCCGCAAACAGTGCACTCAGTATGAGATAAAGGACAAAATCAATCATCATCACATACGCTCAACATCGTGATAAAATCAAACCTCTACTAACCTTCGCGTATCATCGTCACCTCAATAGCCCCACGTAGATATTCGCCGGCGGTAAGCAGAGTGCTAGCCCCTAGGGCCTAGGGCAGACAGCCCACCTTTCCACCCCAAGGTGCCCCCCCCCCTCCCTCAACCTACCTGTAGATACAGTGCAGCAGTGCAGTTAGTGAGTTAGTGCAGTTGTCTGGGCGACTAATTCATGCCCTCCTTTACCTGACCTTTCACATCGTTGATCGTTGGTTAAACTCTTTTATATTCTCCCTCGTCTGCCGTTTCGAAACGTCTGTCTCTTTTATCGTTGGTTGTCCAGCCTTTATTACACATCCGTCTTGCCGCCGTCGTTCTGATCTGCGCCCAATCGTCAGTGCGCTTCCCCAAGTCCGCCGTCAACCACCCCCCCCTCGAGTCCGTCCGTCGGCACGCCCTCTCGATACGCCTCCTACAACACAAACTACACCTCACTTTTGCCTCTGGCTCTAGCTTCGGACCCTCAACCAACACACTCACCTCCACCGTCTCCGCCTCTGTCCTGTTGCCTCAAACAAAGACCGCGTCATTCCATCCATCAACTCCCCGCCTCCAAAACGACTGCCTACAGAAGAGGGGTCTGGCTACAGCAACCACATCGCAGACGTTTGACGATACCATCTCACAACCAGCCCGACTCGCTTCTGCTCAGACACCAACAGCACTCACCGCAAGCTAGTTCCGACGACTCCAGCCTCCAACCTCTGCCATCTGACGTCCCCGTCACGCCCACCGTCTGCGCTGACCGCGCTCGTTGCTCTCGTTGCTGTCGCTGTCGTCGCCGCCGTCGCCGCCACCACCGCCGCCACAATGCATCAAGCACCGATGATCTCGGTGCCGTTAAAGGCGACCAACGAGATCGACTGGATTTCTCCGCTAAAACTATACATCCGGGACACCTACGGTGACGACCCAGAACGCTATGCCGAGGAGTGCGCGACCCTCAACCGCCTGCGCCAGGACATGAGAGGCGCCGGCAAGGACAGCAGCTCTGGCCGCGATCTGCTCTACCGCTACTATGGCCAACTCGAACTCCTTGACCTGCGCTTCCCCGTCGACGAGCAACACATCCGCATATCCTTTACCTGGTTCGACGCCTTCACACACAAACCCACCGCCCAGTTCTCCCTGGCCTTTGAAAAGGCCAGCATCATCTTCAACATCTCCGCCGTCCTCTCGTGCCACGCCGTCCTCCAGAATCGTTCCGAAGAATCCGGTCTCAAGACCGCCTACCACTCTTTTCAAGCCTCCGCTGGCATGTTCACCTACATCAACGAGAACTTCTTGCACGCCCCCTCCGCCGATCTCAGCCGCGAAACCGTCAAGACCCTCATCTCCATCAGTCTCGCACAAGCACAAGAGGTCTTTCTCGAGAAGCAGATTGCCGACGGCAAAAAGGTCGGCCTTCTGGCAAAACTCGCCAGCCATGCCAGCGCCCTCTACGCCCAGGCCGTCGAGGGCGTCCAGGCCAATGTCGAAAAGGCCATCTTTGAAAAGGTCTGGCTCTCCTTTGTCCAGATCAAGGCCAGCCTCATGAGCTCAATGGCTCAGTACTTCCAGGGCTTGGCCGACGACGATGCAAACCACCACGGCATCGCCGTCGCACGTCTCCAGATCGCCGAGGGCCTGGCCAAGGACGCCGCCAAAGCCGCCAGCAGCTTCCCAACATCCCTGCCGTCGAGTGCCAATCTCGGCGCCGACACGAGCACGCTCCTCGTCGAGCTGACCAAGCGCCATCTCGCCACCGTTCAGGACAAGCTCCGGACCTGCAACAAGGACAATGACTTTATCTACCACGACACCGTTCCCGATGCCGCCAGTGTTGCGCCCGTCGCAAAGCTGCCCGCTTGCAAGCCAATACCCGTGAGCGATCTGTACGCCGGCCAGGACATCCAGCGCATTACCGGCCCCGACCTGTTCTCTAAAATTGTGCCGCTGTCCGTGACCGAGTCCGCGAGCCTGTACGACGAGGAAAAGGCCAAGATGCTACGCGCCGAAACAGAGCGTGTCGACACCGCAAACGGCGAGATGGCTGCGAGTCTCGACTACCTGCGGCTGCCTGGCGCGCTCCAGGTGCTCAAGGGCGGCTTCGACCAGGAGGTGCTGCCGGACGAGGACTTCCGCACGTGGTGCGTCGACGTTGCCGACCACGACAGTCCCGAGTCTATTTTTGAGCCGCTGCAGCGCCAAAAGGAGGCCGTTCTGGCAATGCTGGACAAGAACGCCAAGCAGCTCGACATGGAAGAGAGCGTGTGCGAAAAGATGCGGTCCAAGTACGAGAGCGAGTGGACGCAGCAGCCGAGCTCGAAGCTCACCTCCACCCTGCGCGGCGACATTCGGAGCTACCGCGAGGCCATTGACGAGGCCAGCAAGAACGACATGCTGCTCGCATCAAAGATACACCAGAACCGAGCTGAGTTTGAGGAGATGCGGACGGCCGCACAGCACGGCGAGGTCGATGCGCTCTTCCAGCGCGCCTTTAGCAAGGTCCGCGGCAAGGCCAACAGCCAGGCGGCGAGCCCAAGTGAGGGCAACCTGCTGGATGCCGACTTTGAAGACGGCAAGCCCAGCGTGCCCGACCAGATTTCCAAGGTGGAGGACATTCTCAAGAAGCTGAGTCTCGTCAAGCGCGAGCGTAATCAAGTGTTGAAAGATTTAAAAGACAAGGTATGTCCTTACTGAAAAATAAGTAGAACGCAGACGACGTTGGACTAACAACTAGATTCACCACGACGACATTTCCCAAATCCTGATCCTCAACAAAAAGTCGATTGCCAACTACGAAACGCAACTGTTCAAGTCGGAGCTGGAAAAGTTCCAGCCGCTGCAGCTGCGCGTCACCCAGGCCAACCACAAGCAGGCCGTGCTCATGAAGGACCTGACCTCGGCCTTCAACACGCTGCTGCGCGACAAGCGCGTCCACGCCGAGCAGAGCAAGTACGAGTCCATCCAGCGCCAGCGCGCCTCTGTCATCAACAAGTACAAGCGTGCCTACCAGGAGTTCCTCGACCTCGAGGCCGGCCTGCAGGGCGCCAAGCGCTGGTATGCCGACATCAAGGACAAGGTCGACAGCTTTGAGAAGAACGTCGAGGCCTTTGTCAACAACCGCCGCTCCGAGGGCGCCCAACTCCTCAGCTACATTGAGCAGGACCGCGCCGCCACCAAGGGCCAGCAGGCCGAGCTCGAGCGCGAGCGTCTACGCGGCCTCATGGAGCGCATGTCCATGTCCGTCGACGCCTCCACCTCGGCCGCCTCGCCGCACCTGGCCCCCGTCACGAGCGGCCCGGCCACAACCCCGCCCATCTCCCTCTCCGCCAATTCCGGAATTTCCGCCAACACCGCCAATAACGCCAACACCGCCAACACCGCCAACCGGCCCGTGCCGGCGCCGCTCTACCTGTCCAGCGCCACAACGCCGCGGTACCAGACACCGTCGTCGTTTGGCGGCCCCTACCAGGGCCCCAGCTCGCCGCCCGCACAGGGCGCTATGCCGTCGCCGTACGGATCACACTTTGGCCAGCAGGCGGCCGCCTACAACCCCAGCGCCCACGGCCGCATTCCCGGCCCGGCCTCGCCGCCACCGACCGTGACGTCCTTTGGCAACGCCATGGCCATGCGCGGACCCACATCGCCGGCGCCATCCCAGACAACATTTGGCAACCAGTACAGCACCTATGGCAACCAGCAGGCCAGCACCGCCCAGACACCGCACTCGGTCGTGACGCCGGGTTTCGTGCCGGCCGGGTTTGTGCCGCCGCCGCCGCCGCGCGCGCCGCCGCCGCTGGGCCCGCAGCAGACGTACCATGTCAGCAAGCCGAGTTACGACTACCAGCAGCAGCAACAACAACAGCAGCAACAGCAACAACAACAGCAGCAGCAACTCTACCAACAGCAGCAATACGGGCAACAACAGCGGCCGCCATCCACACAAGGCGATCCGTGGTCGGGGCTGGGGTCATGGAAATAGGCAAAGGCGAATAGGCAAATAGGCAAATAGGCAAAATAGGCAGCGGCTGGCTGGGCTGCAGGGTGGTGCACGAGTGTACAATTTCATATACATCTTCTACGCAATACACAATTCATGGCACGCGCATTGCTGTCGCTAGACTTTTTATTGTCACTAACAAAACACAACTAGGTCAAGAACAGTAGATGTAAAAAACGGAAATGAAAACGGCCAAGCCAAAACGCCGACAAGACTGTGCCGGGTAACCAAAACAAAAAGAAAAGATTGAGAGAAGAGGATGCACTGGCATGCTGTCGATTGTCTGCTATTCTAAATGTCCGGCCGTCTACTACTCGTCGGCTACTCGTCTACTCCTTGGCGGTCCACGGCAGCGGGTACGTGCTGACCCAGTCCGACACCTCGCTCCGCAGCTGCAGAATCTCCGGCACAGCGTCGCCGCTGCCCACGTACTCCAAAAACGTCTTGAGCCGGCCCACGCCCTTCTCGCCCTTTTCTTCCGCCGCCGCCCGTGCCGCCTTGTCCACGCGCACCGCAATCGTCACCGCCCGGTCGATAATGTCCGCCACGCGCGTAAAGTCGTGCTCCGTAAATCCCCGCGTCGTCATCGCCGGCGTGCCAATGCGCAGACCGCCCGGCGTCAGCGCCGACTTGTCGCCAGGCACCGTGTTCTTGTTCGACGCAACGCCGACGAGCTCCAGGATCCGCTCCACGCGCGCGCCGTCAATGCCCTGCGGCTTCAGGTCCACCAGCACCAGGTGGTTGTCCGTGCCGCCCGACACGAGCGAGTAGCCCAGACCGCTCTTCTCCTTGGAGTCGCCCAGACGCTTGGCCAGCGCCTGCGCATTCAACAGCACCTGCTCTTGGTACGCCCGGAACTCGGGCGTCTGCGCTTGCTTGAGCGCCACGGCCAAGGCGGCAATCGTGTGGTTGTGCGGGCCGCCCTGGTGGCCAGGGAACACGGACGCATTAATAGGGTTCTCGAGGTTGTACATCTCCTCCTGCTTCGTCTTGGGGTTAACCCGACGCACACCGCGACGGAAGAAGATCATGGCGCCGCGAGGGCCGCGCAGCGACTTGTGCGATGTCGTGGTCACAATGTCCGAGTAGGCAAAGGGCCCGGGGATCGACTTGGCCGCAACCATGCCCGACAGGTGGGCCATGTCGGCCAGCAGGTACGCATTGATCTTGTCGCATACATCGCGTATCCGCTTGTATTCGATCAGACGGCTGTAGGCACTCGCACCGGCGACGATGATCTTGGGGCGGTAGAGAAGGGCCATCTCCTCCAGCTTGTCGTAGTCAATAAGGCCCGTCGACTCGTCCAGGCGGTACGGCAGCGTCTCAAAGTATTTGGAGATGAACGAGATCTTCTTGGTCGGGGTCTGGTAGCCGTGCGACAGGTGGCCACCGTGCGGGAGGTCGAGGCCCATGAGGCGCTCGTGCGTGTTCATGAGGGCCGAGTAGACGTAGAGGTTGGCGGGGGCGCCGGAAAGAGCCTGCACGTTGACACCCCATTCCTTGCTGGACAGGCCAAAGGTCTCGAGCGCGCGCTGCTGGCACAGTCTCTCGGACTGGTCAATGAACTCGTTGCCGCCGTAGTACCGCGCGCCGGGGTAGCCCTCCGAGTACTTGTCTGTGCCGTTAGCCTCTCTTCTGACTGCGTCCTCTAGACTAAACTAAAACATACTCTGCATCGGGCTGCCTAAGGCATCGAGAACGGCCTGCGACGTAAAGTTCTCCGAGGGAATGAGGTTGATAAACTGCTTCTGGCGCGTCTTCTCGTTTTCAACAATCTGGTACATGGCCGGGTCAGCCTCTTGTAGGTGCGATGACAGCGCCTGCGAGGTTAGCTTTCCATCTTTCTGTGCAAGACATGGGCTCTCTGCTGCTCTACCTTTTGCTGGCTCTCCTGCTTCAGCGTCGACACTGAGCGGGCGCGCATCCATGCCGAGGCGATCGGAGCGGGTGCCGTCGTAGCCCATGGCCGGGTTGATGCCCGAGCAGCACGGACGGTGCTGCGAAAGAGCGGGAGCGACATGTCGAGGTAGAGTTGAATGGGTACAGAGGTGTCGTGGTAGTGTTGCGAGAGGGTGAGAAAAGTAGAATGATGTCGTCAGCGTTCTCGCTGGGACGATTGGGGTTCCAATTGGGCCGTTTAGTATCGGATCGACAGCTGTGGAGAGGGGAACGCAAACTGGGCCAAGGTGAGCTAGTGCGACAGAGTGACTGGTAATAAGAAAGAAAGAGAGAGACTGCCAGGTGACGGATGACGAGTTTTTCAGTGCTGGTATCTGAGATGTTTGAGATTTTGAGGTCGCGATGGTCCGAGAAAAGTTGAGATTGAGATGGCCCGATTTGCAGAGTCGCACCTTCTGTGCCGCATTCTGTTTATCTTGTTCTTTGACGAGCGGGGAAGAAAAGAGCGATTGCGGCGCCAATGAGATAATACGGTCGGGATTACAGTCCACTTATATCCACCATTTGTCTTTTACTCTTTATTTTTGGGAGGTGCAGCGGGAGCCCCCATTTGGTGCAGCCCAGCACCCCCATTTTAGCTTCTTTTGGAAAAGATACAAAAGGTACGTTCAAGGCTCACTAGCGGCATACTAGCACTGTCTTAGCGCTTTAAATACAGCAGGTGAACAAACAATCCAAACATGGATATCACGTGAACTAAGTACATAAAGACAAACAAGACATATGTGACGCTTGGGTACGGCTCTGTACACAGGCCAGGGTCTATTCTATGTTGGCAAGGCCGTGAGAGTGTAGCTAGTTGAGCGGCCACCAGTCGTGGTGCAGCAGGCTTGAGAAATGAGCAAGTAAGACGCGGTGATTGTGTGTCATAGATAGCTGATGAGTGAGAGCTATGTGTAAACACGAACAAGTATGTAGACATCCCCGGGCCGGTTTCACCACCGGCGAACTCCGAGTTGTTAATGACAATGCAGCTGCCCGCAGTACCCCCGGGCTGCGTGACCACCGGAACCCCTTCCATAGCCGCAGTATCCTCCCGAGCACGCATGAAGCTGTCAGTATCTTCTTAGGTCACGTGACATCTATTGGTGAGTGTTGCGTACACTGTATTTACAGCGCTCAGACAGTGGTAGGAATCACTAGCGCGCCTTGAAAGTATTTTTTGTATCTTTTCCAAATGGGGGTGCTGGGCTGCACCAAATGGGGGTTCCCGCTGCACCTCCCTTATTTTTTACCTGGTAAAGAAGGAGCTTATCGCCAGTTCATTTTCTCTTTATAAACGGCAAGAGTCACGCATAGTTTATAGAAAAGGAAAGAGCGGTGGCGTATCAAAAGCCTGGATAACTAGGCCCCAATGGAATAACTGCAAAGAAAAATTCAAATAGAAAAAGAGCAGGCTTTAACGGTGGTATTGAGGTGTCCTTCACAGGTCATGAAGAAGAAAAAGCTGGAGATCTTTGCCTTTGAAACTGCTGGCTACATCTGGCAAAACTGCCTTCTTGAGGACGTGAGAGCCACCAAATGCAGACACGTGACGAGAAAATTCAGCCGATCATATGCAGATTGATGACTAAGCGCGTTGAACAACGTCTTGTCGACGACCTCAACGCGACAACGGTAAGCTTTGTATATTATGCTCATGCAGATAAGTATCTACTCCGGCCAACGGGTCACCTCTCTGTCTGATCTCTGTCCGCCTCAAGATAAAGAAAAGATACAAACAAACAAAACCATGTGAAAATTTCACCCTTGTCGTTTCTTTTTCTATATTTCCATGTTCTCCAGCATGCATTATTGCTATGCTGTCATAACAAGAGACGGTTACGGAGGATAGGCTGTAGATCGGGTAGAGTGAGACGTGGAGGGTGGCTGCAGAGACAGATGCAAGACAGCGAAATCGGCTGTAGATTGGGAGCGAGCCCTGACGGCTGCAAAGACGTATATATGCGTAGATGCAAGACAGAAAAGCCCAGAGGACAAGAGGACAGGCTACAGCTCGCGGGACAAGTATTGATATCCGTAATATTTTTGATTGATCCCCCTGCGGCGCGACCTGTTTGGTAATATGTGGCGCGTCTCAACGTCTCGATGTTCTCCATGCTGCGTTTGTTGGTATGTGCGTGATAAATTGTTCCCTGAAAAAACTCCATTAAACTTTTTTCATCTTTTTCACTCATCCCGACCCGGATGCCGCCGCCCATCATGGAAAACTTGAAACATTGTCGCTGTCCACCTCGTCCTTGTTCATCTTTGACAGCTTCGTTATTTATTTCTCCTCGTCCTCGCCCATGATCGCCTGCCGCTTGGCGGTCTGTCTCTCCAGCTTCCGCTCGCGGGCGGCCTTGGTCTTGGCACGCTTGGCGTCCATCTCGTCCTTCAGCTGCTTCTCGCGGGCGTGCTCGGCCTTGGCGCGGTGGATCTGTATGCATGTTAGACGGTGTCATCAGCAGACAAAGGATAGGTAAATAATACGTACGTGCTCGACAAGGGCGCGCTTGTGCTTGAAGGTGTTGCCCTTGGCCAGGTGGTACAGCTCGTGGTACAGGTGCTTGTCAATCTTGCCCGAGGCGCGGTACTTGACTAGTAACCGGCGCAGGACACGCTGGCGGCGCATCCAGAGGACCTGCCTGTAAAGGGGTTAGAACGCGAACGAAAAAAGACACACGGACATGGGAGAATACATACTCAGGCATACGAGCGTCAGCGGTACCCTTCCGCTTACCGAAACCACGGTGACGGCCGATACGGCGGGCCAGGTTCAGCTCCCGGGCACGGGCACGCGAGTGCATGGTGGCGGGCTTGCGGATGATGAGGCCATCGGACACCAGCTTGCGGACGGACTGGCGCGAGTTGGCGTTGGAGATCTCGGTGACCTCGTTGGGGTCGAGCCAGATCTTGTTCTTGCCGCAGCCCAGGACGGCCGAGGCAAGACGCTTCTGAGTGCGGAGGTTGACCCTGGATCTGTTAGTACCGAGGACGGCAGTGCGCGGGCAGATGCAGATGTAGATGCAGATGCAGATCGATGTTGCGTTGATGGATGCCGATTGGACTGCGTGGGCGTGTCTGTCGTCTTTGTCTGGCGTGCTGCTTCTCGAATTCCGACCCTGGCTTCCGGATTGCCAATTGAAGAGCCAGGCGTTGCGACGCTGCTACTGCTGAACACCCAATATCTGCGCTGTGTGTGGTCGATCTATGCCGTTCGTCTTGTCGCGTGCCGTTATCAATCCAGTCGTGTCCTCCGCGGCATGGTCGTGCCGCATGTCGTGAAGCATCTCCTTGTCGATTGCACGGCGGCCAGTTCCATCAAATCCATCATCGCCATCGTGTTCTGCGTTCTGCTCCAAATAACAAAGCAAAACTCACATCTTGAATGCTGTTCGGGGTGGTCGTCGAAGCGGTTGTCGATGTCGGTTATGTTGTTGGGTGGTGAGGTCGTGGAAGAGAAGGATAAAAAAATGGCACTTTCACGTAACAAGGCGGAGAAAAAAGCGACCAGGGAAAAAATTGAACAGCAGGAAAGCGCAGGCAGAGGGGAGGGGGATCGTAGAACTGGCCCCACCCAGACGGCCACACACTAATTCCGGGTCCGAAGGGCATTTCTGTTGTGCAAAGAACGATTGTGTGGGCAGCGTGAGCGCTAGCCCTATATGGCTAAAGAGAGGGCAACCAACTGCACGTGATGTATGACTAGGGTGCATACCGTGTGTTGCTGTTTGCGCACGGCCCTACACAGTGCATTTGATCTAGATAGCATCACTCTGTTTTCAGCTGCGCTTCTCAGTTTGCTTACATAAGCTTATAGAGATGCTTAGGAGGTGAGTACTGAGCATTGCTGGACCGCTGTAAAATGGCTCTTGCAAAACTGCTTGCCCTGTAGTTCTAGTTTTGAGAATCATCTATTACAGATATTTAATGCTGGATAAAAGCAGCCGGGCAAGTCTAGGAATGCCATGCTGCCCAGCTGTTATTGCTGCCTAGTGCTGCTGCGCTCTCATTGGCGGCCATGACGTAGGCTGTGTTTTTGGGAAACGCGGCAAACGACCTCAGCTTGTTAGTTGACAGCCTCTCTTTGACAGCTTCTTGTGTGTTGGTTATATTGGTGAACTATTGAAACTGTCTGCCCAAGAAGCTCTCAGAGTCGACGCCACGCACCGCAATGGATGTATGTAAAGACAGCATTTGCTCTTGTTGCCAAGCTGACAAACTGACAACCAGTCTACATCCGTGTTCAATATCGCCTCGCTGGGCTGGCTCAGCATCCAGGCTCTGCCGCTCATCCTGTGGCCGCACTTTGTCGCGTCACTGCTGGAGACTGACCGCATGATTTCTCGTACGTCCTCTTACCGTCATCTCCTGTCGTGCAATACTAACTACCAGCTGCCGCCATCTACTTTGCTCGTGCTCTTGGCCTCGGCCAGCTCGGCCTCGCACTCCAGGGCCTCGTGCTGTCGGGCCTGCTGCCCCTGGGACCCGCCGCCAGCGACGGCTCCGGCGGCCCCTATGCATGGGCGGCCATGCTGGTGGCCACGCTCTACCACAGCATGGCGGCCTTTTACAGCTACGGCTGCTACTACTACGAGGAGTACGGCAGCGTGACGGCCTACGCGTTTGGCTGTTCTGGCAGCACCGCGCTGGCCGCACTGGGGCTGTGGTGCCTCATGTTTGGCGACGGCAGCGGGAACAGCGGGCACATGAGCAAGCGGACGGGCGCCGACAAGCGGACGAGCGGGTTCCCGTTCAAGAACAGCACGGCCGACAAGCGGAAGTAGGCCGCGCGAGGCAAGCATCTAGCATCACGGTGAATAACAAGCGAATAAATCAAAAGCAAGAGAACACCGCCTATAGATTGAGCCCTCTGAATATGTAGCCTGCCGGTCACCCTTTAATGTAGCTCTGTACAAACAAATACCCAAAACGAACTGAGAGCATCAAGGAAGAAGACAACGAAAAAGGAAAGAAAAAATAAGAAAGAGAACAAGATACACAGAAAAATACAAACTCGTTGGTAATAATACACCAGCAATGCGTATGCTGCCCGGCGATGCCGGCCTGTCCGACGCCAAGCCGCCGTCTAGTCGCCGTGGACCGCCACTTCGTTACGGAGCGAAGACCCGATCACGGAAAAAGACGTGGCGTCAGCGAATGAGTAGTCTTGTGTGGCGTCTGGGTCGAGCGTCATGTTGGTAATGTCGTCGTCATCGTCGTCGTCGTCACCGTCGTCGTCGTCATTATCGCCGTCCACATCATCGTCGCCATCCACATCGCCGTCCACATAGCCCTCGCCCTCGCCTTCGCCCTCACCGCCAGAATCGTCGTCGTCCTTGGGGTCTTCACCGCGCGCAGCGGCTTCCTCGGCCCGGCGTGCCGCCTTTTCGGCAGCGCGCTTCGCCTCCTCCTCGGCCAGGCTCTGCAGCACAACCTTGCGCCGCTCGTACCAGCTCTTCTCGCTCACAATGACCTGGTCCAGTAGCACCTGCTGCTCCAGCCAGGCCGTGTTGTACACCGCCTCCCACGCCGCACACTCCTTCATCAGGTCGCGGTGCTGCTCCTCGGCCCACCGCAGCTGGCTGCAGCAGAGACCGTACAGCTTCTTGGCCGGCATCTCCATCTCGCGCGGCGTGAAGCCGAGATCCTTCGTCAGCACCGTAATCTCCGAGCCAACGTCGTCGCCGCTGCCGCCGCCGCCACCGCTGCCCTGGTCAATGGTGTCGTCGTGGCCCGACACGTGCGACATGGGTGTCTTGATGATAATCTTGAGCTTCGACTTGGTGCCGTTGGTCGCGGCGCCCGCCTGGCCGTTGGCAGCACTTCCGTTTGCCGAGCCCGTGCCATTCGCGCCCGCGACACTGCCGCCTGCCTTGCTGCCGTGCGCAAGCGATCGTGACGACGTGTCAAACGACCGCATAAGGTCGATCTCGTGTGCCGCGCGCATGTGCTTATTAAGCGCGTCCTGTCTCGCAAAAGCCTGGTCACATTCTATCGTGTTAGACGCGAGAAAAGTAAAATAAAAAAAAGAAAGAAGAAATACATACCAGGAAGAAGACACACGTGCGGCTTCTCGCGCGTGTGGCTGCGCAAATGGGCCTTGAGGGCGTATGCGCTGGCGTGCGACTTGCCCTTACGCGGACACCCAATCCACTCGCACGTATACCGGCGCTGCTTGCCTTCGACGTGCTCCGCGTGCAGGTGCTCGACGAGCCGGTCCATGGTGCCTAGGTCGCCCGTGACGCAGCCGTCCCAGGCACAGACCGTCACCTGCGGCTCGTTGTTGTTGATTTCTTCCTCGAGGAGGTGGTGGTACGTCGACGTCGGCGCGTGACGCTTGGGCATCGGCACGTCGCCGTCGGTGTCTTCGGAGATGTCGGACATGGCATCGATCGCGTTGGTGTGGTCCAGGTCTGCGCCCATGTGGCTGGACGCGCGGTTCATGCTGCCGCTACCGCTGCCGCTGCCGTTGCCGCCACGGAGCGACAGCTTCTTGACGCCCGCACTGCCGTTGGTGTGCACCACCGTGATATCGCCTACATCATCGTCAATCACCGCGTCGGCATGTGCAGCGTCGTCGTCGTCGGCCCGTGTTGACGACCGCGACTTGCGCCGTATCAGGACGCCCTTTTTCGCGCGCGCCGGATGCTCGCCATTGTCGTCGCGCATTTCGTCGTCGTCGAGCTCGGCGTCGCGGGCCACTGTACTTCCGGGCGATGCCACGACCGAGCCGTCGGCGGCCTTGCGGCGCTTTGACGGGTTGAGGGCCTCGGCAGCGCTCTCGTCGTCATAGTCGATCATGGGCGATCGAGGTGACAGCGATGACTGCTGCGATGTGGTGCGTTTCGACATGGGATAGATTGTCGGATGATGTGTGTGTGTGTAAAGGATGGGGGTCGCGTCGACCTAGCGGCCAGAGGTCATCGAATGGCGATGCTCGTGTCTTTGCGTCTTTGCGTTTTTGCGTATAAAGAGGCTCAAAGATAGGAGATGAAGCGATTATTGGATGACGACAAAGAAAGACGGAGCAAGTCGAATTCGTCAATGTCTGTAGAGAGGAGACAGACGGAAAGATGGTGTATGTTGATAATGATGCGAAACAAAAGGGATTCAGAGGACGGGGGCGATGCCCTTTTTCACATTGGTTGGCTCGCTTGCCATACAGACGCTCGCTCGCTGCCAGGCGCCTCGTCAGGTCGCGGCTGTTGCTGAGATCGCGCATTGCCGTGTCGAGTAGTAGGTGGGTCCGTCGTATTTAGTGATTAGGTAAGCCTTGATATGTCTCGCAGGCAGTCTAGGTAGCTTTCAGCGACATGCATATGCTGTAAGTGTGATATGCGCTGTAAGTAATAAGATAAATACGCCAGTGCCCCTCCCCCACATGCTTTCAGCGCCGTGAGCCACTGGCGTCGAGCTTCCTAGCAACGAGTCGAGTCGAAAAATCTTAGTAGTAAACAAAAGGACACTCGCAAACGGTTTGCTTTACCTTTACTTCTCTCTGGTATGTATCTTTCCGTTGCTTTATCCACTGACACTGCACACTTGGCGCAAACAAGCAAACAACTGACTCCAACTCCAAACAGACCTGCAGACTTACAGACACACCCCCTCCCCTGCACAACACATCCCACTCAACGCCATGGCATCGACCAAGATCTTTTCGCTCGAGGGTAAGGGCCTCAAGCTCGACACGGCCGCCGATGCCGAGCCCTATATTGCGCCGCTGCGCGCCATGGACGACGTCGAGGAGGTCCGGCTGCTGGGCAACACCCTGGGCGTCGGTGCGTGCGCTCTGATCGGCGAAGTGCTCTCGACCAAGAAGACGCTGCGCTCGGCTAACCTGGCCGACATTTTCACTGGCCGCATGCTCAGCGAGATCCCCGACGCCATCTCGTCGCTGCTCAAGGGCGTGCTCAACCTGCCCCACCTCAATACGATCAACCTCAACGACAACGCGTTTGGCCTCAACACGCAGGCGCCCCTCGTTGCGTTCCTTGCGGCTCACGTGCCGCTGCAGCACCTGTACCTCAACAACAACGGCCTCGGACCGCACGCGGGCATCCTCGTGGCCGATGCGCTGAGCGAGCTGCACGCGAAGAAGGAGGCGGCGCGCAAGGAGGGCACGTTTGCGCTCGTGCCGGATCTCGAGACGGTCATCTGCGGCCGCAACCGGCTGGAGAACGGCAGCATGACGGCGTGGGCCAAGGCGTTCAAGCTGCACAGCAACATCAGGGAGATCAAGATGGTGCAGAACGGCATCCGCCAGGAGGGTATCAGCCACCTGCTGAGCGAGGGTCTGCAGCACACGACGACGATCCGCGTGCTGGACCTGCAGGACAACACATTTACGCTTCTGGGAGCCAAGGCGCTCGCGGTCGTGGTGCCGCGGTGGACGGAGATTGAGGAGCTGGGCATCGGCGACTCGCTGCTGAGCGCCAAGGGCGGCGTGCTGCTGGCGGGCGCGCTGAGCAAGGGTCAGAACAAGAAGCTGCAGGTCCTGCGTCTGCAGTACAACGACATTACGGCGCCCGGTATCAAGGCACTCGGTGACGCAGTCGACAGCGCGCTGCCGGTGCTGCAGAAGCTCGAGGTCAACGGCAACAAGTTCTCCGAGGACGATGAGGCCGTTGTCGCTCTGCAGGAGCTGTTTGAGGCGCGCAAGAAGGCACTGGGCGGCGATGCGGCAAAGGCAGACGAGGATGTCTGGGGCCTGGACAGTCTGAGCGATCTGGAAGACGACTCTGACGAGGAGGAGGAGGATGATGAGGACGAGGACGACGAGGAGGCTACGGGCACGACGACCGAGGAGCGGGCCGAGAAGCTGATCAAGGAGGCAGAAGAGGCACAGGAGCAGCCGACGGTGCAGCTGCAGGACAAGAATGTGGATGATCTTGCCAAGGTGTTTGCGAAGACGGCCATCTAGAGGTCGGCTCCGGGCTCGTCTAATGCCGTTTGATTGTTTTTGCTTCTGTTCCATACACCTTGCGTTGCTTATGACTACACTGTATATACTCCCAGCACTGCAATTGTTCTATCATTATGTGATGTCTCTAGCTGCTGGCAAGTGTCGGACCACATTCCAAGATTTTTTATCTCTCTGACATGGGGGGTAGTTGCAGCGATAAGTGGTGTGCTTGGATACGTGAGTATGCAATGTCGAGACTTGGTTCTTGTGCGGATTGTGGTTGCCCGGACATGAAATCGGAACGGGACACACACTTTAAAGATGTTCCGATTTCATGTCCGGGCAACCACAATCCGCACAAGAACCAAGTCTCGACATTGCATACTCACGTATCCAAGCACACCACTTCTGCAACTACCCACCATGTCAGAGCCAGATCTTAACTCAGCGTCAGAGCCAAAACTCCATGCAAAGATCCCAGGCAAAGATCTTAACTCAGCATCTCAGAATGTGGTCCGACAGCAAGCAGCATGATGATAATGAGCGTGTCACGAATGAGAGTAATGAGATGTAAAAGAACCTGTGTTGATTACATAAGGTCTTGTAAATGGCCCTTTCGGCTCTTTGTACACGGCCCCACCTGCGGTGATGTCACCGTACGACTACCGTGTTGTGGTACTTTTGCTTAACCGTTAGGCAGCTGACTGTGCACTCTGCGAGCAGCGCAAGTTTTTAAGTTCTTATAGTCCAAGCTCCCCTCCTTTGGAACCATGGATTCGTAGCGTAACTACCATACTCTGCACACATCACAATGGCTCGTGAACTTGTCTTCAACTCAACCGAGATCGTCCTCGGCGTCCTCTGGGACCTCGCCTTTGGCGTTCTCGTTGCGCGCATCGCCTTTTTCTACTCCATCCTCGCCGCCGCCGCCGTCTTGGCATCCTTTGCCGCCCTCACCATCGGCCATGCCGCGGGCCATGCCGTCCTGCCGTCGGTCTTTACGTCGGCCCAGTCGCGCCGTCTGTCGGCCGTCAACACCCTGTTCCGGGAGATCCGCGGCAAGGGCGCCGCCAGTGCCATGGCCGCCGTCGGCGAACCCGAGCTGATCCACCCCATGGCCACAGCACACGTTTCCACAGTGTCGTCCGGCCGCGCCATGACGACGGTTCTCGTCGTGTCGACGGTGCTGTCGGTCGCCGCCGCCTGCCGCTGGCTCATGGACTATGCCCGCATCCCGCGCCATCGCGGCGTGCGGCTTGCCATTGGCGGCGTCGGTGCTGCGTACATGGCGGCCGCGTGGCTCGTGGCCCACCTTGTCGCCACCAGCGGGCGCGGCAGCGACACGCGCGACACACGCGTGCCTCTGCTGCAGGGCGCGACGCTCATGACGGTGGGCAAGACGCTCGTGGCGTCGACGGCGCTGATGCCGTGGGTGTCCATGGAAGTGCTGGAGTGGTCCGACCGGCGCACGACGCACCGCCGCAGTGCCGACAGCATCGACCGTACGTCGGCGACGTCGGCATCCGAGACGGATGACGAGCCGGCGGGCGCCAGTGAAAATGGAAATGGAAAGCGCAAGACCAGAACGTACAAGAAAAGGACAACAGGTGGCGGCCGTTTGCTCAAGGACAGCGCAGCAACGAAGCGGTACGACCTGCGCCGGAACCCCAAACAAACAGAAAAGGTTGAGCTCATCTAGGTGTTGTTTTTTGATAAATGCTGATATTGGTTTTGGTCGTATGGGTGTCAGGGTTGGACGCGGTATTGTCCGCTTAATGTGTCTCGTTGATATCTAATTGTGTTGGCTGCGAGTTTAGTTCTTGTTTATCAATGCTATATTATTCAATATAATATCCAAAATACATCCATCCGATCACGTCTCATCTACAGCTTGGACCACAGACCGTAGTTAGCTGGTTTTGCCGTCGTCGTCGTCGTCGTCGTTGCAGACGCGGCCGGCGGTGTCGGCGGCGGAGGCACGCGCACGACAACAGAGCTCGTCTGGCCGACCTTGAAGCCGCGGCCACAGTCAAAGAGCACCTCTTGGCAGTCCTCGGGGCCGACGCCGTTGGCAAACTGGAAGACAAAGTAGGGGATGGACGTGCCCGGCGCACCGAGGGCCGCCATGGGCGCGTGCCACGTGCCTGCACCGTACGTCACGGCCTGGTCGCCGCGGGCAATAAACGCCTTGAGGCCGCGCACGTCGGGCGGTCCCTTGACCGCGGTCTTGTCAGGGAGTGTGGGCGCCACAATGACAAGGTACCGCGTCTCGCTGCTGCTGCCCGTGGCCAGCGGCACAAACGTCTGCGTCGTGTACGGGTGCCGCTCCAGGATGGTAACATGAAACAGACCGCCGCCATCGTTTTTGGATGTCAGCAGATTCTCCGGCAGCAGCGTGCGCGCCGAGCAGACAAACATGCTGGCCAGCGGTGCCGCGGGCTTGCCGCTGGCGCAGCAGTCGGCGGCATAGCGATCGGCGAGCGCCGACACGCGCTGGTACTTGATGGCCGAGCCCTGGTTGGCGGACACGGGGCTGAACGGGTGTATCTCTGCCGGTGATGCCGTGCTGTCGAGGCCGCTGCCAAAGACCTGGGCATACTGCGACGGCTGGACGTCGGGGCGCGGGTTCTCGATGACGTCGCCAAAGGGCGCAAAGGCTGCGGCCGTCAGCGGTTCCGCCGGCACGGTCAGCTTCAGGCCGGAGATATCGAGCCGGTCGGGCATTGTAGTTGTATTGGATGACGAGGGTGCGTGTGTGTGAATTGTGCGATTGACTGCGATTTGGTTCGATGGCGTAGGTGCTGGCTTATCGATATCTTGAGTTTCACTATCTAAAGTACTATGGGTCGCCGGCTGTGTACAGCAATAAACAACAATGAAAGTGAGCTGAATTATCAATGCTTTCTATGCTTGAATTGTGCTGTTTTCCCTCGTTATTTATTTCTTGTTATTGTTTTATTTTGATGTATAATTTACATTTCGTGGCATTTGTTTTGGATTAAATTCATTGAACTCGAATTTCTCATAGTATGCAGTAAACATGTGCTATTTCTAGTTATCATCATGAAAGCCTACAGCGGATAGACCACTGCAGCGGAGCTTCCGTTTAAGTGCCGCATTCCGGCCCAGCGTGGAAAACTGCTGCCAACTCTGGAGCGCACAAGAAGCGCACAGCTGCTCATCCTCCAAGCATCTGCATACAATGGCGCCGCCGCTTGTTCCGACAGACGAAAAAAACACGTACGAGGACCTTACAGGCATCACGGTGCAGCCGGGCGACAACCCGTACCAGGCCCTGCTCACCGCATGCGACGACGACCCCGTACGTTTATATTTACGTGGGCAATGTGACTCTGCGTCTTTTTATCAGAGTGTCGACGCTGACAGGCAAACAGGCAAACATCCAGGCCCTCTACACAACACACCGCACGCTGCGCAATGACCAGCAGCGCGCCAAGTTCCTCGACCCGGCCTTCCAGGAGGTCCTCGTCGACCCCTTTTTGCTGCGCATTGAGAACCCCAGCATCGACCCGGCCTTTTCGGATCCGCGCCACTGCCTCGTCTTCTGGGCCCGCCCGCCCGAGCACGTCCTGCAGCTCGCCAGCCACATCCAGCAGGCCCTCCGCGCCGCCTTGCCAGCAGGCATCTGGCTCATGCCCCTGCACCGCATGCACATGACCGTCCTCGAGATTGTGCACTCGCGCACGCCCGTCGAGGCCCGCGCCATTGTCGACACCATGGCCGCCAGCATTCCCGGAATTTCGGGTATTGTCAACCACACGCACGCACACCGCGCTCGCCTCGTCAAGCCCATGGTCTCGTACGACCTGGCGGCCGTCGCGCTGTCGTTTGTGCCGGCCGTTGATGAGCCGCACGCCTCGCCGCCGCCCGTGCCGCCCCTGGCCAGTGACGCCGAGGCCGCGCCGCCGTCGGCCTACACGTACCACCACCTGCGGCGCGACCTGTTCGACAAGGCCAAGGCCACAGGCGTCGACATTGCGTCGCGCTACGTCGTGCCGAGCGCGCACATTACGCTGGCGCGGTTCCTAGACACGGCGGAGCTCGCAACGCCGGCGGCGCGGCTGGCGTGGGTCGAGGCGCTGGACCGGCTCAACGCGTGGCTCGAGACGGAGGTGTGGGACAAGGTGTGGACGGACGCCGCGGGCACACAGGCGCTGCAGCCGCCGCACAAGCGGTTTGTCGGCGAGTGGGTGGTTGGCCAAGAGCGTGGCCTGGATGCGCGGACGGGAGCACTATGGTACGGCGGCGGGCGCAGCGTCATGGTCGGCGAGGGCTTTTGAGTTCTAAGCTTTTGATCTTTTGAGCTTTTGATTCTATCATCGCACTTATAGTGTTTTGTATCTACAGCGTGTCACTACAAGCGTTAAACGCGTCACAAAAAAGGTGCTGATCTTTTAAAGTTTTTATTGATTTTCCTTCCTTTATGTCGTCCAGTCGTATCGCCTGTTCCTCTCTCCGTCGCGCTGCTCGCCGCGCGTGTGGTTGTCTGACGGCACAGCATTGCTGCCCGATGCCGTCTCGGGCTGACGACGAGCAAGGCGATCCAACGAGCACAATAGACGGACACGTTGTCGTAAAGAAATCCCTTTTTCTTTTATTTCCAAGTTATTGGAATAGGAACACCGGCCGTTGCTTGCGCCCCCAAAAAGAACAAGGCTTTTGATCGTGTGACAAATGAGATGATGTAGGTATTGGCGCGAAGTGTATGCGTTTTGAGAGAGAGAGAGAGAGAGGGAGCGATGCAGATCAAAGGCAGCGATATCACATCAAGGATATCGGGATCCCGGGTAGAAGAAGAAACAATTCGGCATTTTTTGATGTAAGCAAAACGACTGTATAAAAGAAGTTGATTTGGCGATCTGCTTAGAAAATCAGAGCGGCACCCTTCGTCTTCTTGTCACCACTGTTATTGTTGTTAGCTATCTGGCGCATGACGGAGAGAACGAACAGAAAATAGAAAAAAAACATACCCAAGCTCGAAGTGCTTGGTCCGCTTCAGCGGCAGCTGCTTCTTGGCCTTGCATGATGTGCACTCAAGACGCAGCACGATCTTCTTGGTGGTCTTTGCCTTCTTGTGGAAGATCTGCTTGGTCTGACCACCATAACCGGACTGCTTGCGATCGTAACGACGCTTACCCTGAGCGAACAGAGAAGCCTTGCCGGTCTTGTACTGGGTAACCTTGTCTGTGGCAAGTTAGTATGTGTCTGTGTTGAGGTTCTGGCACAGTCGGTGTCGTCTGCTGTCTGTTGCCTGGTGGTCGGCTTGTCTATTCGCACGATCATGATGCGCATTTTGATGTGTGATGACGTGTAATGATGGTGCTGGCATATCGTAAATGCTGATCTTAATGTCGCTTTGTGCCGCGTGTGTCGTAATCGTCGAGTCGTGATGTCGTGATGCTCGATGCGACGGACCAACCATACAACAAACAGCCAAACCAACAGCGAACCGATAGCCATAATCACTTCAATGTTGAATACGTACGCTGGGTGTGCTTGCGGCACTCCTTGCCCTTGCCTAAAAAATCACGTTAATACCATGCACTCATCAAGTCGATGCCATGACAATGCCGTCGCGGCACGCATGTTGTCGTCGGACGTGCCAATGCTGGCCGGGTATGCACGCACAGTAGGTCTTTCTCGTCTCTGTATAATGGTTAGCAGTTGTTCTTTGCACGTCCAGTAGATTCCACCTCTAAAATTTCATCGTGGATTTCGCTGTTCCGCGCGCCGTGTCGTCATTTGCCGTGTCGTCTTCGCAATCGCTCCGCGGTCGTGCCCAGTCGTTCTCTGTCCCCTTTGTCCCCTCTGTTCCAGCGACAAAATCGTATAGAAAATCGGCGTGATTATCGGGGGACCGGAGATATTCTGGCGATGGCGGATGCGTTGTTGTTATCGTGACGGCGGCAGATGGCGGCATTTCGGGCGTTTCCAGCGATGTTCCCAGGGTATTTCCAATCCAACGTGTCCTCTTCTCGGTCTACTCACTCGGAATGTTGACCATCTTGGCGGTATTGACTCGAAATTGCGAGTTTTTGGTCTTGTCGTGATGTGATGGGGGGTTGTCGAATTGCGGGATGCAAAGAATCTCAAAGACTGGTCGATTTTCGTCGATTTCAGTACACCAGCAGGAGTGTCCACTCTAGTTTTTTTCGCCTTTGTCCCATTCTTGCCAGCCACGGCCCTAGTTTTCTCCGCTTTTACATCGCTGGAAAATAATTTGTGCGTTCGGGGCAGAAATGAGAAATATTAGTGCCGTGGCTGAAGCACCGCCACAGATCCGTAGCACAGTGCAGAAAATAGACAGTGCTTTTGTACTCGGCACTGTTCCTACCCGTCTTGTCACATCAACATCATATCATTAGGGACAACACATTCGGCATTGCAGTTGACAGCTCACTATGAGTGAGTCATAAGTTGTTGATGACCAGTTTGAATATCAAGACATACTGGCAGTCTTCTCTTGCGGCCGTCAAATAGTCTGGTAGATTGAGTCTGCCTATGCCATACACAGCAACCTCTGCTGTGACTGCTTGCTCTGTGCCAATTGCTTTGACACTCGTCGACCGTTTGGCCCTTTCTGACATTTACATACTGATCTGCTGCTGCCGCCCCTTTCTAGACAATGAGCTGGCATTTCCTTGATTTCCAGCTGGTTATTATCATTCAAGTCACTGGCGTGTCGTGTTAGAGCAATAAGTCAAAGTATTAAGTAAGGCAAGCAAATAGAAACAAATATGACAAAAACTCCTCGCTGTCGCTATCCAAACGCCCCGAGATATAATCCTTGGTAATGCTGGCGCTGATACTGATATGAAATAGAGAGAGTGAAATGGAAAACAAAATCAAGAAAACGATAACGAAAAAGGAAAAGTAAACAAGTAAACAGGAAAAATAGAAAGAACTCTGCAGTATCACGGCCTGCCAGACCCTGCCTACGAGCCACGCCGCTGCGAGTCTTGGTCCCGGACGCCACGGGACTCGTTCCACGACTTGAAGTTGCCTTTGCCCAGTCGCTCCTTTTCGCGGTCCAGGATAACATTCAACTGGCTGCGTGTACGGGCAAAGGGGATGCGTGGCGTCTGTGACGGCCGAGTGGGCGTAAACGGCGCACGCTGCGAGGCCTGTGCCTCTTGGAAGCTGGAGCCGAAGCTGCTGCTCCTGTTTCCCGAGAAGGAAGAAGACAGCTCTCCATCGTCCTCTTCCTCCTCTACCTTTTCTTTATCGTCGAGGCCTGTCTTGGAGTAAAAGGAAAACGTATCCGGCCCCTCGGGATCCCCGAATTGCCCACTCGCGTCAACAATACAAGGAGCAGTAATCGTCGATGCCCGCATTGGTCCCAATTTGGGGGACGGGTATGACAGAGGCGGCCGTTGAGCCAGTGAGCCATAGCTGTCTTGCGAGATTGACCGGCCCATGAGAGGGGCAGAGAAAGTCGAGGGCGAGGTTGTCGTTGCCGGTGCAGCCGCCATCACTTGGCTCATAAAGGCAGGAGATGGAGCGGTTGTCCTGAGCGGGCTTCTCAAGGGCGCCAGGGAAGTCGTCGAACCCGCGCGGATGATCTGCTGTCTTGGGACAGCGCCCCTTTCGTAAGGCATCGTGTTTTGCCTAATCAGACCTCCAGGGCGGACCAAGGTTCCCGATAACGGGCTGGGGCGCTGTGCCACAGGGAAGTTGCGTGTTGTCGTTGTCATATCCGGTTTCGAGGGGCTGCCTGCCGACACCACACCAGCAGACGCTTGTGGCGTAGGAGAATAGCTCCGGGCAGGCGCGGGGCGCTTAGTGTTGGCCAGTGGTGCCGGTGCAGAGCTGAGCATGGTACCGGGAGAAGAACTCAGCATGATACCCGCCACGGTACCTGTAGTAGCAGAGGCTACAGTGGACCCAGAAATCGAGGATGCCACTGTCGACTCTGAAGCTTGCGATAGGGTTCTTTCCATTTGCGGGGTATATAGAGGCCGGATCGGCTGTTTTCCGGCAGCCCTTTCTGACAGTGGAGAGTTGCGGTATGTGTGTGACTGGACAGAGCTCGGCTGGTATGCTTGGTGCGGTTTTGTAAGGGATGGATCGTTTGCCGGCGAGACTGATGCAGATATATTGTCAATGGGAAGCAGGTCGTCATCTGCTGTGTCCTCGAGTTCGTCCTCTTCCACGATCTGTGTCGTAGGGGACTGCAGGGATGGTTTGGAAGGCCCGGGCTCCGGTGCCAAAGACGAAAGAGTCACCGCCCGCCTGGCTATGAGCGGCCGTTTCTTGGAGGCACCACCGGATGCGCTGACAACGAATTTCTTCTTTGCAGGCTTCGCCTTGGCGGGTTTCGCCTTGGCGGGCTTCTTGGACTCCTGCTTTGCAGTCACTGTCTTGGTGCTGCTGGCAGGCGATGCTGTTTTCGGCGTGCTGGGTTTCTGACGGTCGGTATTGGTCTTGCCAGAGCGATCGATTCGGCTGTCAACACTGCCGGCCGTGGCATCATTGCTAGCCTCGACCACAGAGCTGTCCTCTTCCTCAATTGCAGAAGTTTCGTCTGCGGCAGTGTCTGTCAGTTTTGCAGTCACAGCCGTTTCTGTTTCAGAAGGGTCTCCCGGTGGGAGGTCAAATCGCGGCGTGGGACGGGGACCTGATGGTGACGGTCCCGGCTTCCGCAGAATAGACTGCACTGGCTGAGGAGGCATAAAAGCTTGAGCTTGGTGCTGCTCGTCATCTTTGGTCTCGGTAGATGCTTCATCAGCTGTTGCCGCCTCCGAATTGTGCGTAGACCGAGGAGCTCCAGTAAAGTTGGGGATCTGTTTACAACTGTCAGTCATTCATTTATTCCGGTCAATCATGGCCTCTCGACACAGCACTGGACAAGGCGAACAATCAAACTCACTGACGGGCCATCGTATCGGCTAGCCGGCGTTCTCAGCGGGACGAATGTCGGGCCACTGGAAATGTCTTGATACAATTTTGCTACCGTCTTTCCACTCAGGTCTCGGCGTTTGCTACCCCAGACATGCCACCAAAAATTCTCCAACCGGTTTGCTGTTGGGTCGTAGAGTTTCTTATGGGTGATTGTGTAGACTGTGCGTGCTTTGTTAGTTGTTGAAAGCAGTCTGTCGGCAATGAAGATAGAAAGGACATACCACGCCAGTATTCCCGCATCTTCTCGGGCGGCACGGCATCAAAGCCTGCGACCTCGTGGTATACTTCGGCAGTATTCGCAACAAATCCCGTGGGGAGGATGGGAAGAGTTTCTTCCATGGCTTCGCCGGCGGCCGCCGCTTGTGCCTGCTGGGTGTTGTTGTCCTGACTATCCGGTTGCTTGCCCTTGGCAGAAGCCATTTTCTTGGGCTCAGCCATGTCGCCTGATGTATTGCCGGATGTGCTAGGGTTTAATGTTTGTGGCATGGCAGCCATTTCGGCAAGGAAAAACTAGCACGGGCGGGCCGTGCTCGTGTTGTATCAGCTGCCGTGGCTGCTGATGCTGATTTTGTCCAAGATCTCGATTTGAGATCCTCTCAAAGGGCGGCAAAGAAGCTTTGGGTCAACATGCTAGCGAGGCTTTGCTCAAGTGGAAATAGTGGTGTAGATGAGAAGAAGGCCAAGTGAGAGACCGAAGTGTGCGCGCTTGTTCCACGACAAACAGCTGCGAAGCGGTGAGAACAAACAAAGGGTGTGTGCATGCGAGCAGACAGCAGCGAAGGGCAGATGACTGTTAATGAGGCTGCTTTATTGGTTCGGGTCGAGGCAGGGTTCCGTTCAGGACGTGTATGCTTAGACGCCAGATCCCGTCTAGGCGTAAACGAAAAGTAGATAGCAGAGTCGACTAATGTCGTTCAGCTCGTACTTATAGATTGTTTCGTGAGACAGCACGGTCGAATCAGATGAAAGTGATCAGCGGCGTCACTAATATGATATTAATAGGAGGTCTGAAAGAAAAAAGTGTGATATCTGATGTGAGGTGTGTTTTCAACGTGGTGTGGTCGTAAGATGAGAAAAACAAAGTGCGGGAGGGCGGCTGTAAGAATAACAGGACACATGTGAGAAAGCAAAAGCGAGTTGTGAAGAGAGCAAAAGGACCAGACGACAGAAGAAGGAGAGCCAGTGACACGAGCTTGACGAGGAACTTCCCTAGCTCGATAGAGCTCATGGTAATGGAGAAGTAAATATGGAGAAGTTCGAGGTCGTGAAAGGGGGACTGGGGAGGCTCGTTGGGCAGAAAGGATTGGCAGCGAAAACAAGTCTAGTGGCGATAGTGGTTGGTGGGTAATATTGTGATCGTGAGACGGGAACGAGAAATCACGAGGCAGTCAAGGGCACGGCCGCACGGTTGACAACTTGACATGGCGCATATGTGTTGCATATGTGTGCTTGTACCCAAAAAGCAGAGTAGACGAAGAACGAACTAGGCCGGGAGCGTAAGCAATTAGGGTTGAGGAATGCAGCCAAGCGTTCTTCCGTTGTCTCAGAGAAGACAGAGAGAAGCAGGGAAGGCGTATGAGGTGGTAATGGCAGGCTTCTACCAGAGTAGCCACGATGGATCAGGGTATCACTCGGTATCAATGGGGAGCTGGCGCACGGGCGTTGCTCTGTGTGTGGAAGTCGTGTGGAAGTGCCAGGCCAGGGGCTTTAGAAGGAACGGAGGCAGCATGGCAGCATTCGGGTTACTCCGTAGTTGGTATGTATGCTTAAGAGAACGGCCTTGTGAAGATTGTGGACCAGTACTTGTAGCGTATTTTGGGTTTTTGTTTCGTTGATTGATTTTGGCAATACTCCGTGTTTGATCCATCTTGCACGGGGGTGGGGGTGCTGTGATTTGGTTCCATGATTTGATTCCAAGCGAGAGCTGAGGCAGCAGCAGGCGAGCTGCTCGTAAAGTGCAGCGGGATGCAGCAGCGGGAGGCAGAAGTTGACCAGGTGCACATGAGGCCGCGGGGGCGTCGTTACACGATGAGGCGTCGACATATGACAGTGTGTGAAAGACGTGTGGAGGGCGATGGAAGTACGGAGTAAGAGTGAGACAGCTGGACAGCAAGGTAGAGAGAGCAGACAGCAGATAGCAGACAGACAGAAAGACAGGAGTCAAAACAAGATTAAGCAAGACGCAAGACGCAACATGCGAGACACAAGTCATTTGCATTTGTACATACCGGATTTGAACAAGGCTGACAGCAAGCATGTAGCACGTAGCACTGATATACGTCTCATAGAACGCACTGAGAATGAGAATGGGTGATCTTGAACTTGCTTCGACTTCGATGCTCGAGCCGGAACGCTTCGGATGCTTCCTTTTGCGGCTAACTTACATGGATGGCGGCTTGGAAGGGGCTGTGGTGTAAGTGGCTGTTGGTTTGCAGGCGGTGAGTGCCCAACAAAAGGCCGAGGTGTAAGAGGCCGGGGTCGCGCTCAAAGATGAATTGGTTTGAAGCTGGTTTGGCGCTGGGATGATATAAAAAGGGCTCTAAAAAGGGCATAAAAAGGGGCGAGAATGGGAGGAAGACGGCGAATAGAGGCGTTGATCAACAGGGGTACGGCGTACCAAGTAATGACCAGGGAGTCATATGTAATGAGAGTGCGTGGTTGTTGGGAGGGGGGGTTGAAAGGTCAGAGGTGAAGTGAGAGAGGTGAGGTGAGGCTGAATTTAGTTGAGGTGAGAAGTGAGTCAAGGTGAAAGGGGACAAGAAGGGGACAAGATGACGGGGGAGGGAAGGAATTACATAAAAGAATAGAAACCGCACTGAAACAGGTATTATTTCAACAAGGAAGGAACAAGGCAGCTTGTATTGCGAAAGAGGAAAGAGAAGTGAAGAGAAAGAGCCATTCTGGGAAAGCTCAATGGTGTAAGCGACCAACAAGGAAGGAGCGGATCACAAGACACTTGCAGATGACGAGAATAAGGACGATGTGCGAGAGGTGCTACGATACTCGACAGATGTGACGCTGTCAGTCCAATGCGTCGTTACGATGCTTGATGTACTTCAAGGCCCGTACTTTATTGAATTTACACAAGACATATACAAGTGGAAGAACAGGGATGAAGGAAGAAGGAACCACTGGAAAGGAATCCAGAGAAAAGGCACGGGGAGCGATCCGTCTTTCATAACTCGCTCTTGCCGGATCAGGTCATGCCAAAACGGGAAAACCGAAGCCACTGTCCTGACAGCTTTACGGAAAAAGTCAGGCGGAAGATCTGCACGTGATTGATCAGTTGCACGAGACCATTATCGCGGTATTCAGAGCGAAGGCGCCGCTCCGTCATCAAACATAGCTCGGGCGTACCAGCAGACGGAAGGAAGCGGCAGCAGAAGACCAAAGCAATCAACGTGCAGCGCCGTCGGCCGTGATACGATAGCGGACAGGTCAACAGCTTATGGAGATCAGCGGAAGAGACGGCCAAGCCAGCAATCTGCGCTACGCATGTAGTGGACAGGAGGTGCTTTGCGCAGAGCTGTAAACTCAACCGAAAGTCAAACAGTCCAAGCAGAGTTGCGCGGTAAAGAAAAACCAGTGTGTTGTGACGGAAAACAGCTCTTTTGATCTTTTGATATCCCACAGCCATCTATAAGAACAACAAGGGAAAACATGGGACGCATAGCAGGAAACAGGACAGCGCGTAAACAGTAACAGTAAACATCCGCGGAAAAGCGGAAAGAAACAGAGAAAAAAGACCCAGACAAACCCCTTCCGGCACCTACAGGGCCACATCCTGGAACGAGCTGTTGTCGCCCGATGCCACCGGCTTCTTCAGGTTGCTGCCGTTGCCGTTGGCCGTGTCAGAGCCCGCCTTGTCGTCATCGTCGCCGTCGTCGTCCGTGCCGTCGTCTGATCTTGCTGCTGCCTTGTCGCTCTTTGTCCGCCGCGCCAGCTTTTGGTCGTGGCCCGACGGCTCGCTTTTCTCGACGGAGTCGCCGCGCGATGCTGTCGGTGCCACCGACCCATCTGCCGCCGGTGCCGGCGCACTGCTGCTGCTGCTGCTGTTTCTGCCCTTGTCCTCGCTCTGCTTGGATGTCGCCGTTGCCGTAGTAGCCGCGGGCGTCGTGTCCTGGCTGTCCGGCGACTCGGGCAGCTCCTTGTCCTTGTCCTGTGGCGGCTGCGACTGCGACTGCGACTGTGGCTGTGGCGGCGCGGCTGCAGGCTCGGGGTCTCTGGAGGAGCCGACGGGCCGCATGGCATCAAGATAAAACTTGGTCACGCCCAGGATGCGGCCGTTCTTCTCGCACGCCTCGACCCAGTCGGGCCGCACGACGGGGATGTTGAGCTCGACGGCCTTTTCCCACGCGATGCCGCGGCCTTCGGTCGTGACAAAGTGTGTCGTGTCGATGCGCACGGTGCCGGGTTCCGAGACGAGCTTGGCGCCGATGCGCTCGACGGCGGCCACGAGACGCTCGCGCGCGGCGGCGGGCAGGATGCCCGTCGTGATGGTGACACCGCTGAGGTCGGTCATCTTGTGCGTGCGCACGACCAGATTCTCGCTCGTCAGAATGCCGGCGCTCGTGCGCAGCACCAGGTGGAACTCGTACTCGGTGTCGACGGCGAGGCCCGAGATCTTGGTCGAGTGCATCTGCAGCGGGCGCGGGATGTTGCCGGCCTTTTGGCCGTTGCGGTACAGCGAGAGGCTCGTGAGGTCAGCCGTGGCGAGCTGGATCGGGTCCCACTCGAGCACGACGCTGGTCTGCGTCGCATTGCGGCAGCGCAGGATGGGCGTGGCCGGCGGCGTGATGCCAAAGGTCTCGTAGATGCGGCTCTGGAGCGCGGCGAAGCTGTCTTTGGCGGCCTGCTCCGAGGCGCGGTTGCGCGACACGGCAATGTCGACAATGGAGCCGGACGAGATGTTGGGCGGCAGCAGGATGGACGGGAACTCGATCTAGGGGTCGATTGGTTAGCCAGGTGTCAGGTGTCAGTGGTCGCCGGTCGCCGGTCGCCGGTCGTCGGTCGTCGGTCGTCGGGTCGCGATGAGGAGGGGGGACCTACAAGGCGCTTGTCCTGGGTCAGGAGGACCGTCACACCGGCGTCGACCTTGCCGACAGTGAGTGAGACGAGCATTGTAGAGGCGGGAATGCGATGGTGGTATAGAAAAGCTGCGATGCGTGTCGTCGTTGTATCGTAAAGACACTGTAGCGCAGATCATAGTATTACGCGCGATCCAGGGACCAAAAACGGAAAGCCAGGGGCTGCAGCTATGCCCCGCTTTAAAGTTATTCGGTACGCTTAGGTGTTTTGCTTGCGGAATTACTATTTACACGTGACACTTGATTCTGATATGTTGGGAAGCATCATGATGCTGGTAATGTAGTACATGGCATACTTAGTGGTCGCGCCGCTGTTTGTAATTGTAGTACATGCCATTAGTGGTCGCGCCGCTGTGGCTTTGGCCAGCGCTTGTGTGTGGTGTTGGCGTACGGTTTGTGCGTCGTGTATGGCTCCCGACCACGGCACACAACGCCGTCGATAACGTCACCTTTACTGCCGAGAGCAGCCTCGAGGCTGGGGATCAGGCTCGTCATATAGGTGACCATCTCTTCATAGTTCGCCTCCAGCACACGCTGCAGCACCGCGTCTACCCGCACACTGCCATACAAGTGTGGGTGTTTGGCCACGACGCGCTCCTCGCCCGTTCCCGACGCCGTCGCCGTCTCGTGCAGCCGCCACCCGCTCGGGCTGTAACCCTGCCGCGCCAGTGCCGTCTTGAACGCGTGCTGCACCTTGGCGTGCATCTTGCTGCGCAAAACGTTCTTCACCGTCGCCAGGTCCGCGCCGCCCGCGTTGTCGTTGGACATTAGGCTCACAAACCACCACAGCGGGTCCGTCCGGTTCTTGTTGGCATAGTACCGCCGCACCACCTCGGCCAGGCAGTGCGGAAACCCCGAGTGCGTCAGACTGTCGGCCTCCTGGTTGCCGTGCGACGGCTGGTGCGACGGTGACTGGCCGCCGCCCTTGGCTGTCGGCGCAATGTCGTCAAAGCTAAAGAGAAACTTGACCGAGTACGGGTGGATGACATGCGCATAGCACACGCGCAGCCGTATGCCCGTGCGCTTCGATCTGGACACGTCCGTGTTGAGTGATGTAAACGGCACACCGCCCGGCTGCCACGGCGCCACCACACCGGGCCCGATGCGTGTGTAGTACTCCTCGAGGTCCGGCATCCGCGGCACGCCGAGCGAGACGTTGACGTGTGGAACTGTGATCGAGGCAGCTGCCGCCTTGTTCGCAACGTGGGCCGCCTTTTGCAGAAGCACGCCGCTCGTCTGGCCGACGAAAAAGGCATTCTTGGAGAGTGCCCGAGGCGTCATGTACGGCCGCACCGTGACCCTGCGTTCGCTGGACTTGGGCCATGGCGGGTTCGGCGGCGCAGGATGCGGCCGTGGTACACGGCTCTCTCGTCGTCTCTTTGGCTTTGTGGTGGGTGTGCTGTCTTCATCTTTATTCGCCACCGCCGGCCGCGTCTGTGTCGCCGTAGAGTAGAGAGACGCTCTCTCAGAGCGGCAGACCGCACATATGCGCCTGGCAGCCTGCGATCCCCTTGCTGTGTAAAAGGGCGTTCTGGAAAACATGACGTCGGCGTCGATAGCAAGGTCGAGGAGAGGCTGCTATGATGTTGGCAACATGTGTGTGCGCAAGGAAGCGCTCTGCGGCGCAATGGTTGTTGTCACAGACGTCGTTGGAGGTTGAAAATTTAGGGCGTTTACCCAAACAACCAGCAGGCCACTGCCAGTACAGCACACTACAGCACACTACAGCATACTACAGCACTAAACAGCAGGTATCCACTACATCGGTCACTGAACTATCAACATCACAAGTCAAACTATGGCTTATTCACACCACAAAGAGATACGACATAGTGCATACATATATTGAATAATGCAAGACCAAGTCAGGGCCTGCTACTTTTGGTCTCCGGCCTGGTCGCTGAAGCTGAACAATACTCGATTCAATAAATCAAAAAGCCAAACAACCACCCGCTTCCATCATGTCCTCGTGTCCGTGTTTTAATGTCTTATGTCTTATGTCGTGTTCTCCTTGCCGTGGGACACTTTGACCTTCTCGCGCGTCGTCAAGCTGCGTCGTGGAAGCCGTGTCGGGGTCATCTAGTCCCAGTCGTCGCCGTCATCCTCGTCATCTAGTTATTAGTAATCTTGTCAAATCGGCATGTCACTAGAAAAATGTACTTACCGCTCTTGCTGACTTTCTCCTTGCGCTTCTGCAGCGCCGCCATCAGTGCCAGCGAGCCGGCAACGTTACCGCCACCGCCAGCGGCTGCCGCAGGCGCTGAAGAGTCCGCATTGCGTCCGCCCACCATGGCTTCGCTCCGATCGCGGATCTGGCTTCTGTCCACCTTTTTGAGCGCCTTGATGCCGCCTGCGCTCTGGATGCCTGCCAGCACGGCTGACTTGTCCGCGCTCACAGGAGGCAACGGCGGGCCGGAGCCGCCCGGTGGTGGCGGCGGCGGGGGAGGAGCACCGCCCAATCCGCCGGGAGGAGGTGGTGGTGGCGCCGGGGGCGGGGCACCAGCCATGCCGCCAGGAGGAGGTGGTGGCGGCGCCGGTGGAGGAGCACCGGCCATGCCGCCGGGAGGAGGAGGTGGAGGCGGCGGAGGCGGCATACCACTCGAAGAAGGAGGTGGAGGAGGTGGCGGTGGCATGCTGCTCATGCCACTGGGCGGCGGCGGAGGAGGAGGCTGTGGAGGAGCACTTCCCATACTGCTAGCCGGGTGTGAAGGTGGCGGCGGCGGCGGCGGAGGCGCGGCAGACGGCACTGATTTTCTTGTCGGCGGCGGCGGGGGGACTGGAACAGGCCGAGTGCTCATTGGCGGCAATGGGGGTGGTTCGTCGGCAGGGATACGCGGCGGCGGCGGCGGTGCGGGCTCGCGTGAAGGGAGAGACGGCGGTGCACGACTCGCTGGCGGCGGCGGCACAGCACGCTGACCAGAGAAAGGAGGCGGCACACCAAAGCGGCGGCCGCTGTCGTCGTTGCCGTCGTCTATGGCTGTCTTGGGGGGGCGTGGCGGTGGTGGTGGGCCGGGCGGCGCGGAGGGCGCTGCCGGAACAGCCCGTCCTACAGGCTGCTGATGCGCAAACTTACCGGCATCAGCCAGCGGCGGGGGCACGGCAAACCGGTGTCGCGGCGGCGAGGTCGGTTCTGATGGAGGAGCAGGCGCTGCTTCTGTCTTTGCGGCGTGTCTACGCGGCGCAGGTGGTGCCGGTGGCGGACCGCCGCGTCTGGATCCTGACGAAGCCACAGCCGCTGGCGGAGGGGGTGGCGGCGGTGCCCGCATGCCGCCAGATCCTGCGACAGCAGCAGTCGCCGCCGCAAGAGCAGCAGGGGGTGCCGACGGTGGCGGCGGTGGCGGGCCGGGCGCTGCAGAAGGTGCGGGCAGAGGCTGCTCTTTGAGGAACTCAACAATAAAGTCTTGGTTTTCGCGGATGAACTCGTCTGTCAGGCCCTTTTGCCGCAGGTCGTCGCCAAAGTGCTCGCGCCAGTTGGGGTCGAAAGCGTCGAGCGTGGCAAAGTCGGACGGCGGTGTCGGTCCTCGGACGTTGAGGCTGCTGCCGTTGAGACTGCCTGAGCGGCCGTGTCCGTTGCCGATGCCGTTTCCGCGTGGCGACTCGGGCGGTGTCGGGGCTGTAGAGTGCTTATTCCCGCCAAAGAAACCGCCGAGGAGCGAGTGTTTGTGGCCGCCATTCCCACTGGAGCCGTTGTTGGGTGCCGCACCACCAAAGGGAGTCGCGCGCGTAGCCTTGGACGCGTTCTTCTCGCGGTCGTCGATCTTCTTCTTGAACTGCTTGGCCTCCTTCTCGTCCACAAAGCTCAGGCCGGCCAGGCAGTCTTCGAGTTCAAAGGTGTGGAAGAAAACACGGTCCTGGTTGTAATTCCACGTGTCGTAGATTTCCTGGTCCCAAATGACGCCGCGGTTGCCAGGCTGTAATGTTAGCATGGGCATATGATAGCAGATGCGAGGCTGCGTGATCGGGAAAACATACCGATATATCCACCATCTTGAGCCAAAAGGTGTGGCCGACGAGATCGTTACAGAGCACAATGGCGCCCTGCAAGCCGGTAAAGTTCCATTGTGCGCGGTTCGGATAGGCAACGTAGAGCCTGGCGACACCGACGGCCTGGATCTTGTTGTGCTGCTTGGGCACGCAGCGCTTGACCGTCTCCTTGTCGGCGTCGCTCAGGATGGACGGCATGGTGGGAGACGGTGTGAACGAACGTGCCAGGGGTAGTCGGAGTGAGCAGTCGGCAGCAGTGACTCTGAGCACTGTCTTGGTGTGTAGATGTGTCGAGCAGTGATATCAATGGTATCGAGGATGCTTCGGGATCGGGATCGGGGGGATGAAGAACGGCCGGAGTGGCCTGCAAAGGGCAGGCGGATAAATGGCGACGGGCCTAACAGAGTCGAGTCGGTGCACGGCGTCTGGTGAGATGTGCACCTATATAATCCTCCGAGACAGTATGGGAGGGTGTGGTGAGTGGTTGTCGGGGTCGACGAGGACGGAGGCTGGACAGGAGAGAGAGACGGACGTCAGAAACTAGAAACGACAGGCCTACGCCGTAAGGAGGGATCCAGCAGCGGCGGCCAATCAGTGGTTAGCGTCAAGGGGCAGCGTTCTGCACTGTAATTTGGTGCTTACCACTGTACTACAGGCCGTAACTACGAGTGCTGTAACTATGGAGTATGGACACAGCCACCAGCATCATAGTGGGGTCGGATTACATACACATCACCTTGCATAGCATAGAGTGGGAACAGCATCACGAGAGCACACGCACAGCAATCCTGATCATGTTACAATTTACAATCTATTATATTGAGCGGTAACAGTATCTAGTCCTTGTTGAGCTCCTTCATGCGCGCCATCCTCTCCTCCTTGGTGCCCTCCTGCGGCACGTCGACGTTGTTCATGAGGACCGGGCCGGGGGCGGCAGAGTGCGCGGAGAACTTGTTCTTGGTCTGCTCGAACTGGCCGTGCTCGTGCTTGGGAGCATCGGGCTGTTTGTTAGTCAGTTGACAAGGATGAGAGAGCTGCAGAAACATGGACGGGCTTACCTTGGACGGATCTTCCACCTGCGTGGACAGCTTGTTCTCGGGCACGGACTGGTTGGTGTTGGACATTGTGAAGGTATGGGAGTGTTTATTGTTGGTGAAGGAGATGAGCTGATACTTTCGTCTGAAGATATCGATTTATAGAAGTTCAAGATCAGAGTGTCGAAAGGTGATGCCTTATTTGCTTTTATAGATGATGGGTGCCTTGGGTCCAGCTCAGCGATGACGTCGTCTGTAACTTACAGTACTTACTGCTCTTAGCGGCACCTCTTAGTGGAACCACAGCGCATCAGCACTAGAACGGCCCTGAAACTTGTACGACTCATCGACGAGCACGTGACCATCGGAGGCCTTGCGATGACTGTATCAGACCGGCATACCGTGTGTAGTTGTTTGTGCACACACGATAAGTGTTAGTAGAGAGTGCTGTCATCTGTTGCTTGTGTGTTCCTTGCGTATGTCTTACCAGATTCTTGTAGTTATCAAAAATGCTTTGGTGATACTTGGAGTGACATTGGTGACTCTATGTTGCACTTCAGGCTATTGTAGCATAACAGCAACAGTGGACAGGAGGACAGAGGGACACAAGAGAGACATAGAAGTCCAAGATAATAGTAGCTACAGCTGCTGAATTATTTGTAGAGTGGTTGATTTGTTTGATTTTGAAAGATCGAGCCTGTCCTGATGTTATTACATAAGCAAATGCTATTAGTGGGTCTGATGACGGAGCTTCACGTCATTCTCGCATCGATCAACGACTGCCGATCGACAAAACTGACGCACAAGCCCAGTCGCACGCACTGGCTGTCAATTTTGCCAATACCATATCCACGACATGAATACCGACTGCCCGGCATGTCGTCGTCCTCGAGCGCGCCGCAGCCGGTGAAGCTGTCGCTGCCTCTGGTATGCATTGCGCCCCGACTTGCTCCGATGTACACACACACACACAAGACTGATGCGTCCAGGAATACCAGCAGTCTCTGTTTCAGGAGCTGCGTGCTGACGATGAGCTCGTTGTTCTGGCCCGCGGTCTTGGCTTGATGCGGCTCGTGACGAATCTGCTGCACTCGTACGACGCCGCCGGCAATAATCTGGTGCTCGTGGTCAACGCGGACGAGCGTGAAAACGGCTGGATTGGCGAGGCCCTGGCCGAGCATGCGGCCATTAGCATGGCAGCGCGTGCGCGCGGCCTGACGGTTGTCAACACTGATTTTACGACGGTGGGCGCGCGCGAAAAGATGTACGCGGTGGGCGGCATTTTCAGCATCACGTCGCGCATTCTCGTAGTCGATCTGCTGACGAACCTGCTCAAGCCCGAGACGGTGACGGGCATGGTTGTGCTGCACGCCGAGCGCGTCGTGGCCACGTCGCTCGAGGCGTTCATCCTGCGCATCTACCGCCAAAAAAACAAGGTGGGCTTTCTCAAGGCCTTTAGCGACAACCCCGAGTCATTTGCCACGGGCTTTGCGCCGCTGGCCACGATGATGCGGAACCTGTTTCTGCGCAAGGCGTCGCTGTGGCCGCGCTTCCACGTCACCGTTGCCAGTGCACTCGAGGGCAAGAAGCGCGCCGAGGTGGTCGAGTTCGAGGTGCCCATGACGGACAGCATGCGCACGATCCAGAACGCGATCCTCGAGTGCGTCGAGGTCAACATCCACGAGCTCAAGCGCACCAACTCGGGCCTGCTGGACATGGAGGACTGGAACCTCGACAGCGCGCTGCTCAAGAATTTTGACGTCATTGTGCGCCGCCAGCTCGACCCGCACTGGCACCGCCTTAGCTGGAAGACCAAGCAGATCGTCGGCGACCTGTCCGTTCTGCGCGGCCTCCTGCAGTCCATTGTCGAGTGCGACGCCGTCTCGTTTCTGCAGCGCCTCGACACCATCCTCGCCGCACACGCGCCGCCGCCTGGGTCCACTCGCCACACACAGCCGCCCTGGCTCTTCCTCGACGCGGCCCAGACCATCTTTGACACAGCCAAGCGGCGCGTCTACACGGGCAAGCACAATCTCAATACAGACGACGACGAGGTGCTGCGTCCGGGCGCCAACGCCAACAAACCCGCGCACAGCAGCACGTTGCACCCCGTGCTCGAAGAGCAGCCGAAATGGACCATCCTGGCCGACATCCTCGAAGAGATCGACCGCGACCTGTACCTCGAGAGCCAGCCGCGCGACGACTCCAACGGCACGATCCTCATCATGTGCGCCGACACGGACACGTGCCGGCAGCTGCGCGATTTTCTGCAGGTGATGCACATGCGCCCGCGCACCGAGACGCGCGTCGAGGAGTTCTTTGATGCCGACGCCGACCGGCCGTCGGGTGCGTTTATGATGCGGCGGAAGCTGCGCAACTATTTGCGGTGGAAGCGTGAGTTTGCCAATGTCAACGCGTCGCTGTTCCAGGAGAACCAAAAGGCGCTCAACGGCGCCATTGACCCGCGCACGGGCCGTCCTGCCGGTGCCATGCGCAACGGCGTGCCCCTTAACAAGCGGCGGCGGATACGCGGCGGCGGTGGCGGCATGGCCCAGGCTACGAACGCGTCTGCGCTTGCCACGGCCCTCGCCGGCGACGGCTATGGCGGGCGGACAGCCAACGGCAGTGTTGCGCAGTACTTTGAGAAGCCCAACGAGGTGGCCGAGCTCATGGCAGAGATCCAGGCGGCCGATGGCGCCAGCAGTACGCGTGGTGCGGGCGATGGCGATGGCGCGGGAGAGGGCGCAACGAGTAGCGATGATGCCGAGATGGCCGCCGCCCAGCAAAAGGCGGATATCCTGGCTGCGCTCGCGGATCCGCTGGAGGATATGGACGACTACTACGAGCTGTACGAGATGCGCGACCTCGTCGTGGTGCACGCGTACGACGGCGACCAGGACGAGCACGTGCTAGAAGAAGTCAAGCCGCGGTACATTGTCATGTACGAGCCCGACGCGGCGTTTATCCGGCGCATCGAGGTGTACCGGTCGTCGCACAACGACCGCGGCGTGCGCACGTATTTCATGTACTACGGCGGCTCGGTCGAGGAGCAAAAGTACCTGTCGGCGGTGCGCCGCGAAAAGGACGCCTTTACGCGGCTCATCAAGGAGCGCGCGTCCATGGCGGTGACGCTGACGGCGACGACGGCCGCGCACGGCGGTATTTCCAATGCCGACGACCCGCAGGAGTCGTTTCTGCGCACGGTCAACACGCGCATAGCCGGCGGCGGCCGTCTGGCGGCGGCGACGGCGCAGCAGCCGCGCGTCGTCGTGGACGTGCGCGAGTTCCGGTCGTCGCTGCCGTCGCTGCTGCACGGCCGCAGCATGGCCGTGGTGCCGTGCATGCTGACGGTGGGCGACTACGTGCTGTCGAACAACATTTGCGTCGAGCGCAAGTCGGTGAGCGACTTGATCTCGTCGTTTCGCGACGGCCGGCTGTTTGCGCAGTGCGAGTCCATGTTCCAGCACTACGCCAGCCCGATGCTGCTGATTGAGTTTGACCAGAACAAGGCGTTTACGCTGGAGCCGTTTGCCGATCTGTCGTCGTCGTCGTCGTCGGCGGCGGCGGCGTCGACCAACCCCAACACGCCCGATCTGCAGAGCAAAATCGTGCTCCTAACACTAGCGTTTCCAAAGCTGCGCATCCTCTGGGCGTCGTCGCCGTACGAGACGGCCGAGATCTTTGAGCGGCTCAAGTCGCAAGAGACCGAGCCCGATCCGGTAGCGGCCGTGCGTGCCGGGCTCGATCCGAGTGCGCGTGCCGACGACCAGCCGTTTAATCTGGAGCCGCAGGAGATGCTGGCGGCGGTGCCCGGCGTGACGCCGCAGAACCTGCGGACGTTGGTGTGTGAGACGGAGAGCATCTCGGCGATTGCCACGATGGAGGTGTCGGATCTCGAGCCGATTGTTGGCGGCGAGTCTGCGCGGTTGATTACCAAGTTTTTCAAGCGGGATGTGATTGAAGATGTTGAGGAAACTTAGTTGGATATTGTGTACATAGCGAATATATAATCAATACTTGACAAGCAACTTCCACCAAAGGTATCTGAAAACAGCAAACTTCCACCAAAGAAACCAAAACAAACAAACAAATAAACAAACAAACTAAAGGGTATATTCCGCTGCCTCGCCTAGACCCTGCTCGTATGGCGGTGTCTCCTCCAGCCTTTGCCGCGGAAGCCCTGGCAGGTCAGGCACGAGACGATAATTTCGATGACGGCGACAACGCCGTTGACAATGGCCATGATGATGCTTCCAATGGCGTTGACAACGGCCATGATGCATGCGCCAATGGCCTGAAAGACGCCTTGGATCTGGGACAGTTAGTACGAGCATATCAGCGTTCAGTAAGAGGGAGACATACACAAGATACGACGGCACCCATGTTTGGTATTTGTCGGTAGTGAGAGCAGTGAGTAAGTATGCAAGTATGTAAGTAGAAAGTGAAAAGAAAGTGCGTATATATTGCGTGTGGCTGTTGGTATGCGCTTGATGCGAGTGGTGGTTGAGAAATGGTGAGACCCCTCGGGCCACCGCCGTTATATATCTACAGTACACCCGGGCAGCAGACCAAAACAACAATGACGCAACAGTCTGCAACGGCAATAAGCACAATCAGGACTCATGCAGGCTTCAGGGTGTGTCTCGTGTCGTGTGTGGTATGCAGTGTGCAGTGTGGTATGCGCCATGGCTCCTTGGTGAGATTCTTCTCCTGTGACGTCATGCCATGCGACCGCTATTTCACAAGGTCACAACAACCACTAACTGCTCAACGACACTGGAGGTGTCGAGTCTTGAGACGCACCCTAAACGGTTTCATTCCGACTATTTTACATCACAAGATGCAATTGCTTCGGTGATGTCATATCACGACAGACTGGGCAGCTAGCAGCCAGCCAGGACCCCATGACCGCTGTATTCAGGGAATAGAAGCCCTAAAATATAGCGCAACAGCTCCAACAGCCAATCAGCAGCTTCGAGTGAGAGGCACAGCAGTCAATCCTGCAGACATGCAGCTTGCTGTAGATTCATAAGGTGATATCAAGGTATTCTAATGAATAGGTAGAATATGCTATGAAGCAGGCCAAGACAGAGTTGGGTAGTGGTCTATGGGGGATAAGATGAGATGGGGAGATGAGATGGGGATAGATGAGGGGAGGTAGTATGAGATGGCATGGAGACGATAGAATCAGTAGTACTTCTTCCGCGTCAGCGCCTCGCGAACCATGCCCAGCCGCCGCAGACGCTCGCGACTCCGTGAATCCAGCGGCGCATTCGACAGTCCACTCATTGACGGCGGCGGCGGCATGGCGGCAAACGCCTCGGCCGCGCCCATGGGACCGCCGCCGTGGACACCGCCGACGCCGCCGACGTTCATGCCGACGCGGTTAATCTTGCGCAGCTTGACCAGGCCGTACCAGCACACGAGCAGCGAGAAGCCAAACGACGCGCCGGTGACGGCACTAAAGCCCCACGTCGTCTCCTCGATAAAGTTCTCCAGGTTCATGCCGTAGAGGCCGGCCAGGAACGTGCCCATGGCCAGGCCGAGCGTGCCGATGCTAAACTTGAGGTCCAGCAGCATGAGGGCGTTGCGGTTGGCGTCGAGGATGGCGCGGATGATTTCTTCCGTGTTGCGGATGCTCGACACAAGACTGCCGGCCTCCTGCGCGACCTCGTCGCAGATCTTGTGGTACGACTCCAGCAGCATCTCCACCTCGGTGTGGTCGTCCTCGCCGCGGTAGACGTTGTGCTGCTTTTCTGTCAGGTAGGTGGCCGCGAGGTCGTCGTCCGCCTCGAGCAGCTCTTCAATGGCGTCGCGCACCAGCTTGGCCTTTTGCTCAAACGTGTTGACCTTTTTCGACAGCACCAGCAGCACGCGCAGCTTGTCGCGCGTAATGTCGGCCTCCAGCTCGTTCAGGATCCGGATCACCGGCTCGCTCACCGTATCAAAGTCCGCCTCCAGCTCCGATGTCACCGACAGCAGCACCGCTTCCAGCGCGCGGAACTCGTACGGCAGCGCGCCCGCCGTGCCCGCCTTCTGCTGCAGCCGGCCCTGCAGATCGTACATGAACGCCGACTGCGGGTACGACGTCTTGGACCCGTACACGTCAAACAGCAGCACGCGGTCCGCCTTGATCAGCACCTTGAGATGCAGCAGGTTCAGCAGAATCGCCGCCGGCCGCACCAATATGTGCGGCAGATTGGACGAGTCAATCTTGCGCAGATCACGCGGCAGCAGGCCGTACTTTGCAATCAGCTCCGTCTTCTTGAACTCGCCGTCCACCAAAATCACCTCGCCGTTCTCGTCCACCTCGGTGCACCGCAGCCGCGGCTCTAGGGCCGCCTTGGCCGTCTGCAGCCGCCGCGCATTGAACATGACCGACGCAAACTCGGCGCCCGCTGCATGGTCCGGCAGGTCACCCGGCAGCAGTGATGCCCGTCCTCCTGCCGTGCCCCCGCGTCGGCCAAACAGACTGTCGTACCAGGAGCCTTGCTGTGCTCCCGATCCCCGGCCATGCCGCTTCGCCCGCTGGTCCGACGACCGCCGCCATAGCCAGTTGCGCGCGGGCTGTGATGTAGAGAACGGCGTGTGTTGTGTAGTAGAAGTGTTTGCCAAGCAGATGCGGGCCGTTCTCGTCGCTGTCCGCCAACGCGTTCGTAGTGCCTTGGGAACAAGTCCGTCCAGATCAACAAGGCTGGCCTGCAGGACTTGCGTGTCACGGCGTGCCGTGCTCCTGGCACCCATGGAGCTCGTCGACGACCGTGTCCTGCGTGCTGTCGGGTCGAGCAGTCCGTGGCCGCCTTCTATTGCAAACAGCTGCTCCGATTGGTGTCGCAGAAACCGCAGCAGGCCTGCCGATGGCGCAGGCTGCAGCCGCAGTGGTTGTGCGAGCATAATGTGTATCTTCGGTGACGCGAACAACCGCCCTCAAAAGACGTCTGGTCTGCAGTGACGTCGCAAAGTGTGTCCCAAATTTCTGGTTCTTCACCTTGTTAGTGGGATACTTTGTCAGCTGCTGACAGCTGGCAGATCCAAGTTTCTATGGGTCCAACTTTTGCGTTGACATTGTCTTTTCTTGATCGCTCATCCGTCGTCCTTTTTTTTAGAAAAAAAGGGGGTGGTCCCCAGGGAATCATGCAAGCATGCAAGCGTGATCCAAAGGCTGTCTGTAGGCCTGAGAAAACAAACGCCTCTGAGTTCAAATTGAATCAAATCAAAACCAGGTTGAATAACACAGCCGGAGTTCGGTCCACTTTTACTTATCATGCTGACCAATAACACAAACGAATTCATGGGCCAGTACATATAGTGCGTGACCAATGAAACGCCAGCGTTGCGTGTAGAGCAGCGACACGGGTTGAGCGTATGTCCTACGGACAAAACAAACAAGAATCGGTCTTGTTTATCCTCTTGTCCTCTTGCAATGACTACATCATGAAGCTCACGCCCATCCGCGTGCGCGGGAAGCGCAAACGCCCTCCACGTGAGTCCGCTGCAGCCAACGCGCGCCAGTCTGATACTACGCAGAACAGCACATCTGCCACTCCGCACGATGCATCAGCTTCATATACATATACAGAATGCTCTTCTATAAAAAGGCTGTCTATGTCGCCGCCGCCGCCGCCCTCCAAAATGCCGCGCACGAACAAGGCCAAGCCTGTGCCGTTTGACCGGCGGTTCCCCTTTGAAATTCTCGAGCGCATCTTTTTGCTGTCTGCGAACCTCAATCTACCAAAGTCCAGCCCGCGTCTGGGCTGGCTGCTGTCGGGCCGGCGCACGCTGATCGAGATGGTCATCTGTTCCTTTGGCCCAACATGGGACCTCTTTATCGAAGGAGCTGACGGCCTAGACGCCGCGTCTGACAAGAGCCAGAGCACGGCCCGGTTCCAGACGTCGATCCTGACGTACAGCTGGGCCACGGCCGACCTGCTCCTCGATGCCGAGCACCTCTGGGTGCAGAGGACGAAGCTGCGCACACATTTGCGCTCGGTCAACTGCTTTGATGTCGATCTTGCTCTCGTGGCGTCCTCCAAGTGCGTGGTCAACCCGTCGCGTCTGCCAGACTTGCTGCGTCTGCACCCGCCATCCGAGCTTGACATAAAAATCGAGCCAGACCCAGAGCCAGCCAGCACCAGCCAGCCGGTCGTCTCCGTCTACCCGTGCTTCACCTTTGACCAGCTCGTCTTCATGCTCAAGTGCCATGACACGTACGACATTGATCCGTCGCCCAACGACATGCCGCTGGATCTGCTGGAAAGGGGTCGTCGGCACAGCCCGCCTTTAAGCATACCGGGGCCGGCTCCCAGCGTGCAAGAGATTGGCTACTGTCTGAACAGGGCCACATCGCCCTTTACTGATCATGTGTGCGAGCGCATGCACTGGCATGTCCAGCACCCGGATGTCCGCATCCCCGAGTGGCTTCTGCTCGGCGGCGGGCCTTACAGTCAAACGAACGTCCAAAACGATCAAAATGCTCGCGCGCACCGGGACGCCGTCCGCCGACAGCTCCGGGTCGCCTTTGACACCTTTTACTGGGCCGTCCAGGGCGGCGCGCGACTCATGCACACAGACACCTGGGAAGTCACGCTGCAGGGCGTGCAGCACCTCTTGGCCATTGACCTGCAAGAGGATGAAGAAGAAAAAGAAGAATTTGCCGCGGCCGCCACGCACGCGCTCGCGGCCCAGCGCGCACACGACTGGGGCGGCGCCGCGGGCGTGCGCGACGACATGGTCTACCTGGGCTACTCGCTGGACTCGCTCGTCATGGGCTACCTGGCGCTGCTCGGCAGTCTCGGGCTCTTTACGCGCCACTGGCCGGCCAAGGTGATGGAAGATTTTATGCACGCCGTCAGCGAGCGCGCCGTCGACGATCCGGCCTTTTGCGCGACGCGCACGTTCCTCTATCTCCAGCGGGCGGCGCTGCACCGCTGGAGTCTCACACAGGCGAACAGCCAGTTGTCCAGAGGCCGGCGGTACCCAGTATAACACTGTCATGGCTGCCACGATCCGTCTTATGTCTCAGGCAGCCGCCCGGTGGAGTACCAAGTAGTGCCAATCTATTTGTATTTTGTAGTGTACTGTGTCTGCTTATGCAGAGAAGAGGAGCTGCTCGCCGTATGACTCAACCCCCCTGGGTACCACCACGGCGTATCACACGATGCGCTTCTGCGCGTGAAAGTGTGTGTGCATTCCTATGCAACCCTTCACAGTCATCGGGCGCCACGTGCACTTGACAGGTCGAAATCGTTGACACGGAGACGCTGCTCCTGGTGGCGTCTGTGGGCTCTGCTGCCTAGGAGGCGATCCTGGTCATGTCACTGCAGCAGTGTAAGACGGATAGATATGCTTCGCCGTGCTTGGACGCCACGATCAGAGGCAAGTATCAGAATAGTAATCAAATGTAAAACATTAGAAACATTGGTACTTGATATTGGTTACTTTTAAGGCATGGACAGTGCTAGGCTAGGCCCCTTTACCTTTTGCCTTTTGTTTTCTCTAGCTTTTCTTCGCCTAATTTGTTTGCACTCTGCTACTCTTGCTGACATGCTTGGACTCACACGTACAACACGTCTCACCTGTGTCTGTCCTCGTTCCAGATGGCCAAAGTTAGTGCTGCTGATTGGTTTGTAGCAGTGTATTGTCCATTGTAGTTGTCCAGTCCAGTACGCACGATTCAAGATCGATCCAGCACGCGTGAGAGAAGCAAGCAGTCAAATTAAGGCCATAGCGAGCAGTGCGGAAGCAACGAAACGTGATATTGATTGACCCGGGGCGGACCCTGCGGTATAGTTGGAGATAGAGTAATAGAGTTTGCGTAACGAGCAATAGCTGAAAATAGACCAGGCCTCCCAAGATGTTTGCTAGAAATAGTTGATCCCCTAAATTCTCCGTTTGGGCGGTGTGATCCGACACCACATGCATGGCAACTGGCGGGTAGCCAGACGAAATGAGAGCGCAAAACACATAAGGAGCGTAGCTAGGAAAGGGATAACAAAAGAAAGACAACACAAACGACAGGATGATAGACAGAAGCGTCAAGAGGCAACACAGTTGCGAGGGGCGGTACCGCTCAAGATCAGGTAAGGTAGGGTTGAACATTGGAAGGGTATTCGCTCCATCAGAAGAAAGCAGTAGTCGCTATTTTTTTCCGGTCGATTGATTTTGGCTCAAAAGACCCTTGACAGAAAGGAAAGTACCGACGTGTCGGGACACAATGCAAAAAGGACGGTGGTGGGTGGCCCTTCTTGCAGTTGAAGGAATTTATACAAGGCGGATGGTGTGGTGCGTAGTGCGTGGTGCGTGGTGTGGTCGCGAGTGTTGGTAAAATGATGGTAATAGTAATAAAAGGGTATCAAGATGAAGAGAAGATGGAAGAAGAAAGACTGAAAGAAACGTCCTCTTTACCTAGTTCAAAACACCCTGCCACATGCCAGGGCCGCTGAGGCCGCTCAGAGGAGGATGCTGCAGATCCATGTTGAGGTTGTACGAGTAGGTCGCAATCGGAGCCACCGGCGGTCCCGACGGCACGGTCCGGCAGAGTCGCTTGCGGCTGCCCGTGAGGCAGGCCGCGCGAGGGGTGTGCGGGTCCATGTCCAGAGTCGGCTCGACCGGTCCGCTAGCAGCCTGAACAACACTGCACTTGGACATGGCCGGGGGCAGGCTGCTGCGGAGCAGATCGCGGACGTTGTCCTGCAAAAGAGTCGACTCGCCCGATGTAGGGCGGCTTCTCTTGAGGCTGGGCCGGGGTCTGTATTGCGCCGACGGCATCATCGACGGAATCTGCATCGGCATCGGCATCGGCACCGGCTTCTGCACCGTCTGCTGCTGAAGCTCAGCCAGCGCAAGAGCTGCCGCATTGTCGGCCTCAACCGAGGACTGGCGTGCGGCCAGTCCAAAGTTGTACTGCTCGCGCAGTCCACTCATGCTGCACTGCTGCTTCAGAACTGGTGTAGCGTGGCCGTACTGGTGCCGCGCCTGAACATGCATATCCAGCTTGGGAAGCTGAAGAGAAGAGTTCGGCGCGTTCGCCATGGACCACGATGCGGCAGCGGCTGAAGAAGAGACAGACGACAGAGTAGAGGTGCGCGAGAGAAGCGACGAGTCCGAGACCATGGACTCGGGCGACGAGACGGTTGAGACAGAGTTGGCCAGCGACGAGCGGCGCGTCAGGGCTGGGGATATGCTGGACATGCTGGACATGCTCGACATGCTTGACAGAGACGATATGCTGGGCATGTTGGTCAGCGGCGCGGGCCACCGGTCAAGGAACTGGCCCGTGCAGGCAGTGGACGACTGCGCGACGGCAAAGCCCATGGAGGAGCGGCTGCTTCCCAGTAGCTGGGAGGCACGGCGCGGGATGCTGGGAACGGACGAGGCGGCAGAGGCTGAAGAAGGCACGGGAGGAGGCGTCATGGGGCTACCCACGATGGCCTCGGGGGACGAGCACATGGATACGGGAGACAGAGGGTATGCCGTGGCAGCGGCCGCGTTGGCGGCAGCAGTCGCGGCAGTAAGCTCGTCTACGTTATCGAGAGAAGGCGACAGCTTCTGGATCAAGAAACGGAAGTCGGCGCACTTGCGCTCAAAGACGACATCGACAAAGGACGCGGGTCCAGGCGACGACGGCACCTGGGTCATCTGGGGCAGGTTGAACTTGTTTACGCACTCGATCCAGCGGTTGTAGGTCTCGGTGGTGACGTGGAGGCGCCAGTTGACAGCATGCAGAAACGCGGTTTCGTTCTGGTTGATCTCCGAGGTGCTGAGACCCGAGATCTTGCTCCAGGCACGAGCCGAGTAGTTGCGGTCTTGCAAGTACTTTGACGCGAGAATGAGCGCGGCAAGGAACATGCGACGACCGCACTGCAACGCGCGGCAGGCGTGGCTGTCGCTGGACTGCTCCATGGTAAAACTGTGGCCGGCCAGGTGAGGCTTGATGAGGACCAGGTAGTAGAGAGCAACTTGCAGAGTTGAGTAGCTGGCGCGCGAGCGACGCAGCGTCTCCTGGATAAATGTGCGCAGCGGCAGCAGATAGCTGCTGCTGCTCGGGGTGCTTCCCGACTCGCCGCGGCCAATGACCGACGACAGGGGCCAGATTGCCTGAACAACCTGAGTAGAGGCATCTGATAGGTTAGCAAGGGCACAGCAAAAACTAGAAGCTAGACAGCTGCTGGTAGATATCAGAAAGACTGACCAACTAGATGATCGACAAAGGTGGTTCTGCGCTCAGACTGGCGAACAAGCGACGGGATAACAGCAGGTGCGGCAGTGCGCCGGGGGTGTTGGCGCTGCTGCTGCGGCAGCTGAGTCGTCTGCTGGTTCTGCTGGTTCTGCTGGCTCTGCTGCTGACTCTGCCATGACATGGCAGAGGCCAGCTTCGAGTCCAGCGCCTGCTGGCTGCGGATGCTGCCAACTGAGGTCTGCGACGAGGCAGTGGACGCGGTATCAGCCGAGTCATTGGATGCGACCGACGACGAGTCAGACGCGTCTTCGACGCTGGTCTGAGAAGACGAGACGGACGAGAAGGAGTCGGACGAAGCATTGGCCCAGGCTGTTAGGCCAGCGTCGTATCCAGAGGCATAGTTTGGAGTTGTGACGGGGGCGGGCGTGGTGTAAGTGAAAGAGGAGATCTCGCGAATGCGCGGGTGCTGGAGGGCGGAGCCATAACTATCGGAGCCCTGCATCTTGGGTACGATTTATAACTAATGATCTAGTGATCAGGGTGTTTATAACTAAGTGGGTGTGTGTGCGGATGTCGTCGGAGGACATGGGTTGGTCGTGGGTGGGTGAAGGAGCAAGTAGTAAGTACAAGACTGTTGTCTTTGAACCTCCAGTCGCAGCCGGAGAGTCGCGTCGTGTCGTGGATGAAGGAAGCCGTGAATGTTCGTATTCAATAGTCGAAAACCTGATCGTCCCGGTTGCAGGAAGAGCAGGTGAGTGTGTATAGAAGTAGACAAGCTAGATGGGTGATACCACAGCAGAGTCTTTACGAACAATCAGACCGGCAAAGGTCACGGTCGACACGGGTAGGACGAGGCTTGCGACTGGAGTAGAGTTGTATCTCGCAGCAATCATTGTTGACTGGGGATATAAGATGGGAAGAGAAGACGGGGAAGAGAGGGAGAGGAGAGAGAAGAGGAAGAATTTGAATGAAAGAGGCTAGAAGTGAGTGGTGATGTTCTTCAGGCGAAGATGACTCTTTTCGAGTCAGACCGTGAGTTGGAGGAGACCGGGTGAGCAATAGACGAGTGGCGTTGATAGGCAGAAGACGTCGGTTGAACGTGGACGCAGACGAAGACGAGACGAGAGCGTTCACAGGACAATGTAGTAGGACGACATATCTTGAATGGGTATAAGTTGAGAAGGTGGCTACAAGGGCGACGGCGTCGCGTGGTTGTTGTTGATTATGCAAGATGAAGATGCATGAACGGCGTGGTGTGGGCGGCGGGTAGGAGGAGAGAGGCGATTGTAGAGGGTGAGGAGAGAAGAATGACGAGAAGAAGAGAAGTCGAGAGAAAAAGGACGAAAAGTCAATAGACGAGGTGAGTCGATATGACGCGGGTGAGGTGGCAAGATGAGTGACGAGGCGATACGTAGATATAGCACGGTGAGGCACAGGCCAGTTGTCAGAGTCACCCTAGGAGATCTCGTGATGATGACTCGTTAATCGTTTATCCTTTATCCTGTGCGAGGGAGGGAAAAAGGTCTTTGGGGCGAGTTCGGCTTGGCTAGAGGCAAAATGACGAGACGGAAGAAAGTCGCAAGTGAGCCGATAGTCGGAAATCGATAGTCGAAACCTAGAACAAAAGAAGAACTGCGCGCAAAAGGACAAAAGGAGCGTGAATGTGAGTATATGTGTGTCGGTTCGGTCGGCGTGACCTGCGATGGGGGAAGAAAGAGAGAAGAGGACAAGAGGACAGGAGAGCCAAACGAACGACGAGAAGACGGAAAGATGACTCTTCAGGCTAGCAGAGGCACTAGAAAGAGCAAAGGACAAAGAAGTCAAAGTAGGAAGGGGCGCTAGGCTAGGAGTGGAGACAGGCCTGAAAGTGGCAAAGGAAAGAGTCAGAGGTGGCAGGCAGGCTGGGAGGAAGGGGCAGGAACGAGGCGGCGGTAGAGCGCGAGAGACCGAGAAAAGGCAAGAGCGATGCGGCCACGCGTGCGTAAGGGGAAATTGGGTGGTAGGCAGAGAGAGGCAAAGAGGCAAGAGAGATGGGGAATGGCTGGGGGGTACTGAGGGAAAAGCGGGCCATTAAAACACTCGCGCCACTCAGACTCGTACACACCACACACACACCCCTGTCAGAGGCCATGGGTGGCAATGGATGTGACCAGTAAGAAGTGAGGCAGCGCACAAGATAGAGGGGTACTTGCAAAGGGTCCGTAAATTGGGCGGTTCTGGTGTGGCAGCCTGGTGTATGTACAAGTACGACGGCGCAGAGGCAAGTACCTGCTGGGAGGCAGCAGGTGCAACTCGGGTAGGCAGAACCGGTAGGCAGAAGCCAGAAGCAGGCAGGAGCAACTCAGACAGGCAGAGGCGCGGTGGGAAGGAACGACTGAACGACAAATACAACACAGGGCATATCGTTACAGGGCATAGTCAGGAAGGACAGGCTGATGAAACTGACAAAGAACAAAAAAAACCCAACAACCTTAAGTGCTCAACACTTCTGTTGCCACCAACGGTGCTTGACATCTAGCATCAGACGAATAGACGCGCCGCCAGGGTCGTAGAGACGTCGCACTTACACGCAACGACGATGACGGCGGAGATGGCATGTGAAGCGACTTGCAGGCTGGGTCACGATGACGACAAGCAGTGGAGTCGGCAAAGCGATGCGAGACTGCGGCTGTCCAGGACACGATGGAGACAAGGATGGGGTGGAGAGAGATGGGAATGGCGGATGGAAATACGGAATAAGGCTGTGATGGTAGAAAAAGGACGTACTGGGTAATGTAGTCGTGATATCGTGGATCGGAAGAATATTAAGAGACGATGACACTCTGTTATTCGGATGGGAAGGATGTCTCGAGTCGCAGTGCAAACGAATGCCTCGCGATGGAGATGGCTGGTGTTATACGTTGATACGTTGATTTGATGGAAGACGAGGCTGGAGAGCAGGGTAGAGTATATGTAGAGAGCGAATCAACGAGATGGGAGAGATAGACAGTGTCCGTTGTGTTGAAGCTCGGGCACTCAGAAGAGCGATATTAGAGAGAGAAAAAGAGAGAGAGAGAGAGAATGTGTATTTATGAGTGACATGAGAGATGAATGATAGAACAGAGCAAAGAATACCAAAGAACAACCAAAGAACACTGAACCCAATAAACGAACAGTTGGCGGGGGACTCGAACGGATCTCAAGTTCTCAACTCGCATCTTCTCGGAGACCAGCCAATCGACAACGTACCTGCCCCTCCTCTACATATATACGTTATACGCAGCCAATGCGCGTGCATGTCTATCGCCCGCATGTCGATTCCATCTCGTGAAGGGAGTACGTACTCGGAACAGCGAGTTTGCTCCCAATGATGTTAAGTGATCTCATCGAATCGCCATGACATCAATATCGAGTATATGTAAATACATATTAGACAAAGTAAAAAGGCCACGATGCCGGCCACTACCATGCACGCAAACACGCGCAGCGTTTGATTCGTCGTGCTTCTGCTGACCGCCATCTACGACAGCCTACTTTACGTTACAGGGGACTCCACCCGCTAATTGATGCATGCCCAAGGTGGGTTCAGGGCACGTTCATAACTACATATTGAAAAGAAGGTGAAGGATTACCTTACCGTCACAGTCGGACAGACGGTGTGAATGTGATGAAAGTGCTCATCACATGAGCGGCCGGCTGTGCGCAATTGACAGGATACAGCCTCGCTGCGTGTCATCTATTGCAACAAAGGAGAAGGCTGAGACGATAGGCGGCCGACGACATACAGCCTCCTGTTTCACGAGATGTTGTATTTAGGTGTTGTTGATTGTATTAGGGCCTTGTATTATTACGACTGATTATGCTTACTACGACTCGTGATATTACGATTCAGGGGCCGAGACGCGTCCAAGCATTGACACCGTAATGATTCAAGCTCTAAATATACATGTATATTTACAGCAAATCAAACAATACACTTGACACCGAAATAGTACAACCTCGATGGCAAATGAATTCGCAAGATACCGACGACGAAATCCAGAATGAAATCCAAATCAAATTATATCAAATCAATAACAGACGCGCTCTCACCGCAGGCCATAAGCGGTCGCGGCCGACAACTGCGTACTCGTATGACTCAACTCCTCAATCCTATTCCTCATGACCGCGCCCTCAGCTGGCCCTGCTGGACCCTGCTAAAATTACACCATTTTACACTTGGCCGCCCGAAGAGGGGCCGCCGTCAGCACAAAATACACATTACTCCGTGCGACCATGCACTTTTGCCTTTTGCACAAAGGCTGGATGACTCAACTGCAGTCTGCAGCACAGCACCATCACGAGACGCGCGCATCCTACGCCGCGGCCAGGCTCCGACTGCGGACAGTGCGGCCTAGGAGGACAATAGTAGCCACAATATTACGGCGCAGACAATAGATATGTAGATGTAAATATAGTCACGATACTATCGTAGGGGCAGTGCTCTTTGTCATACTGCGGCCGGTGCCGACGAAATAAGAGGCCTGCGTGCTGAGTCATCAATAACCAAGAACAATCGAGTCAACCCGGGAATGCCCGCTGACCATCCATCCATCCATCACGACACTTTTAACGATTCGCTCATCTTTGCCATCAAGACTTTCTAGACGATTCGCTCCGTCTGCGACAACGGCGGCATCTGGACAGCAACGACAACAACACACCGCGGCAGACAACGATGCCCAAAGTGGAGTGTCGGACTACGACGAGATACGGTCTACTAACACTAGAGCACTCTGTACGATTGGACGTGCATGGCCATCTGTCGTCTTGCCTCCTCTACCAGTCTTTGCGACATGATTGCGACGTGGTCTTTGTCTGTCGTGTTGGGCACCGTCCGATCAGCGGCCTACTGTTTCGCGTAACATAATGCAGACGCGACAGCATCGAGTCAATAATCATTCCGACGAAACACAATTTAGAGATTGCTACCTAGAAACAATGAAAAGACATAGATTCCATCCCGTTTTCACCTTCCGCTTCTTTTGTTCTTGTCCATTGTTACGCCGTCACGCGCAGCAACGTCGGAAATCGATAGAGATAAAAAAAAATCAAAGAAATAAACAAGTAGATAGCAACCAGAGAGTAGACAAACATAGCCAGGGCACAGCGCACAGTAGGGAACCTCCACCGATTGCCACCTAGTTGGCTGTCTCCTCAGCCGCAGGCGCGTTACCGCCGTCCTTAAGCTTCAGGCCCTCGGCAGGGTACTCGGGGAATGTCTTCTGGAAGTACTCCTCCACAGCCTTGAAGCTCTCCTTGTCCTCCTCCGAGCTCAGGAACGAGATACCCGCTCCGTTCGTGCCGAAACGACCCGCACGGCCAACACGGTGCTGGTACGTCGCAACGTCCTTGGGCATGTCGTAGTTGATAGCCAGATTGATGCGCTCAAAATCGACACCACGGCCGAAAATGTCAGTCGCAACACACACACGCAGAGTGTCGCCCTTCTTGAACCGCTTGTACACAGAGTCACGCTCGTCCTGCTTCATGTCACCGTGGATGAAGCACGTGGGGAAGTTAAACTTCTCCAGCACCTTGGACAGCTGCTCCGACCGCCCACGGCTCTTCACAAACACCATAACCTGGTTGATGTCCAGCTGGTCGAGAATGTCAACCAGCTTGCGGATCTTCTTCTCCTCGGGCAGGAAAATGTGGAACTGCCGGACACCATCAAGCGCAAGCTCCACGTGGTCCTCAACCAGGTGCTCCGTCGGGTTCTGCAGGAACTTGCGGCAGATGGGCAAAATCTCCTGCGACAGAGTCGCCGAGAACATCATCACCTGCTTCTGCCGGGGAGTGGCCCGGAAAATGTCCTGCACATCACGGCGCATCTCTATTTTTGTTAGTCCTTGCCATCTTTACTTTTAGTCATACAAGGATAAAACGTACCGACACCCTCGAGCATCTTGTCGCACTCGTCCAGCACAAACATCCGGACGCTGCCGAGACGCAGGTGCTGGTCGCGCACAAGGTAGTTCAGACGACCAGGCGTACCCACCACAATGTGTGGGTGAGTCTCGGGGCTGCGCAGCAGCGCAATGTCCTCGTTGACCTTGGTACCGCCGTAGAACACGCTGGTGCGCACCTCCGGCATGTACTTGGAGAACCGGTTGTACTCGTTGCGAATCTGGAACGCCAGCTCACGCGTGTGGCACAGAACGAGAACCGAGCACTCGCCGTCCACCGGCTCGATCTGCTGAAGCGTAGACAGCACGAAAATGGCAGTCTTGCCAGAACCCGATTTGGCCTGGCAGATGATGTCACCACCAATCAGCGCCTGGGGAATGCACGTTTGTTGAACTGTAGGTTTGCGATCGAATGTCAGAATTTGTCTTGAATGTAGGGAGTGAGGTGACCGTGCGAAGGGAGAGCGAGCATTGGGTTGATGGAAGGAAACAGAAGAAACAAGAGTCTCATCCACCGGCGCAGCAATAGTTCAGATATTCCAGGACATCTCGTGTTGGGTTCGACGGCGTTGACCGAGTGGGTGCTGAGGCGTAGCAACCGAGCCGCAAGCAAAGAAAACGAAGATCCGAGACGAGAAAAAGTAGACTGCTGGCAGGCTCAAGTACCGATAGACCTCTTTCGAGAATCTACAAACCATACCTATCGTCTTACAAAGCCGACCATGCCGCAAGACAGACCGCGATGGGCCTGCATCTCGTTTCACAGAGAGCAAGCCCGGGTTCGTCTATAGGCTGTGCTAGCCATTGCTGAGGAGGGCGCGTACGAAACCGACGACGCACTGTGTCGGACTTTCGTCCATTGTTATCAGTTGCCCCAGCCGATCACGACGCCAGCCGTTCGAACTCCGTGTGGCAATATGCCAGCACCGGTTTGTCACAGCCACGCGCTGTCGAGCGCCGCCCCCCTCGCACTCCTTGAATGCGCTTGCGCGTCACCACGCGCAAGGCTGCAAAATTTTATGTGGCCGACTTTGGCAGTGCATCAAGTGCACCAACCGTGGCCAGCCCAAGAAACTTTGAGCCATCACTCAGTAAAGAGGACAGCCATGTCGAGGCGCTCAGGTGTGTTCCAGCCTTTCGTTGCGCCGCGTTGGAGAGCAGATGTGGCCGCACGCTGCGATCGAGTCGCCAGCGCAATGGAAGCTGCCCAAAAGGACACTTTCTGGCCTTTTCTTCTGTTTTTTTTCTTTCAAGAGAGCCAGCCACCTTCTCGAACGGAAAAGGCAAGCTCCTGTACTTTGTCCTTGCGACCAGAGAACGCGACTTCTTCCGTCTCGGCCAACGACGTGTGCCTGCCACGCGTCTGCCGCCACTCCAAAGCCTCCTTTTCTTTGCGTTGTGCTTGTTCGCCGTCTTGGATATGTGTCTTTGCTTGGTTGCCTGATTGCTTGCGCCGATGGAAAGAAAGTACCGATACGTAACTCGTCGCATACTGGACAGAGATACAGAAAGTACTGACGAACGAAGAAAAAGGACAAAAGGAAAACAGATGAAAATATGAAGGTGAAAAGGGTGCGGGATGCTGGGAAATTAAGGGTGTTTATCGCTCTTGACTAGGCAAGGACTAACCGTCCGAAGGATGCTCGAAACCGCAGTCGGCGGTGGCGCGGATCAGCTCGGGCTTGAGCAGGAAATCACGGAAGGTCGTCGAGTAAATGCCGACATAGCTGCCGTTCTTGGCCGTGGCGTTGTTACCGGCCTCAGCAGCAGCTTCGGGAGCTTCAGCATCAGCGGCTCCCTTCTTAGGGGCCGTGGTGTTGTTGAGCTCGTCATCCGAGTAGTCGATGAAATCCTCTTCGGCAGACATTTTGATGGTCGGAAGGGGTAGGAGGGTTGGGGTGTGGGTTAGAGGGGAGTTGTGAGAAGCTGTTGTTAAGAGTGAAGCTGGAAACGGATCGTGATATTGCTTGCGAGGTGTTGATGCCTGGCGAGCTAAAGGTGTCGAAAACTGAGCTGGAGGTTGAGAGCTTTGACGCGTAAACGCGGGTGCGACAGAGAGGTAAATGTCGAAAAAGAAAGTCGTAAACTGCGAAAGGCGAAACACGTCAGAGAAATGGCAATTGATGGGAACAACAACGTCGATGAAGATGTTGATGAGTTGGAAACGGGAGGAAAGGAAGAAAGGACAAAGCAGCTCGAAAGGGTGAGAAAAACGCAAACAAGGCAAGGGAAGAAGGGGCGAGAAGTACAGGCGCAGCGCAACGGCCAGGGGCGCGTGCAGTAGCCGGGTTAACGAATGATCCACTTCCGATGAGCTGCGGCTGATAGTCATGTGATAGTGTGGGGATATACATCACATGATGATGGACTGCTTAATAACTTATGCTTAGTCACTTGACAATGTCTTTACACGATACAAGAAGCCTGGAGCGGTCCGTATACGGACGGGCACCAGGGGACCATGCGAGCGTGATCCTGGGGCTGTCCGTAGGCCTGAGAAAAAGAATGCCTCGCTGGGGATTTGAACCCTCGCGGTCGCTTTCGGCTGAAGTTGGTGGCAACCCTGTGGCGGGATAAACTAGTATTGAAGCCTCACCGCGATACTCTTGTGATAACAATTCCCTGGGGTCAATTCAAATCAAATCAAGACGAGATTGTTTATATGTTTACCGTTGTTATCTCGATTATCACGTAAGCATAGGCTAAGAAGACAAACGAAGTTATATTTTTTTTGGGTTGTTATTCTTACATTAGAAGCGTTGGTCTAGTTTACAGGTATGCTTAGATAGACTGGCTATGACGACTGTTGAGCTTCCAGAACCTGACGATCGTGAAGCTTCATCTGTAGCGATGACCCTGGAGACTTCAACTGCTATGTACCAAAAAAAAAAAAAAAAAAAAAAAAACCCCTAATCCTAACCAGCTAATCCTAACCACTAATCCTAACCACTAACCTAACGTCTCCTGATCCTAAACTAACCCTTAACCAAGGTTCATGACCATTGACCAAGATCCCAACCGTTCACCCTGTATCTCACGTGACTACAGACGTGACTCTACCCCGCTAAAACCCGCATCTAAGAAAACTCAGCCAATAGGGAGCTAGAAAACAATAGCTACTTGAATGTTTGATCCCTTCGGATGCATCGTGCCCGATCCAATGCTGACTAATAATACCCTCTCTGGACGTGGAGCATCACCAGGCTCCATACTGCGATCAATTGAGGTCGAAAAGATGTTTATTGGCGTGATCGGGTGTGGTTGAGCGATGAGACTTGGGAGAGATTTGGCGGGAAGCTCAAGCAAGCAAACAAAGCAGTGGTGCTTGGGCTACCCTTACCTTGAAACTACCGGCCTGAACACTGAAGAATATTGAACAATAACACAACCGGAGTACATAGACAGCGCGTTGACCAATAACACAGCTTTGAGCGCCAGTGACCCTGGAAATCTCCATGTGCCAGCAGGATGACACGCACAGCAGGTTGACACACACAGCAGGTTGACACACACAGCAGGTTGACACACAGCAGATTGACACGCAGCTCGACCAATGAAAAGCCAGCGAGACACTGGATATCCCCACTGCAAGGTGAAGCTGAACATTCCCACAAAAATACACACTTTCGACAGGGGTATTAGCATAAGGAGTCCTACGGACAGATCAAAGCTAGATTCTCATTTCGTCGATCTCACTTGCTTATATGTAGGTGATGGGCACTCGGATACAATGGCGAAAACAAAAGCCCCCAGCAATGCTGTGGTCAACCGTCCGGCATACTCCCGGGTCTCATTCCTCTACCAAGCAGCCGCGTTCCTTGCTGCCAAGGCACCGTCGACAGATGCACAAGCTGCCACGCCAGCAGCCGATGACGGCGCCATAAAGTCCACCGCCACACCCCATCCGTCTGATGAACACCGCACGGGCATGTCGCGCCGCTTGCTGACGCAGATGCGCGCCATCTCGCGCAAGACCAACATGCGGCTGCGGCCGGCTGTGAAGCAGCGGGTCTGCAAGTACTGCGATACCCTTCTCGTGGAGGGCTCGACATGCGCCTCCGTCGTGGAAAACCAGAGCCGCTGCGGCCGCAAGGCATGGGCCGATGTGCTGGCTGTGACATGCACGACGTGCGGGCGCGTGCGGCGGTACCCTGTCTCGGCTGAGCGACAGCCGCGGCGGCCATACCGAGGCCCTGCCGGCGAGGAGCTTCGGAAGCAGGAAGAAGCTGCACAGTTGAAGCTGAAACAAGGGCAGAAGGGACAGAAGCCTGCAAAGCAGCCGCAGCAGAATGAAGGACAGAAGGGACAGAAACCTGTAAAGCAGTCGGAGCAAAATCAAAAGGGCCAGGAGCCCGCAATGCAAGCAAGCTTGGACACACCCGGCAGCACGAGTGGTCCTGGCTGAGACAAGAGTCTCGAACGACTGGGTCGAGGAGAGCCTCATGGAAGCAACTACCCCGTCGATTTGGTGGCCGATACTGGCAAGATACGTCGACAATGTCCTACCTGGCTGATCTTCCACTTACGACACATCACACTCTGATGCCATCAGGAACGAGTCTATCACGTTCGAGGCCGTGATGTCGGACTAAATACAGGCGGAGGTCCGACATCACGGCTTCGAATGTGATGGATCCGTCTCTGATGGCATCAGAGTGGGATGCTTGTAAGTGGAAGACCAGGCTTATCAGATTCTTACAACCACTCATACACTTTTTTCTTGGACAACGGATAGTCTTCCAGTGCAAAGGCCTGACATCGGGCATGGGCCTGCCGTGCCGCTGTCACAGACGTGTCAGCCAAGTCGCGGGCTTTGCTGTGGCTATCGTAGCCGCTTCTGCGGCAGTTCTGCGGCAGAGTCTAGGTGGCAAAGGATGCCTCAACGTGACGCATGAAATCAAGGCTGGGAGAAATGCGACGTTGACACGGCAGCTCTCTCGCGGAAGAGACATCTATGCCTTGAGTTGCGCAGTCCTGCGGCATCTATTTAGCCTTCCTTAGATACTACACCATATACATATACTACATATTTGAATATATACTATATCCAGCAGGGATTGTGCTTTTGTTGGGACAATAGCCTCGCTACGGCTGTACCACCACGTGAGATGCACCGGCGTGTACCCGATCGCAAAGAACATGACCAGCGCGCTCACGGTGACGCCGGCCGTCAGCGCCGTCCACAGCGGGTAGTTGTATCGCACACACTACCCGAGCCAGTGCCGCAGCTATCAGTACATGAAGATAAACGATAGGGTTATGAGTGTCATGTAGTACATATTGAATAGGCGTCGTCAAAGGTGCTGTTGACAATGATGTTCTGTCGACAAACGAGAAGATGAGGCCGCCCAGCAGGCTACTGCGTACGTATATATGGGGGCGGCGCTGAAAAGGGCTGAGCCAGGGCTACATCGGGCCACATGAGAGCGCAGTTCATGGCCAGGATGTGCAGCACGGTGAGCCACAGCGCCTTGAGGTCCCATGAACTGCACAAACAAGGTGAGCATCAGCTGTGCTCCTTCACAGACAAGTGCGTTGTCCTGATGTACGACAACTTGCTCGGATAAGTAAGCAAACTGTAATTGCAATGACTGACCTTGGAGCAGATCACTACACCGCATCGTAGGATCGCCTAGTCCTGCGGAATCTGTAAAGTAAGGCATCCAATCATGCAGCCTTCAGACGGAATTATCTTGGCGGGTAAGAAGGGGCATGGCCAGCAAGGAGGAAGGGCGGCAGCAGTGAGTGATGAGAAAGGTGATTCTCAGTCTACTCGGCTCCGACTCCTCGCTGTTGGTTTATTATCTACTTGGGCGTTGAGTGATATCCGCAGTCGGCAAGCGAGATGTGTCCTCTAATCAGTATGATCAATGCTATCTACGTCTGCCATAACACAGTGAGAGACACACAGACGCCAGGTGGCGGTGTGGCCGGGCGCAGCAGACGCATAAATAAACGTATTATGCATTACTATTATACAAAAACTAAACAGAGACTAGCCAGAGACTAAGCAAAAATGGTGCCGTCGTAGTCCTTCTCGTCGTAGGGGCTCTCCAGGGTGTAGTTGCCCGTGCATGCGTACGCATAGTTAGCCATGGCCGTGGCATTGGCCTGGCTCGCAATAAAGTCGTCGACGCTGCAGAGGCCGTCGGTGCGCCCGGCACAGCCGCCGCCGCGGATGGTGTGCAGCGGCAGGATGCCGTTGTTGAGGCGCAGGCGCAGAAACTTGTGCGGGGCGTTGGCGGCGTTGTAGCCGGTGGTGGCGGTGTTGGAGTACATGACGGTGTGCTCGGTAGCGGCGACGGGCGCGGCGGAGGCGCAGCCGTAGACCTCGGCGACGAGGTTGGCGCCAAAGGGCGTCATCTGCGACAGCACAAAGCGGCGGTTGGGGCTGGGCGGGTACTGCTTGAGGTTGGGCGCGTCCTTGAAGTAGTCGAGCGACATGGCGGCGAGCACGCTGATGATGATGTCGTCGTGCGAGAAGTCGGCGTAGAACTTGGCGCCGAGCGGGAAGTCCTTGGCGTTGTCGGTGATGGAGGCGTTGACAGATGAGTTGCTGACGGTGATGTACTGGTTGGTGAGGCGCGCCATCAGCTCCTGCAGGTAGCCGATGCCCTGGGCGCGGCCGGTCGGGTTGCCGTAGCTGTAGTCGTAGTAGTACTCGGCGTCGAGCGTGACCTCGAACGCGGCCCACTCATCGAGCGTGAAGAGCTTGCAAAAGGCCGAGTCGCCGAGGTAGGCGGTCTCGTAGGCGCAAATGCTCTGCATCGCATACGTGTCGTTGGTCGTCAGCGTAAAGTTCTTGGGCGCGTACTGCTGCAGGCGCGCCGTCGCCGCCTTGAGGTACACGCCGACGTACGGCCACATGTCCATGTCGCCCAGGTCGATGGTGGGCTCGAGGTTGTCGTTGTAGCAGCTGTAGTAGGCCGCGAGCGTGTTGTTTGCGCCGCTCTCCTCGGGGATCACGACAACGTCAAAGGGCGCCGTCCAGTCGTCCAGTGTCGGGTCCGGGTTGTCAATGGGCTGGAAGCTGGGGCCGAAGAAGCCGAGCGCCCACGAGATCTGCGAGTTCCAGATACGGCTCTGGCTCGTCGTACGCAGCACGGGCTTCGTCTTCTGTGCCAGCGCCACAGGGCTGCTCGCATTGTACGAAGCCTGGCCGACAGTGGCATTGTACAGCAGACGGCCGTACCGGTTCCAGAAGGCGACGCCGTTGGAGAACTCGGTGGTGGCGCCGATTCCGGTCAGGTACGACTCGCCCATGAGGTACTGGTACTTGTTGAGGAATTTCAGCGGGCCCGTGAAGCCAGCCGCGCCCTTGACCTTGGCGACCTTGGCGGCAAAGTTCATGTCGTTGGGCGCATCGTCAAACTCGCCGGTGCCAAAGCGCTGGGCGTGGCGCTGCAGGACATGGGCCTGCTCGAGGCCGCAGCCCTCGGGAACGCCGACGTCGTTGACGCCAAAGACGTCCTCTGCGTTGTCGGCATAGGGCGACAGCTGGCCCCAGTGGCGCGAGACGACGTTGAGATCGGTGGCCAGGCTAGAGCACATGGCCTGGCCGGTCAGGGCCAGGAGGAGCGTCTGTGTCTTCATGGTGGATGGAGAGGTGAGGATGAAGATGAGGAACGAAGACGAAGAAAAAGCGAGCAAGTGCAGATCAGGGCCGGTTTATACGTACTATTTATCTTGCAAAGGTACCGACTGGTACCTGCGCATGGAGCTACGGCGAGCTACTATCTGTGCCGGTCGCCATCAGGCTTCGTAGCGTTGAGGGTTTTTCGTCTTTTGTTTTTTCTTTCCCTTCTTTTCCTTTTCATTCTCTGCATCTCTCGTCATCATCTTATCTCCATTTTGTTTAACACTTGTTTCTTTGTCTACATCAATATGGAGCAATACGACGTGACGATGCCGGGGTCTGGCGACTTTCTTCCTCTGGATTCGGCCTCGGTATCTTGCACCCGCTATGGTGCCATAGGAATTGGATGTACTCCGTCATCTTCACCGTAAGCTAATCGACGTAGACAATTTATGACTGCCCATGGCCATCGACTGTGCAAAGAGGTTTCCCCCCCATCCCAGCCCTCGACCCACGTGCAAGGGACATGGTTCAAAGGCCTTCTCATGCAACGTGCATCGGGTGAAGCGGCACGTCCTCGGATAGACCGACGGCTCCGGCGACAAGCGCAAAGGGCTACTATGCGGTATGCAGACAAAGCATCCCGTGCTAACAGCCAGATCACTCGGTGAGGCCAGCTCGAGCACGTGGAGGTGCATACTCATCGATTGGCAACAGTTCTTCTTTTACGTGCTATGCCGTAAAAAAGTGTCGACAGCACGATGACGGAGTAGAATAACAAACGGCAGCCGTCATAAGCCAAGTTTTTAGTGGGAGCTTGTTTTTCTTGGCTCTCTTATCTCCGCAGAAGTCTCCCATCCTGTTAGTCTCCCCATGCTTTCGCTTTCTTTCTCTTTCCTGTGCTTCTCTATCTTGTCTCCTCTTCTCATAATTCCCTATCTCGTCTCTTATTTCTCGATATGGTTCACACGACGGCGCAATCACTGCTGCACCGTCCCACAACTGCGGACAGGGTTGATTTCCTGCAACTGGCAGACAGGGTCCATTCTTGCATTCACCTTGATGTCCGAGCGTCCAGGCTAACTAACACAAGAACCGATAGAGCATGCCGAGAGTCTTCCGGCTTGGCTCAGGACTAAGCATATGCTTACATATAGGTGCGTCCGGTATGCATTCCGATGTGGTAGCAGTAGCCAAGAGAAGAAAGATACCTTCTAGAATCACAGCAGGTAGTATTTGTACCGATATCATTGTTGTCTCGTCTCGCTGCTCGAGGCGGTCTCGAGGTGCGTCTCGTTTCTTTTCAACCAACATGCTATTTTGTGTTGAAGTGGCATTTTATCAAAGACGGTGAACTTGTTATCAGAAACGCAAATTCATCAAACCAAGAAACGCTCACTATTCTGCAGAAATATGTATTACTTTACGGAGTGACGCCGGGCCATGGGCTGCGATATAAACGACATTTACTGCCGTCTTTCACCGCCTCCGGATCCCTGCACCGCTCACATCTACAAAATCCTCCAGCTACGCCGAACGCTGCAGAAGCGCCGCGAGCAGACCCGGATCCATGATCTGGCTCTCGACAAGCCGGCCGGTCTCGCGGACCTCGTCGCCGACCAGCTCGTACCGCACAAGCGTCGGCACATTGCTGACGTTCCACTTCTTGCGGAACACATTGTCAGGGCGGCGCCATCTGTCTCCTCGTTAGCTGTTGTTTTACATAAAACATCTGGAACAGCCAGGTACGTACGCAGGCGGCATTCCGACCTCGACAAAGGCCGCGTCCGGGCTGGTCTTTGCGGCAAAGGCGGCCTGCAGGCGCGGCAGAGCAGCGCGCACGTCGGGGCACCAGGACTTGCCGGTGGCCGGGTCGTTGGAGGCGATAAAGGCGAGGAACAGCGGCAGCTTCGTGGCGGGCAGGCCGGCGGCCGACGCGGGCAGTTCAAAAGGCGCGATGAGAGGCATGGTGGTGGTTGTCGGCGTAACGTATATGTAGAGAAGATTTGAGTTTGAGCTTGAGGAAAACAGTGTGTCGGACTTGGGCCGACAATTAGGTCCACTATGGTTCCACCACGTGCTCTAAGCATAGTAGCAGATGTTCTGTGTATGCCTTACGCCTACAAAGTATTGCAAGTAGAGACCTGCATTGTGAGAGTAGAGATCTCTGCTTTTTCTAAATTAAATCAGTTTAGTTGAGCTTTTTTGTTTCCTGTTTTTGGTTTGACTCAAACAACTAGAATATTGACTACTAATATCCAATAAGATGACAAAAAAATAAATTGATGACCAATATCTCATGATATCAAGCAAGAGATCATCATAATATTCAGTAATAAATGGCTAGACTCTAGCATGTGCTATATGCAATAAAAACCACTGTCATGACCTATTCATAATGCTAATTACAGAATCAACGCTCAATCGGCCATCAGCTCGCAACCGCTCCGGATCACGCCCACAAGGGCGCCCGTCTGCACGGTCTCGCCCGACCCGCTGGCGACGCGGTGCTCAATATCCGCCAGACCCGTCAGCCATGTAATCATCACCTTGGGGCTGACCTCGACCTTGACAAGTTCCTCCGACAGTGCCGTAATCATGTCCGCCAGCGCGAGACCGCGCGACACCTTGAGCGCGTTGATCGTGTTGAGGCACGACGTCACGTCCGTCGTCGTCAGCAGCGTGTTGAGGATCTCGCGCACCGCGTCGGGCGGCGGCGCTGCGATGCAGTTGTAGATCGTCTCGGTCGTGATCATGTCGCGCTGCACGGGTGCGTCTGTCGCGGCGGCGGCAACGCCCTTGGGCCGCAGCGGCGTGCTCGATGCGTGGCACGCCTGCAGCACGTTGAGTGCGCGGCGCATGTCGCCGCGGCTCAGCGTGACGAGGGCGTCAATGGCCGCGGGCATGATGCGCACGTCCTCGTCGACGACGACCTTGTCAACGAGCACGCGGATGTCGGCCTCCTTGAGCGGGCTGAAGCGGAAGCGCGTGCAGCGCGACAGCAGCGCCGGCGACAGCTTGTGTGCGTAGTTGGCAATCACGCAGAAGCGCGTGTTGGCCGTGTACTTTTCCATGATGCGCCGCAGCGCCATCTGCGCCGTGTTGGTCATGGCGTCCGCCTCGTCGAGGATGATGAGCTTGTACGTCGCGAGGCTGCTGGTACGCGCCCCGCCGGCCGCCGCGGCTTGGGCGTCCGCCGGCTTCGCCGACGCAAAAATCTGCTTCGTCGACGCAAACGTCTTGATCTGCGCGCGCACCACGTCAATGCCGCGGTCGTCCGATGCGTTGAGCTCGAGCACCATCTGCCGCATGTTGGCCGTGCCGTAGATGCGCCGTGCCAGCGCCAGAATCGTCGATGTCTTGCCCGTACCGGGTGGGCCGTACAGCAGCAGGTGTGGCAGTCGGTTCGAGTCGACAAACTTGTTGATCGTCGCCAGAATGTCGTGGTGGCCCGACACGTCCGCCAGCGATACCGGCCGGTACTTTTCCACCCACGGCAGCGAGTCCTCGGCCTCGACCGGCAGGTTGGCCGCCGTCAGCCGCTTGCCCTTGCTGTTGTCGAACTTGACGTCGGCCGGCGGGTCGACGTCCATGGAGTCTTCGTAGTCCGACATGATGGTAGGTGTGTTGGGTGTGGTTGGGAGCTGAGGACATTGAACGCTGAAATTGTGACGTTTGACTGAGCGACGCGTCTAGCACGCGTTGAGTGGGTGGAGCGCGATCACGTGAGTGTTAGGTGTGATTAGTTATTACACACGCAAATTGACTAAACCTACAACGACAAGATCACGCCCGGTTAGCTCAATCGGTAGAGCGTGAGACTCTTAATCTCAAGGTTGCGGGTTCGACCCCCGCATCGGGCTCAAATCCTGATGCCCTCTTCACAGAGGATTTCCAAACTTGGCCTTGTGCGTTATCTTATTTTTTTTATTTTTTTAACATTTACACAAGACGGACAAGAGGTTTCTTCTGAGAGAGCGCCCGGCCATCCTCGGCCTTGAGATACATCACTGCTACCGCTGCCTGCAGGACGGCTGCGATTATGCCACGACCGCAAAGTGCACCGCATCTATGCCCGAGACGTTGCACCACCCAGCCCCTTCCAGTTTTGCAGCAGCTGTTCAACGGCGCTATTTCCCCGTCTTGACAACGGCTCCGCCATCTCGAGCCAAGAATAAAAAAGCCCAACAATAAAAAAGCATGGCTGGCTTCGGCCGGGGTTGCTTGGCTCGGCAGGGCAGAGGCGGAGGCGGTGTCAGGACGGGAAAGTACCGCCGTTGACCAGCTGCTGCAAAACTGAAAGAGCTTGGGGCCCACCGGCTGGGCCGTGGTGGTGCAGAGTCTCGATTGTAGATGCGGTGCACGTTGCAGTAGATTGTTTGTTAGTCGTGGCATAATGGCAGCCGCAGGCAGCGGTGGCCGTGATGTATCTTCAGGCCGGGGGTGGCCGGGCGCTCGCTCAACTCTTCGTGCTGTAGCTCGTCTTGAGGCCGCAGCCTGTCCAAGTACTGCGCCAAATAGTTATGAAGACACCGGTGACCGTTGCGATCCTTGGTTGGGAGTGCTCTGGTCTGGTGGTGTATCTTGTCATGTCTTGTCTTCTATCTTGAGATGCAGGGCGCACCCTGTCTACTTATACCCCTGAGGTGGGGTAAGCATACCCAACCTCCCTCTCGACAGCCGGAAGGGGGGAACATCCGTCCTCTTCAGTCCTGAACACGTCGCAACAACGTCGCAACTCCTCGCTCCTGCTCGTCCCGAGGGCTCCACATCACTCCGTGGTATGCCGTCCCAAATACTTCTGTCACAGTCACGTGTACAACGTTCCGACACCATACGGCGACTACACCTCATATCACTTCTGAAAGTTTTATATCTTGTCACACCACACGATGATCATGGTGGAAATTGCTCTATTCGTATAAGATTATAATTAGGCAATGGTTTACGACACCACCGCTTAGTTGAAGCCGTAGTGGAAGGGAGGGTTGGCGTAGTCGTTGACCTCAATGGTGTCCGTGTAGTAGGTAGGGTTCTTGCTGTTGCGCCACGTCTTCTTGACGGCGCCCTGGACCTTGCGGCCGTGGCGCTCAAGGCACAGGTTGGGCTGGGGGTAGACGGCGTAGACGGCATCCGAGTTGAAGACGCCGTCGTACGACTGGTTGTACCAGTGGCCGGCCATGGCCGACGCACGGTAGTCGCGCAGCTTGTCGCCCGTGTAGGCCGAGACCCAGTCGTAGACGTTGGCGCCAACGTCCCAGCGGCCGAGCGTGGACAGGCCCCAGTTGGCCTCGACGGTGGCGATGGAGCTGTAGTGGTTGTAGAAGTGGTCGTCGGTAGTGTTGACGAGCTTCTTCGGGATGGCGTCGCCGACCAGGATGCCGACAATCTTGTTCTTGAGCGAGTACGTCGCGTTCTCATCAAAGGTGATGAGCACCATGGTGTTCTTCATGAAGCGCTTGTCCTTGAGCAGCGGCTCGAGGAAGTTGCGCGTCCAAGTACCGGCAACGGTGACGGACGTGTCGTGGCCGTCGGACGTCATGTTGGGCGTGATGAACATCCACTGCGGCAGCTTGTCGTTCTTCAAGTCCTGCTCGAACATGGTCAGGTTCTTGATCTTGGCGAGGCGCTCGAAGCTGATGGAGTTGGCGTCGTACAGCACGGCCGGGTTGTGCTTGCGCACGTAGTCGTTGGCGCCGGTCTGCTGGTTGACGTAGCCCATGCCCTCGAAGCCGCTGTACGGCTGGTCCTCCTGGTACTCGCCCCAGCTGATGCCCTTCTCCTCGAGCAGGTCGATAATGGTCGACACGTTCTTGTCGATGAAGTTGAACTTGTCATTGTTCATTCCAAAGTAGTCACCGCCGATGGCGGCGGCGTAGTTGGGCTCGGACGGGTGCGTGACGGCAAAGTTGTTGGTCAGCTTAATGCCCTTTTCAGCAAGCCACGACAGGTTGGCTGGGTAGTTAGTATATGGGGAAGAGAAAAAAGAGAAGAGGGAAGACAAGAAAAACTCACGGTCACCCGACGCAAGAGTGTAGTCGGTGTTCTCGAGCCAGATAATGGCAATGCGGTCAAATGCCTTGCCCTTGATGTGGCTCGTCGGGCTCAGGGTCAGAGCGGTGGCAGCAGCGGCGGCAATATCAGCGGTGCCAGTAGCTGTGTAGTAGGTCGAGGCCGACTGGGCAGCAACAACGGAGGCGGCCGAGGCCGTGAACAAGGCGGACGAGACACGCATGGTGGCAGATCGTCTTCAGCAAAGAAGATGAAAGAGTGACTGGAGGACAAAAGAGCGGCAAGGGCAATCTTCTTTCGGCTGGAGACAAAGGACAAGGAGAAGGAGATCAACAGGGCGCAAGGGCGGGTTTATGTAGTCGACAGCTGGTGGTAGCTCACGCGCACTGGTACCTCACAAGTACATCTCATAAAGAAAAGCTAATAGAAAGAGACACCGGCCCAGACTAGATGCAAGTCTAGCTCTCGATCCAGGGCAGAGTGTTACCCTGACTGATGAAGCATGTGGAATAAGCACGCGGCTCATTGGCTGTTTGTCTTTGTTGTCTCTATTATTTTTCTTTTTTTCTGTTTTTCTGTTTTCTAAACCGGCATCGACAGCTCATGTCTTGGGCTAATCATAGCTAGTTCTCGCTTATTTATTCGTCAACGATACCCGTACCTCCACAACAGTAGCATCAGTAAGTGCACATTGTACTATTGGAAAAGCAAGCACGTTCTTCGCCGTGCCATGCTCTTGCTCGCACACGGTTTACGGAGTAGTCCGTAGACGTCCGCCGAGTGCTTGTACCTGTCCCAGAGATAACGCCTACTGACAAACCTCTTGATCGGTTTCCTTTGATATACTTTGTCTTTTTTCTTCTCTTCTTCGTCTAGTATCTCTCCGGACAATCCCGTCTTGGCCTCTTGGTGGTCTTGTGTCTTGGCTTGCATCTGGATCTCCCGTCTTGGCCGAGTCTGTTCTTCCTGTTGCAATGATGCACTTGCCTGTCTTACTAAATGCACCATCAAAGAAAACAGCCAGCCACTATTCTTTACGTACTAAATACCAAGGACCCAACCTACAGCATAAGACAGCTACGCCGTCGGTATCCGAAAAGGGCAGAGAGCAGACCGAAGAGCATAAGCGAGAGAGGTACCATGCCATGTCAGCCCAACGTAGAGTTACTTGCCATAGCGATACAACGCTCCAAACCAAGGCCGCATCTAAAAGAGTCAACACGCCGATCCCGTGCGCGCGATCACTTACACGTGCAGTCGATGCCGTCTCCGTATTGGCCGGCTGGTACTGATACTGCTAGCTTGCCGGAGTAGTCCCCCCCACAGGAGCTAACGCCATGGGCCCTGCCGATATGCAACCTCGATAGCATCCAATCACACAGCTTGCAAAGTAACAATAGCAAATGAGGCATCTTATGATCCGCCGCCTCTAGTGTCTCCAGTACTCAAAATTGCGCGTCGTGTACCTCGTCGACCACGTGTGTCGACTGCTTCTCTTCTGTGCCTGTCGTGTAGCCTGTCGCCTCGCTGTTTGTCCTCTCTTCATCTCGTCGGCATGACTAGCGGCTGTCTGCAGAATCGAATTTTCACTGTTGATTCATGTCCACCGGAAGTCGGCTGGGTAGGCCATGCCCTGGTGGCCACGTTTCTAAGCATGAGCATCGTCCAATATCGACGATAAACTTGTCAACAGGGGCCAGATGCAGTCGCTACGTATGAGAGACAAAGACAAGGCTGACGAGGCAGACGTAGACGCACGACAGCCGGTCATGTGTGTGGTATATAAACAGAAGAAAGGCACAAGCCACGAGGAAAGCACGAGGCAGTCACGGAGTGATCGATTGCTTACATAAACCAAAAGTCACAAGACGATCACATCTGCCAGCTCAAGCTCATCCGATATGGTGTAATGGTCAACATCCGACGCTCTCACCGTCGAGCTCGGGGTTCGATTCCCCGTATCGGAGCACATATCGTTTTGCCGTTTTCGTGGTCATTGCAGGCAAGTCACTGACACGAGCAGATCAAGCTTTACCAAGGCTGGTCATCACATCGCCAAGAATGCCAAGCACCGGGTAAGGTAATCAGTGAAAGTTAGGCAAATAGTCGTTCAATGTGTCGAGTGTTGGCTGTTGGTGATGGCTGTCGATGTTTGAGTGTCGAATGAGTATCAACTGTTGAGTGAGTGTCGAGTGTCGCGTGTCGAGTGAGTATCGAGCATCGATATTTTTTTTTTAAAGGCAGTCGTCCGATAAAAAAAAGCTGCCGAGAGTTGTAACAACGCGCAAGACGATTGACTGTGATGCCCAACGTCATAGTCAGTATCCAACTCAGTCGAGCATCATGAGCTTCAATCATTGTCATCTATTGTCATCATCAGTTGTCATACCTTTATCAATTCCCCGTATCACCGGAAGAATCGCCGGTGACACCCGCGATACGCTTATCGGGTAGCTGCAGCCTGTTATCGGATGGCGCACGATCGGCGTGCGACGCATGCAGGCACCCTGGCGGGGAATCGTGAAACCCTTACACAATATCCAATATCTCTCGTACTCTCTGTCTCTCTTCTCATCCTCCAATATACTCTAGACCCAAAATAATGGACTACAAACAGAGCGCGCCACACATCCAGCCGCGGCTGATCATCCATGGCGGCGCCGGCAACATCTCCCGCGCCACGATCACGCCCGAGATGCGCGTGGCCTACCGCGCTGCGCTCACCGAAATCGTCGCGCGCACCAGCGTCCTGCTCGCCCTGAACAAGCCGGCGCTCGAGATTGCCACGCATGCCGTGTCCCTGCTCGAGGACAACCCGCTGTTCAACAGCGGCTACGGCGCCGTCTTCACGCGCGACGGCATCAACGAGCTCGAGGCCAGCGTCATGGTGTCGCGCGGCCGGGCCAAGCGCGGCGTCGGCGTCATGGGCCTCACGCGCGTGCGCAACCCCGTCCTGCTCGCGCGCCGCATGCTCCAAGAGGGCGACTCGGACCTGGCGCCGCGGTCGGATGCGACACCGACAACAGCATCAGACGACGGCATCAACATTGACCGCGGCGCACAGGGCCACACGCAGATCCACGGCGCCACGGCCGAGGCGCTGGCTGCGCGCTACGGGCTGCCGCTCGTCGAGCCGTCGTACTTTTTTACACAGAAGCGGTGGGACGAGCACGTGCGCGGTCTCGAGCGCGAGGCCGCAGCCAACTCGGGGGCGGCCGCCGCGCACCACACATCGGCCAGCTGGTCGGCCGACGAGTACCTGCCGCAGGGCACAGTCGGCGCCGTCGCGCTAGATTCCGACGGCGTCGTGTGCTGTGCGACGAGCACGGGCGGCCTGACAAACAAGCTGACCGGTCGCATTGGCGATACGCCCGTGGTCGGGGCCGGCTCATGGGCCCAAGCGTGGACCGAAGACGGCGACCCGACCAGTCTTGTTTCAGGCCCGGCAGCTTCCGCGGAGCGCCCTGTCGTCGAGCTGTCGCGTGCCTTGTGCCGGCTGCTCGCCGACTGTCTTCCGATTCCGGCGTCGTTTGTGTACAGTCCCGTCCCAACAACAATGTCATCTGCGTCAACGGAGACAACTCGCTCGGTGGCCGTCTCGGGCACGGGCAATGGCGACTCGTTTTTGCGCGTCGCGGCGGGCCATGCCGTCGCGGCCATGGCGCAGTACAAGCCGGTGTCGTCGACGGCGGCGCTGAGTGCCGTGACAGGCCGCGGCGGGCTTCTGCAGCAGAGTGCCGAGGACCGGTTCGGGTTGACGGGCGAGGGCGAGGGCGGCATGATCGGCATTGAGAGCGTCGTGGTGCGCGACAAGGCGAGTGGTGCGGTGAAGGAGGTGCGCAACACGATCATGGCGGATTGCAACTGCGGCGGCATGTTCCGGGGCTGGATCGACGATGACGGGCGCGTGCAGGTGCGCATCTTCCGAGACGACACCGAGTAGGGGGCTCTCATAGGTGATCGGCTCTCATGCGAGTGATCGGCTCTCAAACAAATGATCATGGCATTGAGATGTACTAGTCATTTGCTCTACTCCTATCTGTTCCTTTTGATTACTACTTACCCCGTCTGGTCTATGAGGTTTGATTCTCATCACCGCTCTAGAGGGAGAAGACAAAGATCACAAATCTGAAGATACTGTGACATCAACATAAAATAATGGCCACTATACGCATAAATGTACAATCCCTTTAGTCTGTTCCTATCGAAGGAAGTCGGCATGCAGAAAGATGATGTGAACCTCCACAGTAGCATGTCTGTTCTGTATGCTTACTGACATGGCTGGGATGCCATGCCCGTTGCCGCAGTACACACAGCCGCAAGCGCACGCAACGAAGACAACATCTCTTCAGCATGTGTGGCAGGGTTTGACCGGCGCGGTGACTCGAGGAGAAGAGACGGATCGAAGCTGACTTGCGACTGACCGTGCCGTTGGCGATAACTCGATGACATGTTGGGCGTGGTCTGTGCTTACTAATCAAACATATGTGTAATTGCTCAGGACTGTGCACGGTGCCGTGCCGCCGTGTCGACTCTACATCTACTCCGTAAGATCAAAATGAGAGTTCTTGAACAGACCAGTCACAAGCCATACATATGTACAAGGACGAACACCTGCTCGCAGTAATTCACACCAAAGACTGTGATCTGTGAATTTCAATCGGTAGGCTTGTAGCGCTGGCAAGAACGCCGAGGTGATACTCGTTGCGGATGAGAAAGAAAACAGATCTTTGATATGTGATAAGAAAAAGAAGTAAAAAGTTAAGGTGAGGCCTGATAGTGGCACCCCTGTGAACATCCCCCTTATTTAGTGGTTCGTGGTGCATTCGGCAATGCAACCTACCCAATCTAAACACGTTTTCCGCGGTCCAAGACAGCCAAGTTGAATAAGTGACGACGACGAATGACTGGCCTTGATGACAACAAACAATATGCTTATGCTTACACATTGCTAAACGAGGAACGACGTGACGAATTGAACTATGGCCATCATACCCGTTGCTGTATCTCATAATGACTAATCAACTGAGCAGGAGCCAGACGGACCATGTGCTTAGTCACGACCACCATGCATCGCAAAGTCGTCGATAATTGCCAGCATCGCCAGTTCCAAGATGATCAAGGGCACGGAGATTGCGGCGACATACCGATGCTCTATATGTATGGTCCGAGCATGTGGCACATTACGGACTGGGGCCAGCGGCGTGTGATCTCGGTGACTTTGATGGCATGCAGGAGGACGCCACGCGCCACCAGCATCTCCGTCGCCACAGTATTCAGGTTCCTGCGGGAATATAACGGATTTACGAGTCGCAAATGGGCGACATCATCTCGACGCAGACGGACGTGTCGTTGAGTTCACGAGTGACTACATTGCGGGCGAGACGGTCAGGACAAACCGCCGCGGTGTTCCAGCACGCGTGGTTGCTGCGCATGTTCGACGGCTGAACCTCGTGTATGGCATCGCGCACCAAGGCATTGTGCCGTTTGATTTTGACTTGCGCATCGGTACATGCGGTCCCAAGGCGAGTGCTATGACGAGGCGCGCTGCAGCTTCCACGGAGTGTTGCACGACAAGCATGACATCCTCCGCACGCGTACCCTGTAGTGACGCTGGACCATCGGTCGCGGCATACAAGGCTAAGCATACGGCAGGATATGGAAACGGGACGGCCAAGCTTTGAAGTGGAGGCCCGCCCCAGGAGCAGTTGGACGGCAAGCGGATGCGATTTGAAAGCCAATTTGCACAGGCTCGCATTGTCTCGAGGAGCTGGGTTTGGCCGTGCTTGATGGGTCCAAGATGTTGCTATGTGATGTCAGATATTGTCCGATACTCTAATTAGGTTATGTTTGGGGTACGTGGGAGATACTCCGTAATCTCTGTTTTCTTTTCTCTGTTCTTCTCCCGGGCCGGTCTGCCTATGTGTATGCCGAGACCCGGCCTACGTTGCCTGGCGACCTCTGAGACCGTCCCGGTCTCATTCACCAAAGGACTCATGTTTCAAAGGAACGTAGTCAGACATCTTGGCTAGCTTGGAGTGAAACTCGAGTGGTCGAGAGAGCGTGAATTGTAAACGCCGGGTACGCAGTCACACTGCATCATGAGTGTTACATGACATAGACGCCAATGTCGGGGATGCAATAGTAATCTTTTTCTCTATGCTTATTGTCTCTTTCTCTATGCTTATTATGTGTATCGCTGTGTTCTGTCTTTCACTACATTCTCGATTCTCTCGATTCTCTCAATATCCTCGCATTATTTTTCTTCATTCTCAAGTCTCACTTCATTCTCTGTATTTTTCTTCATTTCTCTGTTTGTTCTTCGTTTCTGTTTGTTTCTTTTTTGGTTCGTTTCTCTGACGTTTCCATTTCTCTGTATGTTTCCTCGTTCTTTGCATGTTTCGTTTCTCTATTCCCATTACGTTTCTCTATTTCTCTATTCTTCTTCACTTCTATTGTTTTGATTTTTTCTCTCACATCCTTCTCAACCCTCTCAATCTTCTCAACGATGACATTCAAGACTCTTCTCCTGCTCATCGAACCATCGTATCGTCACCGTATCTATTATTACTCTCGTATTCCTGATCGACGAGGCTCAGACTCGGTCGACTCGGTCGACTCGGTCAGACTCACAACAACACCGCCTACGAGTAAGCATACATGTTAGAACTGTACGAGTACTTGCGAGTGCATCCCTTGAGCTAGTGCCTGATCGAGTGGGTAACTAAAATTGCCCCTGCGGCTTGGTGTCTCGTATTGATCTGACGTCGATGCGACGGTAAAGTACTTTTTGTACTTTGATACTTGGACCCTTCTCCTGACTTCTGCTGGCTTCTTCTACTCTTGGCCCTGGCTCTCCCCTCAAACGTCACAGCAAGACTATCACTGGCTGAACGTCATTCTCCTATTCCCCCTCTCTCATGCCTTATCACTGCAGGCATCTTCTTACGGCACGGGCATGTCTGATCGACCATACATATGCTTATGAGCAAGTACTCCATCTTACCGAGTACACTTGTGCTCGTATATGTGGGCTTGGCTGGCGGTTTAATTTAGATTTGCAGACTTGACGTTTACTCTATCGAGTTAGCTCTGCGAGGCAGAGCCCGTTACCCTGGGCCAGACGTGCATTCTTCTTTCTTTGATTTTTCCTCTTTACTTTTTTGGAATCCGTAGTGCTATGCGTACTCCGTAGCAGAGCCTTGTCCCGGCTCAACCTCCTCTGCCACCCCCCCCATCAACCTCATCCGTTGCCCAGCTCCCCATCTCACTCCATCTTACACATCACGCACATCTCAGTGCTACCGACCATCGTTGCTGTATCTCACTGCGTATCTACCATCTTCCTATCTAGCCTGTTTGCCTTCTCGCCTCGTGTTCTCCGTATTTCCCCCGTATTTCAACATCATCCTCGCCAACCAAGCCCCATTTCCCCCGTCTAGCACGACCGCTACTGCGCTCAGTACGAGAATTATGCCAACTTTATCAATTCTTATTCATGGTTTACGGTTTTACCGTCTCTTCCATCGCGGATCTGCCGCTCCATATATCCCCCCTGCCCCCATCATGCGTTGTACAGAGTAGGCTCTCTTTTTGTTTATTATTTTTTGATTCATCCTTCTTGCATCATAGCTCGTTTTAATCTCATTGCATAATTGTTCTTAATCTTGCCACTCCCGTTGCATTCTACTCCTTTTCTAATTTCTCTCTCACGTCTTTATCTCAGCCTTACACTCGTTAACTCGGTTGTTTGCTTCTTCCTCTCGTTTTCCTGTCGTTCTTCTGTTGTTTGTGTTCTTCTCTGCCTTCTCTGCATCTTTTTTCCACTCTGGTCTTCAGCTCTCTCCATCACAATGCTGTCAGTCCCCTCACTGCTGATGCTCGGCCTCGCTGCCGTTGCTCAGGCAAAGATTCAGCTCCTGGTATGTGTTCCGTCACACGACATTGCACTCGACGCCAACGTCAGCCCCGACGCAGCCCAACGCCCCGGTTAGGTGCAGGATCTGCCAGGGTCCAACAAGTCGATCGGGTCAACAAGTCAGAATGCGCAAAAGCGCAATACACAAGAACCACAGCTAACATATCAGGGTATTGCCATTGCCGGCGGCGACATTGGTTGCATCATCGATGTAAGTTTACAATCACATCCGCATCCGCATCTCGACCCAACATCCAACAAGCAACTGCATACTCTGCACTGAAAATTGAAAATGAAAAAAAGAAAATGCACCAAAAATACACCACTCCGCCACAACCCCGGACGCGCCGCAACGTCGACCAGCGCTAACTTTCTACAGGGCTCCTGTGCTCTCGACCAGGTCACAATGCCGCTGTCCACCCTCGGCGGTGCTGACGGCCTCGGCCAGATGAAGCACTTTGTCGAAGACGACGGCCTGAACCTGTTCCGCCTGCGTAGGTTCCTCAAACATATCTTCTCATAATAACTCCACCTAACTAACCAACAGCGACGTCATGGCAGTACCTGATCAACAACGAGGAGACCGCATCCAGCGACCTTGATGCCGACAACGCCGACAAGTACGACCAGCTCGTCCAGGCCTGCCTCAGCACCGGCGCCTACTGCATGATCGACGTTCACAACTTTGCGCGCTTCAGCGGCGGCATCATCGGCCAGGGCGGCCCCTCCGACGAGCTCTTTGCCGGCCTCTGGGGTTCGATTGCCACAAAGTACGCCAAGGAGGAGAAGATCATCTTTGAGGTCGCCAACGAGCCCCACGACCTCGACATTGGCCTCTGGGTCAAGACCTGCCAGAAGGTTGTCACCGCCATCCGCAAGGCCGGCGCCACGTCGCAGATGATCCTGCTGCCCGGCTCCAACTTTGACAGCGCTGCCACCCTCGTGTCCAGCGGCGCCGCCGAGGGCCTGCTCGCCATCACCAACCCCGACGGCACCACCGACAACCTGCTGCTCGACATCCACAAGTACCTCGATGTCAACAACTCTGGCACGCTCGCCTCGTGCAACACCGACAACGTCGGCAACTTCACCGAGCTCGCCTCGTACCTGCGCAAGGCTGGCCGCAAGGGCCTCATCAGCGAGACCGGCGCCTCGCCCCAGGCCACCGAGTGCTTCACCGACTTCTGCAACCAGAACGACGCCCTCGCCAAGAACACCGACGTCTTTGTTGGCGTCGTCACCTGGGCCGCCGGCTCCTTCGACCAGGACTACGTCCTCTCGCTGACCCCGACCGTCGACAGCGACGGCAACTGGTCCGACGCTAAGCTGCTGACCCAGTGTGTGCTGACGCCCTTTGGCGTGACCGGCACCGGCGCAAAGAAGTCGTCGTCGTCTTCGTCGTCGTCTGCCACCAGCACCAAGTCGTCCACCTCGGCCAAGAAGACGTCAACTTCCAGCAGCTCCGAGGCGAAGACCACATCGTCCTCGTCCTCGTCCAGCTCGTCGTCCTCGTCCAGCTCGTCGAGCACGCACACCAAGACGTCGACGGGCATCAAGACCAGCACCACCGCAAACAACGCCAACGGCGCCGCCGCTCAGACGGGCGCGTTCTCGTCGGCCGCTCCTACCGAGACGGCCTCGGCCAACGCGGCCGGCATCGTGCGTGCCGCCAGCAACTTTGCTGTCGCCGTTGCCGTCGGCGCCGCGCTGCTGTAATTGTTTTCCGTTGACTCTTGCGTTGTATTCTGGACGATTTTGGCATTACACATATACACATAATAGCATAGACATAGATTACTCTATCATAATAATAACAACTATTCATACATTATAATACTACTCATCATAATTATTACCATTTCAAAAACTAAACTACAGGACCCTGCCGCGTCCATATGTTCATGCCCATCTTGGCGCCGCGCACGACCGCGAGGCCCGCATGCAGCGTCCGCGGATCGCCCGCGCCCTGGCCGCCCGGCAGCAGATTCTCCCAATACACGGCGCTGCCCGCAACCGGCCGGAACGTCACGCCGTTCTCCCACGGCTCGTCGCAGTCGATGTACGCGCACCAGCCGTCGTGCGCCGGCGCATCCAGCAGCGGAAAGTTGGTGCCGCCGCCGCGCAGCGTCGCGTTGGGTGTGTCGGGCGCGCCCGTGGACACATAGGCAAAGAAGCTCGATGCGCGATTGCCGCCCAGCGCCGCCGTCGCGTGCACCGGGTCCGTGAACCAGTCCGTGTGGTAGTGGTAGTGCTCGCCGGCGCCGTACTGCACGAGCTGCAGCGGTTCGAGCCGGTCGCGGTGGTGCGCACCGTGCAATCCCTGAAAGTGCAGCGCGCGCTCTTCGATGCAGGCGACCACGGGGTCGTCGCGCGGCACGCTGGCCGACTGCGACGTGCGCACGCGGTGGATGGTGCGGTCGTCGGCGCCGTCGTGGCCGGCGACGGCCGAGTGCGAGAAGAGGCCGGCGGTGGCGGCTACGAGGTGGGCGCGCTCGTCGGGCGTGATGAAGCCGTCGAGGTAGACGACGAGCGGCGACGACGAGACGATGCGCACGTCGTAGGGCGGATGCTGGCAGACGTAGCCGGCGGCGGCGGCGGCCGTCGAAGCCGCGAGCAGAGCCAGCAGCAGTGTGTAGTGGCGGGGCATTTTGTTGTGTATGCTTACATATAGACGAGCAGGTCGTCCGCTGTCGAGCGAGAGGACGACGAGCTGTTACAAAGACGCTATGGTGCTGGATGAAACAGGGGCCCTGATCCATCGGCTGCCACCACGCTGTGACAGGTTAGGGGTGCACTGCGATCAGGCGGTCGATAGTACGATAGCGTCGTCGCTTCGGCAGCCGATATAACGTTGTCAATCAGGTTGACATCTTCAATCTAAATATCTACATCAACGGCACAACTGCACTGACACAATAACACGCAGCAGACATACACAATGCATATCCACACAGCGGCACTGCTGTCTCTCGTATCGACATCGGCGGCCTGGCGACATTTGTCGGCAGCCGACTTTCGCGCGACGGTCCAGAAAGACTACACACTTGTTGCTTGTAGGTCCTCCACTTGCTTTGATGCCCGCACACCTGCTAACTCACCCCAGTTGTCGAGGTAAGCTCGCGCCCCGTAACCTCGTCGTCGGCCTACTGACCGTCCAGCCATCATTGTGAGTGTTGATTAGGGTAAAGGTAGACCGGGCGTTTCGCTGACAGCCCAGAGCGTCCACGAGCAAGCTCGAGGTGGAATGGTCCGCCCTTGACCGACAGGGCTTCCATGTTGCGAGCGTCGACTGCGCGCAGGACGCCGACCTCTGCGACGAGCTGGACATTGCCTCGTACCCGGCCATTCGTCTTTTTCACAAGGGCGGCCACGTCCGGTACCGCGGCCTCCGACGGTCTCACGAGTAGGTTCTGTCGTCGTCTCTTGTTTTATTTCTGTATAAAAATTGTTTATATCCTTAACCTCTGACCACAGTATCGCCGCGTTTTTGCGCCGGTCCCAGCGGCCGATGCTGTCCGTCGTCGACAGCGCCAATGCCACGGCATTTGCGGCCAGCGACGACGTCGTCTTTATCGCGCGCTACAGCGGCAGCACGTTTGCTCTGCCCGACCGCTTTGCCAGCCTCGCACGCGCCTACAGCGACCGCTACAGCTTCGCCGTCGGCCCGCCGTCGACGACCGCGCCGTCTGTGACCTGCTACAACACGCGCGACGGCGAGCAGTACACGGTCACCGACCTCGCCATGGCGTCGGCTCTTGACAACCTTGTCCGGCGCTGCACAACGCCCGTGGTCGCTGAGCTGACGCGCCGCAGCGAGCTCGCCGTCGTTGGCAGCGGCCGGAGTCTCGTACACTACTTTTACCACGACGACGACGAGCGGCGCGCATACACGGACATGGTGCGGCCGCTTGCCAAGACGTACCGGGAGTACCTGGCCTTTACCACGGTCGACGCGGACGAGTACGGCGACGACATGATGTCGTCGCTGGGGCTCACAGACGGCCCGGGCCGCTCGCTCGCCGTGCAAAACCCAGCGAATGGCGACGTGTTCCCCTACACGCGAAAGGAAGCGCTCTCCGCAGCGGCTGTCGAGCAGTTTCTCATTGACATCACAACGGGAGTTGTAAAGCCGTGGTCGCCTGGGTCGCCCGCGCCGTCGCACGACGAGCTGTAGTATATTTAGTGGATATAGCCAAAGTTGTATCAACTAGAAGGGTCTTATCTAGAAAAACACTATCGACACTGTCTCCCGATAAGGCTTATCGCAGCGTGCACCCATTTTTGGGACTAAGAAAAACAGTTCACCCCCTCGCCGTACCTCGCTGCCTCTGACCTCTGTATTGACCGCGCTTCCTACCGCAAGGAACGCGTACCCCCCCATTACTTCTTGCTCCAATACTGACGGCCATGGCGTCTGTCATTGAGCCGCATGCCTGGGTCGGCCTCAAGCTACCGTCGGAGAACGTCCGCTTCCTCCAGGTTGCGCCCAACACGTGAGTCGGCCTCTATGAAGAGACGACGATGTAGCATCTACAGTATTGGGGGACCAGTCTAACAGTGCAGGACTATCTCGCTCGGAAAGTACGGCTCGTTCCCCAGCAACCTCATCATCCATCGGCCCTTCCACCTCACCTACGAGCTGCTCGACAAGCAAGAAAACGAAACGTTTAGCCGGCTGCGCGTCATCCCCTCGGACGAGCTGTATGCCGACGTCTTCAACGACGAGACGCAGGCCGCTGCTGCTGCGGTCGCTGCGGCCAAGGGCGAGACGGGCGCGGACGGCGATGCGGCGTTGGCGGACGGCGTCGACGGCGATCTCACGCTCGACGGCGCGGACGCGGGCGACAGCGGTCCCGGCGGCATCGAGTACACGCTCGTCGACATGGAGAGCCAGGCCGTGATTGCGCGGTCCAACCAGGTCAGCATTGATTCGGACGCGCGCCAGGCGCTGTCCAACGACGAGATCGAGGCCCTGAAGCGCGAGGGCACGGGCGCCGGCCGCGACCTTATTGCCAAGCTGCTGCTGTCGCACGCCGCGCTCGACCAGAAGACGCAGTTCTCGCTGGCCAAGTACAAGCTGCTCAAGACGAAAAAGTACCTGCGCCGCTTCACGGTGCTGCCGCTCGACGTCTACACGCTGGGCAACTGGCTGCTGGACGACAAGGACGTTGGCTCCAAGATCATGGAGCTGCGCGACGAGATGGTCGCGCTGCTCGGCTGCTGGGCCAATGTGCACTACGGCGGCCACGACCGGTTCCTCGAGGCGCCACGGCCGCCATTGTCCGTGTCCGAGGCCGACGCGGCGGCGTCTACATCAAACGCATCAAAAGCGACCGCGACAGAGCCAAGCATTGACGAGAACGGCGAGGCAACAATGACCGAGGCCGACCCAGCACAGCCAGTAACAGCAGCGACATCAGCAACAGCTGCAGCCACTGACGCATTACCACAGCCTGTGCAGCCGGCCGATCTTGCAGCCCAGCTGAGCGGCGGCCGCTGGCTGGTTGTCGACGACACGGGCGGCCTGTTGATCGCCGCCATGGCCGAGCGGATGGGTGTGTTGTACAACAGCCGCGACGGCGAGGACGCAAAGACGACAAAAGAAGACGAGGCAGACGAGGTGGACGATGAGACAGAGGCACCATCCGAGTCCAAGGAGGCAGATGATGCCCCAGTGGTGCAGGATACCCAAGTGACCGAGACACAGACCGCAACAGCCTCGCCCCCCAAGAAGCAGCGCGCATACCGCAAGCAGGCGCGCGACGACTTCCACGTGTCCTTCTCCCTGACCAACACCATGACCATGCTGCACGCCAACACGCAGGCCAACCTCACGTACCTCAAGTACTTTGGCTTTGACTACGCCGACCCCAACCACCCGCCGCACCCCCTCAACGACCACCTGCTGTGTCTCTCGTGGCTGCAGCTGCTCGAGCCCGAGAGCGACACGGTCTACGCCCAGGCGCCGCCCATCCAGTCCGACGACGTCGTGTCCTCGTGGAAGCCCGCGCGCCGTGGCAACTACCACCGCAAGCGCCGCCGCTGGGCCCGCACGCGCCACATTGTCGACTCGACGCGCGCCGGCGGCTTTGAGGGTCTCGTCATGGCCACGTCCATGGACCTCGCATCGACGCTGCGCCATGCGCTGCCGCTGCTCGCCAGCGGCGCCCCCGTCGCCATCTACTCGCCCAACCTCGAGCCGCTGACGGAGCTGGCCGACTGCTTCAGTATTGCACGGCGCACCGTGTGGTCGGGCCCGGACCCGCCGGCCGAGATTGCGGGTAAGACGGTCGAGGAGCTGGAGCACTGGCCCGGCAGCGAGGAGTTCCCGGTGAACCCCATGTCGCTGCTGGGCGTGGCCGTGCAGACAAGCCGCGTGCGCAAGTGGCAGGTCCTGCCGGGCCGGACACACCCGCTGATGACGCAGCGTGGCGGTTCCGAGGGCTACATCTTTACGGGCTGGAAGGCCAAGCCGGCCGAGGGCCGCGTGACGGCGCGCGGCAAGTTTAAGAAGCGCAAGCTGAACCCGGGCGAGGGGCCAGTTTAGTAGTTGTTTGTATTTTGTGGTTATATAAGGCATAGCGGACCAGGTTGAAACGATGAATACATAATTGAGACATGTGATAATAATCTTTAAAGTTTTCATCATACTATGTGCACGCTATGAACCACCCCTCTCTACAGGCCCTTGCCCATAAACTTGCGCTTGGTAAAGCTCAGCCACCACTTGCTCGGCTTGCCGTCGCCGCCGTCCTCGTACACGCGCGCCAGCAGCCGCTGGGCCAGCTCCTGGCGCACCTGGGCCATGTACTGCCGCAGCAGTTCCGAGTCCTGCCGGTCCCGCGGCGGCTCGTACATCTGGTTCAGGGGCCACGCCGGGTCGCCGGGGATGGCAAAGTTGTTGTCGAGTGCGAGGTTGGTGACGTCCTTGGTGGCCTCGCGCACGTTGGCCGTAGGCTTGATCTTGGTGAGGCAGTCGCTGACGAACCAGATGCCGTACATGAGCAGGCGGTCCGCGGGGCCCTGGATCTCAAAGTTGCGAAAGAAGGAGTTGGCGCGGAAGAGCGAAATGACCTCGTCGAGGATGTCGTAGCTCTCGCTGTCGGGGTCGGGCGACTCGCTCAGCGGCAGCGGCGGGTTGTTGGGCGGCAGCGTGTACGCCGGGCCGCGCGTCTTTGTGCGCAGCGGCAGCAGCGGGAAGTTGCCGACCAGCCGGCCCTGCGCCACGGACGGGTCGCTGTTGTAGATGGAGTTGTATGCCTGGGATGGTCAGTGGTCATGGTCCGTGGTCTTCGTCGTCGCCGTCGTCCTCCTCGCGGTCCTCATGATGACCAGCACCATGGCCGGTGTGCAACGTGGTCCAACATACCGGCATTGTGACGGTTTGCAGACTTGCAGAATGCACAATCCTGTCAATGAAGCTCCAGGTGTTGGTGGCGGTCTCGCTATCTGCAATGCGTCTCCTTGCTCGTGACGATGCCAGACAAGCTATCCCCAGTATCTGCCCCACTACGCTGCACTTTGAGCTAATCTTACGTAAGCATCAAACATGGTGCCTCGCATATGAGGCCAAAACTTATGACGGCTGCCTACCGATGACTCATCGATGCCCCACAATTACGCATCACGAATTCACGTGCATTCGTGAATTGCTTGTGCGCCCCTCTTTCCGTGCAGGGTAGGTACAACCCCTAGGCAGCGCGCCCGCTCGTTGACCGCTCCTGCCGGTTCGCTGCGCGTTTGCCAGGCCCAACATCCCAACATAAATATGCAGTCTGACAGGTCTCCTTTTTCCTATTTTTGACACTCCTCCATATCGCGCAAACGACACTTTTTGGCTTGACGTCGCAACCGCCCCCCATATTGCACACCCTCTCTGTTCTTTGTCGACTATTTTAGGCAGGTTTAGTGATCGACAATTGTTGATTAGCGCCCTGGCCAGGTTTTAGGCCTCTTTCGCGTTGCAGCAAGGAGGGCAGTCAAGAGGACAAAGAGCGATCAACGAGAAGAGAGGAGTCGATCACTCGATTGGTAACGGTCGAGCAAAGATTTAAGAGAGGTACGCATCCCTGCACTTCATTTAAATCCACACAGCAACATATCGCGTCTCAATCCCTGTAGAGTCGCGTGCTGTTGAGACGAGACTGAGACGAGAGTGAACAAAACGCCTGAGCGCGTTCTCGTATTTTGTTAAGAGAAAAAGATCAAAGACGACTGCTCTTGCGACTATCTTGTCATTGCGATCCATCCGACCACCGATTATATCCCTATATCTGACACCAAACAGTCTCGAATTATTTACGCATTCTGTTTGCTGCAAACACAAAGTCTTGAAAATTTACAAAATGGCCAACGTCCCAGCAGCCGGCCAGGCCCCGGCGACGGCGGACGACAATGCGCACGCGACAGCATCAGCGAGACTACCCAGCCCGACACCGACAGAAGCAGCGCGTCCCGCGCACCCCCCGCAAACGCGCCAGAGGCGACAGCGGACGCGCGCGACATGTCCCGATGCGGGCTCGCTGTACGATATTCTGCGCGAAAATTGCGGCCGGTCGCTGTTTGTGCTGCCGATTCTCTGGACGGACATCCACACGCGCCTGCTGCGCACCGAGTTTGTCGCTCACGAACCGATTCTCGACGCTATCCACCGGACGCCGCTAGCATCGAGCGGCTCGACCGAGGGCACGCGGTCGCAGGTGTCGCCGCGATCGAGCGCCGACGAGACTCTGAGCTTTGACTTGACAGCGCTGCTTTCGGCGCAGGACATGCGGCCGTTTAGCAAACCGCGGGCGATGAAGAACGTGCTGTCGTCGCTGTTCCCGACGCCGTTTTCGCGGCCCAAGAGCAATTCAGATCTCGACGTGCACTTTGGCGAGCGCGTGTTCCGCAAGGCGGTGCGCATTCCGGTGCTGTGGTCGAGCCCGGGCGGGGCGGAATCGTCGTTTGACTCGGCAGTGACGCGCGTGGCGTCGTCGTTTGGGCCCGCGTCGAACAGCGTGTCGTTTACACAAGCACAAACACAGCACACGGACAGTCAGGGACCGCAGCTGGACGGCCCGACGGTGGCGTATGTGAACCGGTCGCACCTGGCGATGATCCGACAGAACCTGTTTCGGATTGTGCCGGGCCCTGAGGGTGGCGATGTGGCCAACACGCCGGTGTCGAGGCTGCAGAGCCTGCGGTCGAAGCAGCTGATGCCGACGGAGCGCGACCGCGACCCGTACCTGATGGGAGTGTTTCTGGGGATGGCACAGGCGCATTTCTACGAGGCGGCACCGGCGCGCGGGCCGTCACAGGGGATGTGGTGGAACAGCGCGCAGCGCAACGGCCGGTCGATGCCGGTGGCGCCGTTTCGGGATGTGAAGCTGCGGATTGTGACGCACGATGACGAGACGAGCGACTTTATGGTGTACACGACGACGGTGACGGCGGCGCTGCTGACAAAGTTTGCGGAGCCGACAAAGAACACGGCGATGGCAGAGGTGGAGGCGGCAGGCGGCATGACGATTGGGTACACGCGGGTGCCGGTGTGGCCGATCCTGGGACTGCGGGCGCGTCTGGGCAAGGCGCTCGGCAGTGATATTGTCGGCGATGTGGAGCGTGAGAATGAGGGCGGCGATGAGGCTGGCAGTGGCGACAAGACAGAGCCGGAGACGGAGACGGACAAGAGCGCCGTGGAGAAGACGAGCCAGGTGTCGGACAACCGGGGCACGCGCGTCGACAGTCTGAAGCGGAAGCGCAGCGAGCGCAAGTCCTTTACGGGTGTTCTAGGCGGCAGTGACAGTGGCAGTAACAAGAGCAGTGGCAAGGGAAAGGGCAAGGAGCCGGCTGCCAATACAAGCCCGGCGTCGCCACGCAAGCGGCGGCAGACTAGATCTCTGTCGTCGTCGCTGGCGGTGTGTTGATTTTCTTCTTTTCTTCTGTTTTTCCTTTCTCTTCTCTCTTCTCTTTTCTTGATTTACTCCCTCTCTGATTTACTGCGCATGAGGAGTCATTGGTATCGGGCGTTTATTTCTCGCTTCACTTTCATCACTGCCATACGAATACCACGGGCAACGGACGGACGGACAGCAATGGACACGGCACGCAAACATGGACATATTTTTATGAATGGGATCTGGGATGCTATGAATGTCCCAGGGTAATGGTTCTCTATCGAGATAGAATACAGTCATGATCATGCTTTGGCCATCTTCTGTTCGAGTATGTGGGTGCAAGCGCTTACGACGTGTTCTGTTGGTGTTGGACGGATTATGGTGTCTTTCTTTTCATAGCTGCAGGGAGTCAGAGACATCAGCTCTGATATTAATTGGGCTTGCCAATATGCAATCTCCTGTCTATCAGCTTGTCAATTTAAAAGTGCTTGCCTGTCTGATAGTGATTCATAATTTTGTGGTGAACTGTATGCACGTATGCTTACTCCCCCGTAAGCTACTCCATAGCTCGGACGACTTGCATCTAACGGATCCTACACATTTGAATTCATCCAATTATGCAAAACACTTGGACGTGTTCATCGGACCGTCGTCCGTTTCTACTTTATCTTCCCCACCTTGCGTTGCTGGCGCACTGTAGCCAAGATAAATAAGCGAAAAGAGGAAAAAGGACGGGGTGAGATCAGTTGTCGTGCGTCTGCGATGATGTCTTTTGATAGGACAGACGAAGGGTAAGCAGCTTACTTGTAGACAAAGGATCGCATGGTTGCAATATTGGCTATGCTAACAGACATAACGGTCTGAAAAAGTACACAGTACGGAGTTTATTTACCAGAGATGAAAAGTAGATGAAGTCGGCGGTGACAGAGTGAGTGTTATGTTCCGATGAGATGTGATGATGTTGGTGATGAGATGCGACGAGGACGGGGATTAAGATTAAATGGCCATGGTGTGACAACGTTGCAGTGTCACGATTATGCATAACGTGCTGGGAGAGCACAAGACTGACATCACAGCTACATCTCCCGTGTAATCAGAAAAAGAACTCTATGCTTACGGAGTGGCATCTTGGCTTCTTGGCCATCCTGTCCATCTTTGTCTCGGTCTGGCTGGCTGACTGCAGCTCCGACTACGCCCCGACACCATCGATTCGGTCACCAAAAACGCCATGCGGCTGACATGTTGTGGACAGATGAGGGGGTGACGGTATATCCAACGGCGTCGGGTGATCTGCTGCATGTATACTTACAGCTGCTCAGTCGTGACAAGCTACCCGTCAGCACAACCCTGTCTACCCTGTCAGCCCTGACGAGGCGTTTTCTCTTTTTCTCTTGATTATCATTCCGGTTTTCCCATGCTTACACGGTGCCGGTCAGCGCCAAGAGCGGCTGAATTAGACTGTTCCTGTTGTAGCTATCATCGTGCAGGAGATGTATGAAGAAGTGAAGTGAGAAAGTGAGAAATAAGAGTCAGAGCTTGACGCGACTCCTGTTCCCTTTTGCATCTTCCTTTTCTCTTTGGCATCTGGTTGCTTGTTTACTTATTTACTTACAATCAATACTCGAATAACAAACTCACTTGCAGCCATCCACCGCAATGCTCTTCACAATCCTCGCGGCCGTCGTCTTGCTGGGCGCTCGCGCCGATGCTCTCGTCTTCAACGGGCCGCGCGCCACGCCCCCCGCGTTTGTCGACGCCCGTGGCATCGCCACCTTTGATGCCGTCCCGCCGGCTGCGCCCACTGCTCCCCCCCGTCCCAATGCCGAGCTCGTCCGTCGCGCCGGAAGCACACTCTTCTTTGCCCCGGACAACACCTGCGGCTACGTCACCGGCGACCCCGACCTCGCCTTCACCTGCAACAACGCCAACGCCCAGTGCGCCATCTCCACGCCGTCGGCCAACACCGGCTACGTCGGCTGCTGCATGGACGGCTACTGCGGCGGCTACCACGTCAACTGCATCGACAGCGACGCCTTCAGCTCCAGCAGCTCCTGCGGATCCTCCTGCCAGGCCGACACCCTGACACTCAAGTGCACCGAGTCGTCCATGCCCTACTGCAACTCCATCAGCATCAACGGCGGCAGCCTCAAGGTCTATGGCTACTACTGCAACTACGAGGCTCTCTCCACCATGCAGGCCCTCTACACCACCTACAACGGCGAGACCGACGGCCGCGCCTTTACCGCTTCTGTCCTCACCGTGTCCTCGTCAGCAGGCTCCGTGAGCGGCGGCGACGCATCCGTGGCGACGACGTCTAGCATTGGTGCAACGTCGACGCCAGGTTCGGCGAGGCCGTCTGTGACCACGCCCGCTATTAGTACTAGCACCAGCGACAGCGACAACAAAAAGTCCAACACCGGTGCCATTGCCGGCGGCGTGGTCGGCGGCGTCGTCGGCCTCGCGCTCATTGCCGCCGCCGTCTTCTTTTTTATGCGCCGCGCGCGCAAGAATAAGAATGCCAGTAGCCAGCAGCCGCCCGTCAGTCCTGGCCCTTCCTATGGCATGGCCCAGGTGAACACACAGCCGCCCGCCGGCGGCTACTACCAGCCGCCCGGTGTGCCGCCTCAGCAGTACTATGGCGTGCCCGGCGTTGCTGCTTCCAGTGTTGGTGTCGGCTCGCCCGACCGCGCCGACACGACGAGCCCGCTCAAGCCCGACTATACCGGCTCCAGTTCGCCCCAGCCCGGCCACGACTACCGCATGAGCAGCGTCAGCGCCGTCACCAGCACGGGCTACAGCAATGGCCCCAACAGCCCCCAGACGACAGGCCCGAACGGCAGCTCCGTCGGCGGCGCGCCGACCTCGCCGCAGGTGCCGGCCACGATCCACGAGGCCGAGGGCACTGCTGTCGGCACGCCCGATTACAACGCCAACCACCGCGGCCAGATGTCCGAGCTGGCGTAGTTTTGTAGTGATTTAGTATCATATTTAATTATTCAATCGCTGTTTATTACAAAGTCACTGTGATGAGTATGTGACCACTGCAGCCAGCCTGTTCATCCGTCTGCTGATCAACATTGCGACCTATGCTTACATAATGTATACGTCGACACCGCCGGCGCATGGAACCCACGGCATTGCAATGTCGGCTTAGCCGTCCAATGTTGATAAAGTGCGATGAGAAAGGTGCAGAGAAGCAGTTGTGAAATACTATTTTCGGGCCTGTGGGTTCACAGCCGGGGGGGGGGGGGGGGCACAGCAATGGATAAAGTTGATGTTTATGTAATTGTCTTCGACGCAGACTCCGGTAGACCGTTGCATATCCTTTGTGAGGGATGCTCTGGTCTTGTGGTAATCTTGTCTTGTCCTTCTTCCTACCTTGAGGTGCAAGGCGCACGCCCTGCCTACATAGCCCTTAATGGGCATCTATGCTCAAAGGTTCCTTACTGAGGCCAACCCTTCCTTTATGCCGTTTGTTGAGAGCTCCCATCACAGTCACATGAATAATGTTCCGACAGGGCCAGAGTATTCCCTGACAGCGACGCAAATGGCAGCCTCAGCGCACGGTAACCGATGCTCGGCAGTCGACCCTATATGTAGTTTGAGTAGCATCATATGCTTACAACCAGGACCCCCGTGCCGGACTTGATCTACGAATACAACCTACATATCACGGCCGATATAGCCCAGCTGCTTCCAATACGAACGGAGTTAACTCAGCCTGGCCTATCTATTCTATTCTCAGCTAGCATCGGCAAGTTTGAGACTTAAGGCCGAAGATCCGGCCGACCTCGTGTCGCGGCTCTGATAGATCTTGAACAGTATCTCCTACCAGCATCCCAATCATTAATATTTGTCACATATTGCCTCCAACTCTGCAGTTTCGAGGACAACATTCCCTGGTCACACTCTTTCGAAAGCTATTATCTCTTTCAGCATCAGCCGTTGTTCTCGACCCCGGCTCGACTCATGTCTTCCGCTCCTTGTCGCGTTTCTCATTTTCTATTTAATCATCGGAGCCGGAGCCGGAGACGCAGCACCGGCACTGTCTTGGACCTCTCAGCCTTCACCATCTGATCTACAACTCAGGAATGCATATTTTTGCCCTGGTCGAATTGACGGCGCAGCATGTAAGCATAAGCGTTACACCCGTGTCTCGAATACACCTATCAGCATTGCAAAGAGTTGTAACCGTTGTCCGAGGCAGTGCAGCAGCGACACTGTCTATCCAATACACAATTACGTACTCAGCATCGCCTTGATGACTTCAAGACACATTTTATCGCATGGGAGCATGGCCTACATATATACGTACATACCAATACCACATGGCGTCAGTCGATCTTCTCACTGTTGAGCCATGGCATGATATCGATCACACATCATATCGACTGAAACGAGCGGCTCGAGGGATCACACTCTCTGGGCAGTCTTCTATTACGAGAGCCAAAGATTGCCTGTCAAAGTGAGGGCATGTCACGATATGATCTTGAACCCGGTAGGTTGCCTCTTTGTTTTCTGTTTTCTTTTTTCTTTTTCTTTTCATTTTTATCTCAAGTTTTTCCATTCCTTTCTTATGCTTTTCTTCTTCTTACATAATCTTCTTCTCTTCTTTTTCTTCTTCTAGTCTCACTCATCTCACTCATCTCATCTTTTCCTGAAAACTCCCCTGCTGTTCCTTTTTCCTTTGATCTCCCTACCAACTTAGACTCTTGGCATGTTTACAAATACGAGTACGATTGCTTTTTCCGCTTCGCCCAATGTACAAACAGACCGTCCTGTGGTCCGCTGTGCACAGCAGCTGTTTCGTTTCATGTTTACTATGCTCTAATTACGCTTGATATGCCGGTTTTATTAGCCCGGGACCCTGTCCCGTCTCAGCTGAGCCCCAACTAATTCCTTGTTCCTAACCGCTAAATACCGATCTACAGGCCAATTCTCCCCTAGAGACGGGGACCACTGAGTGCCACTGACGTAGTGTGTATTATGTAAGCAAACATTATGCCGTTCTTCTATCCACGACGTCCTCTCGACGTTTGATTTATTTACATCCTCTTTTTCTCTTCTGGTTCTCTCACCACGGCTGGTATCTTTACCAGCATCTCATCTATCATGGCCGGCTTTTCATCCGTCACCGCGGCCGTTGCCGTCGCCGTCCTCGCCCTCTCCGCGCCCGCCGCCGCCGCCGTCGACCTCGTCCGCCACGAATGGCACGAGTCCCAGCACCTCACGGGCTGGCAGCAGCGCGACCGGCTGGCACCGGATGCGCGTCTGCCCATGCGCATTGGCTTTGCCCACCGCCCCGATACTGTCGCGGCGGCCCACGAACTGCTCATGGACAAGTCCAACCCGTCCTCGCCGCAGTACGGCATGCACCTGTCTGTCGACGAGGTCACTGCCATGTTTGCGCCATCGTCAGACGTTGTCGGCAACGTCACTGCCTGGGTCGTCGATGCCGGCATCCCTGCCGAGCGCATTTCCGTGTCGGCCAACCAGCAGTGGCTGCAGTTTGAGGCGCGCGTCGACGAGGCCGAGTCGCTGCTCCACACCACCTACTACCACTACGAGCACACCGACAGCGGCATCCACTTGACGGCCTGTCCCGAGTACCACGTCCCCGCGGCCGTCCAGCCGCTCATTGACTACATCACACCCGGCGTGAAGCTGGCTTCGTACGGCTTTGGCGAGCACGTCAAGGCCAAGGCCAAGCGCCAGGCCAAGAGACAGCCGCGGCGGGTCAGAAGGCAGCAGCAGCAGAAGCCGTGGTCTGAGCGCCGCGCCGTCGTCGACGACGTCGATGACACTCCCACCACGGGCCCGCATGCTGACGGATTCGTCAAGGAGATCTTTGACGACATTTTCGAGGACGTTGCAAATAGCTTTTCGGCCTCTGCGACGACCGACGGCATCACGACGGCCGATCACAAGACAACGACCAACAGCACCGCCAAGGCCGCGCCGCCCTGGCTCCGCGGCGGCTGCGAGCGCTCGACGACGCTCGACTGCATCCGCCAGCAGTACGGCATCCCGCTGTCTGACCAGACGCCCATGCCTGGCAACGAGATTGGCATCTTCCAGACCCTGGGCCAGCACTATGCGCAGGCCGACCTGGACCTGTTCTTCTCGTATGAGTCGTCGGGTATTCCCGTCGGCACAGCCCCGGAGCTGCGCAGCGTCGACGGCGGCTTTGGCCCTGTCCCGGTCGCGTCGTCATCGTCGTCATCGTCGTCCACCACCGTGGCGGGCACGGCCGCCACCGCCACCGCCCGGGCCAAGGCCACGCCCGTGACGACACGTCCGGTGTCGGCCGGCATCGAGGCGGACCTCGACCTGCAGATTGCCATGCCGCTCGTGTACCCGCAAGAGACCGTGCTGTTCCAGGTCGACGACGAGTGGTACGAGACCACCGGCGCCCTGGCGTACCCGGGCTTCCTCAACACCTTTTTCGACGCCATTGACGGCTCCTACTGCACCTTTAGCGCCTTTGGCCAAAAGGGCAACTGCGCCACCGACGACTGCCGCGACCCCGTCTACCCCAACCCCAACAGCAACGCATCGACCGCGTACAAGGGCCCGCTCATGTGCGGCACCTACAAGCCGACCAATATCATTGCCATTTCTTACTCGAATGAAGAGCACGCCCTGCCCGCCAACTACATCCAGCGCCAGTGTCTCGAGGTGCTCAAGCTCGGCCTGCAGGGCACCACCATTGTCGAGTCCGCCGGCGACGTCGGCGTCGGCGGCGGCCGCGGCATCAACGCCAACCCGTACCAAGGCTGTCTCGGCGCCAACCGCACCGTCTTTACCCCGCGCGCGCTGTCCGACTGTCCCTACGTGCTGTCCGTCGGTGCCACCGTGCTTGTGAATGCGACCGCGCCCGCCACGGGTTTTACCGAGATTGCGCCCGTCACTTTTAATACTGGCGGCGGTTTTTCTAATGTCTTTGGCACCCCCCCTTGGCAGCAGCAGGCCGTCGACACGTACCTGGCCACGGCCAACCTGAGCTTTGCCAGCTACGCCGCCGGCACTTTCTATAACCTAAGCAGCACCGGCGCGCCGCAGCCGCCCGGCGTGTTCAACCGCAGCGGCCGCGCATACCCCGACGTGTCTGCCATTGGCGACGACGTCATGGTCGTCTACAACGGCCACGGCGTGTCCGTCGCCGGCACGTCTGTGGCGACGCCCATCTGGGGCGCGCTGCTGACGCGGGTCAACGAGGAGCGGCTGCGCGCCGGCAAGACGCCCGTCGGCTTTGTCAACCCCGTGCTGTACCAGCACCCCGAGGTGTTTACCGACATTACCGTCGGCAGCAACCCGGGCTGCGGCAGCACGGGCTTCAAGGCTACCGAGGGCTGGGACCCGGTGACCGGGCTGGGCTCGCCCAAGTTCCCCAAGCTGCTGGAGCTCTTTATGGGACTCCCATGATGAATACCCTTTTACCTTTTCTTTATTTACCTTTATTTAATTTCACTTTAGATTCGCCACATACATATAGATACTAGATACTACATAAAAGTACTGCATTGAAAAACGGTCGCGTTGATTGCTTATTGCTTTTGAGTCGTAACTAGTGAGAGAGAGAAGAACTAAAGATACACTGATTTGGTGACCAACTGTCGTGGCCGCCTACATGAAAATCAAATGGGTAGACGCAATACTAATAAAAGAAAACGGCACGATTAGGCAGAAAAACACAACTGAAAGGTGACAGAATAAAGAGACAGGTATAACAATAAACAATGAAATGAGACTCCCTTTTTGCAATGCCATGCGTGAAACAATGAGCAAGAAAGCAAGTGAAGAGAAGAAAAAAGAGAAGAAAAAAGAGAAGAAAAAAGAGAAGAAAAAAGAGAAGAGAGGGGGAAAAGACACAAAAACTACAAACACACAAACATGCTCGGCGTGGCTGCCGTCACCGGCCGATGCGGCATCCGCATCGTGGCGTACGGCCGCTCAAAGCTCATCGGCATCTCCGCGCACGGGCATCTGCTGCCCATGTTGTGCTCGTCAATCGTCTTCGTCATACTGCTGACCAGCTGGCCATACGCGCCGTGCATGCCAGCCAGTCCCGAGGGCTGCTTATTGCCGCCGCTCTCCGCCTAGAAAGCAAGCCGCGGCTTCGTCACCTCCACAATCCGGTTGATGATGTTGATCATCTGCGTAATGTTCTTCAGGTTCGCATCGCTCATCGACACCTTGGCGATGCGCGACTGCGTCTGCTCCAGCCGTGCGCGGATGTGCAGCAGCACACTCGGCGTGATCTCGCGCGTCTGGTCATCCAGCTGGTTGGCAATCTGGTAAAAGTTGAGCAGCACCATCTCAACCCAGTTCAGCTTCGGCACCAGGAACGGTCCGTCCAGGTCCTGCGTCACCGTCGTGCCCACCGACAGAAGAACCAGCGGCTGCAGGCTGCTGATTATGTCCGGCGGGTAGTTGACCAGCACGTGCCGGAACAGCTCCTCCTCCTTGCCGTTGCTCTGCAGCCAGCGCATCATGGCGTCGTCGCACTGGTTGTTGCGCAGCATCGTGTCAATCGCAATCGCCGCCTGGTCAAATTCGGACCGGCTTTGCTCCTCCTGCGATCTCGGCATGTAGATTGCCTCGGGCTGCGGCGCCTGCTCGAGAACCGTGTTCTGCTGCAGTGCCTGCGCGTGCGCCGGCACATGAGTCTGCTGCAGCTGGTGGGGTATCACCTGCGGCTGTTGAGGCATCTGCTGCACCTGCTGCGTCTGCTGCGCCTGCTGCGGCGGTTGCGGGTGGCTCGAGTTGGAGTGCTGCGACGGGGACATGCCCGTGCCGGGGATCTGGTGCATCGTGCGGTTCGTCGGGCTGTCGTATGACGGACCAGCACCCTCGTAGCCGCGGTGCTGCTGCTGCTGCACCTGCTGATGATGCTGAAGCTGCTGGTGCTGTTGGCCATGGTGTGGCTGCTGCACCTGCTGCTGCTGCTGCTGCTGCTGCTGCTGTTGTTGTTGTGGGCTCTGCTGCTGGAGCTGGCTAGGCCGTTGCTGGAGCTGGGGGCGCTGCAGGTACTGGAGGGTAACAGGCGACTGTGGCTGGGACCGCGGCTGAGGGGGTGCCTGCTGTGACTGCAGGGACTGCTGGCGCTGCTGTTGTTGCTGCTGCTGCTGCTGTGAAAAGGCCGTGGAAGCTGCAACCTGATTCTGCAGCTTCATAATCTGCGCCTGGTACTGCGACTGCGTCGACGCCATGTTGGACACCGTCTCGGACAGGTTCGTGATGAGAGACAGAAGCGTGTCAATCTTGCCGCTTTGCGCCGCGTTGAACTGCTCGAGCTCGCTGATCCGGCTGGACACCTTCATATACACCTCCTGCGTCGTTGTGTGTCCAGCCTGCGTCGTCACGGCCGAAATGGCAGGAATGAGCTCGCTGGCTGCCATCTTGGACAGCTGGTTGTCGACATGCGAGGCCACCGCGTTCACGATCTTGCTGCTGATAGACTGCGACACCTCCTGGCTGCGCAGACTGGCAGTCACGTGGCCCGGCAGCGACCGCTGCAGCTCCTTCTGCAGGATCGACGACACCTGCGAGCTCAGACGGCTGCCCAGACTGTCGATGATCGACCGTGCCACATCCTCACGCAGCGTAGGCAGCACGGCCGTCTCAAACTCGTTGTGCACAATCTTGCCCAGCACCTGCTCCGTGTTGCCGTTCAGCACCTCGGACACCATGTCCAGCAGTCTGCGCTGCTTCTGCTCAAAGTCCGTGTCGCGCGTCCGGAATTGTTGGTCAATGTACTTGCGCATGTCGTCAAAGGCAACGTGCACGGACGATGACACACGCTCGCAGATGCGGGCTTCCATGGTATTGATGCGCGACTGGATGACTTCTTGGCTGACACTGAGTGTCGCCGCCGCCGCCGCCTTGGCATCGCCGCCATTGGCCTTGCCAAAGCCGGAGCCCGCCTGGCTGCCATTCTTTGACGCCTCGGAGGCCGACGTGCCATTCTTGGCATTGCCATTTGCCGCAGCGACCGTCGCGGCCGTAGCGACGGCAGCAACAGGGATAGCTGTGCTGTTACTGTTGCCTGTGACAGCCTTCTTCTTCCGGATCTTCTTGTCTGTCGTCTTATCGGTAGAAGGACCCGGCGCTGGTGCAGTGTTGCCGGCAGCATCCTCGTCCTTGGTCTCGGTCGACCGCAGCTTGGACGCGATGACAATGCCCGCCGTCTTGCGTGTCGGCGTATCCTGGGCCGCGGGAGCGTCCTGCGAGAGCTCCTTTGCAGGCGTGCGCATCGGGACAACACGAGACGTGTTCTGATGGCCACTAGGAGTGTCTTCCGGCAGACGCACATCGGCAGGCGAAATAACGGGCTGCTGGGGAGGCGTCTTCAGCTTACCAATCTTCACCTTGCCCGCCTTTTCTGCATCCACAGGGAACATGACCTTGTTGTCCTTTGTCCAGCCGAGCTCGCCTTGGCGCACGACAATGCAGCTGACGCCTTTGGAGTGCATGGCGTACAGCTCAAACAGCGTCGGGTGCTCGCCGTCCGCATTCGCTGCAGGGTTCTGGAGGATATCCAGGCTGCGCAGAGAACCGCGGTTGGCCAGAGAGTACTCGCGCAGACCACTAATGACGGCGGTCGACTCCGGCTGGGGGATCGACGAGTCGCCAGCCGTCAGGCGCTGGATGTACTCCACCTGGGACATGCTCTTCATGCCATACTTGGGCGCAGACAGGTGCAAGAAGTAGATGGAGTTGCGCGTCGGGTGGCCAACAATGATCATGCCAGTGGGCGGGTGGTACATGACGCTGCACACAGCATCCGACTCCTTGCTGTGCGGCAGGTTAAACTCTTGCACGGGCTTACCGAGCGCGAGGTCCCACAGCTGGAGGGTGTGATTCTGCTTCATGCCGACAATCATGTAGCGCAGAGCACAGCGCTTCTGATACGGCCGGAGCTTATCGAGCAGCAGAACGGACGTGGGCCAAGCCTTCTCGCCCTCGGGCGTGGTGGTGAGGGTGAGCAGCGGCTCCTTGACCTCCATGGAGGTGTGTGCAGGCATGGGGTTGGCAGGGTCCGAGTTCTTGTGTGCGGCGGTCAGATCAAGAACATCCCAGAACTTGACCCGGCCTGACTTGTCGAGCGAGACAACGACGCTGTCGTCCTGGCTGAATGTGAAGTCCTTGCCGGCCTTACCGGTGTTGATCTTGAGGGAGCACTGCTTGGAGAGCCTCTCGGTGTCGACAACGCGGTCGTGGCCAGGCTGGAACAGATTGTTCTTCATGACAAAGCCAGGCCACACAATGTTGATGGACTTGCCACGGCCGACGGCAAAGTATTCTGGGTGGCCGGTAGAAGTGCGCGCGCGGGTCTTGAGAACGCCGCCGGGGGTATCGCCCTCGTGGGACATGATGGGCGGCAGCGCAAAGCCGTAGAGCTCGGGGTGGGCGTACTCCAAGTGGTCCTTGTCGCCGTCACGAATCTGCACCCAGTACACAGTGCCGCTGATGCCGGTGCCGATGACAGACTCCTTGGGAGCGGCAATATCGGTATCGTTGTTGTGCGACATGGCAACGTTGAAGATGCGATCCTTGGTGTCGGTGAAGAGCTTGGCATCTCTGCCATCTGACTGGCGGATGACACGCAGACCACCGGCTTTGGACATGCCATAGACCATGTAGTTCTCGGACGAGGCAACGAGGTTGCGGTCGATCTGGTCAAAGTCCTTCTTGAGGCGGGCAATGTCAAGGACGGACTCGTCGCGGAAGACAGGGCGGCTTTCCTTGTCATCATCCTGGACCTCAATGGAAATCCAAGGCTTCATGGGGAAGTTGAAGACCTTGACAACGGCTTCCTTGTTGTCAGCAACAGGCGTCTCGTCGCCCTCGGCATCAGCGCTCTCCCAGCTCTCGGCAACGTTGCCCTGGGCAGCCTCGTCGACAATATCTCTGACGGCTTTCGCCATGTCAGGAGAGAGGCTCTGAGCAAGGGCGGCATGCTTGTTGTCACGCTCCAGCTCGTGCTTGAGAGCGCGACCGGCAGCTTGTGCGGCAGCGTGGTACTCCTCGGTCTTTGCGTTTTCCAAGCTTTCAAGTTCCATGGAGATTTCTTGCTGAACAATGGCCTGCTGGACGCGGTCGATATCGTCCTTGTTGTCGTCACTAGACGGCATGGGAGTAAACTCGGCGTCGGCGTAGTCGTCCTTAAAGTCGCTGTCCAGACCCTCGTCGGACGTGGCAGTTGTGACTGCAACCTGGCCAGAGCCTTCGCCTTCAACGTCGTACTCCTCTTCGTTGCGGGGCGAGACATCGACAATGATAGGCTGGATGGACTGGCGCGAAGCAGGCGGGTCATGGCGATCCTTGGTAAGGAGGGGGCTGGCGGCCGGGCTGGGGTCAGCGCTGGAAGGCTTGCTTGACCGACCGGCCTGCGACGCAGGCTTTCTCAGGATCTGCACGCTCTTGGGGGCAGATGGGGCAGATGGGGCAGATGAGGCAGACTGTGCGGGCGAGTGAACGCTGGCCGGTGCCGTGGCAGGCTTGGTCGTCAGAGAATGGCCGACAGGCGGCGACGACACAAGGCCGTCAAAGGGGTTGTTGTGGGCAAACAGAGTGGCGACTGTGTATGGAACCTCACTGTCGGTGCCGGAATCCTTGACCTGGTAGTCAAAGACATCGGTCGACTGGGGCATGGTCAGCGTTGCAGGAGAGCCGGTGGAGGAGTCACCAGCCTCGTTGTAGTGGGTGTACTCCTGGCGGTGCTGGTGCTGGTGCTGGTGCTGGTGTTCATGGTGTCCATGCTGAGCATGCTGCTCATAATTATCGTGCTCATGCTGGTACTGGGTCTGGTATTGAGGTTGATGCTGGTGCTGCTGATGGTGCGAATGGTGTACGACAGAGGAGTCCTGGTGCACAGCAGGCTCTAGGCCGTCAAAAGACTCGCCGTTCTGACTGGGCTTGGGGCGGTTCAGCAAGTTCAGGAGGTACTGCTGGCTCTCGGTGGACTGGGATGTGGACTGCCACATGGAGGACTGCTCGGCGACGACCTCTGGCTTGGGGGTCTCGTCCTTGAGCGTGCCCTGGATAAGAGCAGCCAGAAGGCCAGTTGGGTCGGAGGGCGCCGGAGCCGGAGCATGGATAATGCTGGAGGTTACCGGGGCAGACGTATGCTGGGGCAGCTGGGCCTCTGCATCACTGTCGTCAATGTCCTGAATATCCTGAATATCCTGAATATCCTGATGGTGGCTGGCAGGGCCGCCATTGATGCTGGTGCTGGCACTTGCAACAGCCGTGTTTGTGTTGCTAGACAGGGGAACGATGGACGGCTGAGCGAGGCTGCTGCTGCCGTTGTTGCTGCCACTGTTGCTGACGGTGCTGTTGGCCGAGCTCGACTGGCCGCTGAACTTGAGCAGACTCAGAAGATGCGAGCTGGGCGCACCACGGTCGGCTGTGGGACGGCCTGAGCCAATGGAGCCGAGCAGCGAGGGCGGGAACTGGGCATTGGGGAAGCTGCCGGCGACGGGGGGTGTCGGTGCAGAAGGCAGACTGTTCAGCGAGGACGCGAAATGGGGAGGGAGGTTGTTGGCATAGGAAGGGGGGCCGTCGGACGAGGAGTCGTTGAGCTGGGTATGCTGGTGGCCGTAGTAGGGCTCAACGGACGACATGTGTTGGTTCTGCTGGTTCTGCTGGTTCTGCATAGTAGAGCCGGCGAAATGGGAAAGGATGTCGTGAGGGTGCTGGATGGAAGCCGGGGAGGATTCCTGGTCGGACTTGCGGCGAAGCTGAGCGAGAAGCGACTCGAAGCCGGAGCTGGGCTGCTCCTTGTCGGCGAGGCCTTCACCGCTGCCGGTCGACATCGCAGTGTCAGATCTGGTGGCTGGTGGCAGATGACTGGTGGCTGATGGCTAGACGATGGTAATGACTACGAAAGACTAGACAATGATGTTGATGGCGAGAGAAGCTCCCATTGAAGAGCGGTCAAAAGCCAGATGAAGATGAGATTGAGCAACGAGCAAGCAGGAAAGCAGAAAAGCAGGGCAAGCAGCTGGATAGACGATACGAGCAAGAGAAAGCCGAAAACAGGGAAAGGAGGTAGAAAGAAGACGCGGTGGTCGGTCGGTGGTCTAAGGACGAGAGAGACGAAAAAGAGGAATAGAGGAAAAACGAAAAAGAAAAAGAAAAACAATGGCGGGAAACAAAGCTTCCTCCGCACAGGTGGCCCGCTGGCCCGGCGTATCAACAGACGGCCCCTCTTGACAGCCTCTTGAATATTCCCGATGCAGACGACGATGCGTTTGCTGGCGTGCAACTTGGATATGGTCAATGTTGATGCGTTGTTGTTGTCCCGAGGATCGAAAGTGTAAAAGGATGAAAGACGTCCGTCTTGTAGGAGGAAAAGCTTTGTCGGTGCAAGACTAGGGCAGTAGATTAGGCTTTGTTGTCTTAGTTGGTAGCCTTGGAGCGCGCTATTAGCGGCCTTTTAGTGAAGGGGCGGGAGGGAGCGCAGCGAGGACAGAAGGCCATAAGGCTCCAACGCCAGAGAGCTAGTGACCGTTGATTGGTTGGTCGACGTGCTGTTTAGTGGTGACAACACACACCTGCAGCTGCAGCCTGAGGCGACTAGTAATTGGGCAGTTATCGTTATCGCTGTGAATGGGTGGGACCATGTGACAGATGATTCGGGTGAAGTGAGCACAGTACATACAAACAGACTGAAATGTGACGAGAGAGCTGGGATATGAGGCCAACTTGGTTCTTGGCAGACTGATGTATCATGTTATCTCTTGCATATTATGTCAAGACCATCTTGCATAAGCCATTATGAATAGATTCACGTCGTCAAAATTCACTGCACTGTACTGTGCAATATACACAGTATACACTGTGCATTGTGAGCGCTTATGTAACGCATTGGTGATGGTGGTTCCACTATTCTGGTGATGTTTCGCCGACTTCACTCATCTCTGCTGTGGTGGATAGCGTCTGCAGCACCCGCATGCATTATCTACGGCCAGCACGCATACGCCGCTTCCGCTTTGGCTTCTTGATGGACATACCCTCAAACTAGTCGCATCCGTCGCATCGTCTTTAGACACCGCATACAGTGTCGGCAGCACCTAATTCCGACAATCGCCGGCAGCCCCGGCCCCTCCTCGCCCGCCGCACCACAAGGCTGTCTGCATTTCGCTGCATCGGACCATACACCACACGACTGACGGCAATCTGACAACAGCCGCCGGGCGACCGACCGGCACCATGTTTTGTCTGCGGAGGTAAGCAGCCCTCTCTTTTCTATCCCATGTCTTACCGACGCTGACCTTCCCCCCCCTCCACAGCTGGCTGCCGCTGCTCTTTATCCCCTCCAACGCATCGCCGTCGTTCATCTTCATCTTCTTCGTCTGCACATACTCCATCAACCGGCCATGTGTTTACTGTTCGTTTATTCTCATTGTCCTGTTCTGCACCAGCTGCAACTGGTCCGACCACTGCTTCATCGACTTTAGCAGCAACTGGTACCAGACACGCTCCCTCCCGGGCCATGCCTCTGACACAATGGCCGACTCCATGGCCAATGCGACGGCATCCTGTGCCGGCTGCCACTCCCATTGCCTCGGCGCGACATCGACGCTCGACGGCCTTGCCGGCAGTCTCGGCGACGAGATCAAGGCGACGGTGTCCATGGTGGCGGACATTGTGAGCTCGGCGGTGCCGACGGCCGTCAGCGCGACGGGCCAGAAGCTGGCACAGGCGCGTGACGAGTTGGCGGATACCGGGTTTGGGTGGATGCGAAGTCTGCTGGGCCGACACGAGTGGCGCATCGATTGCCTCGGCGTCTACGTCCGGTTGTGATGAAGTCTGTCTCGTGTCTGTCTCGTGTTTCTGTCTTTGATGTCCACGAGGTCTCCAACGTCTCTGGTCGCAATGCCCACTGCATCATTCTTACGCTTTGCATCTATTTCTGCTTTCACTCGTTGGGTTTGGGCACTGTCGTTTGGGTTATCATAACGCAAGGAGTTTTGGCTTTCTGGCTTCTGCTCTGCTCTGCTTCTGCTCTGCTTCTGCTTCTGCTCTGCTTCTGCTTCTTCTTCTGCTTCTGGTTTTGTCATTCCTAGTCCTACAATGGATATAATGAATAATGGAGGACACAATGAGCGTCACAGGCAGCATGTCGTCACTTTATGATGTATTGGGACGCTCAACTCTACATGGATACCTGTGGCCGTTGTTTTATATATGCCGCCTGGCATATGATTAATTTATTCTGGAGACTGCCAGATAATACGTCTCGCGCTCACTTGCAGTCTTGGGTCTGAATACGCTGCCGGGAATGTGCTTAGTCTTCGTCCTGATACTGTCATCATGTGCAGTCTAGGTCTATGATCACTGCCAATGATGATCACTACCAATGCGGCCAGACGGCTGGAGCACTGAGATAGGTCGGCCCCTTTTATACCGACCGTTATCGTCTGCCATCCATCTGCTCGGCCGAAAATGTGTGCCGCGTTCTGGATGCACACTGCATGTATGCATTGCAACCATTGCAACATGCACATACCCCGACCCAACTTCCCCGCACACGTAGCACTCATTCTGGCAATAACAGGTAGACGGTGTTCAACGAACTATTTGAGAAACGTCTTGGGATGAACTTGCATGACTGTTTTCTCCGCGTGAGATCCGATCCAGGCAAAGATAGGAGTCGGCACCAGCTCCGTTCACCGCGTGCGGTAGAGTGGAAAGCCAAGGCCGTCTGGACCGGTCGAAAGCTGGAGAGCAGTGAATTTGCAAGGAATTTAGCACTTTGTTGGAAGTGGGCAGATAGGAACAAAGGTAAAATGTATCCATATGATAAAATAAAAACAAAAAACGGCCGACAACTGACCTAACGATATTGACAACAAAGAGTAAAATCAAGAACACCTGGCCGACTTGCAACACGCAGCCGCAACACGCAGCCGCAATTCATTGGTCTCGTTAGCATGGTTCCGACTTTGTGCCGTCATTGTTTGCCATTTATGTATTTATTCGGGTTTATACGTATGTATGTACATCTGATCTACATCTCATGATGCTTTTCTTTTCTTGGCCACTAGATGCACGTGAACGCGGGTTCAGCCCGTAAACTTAAGCATAAGCATATGCTTACACTCTGTATGTAAACTAGAGTAAAATAAGAAATCCCTTGGAAAATAAGAACAAATAAGAACAAATGAGGCTAAATTCAACAGGAAGACAATCAAGAATAAGGACTCTTAAGAATGAGAACAGACAAAGTAAATCATCTACACCCTAAACATTAACCACTAAACCACTAAGCATCGAGCACTAACAGCACTATGCTTAACAGCACTAACGAATAATGGTGGGGCACACAATGTTCTGTCAGGGTCCAGGCCGTCAAAGATGGTCTGAGCTGACCAACTTTCGGCGTCCGCTTCCAACATTTTGGCTTTAAATTAATGTACGGTCTACTCGATATATTGATCAATTGTAGCCATCCCTTCGATATCGGCCGATGCCCCCACGCCTACGTACGTTACAGCTTGGGTTAACAGACAACATATCAAGACCCTGACCTCGGGAAGATACGAGTATGCGTATGTGTACATGCACTGACAAGCGGTTTGTCAGCCTATGGGAATGTTCCCTGTTTGTCATGCCTTCCGGGGTCGCACCTGACGACTGTGACTGCACCCTGTTCTGACCGCCGACCTTGACCGCTGACCCTGCGTATGTAGTATGATGCATGCTTATGATGTATGTACGTACATGATATGTAGAATGGAATTAAGTATCAATCTGTCGTGATTCTGTGTAATCTACGTACGTACAGAGCTGCTCTGTGAAACTGTCTGTAAATATATGGCTCTGTATGGAGTATGGCTCTTGTCCTCATGGCTGTGTTGATATGCCTTGAATCACAGTCCGAACCCGTCATTCCCGTCACTCCGATACAACCTGTACCACGTATATTGCCTGTCCGTGCTCCCAATAGTCACATCTGCCAAGGACTATGGCGGCACAATCTGGCCAGCAGACACCCGATATTACCAATCGTCAACCCAAGACATGTCTCGCCCACAACCAATGAATCAAAATCACCTACATACTACGTACATAGTGCAACTGAAGTAAACCACTGAGTGCAAGTAAAGCACTGAGACATAAGCATACACACTAATGAGATCACCTGTGGATCGTTTCCTCTGCGTTTCACTGCGACCGATGCCATCCTCGTGTGTTTCATACCATCACATCGTGGCCATCATATCGGCCGTCACAATCTCTGCACATCGTCCCCCCACTACATATGTAATCATAATGTAAGCATATCCGTATATATGCTTACACATAAGCTACCGCTGTGCCATCTCGCACTTCTTTATGCCTCGCTTTCACCTTGCTTAATCGCCGCTGTGGCAGTGAGCTCACCATACGGCGTAGCATCAATCCTACTGTAGACAGCAGACCATGCTTCCGGCCCCACTTGCAGCTGCACCACACTGCAAGACTGCCTCGTGGGCTGTCGCTAGGCGGGCTACTCACTATCGTACCCTGTAGGCTTAGCCCATGGCCGCTAGCCAGGCCCGGCCGTTGTCAAATTATGCCCCATACATTCCAACAGAAAGTCCCAATACGTGTACACATACAGCAGGTATGACGACATCACTCCGCCCCTTTTTTTGCCCTGATTTAGTCTTTTTACGCTCTTTACCAGCTTGATCTTTCCTCTTTACGCTCTGCCTGCCGGCGCCAGCAACCCGCCTCCCCGCCCGTTTGACGGCCCCCTTTATCACGCCTGCCCATTTCTCCACTTTCCCTTCCGTCCTTCTTTCTTCTTTCTTCATTCTTCTTCCTTCTTTGCCCTCTTACGTCATGCCTTTAGGCCGTCGCGCTTTCCCAAAACAGATTCTGAGAGATGCCGGCCGCCAAAAAGAGAAAACGGTCAAAAATGCAATACGTAAGAATAGAAATAGAAAAATAAAAATTGAAATGAATGCCCAAAGAGAGTACGAGTAATAGCATGAAGCCAGACAACACAAGGCGCTTACATGTACGCATACTCCGTATGCTTACTCAAAAGAGTGAACAGCAAGCCAGTCCTCGATAAACAGCGTGCCTCTCAAGTGCCCCTGGATCGTGCCTTCTTTCACTGCGATAGTGATTATTCCCGTCCCTCGACCGCACCTTCCCTCCCCTGCGTACCAAACTGGCCCCCAATGACCAAATCACTCAACTGCGCCTTCCCCAAACGTTTACTCAACATACTACTTCCCTATTTGTACCCCCATTCGTCTCTCGGGCCCGGACTCGCAATGTACCTTACCCTGCCATCGTGATGTCTAGAAAAATGTCCCTTCAGCAAGATAGATACATGCCACAAGTACTATGCATAGCAAATCAATAACTGAACCCAAGAACCCCTTTATCGGGTACAAACAGAACCCCAGCACAACTTTGTTTTCCAACTCCCTGTCGCTCCTTCCTCCGTATGCTTACATGTCCATATTAAAGTTCGGTACTTGCATGTGAGCAAAGAACGGAGTCGATTTTTGTCAATGACACCCCATCGCCACTTCCTCTTTCTGACCTTGATTTGTCTGTTTGTCTGTTGGATTCCAGACTCCTTCCTATCCTGTTCGCGCACTTCTTGTCTTGTCAACCTTTTTGCCTTAGTCATACTTCTTCCAACCGTCCACTTTTACTGCACTTTCACACTTCTAAATACCGTACTTCCAACCCTCACCTTTCTTAATTCTCCTGATTCTTGCTGTTCTTTTTTCTTTCTTTCTCATCCCTTCTCTAACATCGTCTCACTCATCAGTCACCACCACAACTTCTACACCGACCTCTACAAATCCTACCCTACAAACTTCACCACCACCTCATCGCATCTCGCCGTTGACCACTTCGTTGACTCACTTCTCCTCCTCCTCCTCGACATCTGCTCACTCTCTCACCCTCAGCCTGAACATCAAATCATCCGACCATCACCTCTTCGATCTCGTGACATACTGCACCACTTTGGTCCTACAGTACAGACATCGCGTGTCTTTCAGCCGCACACGGAACTATCTACCTCGCATCACATCACCACTACTTCGTCGCAACACGCCTCGTATCTTCACCACAACTCGGCCTCGACAATGTCGTCTTAAGACAACTTTCGACTTTGCTTAGCTTGCCTGGTGGCCGCCTCCCGTGATTTTTTACGATCTTTTACGATCTTAATTTGAGCACTTTTGACGTCATCTACCGCGCTATCGCCACCTTGCCCTCTATCACGAGCAACGCCACACAGAAAAATACGCACGAGCCTCCAATTCCATTTCCCATCGCAGCAGCCAACAACTCGTCTAAAATGAGAACTGTACGTTCTGCACCTCCGGTCTATACCGCCCAGTATCAGTGCCGGTCATCCAAGTCCACCACGCCTCTCACTTCCCCGAGGATGATGGCCTATTCTGTCGGCCAGCAACATCCTCCCAGCATCTCTCCCAGACACTCACCCGGCGCCTGCATGATCCCACGATACTCTCCAGGAATCTCCAAAGAATCTGCTTCAGCATCAAGTCCCAGCTATTTTGGACTTATTGTCGAACCCTCGGCGGACCCCAGAGACTCAGTTGCTGTCCCTCGTGACAACTGGAGCTCACCATCGTCTTCAATCAAGTCGTTTTCAACTGCGGCTCCCAAGCAAACATTGCCACTGGACGCCAATCCCGCCTTTGAAGCATTTCGGAAGCAAGCCGATGCCGGATACCTCAACAGATCCTTTTCTCTTTCCACTGGCCAATTTGCTACTGGCAAGATGCCTCTCGGAACACCACAGCTTGATATGATGACAAGCGTAACGTCAGTGTCGCCTGCCCGCCCGCCACCGCCACGACGTGCTACCCAGGAATCAGGCTCTGGCACTCGTCCCCCGGGCCCCATTCATGTGCCCTACCCTACCGACTTCTTTAACCGTGGCGGTAGCAACAGCAGCCTCGACGGATCACGACCGGCCAGCTCTCAGATGGATGTAGATGGCGATGCGAATAGCCTTCACGACTCGGCCTATGTATCCTCTGACTCGAAGAGAAACTCGCAAGCGTCCATCGATCCACCATTCTTCTCAAATAGCCTCCGTTCCGAGTCACCAAAGCAGATGGACATCTCAGTCGAGCCTCGGCCGCCACTGCCGCAGCTGAGCCTGAACATTGACGACGGCCGGCATGTTCACTTCCCTCTTAATCTTGGACGCCATAGTATGTCGATTCCAAGAAGCGGTGCACTCGGCGGCAACCCTTCACCAGTGCGGTCTGTGACATCGCCCACCAGCATGCCCGAGTCTGTCCAGGGTGCGACTATCATCAGTGCGAAGCAGCTCAACGGCCTCTTGACCGGCGGCGATGCCTCGTCAGTTCTTCTGCTTGACATCCGCGTGTCGACGCATTTCGCCGCGTCCCGGATACGGGATGCTCTCAACATCTGCATCCCGACAACGCTGCTCAAGCGCGCGACGTTTAATATCGAGAAGATGCGACTCACATTTGCCAACGCGGACCATCTAGCTCGGTTCTCGACCTGGAATGAAGCGCGCCACATTGTGGTCTACGACAACAACCTGACGGAGGGCCGTGATACCACCGCGGCTGCTAACATGCTCCGCAAATTCACAAACGAGGGATACAAGGGCAAGGCGTGCATTCTTCGCGGCGGCTTCAAGGCGTTTGCAGAGGCATACCCTGATCTGATTGACGACGCTCCACCTGCGGCAGCTGCACCCGGTGGCTCTCCTTCGCTGTCACTTGGCGGTGCAGGCCCGCAACGGCTGTCCATTGCGCCCGTGATCGGCGGTGTGGCATTGCCGACCGCCAAGGCTGCTGTGAACCCCTTCTTCTCCAACATTCGGCAAAACATGGACCTGGCAGACGGTGTCGGACGTGTTGAGCTTAACCTTCCTAAGGGTGTCACAGTAGAGGCTCTGCCTCCCTGGCTTCGCGAAGCTGCCGACCCTGCGGACCGCGGATCCAAGGTATCCAGCAATTTTTACCGGATTGAGCTTGCCGAAAAGGCTCGCATGGAGCACGCATTTGGTGTTGTGAGACCGGCAGACACACCCAGCGCGGCCTGCAACAAGGTACAGCTGTGTGGTGTTGAAAAGGGCATCAAGAACCGGTACAAGGATATCCTGCCGTTTGAGCATGCTCGCGTGCGCCTGCAAGGACGTCCCGAGGGCGATTGCGATTATGTCAACGCTAGCTATATCCGTGCTAGCCGGACAAACAAGCGTTATATTGCCAGCCAGGCTCCTCTCCCCGATACCTACACGGACTTCTGGTCGATGATTTGGGACGAAGATGTGCGGGTGATTGTCATGCTCACGGCGGAGTCGGAGGGCGGGCAGATCAAGTGCCACCCTTACTGGAAGAATTCCGAGTATGGCAACCTCACACTCCGTCTCATCAGTGAGAAGAAGGTGTCGCTTGATGTCGACCGGTACCGCTCGAGCGTCAGCACTGCCAGCACCGCCAGCACTACCAGCACTGCGGAAACACCGGCTGCCGACGTCGGCCGACGCAGAGCCCAGACGCTTGTGCCGACGGACACTGGTGCCCACGGTCCTACTGGCGCTGCTCCAGGCCAGACACAGGCGACGGGACAGAGCAGCGACGTGCCATTTGTCATTGTGCGCAAGTTTGCATTGGGCCACCGCGGCCACGCGTTTGTGCCCATTCGGGAGATTACACAGCTGCACTACGCATCGTGGCCTGATTTTGGAACGCCTGCGCAGCCAAGCCACCTGCTCGCCCTGGTTGAGCTTGCCAACATGATGCAGCGGTCGGCGTCGCCGATCAATGTGCCCAAGGCATTTGAGAGAGCGGCACAGCTCCAGCAGCAGACGCCTGATCGGTCCAAGATTGAGCATATTCTGTGGTCGAGCAGTGACGAGTGCGAAAGCGACGCGAACATGCGGCCGATGCTGGTGCACTGCTCGGCAGGCTGCGGCCGGACCGGTACGTTCTGCACTGTGGACTCTGTTGTGGACATGCTCAAGCAGCAGACGCAGTGGAGCGTGCAGCGCGGCAAAGAGACTGCGACTGCGGACCGGCCCAAGGGCGATGTGTCCATGTCGGGAACGGGCGACGACTACCTGTCGAACAAGGCTGCGTGGCTCGATAGTGATGCCGTGGACCTGGTTGCCGGCACCGTGGAGGATTTCCGCACACAGCGGATCAGCATGGTGCAGACGCTCAGGCAGTATGTGCTCTGCTACGAGACGATTGCCGAATGGGTTTCCAAGTCGCAAGAACGCCGCGGCGTTTCGGCCCGCGGCCCTGGTCGTGCCCGAAGCGAAAGCATGCGCATGGCCTGAGTTGATGGTCATCCGACCTACGACACACCGACTTTTCACCAGCTTGATAGCACGCTTGCTTAGACTGCCTCACCAGTTTGATAGCACGCTTGCTTAGCCTGCCTCACCAATTCGATAGCGCGCTTGTGTTAGCCTGCCGCGCTTATTGTATTATTACTTTGTTTTTTGGTTTCCTTTTTCCTTTTCTCTTTCTTATCTTTTGGCGTTATGGTCTTGTCAAAACTGAGCAATGAACAACGGAACGGTGGGCTATCTCTGGTACGAGAACCCGTTCGCATAACAGGCGTCACTTGCTCTTATTCTTGTCGTTTATTGGTTTCCTTTTCGCTCTGCGTTTGTATCATTGGTTTGCGGAACAGTAAGCGACGGACAAGGCAGATAATATACTCTTAAGCATACAGTCAAAAAAGGACAGCCACATGTGCATACCAGTGTGATGCAGTGCATGCTAATCTGTGCAGTGTACCGTGACATTTATGCGGACGGCATCTCATGGCGCACAACTTACAAGTTTGTGAGATCGTGGCGACGAGACAGCCGCCCAATGACGTCTTGCTGACTGCGACTCGCAATGCGCATGCATGACAAGCGTCGATACTGTCGTGCTGCAGGCGGAGCGATGCAATACCGATGGAGTGCAGTAGTTGATATTACGTGGTATTTCAACATGGTATATTGATGAACAAGTATCGTATCGCGCTCTACGTCGTATTTGACATGTTTCAACGATGACTAATCACCGCCTTGCGCGCGCTCGGCCGCGTAATGCTTATCTATCAGTGAATCCCTGCAACCGAGATCTTGGCTCGTCCCGCATCATCGGCCTTTATCTTCGTCTTGTGAGCGCGTTTGCTTTGTTCGGAGTACATCTACTCCGCAGTCTAATACACCTCCCTGGCAAGGGCCGGCCCATGGTGTGCCTCTCTTTTTGATTGTTTCTTTGTTTCCCTCTCGCGTCATTCAGTCTCCGAGCATTGCGCTGAAGAGCGTGCCCTGTCATGCCCTACGATGCCCTGTAATACCTCCTGCCCAATACGCCATCAGGGATCCCAAGGAGAAAGCAGTGGATATGGTGGGACTTACACAGTAATATGTAGTAAATTAGACCCTGTTTTCTGTCTCGCTGATATTACGAGTCATGGCAGCGCGATATTGCGTTGATGCATCACGCACTATTGCTGCTATCCGCGGCGTCCGTGCACACCGTCTTGACAGCTCTTAGGATCCTATGCATATGTACAAATGTGTTGATTGTCCTCGCATCCGACATTAATTGTTCACTTGTAACAGTCTCAATCTCTTCTGAGATGTCTTTCCAATCAATTGTCGTATCTCTACAGAGTACAAGAAGCGCAGCCGTGGCCTCGTATCTTTACTTTGATACTCCGTATACATGTAAGCATAAGCCTCGTGAGCACTTCACTCTGCATGCAGATAAGCAAGATAGCTGTCGTACACAAGTACAAAGTACATATTACGTGACAGTGCTCTATTCACGGTAGTTACCAGTACCACGTGTAGCCCCTCTGCCCACCTCGACGACTTGCATCATCTCGATGCTTCTTGCCTCTCTTAGATAACGTCGTGCCCTGATCTGCCCAACTTGGAAAGAACGGCTGACACTCTGCGTATGCGTACATCCTGCATTTGAGTAGAAAGAGAAGAGAGTCGCTCCTTCCCTTGTTTCCTCATGCAATCTCCCTTTGGAGAAGGAGCACATCAGCCTGTTTCCTGCTGCAGCACGTCGTGATCCACACCCTGCTTGCCTCCTGCCTTGCCTCTTGCCTTGTCTGACCTGCCGTACTGCCGATCTCTCGCCGCCGAGCTCTCCTGCTGCATCTCTGCCCTTTTCCCGTTTTCCACTCAATTACTGAACTAATTCTGCCTCACTTTTGTCCACTCTCTTGCTCTCCTGCTCTCTCTCTGTTGCGTGTTTCTCGTTAACGTTCAAAGTGATTCGACAGCCATAAAAACAAGCTCTCCTTTTTTACTCCGCATCTTCCATCGCATCTAATATGTACGTTCCTTGCGCTCTTCATTTACCTGCTTTGTTCAGACTCCTTTTGTCATTTCTTCCGCATTCCCAAGCTCCCTTGCCGTCCCATAGTGGGCCTTGTTTACCCTTGCTACCGCACGCTAACAGCCTGCTGCCCAGCCTGAACTTTTGTTGCGTTTCACTCGCCCGTTCTCTCGTTCGTCCTTGCTAGCTTCGACTCCTTCCTCGACCTCAACGTCGACGACACGCCCACGACGACCATCCAGGCCTTTCGAATCGAACACCACCGCGCTGCCGATGGATACCGTGCGCTTCGATTTCGCGCTCGCCTCTTGTCGCTGATCCCGTCTTCCGGACTGCCGGAAACGCTTGAGAAAACGGAACACATCGATTCTGACGACACCATCGCACGAGCTGTTTTCCTTTCCTCTCCTCTCTCGACCTAGCCTCCGCCAACACCATCACAATGGAAGACAACAGCCGCGACCGTGCCGAGTCGTCGACCGCACTCCCTTCTCCTACCGACACGCGCACGCCTGGTCGCTTTGTTCCTCCTGCTACCCGTGAAGGGGCTGAGACCCTGCCCGAGAGCCACCATTCCACAGACACAATGCGCCGCCGCCCAGAGACATACGGTAGGTTTTATGGTCTTGTGCTTTTGTTCGCCCAGTTTTCCCTTCTTCTCTTTTCTCCTGTTCCCTTCCCCGAGAGACGCAGGCCGATATGGGATGCCTCCGGCTAGCACTATCTCCTTATCTCTGGCCAACCTAATAACACCGCATCCTTGCGCCCTTGGACCCGCGCACGCGCCATTCTAACTCCTTCGCTAGGAACCATCACATCCCAAGGCTCTTCGCAATACTATGGCGAAAACACCAGCACCACATCCACGCCTGTCCAAGACCGTACCCAAGTACGACCGGGCAACACCCCGATCCTCTCTGCGACACGCTCTCCTCTCCTAGGCCCGGACCGCGGCCGCTCACGACCACGCAAGCCCCCAATGTCTCGACGCACCTCAAGCAACGTCAAGGCCCCCCACCGCGGTGGCATCTACTCCGTCGACGACGCTCCAAACGAGGTCCAGGCCGACCTGGCCGAGGGCCAGATCTACGCACAACCGTCGACGCTGCGGCGACGAGGCGCCGGTGGCAACCCGCCCCTAACACGCCTCCAACCGAGCCTCGACAACATTGAGCAAGACGACGAGGATGCACCCCTGGCCAGTGCAACTACCCCAAAGGCTACGCCCTATAGCATGGGGCAGTCGGAGGGCGGCTTCTTCGACGCTTCAGGCGCCGACCTTGCTGGTAGTGATCTGGACGACGACGACGACGTGACTACGAACATGGAGCGCAGCTTTATGATCGACCGCAACACCCTCGACGACGCTGACTTGGATAGACGTCTTGGTGCAGACGGAGCCGATAGCGACCATGACCACGATGACGACGACGACGACGATGACGACGACCTGAGTGACGCAGAGAGCTTCACGCTCAAAGACCGCCAACAGGCCATCAACGAAACCCATCCCTTTGGCATTCGTCTGTGGAAGCCCGCTCTGTACAAGAAGGACCGTTCCGTGCAAAAGACGGCCGAAGGCGACATCCACTCGTCGCCCGGCGGGCATGTCAACAGCTGGCTCCTGTTCTTCAACGTCATGTGGACGCTGTGCTTTGGCATATGGCTGGCATCGCTGGCGTTCTTCGGTGCCGCTGTCTGCTCCTTATTTTCCGCTGTGCCTAGTGGCCGCGAATATGGCCGCGTTCTCTGGGGTCTTGCCGGCTACCTGCTGTATCCCTTTGGCAAATTTGTGCGCCTCGAACAGCAGGATGCCTACCTCGATGAAGATCTCGGCGAGGGCCGCAGCATCAGTGAGTATGAACAGTGGCAGAACGGCGATCTTGAGTATGGCCGTCTTTTCTTCGGTCCCGATCGTGCCCATTCCGTCATTGGCCGTTCGCGTCGCAGCCTCGACTCGGAGCCCGATGAGACCGATGCTTTGCTCCAGAACCGGCCGACGTCCTCCCGCCACAGCCAGTACCATGGCCACGGGGACGAGGGCGATGACAATGATGACGACGACAGCCACGACGCAAACACCAACAGCGACGCCGAGTTGCCGCGTCTCAAGCGCCGCCTGTTTGGCCGTGGCCAGTGGAACGTCGGCCGTGTCATCTTCTTCTTGTTCTTCTACCTCCTGATCACGCCCGCGCTGTTTATTGTGTCGGGCATCTGCTGGCTTCTGGTATTTACCATTCCCATGGGCCGTGTTACCTTCTTGCTGTTTGACCACCTGCGTCGCCACCCGCTCGCGCTCTCCTTTGAGTCTGATATTGCGTCGGCCCGCGCCCCCGCTGCTCCCCAGTCGTCTATCATCGTGTGCACCTACCGTGCCGTTGGCTCAAAGTACTGGAAGTATACTGTTGACGGTACCAACATCTTTTTGATCAACCTCATGTCTGTTGTCATCTTTGTCATATTTGACTGGCTTATCCTCGACACCTATCTGGAGATTGACAGCGTTGTGACGTCCAAGGCTTTTCTGTTTGTCGGCGCCCTGTTCTCCATCATTCCCCTGGCATACTTTATCGGCCAAGCGGTGGCCTCCATCTCAGCCCAGTCCTCCATGGGTGTCGGTGCCGCCATCAACGCCTTCTTCTCCACCATCGTCGAGGTCTTCTTGTACTGTGTCGCTCTCAACCAGGGCAAGGCCCAGCTAGTTGAGGGAAGCATTGTCGGCAGTATTTTCGCCGGTGTCCTGTTCCTGCCCGGCCTGTCCATGTGCTTTGGTGCGATCAAGCGGAAGACACAGCGCTTCAACGCCCGCTCGGCCGGTGTGACGTCTACGATGCTACTATTCGCCGTTATCGCCGCCTTCAGCCCGACCCTCTTCTACCAGATCTACGGTACACATGAGCTCAACTGTCTTGACTGCATTCAGGGTGGCAACGGCCCCAACGAGAACGACGCATTCAGCGACTGCCGCCGCTGTTACTTCTCACAGACCCCTCAGATTGACGACCGCTTCTACCTCGAGGCCGTGCGCCCCTACTGCTACGTGGCCGCCAGTCTGCTGTTTCTGTCCTACGCCATTGGACTTTGGTTTACACTGCGCACGCACGCTGCTGTCATCTGGAACACGGAGTCGGACGAGAAGAGACAGGACGATCAGAACACGGTGTCGGGCACAATGCCGCGCATTGCTGCCGCGACTGCTGCTGCCGCCACCGCTGCCGCAGCCGCGGCGGCCCATGGTGCCACGGGTGGCAGCGGTGTCGACACCACTGGCGTTGACATCCGCGACTCCCACCTGTACCGCCGTATTCTCGGCCAATCCCTTAAGCAGGTTGGCCTGCAGCCTCGCCATGGCAGTGCTGCGAGTCGTGACATCTCTGCCGCCTCTGCTCCCGGCCCGCCCAAATCTTCTGGAGGTGCAGCGCCTTCAGCAGTGGTCGACCCCAGCCGCCAATCGGCCCGCTTCCCCGGGTTCACAGACGCCGAGACGACCAACCTGGTTCACCAAGTTGCCGAGATGGCTGCGACGGCCGCGACGATTGCTGCTCGCGATGTGCGCGGCCCACGCCGCGGCTCGAATGCCGCGACGGCGTGCTCTGTTGGTGCCGGCCACAGCACTCATGGAGGCAACACGATGCGTACGGGCACCGTGCGTACAAACCCCTTTACAGAGGCGCATTTTGAGGCTGGTGGCGTTTCGGCACCGGGTGGCGGTGGTGGCGATGCTGCTGGAGCACATGCGACCGATGCCGGCCACGGCGGCCACGATGCCCCGAATTGGAGCCGACTCAAGTCGTCCATCATTCTCATGGGTGCCACGTGCCTGTATGCGATTATCGCTGAGATTCTGGTCGATTCTGTCGACTTCGTGCTGGAGGGATTTCCGATTGACCAAAAGTTCCTGGGCATCACCCTGTTTGCGCTCGTACCCAACACGACCGAGTTTTTGGTAAGCTTTGTTTTTTTTTGTTTGTAAAGACCCTGTTCTTTTTTCTTTTTACTAACCATGATGCAGAACGCCATTTCGTTTGCCATGAACGGCAACATTGCGCTGTCCATGGAGATTGGTTCGGCCTACGCGCTGCAAGTGTGTCTGCTGCAGATCCCAGCGCTTGTGCTCTTCTCGGCCTGGTTCTCGCCGGCTGCATCGGCGGGTGTCGACATCTCGCGCTATACGTTCTCGCTTCTGTTCCCGCAGTGGGACATGGTGACCGTCATCCTGTGTGTGTTCTTGCTCAGCTACATGTACGGCGAGGGCAAGAGCAACTACTTCAAGGGCAGCATCTTGCTGCTGAGCTACCTCGTCGTTGTCGTCGGCTACTACTTTAGTGGCTACACGTACATGAACATGGACGCCGGCATCAACAGCTCGCGCCGGTTCGACAAGATGGGCATGGATGGCGAGTACATGTCGTACAGCAAGTCGTTCAAGACCATTGGCCGCAGCCGGACCGGTGCCGCCTTTTAGTCGTCCTTTTGTCCAGACCTTGCCGTTTGCTTGCCATTTGTCTTTTGTCTTTTACCTTTTCATCTTTTTGCGTTCATGGCCTTTTGCGTTCCATTTGATTCTGCTCGTCTTATTCCCCTCATCTACCGTCCTCACCTTGTCTCCTGTTCTGTTTTTCTCTTTTGTTATTACTCTTTTCCTGCGATCTCGTTGCATTGCTTGCTGATCTGATTCGCATATCTGGTTGGGCTGGCTATATATCTTGCATATTTGAACGCATGCCGAATGGCCTGTTTTGTTTCTGTTCTCGTCTTCTTTTCTCGTTTTCTTTTCTCGTTTGCTTCATCCCATTGCTTCTCGTATATTATCTTGTTGTCTTCATGTCTCTCTCTCATTAATTTATACTCTGCATCTTTGCCAGCAACTCACATTAGATAATCGAGAACTGGCCTTTCTAGTTTACAATTCATTCACATACACTACCGTGTTGCCGTAATAACCTTGTGATTGCAATGCATATGGTATTTTATGAAAAGACCTACTCGTCGTTATCTAAATTCTTGGCCGCCTGCTTTAAAAAGTCGCCAATCTTGTGAAAGCATACGCGGTTGGCCTTGGCGTCCTGGATGGCCTCGAGAATGGCCGAGTCGTAGGCCTGGCCCGTGTGGCTGTCCGTCGCCGCCACCTTGAGCGACTGCAGCGTGCGCTTCTCCGCGTCCGGCAGCGTGTGGTAGTACGCCAAGAATACGTCAATGGCCTCGAGCGTCGGCGCCGCGTGCACCGACTGGTCCTCGAGCATCACGCCGCTCAGCGTCGCCATGTGCGCAATCGTGTCGGCGCGCACGCCGCGCTTGAGCTCGCTCTGCGCCACCGCCAGCGGCCGCAGCCGCTCGCCCAGCGGGTGTTTTAATATCAAACGCACGTCGTCCTCGGCAAACATGATTCGCGTCAGCGGGTTGCGCATGACGCCACTGTTGGCCGCCAGCGCGTCGGCCAGCTCGGCCATGTCCCAGGCGTAGTTGTCCGACGTCACCAGCAGGCGCGCCGGCGGGATGGCGCTCACGTCGTCGAGCAGCATGGTCTTGTCGTTGGCGTACGTCTTGCCAAAGCCCAGCAGCTGGTGCTCGACGTGCATCATGGCCGTGCGGCCGACGTCCTCGAGCTCGTGGCCCGGCGGCACCATGGCATCCAGCAGCGCCTGCCGCCGCTGCAGCCGCTCGCGTACAACGTCAATCGTCGGGTGCGTGTCGTCATCCCGCTCTTCTGACTGCGCCAAGGTCCACTGCGCCACCTCGATAAAGTCCTGCGTGACGCGGTCCACGCACGCCTGCCGGTCGCCCTGCAGCTCGCGCACCAGCTGCCGCACCGGCCGTGGCTGCGCCGGGATGATGACCTCGCTGAGCCGGCCCGCCATAATGTGGCGCGTGTCCTGCAAGAGCGCCTCGTTGTCGACGAGGCCGACATTGTCGAGCAGGACAATCTCGCGCTCCAGATCAATGGCACGCGCCTGCAGCTCGCGATAGAGCCGCGTCAGATCTTTGACAAGACCGTCGCGCTCCTCGTCGTTCTTTGGCTCGGGCGGCAAAAAGAGCGGCCGCGTTGTGCTGTTCATCTTGTTGTCCGCGGTGAGTGCACCGGCTGCCATGGCGGCAATGGGGTCGAGCTGGCGCGTCTTGGTCGACTGCGAGATGGACCCGCTGTCGCTCGTCATGCTATCTGCCGATGTTGTCGCACTGTTGCGCGTGCGCAGCGGCAGACGACTTGTGAACGAGCTTCCGATGCCGGGCGTTGTCGACGACGACGACGACGACGCCGATGTGGTGCGTGATGCGGTTTGCGAGTCAAAGCTTGCACGATGTCGGTCTAAAAAGGCATTGGCAACCGGATGCAGCGGATCTCTCTCGAGAATCTGGTCGGCAGTACCAGAGGCCATTTCTTCGGCGCAAAAAGTTAGCTACGAGGACCCAAGCAGAATGAAAGGAACAGGAACAGCGGAGGACGCTTACGGGTGTCACCGATTCTCTCCCACTGATCAAGGAGCAGTTCGAGAATCACAGTATCGTTTGGATTATTTTCTCGCTCAAGCATGTCATACAGCTCGTCGATGAGTAGACGGCCGTCGCCGGCGGCCGCCGCTGCTCGTGCCGTGGTCACCATGATGTCGGTCTTATTGTGTAAGTCTGTGTGTTATCGGTCTGGAAAGGATTCTTCCTGGTCAAAAACAATATCGGTCTGCAAAGATGCTTCCTGGTCACGAACAATCAAACCGGTTTGCCAGAAATTCCACAAAGACACAAGACATCAGGCTTCCCAAGGTGTCAGCTGCATCTGTGTGGACATATCAAGGTTGTGCTCTTGGCTCTGTGGTACTGTTCAGCCTCCGCCGCTGGAACTTGCCAAGCACAGACTGGTGTCTGCCTTCTGTCTGCCTGTCTGTCTGCCTGTCTATCTGTCAGCAAGTCCGCATCCAGTCCGCCTACCCCTCTATGGTTCTGTCTCGGTCAGACAGTCCTATGTTTCGTTCTTCTCGGGTTGACTGTCTCCTTACATGCATGCCATCATCGTCTATCCAGTTATGACTCGAGGATAAGGACACCGACAACCTAATGCGACAGGCCTCTCATCACACAGTCATGAGGCTAGCTTGCTGTCAATGACGGCCGAGTGGACGAGCGTGCTACGCATACCCCCCCATGTGTGGTGACTAGCCCCATTTGACTTACAGCTACAGCGTGCACTGTGTGCTATCCCCACACAGTGTACAGTGCTCAATATCGCACTATGTCCAGCATTGCTTGCGCTGGCCGTTTTAGTATCACCGTTTCGTGAGAACAGAAACAGTCTTGACAACACTCCCTCTCCATGACATCAGACTGCGCACCCCCCAGGAACACCCCAGAGAAACGGCTTTCGCTCCGCCTTTCAGTTTCTGGATTCCGTGACCCCAGCTGAGTCGGCTTAAGACCATAATGGAATGGCCAAGTACGGCTGTGCAAAACCAACTGCGGCTGCTCGAGAACGTGTAAATGTATGCTTAGGATGAGATGATGACATGGATAGAGACGGCAAAAGAAGATTGCTGCCAAGGGCAGTGTGGACTCGGCGAATATGTGAACAGACCGACAGTCGGCGGCTGTCGTTCCATCGGAAACTGTGCAGAAGTCCTGGAAGCTCTCGTTCAACGGCTGGGCCATAGCTGGCAAGCTTGCAGATGACCCCAGACAGTCCTCTGTCGCCTCGTCTACTTGTCTCCCTATATCGCTCTTCTCCATTGCTACCTCCGCTGCTATCCCTAGCTGCTGGCCCCTACACCTCGGGCAGTTTGTCCTGCTCCTTTGCAAGACAAGGGCAGCTTAGGGCTGACTCGTATACACTGACGTCGGAATTCTATTCGGCTCTCTTCGACAACCCTACTACACATCACGCAGGCGTTATTGCTTAGCATGTCTATGCTATTGCTGCTGCAATAAGTTTGACAATCATCAGCATCAGGTCAACATAACACGGATTCATCGTAAGGATTTAGACAATATCCTGGCATTATCCCCTCTACTTTGTTTACTTTATTCTCTCGCTCCTCTGCTTTACTTTCCTTTTCTCTTGTTCTCTGGACTTCTTACACAATCACAACATTGGGAACAAACATACACACTCGGGCTACAGCAAAACCCGGTACAGGCTTATTGTGATAGCAATACTTGTCCTTGACTGCCGGTTTCACAGAAAAAACACATCCCACGACACACACAACCTGGCAGTCACCATGTCCATACTTTCAAGAGCGTCCTTGGCGAAATCGGCATGGCACAAACGGCTACAGTCGAGTGGCATTGGTGACATGTTCGAAGCCGGCAGACTCTCAATATTCCCACAAGACCAGCTTGACCTCACCAGGCAATACCTCAGCCGAAAACATGCACGGTCCGCCGACGATAAGGACAACATCCTCCATGCGCTCATCAGAGATCATACCAGCGAGTACGGCAACCACGAGGTGGCCACACTAGCCTGCCTGTACGAGTTCTCGCTCTTTGCTGCCACTTCAGCTCTCATCAGATTTCGCTGCGACCCCCAGCACGGTAGCATCTCAACCTACCTGCGACTCCTCATACTTGCCCACAGCATACAGCCACACTATGTTTCTGAGCACGAAGCTCATGTGGCCACTGCACTATTGTGCATCCGTATGAACCAGCCGGAGCCTCTGATGATCTTCCGCAGCATGGTCTCTTCCTTGATCATGATCCGACTCTCCGACATGCTTCCAGTCCCGTACATCAACAATCTGCTCACGTTCTTTCGAATTCCCGAGTCGTATCAGCTATTCATTTCCCAGCTAGCCAGCCACAACCAGTATGCAAGCCTCTACCACTCCATGTCATGGATCAGAGAGATTGCCGTCCGCCCAGAGCAGTACAGCATGGCCTATGAGGTGGTCCAGACACAGGTTCCGAACATGAAGATGTGGGCCAGCTGGCAGCCAGACGAAGCCATGCTGCAGCTGTGGGAAGACTACAACTTCTTGCCAGAGCATGCCGTCCAGCTGCAGTCCATCTTCCGACTCGAAGGCCCCGACAGCACAGGTGCTGACTACCCTACATTCAAGGATGCCGGCACGGCCTGCTTCCGCTCTATTGATCTTGATCCGCCAAATGTCCACGGCATCAGGTGCTTGTATGTGCTGTTGTCGCAAGCCATGCGTTGTGGAAATGGCGCCATCGATATCATGTGCCAGCTGTGCGTCAGTGCCCCGGCAACACCCGACTCTATCAAGCAGGCCGGTGATATTATAAACTTGCGCGACGAAGGCTGCTACAGCGCGTCCAAGCTCATCATCAAGGAGCTGACTCCGACGGCAACGCCGGTAGCCCGGGTCCAGACACTCACCAGGGTCCTCCCTTACTTGCAGCAGTACTCGGCAATGCGGGACATTTTTGCCACGCACGTCATTGATATTGTCGTGCCCTCGTTGCAGCTCACACAAGAAGCTTACCGGGCGAATCTCCAGCGCGGCAGCTGGGACAGCACTGGCAATGTGATTATGGACTACGCGCGGGTAATCCAGGGCGCGACCTGGCTGAAGGACCTCGTTGCCTGGCCAGAAGACTTTCTGGCCAAGCTCGAGCGTATGCCGTCCAAGGAAGTCTACCACAAGATTATTCAGCACCTAAACCGCCCGCACAGCAACCACGTCGATACTGTTTTGAAGGACTACCTAGTTGCCACGATCGGCGGTACAGGCACAGCCGACGAGACCGCCCATCTCAAGAAGGCCCTCGATGCCGAACAGGACTTTTTCCTGAATGAGGTGGAGCGCGACCGCATTCTTGGCGCCATTCGAAAGCTCAGCTGTGTGGGCGACATTGACTTTCTCCGTGCGTGCCGCGACCAGATTGTCAAGGAGGATCTGGTCCTGCTCAGGGACCTGATGCCGCTGGTCGAGCGCGGCACAAGCAATGCATGCATTGACATGCTCCGCATCCTGGCCCGCCGCATTGAGCTGCCCATGGTCGTGAGCGAGGTTTGGCCATCACTGGTACTGCGCATCATGGGCAGCCACAACACGACACTGCTGGAGTGGGCCTGCGATACCATGTCGGTCACTGGCTGGTTCCGCTTCATTGCCGATGTTGTGATTATTTTCCAGACACGGCCTGCCGACCTGGGTGCGCTGGCCAAAGTGGGCATGACTACAGAACGCTTCGACTGGTGGCGGCGTCTTCAGACGGAGTACTATCATGGCGTCGAGGAGCTTGCCCGTTTGCTGCGGAAGAAATCTGGGGTAGGCGCAATGCGGTGGCTGTATCTCCGAGAGATCCCCAATGTGCACGAGCTGCTCGAAGTCGCCATCGGCCGGAAGAAGCTTGGATACCACGGCCAATGGCTGCTTGCATTCTTTGACCCATCGCCCGAGACGCTCACGACGCTGTGCAACTGCATTGCCGCGCACAACACCAGCAGCCCGCAGGCTCTGTATGGGATCCGCTCGATCCTCGAGCGCTACTATACGGACGGCCAGTGGCCCGACAGCGCTTTGCAGACCTACATGATGGCGTGGAAGCAGTCCAAGGACCTGTCCGACGAGGACAAGAAGACGTTTGATCTTTTGTCAGCGCTGCTTCGCACCAAGCCATCCATGAACCCGCAGGGCGTCGGCTTCGTCAAGAGCAAGATGCTCCAGCAGTACGACGCCGTGATTGAGCTGGCACGCAGCGTCGAGGCCATCCGTGTCCAGCTGAACCGCAATGACGAGAGCGGAACGACCCAGCTTGCACAGTCGCTGGGGATGCAGGGGATGCGGGTGTATGTTGACCCTGACATTCCAGACAGCCTGTCCGATGCCATTGAGTGTGTTGGGCCCAGCGAGTATGAGCTGTGCTTTCCGCTCGCGCACATCAAGGGGCACGACCGCAAGGTCCGCGGCATCGGCAGCGACGTGTTCCCGATGCTGACAGTGCGTGTCAATTTTGACGGAGAGGAAAAGCAGGAGCACGGTTTCTGCATGCACATGTCTCCCCACGAAGCCATGCACGGCGTGGGCCAGGGCCAGTCGCCAGAGCCGGTTCCGGTGGTGCCAAGCCACAAATACTGGCGTCCACGCGCACAAGGCAAGCCCAAGCACCGCCTATGCACAGCCAGCTTTAACCTGTTCACCTACACCCTGGCGCAGCGTCTGCAGCGGCATTTTGTTGATGACAGCGTGGGCAGGGAGCTCGTATCGCTCAAGTCGATCCACGCCCTGGTCAGAGACACCATTGAGTGTCCCGGCTCCGAGTGCACATTGTGCGGCGAAGCACAGACTGGTCTGTGGAAGCCGACTGTGTGCAGCAGGCTCAGTTGCAACACCGAGCTGTCAGGGTCTGGCCTTTTAGTGCAGGCCTACGGTCTGCTGGTGGATGGCCCTGTGCTGGATTTCCTTTTGGGCTGTGTCTACGCGGCGGCGCGCGATCGCTCCGGGCTGTCGCTGCTGGGAAATAATTGCCCGTACGAGAAGACCAAGATGTGCACGGTGCTGGACACGTTCCCGGCTCTACCAGCCGGCGACGGAAGCACGACACCCTTTGATTTGCTCCAGCGGATCTATGATGCGTCGTCATTGTACGTGAATGAGCGCAGGCACATTTTGGCCTGGATGAGCAAATGGTTCCGCGGCTGCATGCTGTCGGCCCCCCCGGGAAAGCGACTGGCCCTCATGGCGGACGTCGAGCAGTTTCTGCTCTACAACTCGACGCCCGAGTGTGAAAAGGCCTTTTATGACACGGTGCAGGCCAGCGGCAACGGCAACGGCAGCGGCAGCGGCAACGGCAATGTCGTCTTCCACGGGTCGCCGCCGGCGCGCATTTGGAAAGTCCTCACAGAGGGCCTGCGCAACATGTCCAACACGCAGTACATGGCCCACGGCGCCGTCAGCGGGCCGGGCATCTACCTTGCCGACGAGCCTGCAACATCATTCAGATACAGCGGGCGGTTGAGCAGTACCTGGCGCAATAGTGCCTATAAAGACAAAAAAGTGCTGCTGGGCTGCGAGCTACTGGAGCCGAAACCAAACGCAACGCTGCCGGACGGAGCCAAGAAGCCGCCGGCCGGGACACACACTGTGACGGACGAGTCGCGCGTGCTGGTGCGCTACGTTTTCATCTGTCCGCCGACGTACACGATGCCCGCGGCGCGGAACATTGACATGGCGATGCGGACAACGTTTGGCAGTCTGCGTGCCGGCCCGAGCGCAGTCTTTTCTTGATTTTGTTTGTCACGGTACCCTTTTTCTTCTTTTTTTTAAAGCATGTCTGGGAGTATCGGTGCGTCTTACGCGACCATGTCTTTTGTTGTTGCTTGTTGTTTTTGTTTATATATTCACGAAGAAGACGACAAAACATGGCATCCTTTTGAACTATTACAAAGCATAGCAGAGTTCAAGTCATTCTTATATAAAGCGTTTGTACTCAAACGCATTAAAGTAAAACAAAGTCATATTGAGCAGTCGTAATAAAAAAACAAAAACAAAAAAACATCACCTAGTATTCGTCCTCCATGAATGGAAACACCTCACACGGCACCAGGGCCTTGCGCACTGTCATGTCGCGCCGGCCGTCACCAATGCGCACAATACCCGGCGACACCATCAGGTCCACCTGCACTTCACGGCCGCCGTCCCTGTCCCCGTCGCCGCCGCCGCCTCCCAGACAGTCCGCATACTCGGCACCGACCGTCACCGTCTCGTTGGGCTGGGGCGCCACCAGCCAGATCTGCGCGCGCTGCACGCCACACTCGAGTCCCAGCTCGGCCGCGAGGCGCACAATCGTCGACACGGCCTCCAGAGCGTCCGGCCGCGTGTTGTTGTGCGTGATGCGGTCAAGCAGCTGGCGGATTGTGGCGACGACATTGTCGCAGTGCTGGCGGTAGAGCACGGCCACGCCGAGATCGACGCCGACATCGTTGCTAGTGGCAACTTCGGGCACGGTGGGATGCAGCGGGTGCTGTGGCAGCTGATGGTGGAGGCCCTGGTGCAGATCCTGCTGCGAGCCATTCGGGTGTCTGTTGCGCAGGGCCTTTTTGGGGTAGACGGCCGGCAGGAACGACTGGAAGAGGGCCGAGCGCATCTTGTTGGCATACGGGTCATGGCTGTACATGCCCAGCTCGTTGCCGCGGTACAGGTGCTGGTGCTGGCTGCTGCCGCCGCCATACAGACGGCTCCAGCCGCGGTGGATGTCGAGCAGCAGCTGGCCGCCGGCGCTGCCATGGGCACTCGATCCGAGGAAGCCAAAGCCAAAGGGCGACGAGAAGAATGCCTCGACCAACGCCTTCCACACAAGACTGCGGAGCAGGTACTGGATCTCACGCGATCCGTGCCGTGCCATGAAGTCGGTTGGATCGAGCTCGGCCGGGAGCTGGAGGATGCCCGTAGCGCTGACCGTATCAGAGTCCACTGACTTAATTTGCAGATTGCTCGGAAGGGTAATGTTCTTGATGCGGTTGCGCAGGTCGAGCAGCTTCATGCTGAGGCCCTGGTCTGTGGCGGGGCGGAAGTCATCGGACTGCGAGATGAGATCAGACGCGAGCTCGCGCACCTTTGCTTTGTAGAATTCTATCTCGCGCTCGTGCGAGTCGATGATATCTTCAATGGTGCGCTCGTTCTCGGCATGCTGCTTCGCGAGGGCCTCACTGTGTCTGTCCTCGCAGGCAGCAATCTCGTGCTCGTGCTGGGCGACCAGCTGCTTCTTCTCGTGCTCGTGCTGGGCGATCAACGACGCAATTTCGGACTCAAGTTCCGCAATCTGCTTGTCCAGCTCGCGACGTTCCTCTGCGTGTGCTTCATCGACCGCCTGGGAACGTATGCTTTGCTGCCGTGCCTCCTGCTGGTAGAGCGCCATGGTTTCCATGTACTGCGACATTGGGACATACGTTATTGTAGCATGTCCGGTGTGGGAATGGTCGCGTGTATGAGGTCGTGGTCCGGTGCTGCTTGCAGAGCTACTGCGGTGCCTACCATTTTCTCTGCTGCCGCTGGCTTTGCTACCACCGCTTTTGCCAACACCGCCTTTGCCAATACCGAATTCTCTGCTACCACCTGATTCTCTTCCACCGCCATCTCCTTCGCTGCTATCCCGGCTGCCAGCCGCATAGCTGTGACTTTTATTATTGATTCCAATGCTGCTTCCAATGCTGCTCAGAAACCCGTTGCCAAGACGACCCGGGGGTGCCGGTTTGGGACCTTCAACACCCTTCCCAGTCTCCGACGTAGCGTCAACATGGCCCTTGCTGCTCCCGGAGCGGCTCTTGGGGTTTTGCCTGAGCTTCTTCATCGTGTCTGCTGGTGCAGTGATCGTTGGCCCGTCGCCTGTTCCCACTATGCGAGATTCAGTGGTTTTCCTATTAAGCAAAGAAGACTGCCAATTAGAGCCAGAGCGTTATTGGAATATGGCCTGGCTGGGTGATGTAAAGAAGAAAAGGGAGCTGGAGATGATAGTGGCGTGCACAAGTCCGTAGTCACCGTATTGGCGAGTAAGCAAAAAGCGAGTGCGTTTGAAAAGGTGCAAGCTGGTGATGAAAGACTCGAGTAGGCAGTTCGACACCCAATAGTTGACAGTCAACAGCCTGCTAAACTAAACAGGACACCGAATAGCCAAAGATACACAGAGCAAGCTCCCACACTGTCCATCACCAATACGCCTCAAATGGAACAAGTGCGCCTAACAGCGGCTCGGCCAGTGTTGGCACCCATATTCCGCGCTGTGCAGTTCTTGCCAAGGATCACACTGCCCCCCGTCAGTTTTGAACTGTCAAAAGGTTCACCCCGCTACTGCGTAATGTAGTCACAGGATGCCACCCCGTATGCCTGTGATAGAGGTGGTCAGCCTTGTTAGCGAAGTGACTCCACTTTACACAGTGCAATATTGGAAACTGGGGAAACAGTGTAAGTGAGGCTGTCAGATGGACCCACTAATATGCATATGGACCCACAGAGGCGTGCCAATAGCCAAAGTATCTCCTTCGACATGTCCATGACCAAACCTGTCGACGAGCTCCGTTTCTGGCTTCCACCTCTCTGCACAGTATGCACAGTATCAAGAATTGCGAGGGGCGGGAGCGCAATGTTGTTGGACTTGCTCCGTATTGTTGATGGCACAGGGGAGGCTGCAGCTTTCACAACCATCTCGGCCACCTCGTCCACCTCGTCCACCTCGTCGACTCTCCTTCAGCATCTCTTGTTTCTCTCTTGCTCTCGTTTCATCATCTATCTCTACTCGATACAGGGTCTTTTATACGTGATTGTTACCCATCTCCTTCAGCAACGACAGCGACATAAGCATACACCATGGATGAATACGATGTCCTCTCGCTGCCGATACCGCATGCCCGTGTGGCAGAGCGCCGTGCCCGTTCAAAGCAGGAAAGCAGAGACAATGCAGCCGCCGCCGCCGCTTCTCTCAAATTTACGCGCGATGATGTCCCGGCCTCTCCCACAATGTCATCCTCGCTGACAGATAATCCAGGGCCTGTCTGGCCCAGGGCTATCACCGCACCCAGGCAGTTTGCCCTCCCCACAAGGCTACTACCGGTCTCGCCCTCAAATGTACCACCGGTCTCGCGCGTCAACCCGGGTAGCGACAATGATCATGAAGCTCGCGTCGTGCTAGCCCTGGACTACGGTACCACCTTCACCGGTGTCGCGTATGCACAGTCTGTTGGACGCACGATTGATCTTGACGATATCCATGTTGTCCAGAACTGGCCTGGCGCAACAAATGTCAAGGTTCCGTCGCTCATCTCGTACTCCAAGACAAAGATGCGCCTTAAGCAGTATGGCTATAGCATCGATGACGACTCCCAGATCCTGTCCAAGACGAAGCTCGAGCTCAGGGACAGCACTGACCGCGGCGCCGAGCTGACCACATTCACGCAAACTCTGCACGCCCTGTCATCCCTGCGGCTTGATGATGACAGTGCCATTGCCGGACTTATCCCGCGTCACCTGTCCCTAAATGCCGAGGACATTGTGCAGGATTACCTCAGGCGCATCGCCGCTGTCACCTACGATGACATGGTCGACACCCTTGGCCGCGCCGTACCCGAGCAGATCCCCATCGACATGGTCATCACACATCCGGCCAAGTGGCCTGAATCTGCCATGAACAAAACGTACCGCGCTGCCATGGCCGCTTTTTCAGAATACTTCCCGACCATTCGCAATGTGTCTTTTGTATCGGAACCCGAGGCATGCGCACACTACACCATGCGCGCAGCGCAAAAGGTCGACCACGCTCGCTTCCGGAAAGACGACTGCTTCATTGTTGTTGATGCCGGCGGCGGCACAGTCGACCTGGCCTCGTTTCAAATCTCCGACATCGACTCGTCTCGGAACCGGCTCAATATGGTACCTGTCGGCCACATCTCAGGTAAGGAGCAAGCATTCTGATGATTGGTCATAAGTGTTTGAGGCGGCGATTGCTAACGGCCAGGCTTCTCGTGTGGCTCGACCTATGTCGACGAGGGCTTCATCCAGGTCTTGAAGCAGCGCCTGGGCCCCACAGATAGCCAGAAGATTGTCGACTCTGGCCCATATGGCGATGGCGGTCACTTCATCTGGACCAAGGAGGGCATGCAGATCTTCAAGGCATTCCTGCCCGTGAAGCACGCGTTCACGGGCGATAACACCAGCCTCGTTGAAGCCATCCCGCTGCCACGGAACCTCGGCATCCAGGACCGTGCCGAACGCGGCATCCATGACGGCAACCTGGAACTCGATGCCAATGACATCCGCGAGATGTTTGGCTTCTCGGTCAACAAGACGCTCAGCCTTATCGATGCCCAGATCCACTCGCTCGAAATGGCCACGCCTCGTCGCAGAGTGAAAAGCATCTTCCTGTCGGGTGGTTTCGCCCAGAGCGACTACCTCTTTTCGCGCGTCTCTGACTATGCTGGCCAGCAGGGCATCACTGTCGAAAAGGGTCTGGACTGGTATGCGGCCCCCCTCCCATCACTCTCCAAACTCGACCTGTTACTGACAAATCAGTTGGTGTGCCGTGTCCAAGGGCGCGGTCATGAAAGGTCTTGGCCTGCTCACCGAGAAGCCGCCTGCCGTTACCCGGAGCCCCTGCTTTTACGGCCTCAAGACCCGCCAGCACTTTTCAAGCTGGCGCAACTCAGGCGACAGCGTCGAGACCGATCCACTTGGCGTCCGCTGGGCCACTGACCAGATCAAGTGGTTTGTCAAGAAAAACGATGCCATTGTGCCCGACCAGGACCGTGTCTTCACGTACAAGTGCCACTGGCTGATCCCAGCCAAGGAGTTTACCCCTCCAAGCTCATCCTTTACCTTTTCATCCCGCAAGCGCAACAGTGCTCAGTACAAAGCCAATTCAGCGGCACCCGTCTATCGCGATATCACCTTTATCATCTCTAGCGAGGATGAGGCTCCGACTCGGTACAAGGAGCTTAATATGGGTATGTTCGCCATCCACCCTCTTCGCTCTCCAGTCTTGACAGACGACTAACATAGCAGATATCGCAAAGATTGCTGTCCTTCATTGCGACATGCGCAAGATCCCGCAGACCAGTCAGCAGCGATATGAGAGAGACAGGGACACGAATGTCAAGTGCCCAGTCCAGGTTGAGGTCCGTGTCAGTACTACCGAGGCCACTGTAACTGTAACCAGCGGCACTGTCCTCATATATGGCCCGGAGAAGTTTCCACTGAGCTTGTCGCTTTCGTTGACTTGACACGGGTGTTTGGTATTAGTCATAGAAGAGATTGTTATTCAATGCTATTCATTGTTCTTTCCCTTTCACGAGCTCGACTGTATGGCGCCTTCCCTGTCAAGAGACTCAAGACCGGCTCCTTGCCCATGATATCACAAGATGCAAGATGGTCAATCGCGCTTACCTCCACCGATCTTCGATGCTCCATCGCGACTGCCTCTCTCTCTCGCTCCGCAGTCGTTCCCGTATCGTCCGCGCTCACCGTGGCGGAGATGTGATAGCGCATAACGCCCTGCCCAGGTAGATTCGATCTTTTTTGCCTAATCGGGTAATAACGACTAACAGTCCTTTGCTTGTGATCCAATCGATTTGCGCTGATAAGATACGGCACTGATAATCCGGGAAAGAGGCGCTCCGAAAGTCGGGTCCTTCCATAGCCCGTCCGAGCTTACGAGTCCTCAATGCCATTGTTTGATCGCTCCTTCCTTCTCCCACTGAGTCACCCGGTCGCTCTGTCCGTTTTCGCTGCCGGGCACATGTACTTCGGTTTCAACAAGAGGGGCAATGCCTTTCGTTCTTTCCTGTTGCATTCCTGTTGCATTCCCATACTCTCAGTGGTACTCCGTAGTACTTGCCGACTTGGTTGATCCTTGGTAGCCGAGTGGATACTTTGCCTAAATCTCCACGGCACTTGCATGGCCAGCCTATCAAGCTCGGGCCCTTTGACGGCTTCTCCAACACTCCTTCTCCTGTTGTGCGGGTTTAAGTGGAAAATGCCTGCCGGTTTTGGAGGCGACATCAATGACTAAACATCTTTACGATCTTGCTGTTTCCTGGTCGCTTCCGCGATTCTTGACCTCAGTCTCAACTCTACTCCTACATCGCCACTTTGTCGAATCCTACTTCACCACGCTTCGTACTCCATACTTGGGTGTAGACAGCTTCATTTACAACCTCGCGCTGGCACCGTTCTGACGGCTTCATCTCGTACGCTTCGGCTACGCGCGGCACTCGCATCCCTTTGCTCATCACGACCCACGACGCCCCGGCAGTGAGACAGTAGCTGTTGCCGCTCTGATCTGAACACAATCTGTCACCCATTTACGTTTTCTAAAATCAGCCTTGACGGCTACGCATTTCAGACACTCTTATCAACTTTGTGGCTGCAACCGAGTTGCGCCACCCACTTATCTCGGCCGACCCTCTCTTTCATCACAACTTGCCAGTCTCATCTATCTTTCAACCACTTTTCGTTTTCATTTCACATCGAATACACGCATACGCCCACGAAATGGAGACAGTCACAAAGAAGCCGGCAGGCCGCGCCACCAATGCCACTGGCAGAACCCGTGCCTACTACGGATACTCGCGCAATGGTTGCTCCAGGTGCAAGCAGCAAAGGGTAAGGCCTGGCCATCATTGAATATGCCAGTAGCAAGGACAAGATTCTAACAGTCGCGTGTCTTTCAGGTCCGCTGTGACGAACAGCACCCCGAATGTGACCGTTGCGTGCGTGTCGGTGTGACATGCCCCGGCTATGAGCAGAAGTTGCGCTGGTCGGCAAAGCACGAAGTTTTCAAACCGGAGCAGATTGGCCAGAAGAAGCAGACTCGACGAAAGCTGGCCCAGACACAGACGTCGTTGCAGACCACTCTTGATTTTTCGGAGCCCTCGTTGCCAGCCGCTACTGCGCAGCCCCAGACGCCGAGTCGGGCAAAAGGCAAGCAGATGGAGGACCACTCGCCTCGCTTCATCCCAAGCCCACCGTCTTCGGATGGCATTCAGCAGCAACGACTACCCTCGCCAATTGGAACCGCCACATCCTCTTCTACATCACCAGCAACACAGCTCACTCCCCAGCAAAGCAGCCCAGAGTCAGTTAACCAACAATTGCCACAAAACACAAGCCCCCTCGAAAATGACCAACCGAACCTGCCCAGGAACACGACTTGGTACAATCTGTTTGACCAGATTGTGCCGCCACTTTCTTCTGATATGCCCGACATGTTCATGGGCATGAACAACTCGTTTATGACCACCCAAAAGATGCTGGACAGCGTCAATATGTTCAGCGACAGCATGCTGGCTTCTTCTGGACTAAATGAAGGGTGGGGCGAAGGAATGCCTGGCGGTCTGGGCATGGGCATGCCTACTATGTTGTCGACTACCAGCAACGCCGCTGATCTCGTCGGGCTGTCTTTGCCGGACCAGAACGACGACATTGAGTTGATCAACAGAGCAGATCAGTTGCAGGCTACCCAGTGCGATGACCTGGACATGCTTTTTAGAGGGAAATGGAGCCTGCGGCACCATGCGTATCCGAGCGCATCCCTCGCCTCCACTCACAGCCCACCACAAGCAGCAACACCGACAGACAACGAGACTGACGAGGATGTTGGGGGTGCTGTTATGAGCACCGGCAGATTGCAGTCAACGGATGCCGTGGTATCATCCGCATCACAGACTCGGTCGCTGGTGCAAGCAGAACAACAGTCACACGCTCCACAGATCCACGGCACCATGAATGATTTCAGCACCGTCTTTGTCGAGTTCTATTTCAAGGTGACGGCGCAGGTGTACTCTTGCTACGACAGCCGCATGAATCCGTTCCGAACTGCCGTTACAAAGACGTGGAGCACGTCCCGGGTCATCTACTGCACGTTGCAGAGCATGGCAGCGGCATCTCTCATACGGGACTTCCCTGAGGTGGCGCCCATTGGTCGGCAGCTCCGCCAAGAGGCAACCGAGCTTTTGTATAAAACGAAGGATTGGGACAACAACTCTATGCTTGCTGTTCTCATGCTCGGAGGCACGTCTAGCTGGCACAACCCAAAAGACCTAGGTCTCCCCTTCTTCAACCAGATTGCACACTGCCTCACTGCGGCACCAGTCAAGATCTTTGGAAAAGGTGGGGACCGCAGCTACCGCTTTTTCCGGGAGTCTATGCTTTACTGGGAGATGCTGCTGGCATTTGTGGCGGACAACGACACCATTTCGACCGTCCCTGATGAGCGGTACGACACCTCGTCCAAGAGGGCGATGGGGCCTGAGGAGGTCCGCGTTCCGCACCCTTGGACAGGTTTCAGTGCAGAGACACAGCTGGTAGTGCTCAAGGTTGGACGGCTGATCCGGCGTCAGCGCAAGTCTGGCTATTCTCACCGTTTTGCGTCCATGGCGGCGATCAATCAGCTGGCAGCGGACATGGCGACGGCAAGAGAGCTGGAAGAGAGGCTTATCACGATCGAGCACCCGTCAGAGTCCTCTGTCAAGGACACAGAGGACCGCAACACTCCCGTGTGGCACTTGCTTACACTAGCAGAGATCATTCGCAATGCAGGTCTTGTGCAGCTATACCATGTTTTTCCCGATCTCCTGACGGCGCGGCTTAAGCGCGAGCGGGCCGCTGAGACGGACGACTATGTCTACTCCCACATTGGCGTGTCCTTTGGCGAGGACATGACGTCATCAAGGGACGCGCCGATCACGCAGGCGGACCGCAGCAGATGGCTTACATCATTTACAATTAAGTGCCTGGACATGATGAAGGCGCTACCGCTCGAGTCAGGCACGCGCGACTTCCAGCCGTTCCTACTGGTCATTCTGTGTAGTGGGCTACGGATCAACAAGCAGCGCCGAGTCGGGGCTTCCCGCATCGCTGGTAGCGGCAGTAGTGCGTCAGGCATGGGTAGCAACGTGCCGTTGCATGCACTTCTGAACCTGGACATTGAGACTGTGGAGGTGACGCGTGCTCGTGGGTTCCTGCACAGCCGACTGACAGCGTTCCTGCATGCGCTGCCGCCCAAGCCTATCCTGCGGTGCCTGGACATTGTCAAGGAGACATGGGCACAGATGGACAAGCAGGTGGAGACAAGAGTGCAGCAAGGGATCAGCTGGATGGGCGCTGAGGATGAGCCGGATGTGTACTGGATGGATGTGATGATTCAGAATGGCTGGGAGACGATCATGGCCTAGTCAAAGGATGGAGGATGACACACGACGAGAAGACGATGAGAAGACGACCAGCATACACAAGAGTGATGATGTACGATTTGTTTACCGCGATTGATATTTTCTTCCTGTTCTTCACATATTTCCTTGCCTTTGATTGGATTTGCTTGGACTTTTTGGATAGATGGGCCTGTTACCTGTAGAGAGACACCAGGTATTGATGAAAAACATGAACCTGGACCTAGTACGGTATATTTATACACAATTTTGGACACTGTTGATGGCATCTCGTGATTTCTGCTTTGAGCTTTGACTGGCGATGCATTCGATGTTTTTGCCCTGACTAATCCATCACGATTTCTTCCTCTTTGGGTAGGCTGAAAACAGCAGCACAACTCGACAGTTCACGCAATCCTGCGGCTACTATTTCCTCAACGGGTTATACACGGCAGATGAGGCATACGGTGACGTTCAGAGCAACATGGGCAAACAGCGGTGGTGAGCTGGGGAAGATATGGCGCTAAACCACATCCGGGAATTTTATACGACAGAATTTGGCCCCGGACATCGGGAAGGGCCTGGACTAGCGATATCTCTACCGTTCTGGCCAGTCAGCGGACAGGATTATCGGGCTAAGGCCCAGTGAAGCTCTTACACGACAGATTTAGTGTCCAATATCAAGACTATCATTATCGGTGGCGTGCGGCCTTGCGAGACTAGCTGCCAGCGGCAAACGAGGAAAAGTACAGCACACACGATATCACCAAGAATGCGACGAAGAATGCGGGCAGCGATGCTCGGCCTCTTGGAGACGCTCTGGGATATCTCGGGGTATTATTGGACAGCAGGTGGAGTGGCTCGTTCAGACTAGTACAGCCGAGCAACGACATCAACGAGGGTCCAGCGTTATCGGTCGACAATCAGTAGATTGAGAGGCGACTGATAAGGTGTTGTCGTGTGAGGGAGTGAAGCAGATCAGAAGGAAATGGCTAGGAAAATGAGAAGCGAGAAGCAAGAAGAGAGAAGCAGAATCAAAAACAAAAGAAGGAGAAAAGAAGCAAGTTCATTGGTTGAAAGGAAAAGAAAGACAACAACTGAACGATCCTCAAAACGTCAAGTATTTACGTCCCCGATACATCTCGAGTAGATCCAAGCCGGCACGGCTAGTGAGAAACGGGAGAAAGAGGAAGTAAGAAACGGCGATCTGGATAGCTATCGTGTGGATAACGGGCTATCATAGAGGTCTGCTACTTATCTATCTATTATATTATTATAAAAAGACACGTCCGACATCTTTTTGCTCTGGTCAGATACCGACCTATCTCCTTTCATCCCTCTACCTTTTCTACTCTTCCATCTCTCCACACTCTTCACCTCATCCTCTTCACAAACACACACACACACACACAATGGCACCACCGCACCCCTTTGACCCTCTCTCGCCCGCCGAGATTGAGGCCGCTGTCGCCATTGTCAAGAAGACGCATGGCGAGGGCCTTCTCTTCCATGTGGTGACTGCACAGGAGCCGCGCAAGGCGGCCATGACAGCATGGCTTGCTGCGCCGGCTGTTGCCCCGCGACCGGCGCGTGTCGTCGAGGTTGTGGTCATCTCCAACCCTTCGGGCACTGTCTACGACGGCCTTATCAGCCTGGACGAGAGCAAGATCCTCAGCTGGGAGCAGCTTGAGGGAGAGCAGCCTATCGTACGTTGACCATTCTTTACTATTTCCTTGTTTCCTTGCTTCGCCTTTGCATGGCTTGTGCTAACAAACTAGATCCTCATGGAGGAGCTGCAACATGTCGAGGAGGTCGTCCGCAAAGACCCCGCCGTCATTGAGCAGTGTGTGCTGTCGGGTGTCGCGGCCGAGGACATGCACAAGGTGTACTGCGACCCCTGGACGATTGGCTACGACGAGCGGTTCGGCAACAAGGTCCGGCTTCAGCAGGCGCTGATGTACTACCGCCCCGACATTGACAACACGCAATACCAGTACCCGCTTGACTTCTGTCCCATCTACGACGGCAACAAGGACGCCATCGTGGCCATTGACATCCCCAAGCAGCGGCGGCCTCTGCAGCTGTACGCACCGCTCGACTACCACCACGTTGCGCAGTACAAGCGCGGCGGCTACCGCAAGGACCTGAAGCCGATCAACATCACGCAGCCCGAGGGCGTGTCGTTTACGATTGACGGCAACGTGGTGGCGTGGCAGAACTTCAAGTTCCACTTGGGCTTCAACTACCGCGAGGGCCTCGTCTTCAACAACATCTCGTTCAACGACCAGGGCACGGAGCGCGACTTGTTCTACCGCATGTCGCTCGTGGAGATGGTGGTGCCGTACGGCAACCCAGAGCACCCTCACCAGCGCAAGCACGCGTTCGACCTGGGCGAGTATGGCGCAGGCTACATGGCCAACAGTCTGTCGCTGGGCTGCGACTGCAAGGGCAGCATCTCGTACATGGACGCGGCGATGCCGACGCGCGTGGGCGGCGTGCGCACGATCAAGAATGCCATCTGCATCCACGAGGAGGACGACGGCATCCTGTTCAAGCACACCGACTTCCGCGACGACTCGACGATTGTGACGCGCGCGCGCAAGCTGATTGTGCAGTCCATCTTCACGGCGGCCAACTACGAGTACGCGGTGCAGTGGATCTTCCACCAGGACGGCACGATCGAGCCCAACATCCGGCTCACGGGCATCCTCAACACGTACGTCATGACGCCCGGTGAGGAGACGCACGGCTGGGGCACGCAGGTGTACCCCGGCGTCAACGCGCACAACCACCAGCACCTGTTCTGCATGCGCATCAACCCCAACCTGGACGGCGCCCACAAGAACTCGGTGTTTCTGAGCGACGCCGTGCCGTCAGAGGAGCCCGTTGGCAGCGCAGGCAACTACTACGGCAATGGCTTCTACGCGAAGCGCACGCGGCTCGAGACAACGGGCACGGGCGCGACGGACTTTGACTGGACGACGATGCGCACATGGGACATTGTCAACGAGAACAAGATCCACCCGTACAGCGGCAAGGCGGCGTCGTACAAGATTGTCAGCCGCGAGGTGCCGCAGCTGCTGCCCAAGGAGGGCTCGCTCGTGTGGAAGCGCGCGGCGTTTGCGCGGCACACAATGCACGTGACGGCATACGCAGACGACCAGCTGTACCCGGCCGGCCGGCACGTGCCGCAGACATCGGGCGAGCCGAGCAAGGGCCTGCCCGAGTGGATCGGCGACGGCAAGGACTCGATTGTCAACACGGACATTGTGCTGTGGCACACCTTTGGCCTCACGCACTTCCCGGCGCCCGAGGACTACCCAGTGATGCCGGCCGAGCCGATGACGCTGCTGCTGCGCCCGCGCCACTTCTTCCTCAGCAACCCGGTGATGGACGTGCCGCCATCGTACTCGATTACGCCGAGCCAGGTGCTGGCAAAGAAGGACGTGTACGATGCGACGGACAAGATGAGCAAGCTGGTTGTCAACAACGGCTCGTGCTGCCCCAAGTTATGAGAGGGGGGAAGATGTATTCCTGGTGTAGTAATTTGATAAAGAGAATATATAAGTCTGACTTTAACGATCAAAATAGAATAATTTGACTGATGATGCCCTTCTCCTGCTGTTCTGTGGCACACTATTTCGTGCCTACTCCACTCTAGCTTATGGCAATCTCCTCTTGAGTAGAAGCCAGCTCTAAATCTAACCAATACAACATCATCTTCTCTTCACATGTTCGCCTGTTTGGACAAAACCGACTGAGGGGCATACAGTTTGACTCCGCTTCCAGGACTCGGATGTAGATTATCTGTAGGCACCGGTCACTACGCCGTAGACATGACTTTGTTCGCGTTGAGCCGGACTATGATACTAAACGTCGCAAGTCCACATTTTATTTACCCATTCATGTGCGACTCGTCATGAGTGAGGTCGGACCCCTCCCGACACACCCGAGGGGAAAATGGTGACCCCTCCTCACGAGGTATATAGATAGCGCCCTGCACCGCAAAATGAAAGATGGAACAAGACAAGACATCACCGACCAGACCTGAGCATAATACAGACACCACCTACGGGCGTCGTTCAATTGGGGATGGTCTCAGATTATAGCGACCCTTTATCGACAGCCACGATGTCTTCAGGTACGAGATCTCTTGAGAAAACCATCACTGCCGACCCAGCCACTACACCCACAGGAACCAAACCCCTCACCGCCGTCACCGTCACTCAACCCCAGCCAAGGTCGTCGACTCCGTGATCACGACCATCAAGAAAGGTTTCACAGACAAGGACGCTTGGGCATATGCGAGGCTCACCCGCAAGGGCTGGACGGACTTTTCTTGTATCCAAACATCCCTGTCTGTGAGACCTTTTTTCATGCCAGTGATCACATGGTCGATGATACAGATCCTACTCATCATTAGGTAAAACTCTTATCTGAGTGCAATCCACGAACAAGAGACTGCCTACCTGTTCAGCACCCAAGGGAACAAGGACAAGAGATATCTATCGGGACGAAAGGTTCTCTCGGGGCGGGAGACACAAAGAATGTTAATTGTGAGACTCAAGAAGAGATACTACAGGCAGAAAGAAATTTTTGTCTGTCGTCTTCTCCGAGTCTCACAATTTACATATTTTGTGCCCTGCCTTGAGAGTTCATTATTTTGTTACTCCCTAGGAGAAATTTGCTTGTGATCTCTCGGGACGAAAAGTTCTCTCGGGACTGGAGGTACAAAGAATGTTAATTGTTTGACTCAAGATACTGCAGGCGAGAAAACAACTCGTGTCTGCAGTGTCTCTTCTTGAGCCAAACAATTTACATATGTTGTACCCTGCCTTGAGCGTTCATTATTTTGTTACTATCGAGGAGATCTTTGCTTGTGATCTCCTGTTACGGGCTTCTCTCGGGACCGGAGGTACAAAGCATGTAAATTGTTCGACTCAAGAGGAGATACTCCAGGCAGGAAAACAGTTCGTGTCTGCAGTGTTTCCTCTTGAGCCAAACAATTTACATATTTTGTGCTCTCTCTCTCGAGTTTATTCTTAATATATCTCCTTGTGATCACTCGCCTTCGTCCCGAGAGGTGTCTCGTCTCTGTTCCCTTGGTTGCAAACAGCCCCAGGTCTCTGCTGACAGTATCGTCTGCTTTTGTTCATGGATTACTTTAGAAGCCTCTATACCTTGTTTAGCCGATCCTTTCCTTTACACATACAGGGCACCAACGACGATGACGTAACTCCACCATGCATATCAAAACCAGTATATCTACTTGATAGAAAGGCGAAGCAATACTTACTGAGACACGATAGTCAAATTAATATCAACTCTTGGGACTTGGCACCGCCTGGCGTATCATCACCCATATACTACGTCATTAGGTTGTCAGTGCAGTGAAAGACGATAATGTAAAAGTGATAGAACAGAGTACACTAACCCAGAATTCAAACTGCATATGCAGAGTCGGCTGTTTGGCCAGTAGCAGCGCTTTACCTGAGGCTCTGCCTGCGTAATTCTACTTGATGACGCCGTTCTGTTTGCATCACCGTTTAGGGAAATGGCCAATACGGTAGTGTATGCTTATGCTTGTTCCTTCCAAGTTGGGGCAGGCTCTATTGGAACGGTATGCAGATTGCAGAGACACTTTCCGTAAGGGGATATAGAATAAAGTGCACTTTTAATCAACATAACAAGACACCGAGCATCATCACTCGACAGCCGAATGCATACTCCGCCATATAAAGACATCAGTCCCAACATGACTGGCTGGAAGGCTCCCAACCAGCGAATGCGGACACAAGGTTGACATTCTCTTAGTTTGATATCTGCACTCGACGTGTAAGACGGATAAATGGGTCTTCCCGTCACACTGTGGCACCGTTTTGTCGGTCGCACGGTACAGACCCACACAGTATAGCGCACCACCGCCTGTCGGGCTTATGTACACGCCCCGGCACGGGATGGCAAAGTATCTTTTTGAGCCTTGTCTGCGTTGCTGTGAAGGATGGGAAATATTGAATTTGGGCGTTCAGCCTCTCCGGGCTAGTAGCAGCGTAGTAGCAGCGCCAAAGTATCAGAGAAGCAGGCGTAGGGAGAGGCTGAGGAGAAAGATCAGAGGAGAGGAGAGAACAGAGGAGAGAAGAGAGAAGACAAGTCTGCAGTCTGACCCATAGCCAAAGGGTGGCCGACTTCTACCATCTTGACGCAGAGCGGCCTACGTCGGCTCAACTCTGACCACTCTTCTTTCTGCCCATCTGCGTGAGAGCTACATGTTTGTCGTCGTGCTTGTCTGACAGCCCATCGATTAACGTGACATCTGACATCTACATCTCGACATCTGCTCACCCACCCACAAAACAAAACGATCACGACGATGGGGCTGTTCTCGAGAAACAAAAGCGCCAACGGCAAAAGCAAAGACAGGACTAACGCTGTTCCGCCAGCCCGTCCCAGCTCGCCGCCGCCCGACATCTACTTTGGCTACGTCGACGGCAGCGGTGCGATCAGCAACCGCTATCTTGCCAGCACAGCAACGCCACCGCCGCAGTATGCCAGCAATGGCCACAACGGCCTGGATCGCCGCGCTTCTGTCAACGGCCAACATGACCCGTCCGGTGCTTATTCAACTCGTAACAGCCTTACGGCCGGCCATGCAAACGGCGGCAGCCCGGTCCACAACGGCACCGGCGACAGAAACCCGTACGCGACGGGCATCTTCCTCAGCTTGCCGACCAACGGTAATGGTAATGGCAACGGAAATGACACCAGCATCTATGGCAACAGCAACGTATCGCTGCCGTTGACGGGCCTTGCAAGGAAGAGCTCGGCTATGTCTGTGTCGTCTCGTCCGGTCCCGCAGTACCATGAACTGCCCGTCCACACGCGGCTACCAGAGCAGCCAGAGTCTGCGGGACTGCAGGTCATGCCCAGAAGGCGGGTGCCGCTGCCGATGCCAAAGCAGCAGCAGCAGCCGCCACCACCGCCACCGCAGCCACCACAGCCGCAACCACCACAGCAATTGAACAAATCGCAGCCACCGCACCTACCGCAGCCGCAGAAGCGCACCGTCGTGCACGCCAACGTCACGGCGGCCGATGTGCGCGACACGACAAGCTTGCTGCGGCAGCTGTTCAAGATGGAGCTGCAGATCTACAGCGAGCGGTACTCCCACGACAGCGACCACTCGCAGCGGCGCGCAGAGATGCGGCGCATGGTGAACCTGCTGCGCGAAGAGATCGAGGACATTGTGCGCACGTGGAGTGTGACCGACGGTGCGGGCTGGACGAGCGAGGAGCTGCAGCATGTGCAGTACAGCATGAATGTGATTACCAGTCTGCGTAGCATGGCGCAGGATGCGGAGGTGTGATGTATTTTGTGTGTTTTATCTTGTGATTATGTTCTGATTTTGTATTTTTTGAACGGGTGGCTGTTGCGCTCACGGTGGTGTTTGTTATCTAGCCTACGACGTGATCATGAAGCTGTATGTTTGTTGTTTGTCTGTTTGTATTCTAACGTCGGTGCACATAGCGTGCCACCTCTCTGGGGGTATCCGACGTGTGGAGTTGATTTGATTTGATTATACAACGTTTTACTTGATTGAATGTTTTATTATATTTTCCTGTGATACTCTATTCCACCGCGTCCTTTCTAGTCGGCAGTGGATGGTGTGCTCTGGGGTCTTGGTCCCGCCGCGCTCACATTGACCGTTTACATGCCGAGTGAAAAGAAAATGTGCAGAGCCCGCCTTGGTAGGGTAAGCTCTGCTGGCTTCTTATGGCAGAATGGGAACCCGAAGCTTCGGTATCGCGTGTGCGTTTTGGCCGTCTCTTCGGCCCACCATGCTTCTACGCTTGACCGAAACTCCTTGTGGAGTGCCGACCGCACTCCGGAGTATGTGGGCTCGGACGCTTCTGCGTCCATGCCGCGCTCACCGCTGGCCCCGGAGCCAAGGCGTCGGCTTCCTCGTTGCCGGGGATGCCTTGATGAGCAGGGCACTAAATGAAACTGTAAAGGCCGGTCTTCAGTAGGTCATGGATCTGGTGGAACGCCTACTGCGAGGTGTCTGAGACGCGCCCGCGGGCGCACCAGATGATCGACGCAGAGTCAACGCACATCTAGACATGACCATGCCCCCTCTCGCGCTGGCCTCATTGTGGACACGGGCGCGGCCACCTTCTCATCTGCCGGCTTCGGTCAATTCCAGGCCCTGCAGAAGCTCAGGCCTACCGTGGTTCTGACACCGTCTGAGATCGGCAAGGTCGAGCGCGCGCATGCGTTGCTCAGACGGTGTCAGAACCACGGTAAGCCTGAACTTCTGCAAGGCCTGTAATTGACCGAAGCCAGATGAGAAGGTGGCCGCGCCCGTGTCCACAATGAGGTTTGGTATTCCTCGCTCGAATATCGGGACCAGGGCCGGTTCTGATCCGTTGCGGTGGTCAGGGCTGGCGCTGTCCGGTCACACGCGAACTATACACACTCAACACGGGCGTCAAAGCCATACACTTCGCGGAGGATGTTTTTTTTACCGCAAATGCCATAAGTGTCGGATTAATCGTCCGGAAATGCTATCCGATCGGAATGGAAATGTTGTAAGCGCTTGCGAAGTCACGCGCGGTCCGGTACAACCCCAAACGTGTGGTGGCGCGTGGTGTACTGTTTGATCTAATGGTGAAGCTTCTTATTGTCTATTCTCAGTTCAGGGGTGACTATCTACAGAATGCAGAGACTTCATGTCAGGCCCTGACGGGTCCTGCCATGTCAGCCAATCAGATCGGCGGTTGGCTCGGTTGCTCCTGATTGGACCAGTGCCGAGATACAGTGGGTCTAGCTGGTTCAGCAATAAGCATAATTAGTGGATACCGCAGTCTTCAAAATGCTGATGTAATACGATCCTGACCGATAAGATAAGGACCCATTAAATAAAATTGGCGGTCTACTGCGGCAGAACATCTTTTCTACCTAGACCTGCTACTCAACGTGCGCCGAAATTTGCTTCTCCTTGCGACAGCGTGTACCGCACGACGACCACCACAGCGCCACCACGTCCACGAAAATGTACGCACGCTGGGTCCCGCCCAAGAAGAATGCCGCCAGTGCACCCCCTGCGCGGCCGGCCGAGCCCGCACATTCGCAAATCCCATCCCGACCTCCCCCTCCCCAGCACTACGCGCCGCAGTCTGTACACCCGAGCCGCCAGGCCTATGTGCCCGTAGCAGCCGAGCCGGTGCCCGCACCCGCGCCAGCGCCCGTGCCAGCGGTCGTGCAGCCGCCGCCCCAGAAGCGCAAGATTGTGTTTGACGATGCAGAGGCCATGCCCGCCGCGGCAGCGCAACCTGTCCTCCTCTACGGCGACGACGAGGCATCCAGCCGCGCTGCCAAGAGACAAAAGTCGGACAAGCCCGCCACGACAGATGCGCCACAGCCGCCCAAGGAGAAAAAGAAGCGCAAGCGACTGAGAAAGTCCAAGAAGCGCGGCGGCGATAGCGATGAGGAGGATGACGACAAAGAGGACAAGGACGACAAGGAGGAGAAGGAGGACAAGAAAAAGGGAAAAGAAGAGAAGCAACCGGATGAGGAGAAGGAGCCGGTAGTGGCCGAGGACGATATTCCCGGACCAGACAAGATGGAAGTTGACGAGCCTGCCGCGGCCGAGACGAAGCCGCGCAAGGAAAAGAGGTCAAAGAAAAAGACGGCCGCGGCGGTCGACGTCGAGGACGAAGAGCTGTCGTTCCGCCACAAGGCGCTGCTCGAGAAGAAGGACAAGTCGATGCGCAAGGCCCAGGAACGCGCTGCGGCGACGCGCAAAGAAGCCGTGGCCGCCGGCCACGACCCGGATGCACTGGCGGCAGACGAAGCGGCGGCGGCTGCTGCTGCTTCTGCCGCGGCCGAAGCCCAGCTGCATGGCCTCGAACCCCTGCCCCAGCCCGCCCCCGTTGCCGAGGGCGTCGCCAGGCTGGCCTATGAAACGCTGCCGCCGTGGCTCGCAGACCCCATCCGCGTCGCGTCAACAACACGCAAGCCGTTTGCCGAGCTTGGCGTGAGCCCGGCGTACGGCATCGATGCGCGCGCCAGCAAGATTCTCGCAGACGAGCGCGGCTGGACGGACGCGTTTGCCGTGCAGACGGCCGTTGTGCCGCTGCTGCTGCCCTCCCGCAAGCGCGGTCGCGGCGAACCGGGCCGCGGCGATCTCGTGATCTCGGCTGCCACGGGCTCCGGAAAGACGCTGGCGTACGTGCTGCCGCTGATGCGCGACATCAGCCGCACGCGCAGTGTGCGTCGCCTGCGCGCTGTCATTGTCGTGCCGACACGTGAGCTTGTGCAGCAGGTGCACGACGTGTGCGAGACGTGCGCCCGCGCGTTTGCGGCGTCGAGCGGCGACAGCCACCGCCGAATTAAAATTGGCGTCGCCATGGGAAGCCAGTCATTTAAAAAGGAGCAGGCGATGCTGATGGATGACGAGCAGGTCTACGACGAGAGCGCGTATGCCGCGTTTGTCGCCGACCGGCAGCGCTGGCCCTACGAGGAGGGACAGACCGGCACGCTCGGCGCGCTGCCAGACCCCACGACGTTTCCGCGCGCCAACCACACCGTCATGCCCGTGTCCGGCGTCGACGTGCTCATCTGCACGCCGGGCCGGCTCGTCGAGCACCTCGGCGCCACGCGTGGCTTCACGCTCGACTTTGTGCGCTGGCTCGTCGTCGACGAGGCCGACAAGCTGCTGGGCCAGAGCTACCAGCAGTGGATCGAGGTCGTCATGGGCAAGCTGCACGCGCCCGGCACGGTGCTGGGTGCGCGCGACTTTGCCGACGCGAGCCACAGCGGCGTGCGCAAGGTCGTGCTGAGCGCGACGATGACGCGCGACCTCAGCTTGCTCGGCAGTCTGAAGCTGCACCGGCCGACACACATTGTCCTGGAGGGCGGCGGTGCCGCAGGCGCTGCGTCTGGCCATGCCGAGTATGTGTTGCCGGAGCTTCTGCGCGAGTCGGCCATCAAGGTGCGCGACGAGTCGCAGAAGCCGCTGTATTTGGTGGATCTGCTGCGGAGTGCCTTGCTGGGGGGTGCTGCAAACGACGTGAGCGACCCGAGTGCCTCAAGCGACGCGAGCGACTCGAGCGACTCGAGCGATAGCGAGAGTGCGAGTGAGAGTGATAGCGATAGTGATAGCGAGAGCGATAGCGAGAGTGACAGCAGCGACTCTAGTGACAGCGACAGCTCCAGCGACAGCGACTCCGACAGCGACTCCGACAGCTCTAGCGACTCGAGCTCGGACAGCGACAGCGTCAGCGCTGCTTCCGCGCCCGCTGCTGCTGCACCCGCCGCTGCCACACCCGCCGCCTTTGCCAGCACCGTCCTCATCTTTACAAAGTCCAACGAAAACGCACTGCGTCTGTCGCGCCTGCTGGCCCTGCTCGCGCCCGACATGGCCGCGCTCGTCGGCACCATCACATCCACGACGCGCACCTCGGAGCGCCGCACGACGCTGCGCCGCTTCGAGGCCGACAGCGCCGGCCCCAACCCCAAGCGCCTGCGCATCCTCGTGGCCACCGACCTCGCGGCGCGCGGCATCGACCTGCCGTCGCTCGACCACGTCATCAACTACGACATGCCGCCGAGTGTTGAATTTTATGTGCACCGTGTCGGCCGCACGGCGCGAGCGGGCCGTGCCGGCCATGCGTGGACGCTGTACACGAAAAAGGAGGCCGGCTGGTTCTGGCCGGCGGTGGCGGGCATCCAGTCGGTCAAGTCATCGGCCAAGGCAGTGGCGGCGGGCGGCACGGCAGCACAAGCCAGCACGGTCAAGCGGGCGCACAGCGTTGCCAAGGCCGTTGTTGGCGGCGGCGGCAGCGGCAGCGCCGCCCCCGACAACGGCGAGAGCCGTGCCTGGTTCAGCGACGAGCGGCTGGCTGCGTACGAGGCTGCCCTGGAGCAGCTCGGCCGGGAAGCGGCTGCGGCGCGGCGGAAGTAGATGTCTTTTTTTTTTTTCTTTTCTTTTTCGATCTACTAGCATTGACGGCGTTTTAAAGCATTCTGTATTGTATTTGAAAACCGAAAACGGTCTGGGTATTGAAGACATTTAAAAGCAGAGAAAAGTAAGATAGTTAAAAGATCATTGAAACGCTTCGAGAAAGGTCGGGTAGCCCATGCTGTCCATGCTCGGCGCTTCCGACGCCCAGTTCCACATGTTGAAGGCGGCCGGCTCGCCGCCGTCGCTCGTGTCCATGCCGGGCATACCGCCAACACTGCTGACGCCGCCCATGGTCATGTTGATGTCCATATCGTTGATACTGTTGCCATTGTTCATGTTGTTCACGCCGTTGTTCATGTTGACAACGCCACCGCCCATCATACCGCCCATGCCGTCCATTCCGGCCATGCCGCCGACCGACGTGGCAATGCCTGTCATGTTGGTGTCGTACATGGGGACCGTCCGCTGCGTGTAGTATGCCTGCGGCACCACGCCCTGCTGCATGCTCACCACCGACTGCGGACTGGTCGTGTTGGCCGCACTGGCCGCACTGGCCGCACTGGCCATAGTGCCCATACTGTGTGTTCCGGGCTCGTTGCCTGTGGTCTGCGAGCCATCAACGACCGGTATGGCCTGCCCCGGCGCGTTCGGCATGAGTACTGGAGGCGGTTCTGGCGTGGACACGGGAACGGATGAGCGGTCCAGCGGATGACCGGCCAGCGGCGACGTGGTGTCTGGGCGCGGCAGGATCGGCGCCGGGTCCGAGGCTGCCGGTGGCGGATTCGTCTGTGGCTCGTGCCGGTTGCGCGCCTGCTGCCGTGCCATGGGGTAGACGCCGAGCGGGTTGAGAATGTACTCGAGCGAGTACTGCGGCGCGTCCGTGGGCGCAGGTGCAGGCTCGCCGGCGGCAGCGGCGGCGGCAGCGGCTGCCGAGTCGCGCGCGGCCGCTTCAAGCTGCTCGAACCGCTTGAGCGCCTGCTTGGCCGACTCATAGTAGAGATCGGCCTTGATGTAGCAGCGCAGAAAGTCGAGCGTCGCAAGGTTGCTCTCGAGCAGGCGGCGGTGGATAGGCAGGACGGGCACCAACTGCGGGTCGACGGGGGGGCCGGCCAGGTTGGCGCTGCTCTTGTCGACGACGACGCTCTTGTCGCCGTCGCGGGCCTGCTGCAGCTGCTGCAGCTGCTCGCGCTGCCGCGTGCACAGCGACTGCCACGAGATCATGGTCATGACCATGACACTGCTGCACACCTGCGCATGCATGGCGTACGGCGTGTCGACGAGGCTCAGGCGGTCCATCTGCGACACTTCCTCGAGCAGCGACGCGATGCGCACGGCCTTGGTGCTGCACATGCGGTGGCACTCAACCAGAAAGTCCAGCGGCGCATGGGTCCGAATCCACTGCGTGGCGTGGTGTGGGAAGACGAGGTTTTCGACGCCCACGCGGTACAGGTCGTTGAACGTCTGGGCCAGCAGAATGTGCACGCCAAAGTACAGGCCGAGCCGACCCGAGCCGCCAGGACCAGACCAGCCTGACCAGCGGAACACGGACGTGTTCTCCGGGTTCATGCGCAGATCGTGCGGCACCGAGTTCTCGAGCGCGCGCAGCTCCATGTCCAGGCACAGAAAGCGGCTCTTGCGTGGGTCTTTGGACCACGGGATGTCTCCCTTGAGGTGCTTGACATACTTGAGGATCTTGGCGCGGATGGCCATGGCGCGGATGTAAAAGGAGCGCAGATCGAGGTTGGCCGCACCGCCGGCGCGGGCGGCATCGGTATCGGCCGCGACAAACGGCAGCAGCTTGCCGGGCTGCAGCATCTCGGTGATGCACGGCTTGCCGCGCACAAACAGCTCCTCGGTGCACGGTAGCTGCACCTGAATGTCGGCCGGGTTGACGAAGCGCAGCTGGTCGATGCCGCACTCCATAAATGCGTCCTGCAGATAGCAGCACCAGACGAGGCGGCGGCGGCTCTCCTTGATGGCCCACGGAAGACCGACGCCGTCGGCGGTGCCACTGCCGCTGTCGTCGCCGCGTGCCTCGCCGGTGCCATGAGGCAGGTGGCAGTCGTGCTCGAGGTTGAGCTGCAGCAGCTGGACGTGGCGCGCAACGAGGCCCGAGAGCATAAAGGCCTTGGCGTACTCGCCGCAGCGCAGGTAGTACTCGTGCAGCAGCATCTCGGTCATGAGCGACTCGACGTCGGGCGTGCCGATGTGGTGGAAAATACGCATCATCGCCGTCGCAGCCCATCCGTGGCCGGCCTCGTAGAAGCAGTAGTCTGCCGTGCCGCTGGGAATGATGGAGCCGCCCGTCTCGGACGCATACACAAAGGGCGCGGCGAGAGCGCAGATGGCATGCACGAGGCCGTAGCTGTCGTAGTACAGCGTCTGCTGGTCGCGCAAACGGTCGTCGAACGTGGGCATGTGGAGAAAGCCGAGACAGCGCAGCGGGTGGATGCGGGAAAAGTAGCTGTCGATGAGACTGCGCAGCCGTTCCATGCTGGGCAGGCTCGAAGCCACAAGCCATGGCGGCACCGGCGGCGGCGCAGGGACAGCAGCGGTGGCGACGGATGGGGCGGCGCTGACGGCGGGCGGTGATGCTGTCGCCTGTGTAGTGTGTGTATTATGTGTGTGCGTCTGCAATGGCGGCGCTGTAGGAGGGGAGGGCAGAGGGAATGCCGGAATGGGAATGCTAGTTGTGCATACGGGCATTGCGAGCTGCTCGGTCTTGATGGCGGAGGGCGTTGTCATCGGGTCGAGGCGGGGTGGCGGCATATAGCCAGTATGCTGATGTGCAAACCGATCTGGGTAGGCATGTGGTGTATGCGGTGCAGGCGCGGGCCCGAGGTGAGTCTCGGGAAGAGGTTCGTGATGAGGTTCAGGCTGAGGCTGTGGTGGCTGCGGTGCTGCAAATCCTGGATGTGGCCGAACAGGATACGCCTCGGAAGCACCAGCAGCATCGGCAGCACTGGCAGCATCCATGTACTCAGCGTTGGTGCTGGCAAGCCCAGCGCTGACGGCATCGACATCACGGCGGACGCCGTCGTAGACACACTCTACCTTGCGGTGGAAGCAGCGCGAGCACGATGTGCCGCCGGAGCACTTGGCCTTGGCGCGCTTGCAGCCCGTGCATGATCGCAGGATGCGTCGACGCTGCAGACCTGCCTGCGTAGTGGTGGCCGAGGCGGGCACAGTGGACGAGGCTGCGACAGACGACGAAGACGCGCGACGGCCGACACCCGACCTCGAGGCGGATATCGCACTCGTGTCCACATAGCTACAAGGGGTGCCAAACTTGGCGCAGTTGACACACGTGACGGGCCTGCGGTCGCACTTGATCTGTTGCCGGTGGACAGCTGGATTAGTAACCGAAACAAGAACGGGACAAGGGAAACGGACAGCGACTGTGTGGTGATATGTATGGTGATATAAAAGAGAGTTGCGTCAGCCTTACCTTGCGCCGTCTGCAAATGATACAGCTGACGGTCTCCATTGACAGTCGAGGACTCGAGGCCGGGGGGCGGGCCGTCGCGCCTTCCGAGTTCCGGTCCAGTGCGGATCGAGCCGTCAACGCCGATTTCGGAGCTTGGTCAGCGACGGGACGACATGCGGCGATATATTGGCTGTGCGGAGGAGGTAGTGGTGGTACGGGAGTGGAACGGAAGTAGTGGTGGTACGGGAGGGACTAGGATATCGCGAAAAGACGGCAGGGCGGCAGAGGTGGAAAATAGGAGTAGACGGTTGAAAAACGGGTTGATAGGGCTGGAGACACGGATTTGATAAGAGGGACGGAGTTGGGTGGGGGGCTAAGCGCTGTATTTGGGGTGCTGTACTGTATTGAAGTGCTGTAATGCAGGGCGGCAGAAGGATGCTCGTATTGATATTTGCCCAAATTGTACGGAGTAAGAGGCCGTGAGATGGGTGACATTGCTCCGCATGGTTTCTTTTTTACTGGCTGGTACGCGATTGGTAGTTCCAAGTTGGGGGCGGGACGAGACATGGTAAAGAATAAGGTACTCGAGCTCGGAGTGAGGCTGAACAGCTCCGACGAAAGACATGACGGAAGATGTTTCAGAAAAGACAGCAAAGACTAGCCTATCCAGCGGTCTTTGTTTGAATTTTCTCAGAGCTGTCAAGAACCAACACAAAGGAGTTTGTTAGTCGAGGGACGGGACATGTCTCGGATATGGTCGACAGATGGTCGACAGGAGACGTCATGAGATTGGCAAGTCTTTGTCTGGGACGGACCGAGCTGCTTGCAGCGGAAGTCGCGGAACTGGTCTGTTGTTAGCCGGCATGAGGCTGTGGAGAGCGACATCCTCTGGTGTTGGGCATTGCTTGTGTAGTGATGTTCCTTGTACCTATGAACTGCCATTGCGATCACGGCGGTCATGCATCCGGGGCGATTAAGCATATGTGTACGGAGTAAGACATCCTGGCATACCTACAACTCCATCGACCAAGAAGGGTACTTCATATCTGGTACCGATACCCTACCGGCATAGGGGCTACGCTAAAGAAGATGCATGGCCGTGCAGGGTATGCTTATACCAGGATCAGGCCACTCAGATATATGTAGAGCCGCAAGGATCAGGGAACGGCACATCGGATGTCGGCATCGTGAATAGCGGCGATCAACTGTTGGCAGACAAGCTAGTGCGGCCGGCAACACATCCGACTGGTCTAGCACGTCATGGCGTCGTTTCACATCAGCTCATGCCGGCGTCCGTGCTACGTGTAAGTGAATGCAAGTGAATCTGGGCACGGTAACAGTCAGGGCACAATACATTTGTAGATAGGTTGTATAGATATACGTTAAACTACATAAGTATCCAAGCAATTATTAACCATTGAAGCATGCCCGTATAGAACGGCCATGGTATGTCCCTTCACGCTCACTCGTTCAGGTTGCACAACACCCGTGCTCCCGTCCCCACCGCCTACACCTTTGTCTCGACCTTTGCCTCGTCCTTCGACTCGTCCTTGTCGTGCTCGGACATGTCGTGGTCGTCGCTGACATCCCGGTCCATCTTGTCCACATCGGCCAGTTCCTGCTCATCAATCGACGCACGCACCGCCAGCACACTCGGGAGCGCCAGCAGCACACTGGCCGCCGTCATACCCCAGTTCATGTAAAACTGCTTCCGCGCGCTCACGCCCTCGGCATTGATGCGCCACGCCATCGAACCGCCAGCCGGCTTCAGTGCGGTGTACGCGCCCACAATCACCGCATTCACCGTCGGGCTGTGCGACTGCGCGCCAATCATCCAGTAGATGAAGGACTGGAATAGCGCATCGTACGCGCCATAGAAAAAGTACAGCAGCATCGGGCCCGCCGCCAGCGAGCTGTTCTTGTAGTCAATGTCCTGCTTCAGCCCCTGCTCCAGCCGATGGTCCGCCCATACCTGGAACTTGTAGCCTGCGCCCCAGACCGACATGCCCGTCACAAACAGGATGCTCCAGCCGATGAGTGCGCGCCGCGGCCGTCCGCCCAGAAGCACCCAGTCCAGGATTGCGCCCATGCCGATGCCGCCAAACATCTGTGCCATCCAGTATAGCGCGCCGTCGAGCGCCCGTGTGCGCAGGTTGAACGTCGTGCCGTTCACGTTGTTCTGCTGGTACGAGTAGAAGACGTTGGCGGTGTAGAACATTGGGTACAGGCACGCCACGCGCCAGTCCGCCACAATGCGCAGCGTCTGCTTCGCCGACGTCACCAGGTGCGCCAGCGTCACCGTCTTGGCGCTCTCCTTCACACGTGCGCCCGTGTACTTACTCGACAGCGACTCTGCCGGCACCACAAACACCGACAGCAGCCAGCCAAACAGCATGATCACCGTGTACGCAATGTACGTCGAGTCCGTCACCGTGCCTGATGCCGACGTGTAGTTGAGCCCAAAACTGACAAAGGAGCCCACAACGGCGCCGAGGTTGAAGATGACCCAGAACAGGCCAATGGCCCGGCCGCGCGTGCGGTCGTCTGTATATGTCACCATGATCGCGCCCTGTGCAACCCAGAAGAAAGCCGCGCCCAGACCGAGCAGCGCGCCTGCAGCAATGACAAACGTGCCGTTGCCCGAGCGGTTGTAGTTGAGCAGCGCACCCGCGTACAACGCATATGTCCATCCGCCGATCAGGAACGACGCGCGCGGGCCCAAGTACTTGTAGAAGGCGCCGACCAGGACCAGTGCCGCGGCGGCCGTCGCTGCGTGCGTTGCGACATTCGAGTTGGCCGCCACCGTGCTGTTGACCTGGCCGGAGCCGCCCATTCCAGTCAGCGCATTGTACATGCCCGGGTTGCAGAACGAGATGAGCGAGATGAGCACGATCTGAAACCACGGGTCACGCTGGAGGCGCGCCACAAAGCCGCTCTGTGTCTCAGGCATCTTGGTTGGGGTAAGAGAAGATAGTAGAGTAGAGGAGAAGAGAAGAGAGGAGAAGGGAAGGAAGAGAAGGGAAGAGAAGAGGACAGAAGAGGAGAGGAGAGGATAAAGAAGAATCGAATCACTATCAATGCTTCTCTTCACGGCAGGCAACAATGCATACCGAGCTCTTAACAAGAAGCGTGATGCGAGACCAGACACAATCGAGCTATCGAGGAGGCGAGGTGAGATGCAGTGAGATGCGGTGAGATGCCAGTCAGCTTTCACAAAGGGATGGCTGCTGACAAGAGCTATCACGATGTCGTAAGACGAGATGCCAAAGCTGCTTGTTGGTGATAGTAGCACAGACCAATGGAAGTAGCACGGCAATGGCAGTTGAACAGACGGAAATAACAGACAACAGACGGCACGTCAATCGTGCATCACGGTGAGTATCTCGGTGAGTGGCGAGGTGAGGAACAAAGAGCCAACGGACGAGAAAAAATGGAAAAATTTAAAGGGGAGACACGGGAAGACGGCTAGGGCGTTTTTAGTGCTTACTAGCGCCCATTGCTGGCTCTTCTCCCGCTATAACCCTGCTTTTCTCTTCTTTCTATCTTTTTTAGTTGGTTTCTTATCTCGTTGTCTTTTGTGCGGTTCCTGCTCCAACCGATCGTTTGCTCTACAGGGCATGTTTTCCATCCTCTGGCGTTTCAGCCCCCTCAAAGTCCCTTGTCAGTGCTCATCACTGCTCTCTGAGGAATACAGAATACTACCGGACGGAAGACGGAAGCCGGCCCCCGCGACATCCGCTGTCACTCCGTAGTGCTGCTGTCTTCTCCGCTTTGCTCTGCGTGGCAGTCAGTCGGACTTACTGGTTTTGGTCGTCTTTCAACACATTGGGTTAGGTAGGCCCTTCGCGCCTGCCTGCTCGTCAAGCGCTCTAGACCCGAGTTCCGTCTTGCAGCGGACCTCGTCATACTCCGTAGATCCAAGTACATAAGCATATACGTTATACATACTACACAATAAGTAGAAAATAGTTGCAACGTCAACCGGTTTGCAAAGTCAACCGGACTGCATAAAGCCTCCGTAGCTTGACCGTTACATACGTAGTGTGGCAATAAGGTTCGGCCTGCAGTCAAAGTCCCGTATGTGCACTGCTGCATGTCTGCTCCTTCCGTTTTCTGCAAGAGCCATGCAGTATCCCGTCTAAATATTCAGCCGTTCCTTCTTCTTTGGCACTTACGACGTCTTGACGTATTCTTGACCCACTGCGCCTCTCACACCCTACGGAGTAAGCATATGCTTACACACCCCCCTTCCCTCTATGCCGCCGCCCTAATACGGACTATGTACAACATCTGTTTCTATCTAATATGTAATCTCACTACCACCCTCCATCATCAGCTCATGCATACGCACGTATATCGAATAATAGATGGTCAACCATGGGATTCAGGTCAGATCCTCCTTTTGTCCGTCTGCCATTTGCTGTCTGTGCTTCTCTGGCGTGGTCTGTTGGTACTTGGGTCCCCCCCTCTGCTTTCTGCATCGCGCCCTACCCGCCGTCTCGCTAAACTGTTTGGTTGTCAACAAAATCTCCGCAACTGGTGTTCTTAACCGTACCATGGTTCGTGGGTGGTCTAGGCGTTCTTGTCTTGCTTTTTTGTATTTTTACCTTTTTCTGGCAATTTTCTTCGCCTGCCTCGTTTTTTAGCTTAACTGACTACCACACCGGCTTCCGTTGCGGAGTCTTCTAGACGTCTAAGCCTTCGCTTGAATACATCCCCTAGCTTTCTTTTCCATTTCACTACCCTCCTCCTAAAGCATCCTTCTTCTCGACACCATCAGATGGTATTCTTTGATTCTCGCAGCGCACATATGGCACCTGATCGACGCCAGGCGAGCCACAGAACCGATAATAATCAAAGAAAGGACAACAAAATAAAATACTCGGGAAAACAAGCCAGCTTTTTTGCAGCCAGCCAAGGCACGTTGCGCTATGCCATGCAGTCCACGGGCTAGTCACCGCTGCACACGTCCATACACATAAGGCAGCCCCTTCAAGACGGAAACGCTCGGGCACTAGCCATTATACCGTCTGTCGCCTAAACTAGAGCAGCCAGCAACAAACATATAAGACAGGAGAGCCACTCCCCAGAGCCTTCGAATAAAGCCGGTCATCGTCGGCAGGAACTTGACAATCATACCGTCCAACCATCCCACAACCCCGGACAACACACTTCGTCCAGCAATTTTACCATGGACCGTCGGCCACCAGAATCTGGGTACGGCGCCCCCGTGTCGTATTCGCACCTTGCGACACTCTCGCCATCAGTGTCTTCTCCATCCCTTCCTCCAGCTCCCTCACCCCTCACGGCACACGGTGATCCTCCCGATGCGGCCTTCCTCAGCCAGCTTCAGACAGAGGGCTGTGATTCTGCCTGGGCCGCTCGCATCGACACACTCGATACCCCTAGTCTCTGTGCAGAGTTTTTGGAGCACGAGTCTCGTGTCATTCCTGCCATTTCTGATTCTCTGTCCATCATTGCAGCCCTTGTCGACGCACTTGTGGGGCGTGTCCAGGCCGGCGGCCGTGTCATCTATGTCGGCGCCGGGAACAGTGGCCGTGTGGCGTACATGGACAGCACCGAGCTGCAGCCAACGTTTTCGGTCGACCCGGCACAGTTCCGGGCACTTGTTGCTGGCGGTGCCATTGTGCAGGCCCGCGAGAACGCAGAGGACTTTGAGGCCGACGGCGCAGACGCCCTCATGGCTCTGGAACCAACTGCACTTGACTCCGTGATTGGCATCTCAGCTTCGGGCAGAACGCCCTATGTTGTCGGCGCTCTCAAGCTGGCAAGCAGCAAGGGTGCACTGACCGCCGGCATCACTAACTGTCAGCCGTCTGAATTTGGCAGGCTCGGTGTCCAGTACCTTGTCACTTGTCTCACTGGCGCCGAGTTTGTGTCGGGCAGCACACGTCTCAAGGCTGGTACTGCTGCCAAACAGATTCTTAATATGATCAGCACCTGCACCATGGTACAGCTCGGAAAAACATACCGAAGCCTCATGCTGGACGTGCGCGTGCGCAATAACAAGCTGCGTGTCCGCGGACGCCGCATTCTCCGTCAGATATGCGGTGCCAGCCCCGCCCACCTCCTCCATGACAGCCCCGCAGACACGGTGTCTACTTCTTTGCCTGTTTTGTACAGATTCGAGCGCTTGTCAGACGCGTCCGATGCGGACATTGACACCCACATTCGCCTCTGTGGGAACAGCGTGAAGCTAGCATGCGCTGTCGCCGTGTCTGGGCTGGACCTGGCCACGGCACAAGCACAGCTCCAGGCCGTCAAGGGCCATTTCCACCGGTTTCTCCAACAGTCATCGCAAACATCCAAAAGTGTGCTGTTGGGGGATCAGACGATCAGCGACCAAAGTGATGACTTTGACGATCTCGTGCTCGTTATCGACGGTGGCGGCACTCGCTGCAAAGTCACCGTGGCCACACGGTCCGGCGAGATTGCGCATGCCGAGACCGGCGCCTGCAATATAAACTGTGAGACGCCAGACGATCTCGTCGCAGAAATCCGGGGAGCCACGCTACTGGCGGTGGCCCAACTCGAGAAGGCTGGTGGTATGCGGCGGCTCCCGGTGGACCCAAGCACCATGATGCCCCGGTTTGTGCGCGTCTGGGCAGGCATTGCAGGCCTGCACTACTCCTTCAACCCTGCCGCCCTCACAGTCCGGCTCGAGACGCTCCTGTCGGTCTCGCAACGCGATGGAAGCCTGCGCTTAACAAGCGATGGCATCTTGCTGGCGGCATGCGTCGGCACTGACGACAGTGTGCAGGGCGGCTTGGCCGTCCTTGCCGGCACCGGTTCTGTCTCTGCTTCTTTCCGCCGGTCCCCAACAACGGGCGAGATCGTCTTTGCCGGGCGCACGGGCGGCTGGGGCTACCTCCTCGGCGACGAAGGCAGCGCCTTTGACATTGGCAAGCGTGCGCTACAGACTGTCCTTGTGGACATGGAGCTGCGCGATGATGGCACCGACGGTCTGGGCAGCGCGGATGAAAACGCAGTCAGTCATGTTGAGGGCCCCCACGTCGCCGCATCGCCTCTCGAGAGGGCCGTCCTCGCGTCTGTCGGCGCCACGGCCGACCATGGCCGCCCAGAAGACCTGCTGCCGCGCATCTTGCACAGCGTCGGCAGAGTGCCCAAGCACCAAATAGCCGAGATTGCACGCGTTGTCACCGCACTAGCGTTCCCGAGCCACCTTGTTCCGGGAAGCACCGACAAGCCGGATCAGCAGGCCCTGTCGATTCTGCAGGATGCCGCCGGTGACTTGGTCGACCGCGTGCGGCCACTGGCTCTGTCGCGCAAATGCCAGCCTGCAAGTGACGCGCTCATCCTGTCGGGCACGCTGCTTAATCTCGCGCCGTATCGCGGCCTGTTTCTCGATGCCTGGGAGCGCAAGGGTCTGCCGCTGTTCAAAAAGACGATTGTAGTCGACAACGTGGCCGACTGTGCTGCTGCATACCTCCTGAAGCAGATGCAGTCGTCTGCTGAGAAAGATATCATCCACGTCTCGAATGAGGAGAGAATGACTGAGAGTCTGTAAACGCGGAAGAGCGGATAGCCGCATGTCTTTCTTGTCTTATCATCATCCAGCGTCGTATGCAGTGTTTTAGTGTTACATATTATGATCCCACTTCATTTTATGCAGTCTAATGCATCTCATTTAATGATAATTATGAATTGCCATGTACGGACTTACTACACTACTGCCTACCAGCCTTCTAAGGGATCCCAAGGTGGCCCTCGTGGCTACTAACAAGCATGTCATCCGCGATGCCGGACAGAGCCTTTTGTCAAACATCACTGACCCGATCCAGTGTCTGTACCTGGAACGGCACAACTTTGAAATCCGCAGCAGCAATGCTTACGAATTTTGCCTTCTTTAATGATGCGCTAATCACGGTGCTGTACCTCGGATCCGACTATTCCGGAAACCTCGACGATGCCACCATTTGGCGTACGGCCCAAGCCCTTGTCCCGTTGTTTGTCTGGATCTCCGCGTAGAAAGCGGTGAAGCCATTCGCCTTCTTCTGGAGACACCCCCAAGCTGTCCTGCTCGTCCCGGCCTATTGGATGTTCACCTATGTTCACTCCTTTATCAAACTATGTGCATCGTTTACTTTCCACGACGGGGCCTGGACAGGGCGGAACCTAGACACCGTCAACGGGCCACAGCCAAGCGAGATGCAAGACCGGGAGGATGACCAAGAGTCGACCAGTGCCATGAGCCACCGGGGACGCGGTGTGAGACGCCGGAACTGCCCGACAAGATCCAGATGACTTGCATATGCAGTATAATTCAAGGTTAGACCTCAGGAAGGAAAGATTGTCATGTAACAACAGTGTTTATGTGACGCGGTTGGCCTGTCTGTTTTATGCGAGATGAGTATATTGCTCGTGCGATGAGGAACCAAGAGGATAGAGACTCGAGGACTCACCGCACCTATACGGTGCAGCTGTTATGAACCCTGCTCACAGGAGCTCGCTCTTAGAAGGGAGCCTTATCTTATGAACCCTGCTCGCCGAACAGCTTACAAGGGTTTCGTTTTCTCGTGCTGGAACATCACATGTTCCAGCTTAGGTGGTGTATCCTTTCTTCTTCAGCCGGACAATCTCTCACAAACCCTCCCCTACCTTGCGAGTCCCTTCCCTTGGACATTATTATCTTGGGATCGCATTGTATCTATCTTTTCAATATACTTAACGTTACCTCTCAGCCTCATTTCCTTGCTTCGATGCTCTGGCTTGAGTATTCATTCCTTCTTGTTGTGTATTGAAGATATTCAGATCTTGCACTCCCGTCCTGTGAGATTACCGCCAAGTCCCCAGTTGTGTGAACAACCTCAGGCCACCACGTGACAGGTTCCCAGCCCACGGCAGTTTGCTACAGTCCTTTACATCTAGCCACTCGTCCTCTACAGTTTGCTACGGATTTCCACTATCCTTTACTGTGTGAGCCAGAATCACAACATGGGGTTTGCTTTGGGTTTTGGCTGCGACTGGCTGCGACTGGCTACGACTGGCTGCGACTCTGGCTCCGAATTGGCTTTGGCTTTGGCTTTGGCTTGGGCTTGGGCTTGGGACCGCATGCTCTGGTACGTTGGCAATGGGCCGCGGAAGCAGAGACGGTCTGCACCGGTGAGAGGCGCCAGTGTCGCGAGCGCCGGCCGCATCGTGAGGCGCCATTGCAGTAGTCGTGATTTTGATTTCTTTTCATTCTGGCTTCTAACCAGGGTGGTTGTCAAAAAGCCCACCGCCTATGCCGGCCTCGACAATCTCGTGGACAAAAAATTCCGCCCAGCAAACCGCATCCTCGGTGGTGAGAATACCCAATGCGCACGCCTGTTCCAACAGCTCCGGCCAGAACGAAAGCTCGTCGATGCCAGGCACATCCTCGATGCTGGCAGGCGACACTCGGCTCGACATTGTGTTGCCGCTGTCGTCGTCATCGCGTCTGGGCCTTCCCCGTCCAAACATGTCGGCCAGGGCACCGGCCGCGCGCATCCCGCTCAAAATACGGTGCACGCCCTCCTGAATTTGGAGCATTCTTATGTAGATATGAGTCAGGGCTGCCGACGCGAGGCTGACATAATTTCCTACTTGGGACTAGCGTCTTTCATTGAATGCTCCAGCCAATCAGAGCGAAGGGTACTGTGCAAAAAGTGAACGCTCAATGTGCGAAAAGTAGGACTCTTGTTTTTCTTCTTCTTTGATTCGCGTTATTTTGTTATCATGTGCAAGTTTGGGTTTTCTTGATTTAGCAGGCATATAATTGTGTTTTCTTGATTTCAGAGAATTGATATGTATGGAAGGATGGGCGCTCTTCAAAGGATCTGCCGAGGCAATGATCAACTTGGACACACCAGCTATGTACCACTGACCCATAAAATCACGTGCCGTTCGCACCTCCCGCCGCGTCATCTGCTGGACGTCATGTCTTCAATAGCTCAGTAAGCAACCCGGACCTCATCCCGATCACCACCGCATCCGCTGTGCGGATCACACGCCAGAATGGCCCGACGAACGTACAACATCGCCATGGTCAGCGACTTTTTCTTTCCGCAGCCTGGCGGCGTCGAGAGTCACATCTACCAGGTCTCGTCGAAGCTCGTCGATCGCGGTCATAAGGTCATTATCATCACACACGAATACCCCGACCGCAAGGGCGTACGCTACCTGACCAATGGGATCAAGGTGTACCACGTCCCCTTTCTCGTCATCTACCGCTCCACAACATTCCCGACCGTCTTCTCCTTCTTCCCCGTTTTCCGCAACATTGTCATCCGCGAGCAAATTGACATCGTGCACGGTCACGCGAGTCTTAGCAGCCTGTGCCACGAGGCCATTCTACATGCGCGCACCATGGGCCTGCGCACCGTCTACACGGACCACTCGCTGTTTGGTTTTGCCGATGCTAGCAGCATCCTGGCCAACAAGCTGCTCAAGTTTGCGCTCAGCGATGTCGACCACGTCATCTGCGTGAGCCACACGTGCAAGGAGAACACGGTGCTGCGTGCGTCGCTCGACCCGCTCATGGTGTCTGTCATTCCCAACGCCGTGGTTGCCGAGAACTTCAAGCCGCTGTCGCCCGAGGAGCAGGAGCATTTGCACAACGAGTACCGACACCGGCAGCACCAGCGGCATCAGAGCCAGGACGCCGCGACGACGCAGAAACGGGTGCAAGCACAGGATCAGGCGCCTGCATCGTCACAGTTGCCACCAACACAACCAGCACAGACAGTACAGCCACTGCCACAACCGCATCTGCCGCCGCCGGCCTCGTCGTCCGGGTCCAACGCGTCGCCGCCCAAGCCGTCGTTTGTCAGCCACGACGCATCGCCGCCCACACCCGCGCACCTGCTCGGCCCGCACGACCCCATTACGATTGTCGTCATCTCGCGTCTCTTCTACAACAAGGGCACTGATCTTCTTGTTGCCGCGATCCCGCGCATCCTCGAGAACCACCCCAACACACGCTTTATCATTGCCGGCTCGGGACCCAAGGCCATTGATCTTAAGCAGATGATTGAGCAGAACGTGCTGCAGGACCGCGTCGAGATGCTCGGCCCCGTGCGCCACGAGGAGGTGCGCGACGTCATGGTGCGCGGCCACATCTACCTGCACCCCAGTCTGACCGAGGCCTTTGGCACCGTCATTGTCGAGGCCGCCAGCTGCGGCCTGTACGTCGTGTGCACGCAAGTCGGCGGCATCCCCGAAGTGCTTCCGTCGCACATGACACAGTTTGCGCGCCCCGAAGAGGACGATCTGGTGGCGGCGACGGGCCGCGCCATTGCGGCGTTGCGCGCGAACAAGGTGCGCACCGAGCGGTTCCACGACCAGGTCAAGGCCATGTACTCATGGACCAATGTGGCGGCGCGCACCGAGCGCGTGTACAACGGCATTACGGGCGCCATCAGCGAGGCCGAGTTCTATGGGTACGACCTGGCCGGCGGCGCCGGAGCCGGCGGCGGCGGAACATGGAGTGCGACACGCGGGCGGTCCGGCGTGCAGAGCTTTGCGCTGATCGACCGTCTCAAGCGCTACTACGGCTGTGGCATTTGGGCCGGCAAGCTGTTCTGTCTGTGCGTCGTGATCGACTATCTCTTGTTTTTGTTCTGCGAGTTCTTCTGGCCGCGCGACAGTATCGATATCTGCCCGGAATGGCCGAGGAAGACGCTGCCGCCGTCGGAAAAGGAGGACAAGAAGATATAGTCGAGGCGTGATGATATGATACCCAATACAGAATAGAGCGACACTGCATATTGTACTTGATAGACTAGATAAACAGTGCAATCTGAAGGAAACAAACCAATCTGCTTGCACGCTGTCGGAGATTGTGCGGTCGTAGCTGAGCCGCCTGGCCAAGTGCTTGCTGTCGTAGTATGTGTACAGTGCACGGACAGTGTCTGGACTGTGCTAGATGGACCCCCACACATTGCGAGTTTGCATGGCTCAGCCCAACCCAACGGCGGCTGAACGGTTGGATCATCTACTTGCCTCCCGCAACCCAACTTCTCTCACCACCACAATGAGACCGGCTGTTCGTCTGCTGGCGTCGGCCGCGCGCGGCAAGGGCGCCGGCCTGCGCCCCGAGCCCATGGCGCTTCTGCCGCCTATTGAGCTGTACCGGCGCCTGTTGCGGGCACATCGCAAGCAGCTGCCGGCGGAAATGCGCGTGCTGGGCGACGAGTACATCAAGGCCGAGTTTCGCGCGCACCGCAACGTGGACAATGCACAGCACCTAATTGGATTTTTGACGGAGTGGCAGCTGTATGCACAAAAGATTGAGGGCGACGCCTGGGTGGGCGACAAGCTGGACCCCAGCAAGGTGGCCAAGATGAACGGTGGGCATTTATAGTCATTCTCTTTTCTTGATCAATCAGATAACTAACAGGGCAGACCAGCAAGTTGGCCAGCTGTACGAGCTGATGATGGCAATCAAAAAGCACCGCACGAGCGGCGGCGACCCGGACGACGACCCGGCCACCGGCTCCAAGTCGGCCTAGCTTCTAGTTTACAATTTTCTTTTATCATTATATCATTTATCAGAATAAAGCACATGTCCAAAGGGTATGATTTCGTCTATATAAAGTATTGCAGTTCCATCGCCACCTACACCTGCTGCGACCGCAGCGCTTCGATGATCCAGTCGCTCTGGATCGCGCTCACCTTGCGCGCGTAGTTCTTGGTCGTAAAGACCTGCTCCAGGTACATAATGGCCTCCGTCTTGCGGCCGTGCATCACGCTCGACGGGTGCACCGCCACCACATGCTTGCCCTCCGTCGTGATGTAGCTGCCGTCGGGCGCCAGCATCGCCGTCTTGAGCACAAAGCCGCTGAGGAAGCAGCGCAGCAGCGCGTCCGTCCGGTCGGGCGGCAGCGGCACAAAGGTCTCAACCAGCTCGTCCGCCAATGTCGGCACGTCCTCGGCCGCAATCATCTTCTGCCGCACGCAGATGCTGCGCAGCTGGCGCCGAATGTTGATCGCCTGCCGCATGTTGCGCAGGTTGATGCGCCGCTGCTGGCACCAGCTCTTCCACTGCGTGCTCGGCTCACCCACAAGCCGTCGTATCGCCGTCAGGTACGTCAGCAGGTCGCCCTCGCGTCGGAACAGCTCCTTGCGGAACTCCTCGACGTCGTCGCGGTCCTGCTCCGACTGCAGCCGCATGAAAATGTCGTCGCCCGACGTGAGGCACGCCACAATGTCAATGGCCTCTAGCAGACAGCCCACCTTGGCCGCGTCCAGCAGCACGCGGCCAAACTGCGCCGATACCGGCAGCAGCGCCATCATCTTGCCGTCCTCGGTAATGCTGACATCATCCGCCAGCGCACCCAGCCGCCGCAGCTGCAGCAGCGACTTCTCCATCAGGTCCTCGTCCGGCTCGTCCATTAGCGGAAACGTAAACGTGTTGTCAATGCCGCGCGCCTTCATCGTCAGTACGGCGCCGAGGATGTCGATACGCAAAATCTCGGGCAGCTCGATCGGCGCCAGCTCCTGGTCAAATGCCGCCTCTGTGTACAGGCGGTAGCACTTGCCGGGGCCTTCACGACCGGCACGACCGGCCCGCTGGATGGCAGATGACTTGGCAATCGGCTTGGCCAGCAGCGACTCCAGGCCCAGGCGCGCCCGGTACATCTTGACCTTGGCCTTGCCATTGTCGATCACGTAGCGCACGCCAGGCACCGTCACCGACGTCTCGGCAATGTTGGTCGCCAGCACCACCTTGCGCGTAAACGGCCGCGTCACCGGCTGGAACGCCTTGTTCTGGGCCTCCATGGACAGCTGGCCGTACAGCGGGCAGATCTCAATTCCAGGCACGTTGGATGCCAGCGTCGCGGCGCGCTCCTCGATCAGCCGCTTGGCAGCGTCAATCTCCTCCTGGCCCGACAGAAAGCACAGCACGTCGCCGGGCAGCGGCTCTTGGATGTGGACCTGGAAGACGGTCTTGACGAGCGCGTCCAGGATGTCGTCCACCGGCTTGGGCGTGTGGATGAGCTCAACCGGATACTGCCGGCCGGGGATGTAGAGGACATTGATCTTGTGTGGCCGCGCCTGGGCCTGGACCGTCACGGTCGCGTCGGTGTGCGTGGTAAAGAAGCTCCGGATCTTCTCGACGTCAGCCGTCGCACTCATCACAACAACCTTGAGCGGCTTGTCGCTGCCGCGCTGGCGCTTCAGCATCTCGCTGTCGCCGTCGTTCTTGCCGTTCTTGTCGTCCTTGTCGCCTCTATGGTGCCCGCGCCGCGGCCGGCCTGTGCTGCTGGCCTGCAGGATCTGGCGCAGAAAGCCGAGCAGCAGGTCAGCGTCGACACTGCGCTCGTGAACCTCGTCCACGATCACGGCGCTGTACTGCTTCAGGGCCGGGTCGCGCACCATCTCCTGCAGCAGCATACCCTCGGTCAAGAACTTGACCTTGGTTCCCTTGGGCACCTTGTGGTCGAAACGCACCGAGTAACCCACGCGGCCGCGCGCGTTCGGGTTGTTCGTGTCGAGCCCAGCCAGCGGCGTGCCCATCTCGCGCGACACACGGTTGGCCAGCGTCGTTGCGGCCACGCGTCGCGGCTGCGTAATGGCCACGAGGCCGGTGCACCACGGCTCCGTGCACAGGTACTGCGGCACCTGCGTACTCTTACCGGAACCCGTCTCGCCCACGAGAATGAGCACATCGCTCACCGCCAGCGTGTCGCGGATCTCGTTGCGGCTGTCCCAGATCGGCAGCGCCTTGCGCGTCGCAAAGAGCGACGGGTCGCCCGTAATCACATCGTCCTTGCGCCGGCGGCCGGCAGACTGGCCATCCCGCCTCCTCTTGCGGTCTAGTGACTTGTGATCCTTTTCATCGTTGGACGGCTCATCCTTGGTCGCATCGTCAATCTTGCCAGTGTCTTCCTCCTGTGTGTCGGCGACGACGTCTGCTGGTGCATCTGCTGTCTCGTTCTCGTCCTTTTTAGGGGCACCGTTCATGAAAAAGTCCAGGTCGACAAAGCCATTTCCGACCTTGTAAAGGTGTTTGGACTTTTTCGCATCCTTTTTGTGTTTTGGTTTTGATTCTGTAGACATGTTGGTTGTGTAGTGTAAGTTTTAAGAGTCTTACATGATCGTGAAATCTCAATCTAAAACTTCAATATAAACTTATACCAGTCACGTGACTGCTACTCATGACGAATGGTTCATTTTTACTTTTCACTTTTTAATGACTGAGTGTTACTGAAAATGATAAGAGGCCTTTGCTTTCACCGAAATCAATTTTCAAACTCTAATGCTTGCAACGCGTTAAGTAATACTCTATAATTATTCACAGCAAATAGATATAATCGAAGCTTTGCTATGTAAACAGAAACAGATAGAAATCAAACCGATAGTCCAAAGGAAAACATTCAAACACACGGCCACCGCATGTGGCGTCCAGCTGCTCCCTCTCTTTAACCGCGCTTCTCGATTCTCTCGAGTCTGTAGCGGTTGGCACGGACCTGGTCGTCGACAGTGTCGCTCTGTAGAGTTGTTAGCATGTGCTGCGCAGAGAGACTGGGGGACATGGACCGTGTCCGGACTTACCTTTTGCGCGATGCGGTCAATGTGCTGCAAGTCTTCCTCGACAAACTCACCCATGGCCTTGGCCGTCAGGTTCATCGTGCCGACGGCGTTCTCCAGCAGACCGATCTTGTTGTCGATGCCCCGTTCCATGGCAATGTCCTCCTCGTCGTCGTCCTCCAGGTTAAACTTGCTAGAGTGGCCCGTCTTGGACGCACCCAGCTGTCGGCCCTGGTTGATAGACTTGTCCAGCTTGTCAAACTGCTGCTCGGCGTCCCGCGTGCTCTGGTACTGAAGGCGGCGCGTCTCCTCGCGCTGCTCGCGCTGCGCGCGGTGCTCGTCAAGCGCCGACTGCGCCTGTGCTGCTGCGCGCTGCTTCGATGTAAATGGGTTGTTGACCTTGACGGCAAACATGCTGCGGTTGTAGTGCTTCAGCTCAGCTGCGCGGTGCTCGGCAATCTTGTTGTGGTTGGACGCGGCATCCAGGTTGCTCTCGACGTTAAGCAGGCGCTCACGCTGGTTGTGCATGCGTGCCATTGTCCCGCGCGCCGTCTCAATGGCCTGGTTGGCAATCATCAGCGACCGGTCTAAACTCTGGTCTGTCTCGCCACGCAGGTATCTCGTCTCCTGGTTCATGCGCTTGACGTCCTCGTCCTCCTGCTCCTCGCTTGTCAGCTCCCGGTCGTCGCCATAACCGCCAGAACCGCCGTCGCCGGCACCGCCGCCACCAGAGGCACCATAGCCTCCTGGACGGCCGGTCTCTGGAGGCTGGTTTGCAAACTTCTGAGGCGCGTTTCCGAACAAAGCTTGTCTGCTAGAGTCGTCGGCCTCTTCGTTGCCGCCCATGCCGCCATAGCCGCCGCGCCGAGGGGCCGCTTGTCTTCCGCTTGCGCCGCCGTAGCCACCCTGGTCGCCAGATCCTGCGTAAATACTGTCAGCAGTGGTTCTGTACGATGGGGGACGTCCATCGGGAGGAGAGGGGCCGGTACCATATGACGAACTGCCAGTGTCGTATTTGTTGCTTCCGTAGCCGCCCTTTGCGCCGTAGCCTCCAGCACTGTAGCCACCGCCGCCTTGCTGGCCGGGAGCGGGAGCGCCTCTCGCAGGGCCGTTGCCAGGCTGACCACCGTACGACGGAGGTTGGCTGTTTTGGGGAGGCGGGCCACCGGCTCTAGGCCCAGGTCCGCTCGGCAGACCAGGGCGGCCTACACGGCCATTCACCGGCATGCCTAGGTCGGCCTGTGTTCTTTGGAGCGACGTCATCTGTGGGCCATAGGGGTCGCCTCCGTTCTGTTGGGCGTACGGGTTCTCGTCGTCCTTGTGGCTCTTCTTACGACTAAAGATGGGCATCTTGGCGGTTGTCGAGAGAGGCTCGCTGCCGGCGTGGCTTATGTCTTATTTGATCGTGGGTATGTCGAGGGCTCAAGACAAAAGGATGCGTCCGTCGTCGATGATGTTCGGGATGATGGCGATTGATTCGATGCTTAAGGATACTGTTAGGAGTAGTATCAGAACGCGAATTGTTGAAGCAGGCAGGAAGAAGATGGCTTGATGTATATGCTGTTGGGAGAGAGAGTCGACAAGGCGAGAGCTTGGGGTAGACGAAGGAGAAGAGGTTCGATGTCTGACTTGCGTTTCGTCACAAGGAATAGGGTTTCGGATAGTGCACAGTCAGTAACCAGCACAGCTGTAACGATAGTGGGCTGTACACCGTAACTAGGGGGGCAAGTCTCACCGGTTTGTTGCTCCAGTGGCTAGCTCAGCCCCGCGCCACGTCCCACAGCAGTAGTAATACGACAAAAATAGGACAGGGGCGCGCTAAAACATTGTGCTAGGCACACTCGTTCTGCTTATATAAGCATACAGTTCACATTGTAATTACATTTGGCGAGGAAGGTGTCAAGGCGACACGACACGTCTTCTGTTTCCTTGTTGGTAGCAGGGTCCATCGTAGCTGCCTCGTCTGCCTCTTATGTCGTGAGGAAAGCAGACTCAACGCTCCTTTCGAGGTGGGCAGTTGCAACGATGGAGACGACATAGAGCGGTGTACGGACGGTAAGATATCTTCTCGTACTGCTGGTAGGTAGCAAGGATAATGTGCCTGTTTTCTGGTAATGGGCTACCATTAAACGCTACCATTACTCCGTAAACGAATGGTCAATTGATGCAGGTTTGTTTCGATCTGTCCATTCAACGACGTACTATGACTCGCTCCTTCCTGATCACGTAGCCACTTTAGAACGTAAGTAATGCTTACATGGGGAAAGAGTCACCTAATGGCGTACTAGCCGTCTGACTCCACGTCCCGTTCCGGAATAAACAAGCGCATCCCTTAACCACCCCATATATCTTCCATCTCCAGCTTCACTCTCGACATCAAGCATATCATAATAGCAAACCACTCTTCTTCCTCTCATCATTATCATGCCTTTCTCCCAGTCTCACCGCGCCTGATCCCAACTAGAGATACGCCACATTGCATCCCTACCGCTTTTGCCACCACATCTGCAGCAAAGCCACGCGATACCTCTTCCATACTCGATCTCACAGCCAAAATGCTGCAGAACGCCTCCTACGCTGTCTCGTCTCTGTTTACATTATCGATTTTACCCGAATTTTTATTATTGTTAAAGTGAACAGTTTGGCAGGCCTTGCGCCATTGTTTTCACTTTACGTCCCGATTCACCCTATATCTCTTTACCCGAGTCTTCCTTCACCTTCCTCTATCGGCACATTCTATCTAGCCCGAAAGCTAGATGTCCGTCTTCACGTACGAACCGAACCCCTTAAGGGTACTATCACCATGGCTACAGCCGGCCAGCAAGGATAAATCGGCCCCTGTTGAGTACCTCTACCCAGGCGAGGGCCGGCACATTGTATTGGGCGACCTTGATGATGCAAGACTTGTGCCCGAGCCCCAGACCGGCCCGGTTGAGTATAAACTGCATCTCATGCTTCGTCCCAGGCGAGCATATAAATTAGGAGGGCCCTACACGGCGAACCACAACAACCCCGAGTTCCCCGCACACACCCGTGTTCTTGGCAATTCTACCGCCAGCCAGGCACGTCAAGACCGGTGCCAACATCTTACCACCCAGCTCCTCTGGCGTCTGCGCCAGTCCACGCCTTACCATGCATCAGGCATGGGCCAGAGCGTTCATGTTCCGGTCTTGCCGGAGGACTCTACCCTCATAAAAATGTCCTTTGAGGTTGGCAAGCTAGTTCCTGGACTGGAGGAGACCCAGGGTGCTCTATACGAAATCGGTGTTGCAGACAACGGCGCTCTTATCGGAATCACCAAAGAGGAGATGGACCTAAGTATCTCGGTTCTGCGCTGGATGGCAGCCACTCTCGGCTGCAGCGTTGTGCTCAACCGAGTTGTCTGGGTCGGCCAGTGCGAGGTACTGGAGGAGTCGGTATCGTCTGATGGCGAGTCTCTTTCGATCCCCTCAGCACCCTCAACGCCCTCCACTTCCCCAGAACTCACAGCACACAGGACAGCCTTTGCTAAATCGGAAGGCCTCTATGTCGTTGAGGCTTTCGTCGGGCCACTTGAGCAGGCAGGTGTCCATTCATTTTCTGGCGAGAAGGATCAAGCAGAAACCATCTCGTTTCGATCTCTGCCGCCCATGTCTACATCAAAACACAACGAGCAGCTGCGAGTGACCTTGACTGGTCCAACAGGATCGGGCAAATCGACTTTGCTTGGTGCACTGACCACAGGCGAGTATGATGACGGCAACGGTAAAGGGCGGCTGAGCGCTCTCAAGCACCGCCACGAGATGCAGTCGGGAATGACGAGCACAGTCACGCAGGAACTCGTGGGCTACAATGGCAAATCGATTGTCAATTATACCAACCCCAACATTGAGTCGTGGTTTGGCATTCACGACTATGCTAAGAACGGGCGTCTTGTGTTCCTCTCCGACTCTGCCGGCCACCCCCGCTTCAGACGGACAACGCTGCGCGGGCTCGTGGGATGGGCACCGCACTGGACGTTTTTGTGCATCAGTGCAGTGCCTGATGTCGCCAGCGACGCCGCACAAGGCGCAGCCAGCGAGACGCCAGGCAGCACAGTTGCTCTTTCCATGGACCACCTTGATCTGTGCCTCAAACTGAGTCTTCCACTGGTCATCGTGCTCACCAAGTCGGATTTGACGAACAAGCAGTCTCTCAAGCAGCTGCTGGTCCCCATCTGGACGGCGATCAAAGGGGCTGGGAGGACACCCCAGCTGCTCAAGTCCAAACAGAGGCTTGATGAGCGGGCTAGCACTCTTTGTGACGCGGACGCTGAGATGGCTGGCGGCGTTTTGTCGTCGGCCCGGGACGCGGGCAACTTCTGTTCGACAGTGCCTGTCGTGCTGGCAAGCTCTCTCACAGGCGATGGCGTCGGCCTCATACACGCTCTTCTACGCGAGCTACCGCTGCCGCCGAAGCCCATAGTGCACGACCACCTTGGCTTGATGGTCGGGCGGGACCAGCCCGAAGCGCTGTTCCACATTGAAGATCGATACAGCAGACCCATGTCGTATGCACATTCGCGCATCGCGTGGCAAGCCAATGTGGAGTGTGTAGTGTCGGGATATGTCCTCTTTGGCCGACTTGAGCTGGGTCAAACGGTCACGATTGGGCCGTTTCCTATTGACGAGGACATGGCAGATGCTGCGCAGCTTGATGAAAAAACGGCATCCCCCAGCCGCAGCGCGCCACCCCCCGAGCCTGCGCACGTGGGTGCCGATTTGTTGGCGGCGTCTCACATAGAGGGCGAGTGGCGCCAGGCGCGCATTGTCAGTATTCGCAACTTAAGGTTGAGCGTCCAAACACTTGAAGCCGACCAGGTTGGCACGCTCGGGCTGGCTCTTGACAAGACAGCCTACGATGGCGGCGGTGATGCGGCGCTGCGGCCGCTGCAGCCAAGGCGGGGTATGATCGTGGCTGTTCCTAACAAGCACATGATCGACAAGAAGCTGGAGCTGCAAGCGACCTCTGTGATCACGGCCTTTTTCAGCGACAAGACCATTGGACGGCTGAATGGCGGCTCGCTGGTGACATTTTATATTGCCAGTATCCGGGCCCAGGCGAGAGTGTCCCGGATATGGAGCTCGCCGCGTATGCAGCCCGATCTTGGGCCGGATGGTGGCAAGGCTGAGTCTGCGGGTCATGTGGAGGACGGTGTCTTTGGGCTCGAGCCATTCGACGATGACGCCAACCTTACAGCGGAGCACGGCTACTGCGTCCGACTCGAACTCCTATTCAGTCGAGAGTGGATCGAGCTTGGTGCCAAGATTGTCATCCTCGAGGGCGCGAACCGCGAAGGGACGGTGCTCGACGGATTTGTCGGTGATGTAGTGGCGGTTTCGGATTGAGGTGGTGCTGGGGTGCTTTGGGATACATACGCCAGACATGGCTGTTGCCCAGTAATATTGGCGTGCTTTTTTCTATTTGGCTACGACTGTTTGTTTTATGATTAGATATGTTTTTTGGGGGAGAGTTTTGATGATACCAGCAGTCCATGGACGTCATAGAGAAGCTGTTAGGCAGTGCACCTCTTAAAATGTCATCAAATGTTGTGCTTTTGTATTGCAGCCCATATGTGTATACGAATGAATGCCCTTGGAACGCCTAACGAGAAAAAAGTCAACAGATGCATGCTCGCTTATGGCCGCTATGCTCGTCACCACACGCCGCCGTCTATGCCCTGACAAGGCCGTAGAATAGCGTCCAGGTCAAGATGTAGCCCGCCAAGCCGTTCATAAGGCCGCCGGTCCAAAACTCAATGGGGCTGCGGAAGAAGGCACCGGTGTCCAGAACATTGATCTGCTTGCCCGCAGCGCGCAGGTCAACCGAGGCCGCGATCACACGGAAGACAAAGAACAAGGCTGTCGTGATGAGCGAAAAGGCAATGTAGAAGAGGAAGCCGCTGTAGGATTCAAGTCCAAGGATGCCGGCCCCGACGCCGCATAGAGATGCCGAAAGGTTCTGGAAGTTTGTCAAGGTCTGGCTGTTAGTTTTCTGCAGTGAGTGCATGGGCACGTGCCCCTGTGTATATGCCGGCCGACGTACTCGGGTGTTGTGGACAAGAGACTCCTGGACGAGAGGCTCGATCTGAAACTCGCGTTCAGTCGACATGGCGGCGGCAAGCGGGCGGCAGGCTCGGGCAGTTGTGAGGAGTGAGGAGGGACAGCAGTGTCTCAGAACAGTGTCGTGTAGTCGCGATAGTGTGGCGGTGTTCTGGGCGGTCGGTCGTCGTCGGGATGTAAAGTCCGTACGATGATGCCGCCATACTACGTGCCACGGAGCCACACCGAAAACGAGAGCTTGCCTAGGCGGGGGCTTCTGATTGGCCAGTTTCGGGGCAGGCCTGGACCGAAGCCCGCACCAGCCTCTTGGCTGAGGCTGCCTCCTATTGGCCGAAACCTCCCCTTTTGGGCGCTGCTTCTTCACATAGGGGCCTAAAGTCCCGGATACGGCGTATGTACTTGTACGTACACGTACTTCCGTCCTTAACTTTCAGCGCATGTCTTGTTCCTTGCAGCAATAAGCAATAATACGGGTCACGACAAGACCCCGACCGATGGATTATGACGAACCTTTTGCTCCTTTGCTCTCTCACTGGACACAGTTCGAGCCTGGAACCACAGTTCCCCTGTAATCTGTAATCTAATCGTACGGAGTAGCTTCGCTCGCCAGGTCGCTCCTTCCTTTTTGCTGCGCATACGACGTAATGTTTCTTAATTTGGCGATGTTTGTCATTTCCCAAAGGAACATGTCCCGGGAAAGAAGGCAACAATAAGCATTATGTACATATTACACAATATGCTTTTAGACTTTTAAAGAAGGCAATATAAGAAGATATTAATACATCCTGTCAATACAACCAGACTCCGCTGCGCACTCTCCGCAAGATGCCCGTTCATGCTGCCATCCCGTCTCCGATCGTCCAAAGAAGCAATTAGAAAACAAAAGGAAGGACAGCCCCAGTGTGACAGGTCGGTCGGTCCTTCTTCCTTCTCTCTGCATTTTGCCCTTCTGTCTTACCGTTTGATCGTTCTTCGTCTTTTATCCCCTTTATCCACCATATCCATCTCCACCGACAGATCAAAACAACAACCGAAAGTAGAAGGACCAAAGACACCTCCTGCCTCCATAGCACACAGCAGCAATTGCGCTGCATCCTGTCCCAGACCTCTTTTCTCTCACTTTCCAACTTCATCTTCATATCTTGGCTACAACTTGACGACTAGAGGAAACCGCCACACCGCCACACCACCTATCGTTCATACTTCCTACACCTCTTAGCTTCTACATATAGTCACCTCCCTAGTTGCATACACCGCCAGTCACATGGCAGAGTAACCCGCCACACCTACACCATCTTGTTTTCTGGCTGCCATTTTCGTTTTCGCACTTCTCGACGTCTCGACTTTCGCTTTCGCATTTCTCGACGTCTCGACTTCGCCCCCGTCTTCGCCCTTTACGCCCCTGGACTTTTGAATCTGTCAGTTAGGCTTCCGTCAACGCAGCGGCAACTATTCACTAGACTAAAACGATTCGCCGCCCTATTTGTCTATTTGTCGTCCAACAACCACAAACACCCCCATCCCAGCGCAAATCGCCGCCTATCGCACGCACACCTTTTGCGCCGTTGGACAAAGGGAATGCGCCATCACTCTGTGCGCACCTGACACAGAACGCCCGATACCCGACTCTCCCATGGAGACTATTGTATATGACGAGAGTCCTCTTGCAGAGTATCTCAAAGGTATTTTTCTTTTTTCTTCTTTTTCTTCTCTACACATTCATCATTAGCATACACACCCATGTCATATTCAACATGCATCGACGTTCTAACCGGTTTCCCGTATCCATAGTCGAAGGAGGAAACGAACCTCTCGAATGGGTGTCGACTATAACACCCTCGACTACGGCCGCTGAGCTCTTGCCCGACTCGGACGGCGACTCGGACGATGCAGCCGTCACCGGCTCGGCGCTCCCCGTGACCCCAGATCAACAACCTCGGCAGCGCATAACACCGAACAACCCGAGCCAGAACGGCGTCGACACACCGCCACCGAGTCCGCCCTCTCCCTCGTTTGCACCAGTCGGTCGACCGATGGTAAGGAAACGCTTTCGCAACAAGATCCCCAACCCACTCCGCGTCGACAGCCAGCGGCGCAGCGCGGCAATATCATCGACCATCAACGAGCACTACACTGTATGTACCTGGTCATGTCGGTGTACTGACGTTGGTCGGCCTTCAGAACGGCTTGCTAACACCTACCAGAGAGCCGTCGCATCGACAATCAGCAACGCCGACAACACACAGTTTCTGGAACAGTTCCGCTACACAATCATCACATCACATCTACTCGGCGCCGCCACGCTCAGCCAACAGCAGCCATCTTCGTATCCGAATAACAGCACTGGCGAGAACGGCAACAGTCCTCCTTTCGCGGCCGCATCACAGGATGGGTTCGATCCACAGGCGCCAACAACGGGCGTCATCGTGGCAGTGGCCGGTGCTTTTATCGTTGCTTGGGCCGTTCACTGGGTGCACGTCGGCGGAATCACCCACCTCACAAAAAAGCGCTTCTTCTTTGTCATCGTGTTGCTAGCTGGAACCATGGTTGTCGGAAATGTCTACATGCGCCAGCAGTTTCTGCGCAATGTGAGACAGTCTGTATTGACAGAGGTCAAGATCTTTGTCACACGGTCGCTTGATTTCGACAGTGCAGTCAGCGCAGCAGTTTCCTTCATCAAGGAGGTGGAGCTTGTGTCAAGAGGCTACAGAATGTAAGTCATTCTTTTGTCATTATCTTCTTCTTCCCAGCTATTTTCAGTTTTGAATGTAGTCGCAAAGGCTTATACTAACGCATTTACAGAAGCGCGCCATTGCCGCCTATCAGCCGCATGGATGACCACAGCCAATCGCGGCGCTGTTTGCGAATCCGGAAAGCGGTCCGGGGCTGCTTTGCCGATGTGCTGCCCAAGTACATCCAGGCAGCCAATGTGGCGAGGGGGTTCGCCGAACCGATCGACCTGGAGATGTACTTCCACGTGCACGACATTACCGACTTTGACGTATCGGATGCCATGCAAGGCTTTACCGAGGCGGAGATTGAGGATGCCGATTCGATTCGGACATTGACCATCCTGGCAGCCCGTTTCCACACGATTCGCAAGATCTTCTTGTGTGCCCTGCTGGCCCTTGAAGCAACAGGCGACGAGGCCGATCACCTGCGCTGGACGACAGCAGTGGAGGGGCTCCGGGTGCTGAACGAGACGACGCGTGTTGGCTACGGACGTCTGCACAATCTTCTGGGCGAGGCCGAGACATTTCCACAGGTGTCGACGCCCAAGGCACCGCTGTCTCCCAACCGGGAGCGGTGGCGGTCGCAGCTCGGCAAGCTCAACTCATTATCGACGGGCATTCGTGGCCTACAGGCAAAACTGGCTCTGCTGCGTGAAGAATCAGATCGGTCTCTGAACGAGGCCAACGACATCACGGAGCTCGGCCCGAGCCTGCTTAACCAGTATGAGTCGATCGGACTGGACCTGAAGCTGCTCATCCAGGCATGGGAAGAAGGAAAGTCGGCGTTGGCGTTGGGTATCAACCGTAACGAGAAGCGACTCTCATCGCTTAGCACGTTTATTTCCCCTACCGTGTCGTTTAGTGGGTTGACGACGGTGGGTGAGGATGGCTTCGGCACTGCCGAGGATGCTCTTCGGGCGCTGACGGGTGGTTCGCCGCTCGGTGGCAGTACGGTGGGTGACCCCGACGAGGAACAGGTGTTTGAGGCGCTGTCGTTGCCGCCGGTATCGCGGCGCAAGAGCTTGATGTCGCGCGACGAGCGGATCGCCAAGATGAAGGAAGACCGAGATCGGCGGGCAGAGGCGCGCGAGCAGTCAGATGCGAGCCGCGGCATGCTCCGCGAGCTGGAGATGGTGATCAACCTGCGGCCCAAGGGGGCGCGGCCGGATGCAGGCAGCAGCCGGTTGAGCAGGACGTCACTGATGGTTGACCGCAACCGCAACACCTTATGATGATGAGACTACTACGCGTGCGATTTGATTTGATTTGCTTTGATTTCTTTTGTCGATCTTTTTTCATTTGTTTCTTTATTTTTTCTTTTGTCTATTCTTCCCATCTACTGCATCTTGCATGGCCCTCGTCAGTTTGACGTTTGGCACATATGATTTTTCTTCTTACACGGCGTTTCTGTGGGTTACCAGCCTGTTCTACACTGTTCAGTTCTGCGATGCTGTTTCATTGCTGTTGCATAGAAGTCGTCTTGCCCGCGATACTGTTTTATTACTGTTGCCAATAGATTTGTCTTTCGCGATACTGTTTTATTACCTGTTGCATTGAAGTCGTCTTGGGAAGGCTGGATATTCCCGCTTAGTCATCCAACAAACTGTACATTTAGTGTTATGTATTCATTCTACATATATCGTTCTATCTATCTTTGATCAACATTGATGAGAAACGTCTTCAATTGAATAATCAACCAGAGCCAATCATGCCATCTTACAAGCTGTAATGCTGTTGGACCAGGCCGCCTTCACGTCACGTCTTCACGTGGGGCAACACGTTCCCAGGGAGCCATCAGGCAGCCCCGCGTCGACTCAATTAAACTACGAGACGCGTCTGGTAGGAAAAACGCGAAAACGGAGAGGGAAACGAGCAAAAAGCCACAGGGTAAGAGCGTGTCGTATTAGGCTAGTATTACCTGGGAGCTCCCTATTTTGCTATTTTGCTATTTTGCAGCATCGTGTCGTCACATTCTCTCCTCTTCTCTTTCTCTCATTCTCATTCACCTCCATCCAACGCTCGACAAACCCACCTGAGTGCAGCTTCTCTGACCGCTTCTTTTTCGCTTTTCGCAACGTCTCGTCAATCCATCTTGCAGTCTACTCTTTCAACCTCTTCTTTCCATCACTTCACCCCTCAAATCCAAACCGCCACCATGTTGGAAGCAAGATTAGAACAGGCCTCGATCCTGAAGAAGGTATGCTGCGTGTCTACGTGTCTGCCTGCATTTATCCGCCGAGTGCTAACTCTTTAGGTCGTCGACGCCATCAAGGACCTGGTGCAGGACTGCAACTTTGACTGCAATGACTCGGGCATCGCGCTGCAGGCCATGGACAACAGCCACGTGGCGCTCGTGTCGATGCTGCTCAAGGCGGAGGGCTTCTCGCCGTACCGCTGCGACCGCAACGTGGCGCTGGGCGTGAACCTGACGAGCCTGACCAAGGTGCTGCGCGCGGCACAGAACGAGGACATTCTGACGCTCAAGGCGGACGACGCGCCGGACTCGCTGAACCTGGTGTTTGAGAGCTCGGAGAACGACCGGATCAGCGAGTACGACCTGAAGCTCATGGACATTGACCAGGAGCACCTGGGCATTCCGGAGACGGAGTACGCGGCGACGATTACGATGCCGAGTTCCGAGTTCCGGCGCATCACGGCGGACCTGATGGCCATGTCGGAGTCGGTGACGATTGAGGCGACCAAGGACGGCATCAAGTTTGCGAGCAACGGCGACATTGGCAACGGCAGCGTGACGCTGCGCAGCCACACGAATGTGGAGAAGCCGGCCGAGAACATTGAGATTGAGCTGAGCGACCCGGTGTCGCTGACGTTCTCGCTCAAGTACCTGGTGAACTTTTGCAAGGCGGCGGCGCTGTCGAACCAGGTCAAGATCTGCCTGTCGAACGAGGTGCCGCTGCTGGTCGAGTACATTCTGTCGGGCAACAGCTTCCTGCGGTTCTACCTGGCCCCCAAGATTGGCGACGAGGAGTAGGAGTAGGCTGTGTGTGTGCCAGCCGTAGTATTACGATGAATGCAAAGCGATGAGGATACGTTTGGGGGCCGCCACTGCATGCTTTTGATACTGTTTATCTGTTTATGTAATGCGATATAATATACAGAGCATTGCGTGCTCGACAGCTGTGCTCTGGCGCCACACGGGACCTTGTAGCTGCATGTTATTGTTGTGCAACCACAGTGAGCGGCATCATCGCCGTCTCAGGTAATTACATAATACAGAGACTTCTTGGTTCACGATGCCCCGCCATGGCACATTAAGCCGAGTGGATCCTTTTCATTAGCTTTCATTTTCTTTTCTTCTCTTTTGTCGTCTCCAAGGCCGTGTAGTGAGCGGCTGTCACCATGTCTTTGTGACTCTTGTTTGATTGTTCCGGTGCGTCTCCGCGCCGATAGTAGTATGCGATTTTTAGTGTTTTTTTTTTCTATATTTTTCTTTAGTTCATTCGCGCGGCATAAAGATGACTGATTTCCAATACCTAAAGTGATGACTACCGCATGCCTGAGAATACAAACGTCGACATAAATTCTACAGTATTTCATTTTATCATATTTTATTCTTTCCTATATTCTTACACAATATACATTATTGTAAGACACAGTCATAGCTGTGTCTTGATCCTCCGCGACCGACGATAGCCGCCCACCTTGTTCACCTTTCTACTCACCTCGTTTCCATCTGCCATCTGCCATACGCCTTGTCGCTTCTATCCCGTCTCGCCTTTTCATCAACGGCCGTCTGCCATTCGTGGCCTCGCCTCCAGCCTTGCAGCTGCCTGCTTCCTATTCTGTCTCTTGGAGTTGCACAATCCGCCCCGCCCCGCCGCCGTCGCCCCGCTCTCGTCGTCCTCGGAGGAGTCATAACGCACCGCCGGGCTATAACTAGGCCTCCCTCTGCACCAGCTGCGGCGCTGTGCCGACTACTGTCGTACTGTCGTACTGTCGTCACGCCTCTGCTTGCATCCATTGCCGTCTATCCGCCGCGCCGTTGCCATGTCGGCAGCTACACCACTGCCCGAGACCCGTGTCTTGGCCATTGCCAGCCATGTACGTCCCATTGATGCCTCTTGGCGCTGCCATACCGACACCAGCTAACAGGACAGGTCGTGTCAGGGTACGCTTGTGTTTTCGTGCCCATGGCCTATGCCCATGTTCATGCCACATTTACTAACTGCCTAGTCATGTCGGCAACAAGATTGCCGTGTTCGCCATGCAGTCGCTCGGATGCGACGTGGCCGCCCTCAACACGGTCCAGTTCAGCAACCACACCGGCTACCGCCAGGTGCGCGGCACAAAGACGTCGGCCGACGAGATCTGGGATCTCTACCAAGGCCTCAAGCTGTCGTACCTCGACAACTTTGACATGATGCTGTCGGGCTACGTGCCGGGCGCTGCCGCCGTCGAGGCCGTGGGCCGCATTGCCGCCGAGCTGCGCTTGCGCGCGCAAGAGCACCACGACACCAACAGCCCCGGCAGCTTCTTCTGGGTGCTGGACCCCGTCATGGGCGACAACGGCAAGCTCTACGTGGCCGGCGACGTCGTGCCCGCCTACAAGCAGCTGCTGCACCACGCGGACCTCATCCTGCCCAACCAGTTTGAGGCCGAGCTGCTGTCGGGCGTCACCATTGTGTCCATGGCGACGCTGCACGAGGCAATCCAGGTGCTGCACGAGCGGTTCGGCGTGCCGCACGTCGTCATCACGTCGGTGTCACTCGCCAGCCCCGGCGACCCGGACAATGGCGCGTCATTGTCCGTCGTGGGCTCGTCGCGCACATCCACAAACCAGGCGCGCGCGTTCCAGATCATCTTCCCGGCCATTGACTGCTACTTTAGCGGCACGGGCGACATGTTTGGCGCGCTCATGGTGGTGCGCATGCGCGAGGCCGTAGCAGCACAGGACACAAACACAAACTCCCAATCCTCCCTGCTGGCCCGGCGCGCGTGGCTCAGCGACGACGACGTCGAGGCCGTCGACCTTCCGCTGGCACACGCCGCCGAAAAAGTGCTGGCCAGCATGCACGAGGTGCTGTCCAAGACGTGCGAGGCGATGCCGGCTGCACTGGCCAAGGCGAATGCGCTGCTGGACCGCCAGGGCGTTGTCGACCCAGAGGCCCGGGCCACGGCGCTGCACCTGCTCAAGTCGGGCGCGGCCGAGCTGCGGCTGCCCCGGAATGTCGAGTCTCTGCGGGAACCACAAAGCAAGTTCCGCGCGCGTAAGTTGGAGTTTAAATAGATCTAGATATAGATGCGTTTTTTTTGTCTTTGTTTCTCTTGTTTCTCTTGTTGGATATCACACAATAGCATTGGCGAAAGCCAGCACACAAATCATCATCATTGTTCATTCTGATCGTAAAGGTCTATACATGTAGATGGCCCGTACTTGCTGCCCGCCCTTTAAGCTTTAAGCCGCCGGCGCGGCGCCAAACCCACCCGTGCTGCCGAACCCGCCTGCGCCGCGCACACTCTCCTCCAGCTGCGCAACCTCGATCACGTCGGGCGTCACAATCTTCTCCAGCACCAGCTGCGCTACACGGTCGCCCGCGGCCACGGCAAAATCGGACTCGCCGTGGTTGAACAGCAGCACGCGCACCTGGCCGCGGTAGTCGGCGTCAATCACGCCCGCGCCCGTGTCGATAAAGTGCTTGGCGGCAAGGCCCGAGCGCGGCGCAATGCGGCCGTACGTGCCCAGCGGGACGGCCATGGCAATGTCGGTGTCGACGAGGGCCTTGCCGCGCGCAGGAATGGTCGTGGCGCGGGCGGCGTAGAGGTCGTAGCCGGCGGCAAAGGCGCTGCCACGGGTCGGTGTGTACGCGTCGGCCGACAGCTTCTGGATGGTCAGGGCTGTGGGCGGGATGGCGGGGGCAGGAACCTCGGCCGGGGCAGCGGGGGCGGCGGCGGCGGCGTCGATGGTGGCGGTCTCGGCAGACATCTTGACACGCTTGGCTGGGGGCGATGTGGGAGGTGATGTGATGATGGGAAGGGTAGTTTCAGCAGGAGCGTCGGCGGTCATTCTGTAGTGTAATGGTGAGCTGTATTGAACGTAAAAAAGCTCGATGGACGTCGTAAAAGCTGAAAGCTACGTGTCAGGCTCTGACCGCGACGCGCGACGCGTAAAGTGGTGCTGGCATTGGTGGGTCTTGCAGTCGGTGAGTGATGAATTGGCCAATGGTGTATGGATGGAGGCCTGCTCATTATGGCATATCATTTGCCGCAAGACTGAGTATTGACCAAACTGAACGGCTGAACTGCTGAACTGCTGAACTGCTGAACTGTTGAACTGTTGAACTGTTGAACTGCACGGACTGCTTGCTTGTAAGTCGAGGCACAGACTCGTGTAAATTAGTCAGCAATCTAATATTGCCGTTTTAGGACACTGTCGTCACATGGTTTTCGACTTCCATCATGTAACTCGTAGACAATAGGAGGTGTCCATGATTGACTCGTCCTTGGTCGGACTGGTCGGACCGCTGACTTGTTCTAACCACTAGTCGATCCTGGGATGGCTGTCGTAGACATCTCCGGCGTAACGATGTCCGTGGAGTTGGGTGGTGGTGAATCCCATTTCATCTGGACGTTTGGTGAGGATCAATGTGGAGATATTCGCTGATGACACGTCAAGGGCGAGACCGTCTTGGACTCTATTCCTCGCAGCACCAGGTCGTGGCTCGTTCCAAGCAGAGGCAACGCATCGTAGATCGACTACGTAGTATATCATGCAGCTGGTACAGATATGGGCTAGTGAGTGCAGCAATTGCGGGGTAGAGGCGCTGATGCCGGAGAGTTTAAAACATCATGATCGACAGTAGCAGAGCAGAGCAGAGCAGAGAAAGAGAAGAGAGCAGAGAGCAGAGGAAGACAGATCACGGTACAGAACAGACAGAGAAAGATAACAAAACTGAACACAACAAGAAATTAGCCATGCCTCCTACACGCCATTCATCATCAACTTGTCAGGGCCCTTGATGGCATCACCCAGCATCAGTGTTGTTAAAGTCATTGATAGACGTAACTAAGGCAATATTTCTGACAAAAGACGGCATAACAAAGAACGACGTGCTGTTGGCTGCAGTCCACTCTTTTCTGCACCAGATCTGCACCAGAGGGTGCACACCATCCTCGGCCTCTTTGTCCCGATCAACAGACCAGATGATCGCACCAGCCAATCGACGTCGGCCAGATTGACAGCGTCATGGCATGTCATAACACCCTGACAATGAGTATTGATAAGCATCTAGATCATCGGGCTATGACGACGCGGGACGTGCAGTCGTCGTTGTACTGTGTATATAGCCTACATATAGGCTGTCTCTGCATCGCCAGTCCATTACTCTTTTCCGTCCCAAACTCAACAACACCCTGCAAACACAACAAACCACATATCCTTCCAAACAACTCAACAACACCTTGAAAACACATTCAACAAACACACACACACACTATGGACAACAAGCCCCGCCAGGACCGCTCCAACTCCAGCTCGTCGGCCGTGTCTGACGCCTCGTCTAGCCCGCAGCGTGTACGCACCTCTTCTTCATCGTGACTCATCATGACGACACACTAACCGAGCCCAGAAGTCGTCGCTGTTCAACTCGCTCGAGCAGCAGAAGCGCTCAAACGACCCGCAGCAGATTGCGCGCCGCGCCAGCATGCACGACTACAAGCCGGCGCCGGGCGTCTTTGGCCGCATGTGGAACGACTACGTCCACGGCCCGATGAAGTAGATGGGATAGCACAGCAACAAATGAAGCATAGCATATAGCATATAGCATATAGCAAATAAAATGAAAGAAAAACAAACCCGCCACTGAACTGAAGTTGTAGAATTATATTGCCGAGATTATAAGCAGTAGCAGTAACGCAGATAAACTAGTCCGCAGTCCTCGATCCCTCGCAGCCCAAGCAATATCGTGGCAGCAGAAACGGCCCAACTCATACAGAAACAGAAATCAAATAACAAATCAAAGAAAACAGACAGAAAGAACAACCACGAAACGTTTCATAGCGCCGAAAGGATAACAAAAGAAACGGAAACAATATCAACACCATGTGCAGAGATAGCTTTTAGCTTTATGCGCGGTGCTTCTCGCTCTCCAGACGCGAGTACAGCATGTACAGCGCCATGCGGTTGCACTCCTCCGTGCCCGAGATCGTCACCAGACGCTCGTTGTTATTATCCTGCGGCTCGTTGATCTTGATCATGCTGCCAGACACCTGCCGGATCTCGTTGATCTTCTGTCCACCCTTGCCAATGATAGCACCCACCATGTCGTTGGGGATGAAGATCTGCTGTGTCAGCGGGCCGCCAGGCATCCCCGCTGCAGGACCCGCAGGCCCACCAGGCTGCATCGGCGGGCCGCCGTGCGGACCCGCGTGCGGCTGCTGATGGTGCGGTGCGCCGTGGTGGTGCGGCGCCATCGGAGCACCATACGCGCCAGCAGCCGCGCCCTGTGCGCCGCCGCCGTACATGGGCACCGCAGGTCCAGGGCCGTGCGCGGCCGGTGTGCCGTACGGCGCGGCACCACCGTATGGCTGGGGAGGCATGTGCGGCCGCGCGTCGGGGCGGCGGCTGTTCATCGCGTAGTTCTCGGGCCGGCCGTAGTTGCCGCCCGCCGGCTGCGGAAGGTACGGCACAACCTGCATACCACCAGGCACGACGCCAACAGGGCCGCCGCCGCGCGCAGCATAGGCCGACGCCGCAGGGCCGCCAAACCGCTCATTGAGCTGCTCAAGCAGCGTGCTGCCGACGTAGTACGTGGCAATGTGGACAGCGTCTGCCACACCCATGACAACGAGCGACCGCTCAGACGACAGCGGCAGGCACGAATCGGAGGCGTTAAGCCGTGCGCCCGAGGCCTCCTGGATCTCCTTGATCCGCGAGCCGCCCTTGCCGATGATCGATCCGATCAGAATGTGCGGGATCAGCAGGCGCAGGGGGTACGTCTTGGAGTGTGCGTTGGACGGCTCGCCGAGCGGCTCGTTGTTCAGAGTGCGAATGATCAGACCAAAAGCCTTGGCGGCGGCATCAACAACACCGCTGACCGTCAAAATGCGCTCCACCGCGCCCTTTTGGTAGTCGCTGACAGTGCACTTAGCATTGGACATTTGGCGGATCTTGGACACGTTCTCGCCGCCCTTGCCGATGATGGTCGCTGCCTCGGGGCTCGAAATTACAGCGCGAATGTGGATCCATGCCGTCTCGTCGTGCGCGTTGGCCGAGCTCTGGCCAGGAGCCGAGTTGTTAGCCGTGCTGGATGCCGACTTGGCATCGGCGGTCTCTGGCGACGCACCGGCGTCGTCGTTCTCCTTGTCCTTCTTACCCCCGTTGGTGCTGGCCTTGCTGGCGCCGTTGGTGTTGCTGCTGGGCTCGGACGACGAGATGGGCACAGGCGGGATGGCGGGCAGGCCGTTGCTCTCCTTGATTTCGCCCTCGTTGCGGAGGACCTTGTCTAGAGCAGGGCGCTTGGCGTCGGGCTGGTCGCCGGTGCGGGATGGCGAAGACACGTCATCGAGGGGGCGCTTGGTGGAGGTAGGTGGAGGCGAGGTCGACATTGTGGCGGTTGGTATGGTCAAATTAAAGCTGATTATAGAGAATCACGGTTAAATGGTCAAAGAGCCTTTTGTCTTTTTTCTTTATTCGTTGCCTATCTACACGGAAGGTTTTCAGAGAAAACAGTGCAGATGTAGTGGCTTATCGGGATCGGGGTTGGAAGGAACTGTAGTGGGCGGGTCGGACAGAGCGTGGTAGATGGTGACTAGTGTTGGTGTTGGTGGTGGACGATGTGTGTATGGGCGCGAACGGGCGGGTCTTCTACGGTGAAGATGAAGTGGCCAAAGGAGAGCTCAGAGGATAGGAAGAGCTTGGGAGAGATTGGAACTGGTCTGTAACTTGAAGTGGCGGGGTGATAGAGAGGATGTAGAGGGAGGAGATGAGAGAAAGGAGGTTGAGCTGAGAGGTAGAGAGTAGATGACGATGAAAGGCGTGTGTTGACAGGAGAAGCTGGAGAAGGACCCGGAATCTCAAACCTCTTTTGTTCAATTTAATAAGCTCCTGCGTTTACGTGCTCCGATTGAGAGAGTCGACGGGAGGGTTGAAGGTCGAAAACAACGTGTCGTTAGAGTCCGGCGAGGGGTCAAAAGGCGAGTGATGTAGAAAAACAAGGTAGAAGTCGAAGGAGAAAGGATGGCGAGAGAAAATGGAAGAGGGAAGAGGGAGAGATGGATGAGCGCCCGAGAGCAACGGACGAGGAGGAGGACGAGGAGAAGAGGAGGAGGGAGGGTCAAAAGACGAGAGAAGGGGGGATAGCTGGGTGAAGTTGTGAATCGGGAAAACAAAGGCGTGCTGCTGGTCAAAATCCAGAGAGATGCGACGCAAGGGAGTCGATGATATCGATAGTTCGAGCGATGATTTGGACGATGAGTCGGAAGTTGAGGGTTGAGAGAAGGGAGGTCAAAAGGCGCGCGAGGCAAGATAGAAGAGGAGGAAGAGGTGGGCCGTTCCAGAGCCAAATAAGCGGGGAGGGGAGAAAATGAAATGGCAAGAGCCTAAGCACGATTTAGTCCAATAGGGTTGCAAGTATAAGTGGAGTGTCCCACAAAAGGACGGCAGATGCAAATAGTGTGTGAGTCTCCCTGAAACACTATTCGCACGGCTGCTTGGGCTTGCTGTAATATGTAGGGCACGCCGTGCGCACCAATCATAGGTGCCCAGCTGGATTAGTCACCGATATCGCACAGTACGCGCTATGAGACGCGTCCAACGACGCCTGCTCACCACGACAGTCAGGATCGAGATCCGTCAACGAGCAAGGCACAACGATGCACAGCTGCATAAATGCAGATACATGATTGGGCATACTCTAATCTGCCATTAGCATCGTCGTCACATGGCATCGTGATTACGTGATATCGTGATATCTACATCTTCTTTCTCTTTTCTTTCTTCCTGGACAGTTGCAACCGCCTCCGATCGTTGGCGCTTTTGTTTTCGGTTGTGCAACGCTGCACAACGTTCTTTGTATCGCAAGCTTCTGTGTTGTTTCGTTGAAAGTGCTTCCGTTCTGTTTGATAGCATCTCGTCGTACGTCGCACAACTTCTCCAGCCCCCTCTACCTAATCTCCAACAGCTCCTGAAATCACAGGGGTACATTGGCTGGGTAATACACAAAGAATAGAAGACGGAAGGCAAGAAAAGGCAAGAAAAGACGGACATACCGCCATGGACCAGCCACGGCCCATCACACACGATGATCTGCATGCAACATATGTCCAGCAGTCCATCCGTGAGCTGCAGCTCATGGTCCAGCGCGAGGAGGCCGTCCGGGATGAGGTGAGTCCATTCACACTTCTTCTTTTTTTTAATATCTTTTTCAGAGACCGAAATTGACTGTCAGCTCCGCCGCTCGGCCGGTGCCGTGCCAATAGCCTCTGCCGCTGCGTCGCTCGACATCATGGCGTCGGCGTACACCGAGGCCGCTCGCGCGGCCCCGTTTCTACCGTTTCCAGACTCGGTCCTGCCGGCACTCTTGGCCATGCGCACCACGCACCACGTCACGGCCGCGTCGCATTTGTATCTGGACGGCAACAAGAAGCTTGAAAAGGCGCGCACCGCGCTGGCCCAGGACAAGACCAGAGTGGCCGAGCAGCAGGCACTTGCGGCCGCGCTCGAGACGCGCGTCGCCGAGCTGCAGGCCACGGCGGCGGCGCGCCAGGGCATGACGGCGGACGCGCAGCGGCACGAGCGACAGCAGGCCATCATGGCCGAGCTGCGGACCAAGAAGCGCGAGTACGACCGCGACACGTCGGCTCTCGTCAAGTCGCTGCGGGAATTTATTCAGGGGCGGCTGGGACCGATGCTGGCGGCCGAAGAGCTCGGCGGGCCGGTCGTCGGCGGCATCGTGGACATCCAGACGGACGACCTGGCAGCCGGGTTCAGCGCACAAGGCAAGCTGCGCAAGGCACCAACGAAGCCGGATGCAACGCCGCGGGCCAAGCACAAACAGGCCGACCGGAGGCAGCGGCGGATCGACGAAATCTGGGGACAGAAACCGCGCGAGGACGACGCCGATAGTGACGGCGAAGGTGGAGACGAAAACGAGAACGGGGACGACGCCGACCGCGACGAAGCTACGGCGGCCGCTGGCGAGATGCAGGAGCTGACGGAGGAGCTGCTGAATGCGCTGGCGAGCGCCGGCGGCAACAGCGCGGCGGCGTATGTCACGCTGGCACGCGAGTCGGCGGCGGCGCGGTTCCTGGTACGGTCCAAGGTGGCGCAGTTCCATCCGCGCGATGCCACGAAGCTGCGACTCTCTGATTTCGGCCGCGAGTTGGATGACTGAGCCGCCACTTGTCGTCGCCGGATACATTCACAGTCAAGGGCCGTCCTGTTGGTCGCCTGACGTCGTCTACGTATATGGTCTCAGATGGCGGGTTATGGATGATTAAGCTAAGCCTGGCTCTTTATCAGCTCACATACAACTCACATTATATATTGGCAGCCAGCTGGTGGTGAAGAAGAACGTACCACTTTGATTGTACCCTGATTCGCCCGTGCAGTAAGAACAGCTGATACAGAACTCGATCTTAAGTGTCATACATCACCCCAGAGCACATATCTGATCATCATTACTACAAGCAATACAACATCAATATCGGCCATCACAAGTTTTCACAACAACGCCGCTAGAGGGCATACTGCGAGATTGCGATTTCAAAAGACTTGGACATGCATACACCACGCCGTCTTGCCGCCGTACCGCTATACTGTCCTGTCAGGTCTGTCTGCCCGTTTTGACTGCCCGATGTGACAGTCTCCTATCCATGCGCCCTTGCCCTCCAAGAGAGGAAGCATCACGGACAAGGAGCAAAGCAAAGGGGAAAGCAACGCGGCTGGCCTAGCCGTTGAAATGGCGAAGTGGTTGTGTTATTCATGGGCAATGTTATCCTGAAGAATGGGGAAGAGACATATGTAAGTATAGCTGGAGCGTCAAACCAGGGAATCAACCCCGTGACAAGGCACGACATGGTACTACACGGCGAGACATCAACATTGGCATGCAGACTGTTTCTCACAGACATGTTGACAGAATGGGCCGAGACAAGCCCGCCAAGCTTACCAGCTATGAGGCGAGGTAAATGACGCATCATTTGATTTGATTTTATTCAACGTCACGAAAACTACACTGAGCATAAAACGCCAGGAGGATGGAGAAGACTGAAAATTTGTGAGGAGGCATGAAAAGACTGCGCCACTGGGAAGCACTGGGTAAATAGAAGCTATTTCTATCTGAAACCAGAACAATTGCGATGAATAGCAGTTCTAATAACGACATACCAAGAACTTCGCAACAGGCTATTTGAATAGTCTTGAGAAAATATATGTTCAACCTTACTGGGCACATCATCGTGGAAGCGACGGCCTGCTCTGATTGTCTCCAATGTGATACAAGCATATTGGGCGTTTGCGCCCGCTCTTTAGAGATAATCCTCTTCATGCGTCCTGGAATCATGGCGTTTCACTAACCGGGCTACCTTGCTCGCCAGTCATGATAAAAATTCACATCACTCATTCATACTAGCAAAGCGATATCAGCAGATAACGTCTGATATATGCAACCACAATAGCCAATACTAATCGAATCGATCTAATACCACCGTGCGGTGTTATTTAGCACGAACCACGAACACCAGTGGCGGCCTTGCACGTCTGGCCATTCTCGCACGGCCAGCCATTGTCCTTGGCCATGCCCTGGCAAGCACTCTCCCACTCGTTTCCACCAAGAGCGCCGCTGCCAATTGCGGTGCACCGACCGGAATCTGAGTTGTAAACGCTCGTGCCCCACTGCAAATGGTCAGTATATGTTCAGCTGTTCAGCAGAGAAGATTATCAGGATGGAAGCTACCTTGTATCTGGCGTTGGCGTAAATACTGCAAGCGCCCGAAGTAACGAACGCGTTGTAGTGGCCATTGACGACGCAGGTGCAGCTGCGGTGAAGGTTGGCAGAGCTGTAGGAGTAAGTCAGTATAGATTCATTGATTTTGAAGATTTTGAAAGAGCGAGGGGAGGTACATACGCCGAAGCCGCCAGGACGGCGATAGAGAAGATGGTAGGGAAGAGCATTTTGATTAAGAGATTAAGATGGTATGTAGTTGAGAAAGGATGAAGGATAGTATCAAAGGTTGGTGGATGAAGGCAGGTTGAAAAGTCAAACGAGCACGTTGGAGATTATATACCCAGGTTTACCAAGAAAAACAAAGTGAGGCGTATGTCGTTGTATGATCTCGTATTCTCTCTTCGGAAAGGTCGGTAGTTGACGTCTGGGTACGACTCTGCATGCAGGAGAGGCAGAGAAGTGTCGAATTAACGTTGCCAAGATCGACAGGGTGCAGATGATCAACCGGTCTAGTCGTCGTGCAGCAAGATGCAGCAAGCGTGGGATTGCAAGTACATGTACATTATGATAGTGACTGTATGCGTTTATGTGTATGTACTTATACATATATGTCATTGATAGCTAAACGAGGGGATCAGAGACTGACTTTGGCAGGTTGGGATGACTACTACGTCAGGTGGTGGTTCACGATGTGCGCTGGATCAGCAGTGCACGGTTCACATTGTGCGCTGGATCGACAGTGTATTACGCCACTTTGTTGCAGACGCACAATGGCTCACCGTCTGGACAGTGCTTGATCCAGATTGTCGGGGTGCCATAGTCGTGGTTCAGCAGGCTTGGGAATTGAGCGAGTATGATGCCGTGACTGTATGTTTTTGATATCTGAGGAGTGAAGAGAAGTGGCTATGGGAGGTACTGCATATCATATGCTTACTAGCGCTGGAATGATACCAACGACATTGTTCCAGAAGCACCATGCAGGCTCACCGCCAGGACAAGCTTAATTTTACGTAGTATCAAGGTTAAGTAAGCGCCTGGCAAGCACATATGTTGGCAAGATCGTCAGTGTAATCTTCCCTCCCGGCACATCCTTACCAATCGATCCATGTGCGCTTTCCATCCTGGCCAACGTGGCACAGCATGTCCCGCCGCTTGTTTCTTTCTCGGGTCCGAAAGTGTCTACAGTGGCTGTGTGCACTAGTCTATGCTTAATTGCATGGTTGTGGCTGGTGTGCCACGGATCTAGACTTACTGTCGGAATAATACTCGTCCGATCGGATGTAGAAAGTGCTGGTGAGATTGTTTTCTGGTCCGGGACACGGAGACACTGTTCCTCCGTTTCCTCCTTTGCCGGCAGGACATGAAGCGGCTCGAGATTTACCTCGATAGCAACCGCGACGTGATCGTGTCACCGACCAAGGGAGTCGAGGTGCCTGTGACCTACAAGGACGGGCACGCTTTCATCTGCGGCAAGGAGGGACATCTGACAGGACGAGCGCGATAAGCACATGGCCCAGTGGTTGGTGCGCCAGGAAGGTCAATCACGGCAAGGCTTCACCCGCCTATCTCATGGAGGCATATGAGCACGAGCAAGGAGATCATGATGGCATACAGGGCCAGTAGCTCGTCGCAATTGACGATCCCGACCCCACGAAGACGACAGCCACCGCGGCCATAGTGTTGCCGTTGCCACCCATAGCTTGCTGGACTGGGTTGATGAGAACGGCGATGAAGCGATGCACATGCTGTGCGACAACAAGGCGTGCTAAGATGATACTTTCTGGCCAGGGCCTCTGTTTGGGTCGAGTAGTGATGGGCATGGTAATATGGACGTGGTGCTGGTGTCTGTTAGTTTGCGCAGCCTTATGGAAGTTTAATGCCTGGGTGCAACCTTCTCGTGGCCAACAACCACCTAATAAAGAAGAGCAAGTCGTAGCCCGTCGTTGCATAGCTGTACTGCAGACCATTGTTGAAAACACCTTGGCAATGCCACGCTTTGCGGCGAAGTCGCTGTCCTTGGCTGTGCTCGTCTTGGACAGCACCCGGATGGCATCTCCATCAAAGACGCGGATGCATCAGGGATACCGGAAGCACCACTGGCCAGGGTGGGCTGCTGTCCGCTCGTACGCGACGCTCACCCGCGTCGGTCTCAAGTTTTCCTTGCTGGCCAGCCTCTCGCCGCTCAGCTTCCAAGTAAAGGCGGCTGCTGCTGTAATGCAGTCTCAAGCGCTGCGTAGCTCACTTCGTGCTGAGAATTGAAGTTGACGACTCGAGGCCACGATAGTACATCTTACTGTCCACGCGCGTCAGTCCGCCAGTGGTTGGGAGAAGCTGGTTTACGTCCACATCAGAGTTCATGAAGATTGAGTGGTGGCAGAAATATTGAAGAAGTGGCAGATAATAAAGAACTCGGAAAAATCTGTGTTCGGCACTCGCTTCTGACATTTGTGAGCACTCATCGACAAGAAAGAGATCAGATAGGATTTTGCTCTTTTCAAAGGCGAGAAGAGAGGGAAGAGAGATATCCTTGGTCAAGAACCGCAGTTAATCGGCTACACGGCGTCGGCATTGCTTATTTGCTGGCATGTTCCGCAAACTCTCAACAAGACATTCTTCATCTCATTACAAACTGCCGATCATCTGTGGCATTCTCGGCAAGACATCGTTCTTCTGCAACCTCGATCCGATGAGACATGTCTCACCTTTAGATCTATTGCCCTTGCTATTAGACCGCCACCTAGTACATCCCATGATAGTTCTGGCCGAAGACCGAGACCGATATGGCTCCTCTTCTCGTGAACTTCTGCTGCCAGATTTGGTTTCAGCTGCATCACGACGGAGAATATTGGCGTCTGATGCTGTCTTCATGTCCAGTCTGTCTCTCTTCACACCTCCTTTTATCCCTACACCGTGCTGCCTCCCTTGCCACACAATACGATTGTTCTGGGATACACTGGGATAGATAACAACAGAGAGAAGACTAACATCAAAGCTGCAGTAAGACAGTCTCATCCTTAGATCCGACTCAGTATGGTCCAGACTGCCGCCGTCTTTTGTGAGATTACTCATGCCTGGCTCGGACCGAACGAAAGCGCGAGTGATGATCATGAAGACGGAGAGTGCCGTAGGAATGCCTCCGCTGGATGTCTGAGAACGTCCTGTCTTTATGGCGTCTTTGAATGGTGCTCACCTTCATCATCGTAAGCACACGTCCTTTCACCTATCCACCCCCTACCCACATTGCATTCGTAACCTCATTGTTGTTCTCCTTGCGTGTAGCTGGCATCACTGCCTCTCGATGCTTCTCTGGTTTCCTCCCGTCTCACAAGTATAAAAGGGCCTTCCTCCTCACCTTGTTCATCCTGTTTTCTTCTCATCATCCATCACTCACACTCACACTCTCACACTCTAATACTCACTCTTCAACACTCTTACATCTACTCTCTTCTTACAGTTAATCTTTTAATACCCACCATTCAAAATGAAGTTCTCCATTGTTGCCTCTGCTACCACCCTCTTCGCCGGCGCCATTGCCGCTCCTCACGGTGCGTCTGCCGCCACTGAGAACGTCAAGCGCGTCGGCCTGTCGACCCTCGTCACCGGCCTCAAGACGGCTGTCGATGACACCATCTCCGTGGCCACGACGATCAATGACAAGATCATCAACATCAAGGCCAACAACGCCGAGTTTGTCACTGACATTGGCGTGCGCCTGGTGGACCTTAACACCACCATGGACGCCGTTGACAGCGCACTGAGCGCTATCGGCCTCTCCGTTATCGGAGAGGCCCTCGACAGTGCGGCCGACGACGCCGAGGGCGTCGTCTACAGCGCACGCAACGTCGTCAACAGCATCATCGAGACCCTGCGCAGCAGCACGACTGCGCTCGTCGACGGCACCGGCACGACGCTCACGGGCACGACAGACACCATTGCGCTCCCCATCATCGACGTCACCAGCATGGTCGAGAGACTCGCGGCGGCCTCCACCATCTCGACCGAGATCAGCAGCCTCATCACCGCCGTCACCACCACGCTGTCCAGCATCACTGCCGCCCTCAGCGCCGGCACGCTGGTCAGCGGCATCTCTACCATTACGCCCACTATCATTACCCCCATTACGCTCATTACACCTACCCTTACCGCTCTGACCGCCGCGGCTACCGCCACCATCATCACGCCCGTCACGTCTACCACGGACATCAGCAGCCTGGTTTCCGCTCTGAGCGCGAGAATCGCCGTGCTGTAAGCGGTTTCTGTCTTGTCATCTGGCCGTCATAATGTTTAATTCGAGACACTTTGGTGTTACGGCTACGGTGTAGTTGAGTGTTTGAAGTGGTTCCATATATCGCCAACAGTCTTGGGCTTTGGCTTGAGTTTAATATCTTTAGGGGTGGTTATATATCGTCAACAGTCTCGGGCTTTGGCTTGAATATAATACCTTTTTTTCAATTTCACTTGCTTGATTGTGATTTAAGATGCATCGATGAATCGGTAGAGATGTTGTAATTTGATATTCACTTGCTTGATTGTGATTAAGGTGCATTGATAATCAGTAGAGTTGTTGTAATTTGATAAAATGAATAAGCATAGAACATACCTGATAATGACAAAGAAACATAGAACGTGCCGGAGCTTAACGATCTGTAACACAAGGAGCGATGCAAGGACAAAACCTACTCGACTCGACCTAGAAACATCATCTATAGGGATCACAAAAAACGGAGTCCCCGTTGCAGTACTCACATAGGACCACTGTCTGCTTGCGGCAGCCGCACGGGTGGTAGTTGGCGGGGTTCGCAACCATGTCCGCGTTGAGCGGCACACAGCGCGGTTTGAAGTCCGTCACCTCGGGGTTGAACGGAAAGGAATTGTCGGCAGGCTGCAGCTGGCCGCCCACAACCGCTCTTCCCTTGTTCTTCCTACCTTTTTCGACATCGGCGCCCTCGTGGCGGCAGCGGTGGACAATATTGCGCCCCAATTTGACCAAGAAGTCGCGAACCTTGACAATGGCGTTGTGGTCGCCTGGGCTGTCGGCGTGGACGACGTCGTCGGCGCGCACAATAATAGACTCGGTCCGCGAGAGAAAGTCCTGTACCTGCAGAATCAGAGCGTCGTTAGTTTGTGCAAGTACGGTGGCGGCCGAGCCATGCGCATCTGCATCGGCCTGTGCGTTGGAGAGTGTGGGAATGGGTGCCCCCAGTGTGGCAAGGTCATTGTCAATCTGAGCCTCGTTGCACGGCAAGCCATACACGAGGGTCATCTCCTTGATGGCGTGCAGAAGCTGCCCGAACATGGTGTGCTCTGCTGAACCGCTTGAGCTGTCTGGGTTGTTTGAGCTGTTCGGGTTGTTGTGGGAGAGGCTGGCAGAAGACTGCTCACCGGCCAGGCGTTCTGCCCACAGACTACGCATGGCATCCAGTCTGCCCTGCCGTGCGCTCTTGATCTCACCCGGGCAGGCAACTCGACGCTCGTCCGGTGAGAGCATCAGGTCGCACCACTCAAGGAGCGTCAGGACACGATCCGACACGTTTTGCCGCACGGAGCACGAGGGCTCATCGATCTCACCATTCAAAATCCTGAAAGTCTCCTCGTCCACGTGACGGGGGTGGAAAGAAAGGTTGGTGGACGGGGTGGACGGCAATGGCGGATAATTGTCCAAGTCCGCTGGGGGCGGCGATTGTAAGTCGGACATTGTCTGTGAGAGATGGGGGAGTGGACAGCAGCTCTTGCAACACGACGACTAGAAGATACTGTATGAATACCTTTGTTGCCTGTCGCTGTTGTCGTTGTCGTTGTCGTTGTTGAAAAGAAAGAGAGAGTGAAGACTGAGAGGACGTCGACGGTCTTTAAGTGTTTCTTGATGCTCTCGTCTCCCCGGCTCGAAGAAGACTGCAAGCGACTTGTCCAGTCACCAGTCTGCACGGGCTGTTTCGTACAGCTTGAGAACATGGACAATGGACAAAGACGATTGGTTACAAGACATCACCGGCAAAGAACAAGGGTCGCTACTCTGAACAACAAAGACGTCGTCGACAATGAACAAGAGCACAGAGAAAAGATAACAAAGAACAGAAGAATGAACACGAAGGCAAGGCTGAGCACACCCTGGATCCCAACCGAACAAGGAGACTCGTCGGCCTGAACAAGATACACTGCACATACCGTCTCGTCATCTATATAAGACCACCTCGTCTATCTTTGGATTCCATCTCGTTTCTTCCCATCATCCAACAACAACAACAACAACAACAACAACAACAACAACAACAACAACAACAACAACAACTACAACAACTACCAGCCTTTTCTTCACAGTCCAAAGCAGCCAAGTTGATCTTGGCTTGCTTCGTCCACTACCAAAAGAATAAAAGAAAAAAGGTAAGTAAGATACACACCCCCCTCCACAACTGACACAATGTGTCAGGGCCTTATCTTCGTCTACTCCTGCCGGCATCGCCAGGTCGGTGAGGTCCGCCTCTGCATGAGTGTGCACAACACGGCCAGCAACGGCGGCTGCATGGCCTCTGTCAACTACATGCTCACCCGCAAGGAGCCCAGCCGCGGATGCGGTGATATCAAGACCTCGCGTCGCTACCTCCTCGAGCCGTGCCTCGCCTGTCGCATGCAGGCCGATCTGAACGGCGACGTTATGATGTCGTCGGCTGTGGCCTTTGCCAACATGGGCGCGCCCTCTTCTTCCTCTTCCTCGTCCTCCGCGAGACCCGCCACGCCTCCTGCCGAGACGGCCTTTTTCGCCTCGGACCCCTCCCAGTACGTGACGCGCCCCTATGTCGGCGAGCTCATGACGACTTCGGCCATTGCCACCGCCACCGCGGCCGTCGCCATCGCCATGCCGCGCTCTGTGGTCATTGCCTCTACCCGCAGCGGCCGGTCGCACCGGTATGTCTCTACAGTGGATGATGATTCTGAACCGGCCCGCCCCGAATCTCGTGGCCGCCCCGAATCTCGTGACCGCCCTGTATCTCGTGGCCGCACCCTGACCACCGGCTCCGGCCCGCGCCCCCTGCCGGTCCCCCCCTATTCCCGCAGCCACAGCACGTCCCGCGACCGCAGCACGTCCCGTGGCCGCAGCACTTCCCGCGACCGCGCCTCTGCTGCCATCAGCGCCCACAACCTCCCCGGCTCGCGCACGACGGGCCGCCGGTCCCAGTCGGCCGCCAGACGGTTCGCCACGGCCGACCGTCTCTCTACCGTCGTGGAGGACGGCATTCCCATGGTTCCCATGATCCCCCAGGGCCTTGCCTCGGGCAACTCGGTCGGCAACTCGGTCGGCATCGCCTCTTCTTCCTCAGCCCGTATGGCCCGCCCTCTTCCCGCCCTCCCTCTTCCCGCCCGCCGTGCTTACGACCCGTCTCGTGCCAACGGCGCCTCTTATTATTCTTCCTCTTCTTCCTCCACGCCCATCTCCCACCCCAAGGGCAAGGGAAAGGGCAAGGCGGTGGCCGAGACGTCGTCTCCCACCCCCAAGTCCCCCACGGACAAGGGCAAGGCGGTGGCCGCGGAGCCGTCGTCTCCCACCCCCAAATCCCCCAAGTCGGGTTCTCCCTAATCTCCCAAATCCCCTACATCGGGCTTGATGCCGCGCGCACCGAGGTAAGGGCAACAATATCTTGAGCAGGACGTCGTAGTTGTAGAGGTCCTGTAGAGGTAAGTCTGCTTCGTTTGTCTGTTTCTTTTTTCTTTTACAATCGTCTAGACGTTTGCTTTGCAAATCAATTTATTATGCTCGCTTCTTGTTCCTCCTTTTATGTGACACCTGCTATTCTCTACCACAGCTCCGCCCCTCAAATGACAAACTTAACGAACTGAACAAAACCGAACAAAACTGTATAAACACGCAACTAAAATCAAATCGCTCGCTGATGCCTTGCAAGAGATCCTGTATCCAGCCCGGAAGTGCCTCTTGTCTCTGAAAAATATATAATACAAAAAGAAAGCTCACTCGTGCGACAGTGCATGAGGCTGCAAGTGAGAGGTTGGTGTCGTCGGAGTTATCGGTCCAACTACGATCTATGAATGATGCCGTGCTTTTGTGACGGGAAAGCAGGTCATGTGTGTGTGTGTGTCCGACTTGTTTGTCGGTGGATGGGTGCCTGTTGCGGCACCGACAGTCGGCGCCTTGAATGGACTGCCGAGAGGCACTCCTCTACGCGGCCTTGCCGGCCTTGCCGGCCTTGGCCGCTGCCCTGGTCGCCTCCAGCTTGGCAAGCTCTTTGCGCACAGCCTTCTCGACGCGGCCCTGCAGCTCCTGCCGGTAGCCAAATGCAAAGAGCGCCTCCAGCCAGACAAATAGCGGTGCCAGAAAGATGGCCTGGAACAAATTGTCCAATAGCGCCGGCGCGCGGCGCTCAAACTTGCCGTGGCCGACAAACTGCAAGATCCATGCGGCAATGTGCGTCGCCGCAGCGTACGTGTTGACAGTGTGCACGTCCACGTGGGCGAGCAGGTAGTTGCCGACGGCGGCCGCGCCCAGGCAGATGAGAGCCAGCGCCGTGCCGGCGACGGGTTCGAGCAGGACGTAGAGACCGCCCCATGTCAGGGCGGCGAGCGTGCCGAGGTTGAGCGGCAGGTTGGGGATGGTGAGCCATGTCGGCAGCGGGATCAGTGTCGGCGAGTTAGAGGCCTGTACGTTAGCTACGTTAGTCTTCTTGCACTCTTGCACTCTTGCACCCCTCTCCTGCCCGGAACATACCATCCAAAAACCCGTAAAGAGAATCAGCGGGACACAGCACATGTGAATGATAATGTTGATGCTGTTGTGGTGGTAGGCACCGTACTGGATTGCCACTGTTAGCTGCTGTCGGGTACAGGTGTCGGCCGCAACGGGACCGCACAGAGACAGAGTCGGCTTACAAACACAAGGTGCTTTTCCAGGTCGAGAGACATGGCGCTGCTGGGGCGGGCGGGCGGGCGGGCGCCGGCGGACAGTCGATGCTGGAGTGGTCGGAGGGAAAGGGGGGCGAGCAGCGAGCAGCGAGCAGCGAGTCTCGACAAAGGACGCAAGTGCACTGCTACACAGTAGACGTTGGTTCGAAATAGGACAAGACAGGCCGGGTTCTATACCGCAGGGTCCATTCGAGCCGAGGTCGCCGCAGAAGCCGGAGTCGTTGACAGGCTAGCGAGATGCGAGAGACAAAGAAGGACGACAGAAGCGACAGACGAAAGGCAAAAGACAAAAGACGAGAGAGACAAAGAACGAAAGAAGAAGACGAGAGACAAGAAACAGAGCTTCGTTTGTTTCCTAATAAGAGATGGCCGTCATCGTAGAGCGGCGGCGCGTCGGGGAGCAGAGACAAGAGGTAGGCCGCAGGGAGTGTCGTGAGGTTTCCGTGCCGCGTGATTTGGGAGTGTAGCTGTCAGTGCCGGGACGGCAGGTGCTGCTCGTTGCAGAGTATCTGATTGGCTGATTGAACACCCTTTTACATGTGGATTTGTGGGGTACTATGGGACTCATGTGAAGTATCACGTGCTCATATTCGGTACATTCACTACGTCTACTGTGTCGTATCTTCTTCATCGTCAATGTAGCTTCATACTAGCAAACTGTTTTACATTGTGATTTATTCTGTGACTGATGTGGTCAAACTCATCGGACCGTAGGAACAAAGAAAAGAACAAAGCACCGAAACTGGAGAAAGCAAAAACCGACGAGAATTGGCAGACAGAAAGACAAAGACGGCAAAGACAGAAAGCCAGAGTGATAACATCGAATGCGTGGCCGACAAGAGGAGAGTCAACTCGTGAGCCATTAAATTTACATAGTTTTGAATGGTATATACAGGAAGAATAAAGTACAATGCAGGTAGGGGTAGTGGAGGGACGGATCAGCTCAACAGCCGCAGCAGCTCAGCACTTGTGCAGCTCAGCAGTTAAAGCTCGCGGTAGTCGCTGGGGCGCACCCGTTTGGGCTTGTTAAAGTGGCGGTTCGGGTTCACGGGCTTGCGGAAGTATGCGTCATCTTCGGCACCGCTGCCGCCGCCAGCTGTCTGGATGTTGCCGGCGACCTGACCGCTCTGGCCGTTCTGAGCGTTTTGTCCGGTTTGAGCCTGGCCATTTGCAGTCTGGCCGTTCTGGGTGATCTGGCCGTTCTGTCCGTTCTGGTGATTGCCGGCATTCTGGTTGTTGTAGCCGTTCTGACCTTGGTAGTTGTTGTTGTATCGGTTGTTATAGCCGCCGCCGTTGTGATTGTTGTAGCCGTTCCGATTGCCCCAGCCTTGCTGGTTGTAGTTGCCATTGCCGCCGTAGCCGTTGTTGTAGCCGCCGTTGTTGTAACCATTGTTGTTGTAGCGGTTGTTGTTGTAACCACCGCCGCCGCCATTGCCATAGCCGTTGTAGCCATTGCCGCCACCGTTCATGCCCATCATCATGTTCATGTTGCCCATGCCCATGTTCGGCATGCCCGGCATCATCGGCATGCTGGGCATGTTCATCCCCATGCCGAAGCCCATCATTGGCATTCCGCCGAATGGCATCATCGGCATCCCGCCCATGCCCATCATGGCGCTCATGTCGCCATTCATGCCAAACATGTTGGCGGCATCGCCATTGGCCTGTGCCATTTTCTGCTGCTGCTGCAGTTGCTGCTGCATGGCCTTGGGCGCCTTGGGGATCTTGGGATTCTCGGCCTCGGTCTCGGCCGGCCGCTTTTTGCTGTTGGCCGTGGACGACGTGTCGGACGACGAACCGCTCTTGACGTCGCCGGCTTCTTTCGTGGTGGCGGACCCGTTTGTTGTTGTCGATGTAGCGCCTGGTGATGTTTTCCGCTCGCCGGCGGTTGCCTGCACTGTGTCGTTTGCGCTGGAAGCGTCTGCCGAAGAGGCATCCTTGTTGTCCTTGCTGTCCTTGCTGTCCTTGCCGGCCTTGCCAGCTTCGCCCTCGGCCTTGTCCCGGGACTCCTTCTCCTTCTGAAACGCCTCGACCTTCTTCTCGGCCTCCTCGTCGGGCTGCAGGTTGTCGATCAACACGCCCTCCGACTGGCACCCGGGACACACAAAGTCGCTCTCGATAAGAGCGGTCGTGATGCAATCGTTGCAGTACGTCTTCTTACAGCAAGGGGTCTGCATTGGGTCTATGAACAACTTCTTGTCGATCGGGCACTCCAGTCCACGGTCTTGCAGTTCCTTGTCGGCCAAATCTGCCACTTCCTGGGCCGCTGCGCCTGACTTGGCCTTGGCCTGGAACTTTTCCCACGAGGCCTTGTCCGGCTCGGCAATCACAAAGTCACCATCGGCGTTGACCATGATGCCAGTCGGCGCCTTCGTATCGTCCTCTGCTGCCTGTGCCAGCACTGCCGCCTTGTCGACCGTTTTCAAAAACGACCGCGGGATGCCCGTGGTGCGCTTGACGCGTGGCCGGTTGTCAAACTCCGGATTGTCATTGGTCGGACATAGCTGGATCCAGTGGCCCTTGTCGCCGCATCGGTAGCAGATGTAGCCGTTTGGTGGATCGTGGTCCGGCACATTGGCGGGTCTTCTCTGACCGGGCTTGAAAATGGGGGTTTGACTGCATTGTTAGCATAGGCAATCGATAGTGTTGATGGGTGCAAACTTACTGGGACATCTCCTCCTGCTGCGCGTTCCATTGCTCCGTCTGCGCATTGAACATGGCGCTGAGCTTCTCTTCTTCGGTCATGGCATTGTGCATCTGCTCAAGGGCGGTCGATGCGCCCTTGGCTGTTGCCTTGGATGCCTGCTCGCGACGCGACGCATTCTTCGCATTGACGGGCATCTTGCCGGACACGTAGCGGGCCGCACGGCCTGCACCGGGCTTCATAGGCGGCAGACGCCGGGCCACGACGGTCGTCGACCGGGGGATGATGGTTGTGTCATCGTCGTATTCTTCTTTGCCGTCTTCGGTGTAGATGGCTAGGTCAAAGTCGGTGCCGTCGCCGAGACCGCTTTTGATAATAATGTCTCGCTTCAGCTCGAACACGGAGATGCCAGTGCCGTCGAACTCGACCCGCGTGGGTTCTTTCTGGGACTTGAACTTGAAGTAGACCGACGAAGACATGTCGACGGTGGGATGTGGTGTGGGTTTTGGGTAGACAAAGATAATAGGGTAGGATAGGGTCTGCTATATGCGATCTACGCCAGCAGTTATACAGGAGAGTGCTTGACAGGAGAGGGGATTTGATGATGTCGTTTGTAATTGGTGATGATGCTGAGGTTGATACCGTTGTCGAGTTGTACTGGCGACGTCGGCAGGGCTGTTTTGTTTTATTCTTCCTTTCCGGCGCAAACGGCTTTGTTCCAAACTGTTCGCCTTTCCCGTCTTCTTCTTTTTCTTGCTTCAGCGTGCAAAATTATGGAATGGTCAAATCAATTCTTTGAAGATACTCATGCATGGGTGATGAAAATGATAGAAAGAATCGTGAAAAAAAACAATGAAATGGAGATAAAGAAAGTACAAAGGCGTCCAGGCACACAACGTAGCCGGAGAACGACGAGCAAAAGAAACAAACAAACGACGACAATGACACACAAAGACAGTGGACAGATGCGAGATGGAGATGAATCAGGAGATGTCAAAAGACGTGGAGCACAAAGCAAGGGAGCGAAGTACGGAAGCGTGCTGTCAAAGGCAGTCGTCCAGTTGATCGCTTTCTTTCCAAGTGTCTGTCTGGTTTATCAATCTCTGCTCTGTATCTCGAGATGTCTCGATCTCGTCTCAATATCTCAATGACACTGATCCGTCGATGTAGCAACAAGACACAGACCACTCCGTCTTGACGCCGTCTCTATCTGTAGGTTAGTACCGGCTCGCGTCAAGTGCGATGGAAACTGCACAGGCGCGGCACGGGATACGCGTGAAGGGAGATGGCCGTCGGTTCGATGAAGTTCAATAGCCGAGTCTGTCGCGATAAATGCGATCGAGTCGAAGCGAGGCTGTGATATCGCGATGGAGCAGTGTCCAAATGGTTGAAACGGAGCAAGATGTAAATCTTATTCGACAAAGGAGTGTTGTGATGGTGTCGATAGATGCAAAGGAGGGATGGGGTGATGGCAAAGGAAAAGTGAACGGAATTGAGGGAGAAGGGAGAGAGAGAATTGAAGAAGAAGAGAAGGGAGAAAAGACAGTGTGAAGAAGGGATTTCTAGGCAGGTGGCAATAGGGGAGTGTCGCGTTCTTACGACTATGATTACAGAGCACTACAGCGGTCCCCTAGATATGGTCATGTGACCTAGTAGCTCGATGCTGACCAAGCTAGAAGATGGTGGAATGTCGAATCCAGAAGGAATGTCTTACTTTTGTTAGCTGCATTTAGGGGTTGACTTCCCCGCATTATGCACACTTGGGCTCTGTAGCTAGTCGTCTGTAGGGTGTGAGGGCCCTATAAAACTGGTTTACAGTCAACGGTCATAGGCTAGAACAGTGGTCGCATGACGCTATACAAATCATACTAGGCTTTCTTTCGGCGGCCTGTGATTGGCCTGTCAGACGTCGGAGTTTGCATCATCGACGATGAACAAAGAAAGATAATTAGGAGAAGCAGATTGCCTCTCCAATTCGCTCTGACTTGTCTGTCGTCAATGGTGTGGTGTACACGAATAGTGGTTCGACGAGCTTTTGGTGTGGTGCCTTTTTGTTGTTTGCTTGCCATCACCTGACGTCTTCCCCTCTCTTATTTCCTGTCTCTTGCCTTCACTCTCTCTCTTTCCTCATTCATCTTACCCTCCTACATCCTCCCACATCCGCCCATTTTCGCTTTTGCAACTCTTCTTCGGCTTCATTTTCCGCTGCAGCCCGGCTCAATCCTCACTTCGTCCCGGCATATGCTAGTTGTCGGCTAGATCGTGCGGTTTAAACAGCACTATCCACTTTTTCCTGCCGTTCTGTTTTCTCCCCCAGTTATTTTTTCCGCATTTCTCTCCCTCTTTGTCCTCTTTTCTCTCAATCCCGACGACATTACATACGACAAGACGCCATACGACGACAAGACGACAGCTTGACCACAAGGCTTTCTACGCCTGGGCTTGCATTGCCTCGATCGCTATATCTGTGTCTTTCTTTCTGCAGACCGTGTGCATTCTTTCTCGTCGAGCCTCTGTAATACAAGCTCTAGGATCCAGAATATATATCATCAGCTAATCGACCCCGGTACCGCCTTCAAAATGGTCCTCACACACACCACCAACTATGAATACTCACACCCGTTTCCGACGGTGACGCTGGCCTTCTTCCTCCGGTACTGCTCTCCAAAGCTGAACCCGTTTGCCCAGCATGTGCTCAGCACAGACACCATCTCCAGCCAGCTCGACCCGGAAACGGGCCGTCTTCACACAACCCGCATCCACCTCAAAAAGTCGCGGCTACCAAAAGCTGTCTTGAAGCTCTTGCCGAAGAGCATGACAGGTGGCGTGGCCGACAAGGCGTCGTATATTCTGGAGACCAGCGTCGTCGACATGCGCCAAGGATGGATGCGCACGGAGAGCCGCAACCTCAACTTTACGGGCATTCTGTCCGTCGTTGAGCACCAGACCTACGTGGCATTCCACCCCGACAACACACAGGTCGCGCAGTTGCCGACGCAGGCGGCCGCTTCCACACAGCCATCCCGCACGGCCCTGACGACGACGGGTGTGGAGACGACAGTTGTGTTCCGGTCGCGCCTGGGCGAGCGTATCCGCGAACGCATTCAGGAGGGCACACAGCGGTACCAGCAGCAGATCCAGGACTACAAGCAGCAGCGCCAGCAGCAGCAGCAGCAGCAGGAGACCGCCGCCGGTGGCTGGTTCAGCTCCGGCTGGATCAGCGGCATTGGCGCCAAGGGCATCCAGCGCAGCATCGAGGCGATTGCGTCGACCAAGACGCAGGACCAGCTGGGCAAGAGCCGCGAGGGTATGCGGATGATCCTGGAGCGGCTGGGCCAGACGGGCATTATCGGCGTGCTTGAGCTCCGCCGGCGGGCAGTCGAGGGCGCGCTGGATCCTCTCGAGGCCGTCTGAATCGTCTGGGCTGTCCCCAAGTCTTGATTACACTCAAGTCTACCCGCACATGGACGCAACGTCTATACCTTACACCTCATTCGCCGGCCACGATCACGACGTACGATATTTTGTGTATTTCTTTACATTTTTGTTTCATTTCCATCATATGTTGATGCCACGAAGCGGCGAGGAACGGCCAATCCACCGAAGGGAGTCTTTCTCGCGCGGCACACAACCTGTACTACGACCATCTCCATTGTTTACTTATTTTGTCCTGTTTCTGTTTTTGATTTTATCTATTATTATCCAGCATCTGTACAGACTGTTCTATCTGCATCAAACAAAGCTCAAGCTCGAAGCCGTGGCCGAACTTGAAAGGACCTGGAAAATTTGCCACTGAAAGGCACATGGCGTTATCCTTTAATAGCATCATTCATATTTACTCTATTTTCCGATATCTTACAATACCTACAACTTATTTGCACGAGTGAGCTTTTACCGCTACGCACGCACACGGAACACAAGATCACTATTGGTACGTATATTACATGTATATGACTCGACTATCGTACATGCCGACTATATACATTAGCCCATGCTAGGCAGAGAGAGACGGTTAGCGGCCGCCAACCGTCGCGTAGCCATGCGGCGCGGTGCCGTTGCCGAGGTCGGTGTTGCTCGCGGGCTGCGCAACGTCGACGTCGGTGGTAAAGGGCACAATGGCGTCAAGGCTCTCGACGCGGCCGAGCAAGAACTCGAGCTGGCGGTAGGCGACGCCGGGCGCGTACTGCGGCACCATGTGGCCGGACAGGGCAATGCCGGCATACGTAAGACCGCGCTCGGTGACAAAGGAGCCCAAGACGCCGCTGCCGGCAAGGGCGCCCTCGACGGGGTCATTGTGGAAGGGCACGTAGAGGGGCTGGACGGGCGGCGACTGGAAGCCCATCTGGCCGCCCCAGGTCATGTTCTGCAGGACCAGGAGGGAGCCGTTGGCGATCAGAATCATGTCGAGCGCGCCGTGACCGATGATGACGTTCTTGGTGGTGTCGATGACGTGCGGCAGCACCTTGACGTTGGGGTAGTCGGAGGTGTCCTGGCCGTTGACAAAGACGTCGTTGTCGGTGCACGTGGCCCAGGTGACGTTGGCGGGCGCGTTGATGGCCTTCTTGACGTCGGCGCGGTCAAAGTAGATCTCGGCACCCTCGGGCAGGTACGAGATGGTACCGGGGAAGCCGAGGATGTCCCACAGCAGGGGGCACGTGGTGGCGATCTGGTAGATGTCAAAGCACGGGTTCGCGAGAATGGCGGCCTCGATAATGTCGTTGTAAATGTTCTCGCACTCGTCGCTGGTGACGCCATTGCTGTCCTGGCCGGGCAGGATGGTGGGCTGCTGGCCCGAGGGGGGGTACGTGAGGTACTTGTTCATGTAGTCGGTGTAGCCGCACTTGGCGTCGCGCGCGTGGATGTCAGCGACAAAGGTGTCGTTGAAGGGGAACAGGCCGGTCCAGTAGTCGACAAAGGAGACGCTGGGAATGGGGCCCTGGAGGTCGCTGGGGCCGATGACGGGGTCGTAGATCATCATGCCCGACATGTTGTAGTACTTGGCGTCGTCGGCATCGATCATGGCGCTTGCAATGAAGGGGCAGTACAGGCCGCTGGTTGGTTAGCAGACGTCAAATATCAAAATCTTGGCCAAAACTCGTGACAACGTACGCGTAGGACTCGCCGGTGATGTAGACCTTGTAGTCATGGATCTCAAAGGTGTCGACAAAGTTCTTCCAGAAACCGAGGAACTGCTGGGCGGAATCCTCCTCGCTGGTGGCCGTGGGCGTGCCGGTGGAGAAGCCCGTGCCGACGGGCTGCTCAATGTAGATAATGTTGGACAGCTTGTTCCACGACCAGGTGTTCTTGACGGGCTTGAACGTGCCGTACTGCCAGCTGAAAGGGCCGTTCTCCTGGGCCAGACCCTCGAGCGACGAGCAACCGGGCTGTTTTGTTAGATGTCTGGTTTTTTTTTTTGTAAATTTGTAAATTTGTAAACGGACGAAGCGCGACTTACACCACCGTTGAGCCAGATGACAATCTCCTTGGACGCATCCGGGTTGGTCGAGGGGAAGAACCAGAAGAAGAGCTGGCTGTCCGTGGGGTCGTCGGAGATGGGCAGGTTGCCGGCATAGGACTCGCCAATATCAAAGTCGACGTCGGGGATGCCGGTGCCGTTAACGGAGAACTTGGACGTCGAGTTGGTCAGGAACTGGAAGCTGGACCGCTTGGTGAGGGGCTCGTCGTGGTGCTCTCCAATGCTGCGGAGGTTCCGGGGGGCGTTGTCGTACATGGCAGCGAGACGGTCGTTGGCCATGCGGCCAACATGCTTCATGCTGCGGCCAGCCGAGGCGGCCGTGGCAAGAGCCGCCGACAGGAGCAGAATATCGCAACGCATGGTGAGGTGGAATACGATGAGGGAGGGTAGAGAGGAGAGGAGGGGAGGGGAGAGGTGAGGAGGTGAGGAGGAAAGGAGAGGCGAAGAAAAAAAAAGAGGAAAGGACCAGGAAGCAAGGGGGGTATATATATGTCCATAGTATGTCAAGTATTATACATTATGCTTACGGAGTACGGAGTAAGATGAAGCTCAGTACTACTGGCCTAGACCGATCTGCAAGACGATTACTCCGTAGGCCTTGGATAAGGTTGACCGTTGGCTCGTGTGCATTGCAGACAAGGGCCATTTCGGATGGGACAGACCAAGACAGTTCTACCTGGGTTGTACAGCCGGCTGCCGGGACGAGTCGAGGGACGAGGAAGGACAACGCCGGGGGGTGAAGTCAGCACAAACCCTCCAAAAACGAAGCTAAGCATATTGAAAAGACAAGCAATGACGAGAACGATCAGCGGGCTTCCCGTAGCACGGACACGCGAGTATTCGTATTGGGGAGATAGCTAACGGCCGGAGTGAACAGACGAAGTGGAAGAAAACAAAACGATCGGGTGGGCGTATGTGTAAGATTACATGAAAGGGGTTGCACATATTGACCATTGAGCATGGTACGGACTACACATACGGAGTACATACTGGAGCTACGATAATCGGGCGCATGCTATGATGTCAGTGCTGACTGAGGCAATAAGAGCTAATTCACATTAAAAGGCACGATGGTGAAAAGACGGTAGCTATATAGCACTGTACAAGTACCTGTCTCACGTGACGAGTGTGACGCGGTACGCCAAATGGCAAAAACGCCGTACTCCGAGTCGTTGTCGTATATAGATAGGATGTACGAACAGACCTGCCTATTTAGGGTTGACGATCGACAAGGGTATGGGATTGCAAAATCAGATGAAGGGGCGTGCGGTAGTTTAAGTTGCGGATATCGGCGAGATGCAGGGGAATGCTATTCGGTATGCTTAAGCATATGCTTATATGTAGATGCAGATGTCTGTACATAGGCCAATCTTCAATCATCCCGCCTGCTGTGACACAGATGATCACCGTGTATGTCTGCTGTGTTTACTGTGACACATCATCGCCGTGTACGTCTATTGCAGATAATCGCCGTGTAAGTGATTGTAAGTGATTGGAGCTTCGGCATGTGGACCCACTCGCAACCGCTCTTCTGAAATAAGCGTCCCAACAATGACGATGCAGAATCCGGATCAGGAAGGAAGTGCGCTTACAACAGCTGTCGGCAATAAGAAGGAGGTATGTACCGATTGGCCGGTTCTCTGAATGGAAGCTGGCCGGTCGTGGCAAGAACTGAAGTAGATAAACGAGGTATCTTGTTTTTTTTCCTTCGTATTGATTTTGCATTGGTGAAAGCAAGCGTCGATTTCAAGACTTAGGTGCCGAAGAATAAGCTTCTAGCATGGACTTGGAAGGTAGGAAAAAGATAGTGGTGCACTGTCAGCCCCGCTGTATCTACAGAGTATGCTTACTAGCAGATGGAGAGAAGAATAGTACATTACTACCACCTACCTTTTTGGAAGCCGGTGAATAGCTTCAAATTAATAGTATGTACGGTATTGGTGTGATCTTTTGGAATGACTTTTTGATATAGTTATTGATATATCGAGTTGCTGATTGTGGTTTTAGTGTTGTGTTTTGATTGAGTCACATAAATTGATCAGTTGCACAAATATACGTAAGAAAAACAGAAAACTCAAAATACAACCAAAATCATGATGAGATCTAACAACGAGAGGAGATCAGCACAACCATTACCCAAACTTGATGTGAATAAGACGGAAAGGAGCCGGGATCTACCCCATACTCATAGTGTTACATAGGGCTGGGCATGCAAGTTCGGCAAGCAAAGTTACAATGCAATCTTGCTGGTTGTTGGTTGTTGGTTGTTGGCTGTTGTTGCAGTCGGGATGCAAGACAGGGTCTTGATCCATGACAAGCCGGGGAACGACCAAAGAGGGTCTGAATAGAGGGAGTTGCGAGCGCGGCGAGGAGAAGGGCAAGAGAAGAGACGGGAGACGACGACGGCGTGATCGAGGTTCGACCAACAGAAGCCAAGAGAAGCCAAGAGAAGTCAGAAGTCAGCGGGCACATAACGGACCGATTACAGGCAGAAACAGGACGCAACAGGCGAACAGATTAGAGAGACGGGGTTCGGGACGACAAGCCGGGCAAAAAGGGCAAGGGATGAGCAAAAGAAGGGTTGAATAGTAGACCAGCAGGAAGAGTGCAGAAACGACCATCGTGACGATGCAATGTCTGCTTGCATCTTACCGTTCTCTAGCCTGTCACCTTTAGCCTGTCGCCTCATACCATCCATGGCTAGCCTCCATGTCACCTGTCATGCCGTTGTCGCAGCCCTAGCTGGCGTTCCACCTTGCCTGCACCAGCATCTGCCGGCGTTGCGTCCATCACGGAATGTCGCATCGCCCACTACCAGAGATACGTACCATCAAACCATGTGTATTTGTCTCTATATTTCTTCTTTTGTCTATCCAGTCGTAACCGCAATGCAATCAGCATATCCAGTAGAACTCCGTATATGTAGATTGAGATTCCAGATCAACAGTGCTACGTGCGTTTGCCGGTCTTGGCTGCAGCCTCGGCCGCCGCCGTCTCGTCGGCCAGCACCGCCTCCACGTCACGCTCGCTCTGCCAAGTCCAGACCGCCTCAAAAATCCGGTCTAACGACTCGCCGCCGTTCATCACGTCCGGCAAGTTGTGCACATCCAGCCCGCAACGGTGGTCCGTCACCCGGTCCTGACTGTAGTTGTACGTCCGGATCTTGTCCGAGCGCGTCACCTGTGACTTGGACAGTACTGAGTCGCGCAGCCGTCGCGCCTCCGCCTCGCGCTCCTCGCGCCGCCGCTCTGCAATCCGCGCCCGCAGAATCTTCCACGCCGCGTCGCGGTTCTGGTGCTGCGACCGCGAGTCCTGCATCGACACCACCGTGCCCGTCGGAATGTGCGTTAGCCGGATCGCCGACTCCGTCTTGTTGACGTGCTGTCCGCCGGCACCGCGCGCCCGCATCGTCTCCGTGCGCACTTCCGCTGGGTTGATGTAGAACAGGCTGTCCGGGTCTTCCGTGTCCGTCGAGTCGCCCGCGTCGCTAAACGATGGCAGCACCCACACGGCGGCCGCACTCGTGTGCGTGCGGCCTTTGCTCTCCGTCGCCGGCACACGCTGCACGCGGTGGATGCCCGCCTCGCCGCGGAACCGGTCGTACGCGCCGTCGTCCGTGATCTCCAGCACCGCCTCCTGCAGCGGCATCTCGCCCGCCGGACCCGTGTCGCCCACGTTGTCCGAAACCTCGTACTTGACAACGCGCACGCGGTGGCCGTGCCGCGCGCAGTAGTTCTGGTACATGCGCAGCAGCGAGTCCGTAAAAAAGCGGCCCTCTAGCCCGCCGGGACCAGGCCGGAACTCCACGAGGCACGGCATGCTGCCAAACGGGTGCTTGGGCGTCAGCGCCACCGACAGCTTTTGCGCGAGCTCTGACAGCGTTTCCTCCGTTGCCTTCAGCTCGTCCCGCGCCAGCTGCCGCAGCTCGGCATCCTCGTCCTTGGCCGCCGCCATCGTGCGCAACTCTTGCGCCGATGTCTGGGCGTCCTCCCACGCGCCCAGGGCCTGCGCCACGTCCTGGATCTCGCCCGCTCGCTTGGCCTGTTTCGTGTCAAAATCGGTCTCGAGCGCAGCCTTGAGCGCCGCGTGCTCCGCAGACATGCGCCGCGCACGCTCAAGTAGCACGGGGGGGATGTCGGAGAAGGGCTGTTGGCGCGGCACACGAGCTGCCAGGGAAGTTGACCGGAGCACGGACCGTGCTGGACGCCGTACCAGCGCTGTTCGAGCGCACTGTCGGCATACCCATGGTGCAGAAAACATGGTGGCAATGCAGATGAAGCTCTCTCGGCTCTCTCTTGGAGCTGCATTGAGCTTGACGACGTCCAAACTTTTTTCTCCGCTTTTTAATTACGAATTAAACTTGCATTAACTTTAACTCGTCGCAGCGCCTTCCCGAATGGGCAGTTCCTCCTGTAAGCGCATCCTTATTTGTATTACATAACTAAATTACAGCGCGGGGCACCCCGGCGCGAGCGACGGCAGCTGCTTCCTGTTTCCTACTTCCTGCTTCATGCTTCCTGCTTCCTGCTATCCTCGGCTGACTAAAGCTCCGCTCTCGGGACCGCACACACTAGCTATCGCATGCCGATCGTAAGATAAAGACTTGACAGTCCCGCGGTTGCCTCGGCGATCACCGTCAGATCTCAACACATCTACCCTTGCCCGTATTGTTGATCTATTTGTCGTACTACTATCCGTGTTCATCTATCCGTCTACCCAGCTGCCCTGTCCATCTGCCTGACATCTGCACCCATCCACATCTACATCTCCGCACATCTACACAACATGCCCCGCGAAACGGCCTCCGTTTTCGCCGGCCCGTCCGATGTCTTCCAAAAGTTCGCCAGCCGCCGCAGCGTTGTCCACAGTACAAAGGGCATGGTCGCTTGCACCCAGCCGCTGGCGGCAAAGTGCGGCATCGACATCCTCCAGCGCGGCGGCAACTGCGCCGATGCAGCTGTTGCCGTCGCCGCCGGCCTGAACCTGCTTGAGCCCTGCTCGACCGGCATCGGCGGCGACATGTTCTGCCTCTTCTACGATGCAAAGACCGGCAAGGTCGCCGCCCTCAACGGCTCGGGCCGTTCCGGCCACAAGAACACCCTTGCGCAGACCCGGGCCGACCTTCGCCTGTCAGCGACAGACGTTGCCGCGACCGACGCGATCCCACTGACGAGCGTGCATGCCGTCACGGTCCCCGGTGCTGCTGCCGGCTGGGTCGATACGGTCGAGCGCTTCGGCAGCGGCAAGCTTAGTATGGCCGACATTCTGGCGCCGGCCATTGCGCTCGGCGAGGACGGTTACCCCGTGTCCGAACTCACGGCATATCACGTACGTTTATATAGTTCGTATCTCTACGAGCACCGTAGCTAACCCGGCAGTGGAAACGCGGCGAGAAGGGGTTGCGTCAGGCGTCGCCCTACTTTAACGAGTTGCTCAAGAAGGACCCCGCGGCCTACAGCGGCTACCGCGCGCCGCGCGCCGGCGAGATCATGAAGAACCCGACGCTGGCGCGCACTTTCCGCACGCTCGCCACCGAGGGCAAGAAGGGCTTCTACACCGGCCGTATCGCCGAGGCCATCATCGACGTTGTGCAGAGCCTCGACGGCCACCTCGACCTGTCGGACCTCGAGCACCACCTGCAGCTAGGCTCCGAGCCCGTCGACCCGATCTCCATCAAGTATGGCGCCGACGCGGCCAGCGGTGTCGAGGTCTGGGAACACCCGCCTAACGGCCAGGGTATCATCGCGCTCATGGCGCTCGGCATCATCCAGGAGCTACAGAAGAACGGCACCGTACCGCGCTTCGGCCCCGACGACTTTAACACCGCGCCCTACCTGCACGTCATCATCGAGTCGCTGCGCATCGCCTTTGCCGACGCCAACTGGTTCGTCAGCGACCCCAACGACATCAAGGTGCCCGTGTCCGGCCTGTTGTCACCCGAGTATCTCGCCACGCGCGCCGCGCTGTTCCGTGCCGACGCGGTCACCGGCCAGATCGACCCCGGTGCGCCCGACGAGTCGGTGCCGTTTGTGACGCCCTTCCGGTCACCCGCGTGGCAGAGCAGCGACACGGTGTACTTTTGTGTGTCCGACAGCGAGGGTAACGCCATTTCCTTTATCAACTCCAACTTTGGCGGCTTCGGAACCAGCATAGTGCCCAAGGGCTGCGGTTTTACGCTGCAGAACCGCGGCGGCAACTTCAGTCTCGACCCGCGGCACCCCAACGTTATGGCGCCGCGCAAGCGCCCATACCATACCATCATTCCCGGCCTCGTCACCAACCAGGCTGACGGCTCGCTCTACTCCGTTTTTGGCGTCATGGGCGGCTTCATGCAGCCGCAGGGCCATGTGCAGACGCTGCTGGGCCAGCTCGTCGGCGGCCTGAACCCGCAGCAGGCGCTGGACGCGCCGCGCATCTGTGTCGGCTCCGGCATGCCCGACCAGGGCGATGTGTTTTCGCCGTACGTGTCAATCGAAGAGGGCATGCCGGCCGAGACCATCGAGGGGCTCAAGAAGCTCGGCCATGATGTGCACGTCGTCACCGGCAAGGCGCGCGCGCTCTTTGGCCGTGGCCAAATCATCCGCTGGACCCAGGACCCGGTCGAAAACATTGGTCTGTGGTCAGCCGGCAGCGACCAGCGCGGCGACGGCGCAGCGTATCCGTTGTAGATTGAGCTCAAATCGATAGCAAAAAATAAGAAATAAGAATTAAAAATAATACAAGTCAAGAGATGGTATTACGTAATCATATCTATACATATCCAAATCGGCCTATATTTACTCCTTCTTTTCCGGCGCGGCCTCGGCATCGACCGCGACCAGCACTTTCTTCTCCTCAAACAGCTTTGCCAGCTCGCCACTCTGGTGCATCGCAATCAGAATGTCGCAGCCGCCCACAAACTCGCTGTCGACGTACAGCTGCGGGATCGTCGGCCAGTCCGAGTACTCCTTGACGCCCGCGCGCAGCTCCGCGTCCTCGAGCACGTTGAACGCCGCAAACTTGTCGGGGTCGACGCCCTGCAGGCCCAGCACCTGGATCGCCGCGCGCGAGAAGCCGCACTGTGGCAGCTCGGGCGTGCCCTTCATGAACAGCACGACCGGTGCCGAGTGCACGGCGCGGTCAATCGCGTCGCGCGTGTGGTCGGCAATGCACCGGCGCTGGCTGAGTGCCGGGGCAAACGCTGAAGAAAATGAGGGCAGGGCTGCCGTGTGTCGCGGCTGGCCGACGGTTGGCCGGCGCGGAGCCGGCGTGGCGGTCGAGAACCGGGCCGCGACGGCGACGGACGGGGCCGCGACAGCAGATGTCGGCCGGCGGAGGAGTTGCTGTCTGTTAGCGGGCGTGCTTATAACACAGACAACAAAGGACCTACTCTTGATGTGCGTGCGAGCATTTTGTGTGCAATGGATTTGTCAGGTCAGGTTTTCGATGCGCCGAGAATTGAGTAGCTGCTAACAAAACCCGTGCTGTCATTGGCTGTGGCAGTTGATGACGTAATACACCTTTACTCGATTACTTGATCAAAAAGAAAACGAAGGAAATCAAAATACAAATCATTTACTCTATTGCTTTATATACGCCGAATTACACTTTTGACCGCTACTCCTTGCTAAACACATCCGCACCGACATTCACCTTGCCGACGCTCCAGATCTCGCGCTCGTCCTCGACCTCATCGTCAAACAGGCCGAGACCGCCCGTGCCGCCCTCGGCATCGCGTCGCTCGCGCGCCTGGGTCGCAAGACGCATCGTCACGCGCTTAAAGTAGTCGCCCATCACGCGCTTCGTTGCCGGCGGCAGCTCGCCCGCTGACGGGCCCGCCATGTACTTGTCAAACACCTTGGTCTCCTCCTCGATGACGTCAAACAACGCCATGAACGCCGCTTCGGCAGACAGCTTCACAGGGATCACAAGGTCGCGCACCGACGCAAACACGGGCGGTGCCAGCAGCGGTAGATGCGGACGCACCATGTCGGGGTGCACGCGCGCCAGCGTGCGGATCAGCACCAGCGACAGCCGCCGCGAGTCGGCCGCCGCGCCGGGCGGGATAATCTTGGCCAGCGTCTCAAAGATGTCCTTGGTCTCGCCAAACGTCTTGGGCTGCTCGCTCAGCAAATATTTGCCCGTCGCCAGGATAAAGTTGTCGGCAATAAAAGGCGTCTTGTGCACCATGCCACGCGACAGGTACGCCGCCACCGTCTCGGCCAGTTCGCTGTCAAACAGAACCGCTGGCGACTCCAGCAGCACCGCGTTCAGCGCCAGCACCGACGCGTTGTTGGGCGTCGGTGCCAGCACGCGGTTCTTCAGCAGTCCCAGCGCCGCCTCCGCGTTGACGTTCTTGACCAGCGCGCCCAGCAGCTTCGCGTTCGTAATTGCCATCTCGTCGTCGTGCACATCCGAGTCCATGTCGATCAGGCCCAGCACCGCCGCACGCGACGGCTCGCCCATGTTGGCGCCAGCCTTGCTGATGACCTCAAACAGAGCCTTGAGCATCGCATTCTTGACGCCCGTGTCCGTCGTCTTGGATCCCGTCACCAGCTCCGCGATCAGCGGGTCAATGCGCGGTGTGTATTTGATCACAGCACCCAGCGCCTTGGCCGCACGTGAACGTAGCAGCTCGCTCGTCGTATCCGCAAGCGACTTGGTAAATGTGCGCTGCAGCTGTGGCAGGAACGGCTTCAGCGCCATAGGCATCTTCTCCAGCAGGTTGTTGAGCGTCAGTAGAATCGCGCACTTGACATCCGTCGACCGCTCCGTCACCATACGGATGAGCGGACCCGTAATCTGCGTCACAAACGGCTTGAGCGCCGCCTCGCTCGTCCGGTCCACAATGTCCGAGATCGCCAGCGCCGAAATCGTCCGCTGATCTGCCGTGCCGTTCATCAGACCCTGCAAGAAGATGGGCAGGATCGCGTTGATACCCTTGGGCAGCTCGAAGCCGGGCAGGTTCACGCCCGCCGTGCCCACCATCAGCAGCGTCTGGCGCGTCGACACAACCAGGGCCTCCATGTCGTCCTTCTTCAGCTTCTTGGTGAACTCCGTCAGCGCCGTCCACGCCGACTTGACCACATCCTTGTCGCGGTCGTCAAACGACACCAGCAGCGCGCGGATCAGATCCTGGTAGTACCGAGAGTAGTCTACCGATGCCTGCGCGAAGAATGTCGCCATGTGCCGCGCCGTCGCCGCTCGCTTGCGGTGGTCCTCGTGGCGCAGTAGCTGCAGCAGCACGTTCATCACCGTGTTCAGCCCGTCGTGCTCGTCAATCGACAGGATCACCGTGGTGAACGACGCGTCCAGGTTCTCGCGCAGCTCGTCCTCGCTGCAGTTGATAATGTTGTCCATCAGCGAGTTGATGATGTTGGGCAGCCGGCGGTTCATCGCGCCAGCCGCCACGCGCGACAGCGATGCCAGCGCCTTGGCGTTGAAGGCCGAAATTGGTGGCGCAATCAGCGTCGGGATCAGGCGCGGCAGAATGATGTTGGACCGCGACGTCTCCGTCAGCAGCGTCAGCAGACCAGCCAGTGCGTTGTCTGCCTCCTCCTCGTTCTGCAGCAGGTGCAGCAGGCTCGGCATGACCTGGTCAACTGCACGCTTGCCAATGATCTGCTGCAGCGAGTCAAAGGCCTCGGCTGCCGCCTCGCGCACTTCCTCGTCCGAGTCCGTCAGCGCCGACTGCACAATCGAGATGAGCGTTTCCTCGTGGTCCTCCAGGGACTCAGGCGCCGCAGACGCGATAAGCTCATTGAGAGCGATGCAGATGCCCTGCTTGGCGTCCGAATCTGTCGACGTCTTGAGACCCTCTGCCAGCGTCGGCAGCAAGCTCTGGAGAATATTGTCGCCCGCCTTGCGGATCAGCTCGCCCAGAGCATTGCTAGCTATGACCTTGTGCTCCTTATTGGCGCTGGCCAGGCGGCGGATAATGAGTTGCGTAAGAGTAGGCACAAGCTCCTTGAGCGTTCTCGGGCTCGACACCAGCGCCTTCCAGACACTAATGGCAGCCGCGCGCACAGCCACGGACGTATCGCAGCGGCAAATGTACAGCGCAGACAAGATCTTGTCGCGCTTCTCTTCGCCCAGCACCTCGCGCAGCGTCGCTCCGGCCTCGCGCACAGCATCCTCTTCCATCTCACCGTCCTCCATCTCTTGCTTAGAGCTGATGCCGGACAGGTTGAACAAAAGGTCGCCCACAAGCTCCACGGAACTGAGACGAATGCGGTAGCTGTTGTCGGCAAGACCGCGCTCGAGCTCGGGCAGCAGCAAGTCGACGGCGCGCGTGGCAAAGTTCTTGACCAGCAGACGACCCGCACGCAGCGCCGTCTCGCGGATCGAGTCGACGTCGTCGGCCAGACCGGCAAGAATCGGCGGAATGATCTTGCCCAGGTAAGCCGCAAAGCTGTTGCCGAAGCACACGGGCAAGAAGATGAAGAGCGACATGAAGCCCTCGCGCACCGACGGCTTGGACGACTCGACGTTTTGCAGTATCGTCGGCAGCGTCTCCTCCAGACGCGTTGTGCCCAGGCCGGCAAGGACCTCGGACAGCGCCTGCGCCGAACCCAGACGGTCGCCCGCGCCCGTGTCGGACTTGAGTGTCTGCATGAGGCCGGGGATCAGGTCCGGCAGCGACTCCTCGCCCAGCTTCTCCACCAGCGAACCCAGCGCGCGCGAGGCCGTGGCACGCGTTGTCGGCACAGGGTCGACAACAGCCACCTTGAGGCCGGCCACGAGAACTGGCAGATGCGCAACAAGGTCCTTCTTCTCGGTAAGATGCGCAAGACTGCCAATGACCTGCGATGCCTTGCGCTTGGTGTTGGACCGGTCGCCGAGACCGCGCTGCAGGATGCGGCTGACAAGCGCCAGCGAGGGCGCGTCGAGGTAGTGCACAAACTTGATCTTGATGAGCGCATCGAGCGCGTCGTCGGTGAACTTGGTCGGGTCGCTGAGCGCCTTGAGCAGAATGTCGACCAGGCTGCGCACTTCGGGGTTGCTGATGACTTCGCCAAAGCGCTTCAAGCTCTTGTTGGCCGCAGACCGCACCTCCTTGTGACTGTCATTCAGCACAGCCGTCAACGGCGGGATGATCTCAGGCAGGCTGAGCGCGAGTTGTGCAGGGTCCAGGTAGGCCATGGCGCCGAGCAGGTCGCACGCGCCCTTCTTGCTTCGCCACTGTGTATCGTCGAGACCGTCGAGGAGCGTCGGCAGAATCTGCTTGACACCAAAAGAGCTCAGCTTGGCAAAGCACGCCTTGGCAGCGGCAAGCGACGCGTCGCGCACGTTGGGGTTGGTGTCGCCGAAGCCGGCAAGGAGCTGCGGCACAATCTGGATGACATAGGGCTCAAACAGACGGCCGAGAATGGTCGACATCAGCTCGTATGCGAGCAGCGTCGACTCTCTCTGGTTGGCCTCCTTCTTGTTCTCCATGGCGCCCGTCAGCGTGGACAGGATGCGGTAGTCCCGGAGGACGTTGATGCCGCGGCCCAGGACGAGACCGGCAAGACCGTACGCAGCACCGCGCTGGCTGGCATAGCTCTTGGAGCTCAGCAGCACATCGAGCATCTGCGTAAAGTACTTGGAAGACTTGTCGCCACACGTCTGGACCAGCGGCGGCAAGCACTCTGCAATGGCATACTGCACCGTCTCCGAGGGTGTGCTGAGCGTGGCCAACAATCTCTCAATAACGACGGGGATCTTGGCGTCGCCCTGCTTGAGATGCCGCGCCAGCGCACCGTACATGATAATGACGGCCTCGTTGACGCGGTCGGCCGCATCCGAGTTTTTGTCGGGCACGGACAGCGTCTTCTCAAACGTCTGCATCAGCTTCGCAACGATGGGCTTGCCGTGCACCTCAATGGCCTTGATGGCAGCCTCGAGCATTTCCTGGCGGACGGTGCCGTTCTGGTCACCCAGAGGGCCCTGCTCGATCAAAAAGTGTAGAAACGGCTCAACCTGGTCCTTATTGAGGCTGGGGACCAGCTCCCGGAAGGCGGCTGCAATACCGTGGCGAGCCTCCCACGGATCGGACAGGTCCATTTTCCGCGGCATGCCGAACTCATCCAGCTTGGCAACACGGGGCTTGGCCAGCTCGGTGTACGACGCACGGAGCTTGTCGGTAATGGCGTCGAAGACCGTGTGCGACTTGAGTATCGACACAGCTTCGGCCAGGGCTCGGGCAGCAGCGCGGCGGAGCTGGCCATCCTTGCTTTCGAGGTAAGGCAGCATTCTTTCCGGAAGGTCGTCCGTCACCGTGAAGTCGCTCTCGTCCCAGATCTCGTGGCCGACATCGACGTTCTCCTCAATGTCGTCGTGGCATGCCAGCCACACCTCCTCGGATGTCGGCAGCTCGCTCATGTCGACCTCGGCACTGATGGACTGCAGAACAGTGGAGCGAACGCTCGCGTGGGAAACGATGATGCCTTTGGCGAGGATGGCAATTTCGTCCTGGCTAATGTTGGGTGCGACGCAGCGGACCATATCGGAGAAGCAGTCCTTGATGATCTTGTAGTGCTGGCTGTAGGTCTGCATGGACAGAATGAGCGAAGAAAGCAGGTCGGAGCGGGGAATGGCCTCGTCGGCACAGACGTCGGTGTGATGCGAGAGAATCTCAACGGCCAGAACAACCTGGGTATCGCGGTCCTCAGAAGAGTCGGCGAAACCGCCCTTGTCCAGCACCAGCAGGAGGAGAGGGAGGAAGTAGATCAAAGACACAGTGTCAAAGGGGCGCTGCTCGCCGGCGAACCGCAGACGGTACAGGACACGGGTGATCAGATCGGACAAGGGCTCCTCCTGGTAGTTGTCGGGGAGGGAGATGACGTCGTGGGCGCGCAGGATGGCAGCACCGATAAAGGGCCGCAGCGCACCCAGACGGCTAGACACACGGTCCGCACAGGTAATCAGTGCCAGCGGTGCAGCGTCGCCCGTGATCGAGCAGGCGCCCGCCTCGATGGCGTCGAGGAGAGCCTTGATGGCGGGGCCCATCCACTGGGTTGCGTCGGTCGGAGGGCCCGTCGCAAGGCTGCGGATAACACCAAAGCCGCGGAGAAGGCGGGCCTCGAGCAGACGGATCGTCGCACGAATGCCGGCCTCCTTCTTCAGCTGTGCATTGACCTTGGCTGTCTCGTCGGCCGTCAGCTTCTTTTGCGAGCCCTTCTTAGCAGCCAGTTGGGCCCGCAGCTCCTCTTCCCACTTAAGCACGTCGTAGTCCTTGCTGCTCTTGCTCGGGAGGCTGCTTGCCTTCTTCGCCAGAACGTCAACAAAGGTAGTGCCTTCGGGTGTGCGGAAGATGGCTGCCTCGACAGGTCCAACCGTCTTGAGCTCTTCGGTGTCTAGGTCCTTCTGGATCAGCTCTACGATGCGCGGCGCCATCTTCTCAGGAGCGACGAAAACAAGCTCGGCGGCAGCCTCGTATGCGGCAGTTTTGATCGCAGTAGACGTCTGTGTCAGCTGGGTTCGTGCGGCAATCTCGTCGAGTAGGAGCTTCTCGTGGTGCTGGGCAAGACTGCCTGGGTCAACCTCGACACGCAAACACAGGTTGATCCAGCTGCTTGATGGAATGAGTACCGGCCGGGCCAGGACAACAAGTGAGCACATCTGTGCCTCGAGCATGTTTCTCTCGGGTTCGCTGCCGGTTGCCTTGACAAATTCGCTGGCGCGGTGGCACAGAGCACTCAAGACAGGGAGCAGCTGGGCATTTTGCGATTTTGACAGGATGGCGGCGCTCTCCTTGTCGCCGTTGCCAAGCGTCTCCAGCCAGTTCCACAGACCGGACACCATAACGCCCGAAACTTGGCTGGGGTTGTGCAGATAGAGCTCGGACATTGCGGCAATGGCTTCCTTGCGCAGGAATGCGCTGCTAGTGGCAGCCGTGGTGGCGAAGATGTATGCGCTGGCCCATGCAATGCTGGCAGGGGATTCGGCGTCGCTGGCTAGGCCAGAAAAGGCGGCCACAAGTGCGCGGTAGAGCCACCGGATGTCGTCGTCGGCTGTGAGCTTTGTGTATATTCTGGGGCCCAGAAGGAAGGACGGCTTCGGCTCGAGCACGAGGCACTGCTTCGCCAAAGAAAACTTCTTGGACAGGTCGGCGAGTGTCCCGGTTGCGTCCTTGAAGAGGAGTGGTGCAATGCCGCAAACGACAAGGCCGCCCGCGACTAGACCGCTTTGCGCGGCAGCAGAGGGGTTGGCGACCACTTCGGCGTAGACTGTAAGAAGAGCGGGCACGACGGCCTCGGCAAACTTTGCCACGTTGGCTGGCAGCTCAGCCTTGGAAGCCTTGAGGGCGTCGTAGAGTGCCTCGCCAGCAGAGATGATCCAAATGCGGCGCGCAGGAGCCTTCTTATCAGCTAGACCCTTGATGAAAGCGTCTGAGACGGGCTTTGGCACATCAGCTGCGCCCTGCAGGACAATCTTGATGCTCTTGGTGAGCGTGGCAGCCTCTGCTGTGAGAGCTGCCTCGTTACCCTCCTTGGCGGCTGCTGTTGCAACACCCGTGGCGACCTTGGTTGCTGATGCTTCTGATTTGGGCAGCGCATCCAGGATCTGGGCATGGATGATACGGTGCTCGGGAGTGGTGAGCTTGCTGGTCTGGAGGGGCGTGAGTGTCTCGTCAATCACCTTGGCCACAACGTCCAGGTCAGTGCAGCGGGCAGCGAGAGCACGGAATGCGGTCAAGGTGCCGTTGCGGACGGACTCCTTGCTGGACTTGACGTTGGACAGCAGAGGCTTGGCGAGGTGCTCATGGAGCATGGCCGAGAGGTCGTAGGTCTTTGGAAGCGAGTTGACAAGCGGGGTTATGAGGTCGTCGAGCACGATCTCGGGAGCACGCAGTAAACCCTTCTTAAGCGCGGGCATAACGATGCTGTTGAGCTCGTCGAGGGTGACAAAAGAAGCGAAAAAGTCGTGCAGGCCACCTGCGATGTTGCTGGTAACGGGTGTCTTGGAGACGGTGATCTCGCGTGTATAAAATTCAAAGTATTGCAGCTTGGTAGCCTCGAAGATGGGCTTGGCCTTCACGTTGCGGGCCGAGACACCGGCGATGACGCCCAGGAACACAGCGTTGCGCGCGGTGGATGCCGTACCCTTGGCCGCCAAGAGCTGGACAGCCTCTTTGATTGCATGTTCGCGCGTGCTGTCGAGGGATACAAGCTTGCGGAAGCCACGGCGGGCAACAACCAGGGCGGAATGGGTGACGCTGGGCCGCACCGAGTCGCGTGTGCACTTCTCGAGGGCGTTTGCCTGGGCCGTCAGCACATCCTTGCTGACAGTATCCCACAGTTCGGTGCCGGCCAGGTGCTGCATCAAAATGCTGCACCACTCGACGAGCGTGAAGGAGCTTGCCACGGAGGTGTTGATTTTGACGGCGTCAGTCTTGATGGCGTTGACGAGTGGTGCAAGCAGAGCGGGCTCCTTCTTGTCGCAGATCGAGATCAGACACTTTTGGACGGCGCGTCTGGAGGGCCGGTCTTCGTAGGATGCATGCGTCCAGAACATGATGGGGAGGAACTTTGCAATAGCTGCTGGCTCGAGGTCTAGTTGTGTTAGCCCTGCTGCAAGAGATTCTCATGTATATTGGCTGGTGATGTCGTCTGATCTTTAATACACCAGGACGCAAGACGGGACTCACTGCCAGAGGCGATCTTGTCGTCGATGGAGCGCAGCTGCGCAATGCGGCTGGATGTCGACGACGTAGCCAGTGCAACTCGCGTCACAACAGGGTCGAGCATGGCGGTGCTGGGGCCAGAGCCGTTGGTCGAGGCGGCGTCAGTCATGATGTTGGGTGGTGATGCGCAGGGTCTATGTTGGCATTGTAGACAGCGTCGGGAGCTGCAAAAGCTGGAGAGGCGGAATTGGCTTGGTCTGCCCCTGTTCGTGGCGGCAAACCCTCGCTTCTCGAGATTGTGAGCGGTGGTGGCGGAGAACGTTGAAAGTGAGGTTTTGAGCCTCGTGGCGTTGTGTCGTTTTACCTTTTTGCAGGTCTCACCAGAATTGCGGCGATGTGCCTTATGTAATGCTCTTGCCGTCTGGCGTCGTTGAATTTTTATTTTCTTTTTTATTTATTATTTATCCTTTTCTGCTTGCAATCGCCTATGGTGGGGGCTTGTTAGACGCTACAGCAGCTTAGACGCTACAGCGGCCAGTGAGTCAACCGCTGTGGCCCTGAAAGGCAGAGGTGGGGTGGCACTGAACAGAGAAGGCGGTCACAGATTCTGCCACTGTGCTGGTGCCAGCTGGTGGGAAGGAAGTGCGGGGAGCTGTTGATTGACTTTGCCCCACATGGTCAATCGTGCTTGCCGATAAATTATAGCGGGTAACAAATCAAGAATTGTAGACGGAAAGAGCTATCGACGCTGCTGCTGTTTGTATTTTTACGATTTCTTCAAAGGAAGGAGCACTTCATCCCACTACGCCTAAGCTCCTTCCATTTCCAGGTCTTAAATTCTCGTTAGCATCACAGCCTTCTTCTCTCAGACTTTAGTTTGGAACCTCATCGTCACTCAGCTCATCGTCACTCTACTGTGTACGATACTGCATCATTACATATTACCACCCACATCTTACATTTCCAGCATCGTCACCAGCAACCTTGTCTTCTGTTGTTATTCACCAGCCGCACCCCGTTTCAGACGCTCACCGTGAGCTGAGGAAATGGCCGGCAAAAAGAAGAAGAAGCCCACGGCTAGTGCTGCTCGAGGGTTTGCCACAACCTCGATTGCTTCCAAGCCGCGTGTCGAGCCGGTCGATAGTGTGCCCTTGCCTGCTACCACACAGCAAGCCGTCAAGGGCAAGGATGGATCAGCAAACGTCAAGACTGCTGCATCGGTACCGGACGCAAAGACCAAGGACGGAGCCGCGGAAGCAAGACCGACAGGCGCAAAGGCGACAGCAGAAGCTACACTGACGCCCGAGGAGTTTGAGAAGCAGCTTGAAGAGTCAGAGCTCCAGCTTCTTGTGGAGAAGTACGCACAGAAAGTTCGCCGCGATGCGCAGCGCCAAACAACGCGGCTCGAGACCGACCGCCGCTTATTACGAGGACAGGCAGAATCTGTCAACCCGAAAAAGTGGCTGCCACAGGATATCATGGACCAGGTGCTGGATATGATCCAGTCTGAGAGCCGGTTTGCAGCGTCCAACCTTGGCTCGGAATCGTCGGCGGGTGGAAAGCTGCTACCAGAAGAGGATCTCACCATCAAAATGTGGACGCTGGGGCAAACGCTAGATGCCGCTGGGTTCTCCGAGGCCAAGGTGCAGTCTGTTCTGAAATACGTCCTAGACATCTCTACACAGGTCGGCCCTGGTGCCAAAGACTCAATATGGGGGCTGGAAGAAGCCCTCGAGTGGTTGGCTAGAGAAAGCTCCCTGGAAGAGCTCCCCGACTACGTCAAAAGTAGACCAACAGCGCCGGCAAATGACACCCCCGTCGTCTCGAGATCAAGCACGCCCTCGCTCTTCGATGCCGAGGCAAACAAAAAGCCAAAGGGCAAGCGCGAGTCCACACCCCGGCCGTCCAACCTGGCGGCACAGGCAAAGCAGACGGTCATTACCTACGACAGCGACATTGAGCCGGAGGACCTAGCCCCGATGTATCTCGAAAGTAAAACCCGGCTTTTTACCCTGCAGCGGCCATATCAATCGGAGCCACCCCGAGGAAAGCCAGGTACCAATAACAGGAACGCGACTGTACCGGCTGCAGTCATGTCCGATGCAGACAAGCTGGAAATTGCAAAGCTGCTCGGAAAGCTGGAGCGGATCGAAAACGACATCCTCTTTGACAAGTATGTTGCGGAAGTACACTGGCGGGCCAAGAAGATCATCCTGGAGCGCGAGTACTCGGAAGCAGCGAAGAAGAAGGCGGCTGAAGAAGCACGCGCAAAGGCCAAGGAGGAAGCTGCGCAGCAGTCGGACTCAGACTCGGAATCAGACTCTTCGTCAGACTCCAGCGATGGCGATGATGTCAACGCCGAAGCTGAGCGTATTGCAGCGGAAGTTCTTGCACAAGACTCTAGCGACGATGACGTAACCCTTGCCGATCTTTTTGCGAGCTTGCCCGTGAGCGAGGTTGACCCAGCCACCGGAGAGACCAACACCGTGGTCAACAACAGCGACGGCACCAGGCTTATCATTCGCGACTTTGGAAAGTGGGTGGGAGTCAACCCGGTGAAAACGCTCGAGGAGGCGTGCCGGTCCCGGTAAGAACGAGTAGCCAATGGTGTGCCGTGATGAATCGGTTTGAATACGATACTAACAGAACATAGAGACTCGTCTGCTAAAATCACGTACATGCTCGTATCTGAGGCGAGCTATGCGAACCGCCATCTGGTCACGATCGCGTGGAGAAAGACGCAGGAGCCGCCCCCAATCACGCCCACGCCAGAAATCGAATATGCACTCCGGCCCGACCGGTTTGTGTTCAAGATGGCGGGCATTGCGACGCCCGACACGAAGCAATCTGAGGCGTACATTGCGACGGCAGCACTCTTCTACATCTTTGGCAGCTCGACAAAGGAGGAAAAGGTGGCGTTGCGACTGCCTCCTGTCTGGCGCGACCTGTGGTCTGAGTTTGCCGAGACCAAGAAGAACCTGGCAGACTCGCAGGACCGCGAGGCGATCAAGAAGCTGCGTGATCTTGTGCGCAAGCGACGCGACCAAGAACTGGAAGACGGCGTTGTGCTGCAGGGTGCCTTCCGCGGCCGCGGCGTGGCACGAACTGCGGCAGACTCGGGCGAAGACTCGGGCATGGAGCGCGGCAACCGCACAGTGCAGGACCCCGAGTACCTGAAGCGGATCTGGCACGAGAAGAGCGCAGCGCCGCGGTACCAGGCGATGCTGCAGTCGCGCATGCAGCTGCCAATGTGGGGATTCCGCCAGCAGGTGCTGGAGACGGTCGACCGCGAGCAGGTCGTAATTGTATGTGGCGAGACGGGCTGCGGCAAGAGCACACAGGTACCGTCGTTCCTCTTGGAGCACCAGCTCGCACAGGGGAAGCCGTGCAAGATTTACTGTACGGAGCCGCGCCGGATTTCTGCCATCTCGCTGGCGCGCCGTGTGAGCGAGGAGCTGGGCGAGGGCAAAAACGATCTGGGCACGCCGCGGTCGCTCGTCGGGTTCTCGATTCGGCTCGAGGCCAACACGTCGAAGGAGACGCGGCTTGTCTTTGCCACGACTGGTATTGTGATGCGCATGCTGGAAAGCTCCAACGACCTGCGCGAGATAACGCATTTGGTTCTGGACGAGGTGCACGAGCGCTCGATCGACAGCGACTTTTTATTGATCGTGCTGAAGAAGCTGCTGGTGCGGAGAAAGGACCTCAAGGTCATTCTCATGTCGGCCACGGTGGACGCCGACAAGTTCTCGCGCTACCTCGGCGGCGCTCCGGTCCTCAACGTGCCTGGCCGCACGTTCCCCGTCAATGTGCAGTACCTGGAGGACGCTGTGGAGTTCACGGGCTACTCGTCAGATAATCGCGTGCAAGAAAAGGTGGTGGATCTGGACGACGACCTGGTGGACGAAGCAATCGAGACATCGTCCAAGCCAGAGCTACTCAAGTCGCTTCAGGCGTACTCGAACCGCACACGGAACACGCTGGCGCAGATGGACGAGTACCAGATACCATTTGAGCTGATTGTGCAGTTGATCTCGGGGATTGCCACGGGACGGCAGTACGCGCGGTACAGCCAGGCAATTCTTGTCTTTTTGCCGGGCATTGCAGAGATCCGCACGCTCAACGACATGCTGCTGGGCGACAGGACGTTCCAATCCAACTGGCTGGTGTACCCTCTGCACTCGACGATTGCGACGGAGGAGCAAGAGGCCGCGTTCCACATCCCACCACCCGGGTACCGCAAAATTGTGCTGGCGACCAACATTGCCGAGACGGGCATCACAATTCCCGACTGCACGTGCGTGATTGACACTGGCAAGCACCGCGAGATGCGCTTCGACGAGCGCCGGCAGATGTCAAAACTGCTCGACACGTTTATTTCCCGGGCCAATGCCAAGCAGCGGCGCGGCCGCGCGGGTCGTGTGCAGGAGGGCCTGTGCTTCCACCTATTCACCAAGCACCGTCATGACAATATCATGAGCGACCAGCAGACACCGGAGATGCTGCGCCTTTCGCTGCAAGACTTGGCCATTCGTGTCAAGATCTGCAAGATTGGCGCGATCCAGGAGACGCTGGGCCAGGCGCTCGACCCGCCGTCAGAGAAGAATATTCGGCGCGCCATTGACGCGCTTGTGGACGTGCGCGCACTGACGGCAGCGGAAGAGCTCACACCGCTCGGCATCCAGCTGGCACGTCTTCCGCTGGACGTGTTCCTGGGCAAGCTGGTGTTGATGGGCACTGTGTTCAAGTGTCTGGACATGGCGATTACGGTTGCCGCAATTCTGTCGTCCAAGTCGCCGTTCGTGGCGCCGTTTGGGCAGCGGCAGCAGGCGGATACTGTGCGGTTGGGCTTCCGGCGTGGCGACTCGGACCTTCTGACGGTGTACAATGCGTACCTGGCATGGAAGCGCGTGTGCAGCTCAGCGGTAGCGGCGCAAGGCGGCGGCGAGTTCCAGTTCTGCAAAAAGAACTTTCTGAGCATCCAGACGCTGGGCAACATTGAAGATCTCAAGGGCCAGCTGATGGTGTCGCTGGTGGACTCTGGGTTCCTGCCGCTGACAGAGGACGAGCGGCGCGCACTGAACCGGCTGCGGTACTCGCCGGGCGGGCGTGGCGGCGGAGGACGGCGGCGGCAGGCGTTCTTTGAGCTGCCGCACCGCGTGAACACGAACAGCGACGTGGACATTATCTCGCAGTCAGTGATTGCGTGGAGCTTCTACCCACGGCTGCTGGTGCGCGACAGTGCGGGCGGCGGTCACGGACTGCGAAACATTGGTAACAACCAGACGATCCGGCTGCACCCGTCGAGCGTCAACAAGGGCCACAACGAGCTGCAATGGCTGTCGTACTACAACATGATGCAGAGCAATAAGCTGACCAATGCGCACGACACAACGGCGGTGGAGGCGTTTCCCATTGCCCTCTTATGCGGCGACATACGATGCGATGTAAGTGATAACCGGTTTTTTTGTTTCTTTTTATTCGGGTACAGATACTAATTGACAGATGTTCTCGGGCGTCATGGTGCTGGATGGCAACCGCGCGCGGTTCTCGGTGCCCGACTGGAAGACGATGCTGGTGATCAAGGTGCTGCGGTCACGGCTGCGCGAGATGCTGTCGCGGTCGTTCAAGGCGCCGGGCAAGCAACCAACGGCGCAGCATCAAAAGTGGCTCGACGTGTGGCAGCGCATCTTTACGCAGGATTTTGGGGCGGACAGCAGCACGAACGGCGCCATGGCTACAGTAATCAGCAACGGCAAGGGCTTGTAGCAGCACTCTTGTAGACAGCGTTTGATGTATGTAGCATCTCATTAAGCATTGTATATTTGTTCTTTTGCCCTCATGGCCGTCTCGTCCAGGTTTATCGTCGCATCGTCATCGCCATGAAGCCCGTTCTATCTCGAGCGTCTTCTTGACACTCCTCGCGCTCTCTATCAACACGCCTCGACCCAGGACCGTCGATCTCGCAAATAGGCAAGCCGATGCAAGCCGCTTCATTGTCAAAGATATGATTCAAAGATTATGACTAGACTACAACCTCAAAGACACAATACTAAAAAAGGACATCCCGTATCATGCTCCCTGCGACCCAATACCTATTCAACCATGACAAGTGCCAAGTAAGTCGAGGCTCGTCCGTTGTTTGTTGCCCATGGATGCGAGAGTAACCCCTTGCCTTCACGACCAGTCCAGGCAGTCTTGTGGCTTTCAGAAAATATAAGCATATCTACTCATTTTTCCTCATATTTCTCTCGTCCTACCCTTCTTTGTCATTCATCTCCCATCCCTTTGACTGGCCTCGGGAGCTGACCTCGAGACCACACTCTCTCTTTTGTTCTCGTATATTTTGAATGACACCTTCGTTTCAGATTTACTTTGATCTTTGACTTTACTCGCATCTTCACCTGCAGTCTTCTTTGTCCGCTCTTCGGTACTTGCGCCTCTTGATCCTTCATCATGATTTCACTATTGCCTTTTGATTCCCGGGTATCTATTCTATATTTATCTATTTTTACGACGCTTATTCTCTTGAGTATATAATCATCGTCCTTTGCTTTCACGCACTCTCCCTCGCGGCTTTGTTTTTGTTGTTCCTAATTTGAGATACTTGACTTCTCATTCTTCGCTCCGTTTACTTTTCACTTTCTTCAACTACCAACATGTTCTTCAGAGCTTTCGGCCTTGTGGCGGCTGCCACCACCGTCTTGGCCATCAATGCTCCCCACTACGACGGCTTCAACCTCATCTTGCAAGAACCCTTTACAGGCGCTGCCGGCTCGTCTCCTAGTTCCAGCTTCTGGGAGATGACCGAAGCCCTGAGTCTCACCGGCTATACCGCGTCATCCACCTCGTCCAATGCCAACGTGCAGATCAGCGGCGGCGGCTCCGTCCAGCTTGTTCCACGGAGAGGCGTCGACGGTATCTGGACCTCTGGCCAGATGGTCTCGATTGGCAGGATCACCCCCTATGTTGGCAAGATCACGCGACTCGAGGGCAGTCTACGCATGGGCGTCAACCCGGCCAGCGCGAAGCAGGGCATCTCGGCAGGATTCCAGGTGTCTGGCAATGCCAGCACCACCTGGCCCCAGAACGGCGTGATGGTCATCTTCACGCAGCGCAACGGCGCGCCCGACGGTTCTACCAATATCTACTGCGGTACCGCAGCCAAGGCCGGCATTTGCAACGACAACGGCGGCCAGAGCGCGACGTTCCGCATGCCCGACGACATCAACACGAAATTCCACACCTTCAGCCTCACATGGGACCGGACCGACAGCAACTGGGAGAACCAGAAGATCACCTGGGCCCTTGACGGCAAAGCCTATCATACCTTGACCGGTGCCCAGGTCGGCTTCGAGAGTACCTGGGCCGTTCTGGCGCACAGCGGCTATAAATTCTCATTCTATGTCGATGTCGGCGGTATTGCTGGCCCGGCCATCGACACCACGGCTGACGGCTACGGAGCCATGCTCGAGATGCAGTACATTGCCATCTATTCCAACAAGTAGTTTTTGTGTTATTGTTTATCTTTTCTCTTCTTTCTCTTCTCTTCTTTCTCTTTCTCTTCTTCTCTTTCTCTTCTTCTCTTCTTTATCTTTCTCTTCTATTATATCTTCCACTTAATTATCTCTCTTCTCTTCCCGGTAGTCGCCAGGAAGCATACCAATGATATATCATGAACGTTACGTGTCTTGTTGTTTTCCTCTATATCTTTTCCTCATTCAGCACTGTATGTAGCTTCACCACAACCAGTTGAGATCAATAACCATTTTCTTCTTCCACCGGGGGTATAATACGAAAAATAAGCCATCCTTTCTTCTTCGTTCCAAATAAAAACAAATGGTCTCTGTCAAAGGAGGGGGCGTTCCCTTGCATCCCCTGCTTCCGGCGTCGGCACAGAGAGAAATAAGTACAATCCCTGCAAATTCTGCCTAGTTGGTTCCCCGTTCTTCATTTCCTATCAACCTCCCATCACGGTCACATTTGCACCCTCGTCTCTCTTTGAATCTTTTCTTTCTCCTTTTTTTTGTTTTCTTTCCGGCTCCTGTGCGCCACTGCCATCTTAAACTACCCTCCCTCGTCTTGTCTTCATCTTCAGTATTCATCGCGTACTAGAAACTCAAATGTGTTCAGAGACAAAGAGCAGCCGTTGACGCCATTTGTCCAACTCGGGAATTAAAAGAGAAATAAATCGAAAGCAAGATGCAGAGAAAGACACCAAGACCGTCCATGCAAGGCACAAAAGCACAGCAAAACAAAGGAGAGAGGAGAGGCTCGAAAGAGAGAGATGCTGGTCCACAGACCAGGAGGTGAGCAACATGCAACACAAAGGCAAAACAAATCCCGGAAACGGCGAATACAAGGTATGAATGATGGTTGGGGGAATCGCATAAAAAAAGAAGGGACACTGATGAAATAGGTAGTAACGGCGTAGATAGGAGGGAGGTCGGTGCAGTTTGTGGTTTGCCGGTCGTGGCCTCACTGCGCGCGCGCGAGACGCTTAGGCGGCCGGGGCCGGCGTGGCAGCGGGCTGGGCATCCGCGACAGGGATGTCGGCGCTGACCTCACCAGCGGGAGCCGGGGCGGCGGCGGGAGCGGCAGCGTTGGCACCGCCGTTGGTCTTCTGGGGGCAGTCACGCGAGATGTGGCCGGCCTCGCCGCACTGGTAGCAGGTCTTGCCGGCGGTGTTGAGGGGGCCGCCATTGGGAGCCGTGCAGTCACGCGAGATGTGGCCGAGCTTGCCGCAAGCGTAGCACTTCATGGCCTGCGCCTGGCAATCACGAGCAAAGTGGTTGGGGCCACCGCACTTGTAGCACGTGGCAGTGGCAGGACGGGCGCCACCGGGAGCGAAGCCGCCACGGCCGTAGCCGCCGAAGCCGCCGCGCGGGGCCATGGGGACACCACGGCCCATGCCGGTAGCATTGGGAGTCGGGCAGGCGCGCTACCAAGTCAGCACGGTGAATACAGTGGCATCGCCAATCAAAAGGGGTGGAGGACATACAGCAAGGTGGCCGGGCTGGCCACAGTTGTAGCAGCGGCCGCCGGCGGCGGCGCCGGTGAGACGCAGGGTAGGGCAGTCAGCCTGGACGTGGCCGAGACCCTGGCAGTGGTAGCACTGCTTAGCGTCGGTGGTGCGGGGCAGGGGGCAGCCGTTCGACTCGTGGCCGGGCTGCTTGCAGTTGTAGCAGAGACGCTCGGCGGAGGAGCAGACCTCGGCGTAGTGGCCGACGTTGCCGCACTTGTAGCAGGCACGACGAGAGAGAGACGACATGATTGCTGATTGAAGAACGTGCGTTCTAGAGGGTCAGTATAGACACGGGCAAAGGAAGAGGTACAAGCACAGGTGAGCAGGGAGGGCAAGGAGTGAAGGTGCTAGGGAAACGACGGAAGGGTGAGGAGGTGATTGGTTTCTCCTGCTCGCGCCCAATCGCCTAGCCAGCGCGGCAAGCGATCCAATAGTACAGACATGTCCGGAGCAGGGAGACATCGAGTAACTGATAGCAGCTAGCACAGCTGACGGTAGCCGGCACCGCGTCGAGGCCGAGTGGAATGGAGGTGTATGAGACCAAGACCAAGACTCGGGAGTTATGCTGCTGGCATCGCACAGGGCCTGGGCCACCGGCCTGCAGCGCAGCGTGCATCAGGGGGGTTGTGCGACATAGCCTTGTCCAATTCTCCGGTGTCGAAGGCGGGTAACGGCCCGTCAGCGGACTGAACAGAAGCCGAGCATGGCGCGACAACACAGCCTCGGGTCTATCTGGTACAATGGCACGGCCGTTGTCTCTCGCTTGACTGTCTGGCTCCGCCGGTTTTATGGGAGTATTCCCGGTGGGTGTGGGATTTGTGTGGCTCCTCTTGGGTGTAGAGGGCTCGCTAGAGTGAAACGCAGCGATTTGGTTGGTTGTCGGTGGCCGGCTGGGTAGAATGTTCGCTAGAGTGTTCGCGGTGTCGAAAAGTTGTGCGCCAGGCTAGGCCGAGGCGGCAAAGATGAGGGGAGCGTTGGGAGAGTGAGGAGAATGGCGAGAGAGTGGCGCGATCGAGAGCCAACACAAGAGGGCGAGACGACGAGACGACGAGCCGACGACCAAATCGACAGACGGCGCGTGTATGGTGTGCGCAATGGATGCGCAAGAATGCGACCAGGTTGGCGATCGCATTGGGGCGCATGCAAGACAGCAATTGAGAGACAAAGGCAGGGCGATACAAGATAGCGGGGTTGGGAGACATACAAAAGGGTGGATGAGGCACAAACGAGGTTATTTTTTGGGGGCAGATTCGGCGGCGACAGGATGCCGTGGAGGATGCAGGTAGGCAAAGAGGGCGCAAGTGCAGGCGAAAGAGAAAGTGCAGGAGAAAGAGGAAAGTGCAATCAATGGAGTGCAGTGAGGAAGGTGCAATGAGACAAGAGAGAGCCGAAACAGAAAGAGCAACGGAGATGACCAACCTGATATTGATAATTAATAATAAAAAGAAAAATTCCTTCCAAAACTTCCTTCGACACAACAGCTTCCGACAACACCAACAACAACCCAAAAGGATATTAAGGTGGTGATGATCAAGATGGTAGATTTGAATGTGGTTGGGTAAGAAGAAAAGAAGAAGAAGAAAGAAGGAAGAAAGGAAGGAAGAAAAGAAAAGGGAAGAGGAAGAAAGGGACGAAAAAGAGGAGAAGAGGAGCAAAAGACCAGCGGCGGACAGAAGACGACAGAAAGAGGCGAACGAGGAGGGGAAGAAAGGGCTCAGAGCAGAAAGGAATGGAAAAAGCTAGCACTCATTACTGGACTCTTTACACAATAAACTACTACCGAGCACGCTCCTCTCACGCGGTAGACGGAGCAGATTGGGACTGCGGCCGCTAGCGTGGACTCGGATGGAGGCCTGGCCAGATCTAGAAAATTGGATGATTAATCGTGTCAAGGTACACATCGGACCTTTTGTCAGCGTCTAAACGTCTTCTGGTGTCTGAAGCATCGCATTAGTACATCTACGTACTGCGGCTCAACGACAGCAGATATCCGAAGCATCGCATAAGCACATCTACATATATTAAGATTTCGATTCACAGAAAGGAACAGAGACTATCGCCGTTGTTGTAGGGCTGTGTCGTTACACATCGTTGACTGATGTGACAAGATGTTGAAGGTATTGACACTCCATCACTGGAGATAACAAGAACTCATAGTCAATACATCAAATATCATGCACGCCGTTATCAATATCAAGAACTTGGTCAAACAATCCGCTCAATTCTATAGTTACAGCTATCATACAATCTATCGCCTCCATCTACAGACGGCCGGCTCCCGCCTGTGGTAGCGGCACTTCGGTCGTCGGCGCAATCGACCGCGGCTGTGCCTCGACAACATACTGCACGCCATCGTCCGACATGTATGACGGCGGCCGCTGACTCTGCGTGGCTTCCGTGGACCGTGCTGTCGGCGACGGCGACACCGACTCGTCCACGCTCTCCAAGCTCCGGTTTGTCTGCGCAGGCATGCCCGGCACCGCCGGCACCTCCTCGTTGCGCTGCCAGTAGATGCGGTTCGGGTCCACCCGCACACTCTCGCGCCACAGGCCGTATGCCGGCGGCTGCGTCTTGGCCGCCACGCTCTCGATGCCGGCGGCCTCTTCGTCGCGCGCCAGCACAACCCGGATCGGCTCGTGCGGAATGGCAAACCCGCCGGGGCCATACTGGTTCGGAATGCCGCCCAGAGCGCCACTGCCGGCAACATCGCCCGCGGCGCGCCGCCGCCGCTGGTACATTTCCTCGGCCGCCTCCTCCTCGGCCGCCGTCGGCGGGTGCACGATAAACAGGACCATGCGGAACAGGCTGTGCGCGAAAAAGGCTGCTGTGAGCAGCAAAACAAAAATGATCAGGATGCCCAGCTCGCTGTTGTAGACGTTGTGCGTTATCAGCAGGGTCAGGTAGATGCCGAGCACCAGCGTGAGCACGGCAAAGGATACAACGCTGCGCAGGGCCTGGGCGCGCAGGCGCCGAGACTTGATGGGCGGGAAGCAGAACAAGAGCTTCTTCGGCTGGTCGGGCTTCGGCGCGCGCTGGTCCATGCCGCCAAGAATGTACCGCCGCCGGTGTCTGCCGCCGCCGTGGCTGCTCCGACCATTGCCGTCTTCCATGTCGCTGCTGCTTCCGCTGTCGTTGCTCGCTTGGCTATTCTGGCGGCGCTGGCGACGCCGCCGGCCGTCGTCGGCCATGTTCGCAAGGTGCATCTCTGCCGGGTCAGCGCCATCAAACCGCCGCCGTCTGTTGTCAGACACGTGGTATGCCGGCAGGGCCGGGGACGGCTCGGTAATGCCACCCTGGATTTGTGTCCAGCTGTGAGGGCGTGAATAACGACGACTGTGTGGGCGCGAGGACGGTGCATTCGACGGCATCGGCATGCCCGCAGAAAACTGTGGTGTTTTTGGTGATACAGTCTCGCTGCTGTCATCGAAGCGGCCGCTCGTCGGCCGGGGCGCGGCCGGGCGGCCAAAGGGCAGCGAAGGACGGGGCAGGTCCGCAATGCGCCGGAGAGCAGAGCTCACGGGTGACCGGCGGGCTGGGTTCTGAGTCTGCGTCTGGGGCTGGTTGTCTGTCTGTAGTGTCGGTAGCGGTTGCAGAGGTTGTTGGCCCTGCTGCCGCTCGATGTCGCCGTCGATCTCGGCCTGTCGCCACATCAACTTTAGCCGGGCGCTGCGAAAGAGATCCATTGTGAGGTTGTGTGGTCAATGGTTGTATGCGAGATGGGAAGAGAATTACAATGTTGAACTGGTCGAGACGTAGTTGTCGTGATGTCTCGTCTCTGAGCCGTTGACCCAGCCGGTATAAGACACAAGACAAAGGCAAGACAAAGACAACAGAAGTGAGAAAGTAAGACGGTAACAGATAGTTGGCTGTTTCACTCGAAAATTGCTGTTGTCGAATAGGTTGGAACTCTCCGTATCCAACGGGAGGCAAGGAGGAAATGAAAAAGGGAGGGAAAAAAGAGAAAGGAAACAAAAAAGTATGAATTAAACGACAAGATGAGAAGCGAAGATTCCTATCCAGAGGAATGATAAAAGAGAAGAGAAGAAGCAAAGGGAAAACAAAAGAGAAAGCGGGTGGTGATACAGAAGAGAGAGAAGAGAAAAGAAAAGAAAAACAAAAAAGAAGAGTGAGAAGGAAACGAGAAGGGCGACGGGAAGACGAGACGACGACAGAATGGCAGACTAACAACAAATGATAGACGATAATAGCAGATAATAGCATAGGACAAAACAAAACGTTACAGTCTCTTGTTTGTGGCTTATTGTGAGAATGCAACTCTCCAGGGTGGGATTCAGGAGGCTTAGTGCGGTGTCGTAATGCTCCGAAGGGAAGAAGAAGCGCCAAACGTGATGACTTATCAGGAAGGGGTCGCGTAGGAAGAGGAGGGGAATCCGGCTGTGGGACGTTGTAATGCTTATGTGTAGGAGTGTGTGGAAAAGATGGAGGAGAGGAGATGAGAAGATGGGAGAGGAGGGAAAAGAGAAGAGAAAAGAGCAATAGATGGTAAAGTGAAGAGGAGAGCCAGGGTTTGTCTCGAACGCGACGATCAAGGCTAATGAAGCTTGAATTGTTCAAATTAATCAAGACAACGAGAGCAGAGACAAATGATCAAAAGGATGCGCAGGTGAAAGTTACGAAAGATGCTGTAATGGTCAATTACGTGGGACTCAAGGCGATGCTTTCCTAAAACGTGCAAATCTAGTGTATGCCGTTGATGCAGGACTGAGAGGTACTGGTCGATTCTACAGTGGGACAATCATAAAACTCATGTAAGCACAGAGTGAGGCTGCTGGTTTTACATTACTACGCGTATGCTTACAGTACTTTCATCTCAGCTATTAATACCTTGCCTAAGCCTTGACTCCTTGTTTTGTTTGCATGGTTGATCGACGCAGGGGGGAGTATCAGTGATGTGGAATTGGCGTCTAAGCTACTGGTGTAAGCATAAGCATAGATGAACATGGAGATGGGGATAAGAAGAGGAAGATGATGAAGGTTGTTATTAAGATGAAGATGATGATGATGATGATGATGATGAACAAGACGAAACTGAAGATTGAAATAGGCAAGTCGTACAGTAGAAGATGTCTAGTATAAGAGAAAAGCTGCCGGTGGCTAACAGGCAATAAGATCGTGCATCAAAATCAAAGAACAATCAAAGAAACGCAGCCGCCGCAAGACGTTAGAGACAGGCCTGCGTCTCAACCGTCATCTAGCATTGTGCTTGTAAGCATATTGCACATTTCAGCAGCCATGTCACAGCCCCTGGTGGCTCGCGCCAGAGTGTAAGCATATATCTGATACCCGCCAGTCGAAATGAGACATTGTTGCAGTGGTTTACAACTACAAAGTGAGATGATAGAGAATCATGTAAAAGAAATGGTCATCTCGAAAGATCAAGGTTGGGGTGTCTATGTACATGTAGTCACGATGCTTCAATACGACAAGACAAGGCGCCGAAACAAAAGGAAAAGATCTGGCCGTGTTATTGACTGCTACCATTGACTTCTGACTTCATCTTATATGTACGCATATTTTTTCATACACGGAGCCGGATCACGGAGTCGCTGACACAGCTCTAGTTTGATCATGGACAGGACAGGGGTCGACGGATGGCGTTTCATCTGCGTATTGCAGACGCGGCCCAGCCGAGCTGTACTGTACTAAGCTTAATTTAGTGGAGTGCCAAAGCTCAACCTCCGCTTACATACACATATGAAATGGCCGGCAGATATCAGAGGCTGAGAAATCCCCGTAGTGAATTATGATATATCCCCATCGAAATGACGGAATGACTGCAAATACCAGACGCTATGTAACTAAATGAAATAAAGCATGCCCTCCAAACGCCAATAGAAAACAATCCTACATTACCCTTGTCGCACCGACCGTGCCGCTCCCAACGCTTCATGGCCAGTCCGTGCCGAGCTGTCTGTCGGCCTGCCGTGTGCTCGGCACTCGTCCTCTCCACCGCCATTGTCGGCCGGCACTTCAGATCTGCTTGTCTGCCATCCACTGTATGCGTGACCTGCAAACCATATGCACTCGGCGAGAGCGTGCACAGGCTGGGTTCGTAGCGAGCACAGCGGGTTTAGCGCAGAGACGCATCGGCTCGAGCTGCCGTCACTGCTTCATGCTGCCTTAGGTCCGTTGTGCAGTAGAAGAATGGCTGAAGACTGGAGACTTGAAGACTAGCTGTAGACGAGGCCGGTGCGAGGCGTCGATATCATATCAGACCATCCTCACTTTAGCTCGCCCAGCATCAGCGTCCGGTCCGTCGATGCAGAAAGAACTGTCTGTTAGTATCTCAAATCTATCAACAAACAACAAACCCAAAAAGAAGAAGAAAAACATACTGATTGGCTCATCGGCTGGCGAAAAGTCTACGGCGTTGACCGGGCCCTTGTGTCCCGGCAGTTTGTACAGCAGCTTGCCGTTGTCGCTCGACCACACGACGACTGAGCCGTCTGCCGACCCCGTCGCGATGCGCTTGCTCGACGGGTCCCAGCTCGCGTGCACCAGGTTCTTGCTGTCCGCGCTCGGCGGTTGTGCGCCGTCAAACGTGCGGATGTGCCGCTCTGTCGGTGCAAACGGCCGGATGTCCCACGTGCGCGCCGTGCCGTCCATTGCATACGACAGCAGCGACTGGCTGTCGGGCGACACCTTGAGACTCGTCACCGTGTCACGGTGCCCGTGCATTGTGTACACGACCGCCTTCTTGCGCACATCCCACACCGTAATGTCGCTGTCGATGCCGCTCGCGTACAGCTCATTGCCCGCCTCGGAAACCGCGACGGCCGTCACCGGAACGTCGGTCGCAATGTAGTCGGCCGCGTTCTTGGTGCGCGGGTCCCAGATGCCCAGCGTGCCATCGTCACTGCCGCTGTACAGCACCTCCTCGCCGCGCTTGCTAATGTCCAGCGCGTTGACAATCTCCTCGTGGCCCATGTACCGCCGGATGCGCGTGCCCGTCGTCAGGTCCCAGCTCGCCAGGTGCGTATCCGCCGACGCCGAGAATAGCAGGTCCGAGTCGCGCGACCACTGCACATCCAGCACCGCGCTGCGGTGGCCGTTCAGTACGCCGTAGTTCTGACAGTCGCCGTACGTCCGCCACAGCATGATCGACCGGTCGATGCCGCCCGACGCGATCAGGTGGCCGGCCGGGTCAAACTTGGCGCAGAACACCTCATCGCCGTGCCCTGTGAGCTGCATCACGGGCGCCGCCAGCGCGCTTGTGCGCGGCGCCACCTGTGCCAGCGCCGTGCTGCCCGAGCCATTGCTGCCCGTTGCGCCGCCGAGATTGGGCCGCTTGACAAGCTGGTTTCCCGGCTGTGTCGCCGATGCGCGCCGCTTTTCGGACATTGTGTAGGGGGAGAGATGTATGTCGTGCGAGTCGGTTGTTTTGAAGCTTTGGCAGCAGCAGTGGAGATCGGTCAAATCGGTAGAGCTGTTAAGGAGAGTGTCAGTAGGCCGGTCGTCACAGCTGTCATTGTTTTGAAGCTCCGCTTATCCAATTTTCAAGGTCGCGACCAGAAGCTTATCGGTATATAAATGTGGGTCTGTCTTATCGCACCTAACCCCCTAGCCGCGGGGGAAGCCACCGAGGCTCACGTCCACACACCGCTGACCACTGACGACCACGACGACAGCACGCGAAAGACACGACTAACGACCGACTGACGACCGACTGACGACCGACTAACGACCGACTGATAGCTACCGACTCGACTTTTCTTCTTACATACTCGCTGTGTGCGTATTCAGCACGCCTAGACGGCAGCAGAGCGCGACATCCGGCGCCGAGGACCTAAACCAAAGACACCCGGCGACGGCGAAACGGCCGACCAAGAGACAGAGTAGTGGCCAGACTGTCGACGACCTGGAAATTGAGAGCTACACAACATGTCGGCAGCAAAAGCGTCCCGTGTGGGCGAGGAGTAAGTCGACGGCCGGCGCAGCGACCAGCGAGACACCAGCTAACAGGACAGGATCTGGAAGTAAGCCATGCATGCCGAATCGCTACCACGACGGCGCCCGTCTAACAAACATGAACAGAACCCGCATCGACAAGGTCAATGCCGAGCTCGTCACGCTGACCTACGGCACCATTGTGGCCCAGCTCTGCAAGGACTACGACAGCGACTACAAGGAGGTCAATAAGCAGCTCGACAAGATGGGCTACAACATTGGTCTGCGCTTAATAGAAGACTACCTTGCCAAGTCGTCGTCGATGAAGCGCTGCACCAACTTCCGCGAAACGGCCGACATGATCTCCAAGGTCGGCTTCAAGATCTTCCTCAACACGACGCCCGTCATCACCAACTGGACGAGCGACGGCAAGCAGTTCTCGCTCGTGTTTGACGACAACCCGCTCGCCGACTTTGTCGAGCTGCCCGACGACGGTCGCGCACAGGACGAGCTGTGGTTCTCCAACATTCTGTGCGGCGTGCTGCGCGGCGCGCTCGAGATGGTGCAGGTGCAGGTCGAGGCGCACTTTATCAGCGACGTTCTGCGCGGCAACGACACGACGGAGATGCGGATATCGCTGATCCGGTACATTGACGACGAGCTGCCGCCAGAGGACGACTAGATGGGGGTGGTTGTGTTGCTGTTGCTGTTTCTTATGTTCTCGTTTATGCCTCTGTACGTGATTTTATTTTCTTTTAATTATTTCTTTCGACTCAATGGTATTTATACAAAAATTGGCGAATTCTGCGAGAGAATTGAAATCATTATTGCATGATCAAAAATTAATCAACAGAAAAGAAACTATATATCCTCGTACAATCGAGTAATTAACATTTATTGACGACAATTAAAACAAAAGCAAATAAGCATACATATATGCTTACACACTGAACTAAAATTACGGAATAAACCAACTTCCACATGCGCATGGCCTGGCTACCAAGTCTTAATGCATGCCATTTCGTGCAGGATCGAGATAATGACATGTTCGGGGTGCATCACATCTGCTCATGTACATGTACTCCGTACTTGCGAGAACGGAGTAAATGGGGACAACACACTGGCTTGTCCGCACCAAATAAGCATCTTCTGGACCCAGCACTGCCTGGGGATGCTTTCAAGTGCTAATGCAAGGTACGCCATGTGGTGATCATGGGGGCCACAGGGCCACTCCGGACACAACCTGCAGGGCATCAGCATAGGGCATTAGGCGTAGCTGCTTGTTACTAAGAAGTGATGTTTAACGCTTTTTGAAGAAGCTTGAGAGCTTGACTGATTACATTGATATACCGATTACATAATCATTATACCGATCTGTTTACCGTTCTTTTATTTAAAGTTATTTTCATATCCTTTCATCTACAGTTCTTTTCAACGGCTTCTCCGTGTTTACAAGTACATTCCCCATAAACCTTACCATCTGTACTCCATACCCGTACTTATCGCAACATGTCAATATCTACAAAGACCAACGCCTAGACCAGACCCGATGAAGCTACGGGAAATAACTGGCGTCGGCTATGGTCGATCCTGCGAGGCTGCCCCTATTCTGTGGACTACCAAGTGCTCTCTTATTACTTTGTACATCTTGTGTGCTGCATTTGTCATCCTGTATCTTCCGTGTACGACACCGTCATCCATTCTATTACGTCCTGTATCTCCAGATGATCTGCTTCCTCTAGCCATCTTGCCCACTGCAAGAATCTGTGTTTCGGCCGTATGCAAGCAGCATTGTGAATAACAAAATCCAGATACTGCAGATCCATCACTGACAGATGAATGGCACGCTGTCGAGCCTCACACGTCACAAGCTGCCAGCGCAACACGCATCTCGATCCCACCCAATCATCTTCTCGTCTGATTTACAATTATTACTTGTTTCTTTTGCTATGCTTCTATCCTTGCAATCTTTCTGTAGTCTTTTGCTTTCTTCTTCGTAATCTTTCGACATCTACTCCGTAGAACGCGTCTAGCAACTGAAAGTACGCCTTGGCCGGGATCATCGGTTGGAGATCCTCACTTCCCTGCTGCAGACTATGCTTAATGTATACATATACATATATGTAATCACCGTTGACTCACCTTGTCCCTTTCTGCTCTTGGTCTTCTTAATTGTCGGCATATCACTCCATGTTATTGCATTTCCGACTAATTTATGATTGTAATTTCATGCCTTGGCTGAATTTAGTTACTTCTGGCGCATAGCTCGTGCCTTGATCCAGACAGCTACGATAAGCACCATCTGATCAAGACGTCCGGAGCTCCAACCTATATATGTATATGTACAGAAGAGCGCATTCTTGCGGCTCCAACTTACGCATAAGTGCGCATCTCTGTGTAAAGTTATCGCATCAAAGAAGATCACCACACACATCCAGTCACGGAATTCACTAGATATCAATTGCATGCTTCCGTGACCTCTCGTTCCTCTCCCAGGACGTAGTTTCGGCCTAAGGCACCCATGCATGTAAATCATATACACTATTCCCCTTTAAGTAAGTGATGCCTCATACCCAAGGCCACAGTACTGCGTCTACGCATCGGTCCTCAATCTGCGCACGCGTAGTGGTTTTCGCCTAGTTCCCATCGCCTCCCTGTCTCCCCATCTGTCGGGCTGTCTGGTCTCCCCTCTCCTCAATACCCAACACCTGTACCAGGCAACTCTCTCCCCTGTATTCATCGCTACACGCCCTATCGCGCTCCCGTTTGTCGACTCTCCGTCGCTCATTTCCTCCCCATTCCATGATCTTGACGTGCCCCCAAATCTGCCCCCAAACGTGACTGCGCTCGCTATTCTCCCTGTTCCTTTCATCTCGCTCTGCTCTTTCCCCCCCGTTCTTTCCCTTTTCTGGCTGTTTGCTCTTGTCTTTAATTTTTACCCTCACCCCCTTATTCACCTTCCCTTTTTCTGACCTCACTATTTGGCTTCTCTTTTGGATTTCGAATTTTGTGTCATTCTTTTTTTTCGACGACGTTTTTTTCAATTTCGGTCACCAGCCATCGCCGTCTTGTCCAGCATTTCCTTATTGATGCATGTGGTCGCCTTCACCCGCGCGGTTCCTTCACTAGAGATCGAGTTGTGGGCGCGGCTCCAAGCATTTTACAATCAGACAACAGACACCCAAGGTGCGGCAACCACTGACGACAACACCTTGGTTCTTTAACACCACAGCAAGACCAATACTATCATAATCTCAATCACAATCACAATCACACCCTTCTCGGCCTTTTCGACAGTAGTTGCAGCTTCGGACCCGGCACCCTCGTCGCGACAAACACGTCTCCACGCCGCCGTCTTCTTCCCTGAACGCGCCGTCCTTTCAGGGGAGCTCTCTCGCAGCGTTTGTCGCAAACACTCCTAAGGCGCAGGCAGAGAGATCAAAGACGTAGAGACGCCCACCCGGCCACCACGTTTTTGTCTCCTTGTCATTTGTCATTGTCGCCACACCTACTTACCGACCATCCTTTTTCTTTCTTTATTCTCCCTCCAATTCTCTCGTCCACCATTAATCTTGTCGCTCTCTCGCATCGTCCATATCGTTCGCATCATTCACATCGTTCGCATCGCCTCGCATCCTTGCCCTCTCTCGACCCATTCCTGACGCGACTTGTTACTTGCTCGGGCTTCATCTCGTGTCGTCTCTTTGGAAGCTTTCATTTGTCCAGAACACTCCACCCCTTCTGCTCTCGCTTCGTCGAATCTTCCGACTTTTGACTCTCGACTCTCGACTCTCGACTTTCCACACCCTCATCGCTTGCGTTCTCTCTCTTTATCTCTTCGCACCCACTCACAAATACCTCTACATCTCCATGAATCGCTTCTCTCATCTCCTCTAAATCATTCATACTTTGGTTCAAACGTCTGTCGCTCACTGCGCCTGTCGTCTACCCTAGTTCTTATCTCACCTCCTTTGTTTTGGAGTACCCGATTTGGAGCCTTACACGCTGCCATTTCTCGTGCACACCTTTTTGAGTTCTTCCCAACCTTTTTTCGGCTTTTGCTGCTCTACTTCTCGGGCCGAGACTCTGGTCAGCCCGATTAGTTTTGCTTGATCCGTCTCGCCGGGCAACAAAGGTATCTTTTGTGAGACAAGTGCAGCATTTTGCTGCCGACCATCTCCGTCACTTTAACCGCGAAAATGAACAACGTCAACAACGTCAACATGGCCAACATGGCCGCTATGGGCGCCGGCAATCCCATGGCCATGATGGGCAATGTCGGTGGCATCCCCCCCGGCGTTGCAAATCGCCCTCCTCAGCCACAGCAGCCGCAGCAGCAACCACAGCAGCAGCCACCAACCCCTCAACAGCAGCAGCAACAATTGCAACTCCAGCAGCAGCAGCAGCAACAGCAGCAAGCCCAACAGCAACAGCAGCAGCAGCAGCAACAGGCCCAGCAACAAGTCCAACAGCAGGCCGCCCAACAGGCCGCTCAGCAGCAGCAGCAGAACCAGCAGCAGGCCCAGCAGCCCGGGAACGACACCGAGCGCCGCACTCTGCTGAACACTTACATTTACGAATACTTTTTGCGCTACAATATGGAAAGCTGCGCCAAGGCCATGATGGACCAGCCCTTGCTGCTCCAGAAGGATGGCGTGGGTCGCCGCGACGAGAATGGCAACATTATCGCAAACGGCGCTGGTGACGACGCCATGGACACCGATTCCAAGGACGGACTTGAGGGGAAGAATGGCGATACTTTCCCGGTCCCAAATGTTCCCATGCCCTCGGATAACAGTTTTCTGTATGACTGGTTCTTCCTCTTCTGGGAGATGTTCAATGCGCAAAAAGGCCAGGGAAAATACACGGTGGTGAACCAATACGTCAATCACATCCAGGTTCGTCCTCCTATTGCCTTGCATGTTCAAAAGTCTATTTCTGACAAGCAAACTAGGCCCAGTCGCGTCTCCGTGTTTCCCAGCAGCAGGAAATGCTTCGCCAAATGCGCCCCGACATGTCGCAGCAGCAGCAGTTTATGATCCGTAACATGCCCAACGGCAACATGCTCAACGTGAAGCAGCCAGGCAACAACCTGCCGCGCACCGCCATGGCCAACAGCCAGAACATGTACGTGACCGCGCCCTTGTTTGCGTCGAGAGGTACAACGCTGCTAGAAGAACGGTTACTGACGGCCAACTACAGCCCCCAAGCTGCTATGAGCATGCTCCAGGCAAAGCAAGGCCAGATGCAGCGCGACCCGTCGGAAATGGACCCCAACCGCGGTGGCCGGCCGGCGTCCCCTGGATCCGGCGAGAATGCGCCTTCACCATCAAAGAGACCCCGTCTCGATTTTGCTCCCAACCAGCAGGCAGGTCTGATGCACAATGGACGCCCCGTTGGTCCAGGCATGGTAGGAGCTGGTCAACAGGTAGGAGCTGGTCCTGTGACCCCCCAGGTGCACCAGATGCTCGTCAGCCACGGCGTGAACCCAGCTTCTCTTACTGCGGAGCAGCTGGTTCAGATCTCGCACCAGTCCCCGAACACGCAACTGAAGAACATTCAGACGTACTCACAAAACCTGCAACAGCACCACAACGCTCAATTGCCTAACAAAGCCATGCCCAATGCCTCGGGCCCCCCTGGCCAGAGTTCTCCTATGATTCCCCAAGGTCCTGACGGTGCGGCTCTGAACGCCTATTACAACGCTGGCGATATCGGCCCTGGTGGCATGCGCGGAGGTGGACCCGGTGGACCCCAGGCTGGTGGTGGCAGCAACCACGCGCTGCAGGACTATCAAATGCAGCTGATGCTACTTGAGCAGCAGAACAAGAAGCGCCTTATGATGGCCCGCCAGGAGCAGGATGGCATTATTGGCATTCGCGCAGACGGCACTCCCGGCGTTGCTGGTGGCCCTGTTCAGCCCGGCCCGCCTGGCGGCCCTGGTGGCCCCGGTGGCCCCGGTGGTCCCGGTGGTCCCGGTGGCCCCAACGGTGCACAGGCCTTCCAGGGTGCATCGCCGCAAGGCCGCCCCGGCGCATCGCCCAACCCCGCCGATCAAATGAAGCGCCAGCAGCAGATGGGCGGTGCGGGCATGGGCTCGCCGCTTCCCGACAACCCGCAGTCGCGTGGCTCGCCGAACACGGTCAACTTTATGGGTCAGCACATGGATCCGAGCATGGCGCCCAACTTTTACAAAGGCAGCATGGAGGGCAACATGGCGGGCCAGCAGATGAACGGCATGCGGGCCGCGGGCGGTGTGCACCCCGGCGTGCCCTTCAACCCGCAGATGAACCCGCAGATGATGGCCGCGCGCCAGCAGCAGGTGCAGCAGCAGCAAGCCGCCGCGGCTGCGGGAGGCCAGGGTGGACCGCAAATCCAGTGGCAGTCTGGTGGACCGAATGGTGGGCCGATGAACGGACCCCCAGGACCCCAGGGTCAGCAGGTGCAGCCAGGTGGCCCACAGCCGAGAACGATGGCGCCACCATCGGCGCCTGGCGCGAATGCCGCAGCGGGCGCCAACCAGAGATCGACTGCGTCGCCGCAGAACAGCACTGCTGCGCCTCCCACGCCGCAGACAGCAGCCAAGGCCAACCCCAAGAAGAAGGACACCAAGGGCGCCAAGAAGGTAGGCTGCTTCTCCTTTGACAATTCTCATATTCATGGATGAATGCTAACAACGTATCTACAGACTGCCCAGAAGAAGTCTTCGACTAACCTCAACTCGGCGGCCACACCTGCGTCTGAAACACCGGCCGATGCGGAGCCACCAACACCAGCGACTCCGATGACCCCGGTCAATGCGCCCGGCTTCAATGGAAAGGCTGCGGGCCCAAGCACAACGGCACCGCCTGCAGGCCAGATCGTTCAGAACGGCCAGCCTACAGCTGTGCCTGCCCCAACGGCCCCGGCGGCCCCTGTGGCCCCTGTGCAGCCAGTACACACCGATCCCAATCAGAACTCGACGTTCACGATGGACAACGGTGGCATGGTACGAACTCTTCCACGCAGCCTTTTAATGATTAGACATGCTGACAAAAGTAGAACTTTGGCCTCGAGTTTGCCGACCCTATGGCCTCATCGGACGTTCTCAACGACTTCGACTTCGACACGTTCCTGCACGAGTCTAACGAAGACGGCACTGCCTTTGACTTTGGCTCGGCTACGTTTGGCATGGAGGGCACTGGCGAGATTGGTGCCGAATAGGCTCGTCATCTCATGCTCTGCGCACACGGTTTCCTCACGATTTCTAAATGTCTGTGGACGAATAATTACTTTACGGGGGTCTTCTTGGATGGCTCTTTGGTGCGCACCTTTTTGCAGCTGTGTTTTTTTATTTTGCCATTTCTTTTGTCATTTGCAATGCGTCCACTCCATTTCCTCGTTCTCTTTGCCTCTTTGCCGCTCCGTGGGCACTTTTACTCTGTTCTTTACTCTATCCTTACCCTTCACTACCTTTTATTTGGGCTCTTCACATCTTGGCAGCATCGTCTTCACTTATTCTCTTCCCTGTTTTTGCTTACTTTTACGCTGGGGCGTTTCTTGGGCTCTTTTGATTCCACCTGTTTTATCTACCATTTTCTTGATCTATTTTACTATTTGTGTACCGCTGCGCGTCTGTCGTTACTTGGCAAATCTTGCGCCGATTTCCTTTATCTTTTTCTCCATCTGTTTCGGTCTCTCTCCTTTTCTTGTGTATTGTTTCTTTATTCACCTTTGGCTTTGCGTCCAACTATTCAAAATTATCATTTTATTCTTCATATTCTCAATACAGCACGGACACCTTTGGATATTTCACACTGATACCTTGAACTACCTGCCTGAGATGAAGTACCGAGTTGCCTTGGAATTGTGATTGCAAGTTACCGTTCTGTCTCGCTGTTTACTGTACCGACATCTTCAACACACTCGACCCAACTTGACCTCGCTGTCCGAGTTGGCCTCAGCATCCTGCTACACCGAGCCGTCACATCGACACAGGCTTGCACAACAGACAGAGGACAAGAGGCAGACCAGTTTGTATGTGCAACGCCGTTCAACGGCGAACTGAAATGACTGAGACCTGGTGCTCCTCTCGTCGGGACGCTGCATGAATATGGAGAGACTTTACTCCTGTCATTAGACGCTCGCCACGCTGTGTTCTGGTATATGAGACGAATAGACGATGAGGCGAAGATGAGGACAAAACGAAGACGGGATGAGGGCAGATGAGGATCCGAGACGCAGGATGGACGAGGAGAGGAGTACAAATGTCGTACGTAGTTTGGTATTATTCAGATGCTTGCATTTGGAGGACACTGCAATAGAGCACAATAGGCAGGAGCAACCGTGTAAGACAAAGTGCTCTTTCCGTGTTTTAACATTTGCGAATTTGGCAATGACTGCTGGGTCGCTCCTTCCTCGGTTTGCACCCTATGCATGCTACATAAAGTTTTTTTTCTTCGCACATTCCCTACTTATTTGTTCTTGCCCCTTGTTCTTTTCACGTCCCTTCTCTCTCACCATCATTATCCCGGGCTGTCGTCGACTGGACATCGTCACCGCCATCGCCATCTTTTCATCGCCAGGCCGCGATGCAAGCACGGATGGGCCTGACTACACACACAATCATCTGCCGCCATACTAGACGAGGAGCCCCGACTCCCACATCTCAAACCGCCATCTACTAACCATCAAACCTACGCCGCATTTTCACTTTGATCACCATGTACTCGTCCATCGTCTCTCGAGCGCTGCTCGTTTCAGTGTCACTCTCCCTCTTCGCCACCGGAGCGCGTGCCGACTGCTACTGGACGGACGGAACCGAAAACCACTCGCATCAGCCATGCTATGCGTCCAAAGGAGGTGCGACCGGGCTATGCTGTGCCAGCGGTGACATCTGCCTGACGAGCGGCATCTGCATGAAGTCGTCAGAGTCGAGCGGCCAGGGCATCTCGGGCGGTCCGTCGGCCTACTACCGCGGAACCTGCATGTACAAGGACTGGAGCGATGACAAGAACTGCCCGTCGGTGTGCCTCAAAGGCCCCGGAATTAAAGCAGACGAGGATGTATCAATATATTCGTGCCCTGGCTCCGACACGGACTGGTATTGTGGCGACGGCAACATGAAAAAGGCCAACTGCACGTCGGGCGAATACATTGTGTCCCTACCCAGTATGTAATGCAACTTGCAATTTATTATCTGGAGATGTGCTAACACCTAGCAGAGGCCAGCATGTTTGCAACCATTGGTGTTTTGCGGTCGATGTCAGGCACGCCCACATCGACTTCGCCACCGACTGTGCTGGGAGGAGGAGGGTCAACAGTGACCTCAACTGCGGCTTCGCCTTCTGTTACCACGACTTCAAAGTTCACGGCGAAGACATCCGCCTTGTCTAGCGATGCGGGCAGTAGTGCGAGTGCTGCTCCTGCAGTACCAACTACTACCGACAGTACCGCTCCTGCAGCATCAACTACCACTGACAATGTCACTCCTGTAGCATCAACTACCACCGACAGTGCCCCCAGCGACAGTGGTAGCGTCTCTGCAGCACCGCCTCCGCCTTCCCCCGAGCAGTCCGGCGTCCCTGAGAAGTCGCCTGTCGTCCCTCTTGCCGTCGGCATCAGTGTTGGCGGTGCCGCTCTCATTGGTGCCGGTGTGCTGGGATTCTTCTTCTGGCGCCGGCGCCGGGATTCATCGTCGCTTGCCCGTGCCGAAACGCCGCCACCGCGGGACACGCCCGACATCGAGATCACGGGCCCGCTGTTTCGACCGGCTAGCCTGACAAGACGTCCAAGCACCGACTACCTAAACACGATTGGCAGAACAGGCTCAACGGCGCCCGAGGTAGTCACCACGGAGCGCGCGCATAGCATGCGGACGAACAGCATGCGCAGCCACCACAGCGCAGCGCAGCACACGCGGTCTGTTTCGCAAGATCGGTTTGGCCCGGACATTGTTGCCATGCACGACATGAGACGCACGCCGCCGGCCAGTTTTGGGCACACGCGCACCGAAACGATTCCCGAGATCCCCTTTGACGGCCGGCGCCTGCCTCCGTACCACGGGATGCCTGTCCTGGAAAACAACGGTTTCTTCTCTGAGCTGCCGGGGTAATGAGTATGGGGAGGAGTGGTTATGTAGGCCATGTCGTTGGAGATTCGTGTTTGTCAATCGGAATTTGACATTGTAGGAGATTAGAGTAGTGTGTGCTGTTGCCCGTTTGCTTTCCGAAACAAAAGCAGAAAGCAAAATAATAATCCATTCTGTTCGCATAAACGCTGCCGTGTGCTCTAATATTCATCATCGTCGTTGTCCATATCCGCAATGTCGTCCATGTCCATCTCGTTGGCCGAATTGCTCCCCGACGGCTGTGCGGGCGGTGCAAAATCGCCTATCCGCCCGTAGCCTTCGCCGAGTACCTGGCCCAGCTTGACCAGAGTGTATTCGTAGACGCGCGCAACCGCCATCTGTTCGTCGTCGTCGTCGGCGGCATCGTCGGCGTCGTCAGCGTCGGCGTCGTCCCAATCTTCATCTTCCAACTCGGGCTCCAAAGTAGTCTCTCGTGTCGCTGTCCCCGGCGCAGTTTCTGTCTCCGTGTCTGTAGTCTCGGTATCCGTATCGTCCAGAATTGTCTCTTGAAAGGTTGCTGGTTTTGCTGGTGTCGCTGGCCCCGCCGGTATTTGTGCTTGTGCTGCCGGTGTTCTTGCCGCCGCCCTCGGCGTCCGCGCCTCGTCGAGCGGGTCCGGCGGACCGCGCTGAAACACATCGACGACGGTGACGCGCGTCTGCTCGGCAATGCTGCGGCAGCGCACCATGTCGGTCTGCGTCATGCCGGCGCGGCGCACGCCCCGTTCGAAGCCGGGCAGCAGCTCGTGAGTGGCGAGGTCCTCGCCGCCCAGCAGGCTGGCAAAGCAGTAGTCGAGCTTGCGCAGGACAGCGAGCGTGGCACGCGGCGACGGCGGGAAGGCGTCCATCCACGTGATGAGCTCGCTGGCAATATTGAGCAGGTACTGAATTTGTAGGGAGGCTACATTGTTAGTACTGGAGAAGAGACGGAGCAGAGACAATACGCACGCGTGCCAGACTTCCACAGATTGTTGAGCAGCGCATCGACATCGGCGCACAGCTCGCCCATGGACCGGTAGCCGACGACGGTGTCGGCTGGGTCGGTGATGGCGTACTTTTTGATGAAGCGCCGGCTGATGTTGAGGATGCGCTCGCTGGCGTAGCGGCGCACGAGGTTTTCTTTGGACGAGCCGGCGACCAAGGCGCGGCTCCGTGGATGCGGGAGGTCGGCCGCGGTGCGCGTGATTGCCGGGTTGGCTGCGAGACCGGGGGTATTCGAATTCGACTGGGAACTAGCACCGAGCGGTTCCTCAATAAACCCGCCCGGCCCGGGCGAGCTAGATGCTGGATCTGCAGCCATGCCTTTGTAAGAGAAGATGGTGTCTTGGTGATGTCAGTCCCGGCGGGGTTGCGATGACGGTATTTTTGGCGAGAGATTTGGCGCGAGAGATGAGTAGAAACGAAGCAATAGATTTATCAATTAGGGAAATTCGATGAGAACAAGACGAAAACAAGTATATGTGAGTGCTTATAATTTGAGGGTGTGAGATGGAAGCTGTGATGAGAGGATGTCATGATGCGGGACGGCGGTTCTCACAGGTACATGTAAATAGATGCGGTTAGTATGCACTCACAAGTAGACATAAGTAGAGCGATCGCAAGCATGCGCCACAGTTCAGCCTGGGATGTGTGGCGCCCCGCCACTCACTAATGGGAACTGGACCCAGTTTTCGTGTAGCTAGAAAATTGCATCCCGGCATCTTGACATCACGACGCGATACTCTCCCACCACCACGCACGTACCGCCCCGACACACACCACACACACGCCAACATGTACCAGCCAAGACAGATTGTTCACGTCGAGAAGAGTGGCCCGGGCCGGACCATTCAGGGCAAGGGCTTCTTCCGGTCGACCTACGATGCGCTGACGGCGGAGGAGAACGCTGGCATGGTCAAGAGCGTTGCCGCATTTGCTGTATGTGGTACTATGGTATACGATCGAGACGACATATGCTAACAGTCTAGGTCGGCACTGCTTTCCTGGCCAGCTCGTGGGCCGAGTTCCTGCTGCCTCCGTACGTGTGAAGAATGCGGACAGACGACGATGACGAAAAGAGAAGACATTGCTAACAGTACAGCCAATAAACGACTCGCCACCTCGAAAATGAAGAATTATGGAGCACAGTCGACGATCGCGTCGCATGACGTCCCTCGGCCCAGACTACGCCGGTGCTGGAGCTGTAACGGATGGCAGCACGACCCAAGGGACACTCTTCCCTTTGTACAATATACCACACACCTCTCTAGGCACCCCTCTCTAGACCATCTGAATGAATGAACACTTTCGAAATACATTTGCTGGAGAGTGGTACCGACTGTGATGGCGACCCAAAGTACAGAACAAGATAGAAGGAAACGAACGAAAGCTGGTGATCGATGCCGCCGTCTGCTAGGAACGTCTAGGATATGAAACTACAATAATTCCTCTCTACAACTTATTAGCCAGCAGAGGTTTTTGATTAACGTACTGCATGTAATTGTCTGCTTCTGCTGGATATCAAACTGCGACCCGGCAGATGTAAGACGGGTGTCAACCCATTGACCAAGCCGATTGCACCGTGCTGTCTTAGTATGGAAACTTTGGCTGAACAACGTGACTGCGAAATATTAGCATTCTCAGTCGCTTCTGAAGAGTATGCCCAGACTGCTGATCCGATGGGCAACAGAGAGACTGCAGATGCTTTGCTGCATTGATTCGACCTTTCTACTTGCATCTGTCGCCTTGTCCATACCACCGTCGTCCAACGAGATACACCTACGGAGGTGATGGCACGATGTCGGTAGTAATAAGAAAAGTAAAAAGCCAATTTCGCTATGATAGTGTATCTGCATTTCGTAATGACTCTTGGCTATTGCCTTCTGCGCGGCTTCGACGGAGGAGATGACATGGAAGATCAGATGACCACCGTACACACTACTCCGTATGCGTGCGCACTAGAAGCCGTTTGCAAATCATTAACAAGCCGAACGAGTAAAATAGCATCAGCTGTACAGGGAAAGTGGATCGCGTGGGATAATGGCACCACGCAGCGGCGGGACTTACACATATATGTACAGCGCAAAGTGATTCATCTCAAGGACAACAGTTATGATTGGGTTTTCATACGTTGAAAGAAAAAGTTTGAAAGAAAAAGTAAAGCCAGAAGATAATAACCCTAATAAAACCCTTCCTGATCAAGCATACCGGACCATCGGATGTTGGAATTTATGCAACGGCTCTACAGTCTAATAACGCTACCTTGATCAGTTTTGAATTTCGTCATATTTCTTCTCCTCCGGAGCACGGGAAGCCCAGCAAAACCGTCAAGGTGAAGAGATTTTAGTCAACCGTCACGAGGCCTGGCGCAGCATGTGCTATGCTGCACTGCTAGAGCCGAATAAGTGCTATTATTAACGAGGGTGCTTCTAGCGTATGAACCATTATAAATGAACTAGCCCCCGGTTTTTGGTTGTCGCAGCCTCTTCTCTCTTTTCCGTTCTCCAACCTCATTTTTCAAACAAATCCCTCCTTTTGTCTCTCCCACAGCGATACGCGTCCATATTGACCTGCATTCCAAGCACAACCTCATGGTCACGCGTCCAGCATCTTGCACGGCTGAGGAGTATCACAGAGCTCAATCTGTATACTCCTTGCGTCAGGACCTGTCGGGCACTTAGATCGAACGTCTATCCTATATCAACCTCATATCAATATCACATCCTTTGCAACTCGCAGATTTTCCGACTGTCGGCTTGAGCTTCACTTATCTCGGTTGAAATCTTGATTCAACTGGATCGACACCTCGCCACACCGAACAAGGTTCATAATCCACCAACTCAACGTGCTACACCCGCACTCGGAAAATCAACCACAAGATGCGGCCCAAGATTCCCGTCCTGGCCGACTACGGCATCTCGCCCAAGCACGGATTCCTCCCCAACGAGCTGCCGCTCGCGCGACTCCCTGATCCTTACTATAACAAGTGGGAGGCCGTCGCCGCCAACCTGCAGGCTCTGATTCTCAGCCGCCGTCTGCGCGGCGTCGTCGACCGCTTGCCGGTGCTGTCCACCGTCGGCCTGGAGCACGACGCCGAATGGCGCCGCGCTTACTGCATTCTGTGCTTCATGACGCATGGCTACATCTGGGGCGGTGACAGCCCCAGCGACCGTCTGCCGCCGTCCATCACGGTGCCGCTGCTCGCGGTTGCGGCCCACCTCGAGGTGCCACCCGTCGCGACATATGCCGCCGTGTGCCTGTGGAACTTCAAGCCTCTGTTCGTCGACGAGGGCATCGACCAGCTCGAGAATTTGGCCACGCTTAACACGCTGACTGGCTCGATCGACGAGTCGTGGTTCTACCTCGTGTCCGTCGCCATGGAGGCGCGCGGCGGGCCCATGATTGCCATTATGCTCAAAGCTATGGCGGCCGTGCGCGACGACGACGTCGACACCGTGACGGCGTGCCTGTGCGCATTTGCCGAGCGCCTCGACGATCTCGGCGTGCTGCTGCATCGCATGCATGAGCAGTGCGACCCCAATATTTTCTACCACCGCATCCGCCCCTTCTTGGCCGGCAGCAAGAACATGGCCGACGCCGGGCTGCCGCACGGTGTCGTGTACGACGACGGCACGCCCGCTGCCGCGTACCGCCAGTACAGCGGCGGCAGCAATGCGCAGAGCAGCCTCATCCAGTTTTTTGACATTGTGCTGGGCGTGGAACACCGCCCGACGGGCGACAAGGCCGACGACGAGCCGTCCGCGGCGCGCCACAATTTTATCATGGAGATGCGAAACTACATGCCGGGCGCACACGCACGCTTTTTGCACGATGTGTCGGTCGTCGCCAACATCCGGCCGTATGTGCTCGCGCACCAGGCGGCCGGCACGCACCGCGCCCTCGCCATTGCGTACGACTCGTGCCTCGCCATGTTGCGCGCGCTGCGCGACAAGCACATTGCCATTGTCACGCGCTACATTGTCGTGCCGTCGCGCGAGGTGGCGCGCGCGCGCAGCCGGTCGCGCAGCCCCGAGGCGGTCCGTCGAGCGGCGCCGGGCCCGGCTGCACGGCCCAAAACGATGAATCTGGCGCTCGCGTCCAAGACAAACAGTAAGCTCAAGGGCACGGGCGGCACGGCGCTCATTGCGTTCCTCAAGCAGGCGCGCGACGAGACGGGCGAGCCGGCGGTCGAGGCGTGGACGCAGCGGTTCCTCAACCGGCAGGGCCGCGTGCCCGGCAAGAACGACTTTTTCTTTGGCAAGCCGGACGAGCCGCCGACGCCCGAGGTGGCCGCGGCGACGGTTGAGGACGACGTCGAGGTTGGCGGGCTTGCGGGCACATGGACGTGGACGCTGGAAGACGAGGTCGGCGGACTGTGTTCGTACTAGGTGTCCAATACGGAGCGACGACAGGGTAGGAAGAAGAAAGGAACTGATTTGAACCACTCAACACAACGAAGCTTTATTTTTGGTAGCAAGAAATCATATTTGCAATCTGATTTGCTGATTCATGCTGGTGATACAATGTGTCCGTGTGGCCGCAGAGGCTATCAACGATTAAACTACACATATCGGTATTGTAGTAGTCCAGTTCATTTTATTCAATTTATTCTTCACAATTTTATCCCATCGGCAGCGGCCATGTATCAATAGATGCTCGTAGTAAGCATAAAAGTTGGTGCATCTCATAACGCGGAGCACACATGGAGACGACTGTACATAGGTACAGGGTACATTTGTGCCAACCGGCGGGTCTAGCCCCAGAGGGGTGCGCATAGACTATGATTCATTTTGACTCATCATCAACCTGCTCCAGGACAATGCTTATGTAAGCTACAGCGAAACGGCAAAGGCGCATCGCAATATTGGCGACGGGTTAATGGAGAGGAGTAGTGGGGAAGTAGAGATGAATGATGGCAGTGAACGTCTTGAGTCTGGTGATGGGATATGATTCACTCTGTGTCAAAACGGGCGGCGTGAGATCAAGACGGCATTGGAGCCCGATGGGTTAGCTGGGACTGGAAGAAGCAATCTGCGAGCCGTGGACACCTCTCCAAGAAGAGAGTTTGCAAGACGCCGCGGACGGATGATGCAAGATGGCATCATAATGATGGCTTGTGTTGCCGTTTGATGATATCTGGAGTGTTCTTGAAAAGTATCGTGCCTCATGTTCAAGTAATCAATGTAGATGATATGCCCGAAAGTATAAAGGCAAAGGCAAGCCATCAAGGCAATAATGACTGCTCTCAACAGCAAGCAATTATCCGAGTGTGGCCCCGGTGCAGACGAGGTCCGTTGTCAGGTAAGATACACTGCCGTGATCATCTATTGCTTATCTTTGCTTCTTATATGTATCCATGAAGAAACTATCTATGCGAACAGGCACGATACGAAAGGTGCACTCTACTTACATTGGGTGCACACGATACGAAGAACTTTCGCTGTAAAGACTCGTGTTGTGTGTTGACAATGTCCTGGTCTGTCTATTTGGTATCGTGCACGCTAATCCAACTTTATATGTCACCTAAGAGCCGACATCGTCTGACACATCACTTTACAAGTGCTCTTCTTTGCAGTTTTGAATATATTATCAAGCAAACTCGCTAACATGACGCACAACATACTTTTTCCCCTTCTATAGACCATAAAAAACAGTGCATCATCTCCCGTCGTTGGTGCCGCTTCCCCGGCTCATCATCATCGCCCGCAGTGCCGCCGTCTCGGCCTCCTGCCGCGCCAACTGGATGCGTAGTGCGTCACGCTCTTCCTGCAGATCGCTGACTTGCGACTCAAGCTCCGTGATGCGGTCAATTTTCTTTTGGCGGTATTTGCGGGCCGCCACGTTGTTGCGCTGCCGTTTGATGGTGTCGTCATTGGGGGCCGTCTTGCGAATGCCGCCGCTGCTGAGACGCAGGCCGGGAAACTGTGCCGTGGATGGCGACGACGATGACGATCCAGCAGCCGCTGTGCTTGCGAGCGGAACTTGTGACGGGTCGTCCACAACAGGTAAGTCCATAAAGGTAGTCCAGTCCAACGAGTCGATAACGGCAGAGGCGTTTTCCTGTGTGACGGGAAGAGCAGGCAGGGCTAGGAAGGCATCCGAAGAAGGGAAGGCCTCTGAAGAAGAGGGCGTGAATGCGTTTAAAGACGACGAGATAGATGGCGAGGCAGTAGAAGGAAACAAAGACCAATCGAAATCAGAAGGGCAAGTTAAAGACGACAAAGAAGCAAACGCAGAAGAATCAAAACAAAGATCGCCAGTGTCCTCCGTCAAGAGGCCAGGCAGAGGCTGCAGCCGGTCCGGCTGTCCATGGTGTTCACACTGTCCGTGCTGACATTCAGGACGGGTCGACAGGCACAGATGTCTGGCTAGGCTGGAACCAGGTGCGGACGAATTGGATGCAGCTTGCAGCGGAGGCAGATGCGGCACCCATTCTTGCAGGTTTTAAAGTCGGCCTCTTACGTCGAGACCGTGACCGGGTGTAAAAAGGGGTAGGAGACGGGTGGTCGTTGAATTCTTCAGTGAAGTAAGAGAGTAGGTTAAAATGATGCATACGAAGGAAGAGAAGAGGAGGATGGAAGACGGGCGGAGGCGATTTATACGAGTGAGAATCAGTGGAGACGGGCTGCAGTGTCGATAGCAATGCTCGGGGAAATAATCCAATTCGCGCTATTCACACCCCCATGTCTAGTGGGTCATTTGAGTACCGACTACTTGGTATTCGCTGTCTGACAACCAATCGGGCAAACTTTATGGTAGATTATTGAAGAGCAGCAGTGATGTATACATGTACATAATTGTAAAAATGGTGTGGAAATCAAAGTAGTAAAATCATTGCAAAGCCGAGACGGGATGCAAAAATTAAGATTGATGAATATATAAATAGATTAAGACAAGACAATGAAGAGAAAGATAATAAAGAACGCCCGTAGAAACATCAGGCAGTTTGACCTACAGCATCATCATAACACCGGCAAACAGTAGGGCGACACCGGCCTGGACCGTAACCTTGCCGGCACCAGCAGTAACTACTGCCGTGCTCGGGGCTGTCGGTACGTGTGAGCTGCTGACCGTCCAGGTGACGCTGCTGCCTGTGCTACCAGCACCGCCAGCACCGCCAGCGCCGCCACCAACAACCGTGACCAGCGTCGCGGTCGCGTTATTGTAGTGGCCACCATGGAAGATGGCCGACGACGATGCGGCGGCAACGTTTCCGGCAACGGCAGCTGTGACGGCGGCGTAGATGGTCGTGGTGGCGACGGGCACGAGGTGGCTTGCGACGCGCGCGGGACAGTTGGTGACGTCGGGCGCGCACGACGTAATGGTCTTGTACGACGTGCTGTAAACGACGCTGACTGTCATGGGGACGACCGAGGCGCCAGGAGCACCGGGCGCACTAGGGGTAGTGGTAGGACCGGCGGCAATGGGACACACGGTAGTGTACAAGTCGATGACGGACGTCGTGACCTTGCCGTAGGGGCAGTCCGTGACGGTCGGAGCACACGACAGGATGGTGCTAATGACCGTGGAGCGGACAGTGCTTGTGGTGTAGCCGGAGCCGGAGCCGGAAGTAGAACCAGAGCTGGCATCAGCGGTGCTGGTGGGGACAGGGGACGTAATGGAAACAGAACTGTTGGTGAAGCCGAAAGTACTGGTGGCAAGCGACGACGTGGCGGAAGCGGAAGCAGACGACAAGCTAGCACTAGAAGACACAACCGACGACGTGGCAATGGCAGAACTGTTGGCGGCCGAGCTTGAAGCGGCCGACGTGGCGCTGGACACAGCACTGGACGACGACACGACGGGGATGGTACCGTCGACTAGGCCAATGGCAAGCTGCACGTAGTCAGACACACCGGCGGCGGTCTCAAATGTGTTGCCGAAGCCAAAGTACTCGTCCCACAGCATGACGCCGCCGAAGTGGTCGCTGTCGCGGTACTGGACAACGAGGTCTGCAAACGCGGCGGGCGACAGATAGCCGCTGCCGGCGGCGGCCTCGCTCGCGGGCAGGCCGATGAAGATGGGTGTGTCTGCATTGGGGGTCGCAGTGAGGTAGTTGATCCAGGCGTCAAAGTTGAAGCCGCCGCCGAGGCCATCGCACACGGGATTGTTGTAAAACTGGACCCATAGGGCGTCGAACTTGGAGCCGGCGAGGATGGTGGCCATGGCGAAGCTGCTGTCGCTGAAAGGGCACTGGGGCGCAGCGGTGATGATGTAGTCGCCGGTGACGGTGGCGTAGTGGGCGCGCAGGGTGGCGATGAGCGTGTTCCAGACGCTCTCGTCGCTAAACGTGTGTTCAATATCAAAGTCGAAGCCATCGACGGAGTTGTGCACGCCGTCGACATCAAAGGGGCGCGGGCCATCGTATGCGGGATCGTAAGGGCCAAAGGCTCCCCAGAGAAAGTCGGCAAAGTCAACGGCGTGGGCGTCGCTGGAGACGGTGTAGTTGGAAGCGGACGAGAAGACGCCACCAATGGACAGGAGCAGCTTGACGCCGTTGTCCTTGCACGTCTGCCAGCCGTCAGTGATGGGCGGACAGTCGTGGAGGAGAACGGAGTCGTCGTAGTAGCCGGCGTAGCAGTGGTTGGCAAAGTTGTCACCGGCGTAGCCCGCGGCGCCACCGTTCTCGGGCGAGACGTTGACAAAGGCCAGGGTTACGTAGTCGACGCCGGATGCGCAGACGGTGGCGAGCTCGTTATTGCCCTGCTGGCCGTAGTAGACGTTGACCTTGCCCGACTTGGCAGCAACGGCGGAGACGGCGGCAGCTGCCAGGAGAGTGTTTGTGAAAGAAGGCATTGCAGTATGATAAAGGAGTGTATGTTTAGAGTGAGTGAAAGGGAGTTGTCGTGATAGCAGAATCAGAAAGAATAGAATAGAATAAAGCAATATAAAGAGCGTATATGATCATAGATCAAACGAAAGGACGCAGACCACGAGGGTAAGCAAGTATGACGAGCAGAGAAGTTGGCGAAGCGGATGGATGAAGAGAGGAGGAAGAAGACGACGAGGAGGAACGAAGAAAGTATATATATAATCTTTGCACACTCGCCATCGGGTAAGCAGAAAAGGGCACTAGAGAATAAGGGAGGGAGTGCATGCATGTAAGATGAGAACTTGCCATGGTGCCTAAATGCAGTAACGACTGCGAGGTACGATAGTAAGCAGCGTATCAGGTACCTGACAGCGTCTCTCTGATCTCAGGAACATGATGACAGGTGTGGGTAGCATCACTTGTGTAGAGAAGAGGGGGTTTTCAAGGAAAAGGGGCATTGTTGATTTGGAGAGGCAGTACTGGTGTGTCAGAGGACGTAAGGCATAAACTAGCAATTAAGAACAAGACGACAGACTATTCGAGAAATGATAACTGCCGTGATGGACAGACAGGCAGTAGCTAGCTCTAAAGTATCGCGAGGTCTTTGCCATGCTCAAGGAGACGAAGAGAGCTGCTTGATGTCTCTGCCGTCTGCCATTTGGTGATACGACCTGGTGATGGCTGCAAAGTCGGACTCTGAGCAAGTACTGGATAGGAGTATAGCACATAGTATCATCATCTACGACGAGCTGGACAGTGTATGCAAATAACTACTCATTCTCTGGCATCTGACCGCTGCTGTCGAAAATCGACTTGTCTGAGCTTTTGACGTTTTCTTTTTTGAATAACCGTCAAGTGAGCCGGTACAACCTGCAGTCAATAATAAGATGTCTTACCCGACCAAGATGACAAGGGTGATAAATCAATAGCGCATAATATGCTCAGCCGTCTTCTCAGCCCTTTGGCACAACCACGATTGGTTGCCTGTGGTCGACAGTACTCGCCCCTATTTCTCTGGAGAGGGGAAGAAGGAGGGAGAGAAAACGATGGCCGCATCCTAAGCGCTTACGGCAATGCGAGGGCAGATTAGACCTTTTGAACCCTGCCCTTGGGCCAGCGAGTGGTACTAACACGCCGTTCCTGACTAGAGCCGATACGGAATGCAGTGCGAGGACTGAAGGAAGCACATGTGGTTGGTCTGCCGAGACGTTGTAGCAGAGCCGCTTTATTAGGGTAGAGTATGTACTTTGTGTTGCTGGCAGGTATGACTAGGTGCGTTGTATTTGTCATTGGATATAAGACCGAAGCCTTCTTGAGTACGAGTACTGTTCACTCGGTGATGATTCTTAATCAACAGTGTGGTATATCACCAGATGCCATCACTTGGTGAGAATAGTCCTGATCAGTGCTCATCTCCTCAACTATCATTGATGATGCCAGTAACCACGGTGCAACGATACTACTGACATACTGGCCTCGCCTGTCTGGCGCCCTTGGCGGTGTCAATTTTTTATCTGCTACTATTTGATGTGTACTACTTGACTTTATTATTTAATTTGCCTTCCTCAGATAGTCCCGACTATTGAACTACGTACAGCTAGACAGAATGCTCTGGGGACTCAGGTGTCATAGAACTATGTGGTGTGTGTTATGTTGTAGTTGTGTATATGTAGTAGGTTACGAGTGCTGACCAGGGAAAGAAAGACGGAAAACAGCAAAACAAACTAATAAGGGGAACTGAACTGTACTGTGTCGGTATGAGACGTCGTCTCACGCCGGCGTCGGTGACCCCTTCAGTTCCCTAGCTAAACGGTATTCCGGGAACCTCTCGCTTTGAATGAGCCAGCAGAGAAGCGGCTGGAACTACTTAAGCTACTTCAACTGAATAGAGTCATTCAACTCTCAACTGCTCTGCCGTATCAAGTCTTAATTTAGACAATTCACTGACAGTTTTGTCAAATCTCTGCTAATATTATCATATTACAAAGGTAATGCTCGAAGTAAGCAGCGGAGGAATTTCGACCCGACGGCCCGGCCTGGTTGATCGTCAGATTTGGCGATCAGCACCTTCAACCACCAACCAGGAGCCTCACTACTAGACCAGGCAACCTGAGTTAAGAGCCTCACTGTACTATTCTTCATAAGAGCTTCATACACTTCAGACACAATGCAGCCTTTAGCAACAGCACCATCACAACACGAACTGCTCTCACCAGGGCACCCGTGAACCTTTCAACTGGCCTCATATCTTCACACTATTTTCGACCGTCATTTGCTTCGCGATGGCACCTTCAGTTGTCAACGACAAAGTTTACCGCGGACGCCAGTACGCCACTTTGTCGGACGGCTCACAATAGACGCGCAGAGTAACTCAAGACCCGACTGGCGAGTGGGAACCGCTGGAGGCCGTCCCCGTGGCAGAGCCCGAATCTCTCAAACTGTATGTCGTTGCACGTGTGCAGTCTCTGAACGAGCCACACCGCTGGTCACTCTACGCGGCGGACACCGACGCCAGCGGCAAGACGATCGGCCAAGCGTGGCAGGTGACGGGAGATGCTGAGTTTATGCACATCGACCTCTTCTACTCAGACTCCTACTCGTGGCACAAAACGCTCGACACTAACCTCTGCGAGAGCGACTATGCCAACGTCGACCGGATAGCGCGCAGTGAGACGCCGCCGTGGGCCAATAGCCGCCGGGAGGTGACGGAGAACTGCCAAGGATGGACAATCCGCGTTGTGACACGGCTTATCTCGGAGGGTATCGTGGACGAGGACAAGCTGGCAGGCCTCCGAGAGGCCATGGACCCTGTCAACTGGGGAAACGTGTGAGGGGGGAGGTTCGACTATGGTACAGGGAGGGTCAGAGTTAGACTTGACAATAACGTGTCAACGTATTTTACCCTGGATTGGTGCAACCCTAGTAAAGCGTGATGAAAAGAATAATGCAGCAGAATGTAGAGATCCTGGCAATCTACAGTACTCTCCCTCGCAACGGCTGTTGCACACTCGAGGTAGGCTTTACTGCAGAAAGACGCTGTGCAACTGCCCGTCAAGAAGACCACGCCGACTGGCAGCGTGATTGTGTAGTACAGTTCAAACACGGAAGCAACGATGCTCGAGCTAGGTGACAAGGCGCCACAGTGCACTTTGAGGGTGGCTACTTATCGAGCATATGATTGCTGCTGACCGTGCAAACGACGTTGACGCCTGTGATGCCAGCACCGCCAGCACAGCCAGCGCCGCGAGGAAACGTTTGCTATGTTCCTACCCCGATCCATCGCCGCAGCCCGAAACGCGGACATCCAGCCTGGCAAGGCACTGAACCAAGGACTGATGGCGGCCCTTCTATCCGCCTTCACTTGGAAGATTGGCAAGATCATGGACGTGTCGGAAACCTTTTAGTCAAATTCATGGGAAAAGCATCTGACCTCCGCGTACTCGTCGCAGAGTACAAGCGCTACATGCAAGCGCTAGCTTATCCATGATGTCGGGGTCGAGATGGCCGATGAAGGCACGGAAACATTCGCTCGAGAAAACGCTGGCCGGGGAGGCAGATTCGAGGACCCTGTCGCTGCGAAGCGCACGCGCTCTACACGCGCGTACGCTGAAAGCGAAATCAACACGCTGCGCACTTACGCAGCTGGATATGGTAACATCTCCCTCCCCGGCCAGCGTTATATCGAACAAATATCTCCGTGCCTTCATCGAGCATCTCGACCCCGACATCATGGATAAAGTTATCGCTTGGCCGCACTGGCCTGGGCGCCAGCGTGCGGCATAGAATGCTGTATTCAGGTAGTCGCTTCGCGGCGGCATTGTCGATCGATGTTAAAGCTGTTTTGTGGTCAAATTTGCCGATGATACTGAACACAGACTCCGGGAGGTGTATTTAGGCGGAGGCAGCACGCCGTTTTGGTAGTCTTCTAGCCTGAAATCACATTCTCGCTATTAGCATATTACTTGGACTCCAGACTGAGCTCCACCACCATGTACCCTGCACATACATTTAACATATATTGTGTACATCACCATCACTGCCCAATAAGGAAAGGCTCAATCGCAAATTCTCGACCAAACACCTCACATTGACAGAGCCGATTCCGCAGCCTTGCCGCCTAGAAGTATCTCGTAGAATAGATTGCATTGTTCGACACAATATACCGACTATCCAGACCGCTCCCGGCCTCGACAGACCTCCACAGATCACATGCAGCCATGTCTGCGGCTGGCACGGCTGGCGCGTCCTGGCGCAGCAGTATTGAGACGACGAGGCCCGGCCTCATCCGCCGCAGGCCCAGCCTATGACCCCAGAGGCGCGACTGGTGCACACTATAGCTACCGTGATTGTCGGTGTATCGGCCTGGCACAATGGCAGGCCCGTAGCTTTACCACATCTGCTCCGGCATCTGCTGACATCGACACCTCGACTCCCACTGCCACCACTACCACACCTACACACAGCGCAAGGGCGCCGCGCCCGACAAAAGACCCAATACTGCTCGAGCAGCGCATCGCCGCCATCCCCATTGAGCGCTTCCGCAACTTCTGTATCGTCGCCCACATTGATCATGGAAAGAGCACGCTCAGCGACCGCCTGCTCGAGCTGACCGGCACCATCTCGTCCGCCGACGGCAACAAACAAATCCTCGACAAGCTCGACGTCGAGCGAGAGCGCGGCATCACCGTCAAGGCCCAGACGTGCACCATGCTCTACCGCTACCGCGGCCTCGACTACCTGCTTCATCTCGTCGACACGCCCGGCCACGTCGACTTCCGCGCCGAGGTCACGCGCTCGTACGCCAGTTGCGGCGGCGCGCTGCTGCTCGTTGATGCGTCCCAGGGCATCCAGGCGCAGACCGTCGCCAATTTCTACTACGCCTTCTCGCTCGGCCTCGGTCTTATCCCCGTCGTCAACAAGGTCGATCTGCCGACCGCCGACGTGCCGCGCGCCCTGCAGCAGCTGCACGATACCTTTGAGCTCGACGTCGACGCCGCCAACAGCAACAACGGTGCCGTCCTCGTGAGCGCCAAGACCGGCCAGAATGTCGAGGCCATCCTGCCCGCCGTCATCGAAAAGATCCCGCCGCCCGTTGGCGATGCGCACGCCGCCGCGCCGCGCATCCTGCTCGTCGACTCGTGGTACGACAACTTCCGCGGCGTCGTGCTGCTCGTGCGCGTCTTCGATGGCACCATCCGTGCCGGCGACAATCTGGTGTCCATGGCCACCGGCAGCAAGTACACCGTTGGCGAGGTCGGCATCCAGTACCCCGACGGAATTGCGCAGCCCACGCTGCGTGCCGGCCAGGTCGGCTACATCTTCTTTAACCCCGGTATGAAGAAGATCCACGACGCCAAAATGGGCGACACCTATACCACTGTCGGCAACGAGCTCACTGTCGAGCCGTATCCGGGCTTCGAAGAGCCCAAGCCCATGGTGTTCGTTGCCGCCTTCCCCACCGACCAGGGCGACTACACGCGCCTGTCCGACAGCATCCAGCAGCTCACGCTCAACGACCGCAGCATCACGCTGCAAAAGGATCACTCCGAGGCCCTTGGCGCCGGCTGGCGTCTCGGCTTCCTCGGCAGCCTGCATTGCTCCGTCTTCCAGGACCGCCTGCGCCAGGAGCACGGCGCCAGCGTCATCATTACCGAGCCTGCCGTGCCCGTCAAGCTGCGCAAGCGCGACGGTACCGAGCGCGTACTGACCAGCGCCGCCGACTTCCCCGACGCCGACGAAGCGCGCAGCCGCGGCTTCGAGTACTTTGAGCCGTTTGTGTCTGCCACCATTACCGTGCCCGAGGAGTACCTGGGCCGCGTCATCACGCTGTGCGAGAACAGCCGCGGAGAGCAGCAGAGCATCGATTTTATCGGCACGGCCAGCAAGCCCGCGGACGAAGCACTAGAGGCATCCGAAGGCGCCGCGTCGGCGGCCACGGCCATCACGTCGCCGACCTCGTCGCTCGGCTCGATCCAGGTGATCCTCAAGTACTCGCTGCCGTCCATGGCGCTCGTCGACGACCTCTTTGGCAAGCTCAAGGGCGTATCGCGCGGCTACGCAACGCTTGACTACGAGGATCCGACGTGGCGCTCCAGCGACCTCGTCAAGCTGCAGCTGCTCGTCAACAAGCAGCCTGTCGACGCGATCAGCCGCGTCATGCACCGCTCGCAGATCGACCGCGTTGGCCGGCATTGGGTGTCCAAGTTCAAGGAGCACGTTGACCGGCAGATGTTTGAAGTTATCATCCAGGCCATTGCCGGGCGGCGCATTGTGGCGCGCGAGACGATCAAGCCGTTCCGCAAGGACGTGCTGGCCAAGCTGCACGCGTCGGACATTACGCGGCGACAGAAATTGCTGAATAAGCAGAAGGCAGGCCGGAAGCGGCTGACGGCGGTGGGCAACGTCACGATTGAGCACACGGCGTTTCAAAAGTTCTTGTCAAAGTAAATAGCATGTACATTAATGAAAACAAATGATCTGAAACGATAACCAAGCTGATCCCTATAAACAGATAGATGATGAATTTGACTGCTGTATATATTGATAGATGCCCTCAAGGTGATGCTATCTGCACGTGGCTCGTCGAGAGTGACGATGTACTACTTGTACTGGCTGGCTCTGTCAGCAATCATTTCGTGACAAGCCGCCTTGTGGTCCGCGCGCTCCTATTCGGAGTGCTTCCAACGCAGATGTAGCACTTGTAGGATCTGTCGGACATGTCCTTGGTGAGGTGTGTGCCGTTTCCGACAGCGCTATGGCCGTTGCCGCGGTCCTGAGCAGTGCGGAAGCGGCGGTCCATAAGTATGACCTGAGCGTCCGCAGGTCGTCTATGCCTTTGTTGTCGAATAGTTGCTTCCACTTTCCTGAAAAGCCAGGGTAGCTGCGACGCTATGGGAGATTTCCACAGCGGTTAAGCCACTCCTAGACCCAACAATTGCAGCTACACGCTTGGTGCGGGGATGGCCGAGCAGTCCGCGCAGGAAGTGGCTGCTGAGGGTGCTCTCGGTCTGCATGTTCATGGGGAGTGAGTGCTTCAGCCACTCGAGCTTATCCAAAAACATATAGACGACTTTGGAGAAAGGTTTGTTTTGGGCTTTCTCGTGGGTCGTGATGAACGACTGGAGAGTCATGCGCTCCCACGCCATGACCCTGATAAAGCGTTGGGAGATGCAGTCGAATTCGTTGGTCATTTTAGCGGCGATGCTGCGCCAGTCGGTGCCGTGAATTTGATAAAGCTCCAAGCACCTGTAACGGGCTTCGTCGCCCATCATGGTCACGAGAGCTGTTGATAAGTAGCGCTCCTCGAGGCCGAGGCAGCTGCACTTCTTGAGGAAAACTTTGATCTTCCAGAAGATGCCAATGGGGTCGTCTGAGCTGGTGTACATCCGCTCCTCCTGCATAGTTTCCTCGATGTGAGAGAGTATGGACTGGGCGTTCTCGTCAATCTCGATAGGGTCGCGGTACGTCATGAAGTCGAACATGGAGCTGGAGCTTTCGGCGGCGTCTATCGGCGGTCTTGTGGTTCGGGGGCCGGGGATGTTGTTGTACTGCTGCTGCTGGGACGGACCGTGACCATAGTAGGCGTTGCTGGGCTGTAGCAACCGGGCGTCGATAAAGTTGCCGTTGTTGTAGTTGGCCATTTTGTGATGTGTGTGCAATTTGGTGATCAACTGCGTCAAGGGGTGGTACAGAGTGGTAAGAAGAGTGGTAATTAAAGGTGTTTGCTATTGAATAGTCTTGCTGTCACTTCTCGAGAAACTGATAAGAACAGCTCAAAACCGGCAAAAAAAAAGCGACCACTACGGGACTCGAACCCGCAACCTCGGTCTAACCCTCCGGTTTCAACCCATGGTCAGGTCAAAATAGGAGGACCGCGCGCTACCATTGCGCCAAGCGGCCTTTTGGCAACAACAAGTGCCTATAATCACACACCAAATCAGCGTGGCCAATCGCGAGGCGGCGAAAAAAATTACGAGTTTACGCTTTATATAGGTAGGTTCTGTGAAGCGTGAAAGTGTCTTATGCGCCTCGTGTAGTTCCCGTGACGTTACATGTAAAGTACAATGAATTAAATATTCAAAGCGCGAATAATGAACCCCATTCTGAGTCCAAGTGGCGGCACTACAATGCGGGTGTCGAGAGAGTGCCGGGGGCTGCTGCTCCGGCGAGTACAGCATCGGGATGAAGGCCAACGAAGGATAGGGAGGGGGGAGGGAGGTGAAGTTGAGAGTAGACAGTATTGAGACTGATCAACTACATATATGTAGAAGTTTAATGAACGAGTATTGAATTGAGTGATTATTAACTAGAAGCAAGAGCTGACGAGGAGGCGATAGTAATATTCAACCGGGAGCAAAATGAAATCGACGAGATAAAGAAATTAAAAAAACTTAATATAAGAAATACAAAAGAAAGACAAAAGAAAAGAAAAGAGATATTCGAAAGTCCGATTATACCATATCCTTGCGTACTTCCACCTCACGACCAACCCAGACACCATCCTGAGGTGCAGTGTCAATCGTGTCCAGCTCTTGGTCCAACGGCATCTTGCTCTTAGCAAAACTGTCCGTCTCGCCAGTCGTGTCAATGCTGCCCAGCCGGTTCCCTCCATGGCGGCAAAATGTTGCACTCGCGTTGCCGCCGCCCTGGATCCGGACCTGTGAAAAGCCGCCGCCGGTAAACGTTGTGGCTGTAGCGTCAGAGGCGTGCGACCAGTTGCTCAGAAGGTGCTTCTTACTGTTGACAGTGTCGGTCGTGGCGCGGCCGTACGCTCCATGATGACCAGACGTGTTGTTGAGATCGCCGGTGCCCGCTCGGCATGGACCGCGGCAGCCGTGGCCACAGCCGCCGGCTTGCGACACGCCCGAGCAGCCACTGTTGTTGACGCTGCGGTTGCGAGACATGTTTTGGGCAATGAGCGCGCCGAGGGGCAGCACGACAATGACCGACGTGTAGCACAGCGAGGCGGCCTCGAAAGTGCTGACGTCGCCGAGCTGGATAGCCGCAAACACCACGGGCACCAGCATGAGCACGCCGTTGGTCATCACCAGCACCTCCATGGCCGACACGGCATTCATCGGTGGCAGGATGCTGCGGTACTCCCACATGTGCAACACAATGCGCACAATAAACACGAAGCAGAACCAGAAGATGGTCGTGGCCGACAGGGCGAGGTCGGCCTCGTACACCCACTTGGACGAGAGGGTCGTCGACTGGTCGAGTGTGCGCTGAATGCGCAGCACGACAGTAGCTGTCTTGAACGCGCTCGCAAATATCACGACAAGTACGGACACGACCAGTGTCACTGTTTTCCACAGCGACGGCCACAGCTTGATCATGGAGTAGGCCTGAATAAATAGCGCGGCCTCGATCAAGATCAGCTGCGGTAGTGCAAAGAAAGTGGCCGCATTGGACGCATACGTGTCGGTCACATTGAGCGTCGAATAGTCACCGCTGCAGATGCGGTAGAACTCGAGGTAGGACGACGTGAAGTAGTAGCTCAGCAGCGTGCAGCGGATGGTGCCGACGATGAGGGACAATATGTTAATGACTGTCGATGCACGCGAGAAGCGGCTCCTGCTCGTCATGGTGAGCATCACCAGCAGCATTATGAAGCACGCGCCGATCTGACTGGCATAGTTGATGGATGTCGCAACGGCGATCGAGTAGACCTTGTCCACATAGAGCACGCTGACGGGGATCGTGGTATTGCCCGGGCCTTGCAAGTAGAAGATCTGGTCACGCAGGTCCGCTGTCGAGGCTGTTGACGACATGTTTTGCTGTTAATGTTTGGAGCTGCGTCTGATGACGGATGAAACACTTGCAGGACTAGACGTCCGTAAAAGCTTTGGTAATTTATGACAATGTGAAAGGAGCCGTGAGATTGACGACTAGGAATAAAACAATGAAAGAAGGAGGACGAAAGAGGTAGAGCAGCAGGGGGATTAATAAAGAACGCAGTGGCTCAAGAGTATGATATGGCTGTTGGCCAAGCTAAGCAGAATAATGTGATGCTAGCAGCTTCTGTAAAAGGAGAAATGGTCCGTGGACGTTGGTCGTTGCAGATCAGTCGATGCAAGGGTAACGGCAAGATGCCGAGTTGAGCTAGAGAAGGATGTGCTTGAGGATAGAATGATCGCGGTTAAAGCGGAAGAGAAGAAGAAGGAGGAAGATGATGAGTGGTCAAGACAAGATGCATTTATATATTCGAGAGTCGAGCAGGACGACCTCATCGTCTGTCATTGACCTCAGGGGCTGCAAAAGCATAATACTATCACAAACTGAGGAGAATACTATCAACTATCGTACTGCTGATATTGAACATTGAGGATGAGGAGATGAGGAGACGAGGAAGCAAAGCACAGTGTGAGTAGCAAGACTATCGAGATGATCTATCAAGAAGAGAATAGGATAGTCGACATAATCCTGAAATAGCCCCGTATATACGCAACAACAATACTAAGACGATCAAAGGGCAATGACAAAAGCGATTAGCATGCTCCGGCAGATCATACCTCACATGTCAAACATCAGGCCCAGTCTGGAAACTGAAAGACCACCAAGCAGAGCTGAACAGTTTCCACCAACCTCAATGAAACCAACACAAGGAAAGTTACGAATTGAGACATGGCATGGCGGCTACACTGTGGCTACTGAAGCTTACCATTGTCGTCAATGACTAGCCTTAGCATTGTCCTCTGCATTGACGCTGGCTGATACTGTTGGGCCGGGGTGGGCCCGTTCTGGACGCAGGACGCACAAGTGACATCAGATAGCTTTGCATGACAGATATTGAGTTCACCAGCTTACCCCTTGGTGGCGGCTGAACGATGCCGGCACGACGAGCTTGCCGTCGATGAGAGACGACGTCGCCAGATACAGCGGGGCTTCTGCGATGAATTACATAATCCCAAACTCAATCAGGCACATGACGTCTGACTAAATATCACGTGGTCTTCCCAGCTTCATTTATAAGCAGCCCTAAAAGGCCACTAGCTGCTTGTAGACTAGCACGCCTGCTTTACTGTCGCCCCCTAGCTTCCAGCAGCCTCCTTGCTCTGAAAAAACAGGTGCGACAAAAGGATGCCGTGATGTGGCCCAAAACGTCCGACCCCCTGCATCCACTTTCCTTTCAACATCACGATTTTCATCAACCTCACCGACGCGCCCATCGACGGTGTTGACATTGCGCCGATTTCCTAGTCTGTCCTCTCGAGTTTGCGCTGTCTTCGCTCTTTCCGACCTTCTTCCGATCTCATCTTTTTTATGCGCCCTGCAGCCGCCGACTGATGCGCTGAGGTCCTGCTCCGACGGCAAAACGCGTCGCGGTCGTCGCAAGCTCTTGATCGGAGTCTCTCGCATCTCCATCTCTATCAATACACTCTACATTACCGTCTGCTTCTTCTTGCTTGCTCTCTCTACTCGATCCGCTCGTCTCCCACCGACGTGTGCGCCACACGCCCTCACGCTCCCTCGCCATCTCCACCGACTTGCTGTCTTGCTTCGAAACTACCTTGCCACCACACAACACTCTCAACAAACACTCTCGGCACCCCCTCCTACACTGAAACCATGGCTGACTACGATGACGGCTACGAGTACGACGACAACCTCGATGGCGACGACTACGAAGAGGGCATCACGCCCGAGGACTGCTGGAAGGTCATCTCGTCCTATTTCGAGAAGAAGAGCTTGGTCTCGCAGCAGATCGACTCTTTCAACGAGTTCACCACCACCACTGTCCAGTCTCTGATCGACGAGCACTCTCTGCTCACCCTTGACCAGAATAACCCGCCCATCAACGCTGACCGCCCCGTCAAGCTCCGTCGGTATGAGATCAAGTTTGGCAGCGTCATGGTGTCCAAGCCGCAATTCGCCGAAGGCGACGGCCGTGTCTCAACCCTGACACCATACGAATGCCGTGACCGCAACCTTACCTATTCATGCCCCCTGTACGCCCACATCACCAAAAAGGTCTCGCTCGCCGTCGAGGAGCAGATTCCCTACGACGAGCTCGACCAGGAGCAGATCGACGAGATGAACCAGTCCGGCGACCAGCCAACACGCATTGTCTGGGAGGAGGAGCCTGCCGATTTGCCTGATATGGAAAAGGAAAAAACCGACGAGGACATGAAGGACATGGTGTTCATGGGCCGGCTGCCCATCATGGTGCGCTCCAAGATTTGCCATTTGGCAAACGAGAGCGAGGAGGGGCTGTTCCTGCTCAACGAGTGCCCCTACGACCAGGGCGGCTATTTTATCATCAATGGCTCCGAAAAAGTCCTCATTGCCCAGGAGCGTTCTGCCGCCAACATCGTCCAGGTCTTCAAGAAGGCCCAGCCCAGCAAGTTCTCCTACAGCGCCGAGATCCGCAGTGCCCTCGAAAAGGGCTCGCGTCTGATCTCGTCCCTCAGCATCATGCTGCTGACAAAAGGCGACACACAACGAGGCAGCTTTGGCCAGACCGTGCACAGCACACTACCGTACATCAAGTCCGAGCTGCCCATTGCCGTCGTCTTCCGCGCCCTCGGTGTCGTGTCGGATGAGGATATTCTGAACCACATCTGCTACGATCGCAACGACTCGCAGATGCTCGAGATGCTGCGTCCCTGCATTGAGGAAGCTTTCTGTATCCAGGACCGTGAGGTGGCCCTCGACTACATTGGCAAGCGTGGTCAGAACTCGCACAGCGTGAGCCGCAAGGATCGTGTGCGTGCCGCGCGCGACATTCTGCAAAAGGAGATGCTGCCGCACATTTCGCAGAGCGAGGGCTGCGAGACGCGCAAGGCCTTTTTCCTTGGCTACATGGTGCACAAGCTGCTGCAGTGTGCGCTGGGCCGTCGCGACATTGACGACCGTGATCACTTTGGCAAAAAGCGTCTGGATCTGGCGGGTCCCCTGCTGGCCAAGCTCTTCCGCGGCATTGTGCGCAAGATGTACCAAGAGCTGATGAACCACCTGAAGCGCTGCGTCGACACCGGCAAGCACTTTGATCTGCGCGTGGGCATCCGGCACCAGACCCTGACCAACGGTCTGAAGTACTCGCTGGCCACGGGCAACTGGGGTGACCAGAAGAAGGCCATGAGCGCAACGGCCGGCGTGTCGCAGGTGCTGAACCGCTATACTTTCTCCTCCACCCTCTCGCATTTGCGGAGAACGAACACGCCCATCGGACGCGACGGCAAGCTGGCCAAGCCGCGCCAGCTGCACAACACACATTGGGGTCTTGTCTGTCCGGCCGAAACACCCGAGGGCCAGGCCTGTGGTCTGGTCAAGAATTTGTCTCTCATGTGCTACGTCAGTGTGGGAACACCGGCGGACCCTATCGTGGAGTTTATGATTGCGCGGAATATGGAGGTTTTGGAAGAATACGAGCCGCTGCGGTACCCCAATGCGACCAAGATTTTCGTCAACGGCAGCTGGGTGGGCGTACACCAGGACCCCAAGCACCTGGTGAGCTTGGTGCAGGGCCTGCGGCGAAAGGGTGTGATCCAGTCCGAGGTGTCGCTGGTGCGTGACATTCGTGACCGCGAGTTCAAGATCTTCTCCGACGCGGGCCGTGTCATGCGGCCGCTCTTCTCGATCGAGCAGGAGGACAACCCAGAGTCGACGGTGGCCAAGGGCCAGCTGCTGCTGACCAAGGAGCACATCCAGCGGCTAGACGAGGACGAGAACCTGAGCAAGGACGACCCCAACTACTTTGGCTGGGACGGCATCTGCGCGGCGGGTGCGATTGAGTACCTGGACGCAGAGGAGGAGGAGACGTCGATGATCTGCATGACGCCAGAGGACCTGGACAACTTTGGTCTACAGAAGGAGAAGCAGGCCAACGGCGAGGAGTACGAGGAGCCGGTGATGGGTGACGACGATCTGAACAAGCGCCTCAAGACCAAGCTGAACCCGACGACGCACATGTACACGCACTGCGAGATCCACCCGAGCATGCTACTGGGCATCTGTGCCAGCATCATTCCGTTCCCTGACCACAACCAGTCACCTCGTAACACTTACCAGTCGGCGATGGGCAAGCAGGCCATGGGCTTCTTCCTGACCAACTACCCGCGGCGCATGGATACGATGGCCAACGTGCTGTACTACCCGCAGAAGCCGCTGGCGACGACGCGGTCGATGGAGTACCTCAAGTTCCGCGAGCTGCCGGCAGGCCAGAACGCGATTGTGGCCATTCTGTGCTACTCTGGCTACAACCAGGAGGATTCCGTCATTATGAACCAGAGCTCGATCGACCGCGGTCTGTTCCGCAGTCTGTTCTTCCGCGCGTACACGGACTCGGAAAAGCGCGTGGGCATCAACTTTGTGGAGACGTTTGAGAAGCCGTTCCGCAGCGACACGCTGCGCCTGAAGCACGGCACGTACGACAAGCTGGACGACGACGGCATCGTGGCGCCGGGCGTGCGCGTGTCGGGTGAGGACATTATCATCGGCAAGACGTCGCCGATCAACCCGGACCTGACGGAGCTGGGCCAGCGCACCCAGGCGCACGTGAAGCGCGACGCGTCGACGCCGCTCCGTAGCACGGAGAACGGCATCATCGACCAGGTGGTGGTGACGACGAACCAGGACAATTTGCGGTACGTCAAGGTGCGTGTGCGCACGACCAAGATCCCACAGATTGGCGACAAGTTTGCGTCGCGCCACGGACAGAAGGGCACGATTGGTGTCACGTACCGCACCGAGGACATGCCGTTCACGGCCGAGGGCACGACGCCCGACATCATCATCAACCCGCACGCCATCCCGTCGCGTATGACGATTGCGCATTTGATCGAGTGTCTGCTGTCCAAGGTGGCGACGCTCAAGGGCATGGAGGGCGACGCGACGCCGTTTACGGATGTTACAGTCGACTCGGTGTCGGGCCTGCTGCGCGAGCACGGCTACCAGTCGCGCGGCTTCGAAATCATGTACCACGGACACACGGGCCGCAAGCTGCGCGCGCAGGTGTTTTTGGGCCCGACGTACTACCAGCGGCTGCGGCACATGGTGGACGACAAGATCCACGCGCGTGCGCGCGGCCCCGTGCAAATCATGACGCGGCAGCCGGTGGAGGGTCGTGCGCGCGACGGTGGTCTGCGGTTCGGTGAGATGGAGCGTGATTGCATGATTGCCCACGGTGCGGCGGCGTTCTTGAAGGAGCGTCTGTTTGAGGTATCGGACGCGTATCGCGTGCACATCTGCGAGATCTGTGGCCTGATGACGCCGATTGCGAACCTGACGAAGCAGTCGTTTGAGTGCCGGCCGTGCAAGAACAAGACCAAGATTGCGCAGGTCCAGATTCCGTACGCAGCCAAGCTGCTCTTCCAGGAGCTGGCGTCGATGAACATTGCGGCGCGCATGTTTACCGACCGGTCGGGCGTGTCGATCCGCTAGTCTGCGGTGTGCAGTGTGTCGAGGGTGTCGATGCCGGGGGGTGAAGTGCGCTCGAGAGGTGCGCTCGAGTGGAAAATCAAAATCAAAAGAAGTTTGCCATCTTGTTCTTTGATATTTTGCCGTTTTTACCATTTTTGTCTACTTACATCCATGTCTTTAATGCTTTCTCTTTCATCCCTTCTGCTGTCTTTTCTCCTGCTTTCTCGTCAAACAGTTAATTGGCTGGCGTTGTTCCGATCTGCTCTTCTTGACTGTTGATGCGTCCGCTCATATGCAACCCCCCCTCTTCTGCTACTTCCACGTTAATGTTTCTGCTCTTTTGCATCTGTACTACGCTTCAAAAACTTACTTGGCTGGCGGCGGAAAGACAAATCTGAGATAAAAACCATACAGACGATGGAGAGCGTGCTTCTTCTAATTTGGCAAACAATGGGATGGGGGGTGTATTGCTATAGACTGGCCCGTGTTGCATAATATAACTAAGAAGTACAATTACAACTACCCTTCAGCGGTGTTGCTTGCAAAAGCTTGTTATCTGCATAATGTCTTCGACCCTGACAGGCTTTGGCTGCACAAGATCGCACTGCGACCGGATGACGGCTGGCCCAGCTAGTCCGTACCCGGGTGCTGTGTACTCTTCAATACAGCTCTCTGTCTGTCCCGACCCGGTCGATGCTTTGCCCGATGGTTTACCTGATAATTTGCCCGAAGCTCTAAGTGTCCGCCGGCGACTCCAGCTCCAGCTGCGCATGCCATTCTCCTTCTGATTGTCCTTCTGTGCAGTGTGAGCATCAAAGACGAGTTCTGCGCACGGCAGGTCAATGCCATGTCTCTTGGCAGCTGAGGGAGACGTGTTGGCCGACGTATTAATGCCCGCGCTGATGTTGTCACACGATGCACGGGATCGATGCACAATCTGGGTGCTACTCGAGGAGATATTGCTCGAGGCAACTCGGGGTGTCTGCTGCAGCGGCTGACCATCACTCTCTCCATTGCCACTCGCTGACCGTGACCCTGTAGACTGTGCAGATTCGCTCGGGCCGCGGTGAAGGTGTGACGAGATTCTGCGCCACGAACCAGACTGCCGCTTTGCATTGAGAAAGGCCCGCAGACGCGAGCGGGGAATGCTGCCAAAGGCGTGCCTCTTAACGGGCGCCGGCATAGACGCCTCCACGTATTTGGAGACATCTTTGGCCGTCGTCAAGTGGTACACAGTGTCCTCACCTGAAGTGTCAATCTCAATGGCATGATTCTTGGTCGGGCTTGCCCTGGGCGAGGTATACCCCAGGCGTGCAGATGGATTGCCATGACCAGGCTTCAGAGGACTGGCCAGTGTTTTGACGGAGTGCCTGGATGCACCTACACCACCGAGGCTGCTGGAATAGAGTGATTGAACAAACGAGGCTGCTGTTTGTGGTAGCGGAGGGAGTTGAGGCTGGCCAGGATTGTCAAACATCTTGCGCAAGTCAGCCACCGTCTTCTTCTGCATTGGCACCTGCAGGACATCCCTGGGAGGCAGCACACGGTCGCCTTCGCTGTCTCCCAAGACAGGACGCAGACTTCGCCGAGGAGGCGCGACAGGAGAGGACTCCAAGCTTTTCGGTTTGGCATGCGAAACAGGCTTGTACGGTGATCTTTCACTGTACTTCTCGGGTGACCGATACAGCAGACTCGTCTCTGATTTTGCATTGCGCGTCTTTGTCGGGAGCGGGCCGGCTGTGACGGCAAAAGCAGAGAAGAGCGACGACTCAGTGAGCGGGACGGGCTCGACGGGTGCTATTAGTCGGACCACGGGGACCCGGTCGCGGGACTTGCAGGCAGACTTGAGTGGCGTGTGCAGCGTGGTGGTCGATGCATGGGATACAGGAGTAGGGGAACTGGCCCGGATCCTCACAGGGTTGCTGATAGCCTCCCATCGTCCGCCGTGCAGTTTCCATTGGACCTTTTGCGGTGGCCGCGTGGGCGATGAATCGCTCGTCTTTGTCTCGTATGCCAATGACGACGCCACCTAGGAGTCAGAGTCGGTAGGCTTGCACCGCTGCGTGGGCGACGGGTCCATGCGCGGGTGGCAGAAGCTTGAGTTTATTGAGCGAGGAATCTGTGGCTCGGACCACTGGTTGGTCGAGGTGGCTGGGAGTTCGCGGGACAAGATTGATGTGCACGACGGCTGGTATGTCTTGGCACGAGTCTCTATAGCACCGACCCGAGGCGCCTGCGATAGATGCTGTTCAAAGCTGTTGTGAAGACTGCGGTCTGTGGCGATGCAATAGTTCCGGACACCCCAAGTTGGCGCCGGCACAGTGAGATCCATGATGCTAATCAAAGTGCAGGTGGATGAAAGTATGAAATGCGATGATGGTGGTAGCCAATGCAATGGATGTGGTCGAAAAAGTACATAAAGTACGAGTACATAATACGACATTTGGTTGTTTCTTCTTGTTGTCATAGAAATTGCATGATGTGAGCCTCCTTCCGCGCCTCGCAGTCAGGTGGGCTGAAACACTGTTCTGTTCATTCCAAGAGCAGGAGCGACGCTGTGCCGTTGCTCCATCTGTTCGCGGCCGGGACACTGCGGGAAGGATCAAAGGATCAATAACACCCGGGTCGATAAGGCAACCAATCACTCTAGTGATAAAGCAACTGGTGAACTACGGTCTATCGGACGGTAGTTGTACACATCATAGTTGTTAGCGAGAGCACGAACAAATAACGAAAACGAGCAACGTATACCGAAGACCGAATTGACGCGAGGTCCGACCGCGGCAGTGGCTATTTAATTAGATTTAAGATGGGGTTTTCAAGTAGGCAGACATGTGAAGGATAAATGTAAGACGTGAATATGAGACAGAAGTACATCTAGAAAGTTAACGCCAGCCAGAACGTTAAGGCTATTGCAAAGAGAGATGACGCTCCAGAGCTGTTTTCAGACCAAGACGCTGTGGGCAGCTGGGCAGCCCACGTGGTGTCTATGCGCCGAAAAGTCTTGGCTGCGTACAGTGATTGCATGAACTACGTTCAATGCTCACTCCGCATTTGCAGTGCCAATGTGTTGATCCAGCAAACTAGCAGAGACGGCAGATATCAGGTAGGGTGGTAATATCAAGACTTCAAGAGTAACGAGGTCGAAGCAAGTTTTGGGGCGGGTGCGCAGTGTCACATGCAAATTAGAGTTGTGCTATGGCACAGTGGAAAAAGAAGAGACAACGAAAGATTAGTATGTAAGGAGTAGGGGATGGTAAAGAGGTTAATACATTAGGACGTGATGTAACGGCAGAGGATAATGTGCATAATGTCGGTGTGATGAAGAGGCTACAGTGATTATTTGTACATGACGACGCAAACACGTGGTCATGGTAAAGACAAAGACGGGGTAATGTTCCGGGTGACATGGTCTGTAATAAGCTTGGCTGGGTTTGGCAATGGAAGAGCTGAGCGCTGGAGAATAAGAAGACAATCAACATAAGCGGGCAAGCTTCCTCAATCCGACCGACGAGGCTGAAAGCGCAACTACATATCACATAGTATCACTGACAAACGTCCACAGCATGATTGGACTACTACTACGTCATTTATGTACTAGGTGCTTTGTAGATGCAGGTACTGGATGGGACTATCTCGTTAATCTTTGTTTTTATTACTCTTCTTGCTAGAATCACTCTTCTTTTAAGCACTCGTGGCCTATTACACTCAACTGTAGTGATAAAAACACCACATAGTTCTACGAGTTTATTCCCTAGAGTGTTCTGTCTAGATGGTCGCCAATAGTCAGGATGACCGAAGAAGGTGATTGGTTACACTTCTTTGATTTTACTACCTACATTCTTTTGGTTCTGAATACGCATTCATTCTCTACAGTTTCTATTTTGTACACTGGCTTGCAATTTACTGATTTGTAATACTTTGTATGTGGAGGACCCCCTCCGAGGGCCGAACAACTACTACCCCTGATGATGGCAACAGCACGCGGGACATGTCAGTATTGGGAATGCTCTTATCCATCCTCGGCCGTATTGCGCTGCTCTTGAATACCCGATCCGTACGAGTACCGAGGACGTAGCATAAGCATATGAGTGGGCGAAGTAATAAGTAGAAATAGTGCATCTCACTCTGATGCTCCATGCGTCCCGTGTGAAGAGATGTATATGTAAAGCTTGTTTTTTGTAAGTGACCGGTATGTTGGCTTGGATAACGTCAGTGCACAGCGTGCCACCTCCTCTAGGGGTATCCGACGTGGACTGACCGCTGTGATTGTTTTTTTGGGCGCATATGTTTCTCTTCCGCTCTCAGTCTTACATGCATTTATTTTCTTTTCTTTGCTTGTTTGATTTATTTTCTTCTTTAATTTTTCACTTCTCTCTCCTCCAATTTCTTCGGTACCCAGTCCTCCTCAGCATCGTCATGACTAGGGCACAGGCTGGCTGCATGAGCTCCTTGACCCGGCTGTTCGTGCTCGCCCAATCGTCCGTACCACATGCTGGACTAGCCGGCATCGAACGAACATGCCCCATTGCGCCATTAATATAGAAACCAGTTCACGAAACAGGAATAATTAATATACCTATTATTCCCTTTTAGTTACAGCAACAACGATATCCTAAGCATACGCTACGAACTAAGCAGTCCGAGGTGTACAAGAGACCTCAGAAGAGTTGGCATCACAACTGAAAATAAATTGATGCAAGAACAAAAGTAGAATATCTTTTGAATTACATAGCCCCGACTCTATGACGCCTGTCTATCATGACTGTTAAGCTGTATGATAAAAGCACGATGATGCCCGTTGATTTCAGAACTCAGATGGTTGTCCGTCATACTCGTGATCCTCAATCTCTGATCAGTCATATCATCTTGTGATATGTCCCTGTCATCATCAACGTAATCATCCCGTCGATATCAGCATCACCAGCTTCAGCTTCCATACCATCTATACCCGAGCAGTCAAATCCCAGCAGTCGAGACAATGATCACACAACTCTCCGCCGCATGGGCCGTATCCGCCCTCGTCGCCTGCGCCCAAGCCGCCGCCAACTATCCCCCCATCCCTTCCGACAAGTCAACGCCCGTCCAGCAGCGCATCGCCGTCAGTGGCCCCAGCGCCATCTCCGTCGGCTGGAACACCTTTGAACAGCTCACCAAGCCGTGCGTCACGTACGGCCTGTCGGCCGACAAGCTCAACAACACGGCTTGCGGCACGTCCGCCACGTACCCGTCGTCACGCACCTACTCCAACAGCGCCACTCTTACGGGCCTCAAGCCTGCCACCGTGTACTACTATAAGATCGTGTCGACCAACTCGACCGTCGAGCACTTTATGAGCGCACGCCTCCCCGGCGACACCACGCCCTTCCAGATGAACGTCGTCATCGACCTCGGCGTCTACGGTAAGGACGGCTTCACCATCGGCATGAACATGTCCAAGCGCGACACCATCCCCTTGATCGACCCGTCGCTCAACCACACGACCATCGCGGCGCTCGCCGACACCATCAACGACTATGAGCTCATCATCCACCCAGGCGATCTCGCCTACGCCGACGACTGGGTCTACAACGCCAAAAATATCCTCCACAGCGGCGACGCCTACGAGGCTATCCTTGAGGAGTTCTACGGCCAGCTGGCGCCAATCTCTTCGCGCAAGCCGTACCAGGCGTCGCCGGGAAACCACGAGGCCTCGTGCGAGGAGTTGCCCTACACGTGGAAAGTTTGCCCCGACGGGCAACGGAACTTTACAGACTTTATGAACCGCTTCGGCCGTACAATGCCCACGGCCTTTGGCTCGACGTCGGCCAACAACGCGGCCAAGATCCAGGCCAACACCGCCAAGCAGCTGGCCAAACCGCCGTTCTGGTACTCATTCGAGTATGGCATGGTACACGTCGTCATGATTGACACCGAGACCGACTTTGCCAACGCCCCCGACACCGCCACCGGCAGCTCGCATCTGGGCGCCGGTCCCTTTGGCTCGGCCGGCCAGCAGCTAGCATTCCTCGAGGCCGACCTCGCGTCCGTCGACCGTGATGTGACGCCCTGGGTCATTGTAGGCGGCCATCGCCCGTGGTACTCGACCGGCGGCAGCGACAACATCTGCAAGCCGTGCCAGAAAGCCTTCGAGCCGCTCTTCTACAAGTACGGTGTCGACGTCGGCATCTTCGGCCACGTGCACAACTCACAACGCTTCCTGCCCGTCAACAACAGCATTGCCGATCCAGCCGGCCTCAACAACCCCACAGCGCCCATGTATATGATTGCCGGCGGCCCCGGCAACGTTGAGGGTCTGTCGGCCGTCGGCAAAAATTACTCGACCAATGTGTTTGCCTATGCCGACGACTTTAGCTATGCCAGCGTCACCTTTGAGGACCGCAACAACCTCCGGGTTGACTTTATCCAGTCGTCGACCGGCAAGGTGCTCGACACCTCGGTGCTGTACAAGGCGCACAAGGAGCAGTTTGTCCTACAAGAGTAGTCAGTCGAGTGTGGTGTGTAATGTCTTCATGTATTACTTAATGGCGTCTTTAGGTTAACTTGTATTAATAATGTTTGTGATATTTGACTCATCATCATTTCATACTTAAACTGGGATACGCTCGATGACGCGGTGGTGATGTATGCCGCTTTTGCATGCGGTTTGGCTGGCGTAATATCCAACATCTATCGCCTGTCGCATCAACTATACCCGTTTTATCGGCAACTCGTCGCCGACCCCGCGCACTTGGTCCTGGCTCCAGCCCATGCCGCCGTGGCCCTGTCGTGTCTCGTCCCACTCGCTCAGTCGGTACACCAGAGGCGGCAAGCTCTCAGGGCTGCCGTCATCGCCGACGGCCGCTGCCTCAGCATCAGAGAGCGGCTCCGCAAAGTCGAAAATGCGGAAATCGGCATTCGCGTATACGCTGCCGCTAACGGCTTTGCTCAGAAACGACGAGTGCGACACAACGACGACGACGGACTCGGGGCGCTGGTACAGTTCGGCCAGCACCGTCTGAGCCCGAGTCACCAGCGCGCGCCTGCTATACGCATACAGCCGTGTCTCGGGCGTCGTCTTCGTGGGGAACAGCGGGTCGACGGTCGAGAAGTCGACGCGCGGGAACAGGGGGCCGATCTCGCGCACGGACACGCCGACATCACACGGGTTGTCGGTCGTCTCCTGCCAGCCGGCATGACCCTGGAATGGGATGCTCTCATCCAGCCAGTCCAGCGACGCCATAGCTGTCTGCAGTGTGCGTAGCATCGGGCTGGAGAGCACAAGATCGGGTTTGAGCCGGCCCGTCAGTCTGGTTTGCAGCACCGCACGCAGCTTTTTGCACTGCTCAAATCCCAGCTCCGACAGGCCTGGGTCACGGATCTGCCAGTCGCGTGGTTTGTTAGCCAGCCCGTTGTGGCCGTTCCTAGTCATCTTGCGGCCATGGCTTGTACTCATCTGCGACGTTGTGAAGTGCCTCTGCATGGCGGATCAAGACAAGTGTGGGTGGCATTGTGTGTAAAGGGTCTAGTGGCTATGCCGACGTTGGTGGTGTTACTTTAGTCTGCTGGCGAATGAACTGGTCAGATGAGATGAGATGAGATGAGATCTGACTATTGTGAGATCGGATGTTATTGCTGTTGTTTGCCTCTTGCCTGAATTGGTGGAATGCGACCGCACTTTCCCTGATTGCCATTAGCCGTACAATGCCCTTTGAGTTTTACGTACCCCCTGCGTGACGCCACCAAAGACCCACTATCATGTCTTTGTATTGTGGCATCTGTGATTTTATTGTTCGGATTAACAGAATTAAGGGATTGGGTTTTCATTTTACAAAACTGCATCTCGTGATTCAAACCAGATAATAAGCTGAACCATCCAACAAGACGCTCCTCCCCACACTACAATTACGCAACTGCGCTTAAATCGCAACAAGTAAGCGCCGACTAGTGACCTATTACACCTTCCTATCTCGCCTTTTATATGCTGTTAACATTTGCAATTTAGTAAGATAACTGCCCGAAACTTCCGAGCACATACTTACACTATGGCTCCAGCCAAGTTCAAGATCATCTTTGGCTCGTGTTATGCACTTCACCGACAGCTCTTCTCTTCGGACAGCTGCTTAATATGTATCTCTGCAGTCATAATCTATTGTCAACTAGTAAAAGAGAATCGTGTCATCCTCTGTAAAATTTTGTCTACCGACTTGTTAGCAATGCCACCGCAATGATAGATGTTGCAAGTTACCTATACTGACACGATAAGCTATCTCTTGTGTGATTGGGAACAGCTTCGTACTTTCGACGACTTGGAATCACTGCCACTGAAGCCGCTACCACTGCTGTCCTATTAGCCGCCGTGGTGACCGCCATAATGGTGGCCGCCGCCCGAGTGGTGGCGGTGGTATCCGTCCGAGCTATCGTCGCCACCCTAGTATGAGTCGGAGTGCTGTGATGATACGATGATGTGGATGAGAAAACCGTGGAGCGAGATGCCTTTACTTATAGGCAAACGTTATCGTTGAGTCTGTTGATTCAGACAGATTTTCACTACGAAATGCTGGACAATCCATTGAAAATGGAACATAAATAGACTTAAATATATATTCATGCGATGCTACAATGCTGACTTCAAGTGTGTGCGGGTTCCTGTGATGGAAGCAGGCGCATGTCAGGACACGTAGTGAAGAAACTATGAATGATGAGATCCTACACGCCCATTCCTCCGCATCACACGGTGAGCAGATGCAACGGTCTGCAATCTTTGATACTGTCTATATTCACCAATCAGCAGCATCTTATCGCGTTCTCACTGTTGCACAACTTACACATCACCAGTCTATCTCGAGATAGAGTATCATGATGCTCTGACATGGGACTAAATAACTGCACAGCACCAAGAAATGATCTTTCAACAATGGTATCACGGGAACCCGTCTATTTCCGAATACCACAGGTCAAAAAGTGTACACCACCTACGAATGAAAAGTAATCCTCATCCTCGTCCACATAGCTGGGTTCCTTCAGGCTACCAAACGATCGCGCGCTCGTCATTGCCCCCTCAAAGTCGATAGCGGCGGCATACATCTCCGATTTAAGTCCGGTGCAGCGATAACAGAAAGCTGCCACATCGTAAGCTGCCACAGCCTACCCAGGACAACTTTACTGTCCATATCAATGTCTGTGCAGCGTCAACACCATACAGCAAAGCAGTCGGCGGCGACTGGGGTGTACTCTGCGATACCGGTGCGACACCATCTACAGCTTTAATTGTCGGCAAGATGGGACGCGCTCATTTTCAGACTCGGGACCGACCTCTGGAAATGGAATTGGTGCTGGTTGGCCGGACTACTAATGGGGGCCTTCTACTGAGGTCGGACGCAGTTATAACAAAGGATGGACTCGTCGCCGACAACAATATGCTTATGCTCGCAATCGCTCAGCGCGATCCTGCGCATGGGTGGAAATACATGCTTATCAAGCTGGGGTGTTTGTATTCGGAGGTTTTTCTCCTGCAGCTAACGAAATATAAAAAGACAAAGGCAACAGAGCAAAGCTACGGAGAGATGAAGCGGTGTGAATGCAAATAGGCGTGCAGAAGACAGCTGTGAGTGGGACCATATATACCCCTGCAGTAGCCGAATCTAGGCCTTACTTGTTATTATTATAGATCATACGATCCATCATTGGCGGAGTACTTACCCTTATTCTTCTCCATCATTCTCGACGGGATCATCGATATCAGGGTCCGGTAGTAAGCATAGTGGCGCGTGTCTAGGGGTGACGCAGTTCGGGCAGTAGCCAACACCGGCGTAGGTGCTCATGAAGGACGTGCCTTTGAAGGGGAAGAAGCAGGGCTGGGGCCTGACGACACCTGGCTGCTGGCTGCTGGCTGCAAGGGCCTCGGTGTAGTACTGGCAGTGCCTCACGGTCACGTCTGCGTTCGCACAGCAGCGCCGATTGAGGCAGCGTAGATGAAAATACATGCACATGTTGTTGATGTTGACGTAGGTGGGTGTGAGTGCTGGAGGCTAGAAATGGAAGCTGAGGCAATGTCGTGACTGCAAAAATAAGAGATCAAATTTGTAGTTAGTACGTATATCGAAAAAAAAAAACTATATCTTCGTCTCAAGACCGTGGTACTTCCCGGTTGCACAAGACTCACTTTGTTTTGGTTGTGATTTTATATTGACAGTCATGCATTGGTGATCTTGAGGTGATCTAGAAGTGAAGGCATTGTGATATTGATGTGATATGAAGTGTAGCCGTTACTGACTTAATCCAGATGTAAAGTACGTACAGTCGCTTGCCAGCCTCACAGCCTCTTTTGCCATCCATCAGAAGCCTCATTACAATTCGCACACGTATATCGTCTGCCCAATTACGTTCCTGGACCACCCTGTTTCTCGTTCCTTGCCGTTTATTGGTTTTTAACATATTTTCGTTCTCAGACTTTCCTTATAATAGTTTCTTATTACCGATCATCAGTTCGGAAACCCATATGATGCCACCACAAAGACCATACGACCTCTCTGCCCCGGTGATGCTCACCAGAGACGATTTTTGTTTGAGATGTGAGTCTGGACTCTGGATGTAATTTCTCCATTTATATCCGGAGTCCCTTGCGATCAGTGGCTTTCGAAGATCATCTGCCGGAAAGTTATCTTAGAGTGCCCCGACGTCGTCAAACATGCGTCTTGGCCGTATATGCATTAGAGCAAAGACGGTTAGACACAAAGCTGATCAATAAACGAATAACGTAGCTGTTGGATGCGTATCAAGCGCATCGTGTTAGTGCCGGCGAGTTTGCTTCACAGAGCAATAGCATCACTGAGATCTCAAGACTAGTAACTAGAAAAAAAGCATTATAGTCGATACTGCGTGAAAACGATAGAGAGACGGTATTGTTGCAGGGCGTCCAATAGCTGTACATCGTTTCGGAAAATAAGTACAATCGCGCATGGGCCCGATGAAGAGCTGCATCTCAACTATCGTAGATTCGTTAAGGGCTGGTCCTACGACCAAGCAAGGGCCTTGATTTTATTCAGAGGTTTATCAATTAATAGAGTACACTTGGTCACATTTCAGTATCATATGCTAATTCCGTCTGCCTAACGCCACAGCCTAGCCACACTTTGCTGCGTAATGCCTGTAGTGCATATAGCGGTAAGCTCCAGCCAGCACTTACACTAAACCGGCCAGACTCATATAGTCGGTCACGCCAAATACCACCTCTTCATCTCGCACTCATCTCTCACTCATCTCTCACTCTTTCCTACAAAAACACCTTTTGCTTCTTACTCAATTTATTTTTTTAAAAACCTATCTCACAATCCGATTCAAATTCCAATCTCGGTCAACGCAGGATGGTGCTCTACTTTGCATTTGGCAGCAACCTTTGGCTGGAACAGATGGCCCGCCGCTGTCCCGACAGCGAATACATTGGCCGCGCTATTCTCACCGACTATAAGTGGCAGATCAACCAGCGCGGATTCGCCAATGTCGTCCCATTTGCCGGCAGCTGCGTGCACGGACTCGTCTACAGAATCAATTCTGCCGACGAGGCCCAGCTTGACCACAGTGAAGGCATCAGCTCGCGCGCCTACGAAAAGGTCTACCACGACGTTGTGCTCTACACCGCGCCGTCCGCCTTGCGCAGGCCGACTGCAGACGTCCTCGCCAGTGCCGCCGCACGGCGCGATGGCGAAAATAGGCACTCACACTCGAGACGGAAACCAGAGATGAGAAAAGGCGTGCTCGTTTATATCAGCACCGCGTACACGACCCCGGGACCGCCGCGGCACGAGTACATCAAGCGCATCAACAACGGCATACACGACGCCGTCCATCTTGGCGTGCCTGTGAGCTACTTTGACAACGCTGTGCGAGCGGATATTCCGCTCCAGGACATCAACCACACGCCAACATCGGCGGAAAAGGCGAAAAAGGCGGAAACAACAGTACTGCCCAAGTTCAGACATAGATCGAGTCGATCACACCGCGAAAGCCCACCAGGAGAGTTGCAGAGAAGGACCGATGCAGGCCGTCAGTCACCAAGTGAAGATACCACAACAACCCGGTCCAAGACACGGTCGACACCGGCACCGGCCCAACGAAGCAGCGGCAGATTTGGCATGTCCTTCTTTCGGGCTATGGGTTTCGGCGGCAATCCGCTGTCGCGACGGTCACCCGCTGCCCCAGCCGTGGACGGTGACCGACCGAGACGGCATAACACATCACGATCTGAGAGAGGCGACAGGGCGGCACATGTGCGGCATAGAAGATCCAGTACCTATGAGGGGGAACGGCATCGGCGGACATAATATCGCCAATGTCTGCGTTATCTGACAGTCTTTCTGCTGGTAGAATAATAACTTGTTTTGGTCAAGTGCACGAAAAGCCGGCCGAGAACCGAGAGAGTTGTGGAACACAATGGAGGCAGATGAGTGCTATCTTAGCACGCAACGGTAGCCGATGGGAGTACAGTCGTGTCCGGATGAGTCACTCAGCAACATATCTGCACAAAAATTGCAATACAATCAATGTCATATAGTCACCAAATGAAACAACCTATCTATCAACACTACGCAAGCCCGACATGTCTCACAAGGAGGCCCTTCTCCATGCCCTCGACAGCGCCGGCGACGACCACGTCAGTATCTTGCAGACATTTGTCCAGGCTCCGTCCCCAAACCCACCCGGAAATACCCTGGCTGCAGCCCGTGTCATTACGGCCTATCTCGAATCCAAGGGCATTCCATACGAGATTGTTACAGACACCGGCTACGGCCACGCGCCCAACGTCGTGAGCCAGTTTGTCGGCGGCCGCGGGCCTGGCCGGCGCGTCATCTTGAACGGCCACCTGGACGTGTTCCCGGTGATTGATTCCAAGGACTGGACGCACGGGCCCTGGTCGGGCCACATCGAGGGTGACCGGGTCTATGGCCGCTTTGTCGTAGACATGAAGTCGGGCACAGCCTCACTCGTCGCGGCCTATGCCGCACTCTATAGCAAGAAACACTTGCTGACAGGGAGCGTCATACTGTGCGCCGTCTCTGATGAAGAGGTCGGTGGAAAGCACGGCACGGCGTTTCTGCTTAATAATAGCCAAGGCAGAGACAGCCACTACATGGGCGATGTGATGCTTAGCGCCGAGCCTGGCGGCTGTGGAAGCGTGCGCTTCTCCGAGAAGGGCACACTGCACATGCGCTGTGTTATTTACACAAAGGGTGCACACGGCGCATACACAAATATCAGCCCGGGTGCTGTGCGGACAGCATCTGCTCTGATTACGGATATCGTCGCGGCCGTGGAGGGTCTCGATGTAGAGCTACCTGCCGAGATGGCTAAGCAGCTCAAGAATGCAGCCGTTCTCGACCGGATCGATAAGATTATGGGCGCCGGCACGAGTGGCATTATTGCCAAGCCTACGGTCAATGTTGGCACAATCCGCGGTGGTGGTGACGCACTCAATGTCATTGCCGACCGCTGCGACTTCACACTCGACATCCGGATGCAGGCCGGTTTGACGCGAGACGATGTACTCACCGTGATCAGAGCACAGGCGGCCAAGTACTCTGTGGCGACAGTGGAGCTTCACGTGGTTGAGGCTGCCAGTAACCCGGCGAGCTACTCGGATATTGGCCACGCCATGGTCGGACTGCTCGTGAATAACGCTGGCAATCTGCTGGCACCGAGGGGGCTGCCGAAACCCCTTGCCATCCCGTCGATGGGTGCTACCGACTGCAAGCACTACCGGTATGCAGGCATCCCATCCTATGTATATGAATGCAGTCCATTTTCCAGTACGTGTCTCTCGCCCTCTCTATACCTTTATATAACTAGCACGGTAGCGGCTCAAGTCAACGAGTCAGCCTCAATCTGCGAGTTCCTCCATATCACAGAAGTACACGCCGCAGCCGTGTGGAATTATCTGATCTAGGACATGCAATGGTAATAATGATCTCTGAACGATCTAAATCTAGGCGTAAGGTATAATGCGGGAAACAATAAATGAACATGGAAATGTGAAAGTGGCCGTCGAAACGAAACCAGATATTAGGGTATCAATGCGAGTTTGTTGCGAAAGGTCACAGCGTATAAAACATCTATGACTTGACCTTGACGGCCTTGCTGGGCCACGACAGCCATGCAAGCGCAATGACGATCTTGATGCCCGCCGCAATCCAGAGACCAGACGGCATGCCGCCCGCGCTGCGCTGCAGCCAGCCGCCAACAACACCGCCGAGGATCGTCAGGACGGCCGCCGCAATGCGCCGGTTGCGCTTCGCGTTCGTCGTGATGGGCGCAAACAGCTTCGGGTCCGAGAACAGGTCACAGTAAAGCGATGTCAGCACGTTGGTCGGCACCTCGCCATAGTTTAGCACCCGGCTCGTGTAGATCTGGCCGCCAAAGTTGAACGCCATCAGCGCAATCGGGCACAGCACAATGTAGTCGTTGGACTGCGCTGTGCGCTCGTCCGACTCGAACGCGGTGCTCAGGAGCGCGTCGCCAAATGCGGGCACAACTTGCGACTGTGCGAGGATGGCACTGATCACCACCAGCACAGCCTGCATGACGCACGATAGGAACAGGATGAACTTCTTCTGCGCGCCGAAGCGGCGGAACTGCGAGAAGAAAAACGCGCCGGCCTGGAAGCTGCCGATGGACACGATTGCTTTGAGCCAGAGGCGCGGCTGGGCGGCGGGCAGGTGGGACGCGCCGAGTGCCAGGAAGATGGTGTTTCCTGTCTGCATGCTGACAAAGACACCGGCGGCGTTGAACGCGACGCTGTCGCAGAGACCCGATACAAGGCAGTAAAGGAGCAGAGGATAGTATGCATAGGAGAGGTCGACGTCGTCCTGAAGCCGTGCAACGAAGCCACGGGACACCACGGCCGCATCATGGGCCTCTTCGTCGGGCATGGCAGTCGGTGTAGCTGTAAATAGTGCAGTGTGTATGATGTTGCGGCGAATAGTGATACTGATGTCGTGATATATGCTTAGTCGTCGATGCGACCGGCGGCTCGTGAACTGGGTGAAGAGATGACAGTAGCAGAGATATACAGAAAAGAAAAGCTATCACGGAAAGCAGAAAATGATAAGAAAACTCAACGCAACGGTGTGCAACAGCTCGTGTAAATCATGGTTCTTTTTCCTTCTTCCGTCGCCGTTATCTTCCCCAGTCGCTTGGTATTATCGCGCAGTCACATGATATGACGCCTTCCCTTCAGCTTGTTATTCCCTGTTTCGGTAGTCTGTCATCGCATCGCCGCTTATGTAATTGCCAAAATAAATGTAAACGCTATTGAAGATACAAACAGATCAAAGTGTATATAAAATATGTACAGATAGACATCGACTCCCCGACATCGACGAACCTACGCCGCTGCATCGGACTCATTGCCCTAGTCGTGCTCTTCTTCATCGCTCTCCTCATTGTCAGAGTCCCCCTCCCAGTCGGCACTCTCGAGGCCGCGGCCGTTGATCACGAGGCTGAGAAGCCAGCCCATACCTGCAACACCGCCAAAGACCCACCACGCCAGCAGCTCGCCCTTTCCCCGACCCTTTCCAAGCAGATTTGTCGACAGCGAGAATAGCGCGCCCGACAGGAACGGCCCGATGCTGCGGCCGGCCGCAGACAGCGTCTGTGCGATGCCATTCAGCGTACCCAATGTCTCGGGCGACGGCGCACTATTGTTAATAAGCAGCATGACGCTCGAGAGGCCGCCGACGGCACAAATGTTCTTGATGACGAGCACAAAAGCGACCTCGCCGTACAACCACCACGTACTGTCCTGGCCGAGGCCAAAGGGCGGCGCGTCATCTGAATGCGACACCCAGGGCATGAGCATCATGCTGATAGCAAGGCCAAACAGGGCGCCACGGTAGGTGCCGAGGTTGCCCATTTTGGACTTGACTGGCTGGAACACGGTGACCTGGAACAGAATGGTTGCGAACCCGGCAAACGACAGCAGGAGTCCAATTTGGCCGGGTGGCATATCGCGACCGGTTGGTGGCGGCGCCGACGAGAAGATGGGGTAGAGGCTGTTGAAGCTAATGTTGGACAACTGGAACACGAGGTACGTCGACAGCAGAATGACTGTCTTGTGGTTGAGCAGCTGCTGGACAATCGTCTTCGTTGGCGTTTTCGCGGTATCGCCGTCCGATTGGTGGTGGGCGTGGTCGTCGTGGCTATCATGACGATCAGCTGCCGCAATAAGGGGACTCGTTTCTGACGGTGTGCTGTCAAGTGAGGTGACAGACGACGCAGAGGGTGAGCTGCTCGTAGGGCCCAGGCTGGGGATACAACAGCAGCACCATTTCCATGCGGCATCGATCCACAGTAGGCTATCCGGCAGTGTCCGCCGGTCGCAGCTGTCAAGCGTCTCGTCAAAAAAGGCACCCAGCACGACCACAGCAGCTCCTAGAAGTAGGGCACTGCCCAGGTTGGGTGCGAGAAATGGGTACGTGGCCGTGCCAAAATACGGACCGACCAGCAGGCCGCCAAGGGCCGGGCCTGTGATCGATCCCAGCGAGTACATGACCGGCAACCACGTGAACGCACTGCTCTGGTTTGTGCGGTCAGTCACTTCTCCAAGACATGTGGGCACGACAGCAGCATTGCCGTTCAGCAGGCCCATTGCCACATGGATCACGACAACGTGCCAGTACTTTGTGCAGAAGCCAAAGAGGCAGAAGCACAGCATCAGCAAAAACGAGCCCATCAGCATCACCGGCTTGCGGCCAATGGCGTCACTGAGATAGCCCCAGAACAGGTTTGTGGCCAGCTGTGCAAGTGCAAATGTCGATGCCAGCAGGCCCACGTACAGTCCCATTTCGCCGTCGGAAATTTCGGCAAACGACTCGACCATTGTCGGCAGGTAGGGCGAGATGGAGTTCAGGGCTGTCTGTTCAGCCAGGCTCAGTAGTGCCAGTAGGCCGAGCTGCTTCACAGGCAGCGGCGTCGCATCGTGCCGTGCGCGATGGTGTGCTCCTCTGTGCGCATGGCCATCGTCGTCACTGCTAATCTCGCCATGCAGCTGCCGCTGTATGCGCCGGCGGCGCTGCTGTCGACTGGAACTGTAGAGACGCGGCGTCTCAGCCGTATGTGCTTCGCTGGAGTTGGAAAAGATATGATATTTGGCAGACGATGAGCGGCGCATGGTCGTGGCAGCCGATAGTGGCGGACGTGCAGCGGCAGCGGCAGAGTCTGCAGTCGCAGGTCGGCGGGTGTCTGCAGCGGATGAGACGGGTAGCGGTACGGGCTCTCTGCCGGAAAACGAGGGGAAGATATCGCCGGCATGGAACGAGCCAGAGCTGCGCGAGAGCATGCGTGGACGGAGCGAGGAGGAGTTGGATGCAGAAGCAGTGCCAGCAGCTGCGCCGATGCCGGTCGGGTGGACCATGACTATGTACTCCGTACTAAAAATGTTTGAAGTTTTGACTAACGAAACGCTGCCTGCGCAGGCTATCAGCACGGCGAGGGAGCGGGCATTATGGTGTGGTATATGTAATGGGAGGCAAGGAAAAGAGACAGTAGGAGATAGGGTGAAGGTACAAGATAACAGGATGAGAAAACCGAGAGAAAGATAGAAAGGAGGAAGTAGCAGAAACACAAGGGAGCAGTAAGAATTTCAGCCAAGGCCGGTCAATGGAGAGACGGAGACCGGGGTGCAACGTAAAGAAAAAAGTGGAAGAAGAGTCGTCAAGTAATAGAAATAGGGCAACAGAAAAGAAAAGAAAAAGAGGAGACAGGGGAGATAATTAGAAGAAAGATGATCAGATAAAGATAATCAGTAGGGTCAGCGAGCAAGGGTGGCAGTCAGCAGAGAAAGAGTCTTGTCTGTATGCCGAGGGAGCAGCAGGGGTGGATTGTGCTGCGAACTTAATATGCGGAGTGATGCAACGGAGAACGACCACAAGGAACAAAAATGAAGCAAGGGAGGCAGACGAAACAAGTGATATCGCTTGACTGACTAGTTGAGGCCGTAAGAGAGGTTGATGCGAACAAGCAAGGGACGGTAGAGGAAGAGGATAACTGCGCGATTTAAAAGGAGAGCACGGGCGACAAGACAACTAAGGAATAAGAGAATACGTTATAGCAGAAATAGATATAAGAAGGACGTCAAGAAAGGAAGGAGACAAGAGAGTCTCCCGTTCCTTGGTATTGAGGGTGTGATGGGGTGACGAGGAGGTGGACGTTGAGTGTGACGGATGGGGCGTTGGACGGTGGACGATGCACAGTTATCAATGTGATACTGCATAGCCGCCAGAGATTGACAAGATAAGGCAGCTGGATCAAAAGAGGATACTTACAACCAGGGATTACTGCATCCAAGAGTAATATGTATGCTTAAGTCTGGGGTGAAAATACGAGACCCCGGAATGATGAGTAAGCATTGAACGAAAGAAAAAGAACAATGGATGATGCAAACTATGCTTAGGCTCGGAGATGAATGCGGGCCCCACAGCAGCGGGGTCTGCCGGTATCTACCCCGTTGGCATAATTAGTCATCCTTTTTTTGATAACCACATCACCGCGGTGTACATCGCAGAATACACCAGGTGATCATAATAGTATCAACTTTTTGTATGGAATACATTAATACGTAGCCTGGACACGAACTAAGATATTGTAACTGAAGGCATGCTATAGGTAGATGTCAATTATTTTTTTTTCGAGATTTCTATGGGCTTCGCATAATGTTTGTAGATCTATTCATAATCAACTGGTATCTGTAAGAAGCAATCGCGGCCTACTACACAGCAACATACGTAATACTCATGTATCTCGCTAATTTTCACGACAACACACACTTTGTATATAGCTTTTACGCAGCAACTACATAGTCCAGCGACAGTTTATTCCCCAGAGGGTTCTGTCAACACAGGCGCCAATAGTCAGGATTGACTCAGTAAGGCGAATAAATATATATAACATACGTAATACCACCCCACATAGTTCAGTGACAGTTTTCACCCCAGAGGATTCTGTCAACACAGGCGCCAATAGTCAGGATTGACTGAGCATGGCGAGTAAGAATAAGAAGTCGTATAACAACTTACTATTAAAACATTCTGTAACAACCAATGGTCATTACACCCACCTGCAAAAACGTGAACAGGTAATAATCCATAATAAATGACACCGGGTCAGGAGACTCATCTTCGACAACAGTCATGTGTTGTTTGTTTACATCACCTAAGCGGATCGAGAGCTTGCATCGCTCCTTCCCTTTTCATGATTTCACCCGCCAAAGCTGCGTGTTTGTGGCTACCCCGGGGTTATCACCGTTCCTTCCTTTTTTGAAATGCTTGCAAATTTCAGCAATGCATCCCCTTCCCCTTCTTCTTTTCTCTTTCCCCCACACTTCCCCTTCCTCTTCACCCTTTATTACTTCTCTTCTCTCTTCTCTTTCTTTCACTCCTTATCAAGTCTCAACTAGCTCAACACTCAATCACTCACTGCTCAGCAGACAGTCACTTCAACGTGCTCACATCACAAGCCGCCAATAGTAAAGCTCGGCACATCAGCTTGCTACAATATCGCCTGCAACATCTCCGGCTCGTGTGGCTTCTCCAGATTTCTTTATAGAAAACAACAGCAGCCATCCTGTGACACACGACAGTGCAAGCCTTTACTATTTCAGTCCCGCTTTGATAGCCGGCTTCCATTTGATCCAGGAGATCCCCCTTAACTTGAACTGCTTCTCTCAGAACGATCCCCCATTACGTCTTTCATATACCCTTCACACTAGAGACACATCGGCCTCGAACTCTCTCAGACTGTAAGATGACCTTCCCGTCTCTCTTCTACACTCTTCGCTCGCTGATGTTTGTGCACCAGAAATGACAATGCGGGTCTCCATCAACGTCCTCGGTCTTCTCCTTCTGTCCAGTGTACCCTTGTCTCAAGCTCTCCGAGTAGAGACGGCTGTTGACAGCATGATCGACCCGCTGGACGACGAGAGCGTCCAGAATTTCTCGTCGTCCGAGAAGCAGCCGGACTCGGATCATCTGATCGAGCACCGCCACCCGGGCGTCTTGGAGCATTCCGCCTGTCTCTTTGGAAACACAGAGACGTGTTCAGGCATTCGACATCCACGCTGGCGTGCGAGTCGGGGACAGTCTGTTTACGACGTGCAGTTTTACTTTTACTCAAAGGATGGAGAAGATATGACATGGTAAGCCGGTGGTGAGTACGGCCGTACTTTTTTCCCGAGAAAAAAGCACACGTTGTCCACGCCGTGACCAAGTCGACATGGGCGCTCTAGCAGTGCCGTCCACTCATTTCAATTTCCTTTGTCATTGAATTTTCTTTTCTTTTCCACATTCCACAGTTTTATTGTGTACGACATCACTGTCACTACGCTCGTTACTTGCCATCAGTCGGCGTTGCGAAGTTGCCGGCATCAGGTCACGATATGACACGCGACGACTTACAATTTCACAACACTACTCGACTGTTGCAACACCTTTCCTTTGTCTACATGATCTATGAGTATTTATATGACACGGCACTGCTGATTGATGCAGGCCTTTACGGAGTTACGGCAAGCTATACGCCGTTGAACGGCGTACCGGCGGAGTTTGGCGCAACACACGACTGCTTTATGAGCATATTACATCTAAACAACAGATCACAGCAACGCGATAGCAACATACTACACAAAGCAGACTCGTCTTCATATTCTTGTTTCGCCATCCACTTCTTCATCCTCAAACTCACCTTCAGCGCCTACATCTGCGCCTACTTTGTACCACATCCGTCCAGGTTTAACTCCAGGGAAACCCAGTCTTTACGGCATGACGGAAATGGAAATGTTGGCTGCCGGAGGAAGTGAACAAGGGGAAGATCCTAAATAGGAGAACTAGCCATGTACAGAAATCTAAGCATTTGCTCAAAATGTTTAGACGGAGAACACTAAAGACTACCAATGACTTTGCGCATGGAAATAATCGAGCTAGTCTGCCCTTTTAAAGATCAGAACTGTGCCCAGCGAGACGCTGCGCACTGATTCCTGGCCCGGCTCGACACCTGCTGCCTGCTGGACAGCCTCAACCTGCCGCCGCACGATCCTCAAGAGGTCCTGCTCTGTCCCATGGAGGTCCGGATTGTTCTCACACCACCGTGTGTACGGGCTGCTCGTCGACATGACCTTTTCAAGCATCGGCATGTCGATCCTTGTTGTGTCCGCCTGCACGAACTGCTCGTCTATCGCCCATTCCCTGTGCACATACGAGTCTTCCGGAAAGGCTTCCACACCCACATCCCACGGCTTGACCAGGTCTTTGTAGCCCTCTCGCACGACACGGTTTCCCTCGTTGAAATATGGAGCCAGAGTGTCCAGGTACGAGTCCATAATGGCCTGCACGTCGGCGGCGGCAACAGTGTCGGGATGGACAGAATGTACGCCCGCCGTCCACAAGGCGACCGTGCCGCCTGGACGAATGACACGGGCAGCAAGTGGCCAAAATTCAGCCATGTTAAACCAGTGTGCCGCATTCCCAGAGGCAATGAGATCGACTGATGCCGTCGCGTCACCGCCGATCGCCTTGTCAAAGTCCGTGGCTGTTCCTCTCGCAAAGACAACATTGGCATTATCTATCGACAGCTGCTGCGCCGTGGCAAGCATGCCCTCAGCCGGGTCGACGCCAAAGATGCGCGAGAAGTGCGGCGCCAGTGCACGCGCCACATTTCCCGGACCGCAGCCGAGATCAACCGCCAGCGTGGACGGGCCCGTCTTGGCGTGCTGCAGGACAAAGTCGTACACGCTGGTGTGGTAGTCGGGCCGCGCCTGGGCGTAGTGTCTGCCCTGCACAGCAGTGTAGTTGCTAAACGTATTTTCCTGCATACTGTTGATATGAAGTCTGAGTAGGATGCTGTCAAGAGTTTATGGATTTCTACCAGTGCCGAGCCTATTTAAACCACTTTGATGTCTCGGAGAGACCGGTGAGTGAGATGTCCTTCTTAACTAGCGTATTCCCCTTACTCTACAAGATAGGAAAGTAAGACGGCTCTTCGTAGTGTCCGAGGCTTTACGGCCTCCGTTAGTGTAAGCAAAACGTCTTTTCGGACTTTCACTGAGATTCCCGGCCCCACGATCTCGGATTATTAGTAATCAGCACGTGTGAACACTAGATGAGCGATTAGATCAATGAAGTCTGCATCCTGTCTCAAAATGCCCCTTCTTTGTATTATGCAATGATGCACTGCAAAGCAACGCTGTCAGCCACTTCTCTCGTTCTCGTCAACGCCCTGTGTGCAGTCCATCACACCATTGCCAGCAATACTTTGCTATGACTGATGTTCACTGGGAATGAGACACCAATCAGACACCAGGTGGCACACCTCATACTACACTGGCCAGAGGATGAGGGTGCAGTGAGGGGGAAATACGATAGGTAATAGATACGGCGTACATCACATATGACCAGGTGAACTGCATAGAGGCAGCAACGGGGATGCACCGGACATAGTAACGGAGCCGGTTGCTGTGCTTCAGTCTTATATGTAGCGTGTCCTGCTACTCTGATCTCCAGAAGATCGTAGTTCTTTTTTCTTATGCCATCATCATCCTATCTAATATACCAGCCATCATCCAACCAAAATTTGACACTCACATATCTGCATTCATTATGAGCTTCCGCACTGCCCTTGCTTCGGCGACTGGCCAGTCTGTAGTCAGCATAGCTGGCAAGGTCGCTGCTGCTGCTGTCGGTGTCAAGCTCGTTTCAACACTCAATAGCATGGTCAGCAACTACTTCCAGGGCAACCCCATGTTGTCGTGGTGCCGACCGCCTAAAGACTGGCGCGACTGGTCAAGCGAGATTGTTTTGATCACCGGCGCCAGCAGCGGTATTGGCCTTGCCATGGTCGCCGGCTTCGTGAGCCGCGGCATCACCGTTGTCGCCGTCGACATTCACAAGCCGAGCCCGCAGAACAAAGAACTCTTCCAGAGCGTGCATTTCTACAAGCTCGACGTCACCGATACAGATGGCATCCAGGCGCTCGTCCAGACTGTGCGTAGCGACGTCGGCGCTCCCACTGTGCTCATCAACAATGCCGGCATCTTCTACAGCGAGACGCTACTCAAGAAGACGCCGGCCCAGATCCAGCACACATTTGACGTCAACGCCGTCGCGCCGCTGCTGCTGACGCGGGCCTTTTTGCCGGCCATGATCGCCGCCAAACACGGCCACATTGTGACGATAGCGAGTACCGCATCGTTCCTGACGGTTGCCAACAACATCGATTACGCGTGCACCAAGGCAGGCCTGCTGGGGTTGTACGAGGGGCTGTCACAGGAGCTGCAGTGGCGGTATGGTAGTCCCATGATCCGCAACTCCATCGTGCACCCCAACTGGGTCGAGACGCCACTGCTGCTAAACAACATGGAGAAGCGGACGCACTTTCACGACTCGATGATGTCGGCTGAGTATGTCTCGGGAAAAATAGTCACCCATGTTGTATCGGGCCGCAGCGGCCAGCTGGTGATGCCTGATAAGATGTACATCACGGGTTATCTGCGCGCGCTGCCCATCTGGTACCAGGAGATGGTGCGCAACAACAAGGCCATGGACCTGTTTTGGGTGTGATGATTATCATCAAATTATCAAGACTTTTGTAATGAGTTTTGCACAATTGAGTCTATTTGATTTGACTTAGTTATGTCTTATGTAGACGAAGCTACATTAAGAGCACAGGACGCAAACACAATTGAGTCCAATAAGTATGAAAGATATATCAGTAATTGTAGGAAAGCAAGACAGTCCGGTGCAAGTAAATCTGTCAGAATCATAAGGAGTGGACGGCCGGACAGCCGTACGGCGAAAGGAAGAGCTTCCACGCCTCAACTCTGTGGATATGCGTCCTCTGTGAATGTGAAGTCCCCTACCCCAAGGCGGCCATGGTCTTGGCAGCCGAGTCGGGCCACGGGAGCGTCTGTGGATGAAACCTCGGGACAAAAATTGAAAGTAACATAGTGCGAGGAGAACGGAGACCAATGCACCGATGGATTTTCATTGATTTTCATTGACTGCAGTATATTTAGGGATATTTACACCCACTGCAGCGTCACGATAACTATCTATGCTTACACGGGTAGCTTAAGGCGCCGGATTGGTTACCGGTCAGAAGTTTAGGGCCCTCTGCGGAGGCAACACGCTATGGGTTTAGTGCACGGGACTGTTGCGCACCTCTGCCGCAGAAATAGTCACGTGCTTGCTTGATTGATTGATTGATTTATTATTTAACGTCACGAGAAGTACACTAGGACCATAAGACGCCGGATTGGTTACCGGACAGAAGTTTAACGCCCTCAGCAGAGGCACACACTGTGGGTTCTGCGCGGGGTTCACAACCGGACCCCCCAGACTCATAAGGCCTGTTTAGCGCACCGCCACAGCGTGCTGACCACAACCAAATTTTTGTAAGCATGCAGTGACAGAACCCTCTGGGGAATAAACTGCCCTGAACAAATAGTAGATACATGACATGCCTAGGCAAATAGCCCCCTAAACCATCCTTCAGAGTACTCTTCATTAGTGCCTTGCTCCACTAAGAATCCGCTTTGGTGCTTAGCCTCTTGGACCCGGACTTGCTGTCTAGACGGGTCGGGGTACGAATTAAATGGCCAAAGAAATTCGTAGGTTATAAAACTTGGCGTCCCAGGCCGGAATCGAACCCGCTACTTGTGCCACGCGCTAGGAGAGTTAGCGCGTGGCACAAGTACCTCTCGAAGGCACACCCAGTGCGTGACCACTTCAGTCACGTGCGCACCTCCGCCACACGTCTTGATTGATTGATTTTATTTCTATATAACTCCCAAATAATACACCACAAAAAAAGCAAGTTCTGTCACATCCACACTGTGTGCTTTTCGCGTTGCATTTCCTGCGTTGCACCCTCCCCCTAGAGACCTGCGGTAGGGCAGCACAGCTCACAACTGGGGAGCTGCGGGTTCCCAAGGGAAACTGCAGTATCCCAAACCTCCCTGTAAGCTGCAGGTCTTTAGCGGATATTTGGAGGCTTATACCCTAGAAAACTCGGGTTTGTTTGTGCCCGGACACGATTCGCGCTAGATAGCCATGATAGTGTATAAATTGAACAACAACAACAACAACAAAGCAAGTAGCTGGTCGGACGTGTAGCTCAGTGGTAGAGCGAGGGATTGCAGATCCCTAGGTCGGGGTTTCGAATACCCCCGGGTCCTCACAAGAATCTTTATTTTTTTAGTTACTGATTACCGATGCTATCGTTGACTACTTTTTTGAAGCATATGGTGCCTTTTGGTTTGAAAACAGTTCTTTTTACATCACATATGCTATTTGTCTTGATTTGATTTGATATGACGACTGATAGAACAAGTAGTAAACACAAAGAGTGCCCCCTCTAACGGAGTACTCCCGTCTAATACAAACGATAGAAAGAGGGGAAAACAACATGAGAGTAGGGTTGGCCTCAGAATAGAAGCTTCGAGCATGGTCGCCCATGGGTATAAGTAGACAGGGCGCAGGCGCCCTGCATCTCAGATTAGAAGAAGAACAAGACCAGTTTACAAGAAGATCATAGCATCCCGCTGCTCGGTCTGACAGTAACAGTGTCGACAACGACAAGAACAATACCACCATCTTCACTTGCAGTCAATACCTTGCTAAGTCAACCCACATACAATGGGATAGGATAAACAAAATATGTCTACATATAGTAACAATGCAAGAACATATGTACACAAGTCTTTTCCGGGTAATAAGGGCCCGACACAACGCATGGGCTGAAAAACAGAAATAGATTTGTGGAGTTACTGACCATAAACAGCGAGCTCAAAGTTTGCAGCATGTCCGTGGCTGTTCATTGATATATCCTACAAAGAAGCAGCCAGATTGATTCATCCTGAATAACCAACCGCAAGCTCACCAACTGCCCTCAATAGGCAGGTCCCGCGACGAGAACCCGACCTGGAGCTTGTACTGCCCATCCACTAACATCACCCAGTTTTGCTTCACAGTGTCCCAGTAGCTCAGGTCGCGTCTAGTCAGGTTCATCGTCACCGTCGTTGATGCTCCGGGTACTAGCTCCACCTTGTCGAATCCGCGCAGGACCCTGACGGGAAAGTCAACGCCTTTCTTGTCGGGGTAGCTAATGTACAGTTGGACCACCGTCTTGCCCCTGTACGGGCCATCGTTGGCCACATCGACAGCCACTTTGACATGAGTCGCCCACAGATTGGGATTGCCGCCCTCGTCGCCGCCGGCACCAGATGGTGGCTGGACGGTATCGTAGCCGTCGGGATAAGGATACTTTTTTGACACTTCCAAGTCCGCAATGTCGACCGAGTCGAGGTACGGGTAGATGTACTTTTTGAGTCGGCGCAGCCCAGCAGGAAAGAGGGCCGTTTTTGGATCCGGAATGGTGGTGTCATACTCGGGCGGCGCCGCAAAGGGTAAAGGCCGCGGCGACGGCAGCTCGCTTTTGGGCAGAACTTCAACGATGCTCAGATTACCCAGAGAAAACGACGTGTAGGACAGGCCGTAGCCAAACTCGAAGCGCGGCGTGATGCCATACTTGTCAAAGTGGCGGTAGTCCACGTAGAGGCCCTCGCTAAAGTCCTGCTGCGGCACAACGCCGTTGGGCAAGTACAAGATAGCACCGCCCTCGCCGTAATCCTCCAGTGTCTTGCCGATCGTGTATGGTAGCTTGCCACTGGGGCTCTCGCTGCCAAATAAAACGTCTGCCAGAGCGTTGCCGCTTTCTTGGCCGGGTAAGTTGGCATGCAGCACGGCCTTGACCTGCGGCAGGTCGATCCAGCGCTCCATAACAACGGGGCCGACGGCGTGCAAAACCACAATCACATCACCCAGGCCATCCGCGCGTGACTGCCCACAAGCCGAGGCCACCGAGAGGATCAACTCGTCGCCACCCTTTTGCAACAGTAAATCGTTACGGTCACCGGCAATACCACCCCATGATACGAAGCCCTCGCCGGCATCCGCATTCGCAAAGACAATGCAGACATCAAGGTCATCCACGGATCCTTGCCCCAGACGGTTAATGCTGGTGTGGCGGCTAATTTCGACCTTGTCGGTGTCAAAAGCAGCCTGCAGCGCATCGGCAGGCGTCACCAGGTAGGGAAACTCGACGGCACCGGACCCCCAGCCGGAACCCAGCGTGCCCTGGTTGCATGCGCGGTTCTCGCAGTGGTTGGGCCCTTGGCCGGCGCCAGCGTCCTCGCCGATAATGCCAATCTTGACCTTTTGCCCTGTTGCGGCAGTGTCTCTCTGCACACCCGGGTGGCCCGACTTGACAATCGTGCGCGGGCCAGTTCGACCGTCTGTGCCAATGGGCAGTGTCTTGTTTGTATTTTTTAAGAGAACCGTTCCCTCCAGAGCAACTTGGCGCGCCACATTCTTGTGGTCGGCCTGCACGTTGACAAAGTGGTTGACAATCACGGGGTCTTGCGGTGTCGGACTGCCGGGCGCCAGCAGACCCCTCGCATTATAGGTCCATGAAGAAAAGTTGGGCCTCTGTTCCTTGGCGGACTCGCCGGTAAAGAAATTGGGGTCGTCCTGGCCCATCTGGTACCACGCCGCAACAATACGTGTCACCATATCATTTAGCCGTGTGAGCGGCACCGATCCATTCAGAACGGCTTTGGTCAACTGCGAGCCCCACAGCGACTGGCCATTTTGCCAAAGCAGACCGTCGCCTGGCATCGTCATGTCCAACCCAGCGAGTGCCGTCGCCACACCCGACCGCTGGGCGAGCCAGTCGGACATGACAAAGCCCTGGAACCCCATCTCGTCGCGCAGAATACCGTTTAGCAGCTTGGAGTTTCCGCACGCGTAGCTGTTGTTGACCTGGTTGTAGCTGCACATGACACTGGCAACGCCTGCCTTGATGGCATCGGCGAATGGCCACACGTACAGCTCGTGGAGGGTACGGTCGTCAATGTTGGACGAAATGGCGTTCGGCAGACCCCATTCGAACGGCTGCCGGAAGTGCTCCTGCTCGTTACCGACAAAGTGCTTGATCGTCGCCATAACGCCCTCGCTCTGGATACCGCGCACGGTCTCGGCGCCAGCGATTCCCTGCAGGTAAGGGTCCGGCCCGAACCCCTCCCAGTTGCGGCCGCCCGCCGGCATGCGGCCTAACGGGCCCACACATGGGCCAAGAAGCACATGGATGCCCTTGCCGCGGACCTCTTGTGCGTGCACCTTTCCGTGCTCATACATCAAAGCGCGGTTCCAAGTGGCACCCACGGTAACGCCTGCGGGAAAAGCCGTGGCATTGTCGGCCATGCGGATACCGAGCGGGCCGTCCTGCAAATTAAGCTGGGGGAAGCCGACATGCACGGCGGGGCCATTAGTGCCGACAGCCAGGCCCATCATCCAGCCGGTGCCGGTAGTGACGTTGACCTTCTCAGCCAGAGTCATACGGCGCACCATGCTGCTGGCCTTGCTGTAGCTCTCGGCCCAGCCGCGTGTAGTGCCGCCAAGCGGCGTTGGGTACCACGGCGGTGACAGGCCATAGAGCGGCTCCCGGACGAGCTTCTTGTACACAAACCTGCCGCTCGCCGCCGTGACCACAAGGACAATGCCGGCCAGGGCGAGGGCGATGACGCAGCAGCGTGACCGGGACCAGCGGCGTGTACCACAGCAGAGAACAGAAGCGAGTCCTGGTGGACGCTGCCTGATGTCTTTTGGTCTGGTTCCTTGATCGTCGTCGCTGTCGTCGTTGCTATCGCCGTCTCCCAAAGGGTCCTGACCGAGATACTCGGTGGCGTCAATATCTGACTCGGAATCGTGGTTGCTGTCAACAAGCTCGTACGATTTCCTGCCATTATCGCTGGACAGCAGTCCACGGCGGGATTCACTAGACTCCGCCATGTCGTCGTTGGTGTTGATAAAATGCCGACGAGCTGACGTCAATCAACATGGGGCGTGATCTAAAACTGTAGAAACGTCACCGTTTGGTGTTATGCACCGCTCGTTCTCGGCGTCTAGTTATGCGGATGGCTTATCGGTCTTCTAGACAGATACTTTTAGCTATACTTCAAAGTAGAACTGCTGTCTTGCCTGCTAAATGTCGGAGTGACGTTACGAGAAGCTGAGGCAATGTGAAGCTTAGTAAGCGGAAGCTGTATTAAGTGGGGTTATCAGGGGATACAGTGATTTGCTTCTTTACACTGGGAAAACACTGTGCAGTATTCGTTGTGTGATCAATACTGAGGTTTTTATGCAAATGCCCGTTGGGAGTCGAGATGGCAGATGTGCATCAATTTGAGAGCATTCAACAAATACTGAGGACAGGAAGCTAATACCATGAAGCTACGATAAAAAGCAATCGTTACGAGTAATATGGAAAACAAGGCGGACGAGCAAGGGAAGCAAAACTTGGAAGATCATCGAGACCGTCGAATTAGTTAGAGATAATGCATGGACCCTAATACATGGGGTTATGATGTGCTAGTGAAGTTCGACAGGCTACTGGTTTGCTGACTAATTGACATCAGAAGCATCATCTCAATCAAGAGCGAGTTGGAGACGGGCTTTATCTGGCTGCAATGGTATGGCAGGAGTTGTTTGGATCCTTGAGTCCTTTTAGCTTGCCCCTCGGACCCTTTGGTCAGTATTACCGGCATAATACATAAACGAGCTTTCGCCGGACAATAATAGCGTTTCCCCACGCCGAGTCCGAATTGCATCCTACAGTAATACCTTTGGTTCACGGAGGCTGTCCTTTTACACTTGACAGCACATCATATCTTGGATCGCTAATATAAAATCTAATAGAAAATAAGAAGACAATGTATTGGCGAATCTAGTGAATCCTATCAAAGTATGAAACTAAAAATCAAAAACAACAGCGCATGCGATATCATCTCCATGGATAAAGGCCGAGAAAAATGAGATTTTATTACGGACTTCCAGACTCCGGATCTCTAAGAATAAACGAATTTACTTGACTTGAAAAATTGACCCCCCGTCTCGACATGTGGTACTACCATATGCACCGACTCCGCCTACTTCCGGCAGCGAGGCTGCACATAGATTGGATAACAGACAATGGCCAATAACACTTGATAGAACAGCCAAATATCGCCAAAGCGCGAGAGGCGAGCGGACTCGACAAATCCAAGCTGATCCAGTCCATGCTCGTTCGATGGTCCGGCTACGCTCCAGGTAGGCTGCAGTACATGCCCGGGTGTCCTCACCATCATGGGCTTCTCCAACACCGTCCGACGGCTGACCATGAGCGTAAGACGGATATACATCATCTGAAAGTGTGTGTTGTCGTTAAGTATATTAAGGTGGCCAGCTGGACTGATCTCATCAAACGCAATTACCTGTCATCTTATTAACTCATATCACATCAACCAATCAATTCAGCTCTCGTGAATTCATCCAGCCCAGTCAGCACAATACACACTGCAAACTGGCTTCGTTGAGAGAATATCTCATACAGGCGTTCCTCGGCCTGTACCTCTCCATCTCCCGCTCCATCTCTCCAACACCCCCTACTACCACAACCGCCACCATGGTTTCCACAAAGTCCGATAAGACGCACTCCCCGAGCAAGTACGATGCTATTCCGGGCCCTCTCGGTCTGCCCTCAGCGTCGCTCGCCGGCAAGGTCGCGCTCGTGACGGGTGCCGGCCGTGGTATCGGCCGTGAGATGGCTCTTGAGCTCGGTCGTCGCGGCGCCAAGGTCATTGTCAACTACGCCAACAGCGATGCATCCGCTCAGGAAGTCGTCGATGCCATCAAAGCATCTGGTTCTGATGCAGCTGCCATCAAGGCCAATGTGTCTGATGTCGACCAGATCGTCACGCTGTTCCAGATGACCAAGAAGCAATGGGGCAAGCTCGACATTGTGTGCTCCAACTCGGGCGTTGTCAGCTTCGGTCACGTCAAGGACGTCACGCCTGAGGAGTTTGACCGCGTCTTTTCCGTCAACACACGCGGTCAGTTCTTTGTCGCACGTGAGGCCTACAAAACGCTCGAGGTTGGAGGCCGCCTGATCTTGATGGGCTCCATCACCGGCCAGGCCAAGATGGTGCCTCGCCACACCGTCTACTCGGCCAGTAAGGGCGCCATTGAGACGCTGGTGCGTTGCATGGCCGTTGACTTTGGCGACAAGAAGATCACCGTCAACGCCGTGGCCCCCGGTGGCATTAAGACGGACATGTACCATGCCGTGTGCCGCGAGTACATTCCCAACGGCAGCAACCTGACCGACGACGAGACGGACGAGTATGCAGCTGGCTGGTCGCCCCTCCACCGTGTCGGCCTTCCCATTGACATAGCACGCGTCGTTGCCTTCCTTGCGTCGCAGGATGGTCAGTGGATCAACGGCAAGGTCCTCGGTGTCGACGGCGGTGCTTGCATGTAGATCCATATAAGTTTACTCGTTGAATGCTGTGACAGTTGTGAGAGTCTAAATGAAATCATTATGTCAGGCATAAACTTTTGAGTAATAAAAAGACTTTTGAAAATCGACTGGACGAGACATATGATGAGAAATCGGTATATGCCTTGATAAAGTTCAGAATAGATGAAGCTAAAACTGACACATGAAAGAAACAGCAAGTAGATAACAGACAAATTTAATGCTAAATGAGATATACATAAGATATAACAAAGAGAAACCATCAGTCATTAGTATTTTTCATAACCAAAATTGTATACCAACCCGGTTATGATCGAACTACAGTACAATAGCCAACATAATTGATAAGAAAGTAAAAGAAAGTTAAAGGCAGAAGGGAATGTAAACAAAGGAAAAGTAATGAAAGCAGAAAAGAGAATAGGAAAGACAAAGGAAAGTATGCAAGGAGCGTCGATATATTAGAGGTTAAACAAAGGAAATTAAAAGAGTAAAACATGGAAGAGTAAAGAAGGTAAATATAGCAGCACTCAAGTAGAGTCATAGTCGGCGCGGCGTGACCGCGAGCTTTTGCTGGGACTCCGCGAGCTGCCCAGCTCAGACCGCCGTACCACCTGGAACCGGCCGCGATCGCCCGGGTTGCGCACAATTACAACCTCGTCCTTATTCTTCTTAGTGCTGCTCTTGCGCGATGTGCCGCTCGCTGCCGATGATGCCACACCTGCCAGCTTCGCCCGCATTTTGGCCATCTGGTCGCGCAGCGCCATCATCTCCGCCTCGGCCGTGTTGTAGGCCGAGCGCATCTCGGCCGCCTGGCGGTTGGCCTCACCAAGGCTGAGTGACAGCGACTTGTTATGCACCTCCACGGCGTCGGTATGGCAGAGCGCGTCGGCCAGCCTCTGCTGCACCTGACCGAGCTCTGCGCGCGTGCTGTCCGACGCCGCCGCCGCAGCGGCTGAGGCTTCTTTGTACGCGGCAAGCTCGTCCTGCATTGCCATCTGCTTGGCGTTCAGCTCGTCGTGTTGCAGCTTGAGGTCTGCGTGCTGTGACACAAGGACTGCGTTCTTCTCGAGGGTCTCTTGGAGCGCTACAACATCGGCGGCCCCGGTGGGCTCGGCGGCCGAGATTGTCTCTGCTATCTTGGCCTCGAGGGCGACCTTCTCGTCGTGGAGCTTCTGGACAGCGGCTTGCAGCTCGTCCTTCTTCGTATGGTCTACAGGCACGCTTGCTGCCTCCTTGAAGTTGCTGAGCTCAACCTCGAGGGCGGCTAAAGCAAGCTTGGCCACATGGAGCTCGTCCGTCTTGGCCTGGAGGTCGCCACTAACGCGCTCGACAGCGGCATGTAGCGCGTTGCGCTGTTCCTCCATAGAAGCGAGCTTGCCGGCGAGCTCGTCCTTTTCTCTCTTGACTATTTCGAGATCGTGGACAGCGGTAATTTTGTCTGTCTCGGAAAGAACACACTTCTCGCCGAGGGCGGCCTTCTCGGCCGACAGAGCATCCACAGTCGTATTGAGCGATATGACTGTCTCGTCCAGCGCAGTCTTGTCTGCTGCGAGCGCCTCGAGCTCTACAAGCTTGGCATTCAGCTCGGTCTTGATTGCGGCCAGGTCATTTCTAAGGGTCGTGTTTTCCGTCGTCAGTGTGCTGATTGCATCCTTCTTCTCGTCCAGATTGACCTCCATCAACTCAACATTTTTTTGCAGTGCCGTCTTGGTGGCTGTGAGATCGTCAATCTGGTTGGACATGAGCACGTGCAGCTCCTTGTTTGCGTGCCTCGCAGCCTCGACCTGCTCCTCGAGGCCACGGCACCGCTCCTCCAGCGTCCTGCTCTGCTTGTTAAACGCGTCCCTCTCCTCGCGCGTCTTGGCATGACATCCCTCCTCCTCGACGAGAGCGAGCCGCACTTCTATAGCGGCTTTGGTCTCCTTTTCGAGCGACGCGCGCAGGCCAGCCACGACAACTGCCTCGGCCGTGAGCGACGCCTTAAGCTCAGACGTGACCGACTCTTCTTTCTGGAGAGCAGCCCGGAGGTCAGATGTGACCGCCTTTTCCTGTTGGAGGGTGGCGCGGATGCCATTAAAGACAGCCTTCTCCTGTTCCAGGGCGGCGCCAACATCATCCCGCTGCCGATTCGTGTTGCTGAGCGCCAGCTGGGAATCCTCCAGAGCCTGGTTGGCATCGTCTAGCTCGGCTGACGTCGTATTGAGCTCCAACTGGAGGCGCTCGACATTGGCCTCGAGCGTCTGGACCATGATCTCGAGACTGCTCTTGGCACGCTGCTGCTCACGCAGGTCAGCCTGCACACTCTCCAGCTTCAGCATGCTGCGCTCGCTGGTATGGCTGCGGCCGGTGACGTGACTGTGATGGCTGGCAACGTCGCTGTGCTCGTCGCCTCGGGCATCTCTAGAGTGCGAAGATGCCAGGCTGGCGTCGTCGTGATCGCGCTTGCCATGGTGGCTGACTCTACTGTCGTTGCTCTGGTCGCGGGACATACTGTGGGCATGCTGCAATGGGGAGCGGGACAGAGACCGCGAGCGAGACGGCGAGCGCTCTCGCTGTCTGGCGTCTCTCTCAATAGACTGTCGTCTTGGTCTTGCGGCGTTGTCCAAGTCGTCCTTCAAGGTCGAGCTCGCGACAGACATGGCCGACATGGACTTGGCACGCCGGCGAAGCGTCTGAAAGTTCTGCACGGTCTGCGCGACTGTCTGCTTGGGCGATCCCTTCTGCGGCACGTAGTCGTCATCGACCGACGTGGCCTGCGTCGTGCCGGATGCACACGACGAATTGTCATCATTATCAAAGCGGTCAAACGTGACCTTCTTTTGCTGCGGACTTAAGACAGTTGAGTGAGTCGCAGACGGGCTGGCAAACGACGGCCGTGAGGCCTGCGAGGACTGGGACTGGACCTGGGAGGCGTAGGACGAGCGTGACTGTGAGTGGGAGCGCGCGGTACTGTGGTTGGTTATCGTTGAGCCGACGACGGAGTCCATAACAGAGCCAGCAGGCGACGGTGGGTAGTAGGCCGGACGGTGGTACTGGTACTGGGGTGAGTGTGGGGGGGACATATGGGAGAACTGCGAGCCCTGGGGTGGTGGTGGCGGTAGAGCCAGGCCCTGAGGTGGCATGGTGGACGATCTCGGCGTTTCCTGTGGTCTTTGCAGCTGCATCGGAGATGCCTGCATCAGGTATGGCGGCTGCGAAAAGTCGCTACCGGCATAGGTGCTGGGCGGCAGCGGCGGCAGCTGCATCATGGGCAGCGGTGGCGGCGCCATCATGTATTGTGGCGAGGTTGGCGGGTACTGTGCATAGGGCGGGTACTGCTGGTACTGTTTGTGCTGCTGGTGCTGAGGGGGGTACTGAAGCTGCTGTTGCGGATGAGAGTACATCTGCGAGTGCTGCGAGTGAGGTGAAGAGTAGTAGCTATGCGGTGGTGTCTGCTGCTGATGTTGTAGCTGTTGTTGCAACAAAGGAGGCTGTTGAGGAGAACAGGTGAGCGGCTGGTAGTTACGAGAGGCAGCACTTCCAGCCATGACCGACGGCAGATCCTTAATTGATGGCGTGGGCGTAGAGTCCGTGTCAGACACCTCATAATCGTCGGGCACGGCAATGGCTGGCTCATTGGAGGCGATGGAGACGGATGTCACGTCGGATGCCGAGCTGGAAAGACGACGCTGCAGGCGTAAGTGAGGACTTCTCTTGAGAGGCTCTAGCTTGATAGAACTGCTCTCGTCCTGGGGTTCGGTGACTTGTGATTGAGAGACCTGGCTGCCCGGCGTAGTGGGCGATGCACTGGTAGTGCCGTCGGGATGGCGATAGGTAAGCCGTGGCAGAACACGCGCAGCTCCCTCGCGAAGAAACACTCCAAAGTCCATGGTATTTGGTGTTAGACAATAGTCGCAGTGGTGGATGAAGTTGATATTGATGTTGATATCCGTGATCTAAGTTGCGTTTCGGTGTCGAATATGCTTGTAGTCTGACGGCACGACTGATTGTTGATGGTTCATAACGAAGATGAAGGGAAGAGGAAGAAGAGAAAACGACAAGATGTGTCGACTGGACGTAGTCTGTGTTTTGTCTTAATGTCTGTCAGATGTGACGGAGAAGAAAACAGAAAAGCGGCGTCAGGGTTGAGGCAGTGAGAGCAGATGGATAATAAGAGTATCACAGGAGTACAGACAAGTAGATTGCGTTCAATTCAGTGTATGGCAGAAGAAGTTGGGCAAGAACTACTTGATACTTGTTGTGTTGTCTGTAAGATGAGAGTACAATAGAAGTAGAAGTGATAAAAAGGGAGGGGGGAAAGATAAAAAGGAAGAGGTATTGTTAATATACGGACAAGACGACTTCGGTTTGGAATATAGAATACGATCTGTGCCTGCACATTCCGGCTCTAATGATTGGGTAGCAACGACGGACGGCATGAAGTCGGGTGGTCTGTCAGAGTGGCCGGAATGGAAGATCAGGAGACGGCAAGGTATATTTTCTATTGGTGTATAAGGGAATACAAGGCAGCTGAAGCTAAATGGTGTAGCTTACATATATATGGTAGCCCGAGATAGTTGTGGGTGTCAGGCAATGTGCTCGGAGGTGTCTGTTGTGCTGGTTGTGCGTTGTTTTCGACGTTGTTTTCCGTTTTCTTCCTTTCTTCATCTTCCATATTTACTTATTGTGCGTCTCTGGTCTGCTTTGATTTTATATCTATACGATTCAAGTAGACAAAGACTCCGTCTATACTGTGATAGAAAATACAGCATGCCTCTAAATGCGTCCTGCAGGAGACGATAATGCCATCTATAAAAACAGACCAATGCCGCCGCCACCGTTCTCATAAATATACAGGTTGTTGATAATCAACTAAGTCTTATATAAAATCTATAAAATATCGAATACCGCCTAACAAGGCTGTGTCCAGTGACTGATTGGTGGTGTAGCATCTCTGTGTGCAAGGTGTGTGCGCTGTGTCGGTCTGACAAGCCCAATCCCCACTCTTGGGCGTCAACAACGTCAACATTCAACATAAAGTGGCAAATCCTGGACTTTAATGGCAGAATATTTGCGCAGTGATAGACCGCACAGTAATTGATCATTCGCTGCTGTCTGGCCAAGAAGTGTCGTTGTCGATCAGCCTCACTTTTTGGTTGGTCCGCTGGTTTTTAATTTCTTTGATTGTGATATTATCTCTTCTGATACTGTGTCTTGTTCACTCCTTTTCCACATATCTGTGCTCTGTTTGACTATATCCAAACCCAATGAATTTCGACCAGCAGTAAACAAGCCGGTGGTCGTGCACGGACGAAACAGCTCTGCCAACTATGCTGTACATCTTACTGCTAGGACTTTGTGCACAGTAGCGGTACACGACGAGATAGCATCACGATCTGAAGATATAGACACAGCTCACACGTGTCGCTCTAGTTTGTATTAGTGGATCAAAAATATAGCCGTGTATCACTCGATTTCATGGATGATATTGTATTATTTCGAGTATAACAGGCAGCATTCAAGTGTCATTTATTAGGGGCTTGTTCAGGCGGCCTTTAAGGGATACACTGTACTACTTGCATAGTACAGAGCAGGTACACACACATCATCGCATGGCAGTGTCGGCATAAAATGACAGAACAAATGCTCGCGGCCAGTACGAATTAGAAAGTAAAATCAGAGTGCTAATGGCAAAAATATAAGACGGACAGGGCACAGCAAAAGGCGGGAATGGGGACGGAATCGAGGCGGATTAAGGCGGCAAGGCCATCAGCCGAGCGAGCAGAGATTGGCCATGGGCCAACTAGCAGCAGCAGATGTGCCATCGTGCATAGCCTTCTGCCTGGTGTCCGCATGGCTGGGTCCGGCCTGCTGCGTGTAACATCAACGTGGACGATGTCCATTCGGTCGCCCCAGGCTCTAGAACAAGGTGGCCATCGCAACCAACGCGTGTCGCTGGCAGATTTCATATCCATCATATATCATAAGAGAAAAAGTCCGCCATTTTAGCTTTGAAAGTTAAGCGGAAACTCCCCTTGCAGAGGTAGCGAGAAGAGTGACTAGGAAAGGCTGCCATTGCTCTGTGAGAGCCTCCGTGCAGCTGGTGATGTGGCGCATACAGGCCCAATCGTCTATGTGTATATGAGTCACAGCACGAAGTATAAATAGTAGATCATCATCGACGGCAATGACTAAGCATTCTACATATAGATCTGACATTGATAAATGCGTTCTTCGATGACGTAACACGATGCAATCATCGTTCTTCTGATTCAAGTTCAATGTACACATCCGCACATCCTTGATTTGTTATCACACCTGGCAAGTGGTCTTGAAGTCGCCCTTTTTCCTGTGAAAATTTCAGGCCGAGTTTCGGAGCATCAGCGTCTAACTACATATAGATTAAAACTGAAGGAGCGGTAATGCAGCGCAGATAACGTTTATATCCCCTCCATGTCCATGCACATAGCACTCCATACCAGTCTCACAATCAAAAGCCTTGAAGAGTTGATATCCGTATACGTATGTGTAGCTAGGCGCCGATGCTCCCTCAGTTTTAAGCATTACTCTGCGGTCGACATCATGTATGTATGTACATATGATCTTCAGCGTTCACAGCATCTGCTATCAGTGCACTGTCCTCCGACGGACATCCCCGAATCCATTAACTCAAAATAGCTCGGCCTTTCTTACATTTAAGCATATACATATATGTATATGCATGTGCATGCTTACACAGTACAGTCTCATTTTCTGATGCTTACATCTATCGCCAGATTGCCTGAATCGAGGATAGTCCGCCGAGTTTGTCACCATAGATTCCCTGCTTGTGACCTTGGTCTGGAGTCTATTCCTCAATCTCTACTTGACTGCTTGACTTTGTTTAGTATGACTCTTCTTTTAATAATCCTCGAGCTGCCCTTAGCCCTCAGTTCTTTAATAGCTTTCTGTCACCTGTGACGGCATAAGCTCGTGTGTCTCGCGTCTCCCATTCATTGCGGATTTCCATTTCTGCTAGTTCTGCTGCTTGCGCTCGGTACGTGTTCACGTGCTTTCGCATTTCTCTAGGTATGTTTCTTCATGGTCGAGAGTAAGCATATGGGTTAGGCCCTTGGCAATATGACTCTTGCCCTCCACTCGGGGTTTCCACTCCCGCTGTTTCACCCGACTGATCCTGTGTGTCGTGGTCATGACACATATCCTCTTCGGCACTTCCTTCTTCCTTCATGCTTCATCTCAAGCATTACCACGTAAGCAGTAACCGATATCACAGTGATACGTTAATCGTGCTGGAATTATCATGGGCAGCCATGTCGTGATACCGATAGCATTTCGTTTTTTTTTTACACAATCCTCCCTGCTGTCTTGCTGGCGCTTCTTTCAGTTGATCACCACCTAGCCCGAGGAAATTCCATGTTTAGTAATGCCATAAACCACATCTACAAGTATTATTAGTCACTAATAAAAATTTTCCCGTCATCGTCCTGTTCCTGGCTGTGTGGTTACGCCGCGATCTTGCGGGGTATCCCGCATTACATATGGGGTTGTGATTGGCTAGATCAACATGCGATCCACTTGATCTGGGGCTCGAAATTTTCTCCTGCATTTAAAGCATTTATTTCAGCATTAAGCTAGTTAAACCTGCAATTTAATAAATCTTTCAAAAATCGATGGCAGAATTTTCATTGACCAATGGTGAGTCACTTTGGGCGAGCGCTCATCGGAGACCCCCCCTCCAAGAGTCACTTTCTCAATTGACTTATATTGCCCACCGCCTTTAATTTTCTCTCGACTTCTTCTTCCTTCTTTGCTCCTTCCTAATTCTCTCATCATAACGACACTATTCTCTTTATTCGACACTTCTATCGACCTCTTGACATCGTCATCAGTTAGACTACCCTACGATTCACGACATCCTGATCCTCTCTCCTCCCTCCACATCTTTAATACCCCTCACATTCGAACATCATGGCTCCTTCTGCCGACGTCAGTGTAAGTTCTTGACAAGGGCCGCGGCCGGCAGTCCCAGTCTTTCATTCTTGTGCTCTCATGCTCTCGTGCTTGTTTGCCGTCTTGCCCATTCCTCCTCGCTTTCTATCGCGTCGTACTAACAAGCCAGGGTGCAAGCCTTCCCATGGATACCCAGGGACACACTGCGCGCAAGACAAACCCCTACCAGCCCGTAGGCGACTTCCTGTCGAATGTCTCCAACTTCAAGCTTATTGAGTCGACCCTCCGCGAGGGCGAGCAGTTTGCCAATGCCTTCTTCGACACCGAGACCAAGATCAAGATTGCAAGAGCGCTCGACGACTTTGGCGTCGACTACATTGAGCTGACGTCGCCCGCGGCATCGGAGCAGTCGCGCCTTGACTGCGAGGCCATCTGCAAGCTTGGTCTTAAGGCCAAGATTCTGACCCACGTGCGTTGCACCATGGAGGATGCCAAGATTGCCGTCGAGACCGGCGTCGACGGCCTGGATGTCGTCATCGGCACATCCCATTTCTTGAGAGAATTCTCGCACGGCAAGGACATGGAGTACATCACTAAGAGCGCCATCGAGGTCATCAACTTCATCAAGAGCAAGGGCCTGGAGGTGCGTTTCTCGTCGGAAGATTCCTTCCGCTCCGACCTGGTCGACCTGCTGTCGCTGTACCGCACCGTCGACAAGGTCGGCGTCAACCGTGTCGGCATTGCCGATACCGTTGGCTGCGCTTCGCCGCGCCAGGTCTACGAGCTGGTCCGCACCCTGCGCGGTGTCGTGTCCTGCGACATCGAGGTGCACATGCATAACGATACCGGCTGCGCCATTTCCAACGCCTTCTGTGCCCTCGAGGCCGGTGCCACGCACGTTGATGTGTCCGTTCTCGGCATTGGCGAGCGCAACGGCATCACACCCCTGGGTGGCCTGATGGCCCGCATGATCGTGTCGGACCGCGAGTACGTCACCTCCAAGTACAAGCTGCACAAGCTCAAGGAGATCGAGGATCTCGTCGCCGAGGCCGTGCAGATCAACACGCCATTCAACAACTACATCACCGGTTTCTGTGCCTTCACCCACAAGGCTGGCATCCACGCCAAGGCCATTCTGAACAACCCCAGCACATACGAGATCATCGACCCGGCCGACTTTGGCATGACCCGCTACGTGCACTTTGCGTCGCGCCTGACTGGCTGGAATGCCGTCAAGACTCGTGTCGGCCAGCTGGGACTGAACATGACCGACGAGCAGGTCAAGTCCGTCACGACCAAGATCAAGGCTCTCGCCGATGTCCGGCCCATTGCCATTGACGATGCCGACTCCATCATCCGGAGTTTTCATCTGTCGCTCGAGGGCGCACCCGCCGAGCAGGAGGCATCTAATTAGGTTGTCTTCTCAAGGCCGTTGATGAAAAGTGGTGCGAAATGGGAAAAGCAATGTGACAATATCTCTGGAGTTTTTGCTTTAACTACGATTCTGATTTTATGGTATTTTGACCAGCTTGTATTGGTTCATCTGCGGCGTTACATTGATTTAAGGAATACATGAAGCTTACATGACTGAAAGCATTACGATTGTAATGCTAAATTGAGTGCCAACCGACACTGTGCTGCCGTGTGGTGATTATCTTAACGAACGGACTAATTGTTAACTCCTAGTGCACACAGCCATTGTAAGCACTTTGATAGATACTTAATTGAATTGACTACATACACAACTGTACACATAATTATGCGATGAGCCCCATCGAGTCCAGGTGACTTTTCTCTCGAGCTCCTCACCGCACGAGCAATCTACAAATTTTCACTTTTGAACCCATCTCCGTCTAGATCGGCTGACCGCGTTACATTATCGTCTTGTGCATCTCGAATTGTCTTATTGTCTCGTGTCGAATTCATGCGTCAAGCTGTCCTACCATGAGTCCGTCATATCCGTGGCTTTCCGGTGCTGAGTTGGTTTTGATTTGCCCTTCTTGGTGCTCAACTTATTTGATTTTTTAATTTACTTATGTTTTACGTTGACCAGACTACACGAGGAGCGCAAGACACCGGACTGATTATCGGACATAAGTTTCAAGGGCAACAAACACAATGGGGATGAATGCGCGGGGCTTTAAAGCCAAAGAGGTCTGTCGCGCACCTCCGCCACAGCAAGCGGGTAAGAAATCAAAGCCAAGAAAAAAAGAAGGGGAAAAACGTATAAACATATACAAGTGAGCAACACACAAACAAGCAAGCCAGACTGCACCAGCGATTCCCTCCCTGTTCCGCAATTCCCATCATCCCGATGCCGTACTCGCCGGCGCAGCAACCCTTGACGCTCTCTCACATATGACTTCTGTCTTTCCACGATGTCTCCTCATATTAGCCACCAGCCGTTCTCCGTCGACTACAAACAATTTGTACAAACCCTCACCACAGAGATCCTCAGCACCTCCGGACCAGTGTACATCTGCCCGCACAGCCAGAGCGTGGTGAGTCGAATCAACAGCCCACACTGTTGCTAGGGAACTTCACAGCTTGAGCTAGACGACGCACGAGAAGATATCAGTAAGGTGCAGTCCACCCACGAGATATACGTCATCTTTGTCCCTGGCCGCCACGACATTGACGCCGGTGATAGCGCAGACCAACTTGCCAAGGACGCGGTAGCAGTGAAAAACAAACCGCACTCCTACGTGTCACTGGCCAGGGCCAAAACGTGAACAAAAACATTGCATCTCAAGGAGTGGTGATCGGGAAACTCCGCGGTCTACGGTGAAAGGAAACCTTCGGGGCCCCAATCCTGTGGAAAAGCGTGCTCAGCGAGGTTCCCCGTCCCAAGACGGCCATGTTTTGGCAGCCCGGTCGGGCCTTAGAGCTGTTGCAAGTTATTTCCCAAGACGACAATTGCAGATGTGAGAAGTGCGGCGAAGAGATTGCCGATGCACCCCTGGACATGCAGAGCCGCTTACAAAAACGTCTCAGTGCGTTTTGCGAAGAAGGTGTTTCGCACGCACAAGGGCGGTCTGTGGCTAACGAAGACCCTGACACCGCCGCGGCTCAGCGACGGTCAGAGCCGCGGCGGTCAATGATCCCACGGGCGAGCTTGATATCGGTGTTTATATTCTATTTTCTTCTTGCTTTCCTTTTGTTTCTTACTTTGCTCTTGCTTTTTCCGTGTTGCACCCCCCACACCCCCTGAAGACCTGTGGTTAGGGTGCACAGTTTCTGCTGGGAAGCTTAAGCCTTTCCCCGAGCTGCAGAAGACGCCGGATTGGTTACCGGAAGTTTCGAGCCCTCTGATTGATTTTATCTAACGTCACGATAACTACACATGGAGCATAAAGACGCGGTTTCGAGCCCTCGATTTGATTTGATGTCTATACATTGAACAAACAAACAAACAACGAACAAGCAAACAATACATCCTACGGGCGTGTAGCTCAGTGGTAGAGCGAGGGATTGCAGATCCCTAGGTCGGGGTTTCGAATACCCCCGGGCCCTCGAAAGGAGTGTTGTTGCTATTTTTGTTATTTTTACTGAGCACAGTCTCTTGATTATGACAATGAATTTATAGTTTGGTGGGTTTCACATAAGCATACATACCAATGTGGCTTGTTATACGGAGTATGTCCAAAAAAGTAATATGCCGTCTAAGTTACGGCCTTAAGCTATATATATAAGCACTCCTTAAATTAGTAAACAGAACGACGCAGGGTTTTTATGCACTACTGTGAGGGTTATGCACTACTTTGAGGGTTATGTATTAAGCAGAAGCTGGTGTTGTTCGCCGACAAGCGTGAGTACAACCGTGTGCCACGAGTCAATTCAATGCGCCGAGACAAGCATCGTTGTGCAAAAATTATGTCTGCGTGTTGCACAGTCAACCCATGTAGTAAATGTAGTATTGCTCTATGAAGTGAAATATACGACTAGATCGTCCCAGCTGCGCATTCAGGGCACCAAGATAACGCCGGCCACCCATACATGTACATTGCATTGCTGCTTTCACTGTGCTATTGTCTATCCGGCATGCTCTTGATTTTCCATACTCTTGCCCTCTACATTGTTAATAAAGCGTTTACAAAATGGCTCTACAGCGCTACGATAACACCCGGCCGCTTACTAAAACAGAGATACCTCGCTCCATGAAGGCATAGTTCCCCCATGATGATAAAGATGAGATATTGACAGTAGCATAAATTGGAACGGATGATCATATCTCAAGGACCATATATGAAGCAGTAAGCAGTCACTGCTCTATTCCGTCCATCTATGCTGTGCTGAAGCCCAAGATCAACAGAGTAAAATCTGCACGCTTGGCTTTATCACGCGCAGACTGTTTGTTTTCGTAGATACAGAGAGCGTGTGACATGCCAATGAGAGCGGCAATGAGAGCGGCCTTAGCAAAGCACGAAAGCAGTGCAACATGGAACACCGGAGAGGAAGAGACAGAGTTGGGAGACAGTATGTCGAGTGAAAGGTCATGTGGTTGTGCAAGATCTACATTCGTAGCCAGCACTCAATAGACATAACAGCCAAAAATACTTTGATAACATCCCCCGAGGCACAAATAGAGATGCCTGTGCTCTATTTTATATATTTCATTTTGTATTTTGTGCATTAGTTTGCACACTAGGTCATACGTGGGCGATCTGCCCCATTTAATGGAACGGATCCGTACCGACGGCGAGCGATCAAGGTCAGAGGATTGTTACTAAACATACATGTACGTAAACTCCTCCAAAAAGAAATCAGAAAACAAGAACGAAAACACATGGAGTAGAGACACATGTAAGCATACTACAGTGGACCGTCTCACCATAAGCACGGTAGGGACTGCATCTGTGGGTCCACATTCCAATGCAGAAGAACTGATGCATCTGCTTGATGATGCGGCAGAGGCTGAACGGAGGTTGAGAGTAGCTGGGCTCGAATCAAATATAACTATTAAAACCAACAGCATACTGTGCAGTAATGACACTGTTGGTTTGTTCTTGATTGGCTTAAGAAGGCGGTCTAGTCAGCGTGCTTAAGCATGATTACTTTCACGTAAGCGAGAAAATCTAAGAATTGAAAACATACCCGCCATTGATATTAGCGTCGGCATTGATCGCATCAGCCAGCCTCTACCATATCCACTATCAACAAAGGCAGAAAAGCAAATACATTAAGATGTCCTGTATGCCAGTTTCAAGGCGAACCGAAGGAGTTGTATTACTCCTCGCCAAGAGAAAGAGACAACAACTGCGTCCAGGCACACTGCAAGACATTTTGTTGTTTTCGTCGGCAAAGCTTCATGCCGATCTTCCATAATATAGCAACCAGGCGGGCACACGTCTGAGCTGAACATATGTACATAATAAATCGTGATGTGTGGAGTTGGGGACAGGACAAAATCTTTATTAAAACAAAAAAAAAAAACTTTTAGTAGCCTGCTATGCCGGCCAATCCGACAGAATATGGGTTCTTCGATCACTGTAGCGAGCTCCGGTCGGGATTCGTAAGACACTCCTTTGTCTGGCTATCTTAGTTTTCGACTTTAGTCGGAGGCCACCAGACTTGAACAATGAGGATTGCCTGTCCTGCTACGGACCATGTGCTTTTGGTGTGCCACTGCAGGCTAGCTCTGCTTCGCTCTCCCACATCCGCCACTATACTACGACTGAAACACACCGCGAGACAGGCAGATACGAACATTAATATAAGTAGGGAAATTACAGAAAGCTGAAAAGTCAACGTGTAGGTAAATGTATACGTAGGGATGGTAGGGTAAGCTGGATTCTTTAAAGGGTTATGAGGAGGGGTAGATTGGCATTGAAGAAAAACTGTCGTAAATATGTGCATAGCAGCTGGTAACGTATATGTAGAAGCAATCAAGAAAAGGCGGAGATGCAGTGACCGACCAACATGCCAGGATTGTCGACGCCAGCTGAGGTTGTACATAGGAGCTGGGCTTCGGAAGACCCTATTGGATGGGTATACTGGATACTTTTAGTCTAATTAGTCTACATATTATAATCCCGTCTGGCTACTGCGTCCGATCGCTTACACAAGTCGAGTATACGTAGAGGGTACAGCGAACTACGAATAGTCCGATTGTATGTGCTGCTGCTGATGATCACGATAGAATAGCTTGTATTTCGGGGGGGTAGCATGAGTTAAAAAAACAACGACATCTGAGATATCCGTCTCCCGAGCACTTTCACAATATTTCTTTATTTCAATGCAATTCCGCGTTCATCTCTTTCACTAGACACTCTTATGCTCTCGTGCAAGCTCCATTTGCTGCCGCATCCGTCCCGCCGCATCCCTTTGTCTTGCGTTTTTTATTTGTCCACCTCATGTCTCATGTACTTTACACACTTCACATGTTTCTCTTTAGTACGATATCTACATACTATATTTATTTTTTGTTTCTATTATTCTGCTTTTTTTTCTTCACTACTCCGGGATGAGAGCTACTCGTCCAACGGCCAAGCTATAAGTATCTCCCTCCTCGCCTCTTGACTCGCAACTTTAAACTTCAGACTTATCCTTCGACTCTCGAATACTCAATATTGGACACCACCCCTCTACCTTATACCATATTACCCCCAACACCGCAATCATGGGTGTCCCTGGTGCCGATCAGTATACCTTTGCCCGCAAGCTGCCACAGGAGGGCAAGAACCTCTTGCTGGCTGGCGCTGCCGAGTTCGTGGGAACTTTTCTCTTCCTCTTCTTCGCCCTTGGCGGCACATCTGCTGTCAACACAGCCGGCGACCCTGACGAGGTCCTCGCTTCCAACCCAGCCAAGCTGCTGTATATCTGCATCTGCTTTGGCTTCTCGCTCGCCGTCACTGTCTGGATGTTCTTCCGCGTCTCGGGTGGCCTGTTCAATCCCGTCGTGACGCTGTCTCTCGTTCTCGTCGGTGCCGTGGGCCCCGTCCGTGGTGTCGTTGTTTTCGTTGCCCAGGTTCTCGGCGGCATGGCTGCCTGTGGTGTTTTGTCGGCCCTCTTCCCTGGTCCCCTTATGGCCAGCACCACCCTCCGTGACGATGTCAGCATCGCTCGTGGTCTCTTCATCGAGATGTTTGCCACGTCGATCCTTGTGCTGTCCATTCTGCTTATGGCTGTCGAGAAGCACCGTGCCACTTTTATGGCTCCCCTATGCATTGGTCTTGCTCTCTTCATTGCTGAGCTGACTTCGATTCCCTTCACCGGTGGCAGTGTCAACCCTGCGCGGTCGTTCGGTCCGTGCGTCGCCACGCGCACCTTTACCGGCTACCACTGGATCTACTGGGTCGGTCCCATTCTAGGCAGTCTGCTGGCCACTGCCTTCTACAAGCTGATCAAGGTCCTCGAGTACGAGACGGTCAATCCTGGTCAGGACGGCAACGGCAAGCCCCTGACCCAGAAGATGTTTGACATGCACCACAGCGACAACGTCCTTCCGCAGCACGCGGTTTAATATCCGCACAACACGGTTATGGCTGGCAACGGCGTCCGCCACCTGTACTCGGGCATGTGTCTGATAACCGGCGTGTCTAGGCCCGAGTCTAGCGATGGTGGTACGTGGCGGATTTGTGGCATGTTAGAGATGCCTATCCCCTAGTACTTTAGCTAGCGAGAAAAAATATCAGGCGGTTGCTTAGGAGATGGGCATATGCAGAGCTGCCCAGTAATGGATGGAGTATTGGTTTATTGCCATAATCATTGGCATCTCTTCGGTTTAATTATAGGTGTTCGGATTCTGGGATTGGAGGTTTATATACGTAGTCATTATTTATGACCTTTTATTATTTCAACAAATTTAATGGGATAAGCTTTCTTATACAATCACGGACGGACCCATGACAGCTGAAGTGACTAGTCAATGGCCCGTGTTAGATACTAAAACTGTAAATATACATATACGGAGTACGTACTACACATAAACATACATACATATACGGAGTAAGTGAAGTGCGACATACCCCCGTCGGCCCCTATTACGTGCTGTGCGTGGTATAGTTAGATTAGCAAGGGTTTTGTTGTCTGGGCCCGTACATACATACATACATACATACATACATGTTGAAAGTACCGGTGAAGTTAACGAATGCAGAACGAAAAGGAGGCTGCAAGAGGACAAATATCAGCCACGGCAGGGATAGCTCTATTTTTCGTTTGTTTTCTGATCACATTTCTTTTCATTCTGCTTTGATTATATATTCCTATTGTAAGAGAGCTATCAGGCCTGACAGTCTGGCGTTCCCACTTAATAGCCTTATGATATCTCGATGCACAACCATGTAAATCGACGGAAATCTAAGCTTACATCTCCTGTGGAGACACAGGATTGCCGATCCTCACCTTGACAGCACACGATACAATTGTAGCATGTGTACATATACGGAGTATATGTAAAGTGTCATTTGATCAAGTCTCGGAGACATCGTATTTGTAGCAAAACTGGATCAACACAGCACGAGCCACATCGGCAAGTGACATGTCGCACTTACATTACGGAGTATGGTCATGGCCACCTGGACGAGGAGATGCCTAATGCACATTGAACACTAAAACTGGCTCAGCAATGAGATGTTTTTATTGGAGAGAGCTATTGGCAATTACCTTCAAGCACGCAACTTACATTGGGGACTCGATGTATTGTATTTACCGCTACTTTGGAGGTTTTACACATTTTTTAGTCAGCATGCCTAAACAATGATCAACGCAAGGCCGGCGCTGCTGGGACGACGCCTTTTGCACATATTTGGGCCGTCTCGTCTGATACCTAGTTGTCGTTTTCCACGCGCAACAGTGGCTATCATGCATAGAGAGAAGATACAGCATGCATTAATCCCTTAGCCCGATCATGTATTGTAGTATCAAAGGAAAAGTATCGATTACGGCATGGAAACCAGACCCGTCGAACTACATATATGTACACATAAGTATAGTGCAGTATGCAGTCGGAGGGAGGCCACGTCGGATACCCCTAGAGAGGTGGCACGCTATGTGCACCGCCGTAAAACAAACAGTCAATCGGTGGGAGAAATAAGCCCACTCAACTGACCAATCTTGTATTATACCGTATAAGTATGGTTGATAAAACATGAAGGTGCACTAGATTTAAGGAGATATTCTGTCTGATAAATGGAGTAGTAAGATACAAAGCCTCTTTTTAACATCAAATAACAAGCATCGAAAAAACTGATCACGACAACATAGAGTAAAAAAACCCTTATATTCATCAAGGCAATAGTCTGTACTACGAAAATAGGTAATCTCAGAGACCTCAAACGAGATTTTACACCGATGAGGGCACGCTCGTTGCCGCCGGTGTGGTTGTCGTAGTTGCACCGGACGCGACAGCAGTAAATAACGACGTAGTAGGCTCTGCGTAATCGTCGTCGGTATCGAAAACAGTTGTCATAGTCCGCACGTGTGCAACGCAGCCCTCGCCGTCGCAGAAAATCAGTGTGTGGTTTGTTGCGATGTGGGTACCATTGTGGATGGTTGAGTAGTTATCCCACACGTTGACTTCCTGACCGCTTCCGGGGGCACACTCCTTCTTGCAGATCTGGTCGGTAATCTTGTCGAGATCGCCTCCAAGGGGAGGATCGCTGGAAGCATCAGAGGCTGTGCCAGGCGTTGAAATGGGCGTGAGGCCAGAGGCGGTGGGAACAGGAATGTTGACGACAGTGCCCACTGGGTTATCGGGGACAGAAATTGTTAGGGAGTCGTCGAGGTCGCTGATGATGGCATCGCGGGCCCAGTAGTTGAGTGTAGCATAGTGCGTCTCAAAGGTAGATGGGACAATCTGTGCCATGGCACTGGTGGTGTTGATGGTGACAGCATTGGCAATGGGAACCGGGGTCGGCAGAGCCATCTGCGTGATGGGTCTTATGTTTGAAAGAGCCATTATGATAGGTGGTTGATGGCTTGTTGATAGTTTCTAGATGACAGATAATTGGATGATATGATTGTGAGAAAATAAAGGGGGGAATGGTGAACCAAAAAGGGGAATCTTAAGAGTTATATAAGCTCGAAACTTCCTGTCTTATGATTTTCGATATCTTCGCCTTCGTGAAGACTAAATCCCTCCAACTAGTGGACTGGGCTTACTTACTACAGATTATCACATGTCCAGCCAACAACAATTGCATACTTTAGCTTACAGTATTTTGATAGCTGTTGGTTCTTGTCTCGTGGTTGCACCCTATGAGATGCTAGCAACGCATCAATGAAGATACTTAATCACTAAAAGATGTGTTCTTTCGCCAACAGTCAGCACGGACTGGGGAAGGAGGATAAACCCCATTCGAATAGCTGATGATATCACTCTGGAAAATAAAACTACTATTATACACCCAACTACCGCTTGGTTCGCCAATAGTCAGGACTGACTGCAGAAGGCGGATAATATAATAAATTACCGCTTGGTTGCCAGTACAATCGAGACTGGCCATTTAATATGGATCGTGCATTTTGGTTGGCTGTGAACGATCGCCTCTTGTTCTTGCCATTTTGGAAGAAGCCATGTTGTCTTATCAAATCCCATCTGGCAGCTGGTAAGGAACTCCCGTAGCCACTGCGAGTCCGCCTGCCGTCCCCAGCTGCTATCCTTGTGGTACTCTTGAACCTCAGTCTCGGCCACGTGCGTTTTTGTCTCTTGCCACATCTCCGACTTGTTCACAAAGTAGAGCGGTGCGGCCGCCTGCCTTATCAACGTTGATATAGTTGCGCCGTATATTGGTAAACATATGTGGTGGGAATGCAACAAAGTCTAACCCCGGCATTGCATTGGCCAGGCTGCGCACTGCTGCCGGGAATAGCTTTTCCTCGCGCATCAGTTGCTGCGTGTCCCGACTACAAGCTTTGTACCAGAGGTCCTGTGCGCGTGGATGTCCAGGAAAGAGGAGTCGGAAACCATACGTGACGGCCGCAATTGCCCCCCCTGGTCTCAGGCTAGAAGCCACGGCAGCTATTGTCATGTCCGGATTCATGTAGTGGAAGGCCATGCAGATGCACGAAAAGTCGATCGATTTGACCGCAGGCTGCGGGCCGTGTCTTCGCCCGGACCGTGATGAAACGTGTACTGCTGGGCAGGTGTAAGTGTGCGTGCGACGGCAAGGTTGGCAGCACCTGCATCTGACACAAAGACGTGAGCAAAGTGGCGGCTAAACACCGATGCGGCCGTGCCGGAGCCGATGTCATGTGCTGTAGAAAACCCGGTTCTGCTATATTGGCGGTGATGGTCGAGCCATAGCGACCACACAGATGGTGGGTAGATGGGCGGAACTCATGATAAGCATCCCAGTCGAGTCTTTTAAACGCAAAAGCATAGTCTGTGTTTTCGTGTCTCTGTTCCAACTCCAAGGTTTCGTGGGCACCGTTGTTCCTCGTAGAGAGAGCGAGCTGATGCATTTTCAGGGGTTTGATGACGTCTATGGTTGTTACGAGATAATGTTGACGCAGGCCAATAAATGGAGATGCCTTAAGTAGATGTATGCCAGCGGCCGTCCACGGTCTTGCATTTATTGCCACGATGCGAGCCTGTGACATTTGGGTTGTCTGTTTGTGTTGGTGAGATCGTAAAGGTGCTGTATGATCGATGTGCCACTAGTCTTGTGCAATATACTTAGGAACTGAACAAATATAATGCGGTGACTGAATGTTATTGTTATCGATGTGTGGTTCTCGATAAGTTGTATGACGTCCGTCGATGGACGTTCCGGCATCTCCGGAGAGATAAGGTACTTGCGAAAGTGTGTACGAAAGTCCGAGAAGATTCCAGGTCCAGACCGTGACTTTAACAGAGCCCCTAGAATTTGGCTCATGATATGACATGTTCGGCGGCTTGCTCAGTGTGGCAAGAACAAACACAGCTTGATATTGCTTCAGCTTCGGACAAACTATTCTATTTTAACACATGGTCGCTAACCGGCTGTGAACGGAGATTCTCCGGCCATCGTGGCGTTGCCATCAGGAGTAAGCCAAAGATTCAGACTTCGAGATGAATCACTGTTGATCAAGTTGCCGTACGGAAGGGGGTGTATACGAGCTAGTATATTTAGAGAAGCGTCTAGGCATCGGAAGTCATGGCAGGATGCTCTGCTATAGTTTATAGTCATAAGAACAACCACATTATTACCATCATATAAGATATGCTAGTTTGATAAGACACGTAACACAAACAAAACCTCCTATTGAGCTGCGTGACATTAATATCAAGGGCGGTGACGGACGGAACACCGCCGCTGTGGGTGCGGAAGATGCCGACGTGATGATCCCGGCTTGATTTAGTTGGCCCCAAGTACAAGAAGTCTTGTGTCGCGACATCGACATCTTGTCCGATGTCATTTAGCCATCCAAGAAACGCCAGCTGGGGCGTGCACTCTATCAGTGATACCCAATAGGAAATACAATCTGTAACAGGCTAGTTAGCAAAGTCGCCGTCCAGCCACAGTGCAGTTCTTGGTGGCGCATTGTCTCTCTAATGGGCCGAAGAGTCGACACTGGCTATGATGCAGCTTCATGGATCCAGATATCACGGACAGCCACAATTTCACACGTTCCAATCATCTTCCGATGTAGTTATTCCAAGTCGGTACAAATCGCTCACATGCTGTACTGTCAAAGGACTTGAGGGACTGTTCATCTAGCATGTCTGTCTGTAGTCCATCATTCGACGTTTAAAAAGACGCTTCATGACTAGATAATATATCTAACTATTTCTTCGTGCGCACTGCACCTCCCTATATCTATTGAATCATACATTGTCTGAACTCAATAAAAAAAAAGTCATTGCTAGTGAATACACTAAATCACAACAGAGAAAAAAACAATCTATGTCTCCCGAGCCGAAATCGAATCGGCGACCTTTCGATTACATTGAATAACCATTACAGTCGAACGTGATGAACCAACTACACCATCAGGAGATGTGAGATTATTGTTGTTGTTGTTGTTGTTCAATATATACACTATCATGGCTATCTAGCGCGAATCGTCTTATCGTGTCGCGGCTGCCAGAGCGGACGGACAAGGAGACTGCGGCGAAGCTGCAATTGGCAGAGCGAGCCGCCGCCGACCCGGACACCATTTGGGTATACTCGGACGGGTCCCGTGACGAGGAGGGCATCACGGGCGCAGGCTGGGCCTTGTACCAAGGTGACAACATGATCTGCAAAGGCTTTGGTGCGTGCGGGAAATATCGTGAGGTCCCCGACGCAGAGGCAGTGGCAGCTCTTCATACCATGAGAGCTGCTGAGCAACACGCCCCGTCGAGCGCAGGTTCATTGTATCTGTGCCTGGACAATAGTAGTGTCGCGCAACGTCTGGCCAACACCGGACAAAAGGTGGGCACGTCCCAGGAGGAAATTGACGAGACCCGTCTACTTTTGCATAAGTGGGAGGGGGGTAATAGGAACTTTGCACTTGAGGTGGCAGAGGCCCGAGTACGATGGGTCCCAGGACACACCGAGATCCCGAGCAACGAGGAGCTTTACCGGCTGGCGAAGCTGGGATGCACCAGTGACAACCTGCTTGTCTCTGCTGACTCCATGTCGCTCTCTTCCGCATGACCATGGAGGACGAGTGCCTTGAAGAAAGACTACAAGGAATGGATGGCTCAGGGTGCGCCACGAAAACACCCGGGCAAGAAGTTTGAGATCCCCACGTCCCATAAGCTAAGATGGCTGCACGACTTACATCGCACAACTGTGGCCCGCATCCTCACAGCAAGAATGGGACACGGAGACTCCGCGGACTACCATCGACGGTTCAACCACCACGACGCCGAGCTCCTATGCCCGCTCTGTGAGCAGGAAGAGAAGAGCCCCGTCCATCCCTAGACATGCAGGACCAATCACTGACGTCCATCGTCTCGCTTTGTGAGGAAGCTGGTGCTGAAGAACAAGTCTTGCAAGTACCTCGCGGGCAAGATGGAAGCAAAGTGGCGGCACTACAATTCGGGTGTCGAAAGAACGCCAGCGGTTGTCGCTGCTCAGGCCAACACGACGGGTTGAAGGGCAACCCAGGAAAGGGAGGGGAGGCGGAGAAGAGAGTTGGAGGAGGGAGCCGTTGGAGTTGCTCTGTTTGTTTGCCTGTGGTATGTGGCTGTGCTTTGCTTGTTTCATTCTGTCTTGCATGTTTTCTGCGTTTTGCTTGCTCGTCGGCGCTCTGCTCGCCGCATGTCTTTTGTGTTTTTATCTTCTGTTTGTGTAATTATTTTCTCCTTTTCTTTTCTTTTTTTTATTTTGCTTTATTTGCATGCTGCAGCAGAGGTGCGCGACAGTCCCCTAAAGGTCTGTTCCCTAAGGGGTCAACAGAACACTGGTCCCCGACTATGACCAAGACTTACGGTGTCAAGCGATTAGAACTGGTGCTCAGAGCTGCATTGTGTGAAGCACTGCCCGTCTACCGCATGTCGCCGGTTAGGCTCCTACACATGTTCTCTGCCATGCCAAGCATACAGCTCATCCCCATGTGTAGTTTTCGTGACGTTAAATAAAATCCAATCAACCCAAATCAGACAGAAATTTAAAAGCCTTCTGCGGAGGTAACACTAATATGGGTTCAGTACGCGGGGCTGTAAAGCTCCAGGCCCCCAGGTGGCCGATGCGTACAGTAGCTGTGGCAAAACTTCTGTTCGGTAACCAATCCAACGTCTTAAGCTCCCTGTGTAGTAGTTTGCGTGACGTTAAATACATTCTAATCAAATTAAACCAAGTCTGGCGTCCTGTGCTCCTGGTGTAATTTAGTCGACGAAAAACATAATCATAGAATTGTTTCAAAGTCATGCCGAGGATATGAAAACCCAAGTATCTGCTTTGTAAATAATGCTTTCAGCATGATATCGCCGTGCTTCAAGATAGTATGCTGGTCTATCAATTGCTTCATGTTCGCTAGGCAGTTATCCAAAAAAGAAGAAGAACCGAAGAGAAAATGTAACACGACGGACAGCCTGATAATGAACAAAGGCTACACGATTCGGTATACTGCTTCATTTTAAGAAAAACGGTCACGCAAAGAGCGGCCAGACAAAACATATTATGACTATACGGTCTCGATATACCGCTTCATCTCCCAATCAGTGACGGCCTCGTCCCATTGGCGGATCTCATGTTCGCGGGTGCCGCCGTAGTGGTCCACAAAGGCATCGCCCAGAACTTCGCGCGCAATGCTCTCAGGCCGCAGAAACCGGTCCGTGGCCTCCCGCAGGCTCCGTGCCAGCCGCTCGCCCTTGTCCGTCAATCCGCCGACACCCTCACTCTTGCCCAACGGTGGGCATGGGATCGCCAGCTTCTTCTCTACACCACGCCAGCCTAGCGCCAGAACAGCAGCGAGCACAAAGTAGGGGTTTGTGTCGGCACCGGCAACGCGCACCTCGAAGCGCGTGGCGCCCGCCTTGGATGTCGGCGGGCCAATCAGCCGGATCGATGCTTGGCGGTGCTCGTAGCCCCACGATACTGTGACAGGAGCCCAGAAGTTTTCTACGAGCCGCTTGTAGCTGTTGATGGTGGGTGCCAGTAGCGGCATAATATCGGGCAGGCCTTCCAGGATGCCGGCTAGGAAGTGCCGGCCGAGATCAGACAGATGGGCAATATCCGACCACGGCACATCCGGGTCGGGCGTATCGCGCGCCAACAGATTTTTGCCATTCTTGTCAACCATGGAAATGTGTATGTGGCCGCTGTTGCCGGGCAGGCCCTGCTTGGGCTTGGCCATGAAACACGGCGTGATTCCGTAGGGCATGGCGACGGATTTGACGGCAAGCTTAAACAGACTCGCGCGGTCCGCCATCTCGGCGATGTCTCCAAACTGCAGCGCCGCCTCATAGACACCCGGGCCGCTCTCAGTGTGCCAGCCCTCAATGTCGCACTTAAACTTGGAGCACGTCTCGAACACGTCGTAGTAATAATCCTTGTTAGCCGCAGGGCGTGTCAGGCTGTAGCCAAACATGCCCTCTGTCAGTGCCGGCAGAGCATGCGGCGGGTTGCTCGCGAGAAACGAAGCGGCCGACGGGCGGGCTCCTTTGTCGGTGAGGGGTGTTCGGAAGTGAAAGAACTCGTATTCGGCACCGGCCATGGCGCCGTAGCCCTGGCTGGCAATTTTGTCGACCTGTGATTTGAGCAGGCCGCGCGGACACGCACATATCGGCTCCTTGGTCTCGGGGTCGAGGAAGCGCACGAGAAAGAAGGGAATGTTATCCTCCCAGGGTACGCGCCGAAACGTGTCCAGGTCGGGCACGGCCAAAAGGTCTCTGTAGCCGTTCTCCTTGTTGCTGACCTGGAGCTCTTTGAAGTAGGTCTGGTCGTGCATGTCCCAGCCAAAAACAACGGAGCAGAAACCAAAGCCCTCGGTGACAATGGACAGAAACTTCTTCTTACTCATGACCTTGCCGCGGAGCATGCCGTCGACATCAACACCGGCCACCTTGATCTTAGTGTCATTCTTCAGAAGCTCCGGAAGAGATTCCGCCGTGATCGACATGGTTGTGTATATATCGTAGGGTTGTTGGAAGGATGGGAGCAGATGTATACTAGTCCGTGTAGTTGATGGCGAGAGGGTGAAAAGTTGGACTTGGAAGGCGGCGATAGGATCGACAAACAAAAGACGCAGATGTGCTGAGAGAGGATACCAATAGTGGTATCTATGCTTATGGTATGGCATGAGACAGTCAGGGCGACAGCCAATCAGAACCAATCACAGAGCTTGCATGGAGCGACCTACCGATAAGTGATAGTATTAATACTGCATTGATCATATGCACTGTTGTAGAAACGAGGCCGTGGGGTGACCCCGCTTGATATCTTTATTTCCCAAAGTAGAAGGTGAGCCCATGGCACTCGTCGCCTCCCTCTGTCGTTCAGACTTTCGACGTAGATACAGAGTATTATTAGTGCCACTCTACAGAAAATTCATCTATATGTATGTATCAATTTGAGAACGCCTGCCAATATGTGTGCCCCTCTGTGCCCACGATGACGACAGTGCGCGTGGGTCGGGTCTGGCGCTAGTGCAAACAGGCAGCGGCAGCGGCAGCTGTATCACTTTGCGACAGATAGCACCTGCAATTGTGTGATTGATTGATTGATTGATTGGTTTTGTTTTAACGTCACGAGGTATTTTATTCAGTTATCTCTCTCTAAGCAACATATACTCTTACATATCTATTTAGTTAGCGACTTGAATCGTTCACTGCAGGTAACAGCAGCACAGCGATGTCGCACCCGTGCCGGTCCCGTTTCACAGACTATGTCAATCACAAGCCGTTTTTATGCCGTCTGTTTGATCTATCTATCTTGTACATATAAGTCTCTATAATTAGTAGCCTGCCTCTTGTTTTAAAGCCTCTCTGGCTGAGATCGTGACTTTACGCCGTTTTTTATATTCTTCGGTTGTTATCTCCTTTTCGTGCTGTCATAACTCATGGTAGTCATTGCCCAATCCGGAAGGACTAGCCGTTACGTCCAGCACGGCAAACATCAAGATAGGCATAATATCTCACTCGTACATCTGTACCTCTGCCTTCTTCTCCTTGTCTTCTCCGTTCTCGGTGGACCGCATCCGATGGCCCGTTTTTTCTTATCATTGGAAGCCGAGCCCGGTGTATACACACCTTTACACTTTGCAAGCCCTTGATTCTTATTAGCACACATTTTTTTTCTTATAATGCCCTGATTCGTGCTGTACATATCAAATTTGCCCCAGTTCCGTCATGTTGTAACAAAGATATGTCAAGGGTCTACCCAGTCGCGTCGCAATTCGCCCTCCGTTATCGTTGCTCTCTTTCGCATCGGTCTCCAGCCATTCTGCATCAACCCAATCACTTAGCTCTTTCCATGCCGCTTCTTATCGTGACCATCCCCACCTAGTCGACTGACTGCGACACTTGTCATCAGTCTGGGACTCTCTCTGTCGTGTTCTCATTTCTGTTATTCTCAATCATATTCTCTCGTGGTTTAACTTACCATCACGTTTACACCAAATTTAGTCAAAACTACTTCAAAACGCCACCTCATCCATACACAATGCCTGGCCGTCTGCAGGGCAAGAACACCATTGTCACCGGTGCCGCCGGGTAGGTCTCTCTAGCCGTAGCTACTCTGTCCGTCTTCGCATGTTGACAATAAATAGCGGCATTGGTCTCGAGACCTCGATTCTCTTCGCCAAGGAGGGTGCCAACGTTCTCATGTCTGACATCTCTGCGCCTGCGCTCCAAAATGCCATCGCAAAGCTCAAGTCGCTGCTCCCCGGCAGCCCCGTGCGCGTCGAGACCGTCGTCTGCGACGTGTCCAAGGAGGCCCAGGTTCAGGCCATGGTCGAGTCGCTTGACCAGTACGGCGGCCTCGATGTCATCTTCAACAACGCCGGCATCATGCACGCCCGCGACGACGACGCTATCGCCACCCCCGAGGACATCTGGGACCTGACCCAGAACATCAACGTTAAAGGCGTCTGGTACGGCTCCAAGCACGCGGTGCTCGCGCTGCGCCGCCACAAAAAGACGTCAGGGTCCATCATCAACACGGCTTCCGTTGTCGCCCTCGTCGGCTCGGCCACGCCACAGCTCGCCTACACGGCCAGCAAGGGCGCCGTGCTTGCCATGACGCGCGAGCTTGCTATTGTGCATGCGCGCGAGGGCTACCGCTTCAACTCGCTGTGCCCGGCGCCCCTCAACACCCCGCTACTTCAGGACTGGCTCGGCGACGACAAGCCCAAGCGCGCGCGCCGTGAGATCCACTTCCCTACAGGTCGTTTCGGCGAGGCCGTCGAGCAGGCACAGGCCGTTCTGTTCCTTGCCTCCGATGAGGCCAGCTTTGTCAATGGCCACGATATGGTCGTCGATGGTGGTATGACCAAGGCATACGTGACGCCCGAGGGCGCACCGGCACCAGCGCCTGTCAACAACGCCCTAAGGGAGACCCTGTAGATCGGGCGTGCAGAGAGAGACATCTAGAGTCATATTTGCATAGCGTGCGCTGGTTTGGTTGCGAGAACAAGGTGATACATTTCATGTTTATGGATATACCGATTTAACAGACAATGAATAAACGCACTCCAAAAAAAACAAGACACGTACATGCTACTCAAACTGACTTTCCGTGTTGCCGTCGCCCATGCTCTTGCTGCCCGAGCTGCCGCTCTGGATCGCGCCCAGAATGCCGTCAATGTAGCTCGCACCACTCCATTTTTGGTGCGTCAACACATCGCACTTGAGCTCCTTCTCCGGCCTCTGTACAAGGTTCACATACGCCAGCATGCCATCGTCTTTGAATTCGCGCGCCAGCCGTGTCGTCGCCGTCGCCGTAGAGTGGATGCCCGCGAGAGACACCAGCTGCAGCACGAACCCCTCTCTGGCAATGTCCCAGATAAAGCTCTTCAGCGTCTCTTCGTTGAAGCCGTGCGCCATCCAGTTGAATGACGGGGACAGGTTGTATACCAGTCCCTTGTTGGGAAACACGGACCGCACATCACGGCCCAGCTTGCGTGCCACCTCGACATTTGGGTCGCCCGTCTCCACCCACAGCAGGTCTGCATACGGCGCAAATGCGAGCGCGCGCTTGGTCGCTGCCGACATGCCGTTACGAAAGTGATAGAAACCCTCACGTGTGCGTGGCACATCCCAAGAAAAATACACTTCCTCTCCGACCGGCAAGTGCTTGTTTGCCAGAGCCCGGCGCTGTGTAATGCCGAGGTTGCGGTTGGCAGCGATGGCGGACTCGTACTCGTTAATCTTGCTTTGAGAGACACCTGCCTTATTGAGAGCACTCACGGCAGCTTCGTCAAACGATACGAGCGGTGTCTGCTTAACCCAGGTGGCCTCGAAAACGTCGATCTCAGCCCCCGATGCGCCGTCGGCCTCCATGATCTGCAACGTCTCTGCCAGCGGTGCTACGGAAGGGTCGGCAACACCCAGGATAAACTCATGGTCACGTACATCCACAGCCGAGCTGATCAACTTACCCGACTCGGAGTCGGTACGCGCCAGCACTAGGTTCTCGGTACCCATGACGTCCCACTGGAACCGTGCCGCCACAAGTCGGTTGATATGATCGCCTATCGGCACCAAGACCTTGCCTGCGAGGTGGCCGCACTTCTTTCCACCGTGTAGCTGATCTTCGAAATGCACAGCGGCCGCACCGTTCTCGGCAAAGAGCTTGGTCAGCTTTAACACTGCCGAGAGACCGCCGTGGCCCGTGTCGCCGTCTGCTATGATGGGTCGCAGGTAGTCTGTGTACGGTGTCTTGGCACGCTCAGCAGCAGAAAGCTTTCGCCGCGCGTCCCACTGCTTGCGGTCATGCATGCTTTGTGCCTTAGCCATGCGCTGCACCTGGTTTGGTACCGTATTATAGGGGTAGTCGCCAAAGTCGGGCGACACTTCGTTGGTTGTCGTAAGAACAGACGAACACGCCCAGCCGCTGAGGTAGAGCACTTCTTGGTGCGGTGCTTGCTGCGTCATCTGCACGGGGTCGATGGCGCCCAGAGTATGGATTGGCTCACCAGAAGCAAGGCGCTTCTGTACCAGGTCAAATAGCTTCCGCGCCATTGTCGAGCTTGGGTACGACTGGATCTGGGAGCCGCGCTTGGACACAACATCGGCAGCTGAGTAGGGCCGCTTGATTCCCTTGAAGCGGGGCGACGCCCACCATGCCTCAACTTCACGGAGTTGTGATTCGTACAGGGCGTCTTCAGCAGCACCGGCCTTGTCGGCTTCGGGCAGCAACTGGAAGGCGTCGCTGGGGAGCGCGTGGGACAACGGGTGCTCAACAGTCGGTAGAGCAAAACTTTCCAGGGATGTCGTTGACAGGGTTCTCGATGTTGAGGCTAGGCGAGACATTGTGATTCGCGGAGTTTTGGAAAGCTCTTCGTCCCTTGAAGTACTTCGGAGGTTCATCGGCCGAGGAATCGTTAAGGTCCGTCGAGAAGCCGCTTGCAAAACGGTGCGGCGGAGCATGGCGAGCTGGAGTGGGTGAGGGTGTGTAGTTGGTGTGAGTTATTTTGCGTGATTGCGATATATGAATGTTGCTATTCCTCCTTTGCCGGACTTTTTGACCTTTCAGTGCTATGCGGAGAAGTATTTAAAGTTCAGGCCCTCGAGAAGTAGTCGGTAGCGTTAGGGCCGCGTGATTAGTAATGGTACTACGTATAGTGTAAGCATAGATAATTAGTGTGGATATTCTTTGAACGACGCAGTCGCCCCCTCAAGGCGCGTTATCCAGCCATCTCAAAAATAGCTATGTGTACTTCACTCACTCCCAGGTCGCGATCATCAACGCCCACCGCCGACTTGCGTCGCAAGTGGGCAACCCGCATTACATAGCACTTGTCTCATAAGTAAAACCCAATCTCACCACAGTCCGCTATGAATTGAACTATGTCAGCACTGCGTCGCTCAGTCATCAGAGTTGATGCAACTGGCTTGGTATCTCAAAGCAATCATACTGACTCCTGTCATTGCCTTTCGCCCCTTGACTTTTTCCTGCAGATTCGGCGTGGCATATCATGTGGCAAATGATTACCGAGGTCATAATTTAATATGGGGCAACCCCAACATGGAAGAGGAAAATGTACTCTCGTAGCTTGACCAAATACACTAAAACCTGGAGAGGTGGGACTGCGGCGTGCGGAGGGTGGGGGAGGAGCATATAAAAGGGCGACGACAATGTAAATGGCATTTAAGAACAGCCATGATTAGCCGATACTGAGCCCGCTCGTCCGTCTACTTATGAGCTTACAGTGTAGTATGAGCCGAGCAAAGCCGTCTATATCGTATCCTAGTGGTGATACGCCGGAGGGACGGGAAGTTAATGGAGAAGATGCGACCGGGTTATTCCCAGTAATATCCAATGAACTCTTCCTTTTTCATACGCGCGTCTTATGCTCCCTGTGCAGTTTCTGTGACGTTAGATATAATTAAATCGTATTTCCATAAAGGCAATAGTGATTGCAGTATATCGATTCCAGCCGGGGCGATGGGAAGTCTCGGGGTACTCCGCTATCAGAAAATGTGCATTGGTAGCATGAGCAGAGATTTTGAGTGAGGGCAGCAGCCACAGCATAAGTAGTATCTATGTCAGCGAGTGGAATAGTGTTAGTCACTGGCTTTAGTACTTTCAAAGCACATGAAATACACGCACAGGATCCAACGGCCCACTAGTCATGGTCACAAAGACAATATGTTGCGGACGGCTAGCAGCGGGGAGAGTGTGTGCTGGCAGCTGCCGTTTCTGGTCGTGCTTCTTTCCTGTATTACACTGATGACTACTTTAGTCTTTCCGTTGCCATCTCGCGTCTTCTCTTCTCTCTCTATCCTTAGCTCTCCTCCTCTCTTTCTCTCCTCTTCCCTTTCCATCGACACCAATCAAAATGAATGTCCGAACTACCTCCAAAGCACTCGGTGCCCTCCGCACCGGCCGCACTCTTTCTGTTCGGTCACACTCACGCCGCCATTTCTCTGCCTCGACAGAGTCCGACCTTAAGACCACTCTGAAAGAAGTCATCCCCGCCAAGCGCGAGCTCCTAAAAATAGTCAAGGCCAATGGCTCCAAGGTGATTGGTGACCTCAAGGTTGAGCAAACGCTCGGCGGTATGCGGTCACTCAAGGCTATGCTCTGGGAAGCTAGTGTCGTCGATCCCGAAAATGGTATCCGCTTCCACGGCCGTACAATAAAGGATTGCCAGCGCGAGCTGCCCAAGGGCGCTTCCGGCACAGAGATGCTACCCGAGGCCATGTTCTGGCTGCTACTCACGGGCCAAGTGCCATCAACGGCGCAGGTCCGCGGCTTCTCGCGGGAGTTGGCCGAGAAGTCGGCGCTACCGGGGTTTGTCAACAAGCTGCTGGACGGGCTTCCAGCCGACGTGCACCCGATGACGCAGTTCTCAATTGCTGTGTCCTCTCTGAGCCATACGAGCAAGTTCGCTGCTGCCTACGCCTCAGGCCTTAACAAGGCCGATTACTGGGAGCCGACCTTTGACGATTGCATATCACTCCTGGCCAAGCTGCCGACTGTCGCGGCCAAGATCTACCAGAACGCCTACAACGGTGGAGGTGCACTGCCGGCCGAGGTTGACGTGAACCAGGATTGGTCATACAACTTTGCCGCACTACTCGGTAAGGGCGGCAAGAAAAACGAGGACTTTCAGGACCTGCTGCGGCTGTACCTTGCACTTCACGGTGACCACGAGGGCGGCAATGTGTCGGCACATGCAACACACCTCGTCGGCAGTGCCCTCAGCGATCCATTCTTAAGTTACAGTGCCGGTCTGCAGGGCCTTGCCGGTCCGCTGCACGGCCTTGCTGCGCAGGAGGTGCTGCGCTGGGTTCTACAGATGAAGGATGCGATCCCGGAAAGCTACACACCCGAGGATGTACGCACGTACCTGTGGTCAACGCTCAAGTCGGGCCGTGTCGTTCCTGGCTATGGTCACGGTGTTCTGCGCAAGCCGGATCCCCGGTTCGAGGCCCTGATGGACTATGCAGTAGCACGGCCCAAGATTGCAGCCGATCCCGTCTTCAAGATTGTCAAGGCCAACAGCGAAGTTGCGCCGGGGGTGCTTAAGGAGCACGGCAAGACCAAGAATCCTTACCCCAACGTGGACTCTGCATCGGGTGTGCTATTCCACCACTATGGTTTCCACGAGACGCTATACTACACCGCGACGTTTGGTGTGTCGCGTGGTCTGGGTCCTCTGGCACAGTTGGTGTGGGATCGTGTGCTGGGACTGCCAATTGAGCGGCCCAAGAGCATTGACCTCAAGGGGCTACTGGAGTTAATTGATAACTAGCCATATAAATAATAATATATATGTTGTCGAGATAGTCGATGCCGGCTGACTCTGCCGTGGCGCTCAACTCAGAAAGACAAAAATAAAGGGGTAAGGAGAAATCTTATATATAAGGACATCTTCCGATAAAAGAAAAGACAAAAATAAATGGTCCCGGAGAGGCTCGAACTCTCGACTTTCGCATATGTTTCTCGCGGAAATATTAGTACGATGCGCTAACCAACTGCACCACGGAACCAGTTGCTGTAGCAGATATAGTCACGTGCGGCTACTGTGGTATATGTAACGTACAGAACCTAGGGGGCTATTTAACACTGGGGGCCTGGGGACTAGCAGTCCCGTGCACTGAACCCATAGCGTGTTGCCTCCGCAGAGGGCTCTAAACTTCTGTCCGGTAACCAATCCGGCGTCTTATGCTCCATGTGTAGTTATCGTGACGTTAAATAAAATCAATCAATCAATCAATCAAACCTAGGCATGTATCTACTATTTGTTCAGGGCAGTTTATTCCCCAGAGGGTTCTGTCACTGCGTGCTTTACAAAAATTGTTTGTGGTCAGCACACTGTGGCGGTGCGCTAAACAGGCCTTATGAGTCCAGCTGTGAACCCCGCGCAGAACCCACAGTGTGTGCCTCTGCAGAGGGCGTTAAACATCTGTCCGGTAACCAATCCGGCGTCTTATGGTCCTAGTGTACTTCTCGTGACGTTAAATAATAAATCAATCAATCAATCTTCGGCTTATTGGTCATGCTGTGGCTCTCCACCTGCGAGTGGGATGGTAACCAGGAAGATGTCTGGCGCTCTGGGTAGAGCGTGAGCCCATAAGCATAGTGAGTTGCCTTGCAGGGGCCCCTGAACTTCTGTACCAGTCCGGCGTCCTGTGCTCTTAGTAAGCATATACTTTGGTAGACGTAAAGCATAGTCAAATGAATTGAAAACAGACATCTTAACGTTTCGCATTGTTTAGGACAACGGTGGGCGTCATGCGGGACATGATATCACCAGGCGCAAGACAGCACGAAACAAGTCAATGCGACAGTGGCAAGTCCAAATAGTAACAAACTGTTTACGTGTGGTCAATTTGCAAGCAGAAAGGTAAGATAAACAGCAAATAAATGCCAGTAGATTGACAAATGAATAGTGCTAATAGTTGAAAACAGTAACTAAAGGTGACAAAACGAGTCAGAGGGAATAAAGAAAAGTAGAAAAAAAAGAGTGCGAGCTCGAGTCCAGCTTGAGCCGGGTAGACTTTTGCTACCGCCAGTGGGTGTTGTCCGAATAACTGTAGTTGGCCGCAGAAGTATTGCTATACGAACTGTTCTGACCGTAGTTGGCCTCTAAATTATTACTGTACGAGCTGTTCTGGCTGTAGTTGGTCGCTGAAGTGTTGTTGTACAAGCTGTTCTGGCCGTAGTTGGCCGCTGAAGTATTGTTGTACGAGCTGTTCTGACCGTTGTTGTTGGTGATGCTGCTGTAGCCGTTGTAACTGGGCGAGTTGTTGCCATTGCCGGCATACCCTACAGGAGGGCTGGTATAGCCGCTCAGTGCGGGCGATGAAGAGCCCATCTGTCCCAACGGTTGGCCACTTAAAATGCGTTGAGGGGTTAGGGCCGCAAACGCCGGGCTCTGTGACTGTGAATGAGGGTCCATGCTGCCCATGTTGTTCATGCTGCTCTGGTAGGGAAAGGTGTGCGAGACGGGCGAGGCGTTGCTAGAGTGAGGCGACATGCCACCCTGTGGCTGCAAGTGCGGGCTGCTCAGCGGATTATTCATAGGGCTGCTGAGGGGAACGTTGTTGTAGCCGTTGTTGCGCTGCTGCTGTTGAGCAGCAGCAGTACCGATTGTAGTACCACCGATGGCACCAGCAGCAACATCGGTACCGATAGCCGCAACCCGAGCGCGCTCCTTTTCTTCTGCCACACTGTCAGGCGTGCCGGGTGGGATGGTGTATGCGTTGCCACTGGCCATGCCATCTTTGCTCATATCGCGTGCATTGTACTCAGAACCCGAAAGCGCCAGGCTGTCGGGGTTAATGCCGTCCTTCTTCATCTGGTTGAATTCCATCAGCTCCTGGACCCTACGCTCCTCGTACAGTCGGCTTTCCTCAGAGCCGCGGCGGCGCTGTCGAATACAGTAGTAGAGACCAGCGGCCGCAATTAGTGCGCCGACGCCAGCTCCCGAAGCGTAGACGGCAACTTTAGTGGTTGGCGACAGGTTGTTCCACTTTTGGGAAAGTGTCTCCGTCTCTTTCGTCGTTGTGTACAGCGCCGACTTGGCCGTCGAGTTGCCCTCAGCAACCACAATAGATTCCCACGTGCCGCTGAAATCGCCATATGAGTACTCCTTGCCGGTGCTGTAGTCGGTCACCTGGCAGCTTTTGAGGTACATGCTGAAGGGGCCCTTGGTGTAGTCGGTGTCGCCACCAGCCCATTCGCGCGTACCGGCGGGCAGCGTCGGATCGCCACCGGCCCAGATGCCAACGCTGACGCGCATCGGTGTCTGCGGGTAATTGTTGGTGCTGTTGGCGTCAGCTGGCAGTAGCGTGCGGACCTTGGTACCATCGACGTGGAAGTCAAGCGCATCGCTCGTCCAGACAGTAGTGTAGTTGTGAAAGTCGTCGAGGACGCCACCCTCAACGGGGTGATAGATGGCGTTCTGGTAATCCTGGCGGCCCTTGCCAAAGTAGTTTGACTCAACGTGTGTCGCGTTGCCACCCATAAATTCCCAATCAATTTCATCCAGATCGTCACTGAGGAGCATGATAGACGAGATGATACCGGTGCCCGACGCGGCCTTGATCATCATCTCTGTGCGACCGAAGAAAATGTAAAAGTTGGTGCGGATCGTGGGCGAGTCGCCCTGTTTGTTGATGGTAAACGCGGCGCCCGTATCGCTGGAGTACAGCACAGTGCCGGCCGTGGTCTCCCAGAAGCTGGTGGAAGGAGTGACGTTGAAGTTGAAAAAATGGTCGGTTCCAAAGGCCGGGTCGGCGGGACAGTCGGTGGTGTTGAGGGGCTGGCAGGAGGTGCTGACCTGGGCCGTAGCCAAACTGACAAAGCTTGCCAGCAAGGCGACGCCCGGAAGAGAGCGGAAAGATGAAATCATGGTCGTATATGTATGTGTAGAGTGATTAGTTTTGAATCCCACAACAGTGACGAAAAACAGATTTGTGCCAACGGTCTATGTGTAGGAGAAAATAATGCCGCGGTAGAGTGCTGAAGGGCAGAAGAGTTGAGGCAATGGTGAAAGACAAGTGATGTAAGCATAAGTAGAATAACGAAGGCAGGATCAGCGTGACATGACTGGATGAGAGGGCGCCCGAGGCACGGCAGAGGCGGATGAGGATTCGTGGATGAGGCTCTTGCGGAAAGATGGAATTGGAAGCGGAAGAAATAAGGACAACGGGGTTGGGAAGAAGAGAGCAAGAAACAAGTTGGAGATGAAACACAAAAGGTACATGGAGCTACATATACGTGAATACTCGGACTGTCAGACAGCTATGCTTTTACTCCGTAGAGGCAAATTACAAGGGAAACGGGCCGGTCGAGGTCGATATTGCCGCGGAGGCCTGTTGGAAACTGGGCATCTGCTTGTACATATACATGCTTAAGCATATGCTTACTAGCATGTATATTTATCTTATATGTAGTATCTTCATATTGAATTTCTCTTGGTCGGTTCCACTACATAGCAGTTGATGTGACGAGACAGAGAATGGACGAAGGATTGGGGGGTTGACAGAAGTAGAATAATGCCCAGATGGAGCATAATCTAATACTGCATGTATATGTACATATGCTTAAGCATATGATTACATACAATGTAAATATGTATGCTTATATGCTTATGCTTACCCGTATCTTGGCATCACGTATTTAACGTAGCCTGACAGCGGCGCTCGCCCAGTTTGAGTTGCAAATATCTGTACTATATGTAAAGAACTTGGGTCTGCTCAGAGAAGCTGTGATGAATATGACCAACGTACTTCGTGCATATAATGGTCTGCGGTCTTCTGTGTTAATGCTTACGTCTTTTTCAGCTTCCTTGTCATCTCTTACTCCGTACATACAGTCAGATAACCTTCTCACTATATGTATTTCACTATATGTATTGACTGATTGATTGATTTTGTTCAACGTCACGATAACTATATTTACAGATGGAGCATACGACGCCGGATTGGTTACCGGACAGAAGTTTATGTATGCTTATGCTTATGCTTATGCTTATATGTACTCCGTAGAGCCCTCTGCGGAGGCAACACGCTATTGGTTTAGTGCACGGGACCTCACTACGCAATATGTAACAACCAGCTGCCCGTGCCTACATATAGTCAGGTACGCTCAGGGGTAACGGTATTGGGGTTAAAGAGTTACGCATAATAAGCATACGTACTCCGTAATATACATAGGAGAAAAAAGGAAGGGTGGGGTCAACAATAATTGTTGCTCCACTTAAATTGGTCGCGTATGCTTGCTTAAAAATACGTACCCGTGCAATCGTCTTAAAAATAGGGAGATGCAGTGCGCACGAAGAAATAGTTCATTGACACGAAGATTTCCACAAAAAGCCCATTTATTTCAGAAGGTACGTCGAGGCCCTCTAGTAGGACTAGCCGCATACTATTACATACTAGCGCTGTGTCGACCGCACTGTGAGCTTATGTAAACACCAGCTTTACTCCGAGAGTCGCCAATGACAATGCAGTCGCCCGCAGTTCTGAGCTGCGTTAAAGGCAACATATCCAGCTCGTTTTCCTACTCTGGATGATCCTAATAAATGCGTCCGTGAGCGGCAGCAAGACTGCAGACCGGGTCCTTATGCTCCAGTCTGTGTCACGTGCTCTGAACGCGACTGCACACAGCGAGTGCTGATCTCCTGAAGCCGGCGCGTTGTGGCAGAAGCATCATTATCTTCTACATCGCAGTCTGTAGCACCATGAGGGCATCCATCCCCTTTCGCGTGTCATAATGGCTAGCGCAAGAGGCGCTCAGCAATCAAGGTGCATGAGGTTGTCCTCAATGCTGAACAGTAAAGGGTCAGCAGTGCGGAGAGTCGTCGGCACGGTACTCGTATGCCGCTAGTCCTACTAGAGAGCCTCGATGTATCTTCTGAAATAAGTGGACCTTTTGTGGAAATCTTCGTGTCAGTGAATTATTTCTTCGTGCGCACTGCATCTCCCTAAAAACATCACGACTTTTGTACGCGTCTGTATTACCAGACGGCAGATAATGTACTTCTGTCTGCATAAGCATATATATAAGCATACGGAGTAAGCTTAAGCATATGCTTAAGCATACAGGGGCAGAAAAGTATTAATCCGAAACAGTATGGCGCTTACCCACCGCATGGCCGGTCCACGCGCTTGCCCGCGATGCGCTGAAGTCAATTGTCGAGAACGTCGTCGAGAGGCTAGCGAGAAGAGGTAAGCATATGCTTACATCAGACATGGACATTGTTCTTATTATTATTTTTTGTAACTACATATTCTTCGTACGTCGTTGTCTTATTTGCTCGACAGCACGGTACCATCGCATCTGAGAGCAAAACCACTTCCGGAAGCGATGCCTGAAATGACGCTTCTGCCCCAAACATAACCGTGACAAGTAAAGTAAAGTAAATATGTATGCTTAAAATACATAGGTCAGAGATCAGGACTTTGCGTTCCCCAGTACAATCATTCTAGGAACCCCGGCTGGGAGGAGAGCAAAACAGGAACAAGGTAGGAACAAGGTAGAAACAAGCAGTGTGTATATTTATGCTTTTAGTTTGCTTACAGCGCTTGTAAGAGGCACCATCTGATAGAGTAGAGGAACTAACTGACGGCCATTTGTATTGGAGTTCCTGCTGCTTGCCGTTTTCGGTTTTGGATGATACTAGATTTGTACTGTGCAAAAGCCATATGTTGCTAGACTCCAAAGAGAAAATAAAATGAGAAAGAGTTGTGTGTAAGTACAATCAGAATAAAGAGACAAATAAGTCTTCAAATAGTAATACCCAGAGGAAATCCCACCCTTCTTGATAGACATGATTATATTTAATATTTGATTTACGACGACATCAAGAGCTTTATCTGCAATCGTTTCTCAGTTTACTAGCAGCCAGCAAACTGAGCGTATGCCGTCTGATCGGGGGCTGGGCGAGGTTGTGACTGTACGGAGTATGCTTACGGCTCGCTGTTTTACCGCGCCAATTCTGCGCCGGGCAAAGTACTAATGCTTATCATAGGCTAGGCGTGCACCACTAGTTATGGCCAGCCTGGAGGCCGGCGTTGTGACGGCGCATGTCTCGGCAACCACAAGACCGTTTCAAGAATTAGCATGTTCTTATTATTCTTAAGCCTCAAAGACCTCTTCTATTTCAATTCTAGTACATTATTCTAGCTATCAAATCTGGTATCTCTATACACCGTCCCGCAGAAGTGGCAGTGATGTAGTGCCAGCGGCTCGGGGGACTGGCGAGGGCTGTATCCTTAAACCGTGCTTTGCCGCACTTGTGATGCGTAGCCGCAATCCTTTCTCGATCGTGAGCCAATGTGGCGAGTGGTAGCGTAGTAGTAGTAGTAGTAGCTGTTGTGTTGGCGCTGTTGAGGAATGACTGCTCGATGCAGCATCTGCTCAGTTTCATCACTTTAGCCGGATGGCAACCTCCAAACAGCTAATAGTCCGCAATCGCGTCGACTGACACAATTCTTTCTGAGCCACCACTCTCTCTGTATTACTATCCACGAAAGTCACCGCATCTTTCATCTCGACGCCAGTCTCGCTTGCCTCTCCCCCCTTTGTGCTCTCTATGGCCCCCTCCCCATCAACTCCTTCAAAAGTGAGAATATCGTCCACAGTCGCCGCCCACCGCGTGCGCACTGTCACGACATAGCCCTGTTGCCGACGAAACCAGCCGGTGGCCAGAACAAGCTTCGAGATTGCATGGCCTGTGGCCAACAGCAGCACCTCTCTCTGACGCGCCGTCTTCCAGTCGCTGTTTTTCGAGAACGGCGTCGGTACCGAGTCAACCTCTCTGTTTTGAGCCTTGGAGATACGGTCAGCGAGTAGGGGAGTCACGCGAGTTGACGACCAACGTGCACCGCCCGGGCCGCGGTCCAGGGCTTTGACAGAACGGTTCACGACAGACATAAACGGAGCCTTGCTCGACACAAAGATAACAGCTAGTGGTTTTTCCGACGAAGGCTTACCCCGTTGTGTTGGTGACACACCGGCGGCATGGCTGCGACCAATGATGGAGCGTTTTCGAATGGTCGATTTCTCTGTAGTCGTCATTGTGTTTTCTAACTGTAAGAGTATGTTGCAGTTGGTTACCGTTGTTGATGTTGAGATAAAATGCCAGTTTTCGATGAGTGGGTCTGATGACTAATATTTAGCATATGCTTAGACATACGCGCTTATGGAGTAGTACTCCGTATGGCCAAAGAACACCGTCACAACACCTTTGTCTTGCCTTTTTCTGCATATCGCACCCTACTAAAAAGACGTTTAGTACTTGAACCGAGCCCTGAAAATGCTAAAACCTACGTACATATCACGTGCTTACTAAGCGAGACATCGTAACGTATGGCCCCGCTTTTCGGCCATCGCAATGACGATCCATCCGCCGACTAGGCCCGCCTTGATAGACAGCAACAAGATACACACACAGCATCATCTCTCTTCCATAGCCTCTGCTACTCTACTGAGATTGTGTACCTACGACAGCACCACCAACAAAGTCTAGATATTCAGACAGCATCGGGCTACTGCTCAGCTGAAAAGCAAATCAAGAGGAAGAATATACGAAGGCTAGGCACCGAGAATCATATCGACATGTCAATCGCAGTATGGCCTAGTCTGTCACCGGCCGCCTTAAAGGCCGCCACCAAGACGACAGAGGTAAGCACTGCATAATTAGTCTGCATTTGGATCTCTGTCTTTCGTTTTTCGTCTGCGTCTGATACCTGATCATGTCAGGCTCTGTGTTGTTTGCTGTGGGCTAAGTGTGAAGTGTGGGATAAGCAGCGTGCCTGATTCCACGATCTTCCTGCGACCCCTCCGCGTCGATTAGCCATTCACTCACACTGCCTTGTCGTATACAGGACCGCGAACTGGCTTGGCAGCTACAAGAACTGGGAGGTACCCTCCGCGGCTTAAAAACGAGCCTGGAGGACTGCTACAACCTACTCGGACCCAACGGCCGGGGCAATACCCTGGTCGTTAGTACGCCGCGCAATGAGATTGCTAAGGGCCACATCACGCGCCTCGGCACCCATATCGTCAAGGGCACCATTCACCTCAAGCTGCGCACGCAACCACAACAAACACTCATCATCGACCCGCGGCGGCCCATTACCATTGCACCACTGGATGCCCTCAATACTCTTCTCACTCGGTCCATCGAGCTGCTCAGCATGACTCTCAACATTGCCTATCCGGCGTCATCCTTGTCAGACACAACGGCCTCGACACCGCCCGCATTTATTGCGACGCAGCTGCGCGTGCTAGCACAAGCATTGCAGGATGCATCTGGTCTGCTGGACGGACCGAGCGGGAAAGCGACTGATCCCCAGTGGACAACTCAATCCGCGGGTCTCGCACACTTCCAACCTTTGCTGCCACCAGCTATAAGTTTCTATCTGGGACTGCAAGACAGCCAACTAGTGCTCTGGCTGCGTGCATTAGAGCCAGCGGGTGTACCGGTGAATCTTGGCATGAAATTTGCACTTGCACTCGGCACAACACGGCGGCTAGAGCACGACGAGGCCGAGCAAACATTCACATATTGCTGTGAAGATGGAAAAGCCACGGGGCTGCACGCGCCAGTCGATGGTCAGGCACCGCTAAGTAACACATCCGAAGATGGCCCGGCTTCAGTCTATGTGCGCGAAAAGATTCGCATAGAGAGTGCCGACCCAAGCCTGTTAAGCCTGAGTGCAAAACTGCTAGCCTTGAGCCACTCGTTACTGGCGGCCCGGCGAAATCTGGCCGCTGTCATGGGTGAGGAGCTTGAAGAGTGATAGCGTGTTCATTCGAGGGATGCATTCTAGCCGTGGTCGATAGTAGCCCGCACTTTGATATATATCTGATATCAAACAATCCGATTGGGACAAACGAAGACTAAGCAATTAAAACTATACAGAGAGATATACATGCTGCTTGCAAATGAGGAGTGAAATACAGTAATAGACATGTAGAACGGGCCAATGTGGGAACGTCAGTTTCGCTAAAGACTCGTGTCAGCACTTGTGGCTGTACAATATCATACTCTTTGTTTTGCACTTAACATCTGCCTACGCCACCGGCGACCATGGCAGAGGCACCAGGATCCGCGACTTCATCGATTCAATCAAAGGAACCGTCTTGTGCACCGTATCGCTCCAGCCTTCTATGCCCCAGCTCTGCTCGCGACGGGCACTGCGCTCCTCTAGGTTGGCAAATTGCCACAAGTGGTGTACCGTATTCAGATCTCCAATCTGCACAAACCACGCACCTACCCCCTCCATCACCTCGCGCCGTGCCTTGAGACCGCGACGCCAATGTGATTCCCATTCCAACAGCTTGCCCGGATGCAACGTATAGGACCGCAGCTCAAACAGTCCGCCCAGCTGCCGTGGCGGTGCCGTCGGCCAAAATGAAAACTCCTGCATAAGTGACACACGCGTCGAGTTCACAAGTGTACGCAGCTCACGCTCAAAGCCAGGGTACCCGGCATCCTTGGTCACCATATTAAGCGACTCATGCATTCCTTGGTAGCGATGGTACTCCCAAATGTGGACTGCACTGTTAGTATGAAGTGTAGTTGAGCATAGACACATGACGACTAAGAATGCGTACTAAACGTATTGGTGTCGCCGACCTCGGTACGCCAGCTGCCAACTAGATGCACGCGGTTCTCCGGATTGTTGGCGACGCGCGGGTACCACTTGCCGATGAGATCGACATACTCGTCAAACTTATCAGGCTTAACATCGTGGATCGTGATCGAGTGCACATATTTGCCGCGTGCTAGGACCTGGCTGAAGCTGGCTTCAATTTGTGCATCTAGTTCGCGGCCCTCTTTGGTGCCATAGATCAGATTCGTGATGGGGCCCGATTTGCGCGGCGTTGCGGTCTTGCTGAGCTCAGAAACGCTCCCTTTTTTAGCAGTGCTTAGTATGCCAAGGCCTGCAGAAGAAAATATAGATGCTGACGGATCGGGAGGAGACGTCGCGGTAAATGAAGTAGGAGACGGGGACACACTTGATTCTCTTTCACGTTGCGCCTCAGCCAGCCGGTCCCGAAATGCTTTCTGCTTGCTGTTGAAGTCTTCTTGTGCGTTGGGCGGGATGTCGGAGAGCGCAGGAAGCTTGTACGCCTTGGATGATGCAACGGGGGTCATCGAGAACAAGGCAGTGCGCGGAAAAGCTCTCACGGCTCCGCGAGGAGTTACAATGCGGCGGGCAAACATGTTGGCGGTAGACACTGTAGACGAGATGTGCTACAGATGTTAAGAGTTGCAGAGGTTGTAAAAACAGTGAAAGCGGTGACAAAATAGAGCACAATGGCCCAGAAAGACGGGTCTTTTTTTTGTTGTAAAGGTGGTGTGAGGTGTGCAGACGTATGCTTACAAATAGCGGTCGTTGATAACTGAAAATGCCGGCTGCAATTCTGTGTGGCATAAGCAGAACAGCAGCAGTAGCAAGACAGAACAGGAAACAGGCCTTGGTGATGAGAACAGTTAATAAACGAAGCAGTAGAGCATCAATTACAGAAGATGGTGTATTGGGGTGGAAGCAGAGTAGAGAGAAACGAGGAGAGGCGCGGTTGAGCGACGAATAGGGCGAGGATACGTAAATAGGAAAGAGGGGAAGCGGCTACGTACTACGTACATGTAGGAGTCGCACTGGCAAAGGGATGGGTGGAGGATATGTAGAAGGAGATCCGTTGCGGGACATACGTATGCTTACTACGGAGTACGAGTGATGAGATGCACCACAGTTGGTCAGCGAATGAGACCGCAACCAGTCGGTTCTCTCAACACTTGAAGAAGATCTCCAGGATAAACATGGAGTGGAGGAGGAAAGAGCAACATGGTCAAATATTATCTACTAATTATGAAGAGAAAACGCGATAGACAGCATTCAGATGCCAAAATTTGTGATGTCATATGATGCCAGAATACTCAGTCTCTACATATATATGAAGTCCTGCCAAATCTTAGAAAGTACATACAAAACCATTGAAATCAGCCACCCTCGCCGTCAATCACTTATTATTATGTACATCACATCTGGGGAAACACGACTGAATCCACTGTGGGTCATCATCCTACCGAGTACATATTTACGGAGTATATGTAGAGTAATACGCCATAACAGGGCAATGATGGCCACGCTTGGTCCTTAGTCACGTGTCTGATCACATGTACGCTAGCTACCATAAGTTTGCCTCAGGCAACAACCGGCCGGGCTGGGACGGGTCAAGTAGAACGAACTCACTCCACAGCGAAAAACAGCGCTTTTGCTTCGAATATCACAGCATCCTAAACCACGCTCTCTACACCACTAAACCACTCACCTCACCCATTACTCGCCCCAACAGTCAACATGTCTTGGTTCGGTGTTGCTCCCATCAAGAAGTTTCCGGCTCCTGTCCGTAAGTAGTTCCTCGCTGTCCGGCTTCGATCCCACTCTGCCCCCCGAGCTCGCCCCGAGCTCACCCCTCACCAGTATATATATGATTCAAAGAGCTAACACAGCCATAGTGAAGCCGATGGCCCCCTTCTTCGCCGCCGGTATGTCCTGATGAATGGTCCATTCGTGTCTCTTCGGTGCGAAGCGATATCAATGCAATCACACCAAAGCACCTTTCCGACACATACCCTCCGCTCCAATTATGAGCATGATGCTATCGCCTACCAACTCCCATTCCTTTGGCACGATGACACTCGGACACATCTATGCACATGCTTGATTTGCAGTACAGTTCTAACAGTTTAGGTATCGTCATTGCCTACGGTGTCAACTCTGCTCAGAACGCCATGTCTCAGTGTATGTTACCGCCTTTACCCATCTATCCCGATGTCCAACGATTACTCTTCAATACTAACATGCATAGCCGCTGAGTGGAAGAACGACCCGAGAAACGTCTATGCCAAGAAGAACTGAGCGTGTTTTTTGTTTTTACTTGCTGTCCCTCCCCTCGCCATCTTTTGTAGCGCTTTCTCCGTCTGCGCTCTGACTGACGACTACGATGGACTGAATGGAAACAACACAATGCTACGACTAGCTGATGGACGACGAAGGGAAATAGTGAAATCAATATGAAGATACCTTCTCCCTGCACCTTTAGTCTTCGTCAGGCTATATGCGCTGTCCTCAATATTCTGCAACTACAAGTACGGACGGGGGGGTTTATCTCGTCATTTGCATCATAGATCCCGATCATTATATATTCATAAAAACAAACAGCACTGACTGGTGCAATCGCACATAATGCATGTCTTGTCGTGACCTTTGAGCTGATGTTGGGCTGTAAAGAGTATTGTACAGCCGAGCATCAGCCGGCGCATGGCTGACCGACTACACTTATTGTTTGGGTCAATAAAAGCCACGGCCGCCTCTTGAGTCACCCGGGAGCAGTCCTCTTATTGCCTTGAAATACAACGTTATCGAACGCACGGCTGCTGGCTCATATTTGGTAGGCTCCATAGTCGTAAAAGGCCAATCAGCGTCTCCACTACTGACAACGCCTTCCTATCAAAGCATATATATATATGTAAGCCGAGTACCGAGCGTTTAGACATCACCACCCATTCTGCCATTCCAAGCAAACTCCATGAGATTAGCACTGTTCGTCCCCGTTCCTCGTCCACGGTGCTTTCTCACTTCACAATTCATACTTGTCAAGTCGCAATCACATCACGCCTACTGCACCATGGCGCCTCCAGCCCGGCCGCCCAAGCCACCGACACCCGCCAAGCGCGATGTCAAGATTCTCATGCTGCACGGCTATACCCAGTCCGGGCCCTTGTTTCATGCCAAGACCCGCGCGCTGGAGAAGATGCTTATCAAGTCTCTTGGCCCCTTTGGTCTTGCTCCCGTGCTCATCTACCCCACAGCGCCCAACCGTCTCCGGCCGAGTGACATCCCCGGCTTTGTACCGGAAGAAGATATCGCGCCAGGTGCTGAAGAGGAAAAATCAGACTCTTGGGCATGGTGGCGCCGCGACGACGCCACTGGTGCCTACCGTTTCCTGCCCGAGGGTATGTTAACCATGGCCGCAGCCATTCGCGAGGCCGACGGCATTGACGGCGTGCTGGGCTTTAGCCAAGGCGGATGTGCAGCCAGTATCTTAGCTGCGGCAATGGAGGCAGATAGAACAGTGCCACAATCTACAGATGCCTATAGCTGGGACTGGGTTGAGGAGGTGCGCGCAGCCAACGGCCACACGCCACTTCGGTTCGCTGTGATCTACAGTGGCTTCCACGCACCGCCCGAGGAGCTGCAGTGGCTCTACAAGCCGGCGATTGTAACACCAACGCTGCAATACATTGGTGGTCTGGACACGGTGGTTGACGAGTCCCGGACACAGGCTCTGGTAGATCACAGCCAGGACCCGTCCGTGCTGACACACCCTGGCGGCCACTACGTGCCAATCAACAAGGAATGGGTGATGCCGCTGGTAGCGTTCGTCAAGAAATACACGGAAGAGGAAGCGGCAAAGATCTAGACAGTACTCTAGCAAGACTGGATACGGTCGAAGGCTACGCCTACAACAAATAGAATATGAATTTCAGAACACATGACTAGCAGATAACCATATTTTGAATTGGTTCGCCGTATCCGGAAAACCCCGAGCCTTGTCATGAAATACCACTAAAGAGAGAAAAACTGTGAGATAAAACAAAGACAAAAGTAGAAAACCAGGACGGCCATCTACTTGGCCTTGGCTGCCTTGCCCTTCTTGTCTGCCACAGCGCCTGGCTGGATCTGTGCCATCATTTCCTCCTTGGTGATGAGGTGATCAATACGCTCCAGCAGGCCAAGCAGGCTCTTCATGTCATAGCTCCAGTCGTTCAGGATGTCGTCCGCGTCGCGCGGCTTCGCAAAGTTGACAATTCGTGCCGGCCGGTCAATCTTGGCATAGATAGTCTTGGATGTCACCAGGTCGCTGATGTACTTTTCCGTTTCATCCTCGGTCAGATCCAGCAGCTGCGTCAGTCGGCCCATGCGGATGCGCGTGTAGTACTTGGACACGACACGCACATTGTGCTCAATGACACGCTTCCGCAGATCCTGCCACCGCTTGAACGCCTTGCCGCTATCGGGGTCCATCTCGTCGTCGTCATCGTCGTCGTCGTCAGCCTCGGCATCGAACACGTCGCTTTCGCAGAGGTGCGGGCCAAAATATTTGGCCACCTCTGGCCACCGCATGAGCTCCTGCACAGTGAACAGCTTGAGCAGCTCTGCATCCTTGGGTACGAGCTGTGTATTGCGGGCATCGCGTGCGATACGCTCCAGCAGGTCGTTCTGTTCGTTGTCGTAGGGCGCAAGGATGACAAAGTAGATGATGCGCCGCAGAACAGGCCGCAGCTTGGAAGGCTCGTTCTCAACAGCTTCCGTATCCAGAACCTGGCGAAAATGTTTGCATACATCCAGGTACTTGTCATCGTGCTTCGCAAGTATCACCTGTTGTTCGTAGTAGCGCAGCTTGAGATCCGTGACGTCGTCCTCCTTGACCTCCTCGGCCTCGTCGCCGTTCTCAATCTTCTTCTGGCGCTCCTTCTCCTCCTTTGCAAGCTGCTCTGCCGTCTTCTTGGGCTTGCGTGAAAGATACTTGGTGCTGATCTTGCGGCTCAGAATACCAGCCTGGGCCCAGTCGCCGCTCTCGATGCACAGACCAACCTGGGCTAGAATGAACTCGGTCTTCTCGCGACGGCTCATAGAGCCAAATGTCTCGACCTGCAGCTCGCACAAAATTTCGGTGGCGGCCTTAAGGTCGCCCTTCTCCTTCTTGATGCCGGAAAGGATCTTGGTGACGCGGGCGCGCTCGACCTCAACAAAAATTTTGCCCTCTGTAACGGTACGGATGGCCTCAATGACGGACAGTTTGGTGTCGAGGTTGGGAGTGTCGTCGAGAAACGACATGACAGTCTGGACCATACGAGTGATAGCCTGCTTCAGCTGGCCATGCTTCTTGGACAGAACGAGGACCTGGTCGTTGAGCAGGCTCCAGTTGGCGTTGGTCTTGCATATTGTGACCACGGCCACAAGAATCTTGGAAGTGGATGCGAGGTCAGAAGCCTGTCGAGTCTGTTTTTCAAGGGCTGTAAGCTTCTCAATGGCAGCAGTGATGTCGGTCTTTGCCAGCTCCTCGGACTCGGTGATCTGGCGAGCTGTCTCCTTGGAGAAGTCCTTCTCTGGCTTCAGCGCAGCTTCTGACATGGTGCGATGTTTACAGCAGTGTGGGTGTATATGAATAGATGGGTCAGGGAGGTCGTTCAGTCGTTGTAAAGGTAAAAGCAGTTGTGGGGGGGGTGCTCGTGGTTGAAGGTGACGTGATGATATAAACGGATGGTGAAGTTGGCAACCATGCCCACGCAACAAGGCCCTCTGCCTGATGGTGGGTAGTTGTGAGCTAACCTTACATAGGTTAGCGTATAGCGTATGAAGAGGACGTACAGCTCACGTGACCTTCAGTGAGCTCCATAGCTATTGTCTAGCGCGCAAAATCGGCAGAAGCTATCAGCGCGATCCATCAACCTTTCTACATCTCTAATCGACAAATACTCGTGTCTGAGAGTACTCTTATACTCTTTCATCGCTACGATATAACCGACCCAATATACTACCGATTTCACAGCACACTATCTAGACACACCGATACTTCAGTTATGGTATCGCACAAATCTCCCACGTCTAACATGCGGTCCATGTCACGGTCCGGATCGAAATCGCCAAAAGGTGACACCATTGGGAACGGCAACGGTGTTGGCAACGGGTTTCGAAATGGCAATGGACGGGTTAAAGATGGACGGTCACTCTCGCCGCGCGGTAGAGCTCGAAGCCACAGTCGCGGGCGCGATTTCAGCCGCAGTCGGAGCCGGACGCGAAGCAGGACACGAAGCGTGAGCCACAGCAGAAGCCAGACAAGAAGCAGAAGCGACTCGAGAGGCCGCAGCATCAGCGATAGTCGCAGCAGAAGCAGAAGCCACCGCCGGTCTGCATCACCACCTTTGCGCAGTACCAAGGTGATTGTCGAGCGCCTGACCACGAGGGTCAACGACAACCACCTATACGAGATCTTTGGCGAATATGGCCACATTGAAGACCTCGACCTCCCCATCAGCCGAGTCTGTGAGTATATTGTCTATATCATGTGGGGGAGGCAATAAACGAGAAGACATTAGTACAGGAAAGCAATACTAACAATCTAGCCGGCACCAACCGTGGCCAGGCCTACATCCTTTACACCAACGAAGCAGATGCTGAGTCTGCAGTTGCACACATGCATGAAGCCCAGCTCGACGGTGTCACCATCAACGTGTCGATTGTTCTTCCGCGCCGCAACCTTACACATGTGCCGCGCCAGCTGCGGAATGGCGGCGGCCGTGGTGGACGCGATGGCAGAAAAGGCGAAGGTGGCCGTGATCGCGGCGACCGTAGTGGTAGACGCAAAAATAGACGCGAGCGTGGTCCGGATACATACCGTCCTGACTCGGCATCGCCTGGCCGATCGGCATCGCCGCCTGCCAACAACGGCGACGGTGGAGTGAGACGATACCGCAGCCGCTCGCCCGTGTCTAACAGAGACCAGTCGCACTCGAGATCATTGTCGTTCTCGCGGTCGCGTTCTCGGTCGCCTCGTGGTGATGGTGGCGGCTTCCGCAACGGTGGCGGCGGCAACAAGCGGGGACGGAGAAGACGGGGCGGCGATGATGGCGGAGGTGGTGGTGGTGGTGGCGATATTGCCAGGCAGCAGGACAACGACGTGTCAATCTTTTAGATACAGAAGGCTATCTCTCGATCTACCACGATAGCGCTGATGGCTACTCCCCGGAAAGAGGCTCTGGCCTTGGACCTACGCGCTTTGTTGCCTGGAGCTTGATCATGTTGCTTGTAAAAACTTGAACAACAGGCGTACTGTATATTTACTCTTACTACCAACGGCTCGTTGCCTAAATTATTCTCTGTTTTTTATTCCTCACGTTTATAGCTGATTCCAGTATAATTCTTATACTTGCAGTCTCAATTGATCTATGTGCTGTTGACAATACATGATGCGGGATGCAAAGGGGGCCAAATGGGGGCCAACAACTCAAGAGTATAAGCCACGACGTATATAGTGCAATTGGGCAGTTGGAGAATTGGATATGGTTGGAAGTGAGGCTATAGTCAAGCACAGTCATCACAAAAACGTGCTATTGAAGGGATATTATTGCATACCAAAAAAAAAAAAAAAAAAAAAAAAAAAGAGAGGGACCGTCCGGGTAGTGGTCGATGCGCAGGGCGGTGCAGGCCGTAATGGCGGCCATCGGCAAGCGGCTGTCCTGGTTAGACAAACGACGGCTGCCGACTTGGGTAGTAATGACATGGCACATCAAACTGCTTTTCATGTGGAAAAACTTGTAAATCTGCCTTCTTGGCTGAGATGTTGTGGTGGATGCGTTGCGGTGCTTGTAGTCGCGAAGTCGCTGCAAAAAGACTAATGAGTGGCAAACGCCCAACTAAGTGCTTCAGGGTAAAAAAAAACTATTGAATAAGCTTAATGTTTTACTATCGAATGTTAGTTTTTAGCAGAGAAAGTTTATAAAAGGCTCAGAATGAAGTTGGCGAATGCCACAACAAAAACATTGAGTGAGGAGCCGCAGACTGCATGGCGATGCTTCAAACAGTAGTTGAACCTTTTCAATGAGGCCAATGATACATAATACACGAATAATCAAAACAATGTCCCGATAGAAGCAACGATACCCGCAGCCTTGTCGAAAGTCGTGTGCAATGCAACGTATTACAGCCTAGCAGAGCGTACAACTAGCAAAGAAGTATCATTCGTGCCCAATTATTGGTGAGCAGGCTCTCGCCTGACATTACTGAGCAGACGCCACTTGAACCAATCACATCGACATCCTTCGGCAGCAACGACATGCAAACATTTGGACATCTGGTGATATCGTAAATCTTGATTTGACATCAAATATGCATACAAGTCACAGAGGCCAATACAGTATAAGTCTTTCGCTTGAAGATGCACAGTGAAGGTGACTCTTGTTATATAGTGGATCTGGTGTCACAAATGGGCCGCTGTTGGTCAACTTCACCATCGGGCTTCACTCATCTCACGATACCTTGCCTTGGAAGCTCCAACGGTATCGAAAAGGCGACCGAGCATGACATAGACATCTAGGTTGATTTGCTTCACCTGCCGGGCTTGCTCCTAACCGCTGACTGTTGTAGTTGTATAAAAATATGCTGTCGTCCCATCTTCACGACAGCATCCAGCACCACCTCGTTTGGGGAGTTTTATCAGGCTGCTTCTGCTTACCCATTTACTCTATCATAGAATATATCATAAAATACTTACATCCTTTCTTACTTACGTTCGGGTCCGTATCGGCCTACAAAACAGAGTCTACATAATCAAATGCACACATGCAACAGCATCACGGCTTCGCCATTCTCCATTACAGCTTCGCATCAACAAAAGCTACTACAATAGAATAGCTCTGTGTTCTCAGTACAGTTTGAGCCGCACCATGCAGATAAGGTGCTGACGGGTCTTACCAGTCCTACACCGTTTTAGTCATGCTGGCAGTTATGGACTGCATCTGCCTCGACAACATCACGAGCAAAGATGCCGACCGCACGAGAGATAACAGGTTTTCCGGCAGCGACTACGCCATCTTCCTGCTTCTTGCTCTATTCTTTCAAGTGCTGCAGTCAACAGCAGTCCCTATTCCTAATCCCCCGCCGTCGCCAATGCCACGTCCGCGTCCCGGGCCACTTATTCCCGGTGGTGGCGGCTCAGGCGGGCCAACACCACCACCCACACCTCATGCTGTCTGGTTTCAAGAGAGCTTGTTCACTTTTGACGGGGGCTTGTCAAGCCCCGATCGTGCAAATAGTCACCGTCGATTGCAACTCTCCAGTGTCTAATCCTTTTAGCCCATCTCTGCCAGAACCTGGACTCTCTGCACTCTGCACACTCGGCATATTGAGGCTAGATGGAGTGTACAGAAGTCTTCTCCGTGGCACACCTCGCATACAGCTACACGTTAATGGCGAGCAGTTATCTGATTTTTACAATTACCTCGTTCAATAGAGTGTATATAGGAGCTATGGTTGGTTGTTTTCGTTGGTATTCTGGCTTCATATGGATCTTTGAACAGGAAACGATCGGCACTTACCACACAGCATCATACCAGCACTACAGATTTGTATTATTAGCAGTTATAGTGTTTCTGCTTGTACTTCAAAATCAGCCGAGAATACGTCTATCTCTGCACCAATATATGATCTATCTTGCCATCATGACAATGTAGTCTTGCTCTCGGCATCGAATGATCGTCATTGGGCTCGGCATGTACCATCTCACCCTCTGTCCTATTTTGTAGACTGATTGCTATAATGATAACAATTGTAAGATACTCTATCCGGTTTGGCTCTGCCGTTGAAAAGACATACTGCAATCTTGACTAGCTCTAGAAACACCAAATCGAGCTCTTCTTCAAGAGCGTTATGGGTATACTAGCACATGGCAAATATCACAAACTAATCTAGAATCATATATATATATACATAGGCACAAGTTTGGTATTAGCTTACTTAATCGAGAACAAAATTGCATCTTTCCACGTGGTTTTTTCTCTACGGAGAACACTGGGTAATACTAGTTGGATCCGAACGGTAAATGGACAGAAGTTTTCATTTATATGTTTACATTTGCTTAAAATACTAAAATAAACTCGGACTGTGACGGACTGACTCCGCCGCACAATTGTTTTCCTTGCGGAGTAGCCTTTTGATATGGATTTAAAGGATCTTACGCATACTTCCGGTAACCGATCTTTTCTCCGATTAGCCATCGTCACACTACTGTATACAAGTGCTTGTCATTTTCTATTTTGATGTTCGGCATGACCTCAGCCATGCATCGCGGTGGAGTATCTGTGTTTTCCATGTCATTGATCTAGAAGTACTTCAAGTAATGTGTACGATCTAAGACGGAAGACTCTGTCAGTCTGAAAAGCAAAATGAAGGAAATCCTACATATAAAGACAATAAAGTAATGACGATAGACCCACTGACGAAATATAAGAACACGTACGGGGGGGCTTCTGCTGATAAAAATACGATTGTATTGGAACATATCATGATTAATAATTGAATCTAAATGCGTGCATTTCTTATCACAGTCAAAGCGACGACCGGATGGGCCAGCTGACAACTACGAGCTCAATGTCAGATCTATTTTACGATATTACAAAGTAACCTGTTTTGCACTGTTTGCGTATTTACTCACAATAACGACTCGATAGCTTAAGTCTAGGTGGTTCTTTTACGAATGCCGGAATTTGCATGGAATAGTGAAAGGTTCCTCCTGACACAGCATATATGTATGCTTAGACTATGCTTAAGTTGGGCGTCAACCGTTGATTCCGTCCGCTTTAGCTGCTGGTTAATATGGGCCTTTTTCACAGCTGGTTCTAAATGATCTTTTGCTTTCCTGCTAGCATGTTTCTGATTTAAGAAATAATGAAGCAAGGCAGATAGATGATCGTTACTTTTGCCTACTTTCCAATCAAGAGGTTTTAGAAGATTGCGTTCCTGACACATCTCATAGGATGCGTCGTTATGCTTACACCGCCAGTTGAGTTATACACATATGTAGTCCAGTAGTGAGAGAACACTGAAGCAAGAAATCAAAATACATCAGTCAGAGACATCATAAAAGAAACAATCATCAAAACAAGTGAATCAATGGGTTAGCTAAGCATTATATTTACTATATTACCGAAATAAGCAAACAATCAAAGGAAAGAAACAGAAAAATCTACGGAGTACATAAAAAGGAACAATCAATAACCAGTGGCTGGACACGTATTCTATCCTGAAGTTGTCTCTTACACTGAGCCGGCCAAGATTTAATACATAATGAGGGGGGTGTAAATAGTGGCAATTTCACTACGGAGTACAAATTCCTTTCAGCTTGTACGTAAGCATATGTGTATGCTTACGTCGTATGTATTCCGTACTTATATTTACATGCCAAGGTGCTGATCATTTATATATGCATGCTTACGGAGTAAGCATACATTCTTCAAGGCGTCAGGGTAGTACAGCGTAAGCATAAGCATACATATATGCTTAGTGATTACAAAGAGGCTGATGAGCACCTACCAGGCACTAGACATAATGTGGGTGACTTGTTCACACGTGAGACCAAAATGCACTACGTAGATCTACTCCGTACGTACGCATGTAAGTAAGAAAAGTCGTCTTGTATGCGAATCGTCGAATTAGTCGTCCTATCGGATGTGATTAGTGCAATTGAAGTCATGCGCGGGCCCTGTACAGCCGCCCAGCCACATAGTTGGGGCTTGCCAGTACTCCAAGCAGGCAGAGCCGATAGGTAGGCATGTGCTGAACGAGAGAAGCATAGCATCGTCATGACAAATGCACATTGTAGGCCTGCAGCTGCAACACATTTATGGTAGGAACACATCATGCCAGCGCATGCGCATGGAAGGGGAAACGCCGAGGGTGCATAGATACGAGAAGGCGCGAGCGGACCGAAGACGTCGAGTGGTCTCCTATCTCACGTTCAGCCTCTGGGTCCCTGCAATGCATATACGGAGTAAGCTGTGAAGCTATGGAAAAAAGTACAAAAGGAAGATAAAATATATAAATTAACAAAGCTAGTCCAAACACACAAAATGGACGTGACGGAAACGCAACAATGAACGGACTTTTTGCTTTCGAATCCAGCAATATCCAAGCAATGAAATAGAATAGCAACTAGACGCCTGTTGGAAACAGCAGTACTGCTTTGTGGCGTAATAACCGCGTCTACTTTTTGTTTATTGAGGGATGTCTACACTATGCTTAAAGCAACAATATGAAGCGAGTGAGCTTGGCCGCCAGTTACACTACCCGTACTTTCAAGTCTTTCCCTCTTCTACTTTCAATATTATTTACATAAATAACAGTTCTAATAGTTGACCACCCCTTCAGAGTAACCTTATAAGTAATCGTTTGGCAATCGCTCATACTCCGGTGTAGACTTTTGTCTTCCCTTTCAACGCGATTCTTATCTCTCATTCTCATTGATTCGTTATTCTCGGCTCTTCATTTTAGTCTCTGTTCTTCAACTCCCTGCTCCAGAATCTAAACAGCGAACCCATAATGGACAACTCCATCCCTCGCAGCGCTGGGCGCTTTCAGGAGGACTACACGCAAAACGAGGCTCTTCACGCACAACACCTCAGTCGAGCAACTGCTACCGGTGCCACCACGTCTGCGCCAGACCCTTTGACAGACAGCTCCGAGTCCGTCCAGTCCAACCGCTCTGCTTCTGCCGCGACCCCCGAGAGCATTCCCAATATTGCTGTCACAGACCCGTTTGCAAGCAATGCCAACTCGCGCCCGCTCTCATCTGCCGGTCTGAGTGTCAATGGTGGTGATGACCAAGCCCACCGTTACTTTCACAGCCGGCGTGTGGTAAAAGGCAACACCGAAAAGCCTTGGATGGCAAAGAAAGACCCCAAGGAACGTTGGGTGACTATTCTGCCACTGATTGGCATCCTCGTCGGTCTGTTCGTCTCCGGTGTCCTCATCTGGGACGGCCTGCGCAGTGTCGTAACGCACAAGTACTGCCTCATCATGAGTGACGACTTTTCTGGCGGTTTTCGGTCCGACTACTGGACCAAGGAGGTGCAGGTTGGCGGTTTTGGTAACGGCGAGTTTGAAGAGACGACTGGCGATGACGAGAACGTCTTTGTCCAAGACGGCAAGCTCGTTATTAAGGCGACGCTGCAGGATGCCACGCTCATCGACCAGGACAGCATCATCGATCTGCTAGCCAACAGTTCCTGCACATCCACAGTATTTACCGACTGTGTGGCGGCCACAAACACATCGTCCGGCAACAGCAGCATTGTACCTCCTACGCGCTCCGGTCGTATCAACACCAAGAAGTTTGCCTCTATCAAATATGGCCGCGTTGAGGTTACGGCTAAGATGCCCAAGGGCGACTGGCTGTGGCCGGCCATCTGGATGCTGCCCGTCAACGAGACTTACGGTGCCTGGCCCGCATCTGGTGAAATTGATCTTGTGGAGTCGCGCGGCAACAACCACTCGTACTCGCTCGGCGGCAATAATGTCATGTCTTCGACTCTGCACTGGGGCCCGTCGTCCGATCAGGATGCCTGGTGGCGCACCAACAGTAAGCAGTCTGCGCTACACTCGACGTATGCTGACGGCGACTACACCTTTGGACTGGAGTGGTCTGAAAAGTACATGTTTACCTACATCAACTCGCGTCTTATGCAGGCCATCTACATCAACTTTGATGAGCCCATGTGGAAACGCGGCAACTTCCCCTCGGTGTCCTCAGAAGCCAATTACACCAATGTCAACAACATCTGGGGCCAGACAGGCCGCACCAACACACCCTTTGACCAACCTTTCTACCTGATCCTCAACCTTGCTGTTGGCGGTACCAACGGCTGGTTCACTGATAATAAGGACGGCAAGCCGTGGCTCGACGGCAGTTCCAATGCAAAGAAGGACTTTTGGAACGCCCGCAGTCAGTGGTACGACACTTGGACGCAGCCGCAGATGGAGGTCAGCAAAGTCAACATGTGGCAACAGTGTGATGGGGGGGAATTGTAGAGGCAGAGGCCTCTGGTTTAGAAAGCTAGTTATGCAAGGTACCTGTTGGGCTAGTGCGCACGATACATAGACGAGGTTGATGTGGATGGGTCTGTTTTTGCTTTTTTTCCTCCTAGTATTTGCTTTTCTTTGTTGCTTTGTGTGCTTTTTATTCCTTACTATTAGTTGTTCTACATGCAGCTGGTTTCAGCTGCCCCGTCAGTGTCTTCTTTATCATGTATGTTTTGGTTATTATTCTTATTTCACAGAACGGCGCAACGAAGAAGGGATGGCAGAATACGACTATGCTTACACGTAGATAGGCAATGAGCTATTCTCACTATAATTTGCTGAGTAATTTTAACCATCTAGATATTCTATTAGCTAGTACATACTCCGTAGGTAAAGTCATCAGCCCTCTGTCCCTGCATACTTTAGACACTAGTGTCTGTACCCAGTACCTTGACTGTAAGAGCATGTAAAGATCAGTGCCTTTATTTTTTAGTGAGGGTGAAAGCCCCGACCTCGATGGCATTATCGTCCGTGACCCTTGCAGTACAAAAGGATGCAGAGTTGGGTAATACAGTAGCGTTCATGACATCGCCCTAAATGGAATCAAATAAATGGCGTATCAGCACGCCTTTTCACCAACGCCTCAAAGCTGCCAAAAATAGATATTGCATTCTAAGCATAATCATACATATAGCTGCTGCACAGAGTGCTGAGCATGTACTAGGGCACCACATCACTCACGCGAGATGTTTTTCTGGCCTACCGTGAAAATCAAGAATACGAGATACGGAAGCAGTGTTTCAATTTGATATTCCCGAAAGAAGTACTTTACATGGGATGAACAAATATAGTGCGGTAAGCTCGGCGCCTTCATGCGAACTATACATATATGTATCTTTAGATTCTGATACCAATTACGGTTCTCTTTGCTTTCGGCGGGTACCCTGGAGGCAGGTGAAGTCAAGAAGAAAGACATTATTGGTCCATTTTGTAAGGCGCTCTGTGGTTACGATTCTATAATATCTGTATGTGAGTGTCTTGTATCGTTATCAATGTATCATCATAAGTAGTATATGTAGGCAAGCCACTTTCTACCAGGTTCTCCTGAAGATAAGAGACAAGAATCGATGGATTGCTGTCCATACAGAAAGAAAAGATTGAACTGCAAAGAGCCATTCTGAAAACGCTAACAGGTCATAAACACCAAAGCATGCACAGATAAGAGATGCAGGGACTCACAAATCCATAGACACTCCACAAGTAAAAGATGCACCAAGATAGCATGACTCGGGCACCGGCCAGAGTATGGCCGAGACAACTAAATTATGCATCAAAAGATGCATGGATGGCGATGCATGACAGCACATGGGGAAATGGTATACCTAGACAAGAACAGCCCAAGTGGTAGAGGCAGTCTAAAAGAATTACTGGCTCAGAGGAGATATAACAGCTGATATATCAAGATTATAAATCATCACGCCGTGGGTGGCTGAGGCTGGTTTTTATCGATAGGCTGTCTCGTGTCACTGATCGTCATAATTGAAGAGCGCCATATATCCTATAAGCAGACAACGCGGTTCAGGCGGCAACGAGTGTTCCGTCACCTGCTGAAGCGTGCATGTGGCTGCAGGTGCAGCAAGACTCATATTAGAAAAATTGGCTGGTTGTGAAAGCAACAACCGACATAAAATTTGCAATACGATAAATCTCTCTCCCTCACCGGCAACAGTTGGCTGAGTCTTATTATCACCGTCTATCACCAGATCTAGAAAATTTCTATTCCCACAGCTCTTGTTAGGAAACCCATAGCGAGACCCCTTTCAAGTTGTGTACGAGTACTCGTAGAATACGTAGTGGGATGGCATCAAGTGGATGAGGGGTAGGGATTTGTATTCTATTGCTTGATTGCGAGTTAAGTTTTATGAGCTTACGGAGTAAAGTGAGGTGATGATAAAGTGGCGCTACGAGAAAGCTAAGTCGGTGAGACCGTCAGACAAGACAAAAGCTGAGAAAGGGCTGAAATTAAGACGCCGCGGAAAAGAAAGGAAACCCCCGGAAACAAACAGTGCGTCTACAACCTATAGGCTGGACAGCAGCTATCTAGCAGGCTGAAAATAATATACACTGTACTCCGTACTCACCACTAATTTAAAGTGGTATGAGAGTTTAACGCATTTTGATTTGTGTGGTCTGGCCAGCAGACGGTTATATATGCCAGCTGTCTTGGCCTCGACTTGGGCCGGCAGGAGTTCTGTCTTCGAGCCATGTCTCATAAGCCAGCCAGTCAGGATGCAAATCCGAGACCTCGCCGTACGGGGCGTTTAGTTGGAGGCAAGATAGGCTCTATTGGACGTTTAGAAGGACGTCAAACAAAGAGCACGGCCAAAAGTGACGACACAAGGGAATTACGGTGTACTTGCATGGAATTAAAGATGAGGATCAAGAGATGAGGAAGCGAATGTAAAGTGAAAGTACGCTTTTGTACTCAGGCATAATAAACCCTGCATAAGTCGCGAGTTGTACTTATTGTAACAAATATATAAATTGACTATACGTAAAGTAAACCTAGAACAGCTGAAATAATTACAGTAGAAGAACATGCAGTAAGAAAGCGGAATCCAGAAGAGCATCGTGATGGCGAAGCAGGGGTAAGATGCAACGAGAATAGTGAAAATTTCAAGCCTGAACTGTTCCGTAAAAAGCCAACAAAACTGACCAACAGACCTGACCCAACGGACAACAATCAGAAATAGCATCTTGTCTTCTCAATACGCCTCGCATACAGGCGTCTCGGCTTGCTAGCCTCTTCAGCCCCCGTTTCGTACTCAAAAAGCCTTCTCTACGGAGTACTCACTCCCGTTTTATTAACTGCTGAATTTTGGCCCTCTCATATGCAGAAGTCACCAACAATTTATCGAAATTTATCTTCTTATGCATACCCCCTCTTAGCTCGAATCCTCTTAAAAGCCACCTTCAAGCACTCTACATATATATGTACATACTAATGCTTAGCTCCTTATATGTGCTGATAGCTCTTCTCGAGTTGTCTACTTCAGATCATTGTGTGATCTAATTTGTTTCCCTGAAATTCTCTGTTACCATCCATCCCTTCCATCGCCTTATTAATCCAGCCCACACTCTCATTATTTTTGTTTCTTCCCCTTTCCAGTCACGATTTTGCTTGAGAACTACTCAATGACAAGTTGATTGTTGTCGAGGTGCCATCAACGAGTTTTCTCCCCTGCCCTCCACCGAATCAACTCCGCGGCTCTTCAACGCTTGCGCATCCTTCTTAGGACAGAGTCTTCAAATTTACTCTTCCTTAGCCCGCATTCCGATCTCGACTCTACTCTTGGGAGTCTCTTCCAACGTTTCCTTTCCGCATTGCGGAGTTCTCAGTAGAACTTTAGAGTCGACGTTTCCCCTTCATAGCAAGTCGGGGGGGATTTTTTTATTTTCAGTCTTTCATCCCCGTTATACTTGCGTGGTCTTTCATCAATCGCTCGTCCTGATACTGTCCAACAACTGACAGTACTCTTTGGGCTTTGTTGTGTTCTTGTTTTACTTGTACTTGAGCCCAAGCGAGTGGCCGGCAAAAGTACAGCGGCCCTCAAAATCAGCGGTTGCTTACAGACCTTGTTTATTGTTTTTTGTCCCCCCTCGACCGCTTCCACGTCATGCTTGGATTTTGATTCTTGGAACCCTCATTGAACATTGTGTCGGTTTGACTTGGTCCGATAATTACTCTGAACCGCCCCGTATGTATGTTATATCCTTACATATTTTCCGAGGATCAATTTTTTCTTTACATTGCTAACATGGTACACGCAGCAAATTATATCGCAGCCATGTCAGAAAATCAGTCACAGCAGCGTCATGCGGACGGCTACTTTACCACTCCCATACCTGAGCATTCACAGAACGATTGCATCTCGACCCCCCCAAACGGTCAAAATTCCAGTGCCACGCCCACGCCCACACACATCAGCCCGCCTGTCACAATGCATCAGCTCCGGCGTAACAGCGCAATCAACAACAACAATAACAATGAGCTCGATCTCAACTCTCTGCCGCTCTCGGGATACACTTCGCGGCCAATGTCGGTAGCCGGCCGCTCTGTGCGCTCCGCACGCTCCGGCACCTATTCCTTCCGCACACACGGAAGCTCTATGTTCCTTGACGAGATCAAACACGAGGTCATGGTCAATTACCTGTACCAGCAGCAGTGCTCACACCTCTGGGTCGCCGGTGGCACTGGCGAGGTTGAGGGCGTGCTGCTGCGCAAGGCCAAGGGACAGTACATGGCGTGCCCGCCGCAGTTACTTGAGTCGCCCCTAGCCATGGCATGTGCCACACTTAATGTTTCGTGTGCTATGACGGTCAACTCGCGCGTCATTAAGACATTCTTGCAATGGGCACCCGATGCTGTTGATGTGCCCCTGCCCAACGGCCTGCGTATCCAGATCCTGCCCACGATCGAGGATCTAGCCCGTGCACGCAAGCACCAGTTTGCCGCTTTTGTGGCATCTGAGGGCCTGCTTGTCGTATGGGACGACGATGCTATGCATATTGTGACCCGTGCCAAAGACATCGAGGCTGAGCTGATGGGCCTTGTATGGCGGTCTGGCAATGAGGAGGTCGAGGACGAGAAGGCCGGTCCTAGCTACCTCGAGCATGAGATTGACGAGGAGAGTGGTGAGGTCAAACCTGAAAAGCGTCCGGTACACCTGCTCAACACATGGCTGGTCACATTTACACTGGTCCTCATCACAGTTTCGCTTGGGGCTGCATGGCGCCAGCTGGCCATCGAGGTGTCAGTCGACCACAGCTATATCCGCCTAGCCCTTGTGGCCCTCTTCCCCATCCAGATCTTTTTTACTCTCTTCTTCGCTCAAGTCATTGTCGGCTGTCTCGCTCAGATCTTTGGTCCTGTACGCCAGCTCACTGTCAACTCCAAATTCTACTCTGCACAGCGTCCCCAGCGTCTGCAGACATCCATTTTGCCCCATGTCACGGTTCAGTGCCCTGTCTACAAGGAGGGTCTTGTTGCCGTCATTGAGCCCACTGTCAAGTCCATCAAACAAGCGATCTCCACCTACGAGCTTCAGGGAGGCTCGGCCAACATGTTCATCAATGACGACGGTCTGCAGCTTCTGGACGAAGCCGAGCGCCAGAACCGCATTGACTTCTACGCCGATCACAGCATCGGCTGGGTGGCCCGCCCTAGCCATGGCGAGAACGGCTTTGTGCGCCGGGGAAAGTTCAAAAAGGCCTCCAACATGAACTTTGCCCTGATGATCTCCTGCAAAGTCGAAGACAAGCTTAGCCAGTACCAGCGCGGCCCCGAGTGGACTCAACAGCACGAGGCAGGCGCCTATGAGCAAGCTCTCAAGGAGGTTCTCGAGGAGGATGGTCGGGCCTGGGCGGACGGCAATGTCCGCATAGGCGACTATATCTTGATTATTGACTCGGATACCCGCGTTCCCCACGATTGTCTGCTCGACGCTGTGTCTGAGATGGAGCAATCTCCTGACGTGGGCATTATGCAGTTTTCGTCGGGCGTCATGCAGGTCGTCAACAACTACTTTGAAAACGGCATCACCTTCTTCACGAACCTCATCTACACTGCCATCCGCTACACGGTCTCCAATGGCGATGTCGCACCGTTTGTTGGCCACAACGCCATGCTGCGCTGGAGTGCTATCCAGCAGGTCTCCTACACAGACGAGGACGGCTACGAAAAATTTTGGTCCGAGAGCCATGTGTCCGAGGACTTCGACATGTCTCTGCGTCTGCAGTGTGATGGCTACATCATCCGTCTTGCTGCCTGGGCTGGCGAGGGCTTCAAGGAGGGTGTGTCACTGACTGTCTATGACGAGCTTGCGCGTTGGGAGAAGTATGCATACGGCTGCAACGAGCTGCTATTCCACCCAATCCGCAAGTGGATCTGGAAGGGGCCATTTACACCGTTGTTCCGCAAGTTCCTGCTCTCCCGCATCCGCTTCACCTCGAAGATTACCGTCATCTCCTACATTGGCACCTACTATGCCATTGGCGCGGCCTGGCTGCTCACGACGGTTAATTACTTCATCATGGGATGGTTCAACGGCTACCTCGACAAGTACTATGTCGATTCGTGGCAGGTCTGGTTTTCCATCATCATCGTCTTCAACGGTCTTGGCAACATTGCCCTCGCCATTATGCGCTACCGCATCGGCGAGCGCAGTATTCTCTATGCGCTGTACGAGAACTTCAAGTGGACGTTCCTGCTGGCCATCTTCCTTGGAGGCCTCTCGCTGCATGTTTCCCAGGCAATTCTGTCGCACATGTTTGAGATCAACATGACCTGGGGTGCCACGTCCAAAGAGGCAGAGTTCTCTAACTTCTTTATCGAGGTGCCCAAGGTCCTGAGGCGGTTTAAATTTTCCATGCTATTCTCCATCGTCTCCATTGCTGGAATGATCATCCTTGCCGTGGCGCCCTTTGTTCCCTACGACTGGCGCATCACTGATTTTGTTGCTATCCTTCCCATGGCCACTGTCGCTGCATCACATCTCCTTCTCCCGCTGGCTCTCAACCCGGCCCTGATGACCTTCTCGTGGTAGATACGGAAGGCTCTAACGACTGGTGTCTGGTGTTCTTAGTTTTCATTGTATCTCTCTTTACTGTTCGTATTTGATTCTGTCTGTCATTTGTTTTAATTTCTTTGACTTCTTGCTCTTGAAATGGCCGCCTATCGATCACGTTCCTTTGTTTGGTGGAGGGCCTGAGCGGCCTCGTTTGGACGACAACTTATAATAGATACTCGAAGAGTGGGCGGCGTGGCACAAGTAGCACATAATTTTGAACCTCTTGCCGATATCAGGCGTAGACTGCTGTCGATGACTAATCTCGCGTGCACTGCGGTATGTAGACCCGCTTAATAAGAATAAGTGCCGCACCTATTAGGGCGCCGCTTATGGCTATGACCATCATAATCTCGACACCGCCTATGAGAGAGCTGATAAGGGAGGCGTGGCAGAATGCGGCACTGATAAGAAAAAAAAATCGGTTTTTGGAGGGGTCAAACTTTTCAGTGCCACTAGTCCTGTCCTCTCTGCCTCCTACGTCTACTAAGTCTTCTACGTCTCCCGTGTTTCTTCCACGTACAACTTCATCCATCATCACTACATTTTCTGCTTCGCTCACTCGCAAGAAACCATCTCATTGGGGCTTTTCATCTCCTTCGCTTCCCAGTCCGCACCTTGTGCGAGGATCCGGGCCCTACTAAACGCTCTTCATCAGTGCTGGCCCTTGTTGTCGCGTCGTCTTCGGCATCGTTAACATCAGACACTCTCCACTCTACTCCCCAACGACAAGCAATGGACAGCACCGCTATCCCCTTCCGCCCGGCCAACGAGGCCAAGGTTGAGGTTGCCTCTGTCCTCAGCACTGTCTTCAGCGCGACGACTTCCAATGCTTCCGTCGAAGCCGCCTACCAGCTCTGCGATCTGCTGCTGAACAACTCTTCCTCCAGCCTCCGCAGTCTCACCGAGTACGGCGTCCTTGCCGAAGTCAAGAAGGCTGCCGCCGACAAGAAGAGCGGTCTCCGCAGAGAGTCTGCCCAGAATTTGCTTGGCGCTCTTTTTGAGCGCTTCCCCCCAAAGCAGGCCGCCAGCGAGGTTGCCTTTCTCCTCCAGGATGGCGGCGTGGTCGCCGTCGCCCTTGATGCACTTTCTGATAAGGGCACTGTTGTCCGCAACGCTGCCCAGTACGGCCTCGATGCCCTGCTGGGCCACCTGCGCGCCGAGTCGCTCGTCGTCGGTCTTTTGCCCGCCCTGGTCACCTACCTAAACAAGCGTACCGGCAAGTGGCAGGGTACCGTTGGCGCTCTCAAGATGCTCCAGCGCATGGCCGACAAGGCCAAGATAGAGATCGGGTCCACCAAAGAGGAGGCCACCGAGAAGGAAGTCCTGCGTGATCTGATGGGCTCCAAGCTTGCGTCGCTTATCCCCATTGTCGAGGCCATGATGAGCGATCTCAAGACTGAGGTCGAGAAACAGGCTGTCGTCACCATGACTTCCATCACCTCGCTGCTGTCAAACGACGATGTTGCCCCTCGCGTCCCCCTGCTGATTGACACCATGCAGCACCCCTCCGTCCAGAGCCTGCAAAAGGCCATCCACGCCCTGGCACACACCACCTTTGTGGCTATTGTCACATCGCCCGTGCTGGCTCTGCTCACTCCTTTCCTTGAGCGCTCGCTCAACACTCCCACTACCGCCCAGGAGGTTCTGCGTCAGACTGTCGTCATCACGGAGAATCTGACAAAGCTGGTTCACGATCCCATCGAGGCCCGTACTTTCCTTCCCAAACTGCTGCCCGGTGTCAAGGCTGTCAGAGACCGCGCTTCTCTACCCGAGGTCCGTGATATGGCTGCCCGTGCCCTTAGTGTCATGGACATTGCCATGGCCACTGACAAGGAGGGCACTCATGTTGCCGTCGAGCGTGTTAGCGCCGATGATGTTACTGCTCGAATCTACTACGAGGTTCAGAACCAGGGCGGTCTCCTGGCCACCGATGCCGACGCCTTCAAGATCCTGAACTCATACGTCAGTACTATGGTCGCCGAGGACGTCAACGCCCGCTACATCAGCCGCATCCATACCAGCATTTCCCCTTACCTGGGCCCGTTTCTCAAGAACGCCGCTGCCACCGAGAACATTGCTGCTGCAGTTGAGCAGTACTACCTCGAGGAGGACCAGCGCAAGTTTGGTGTTCCCGAAAAGGAGGACGATGGCGAGGTCGAGATTGTGAACGCCGATTTCTCGCTCGGCTACGGCGGTATGCTTCTGCTGTCTCACACCAACATGCGCCTCCTCAAGGGCCACCGGTACGGTCTGGTTGGTCGCAACGGTGCTGGCAAGTCTACTCTGATGAGAAGTATTGCAGGTGGCAAGCTGGAGGGCTTCCCCCCCCAGGATGTGCTGCGCACCTGCTACGTCGAGCACAACCAAGGCGAGGACGCTGAGATCAGTATTCTTGATTTTGTTGCCAAGGATCCCACTATTGCCCAGGAGGGCCGCGAGCGCATCTCAGCCGTTCTTCTCGAGTTCGGCTTCACTGACGGCCCCGACGGTCGCCAGGCACAAAAGGTCGGCTCACTGTCCGGCGGTTGGAAGATGAAGCTGGCGCTGGCCCGTGCCATGCTCCAAAAGGCCGATGTCCTGCTCCTGGACGAGCCTACTAACCACTTGGACGTTGCCAACATTGCCTGGCTACAGACCTACCTCAAGACCAACACCGAGATCACAAGTCTTATCGTGTCTCACGACTCTGGATTCCTTGATGAAGTCACCACTGACATCTACCACTACGAGCCTGGCAAGAAGCTCGCTCACTACAAGGGTAACCTTGCCACCTTCGTGTCGCACCACCCCGAGGCCAAAAGCTACTACACCTTGTCTTCGAGCATGGTCCAGTTCAAGTTTCCTCCTCCGGGAATCCTATCTGGCATCAAGTCCCAGACCCGTGCCATTGTGCGCATGTCCAACGTGACTTTTACCTACCCCGGTGCTGCCGCCCCGTCGCTGTCTGATGCCTCATGCCAGCTGAGTTTGTCGTCTCGTGTCGCTGTCATTGGCCCCAACGGTGCTGGCAAGTCGACTCTCATCAAGCTTCTGACCGGCGAGGTTATCCCCACCGTTGGCAAGGTCGAAAAGCACCCTAATCTGCGTATCGGTTACATCAAGCAGCACGCACTGGAGCACGTTGAGATGCATCTCGAGAAGACTCCTAACCAGTATCTGCAGTGGCGCTACCAGTTTGGAGACGATCGTGAGGTGCACATGAAGCAGACGCGTATGGTCTCTGATGCCGACCGTGCCCAGATGGACAAGATTGTCGAGCTCGGCGAGGGCATGGGCCAGCGCCAGATTGAAGCCCTGGTTGGTCGCCAGAAGTACAAGAAAACTTTCCAATACGAAGTGTAAGTCTGTATTGTCATTTCACCACCATCGCTTTTCCATCTATGACTAACAAGACAGCAAATGGAAATTCATGCTACCCAAGGAAAACACCATGGTCACTCGCGAGACGCTGCTTGATCTCGGATTCGACAAGCTGATCCAGGAATTCGACGATCACGAATCCTCGCGCGAGGGTCTCAGTTTCCGTGAACTTCAGCCTGCCAACATCTCTAAGCATTTTGAAGATCTTGGTCTCGACCCTGAGATTGCCAACCACAACGAAATTGGCGGTCTGTCCGGTGGTCAGAAGGTCAAGGTTGTCATTGCAGGTGCCATGTGGAACAACCCTCACTTGCTTGTTCTTGACGAGCCCACTAACTTCTTGGACCGCGACTCGCTCGGTGGTCTTGCCGTTGCCATTCGTGATTTCAAGGGTGGTGTCGTCATGATTTCTCACAACGAAGAGTTTGTTGGTGCCCTTGCCAACGAGCAGTGGCACGTCGTTGCTGGTCGCATGACCCACCGCGGCCATGCTGCCGTTTCCATGGACCGCTTCGAGGAAACTAGCCGCCCCGGTAGTGGTATCAACACCCCTGGCGCCTCTACCCCTGGCTTTACTAGCCCCGGCGGAGTCACCCCTGCCCAGAGCAGCATGCAGTCCAGCGCCGTGAACAGCGGTACGGAGGACAACGTACCAGGTGATCTCAAGTTCAAGGCCAAGAAGAAGCGGAAGAAGACCAAGAAGGACCTGAAGGAGCAGGAGAACCGTCGTCGCCAGCGCGAAATTGTTTGGTTGAACTCTCCCAAGGGCACTCCCAAGCCTCTTGACACTGACGACGAGGAGGAGTAGATGGTGTGCAGAATATTTTGCGATCAAAAGTGCTTTTGGCCACACCGTATAGAGGATGGTTATATACTTTGCTTTTCGCCGTTTTGCTTTGATTTTATCATATTATACTTTTCTATGTTTTTATTTTGTTGGCTCAAACCTATATTTGGCTATGATTTTTTTTCATTTGTTGCTTATTGCTATTGCAGGCCCCTTGATGGCTACCGCTCGTTCTTCGTTCTACTCCTAGATGTCAGCTGGGAATAGGTGAAATGCTGTGTGAGCAAAGCCATTTGTCATTTCACATACTCGGAAGAGGTATTGGTTTGCATTTTTGATGCGGTATATTCGAGACTAGTTCTAATTCTTTAATTATACAACGTGACTCTTGACTTTGATATGAACAAGCAGATTCCCAGAAACGGCTCGAGCAATTCTGATGCAAATTCAAGTTTCTCCTTTTCATATTTCAGGCCAAACGATCGCGCACATACAATTGTTATTGATAAGGCTCTTGATACCAGCCACTGACCGCTGTTAGAATTATTCAACGACTTATGCGCATGAGGTGGTAGCAGCAGCAGCAGCTGTCTTTGTTTTGTTGGTCTTCTTTCCGGCGTGGTGACGGGCCTCGATAGCAGCATCGACGTCACGGGCAGAGACGGCAGCGCAGTCAGAAGAAGCCGCGGAAGCGGTAGTTGTCTTTGTGGTCTTCTTGCCGGCGTGGTGGCGGGCCTCGATAGCAGCATCGATGTCACGGGCAGCGACAGCAGCACAATCGGAAGCAGCAGAAGCAGCGGCAGTAGAGGTCTTGGTCTTCTTTCCGGCGTGGTGACGGGCCTCGATAGCAGCATCGATGTCACGGGCAGCGACAGCAGCACAATCGGAAGCAGCAGAAGCAGCAGAAGCAGCGGCAGTAGAGGTCTTGGTCTTCTTTCCGGCGTGGTGACGGGCCTCGATGGCAGCATCGATGTCACGGGCAGCGACAGCAGCACAATCGGAAGCAGCAGAAGCAGCAGAAGCAGCGGCAGTAGAGGTCTTGGTCTTCTTTCCGGCGTGGTGGCGGGCCTCGATGGCAGCATCGATATCACGGGCAGACACGGCAGCACAGTCAGAAGCAGCAGAAGCAGCGGCGGCGGTGGTCTTGGTCTTCTTGCCGGCGTGGTGGCGAGGCTCGATGGCGAGAGCAGAGACCGAGACAGCCAGGGCAAGAATCTGGAAGAACTTCATTGTGAAAGTGTGAGTAGTTGGAAGGAATGTATGAAGAGGGAACAAAAAAGTAAGAGGTAAAGATAATTAATAAAAGTCAAGAAATAATTGAATGGACCAGCCAAAAAGAAAGTAAAGATGCGTAGATGAAGAAAGGAATGAGCAAAGAATTAGGAAGAGCAGAAGACGGAGAAGAGGGTGACATATTTATACAAGATCACGGCCCGTACTGGCAGCTCCAAGAAGGGGCTCGCTCTGATAATGAATATCTACATGGGGGATAAATGACTGGACTAAAACCCCATTATGAAGTAGGTTACTAAGGAAATGCAGCATAGTTGAACTTGAGGTTGCAATCGAGATGAGACGAAGATAAGCTAGCGATGTTAAACACCAACCCCAGACTGACTTATACGTATAAGTATTAGCCTGTTCTCAAAACTGCAAGGATCACAGGATACGGAGTAAGCATACATTAGATAGCTCCTCAGATCCTCAAGGGGCGCGACTACTCATACAGAGGTCATGGCTATTACATACTCCGTACACTTCTCATCTTGAATCAGTGGCAATCGTGGGAATCTGTATTTGTGAATATAGTATAACAGGCATCACTCTGACCCTGGTCTGCGTTTGGGCCATTACAGCTTGACTACATTTATGGCACGCCGAGTACGTGGGATGTAAGGGGTAGTAAACTTAATCACGTGGCAGCATGTCCTGGGTTACCATTTTGAGCGAACTTTATCGGTCAGTTTCTTATCCATTTCGGACTTTATCAGTAATATGACATTCTTCGATATCGATATCAAATCCCTTGTCTCTTCGATGTTTGAGCTTGGTTTTGCATATTGATATCGCGGATCCACCACCTTGTACATATATTGGGTAGGGAAAGCCTGGCAAGGTTGTACACATATGCTTATCCTACATGTATGGAAATATTTTAGCTGTAACGGTCTGACGAAACACGACCCCAAAAATACGTTACAGGCTCCTGATCCTGGAAGACATAAGCTTACTCCGTACATTGGTATTTTAGCAGATCCTAGCAGCGTGGCATAAATTCCATGGGGCTGGAGGCAAATGAGACGAATTAGCTGTTTATGTATGTACGGAATACGGAGTAAAAACAGCTTTGCTTGTCGTTTCTGTTGCTTTGATGATTTCACTTCCCTTGTCTTCCTTGTTTTCCGGGGTTTACCTATTCCCGGATCTCTTTTACAAGGAGGGGCCTTTAGGTGGATATGGGATGCTGTCGTCCAATCCCATGAGTATCGGTGTTTGTGACGACACTGGGTTTTCTATTCCAGTTTCTATCGTTGCCATGAGGTTTGACGGAAGGCTTGTTTTGTTGTCTTCTCTTTAGCCTTCTTCTTGCCCGGTTTTGGTGTAGTTTCACACTATTTTGTCCCTAGTTGAGGGCTATTTTGGTATTTATATGTAATGTATGCTTATGTATGCTTATGTATGCTTATGTATGCTTATGCTTATATGTATGCTTACATAGATAGCTTTGTCGGGCGCACAGACATAGTACGGAGTTGAATACCGACATGAATAGATCCGGTGCGTCAGATACGGATACGGTTGCTTGTGGTTCCGAGATCCTGTGATTACTCCTTCTTGCTTGGCCGGTATCTAAACGGGGCAGTTTCCTCTCTGGATGCAGCAGATTGATAACGAGGTGTTTTGCATATGCTTATGCTTATACTTATTGAATTTGAATTCGAATTTGAATTTTGGCGTCGGCGTACGAAGCACCACCTCCTTAAGGGTGTCCGACGTGTGGGGACACTAGTGTCCCCTACATGTCGAACCTAACTCAGGAACAGAATTCTTCTCTTTTCATTTCTTTCAACGGTCACGCAGTCTGGGGGGACTGTGGGCGACAGCATCGTCATTGACGACTCGTAGTAAGCCGGAGGTGAGACCGGCCCAGGGATGTCTACTTGTTTGCGTTTGTACATTCACATAGCTCTTACCCATTCCCTTAAATAGCATACAGTCATTGTATCATAGTTGCTCAATTCCCAAGCCTACTGCATGACAACTAGTGACCGATTGATACCGTTAATCAAGCGTCACAGATGTAGATAGTTTTGAACGCGCGAAGACGGTTCTAAGATGTTTTCTTGGTCATGTGATAGGAGTATGGTCTGCTTGCAAAACGGACTGGCGCGCAGCTTTACCCAAAAACTATTACGACAGAGCCAGCGGCCGCATCGCAGCCTGATCTCGCTGTATCCCTTCCCCTGCGAGTGGGATGGTAACCAGGAAAATTGTCTGCTTGCGCTTAGGGTAGAGCGCTGTGTCGTCGCTGGGCCCGAGCTTGTGCTCGCGTCCTCGCCCTCCCCATTTGCATATACGTAAGCATAGTAATAAGCAAAGCATAGGCAAAGGCATTTTAGGGCAGTATGCCGGTAAGCATACTCTCTTTTCTATGCTTACGCATAGCACAATTCAAACCCACCTTTTTCTAAGCATAAGCATTAAGCTACATCCAGGCCGCTCTAATAGGACTACATGGGACTACGGAGTACATAGAGGCATACCAGCGCCGTGCCGACGATTCGCCGCACTGTAGACCCTTTCCTGTTCAGCATTGAGGACAGCCTCATGCACCCTGATTGCCAAGCGCCTCTTGTCCCATTATAAAAGAAAAGAAAAAGCAAAGGCAGAGAGAAAGCAGTGAAAAAGCCGTGCAAAGGAGAATAAAAAAGTAAGGAACAGGCAAGGAGAGAGCGAAGAAAAAGCAAAAAAAAAAAAAGCAAACAGAAAACAGCAAAAAGCAAAAGAGTCAAAAGGAAATAATATTTTTCCCCGTCTCAAGCCGGGCTTCCACGATCCACCGTCCATCTGGACATTGCTTTCCAGCCACTCAGTTCCTGTCCTCCCGGTCGTTCTATTTGGACTGCCACTACCAGGTAGGTGAGGAAAGCTTGAGGGGTCTCCGTGAGCTTCCGTAGGTATCCGGATCTAGCCTGGGGATCCTGTGGTACTCTAGGGAGGTCCCTCTTGTCCATCTCGCGATTCCACCGCGTCCTATTGAATCGACAGTGTATGATGTGCTCCGGGGCCTTGGCCCCGCCGCACACGCACTGGCCGTCAACTCCTGCGGACGGGTGGAAGTGTTGGTGGTACCAGGCAAAGTCTCCGTGACCATGCCGCGTGGCTAGTAGAATGTGCAGGGCTTTCCTAGGCAGGGTGAGCTCTGTGGGCTCCCTGTAGGAGAAAGGGAGTCTGAGAAGCTCCGGTAGAGAGAGTGTGCGTCTTGGCCGCTGTGTCGGCCCACCACGCTCTATGTTGGCTCGGAATTCTTTGCGGAGTGTCGACGACCGCACTCCGGAGTATGTCGGGCCGGATGCGTCTGCGTCCACCTAGCTCATATGTAAGCTATGCTTAGAGCATATGTCTAATGCTTACATGTACCTCTCAAAATAGTGGGCTTGTTGTGTGCTCAAAGTAGAAAGGAGTGTGCCGAAGGAAGCACACTGAACCATTTATGCCAGATAGACGTCTTGAGTCTCGGTCTTGCGGAGTACATAGTATGTGCAGAGCTATCGCTATACGATGCTGGCATGGCGGCTGGATCTGAAGCATACTTTTCGGGGGGGGGGGGGGAGGTTAGCAATGGCAAGGCTGTATGCTTAGTTTGGTACAGGATAGTCCAGTACACCAGCAGTGAATCAAAATAGTTTATTTTGATCTTATTTTTGAGGTTTCAGACGTTGCCTGCGCATCCCCACGTCACCCACACCACCGGACCTTGAAGAGGCAGACTGGGCCAATGTCACCGACCGCTGGAAGACCTGGTGGCAACGTGCCATTGACTCCGGTAACTTTGCTAGCTCCTTTGCAGAACGGACGCCATGCTGGTGAACCCGGGATGTACGGCGTCGCCACCTCAACCTCACGAAGGCCGAAAGCAGCCTTCTAACGCAAATCCGGACAGGTCATATCGGCCTCCGGGCGTACCTTCATAAGAGGGGAGTCGTGGACACGCCGACATGCACATGCGGCGCTGAGCGGGAAACCCCCACCCACGTCCTGTTGTCATGCCCAGATACACCCCCGAGACCACCAGACTAGCCACAGTCACCCGCGGACCTAGACCGCCGCCTGGAAAAAGGCCTCACAGCCCGGCCGCTCCTCCGATGGCTCATTCGCAGCGGAAGACTCCCAGAGTACCGCCTCGCCAGTGAACTGGAGAGGTCACCAACGCCAGAGTGAGACCCTACTCACGCAATAGTGCTTCTTTTCTTTGTTTGATTTGCTTTATTATTTCTTTTGCTTTCGGTTGGTTTTGTTGTTTACTTTGGTTCGCTTTGCGTTTGCGTTTGCGTTTTGTTTATTTCATTTATTTTATGTAGGCAACCACGGCCTACTACTCAACACATTTGTACTATATCACTTCACATAGTTCAGCGACAGTTTTTACCCCAGAGGGTTCTGTCAGTACAGGCGCCAATAGTCAGGTCAGGATTGACTGAATACGGCGGATAATGATAATAATATTTTTGAGGTTGAACGTTTTGTTAGTGTACGCATACCACAAAACATGCTTCAATATACAGACGCAGCAAGAGCAGTCAGCAAATTCTGTCCTTGGTTTACTCACATGATGATTTATTTGGTTTAAATTGAATACACGGCAATTACCAGTCAGACAGAACAAACGCTTTGTGAATGCAACGAGTAAGTAGCAAGTATGTACTCCGTACGTTATGGTTTAAAAACACAAACGGCCAAGATGGCGAAGGTGTGCTTAGTCACACGTGTATGCTTACATACTCCGTATGTGTACAAAAACGGAGTATGTGACCGGAACCGGCAACACCACAAATTCCGACCGGATAAATGGCTCGGATTAACTGTACAACCCGCAATACGGAGATGACACTTCATAAAAAATGAGAAGCAAGCTGGCCAGTGCTTATTGGTTGTCAAATGGAAGCCTAGAGAACGGATAGAGAACGCGCGCAGCCGAGAACGAGCTGAAAGAGCCACAGGCTAGGCTAGGAGCGAAGCGAGGTGACAGTGTCGCGAGAGTACTGTACTAGACCGTGGACGGATAAGGGCTGGAATCTACATATAGAAGAACGACAAAGGACCGCCGAAAGGACGCGTCAAACAGCACCGCCTCTTTGGAGATCTGGCGGTCATCCCGTATGGTACATTATGCTTATATGTATATTTAATGTATGCTTACATGCTTACATATATATGTAAATATATGCTTACACATAAATTCATATGCTTAAGCATAAGCATATGTATGTGTAAGCATAGTATATGTATATTAGGGTCGTGCAGTAGGACAGGTACTGTCCCCACTATTTTGAAAAAAGATACAAAGGATACCTTCAGGCGCTCTAAGCATAGCGGTGCTAGCAGGCATGAGTGTCAGCTACATAAGCATACAGACGTACTATGTATGTACTCACAAATCAGGATCACGTGACTCGAGACGAGCTCGGCAGCAAGAAGCGTTCAGGAGCATTCTGCAGCTATGAAAGGGATTCCGGTGGTCACGTAGCCTGCGGGTACTGCGGGCAGTTGCATTGTCATTGACTACTCGGAGTAAGCCAGTGGTGATACCGGCACAGATGTCTACGGAGTACTTGAGCACTCAATCATAAGCTTCCAGTAACATACAGCCATCATATCACAGTTGCTCGGTTACATAACCTGCTTAACTACGACTAGTGACCGATTGATCAGTCGTACCTAGCGGTCTTGCCAAAATAGTATCGACTCTCCTCTGCATCAGAGATGTACTCAAGCGTCACAGATGTCTACTGGTTTGAGTTTATGTAAATACCTCACGTGATATCATTTTGTTTGCTTACCTGTACATATATTTAAGAACGCGTTCAGACGGTGCTACCAGGATAACGTCAAGTACCCCTTGTATCTTTTTCAAAATAGTGGAGACAGTACCTGTCCTAAGCATACGGGACGTCTACGGAGTAAGCATACTGCACGACCCTATATTTACACCACATTTTAGGACAAGACACATCGATGCAGGCGCACAGACGCAAGACAGCCAAGAAGACAAAAAAAGTACGCACTAAGCATAGTATAAGCATATGTACTCCGTATGCTTACTCCGTATGTACTCCGTAGAATACCCCGTAATCAAGACAGATTGCCAGGGTCCGATACATGGCCCCACACAAAGAATGGAAAGCCGGCCCCAGAAAGGGCAAACTGGGAAAATCGAAACGCAGCATTGACGACTGTCATGCGCTTGCTAATTCGCAGGTCGGTGTCGACTTGATGGGATAAGACGCCTCATACCCCGTAACTCTGTATGCTTATGCTTATATCTTGAGCATATCAACATCTCGCCCTTTGCCTGCGACGTTTGGCCGTAAGTTTTTATCAGCTGGCCTATTGTGTCGCTTTCGGTGCCAGTATGGCCTTTGACTGTTGTCACATTGTTGATCGCTTCCCCTTTCTTCTTTTCCAACCCCACTGCACACTGCCCATGTTTTCCCTTTTTTCTCCTCTTCCGATTCCCTTTTCTTCCCCCACCGATCCTTGGCGCCCCTGACCGACTTCTTTATCTAAGCACAATGTACATTATTAGGCCCCTAAGCATACATCAAGCATACATATACATGTACATATGCTTATACTCCGTACTGTGTAATGTAAGAACATATGCTTAAGCATACTATGTAGTGCCGCCGCCTGAGTGCAATGCCCAGCCGCGCGTAGTGTACATGTACGGAGTACATGTGTGCTTATGTAGGTCTTCCTTTAGCTTATGTACGTATATGTATGCTATCTTACACATTAGATCAGACGCTTAAACAATAGATTGATAGTGCGATCGCTTGCCAACCCGCTTTTATCTTTTATTCGCTTCCGAATATCTACTCTGGGTCTATTTGGCTGATGCCTTGCCTAGTGCCTTGCATAGCATTACCTGTTTTTATTTTCTCATCGTTTATTTTTCACATTTACTTACTTCATGGGACAATTTTCTCATCCCCGTCACATGTAGCTTAAGCATACATGTACACGTAAGATATGCTTCGACACCGTAAGATACTAACAATCGTATATTTAGGCTATGTCACTCTCCTTTCTTTTGTAATGTTGCCGCCGACCCCTTTATCTAAATGCCGTATTCGCTGCTCTGGTTTTCTACGCATTCTTTACTCCGTAAGACAACGCACCGTATCGTATCGGATCACATATACGGAGTAATCGTCAGTTGTCTCCCTTGTTCGTCTAATTCCGTTGGCAGCGTCCGGCGCCGTAGATGCCCCACGTGCGAATGCGAGTCTCAGAGTGTATGTATTTGCATTGATATATGTAAATGGGCGTGCTTTGAATTGTTATATCTGGACTCTTTGACGCTCTCTTCCATCCATCGGTTCTGTCCCCAACACATTCATCATAACCGACCACTAACCCACCGATACCACTCCGTCACGAAAGCTGGCGACTCCTTCCACATTGGAATATTGACCGTGACTCGGCAAGAGCGACTGGCTGCACCTGCCTGTAAGAATAAATAGGCCCATCGGCAGCGCGCCATCCAATTAACGAAAGCGAGCCAGAAACAGACGACTACGCGGCAAACATACGCCAAAAACCACCACAAGCACTCAGCAATCGACTGACAAAGGAGCCAGTACGGAGTAAGTCATCCCTCGCCCCTTGAGAAGGGTTCCGAAAAGGATAAACGAAGAAAAGGGACACAAGAGAAAAAGGAGTGGCATAATAATTGTGGAGTGCAAGCGCCAGTCTCCAAGAATGAGGAAAGAGGAACGAGCAAGCAGCAGCAAAAAAGCAGCAAGAGCGACCAGCAGCCATACGGAGTAGTCGTCATATAACTGCGCCCCCATACCCTGGGCTCAAAGCCAATGTCCACAGTTGCCCCTTTGAATGCAATAAGCTAATATTGCGCAAGGCCATCCTTTGTGCAACTCGACTCTTCAAGTCACGGCTCGGTCGTCAATTGCTCATCTTCATACTCCGTACACAACAACGAAGAAGACTTCCAGCAACACTTTACCCAACACGATTTTACACCCGCCAATTCAAATTCCGATTTGACGGCCTCACTCAAGGCATCTGTCGTTGTCGACCAAGGTCACTTTCCGACCACACGATCCCCTCCTTCTCGACCGCATCGTCTTGATACCAACTCCGACATCCCCTTTTACCTCAAACCCAACTCACAATGTCCGTGGCTGCTCGTGACACTGTCATGAGCCCTGAGCTGGTGGCCGACCGGATTGCCCAAGGCCAGACAATTGTCATTTATCGTGACTATGTCCTGCGCCTCGACAGCTGGCTAGACAGACACCCAGGCGGGCGCCTTGCCATCCTGCATATGGTCGGACGCGATGCAACTGATGAAATTGAAGTGTAAGTCCAACCGATCACTGTTTCTTGCTTGCCTTTGAGGGCCTTGTCCTTGCTGGATGAGTTGCCGGCTGTCTTGAAGACGGTCCGTCATCTTGATGGCGTCGCCAGTCAATATTCCCCATCCATCCACGTCTGTCGGTCGGCAAGTCTGCCACGCCTTGGTCGGTAGACAACATCCCTAACCCCTTACCGCCCATGCCCATTTCACTTCCCGATGCCCATTGCTCGTTATAGTCTCGTTCTCGTTTACTTGATTGTCCGTGAGTGCTCGTCGCTCGGCCGCATTGATTCGTTTCATCAAAGGATGTCGCGTCCCTTATTGTCATTTTGCTTGTCATTTCGTTCGCTCGTCGGGCCTTCGCTGTTGTTGTATTGTTGCCTGTTGCATTTGTCATCAGTGCCACCCTCGTTTGTTCCGACGACCGTGTTCCGACGACCGTGTTTCGAGTAACATATGAACGGCGGGTGATCGAGTCGACTCGAAAAAAAAAAACACAATGATAAAACGCCAATAAAAAACCGAGAAGAAGAAACGGCGAAGTGGGCGGGGAAGTCGTCAAAAGCGTCGAAAAGAAAGAACGCTGGCGAGAAACAAGACAAAAAGGCCAACAACGACAGGCGACGCTTGAAAACACAATGGTATCTTCAAAGTCGTTCAGGAAAACGCAATGATGGAAAGGAATGAATTTGAGTCTGACTGTGTTGGAGCGTGGGTGGGTGGGGGAGATGGACTTTTATTCTCTGCCCATACAACACAGATCGCCGATGACATCCGAGCCATCCGAAATTCGGATTTCTCAGCACCCTAAACCATACACAAATACACAATCCTGCACCACATATCCCTATTTGCACTACTAGCACCACACCCTCCTTACATTTACGCCCTGCTCATTCCCATCCCCCCCCCCCCGGATTTCCAGTACCCGATAATTATTACCGTCATGCATCTACACACATACTAACAGTCCAGGTACCACTTTGCTGCCACTCTTAAGACCTTCAAGGCTTACCGCATCGGTCTCAAGCCCGATGGCCCATGGGTGTCCTGCACCCCTCCTATTCGTGGAGGTGTCTACAGACGCCTTGAGGACAAGCTGCCCGTGCCCCTCGTCAGCATCGATGATGTTGATGACAACGGCTCGGGTACTGAGCCTAGTAGCGACTCTGAGGATTCTCTTGTTATCGATTCTACCTCGGTCAGCGATGTATCAGAGTACAGCTCCGAGCCACTGTCCAAATGGCCTACTATGACCGACGAGGATGCCGTCGATGCCACTGTGGCCACCGACAAGTCATCTGACCCCTTCCTGGCTGTCCAGGGTGTCCGTATCGTCAACCGCCACTGTAACCGCCCTGCCAAGGTCGTCGCCACCGAGTGCTTGACCTTCTCTGAGGCCGAGCACAAGGCTGCTGCCGAGACTGGCAAGTACAACTACACCGACATCAACGAGTTTGCCGAACGTGGCATCCAGCACGAGATCAATTATGACACCTCCATTTACCCCTCTATCGACCCTACTCAGCAGGCCGCCATCGTCCAGCGCTATCGCGACCTGCACCAGTGCGTCCAGGACATGGGCTACTACGAGTGTCGCTACATCGAGTACGGCAAGGAGATTGCCCGCTACACTACCCTGTTTGTCGGGTTCCTGGTCACCCTCCACATGAGCTGGTACATTCCCTCGGCCATTTTCCTCGGCCTCTTCTGGCACCAGATCATGTTCACCGCCCACGACTCGGGTCACCGTGCTATCACTAAAAGCTTTGTTGTCGACAGTCTCATCGGGATGTTTGTCGCCGACTTTTGCTGTGGTTTGTCCATTGGATGGTGGAAGAGTAGCCACAATGTGCACCATCTGGTCACGAACAGTCCCGAGCACGATCCCGATGTCCAGAATGTCCCAATCTTTGCTACCAGCCCGGCCTTCTTCAAGTCTATTACCTCCACTTACTACAACAACTTCAAGTTTGTCTGGGACGCTGCTGCTGATTTTTTGGTTCCATACCAGAAATACACCTACTATCCTATCATGGGCGTTGCTCGTTTCAACCTTTACCTGTTGTCATGGCTCCACGTTTTCTCGCCCAAGGCGTTTGCCCTTGGCAAGAGCGCTGCCTGGTGGGTTCAACCCGCCGAGATCTTCAGCATGAGCTGCTACTGGTTCCTTTTCGGCTACTGCCTTGTGTGGCGCTCTATTCCGACGTGGACAGACCGTGTCATTTTTGTCCTTATTTCACACTTTGTCACCATGCCGCTGCACATCCAGATCACTCTGTCTCATTGGGGCATGTCTCACACGGATCTCGGCGAGTCCGAGTCGTTCCCGCAGCGCCAGCTGCGTACTACAATGGACGTCGACTGCCCCGCTTGGCTGGACTTTTTCCATGGCGGTCTGCAGTTCCAGGCTGTCCACCATCTATTCCCCCGCGTGCCCCGTCACAACCTCCGCAAGGTCCAGGTCCTGGTCCGCGAGTTCTGTGATGACACGAACATCCCCTACTCCATTCTCAACTTCACAGATGGAAACGCCAAGGTCCTCGGCCGCCTGCAGGAGATTGGTGAGCAGGTGAAGATCATGGTCAAGTGCCAGAAGCACATGGCCGAGACTGGCGAGAGCGGCCTTGCGTAGACGACTTTTATGCCATTTTTTTCGTTTGGTATATTGCATTGTATTACTGCTATATTGCGTCAGCCTGTTATTTCTTTGGTCATTTTATCTCACCATACCTCCATTTTTCTCAATTATCTCGTTCGTTCCTGTTCGCTATTTTTTTTGTAATTCCGGCAACAAGCCAGTACGCCTGAAAAGCACGTTTGACCTTCGCTGAGGCCCGGTCCTCTTCTTTTCTGTCTCTTATTTGTCATTTTATATTGTGTCTCTGCTTGCTCCAGAAGCTGCTCCTCTTTAGGCACGTACTAGATGTTCCGGCTGCTTCAGTTACATGGGCTGCAGCAGTCCGGAAAGATCAACCTTCATGACTTCATTTTCGCACATTACTACACATTAAGTCACAATTTCACCATATACGGAGTATGATGGCTTGCTTGTCGTGATCCAATGTAACCTACAGACAATATTTGGCCATTCGCCTCCCTACCAAGCTACGTTGTTAGCAATAAGCGGCAGCATCAAGACGGCTCTTGATGGGCCCTGCTTGTGTCGTGAGAAGAATTGCAACTGTAGAGTCCTGCTCGTGCAGCGAGTGTTCTGTTGACGTCGTAAGATATATCTAGCAAAGAGGGGTCAAGCCACGCCTCCACAGGAGGATAAGTGCACTGCCGGATTATGCGGGCCACGGTACTCTCCGCGGCGATAAGATATCACAAGATATCGTATCTATAAGTGTTCTAACAACACGGCGAGCAGCACCTCTAGTACAAAGCTTTGCAACTATGCTACGGGGTTATCAGCCACCCACCTGTAATTTAGTCACCTCTCCGAGGTCCGAAATACAGTAGTTTAAATTCCCGACAAGCGTGACGATATGGCTGCATAAGCGTGGAGGTTCAAAAGTGGAGGATCACTTTGATTCCGAATCCTACTGATCTAAAGTGGGGGACGGCGTAATACGTTGTAAGCATACATCATAATGTCACTTGGTGAAGTCTCCGTGACTATTTCGTGCAACAGATCCGCATCAGCAGCATGATGACAATCGGCTCTGGCTACAGAGACGACGAGAAGTGGAATATGCTTGCCCGTTTGATTATAGCAGCTCAGCAATGAACAAGTCACGGCGAACACCATTCTATCACAGTCACTGAAACACGCCCCACCTCGCAGCTGTAAAGTACTTGTATGCTTAAGCATACAGCAGAAGTGGGGGATAAGCCAAGCCAATGAAGCATGCTGTATTATCTCGCGAGACCAGCGCCAAACAGCGAACGACTGTACTCCGTATAAGAGTTGACAACCCCCTTGCCCAGTTCGATTTGCAAATAATTACCATTGCTAACCGATTTATGATTCCACCATGGAGCTTACATACTATATTCTCTTTGCCGTTGTGGCCATTCCAGCTTGGTGCTTGACCTACTGGGTCATTCCCTACTTCACGACTTACAAGCATCTCCAACACATTCCTGGTCCCTTTATTTGCAAGTTTAGCAATCTATGGCTTGCCCTTGGTGCCCGCCAGGGTCAGAAGTTTGCTTGGGTAGACTGGGCGCATCGCAAGTATGGCAAGGTCGTCCGCGTTGGCTTCAACCATGTCTCCATCGCCACACCCGAGGGCTTGCGCACCGTCTATGCCCATGGCAATGGTTTCCTCAAGGAGTGAGTATACTATGAGAACAAAACACAAGGCCCCATCTACAATTATTCTGACAGCCTAGTACTTTCTACAATGCATTCGTTTCCGGCGTCCCTGGCGTGTTCAACGTCCGTGACCGTGTCGAGCATACCCGCAAGCGCAAGATTGTAGCCCACGCCTTTTCCCCCGGTGCCGTTCAGGATTTCGAGCCTCACATGACGAGCAATCTTATCCGCTGGGTCGGCCAGCTTGATCGCCTTGCAGCCCACCCAAACCAGCCAAACGGATTCGCCCGTATCAACATGATGCCTTGGTGCACCTTTGTTGCTTTTGATATAATTGGCGATCTTGCATTTGGCGCTCCGTTTGGCATGGTAGAGCGTGGTCGGGATGAATGCGAGGCTGTCCTTGACAGCACCAGCAGGACATATAAGATTGAGGCAGGCGAGAAGCCCCCTGTTGTCTACGTCCCTGGTGCTGAGACTCTCAACCGTCGAGGTGAGGTCAGCTCCACCCTGGGGCTACTTCCCCAGATTCGCCCATTTGCCAAATACCTCCCAGACCCATTCTTTTCCCGTGGCCTGCAGTCCGTCGCAAACCTACATGGTATTGCTCTTGCTGCTGTCGACCGCCGTCTGGGCTCTCAGGAAGCTGCAGAAAAAGGAGAAGCTGGCCACGGCACGATCTCAGCCAAGGGCCGCCACGATATTCTGGAAATGCTTACTCGGGCCAAGGACGCAAATGGTCAGCCTATTGGCCGACTAGAACTCATTTCTGAAGCACTAACCCAGCTTATAGCTGGCAGTGACACCGTCTCCAACACTGCCTGTGCTGTCTTCTACTGGATCATGCATGGTGAGCGTGCCGCACCTGGTACTATCATTTCTCGTCTGCAAACCGAGCTGGATGCTGCCATCCCAACTCTAGACGAGACCGGTAGCAATGCCGTCGCTCGCCACTCGCAAGTTAAGAACCTCCCCTTCCTGCGCAGATGTATCGACGAGGCCATGCGTCTGCACTCTACCTCTGCTCTGGGTCTTCCCCGTATTGTGACGGCTGTCGAAGGCATTCATTATGCCGACGAGCATTTCCCCAAGGGCACTGTTTTGTCTGTTCCTAGCTTTACTATCCACCACGATGCCGACATCTGGGGTGCCGATGTCGACGAGTTTCGTCCCGATAGATGGCTCACTGCCACTCCTCGGCAGCGCATGGGATTCAACCCCTTCTCCTTCGGCCCCCGTGCTTGTGTTGGCCAGAATGTCGCACACATGGAGCTTGCCCTGATTGTTGGCACTGCTTTCCGTCGCTACGAGTTTTCTCTCTACCAAGATAAGCTCTTTTCACATGAGGGCTTCAGTAAGAAGCCAGTGGACTGCTGGATGGGCATTCGCCGGAGGTAACTAGCAGGGCTATTCCCAGAGACGGCGGGGTACTCTGGCATCGGATAACTATGTAGCTTCTTGTATCAAAATGTCTGTAATATCTAAATGATGAAATATGAACAAAAAGTTCACAGCCTATGACGTACACGGGGGTACGCCACGATGTCTGAGCAAGGAACCTGGCCGAGTCAGTCCCAGAACTTGAATGTGGCGTCGCTCTTCGGTAAACAGCCTGTGGGGTCGGTGCGTGGGCCAGCCGAGTAGTGCGGTGCCCGGATCTGCAGGCGCGGGAACTGGTCCGGTGCCGCGTCCACGAGAAGCTGCACAGGAGTCCGGCGCCATTTTGGTTGTCCGTGGCTCTGGCCCCGGGTTAGCGGCCGAATAATTGTCCTGGATGTCAGAGGGTGGCACAGCGGAACTTCGAGCACGCGGGTGATCTGTCGGACGCGGCACTCCTCGAGGAGGTGTTGGGCCGGTGGGACACCTGCGTCGCGTAGCATTGTGACGTTGGGGGTCTTGCGATAGTTGAGCAGGACAGCACGCAGTGCTGCCATCAGGATCTTGTCAATTTGCTCCAAGTGCTAGCCTATACCGGTCGAAACTAGGCCCTTACACTTTGCTCGCAGTCGGGACGGGATTTTGTGAGCCGTGTACCAAACGTCGGCGCCGTACAGAAGGACAGGAACCACACATGCCATGACCGCCTTGCGCATGGCCGCCGCCTCCAGCCCATGGCTTACTGCTGCGAGGCCACGTAGTTGGCCGACCACTTTGCGTGCGGCCGCTGTCCTCTCAGTGATGTGGCGTTTGATGGACAGGTGCCGGTCGAGGTATACGCCGAGCCACTGGGTTCCTAGGATCAGTTTGCTGTCGTTCGAGAGCGGGCGAGGGTTGATCGTAAGCCGTCCTTTGCTCAGGCTGGGATTGTGCTTGTGGATGCGCCAGGTGATGTGCACGAGCTCAAACATTTCTGGGGCGAAGCAGATTTGCCAGCTCGGCCCCAGAAGGGGATGTTGGCGAGGTTTGTCTGCAACATTTTCACATTCTTGCCGAGGTCGGAAAAGGTTCTGTAGAACATGATATCGTCGGCGTATCTGAAGCGTCGGGCTGGGTCCTCCCGTACAAGTTCTACCATGTAGAGCATGAACAAGACGGGAGAGCGGGGAGATACTTGAGGAGTGCCGCACTGTACTCAGAGAAGGCTGTGGTGTGGCCATCGAGCCGCATTCGTACCTGTCGGTGGTGCAGGAATCTCTGTATCAGCTTGGTGCACTGAGGAGGTCTTCCGTCCGCACTCATATATGGACATGTGAAAACACCAGCACATTTCTGGACTAACTAATAGTAAGTACATAGATCATACATAAGCTATGGTAAATTACATAGATACATAGCGGCCTGGTCCTGCTGTAGCGCTTCCCCTGTGAGTGGGATGGTGACCAGCAGGGAATTCCGGAATTGTCTGGGGCTTACTCCGTAGGGTACTGTGACAGGGATTCTGGAGGTGCTCTTGTTGAGAATCAAGAGCGGGAGTGTCGTCTATATGTACGAATGGGTAAGTGTTTTTGCGTTATTAAGGAGAGGGGTCTAAAAGTCGATTTTCCGTCCGTGCTATTTGTGTAAAAAGAAAAAGAAAAACCGGTCGCGTGACTTTGTGACGGACATCACAAAGTGGTGTTTCTAATGCCGCCCGGATACACCGGGCATAGACGTGAACCCCTCATAGAGGATGCATAAGTAGACAGGGCGCAGGCGCCCTGCATTCCAGAATGGGAAAAAAAGATGAGGTATAACTGACAGGCTACAGCATACTTCGTGCCAAGGTCAACCGATAATCAGTGTCAACCGCGTCATACAATACAATGCCCGTTGTCATCCTACTTTCATAAGTTATACCATGCTAGTAGAAATTGATCATTAAGGTAAGTTTGTTTATTTATATATATCAGAGGCTCAGCTACTGCCTATACGTACGTTGTCGCAGTCATTGGTGCCCGAGCCTTGGCTGGGCTAGTACAATAATTGAGCATCAGACTCGTACTATTCTGAATAGTCCATCTGCACCAGGGACACCAGGGACTGCATATCAAGGGGCTCGCCCGTTGGGATGGCGCCGCGACACTATGCTTAGGCATATCGGGGCTTGTTAGGGCATACCACTCGTCATGGATCTGTATGCTTACGGCCGCCACCAGGATCTATTATGTAGTGGATTGTGACATTTTGACCACTTCTGTGTTCTTCCCGAGATCCTTTTCTACTAGACCTTTATCATGGCCATTCCCACCTAGCTACAACCCGAAGTTGTTTGAATTTGGTGAATACCACTATATTTGAAGCGTAGGCGGTCACCAACGGCTAGCTGGACGGCGACAAGTCAGTTGAGTACCCGGAGACCGCGGTGGCTTGGTACCTTCCGGCGACAGCACACTATCTCGCGAGGTCGTGACAAGATGATTGGTGAACAAGAGTGAAAGAGTATACGCATCCCGCATTCTAGACAAAAACAAATGTACACCTCCAGACTACCATATCCAGCGCCGAGGATCTGTCAGCGTGTGCGACGTCGCTATGAACGCTTGGCCGCCACCAGGTACAGTGTTAAGACTTCATACATGGGCAAGAGAAGAATTTTTTTGCTTAAGTTTATCCCTGTTTGTTGACTCAAGTTTTTTGGGGATTACGCGAGCAATATCTGCCCAAGCTTCAACGACATTTTCACACAGTAAAATGCAAAGGTTGAACGATATCTCATGTATCGTATTTTGACACTGTCGTACATAAACATAATCGCTAATAGAGTCAAATCGCACCTAGACGAAATCCGTCTTAGCAGAAACAACACGCTTCTCGAGATCTCCTGAACTGGGCGTGGCCTCAACTGACGATGCCTGAATCACAGCAGCATCCTCCTCAGGGCGAACATAGTCGCGAGGTTCCTTCCATGAGACCTCTGAATGTACTGGGGGCCAGATTTTACACGAACCCCAGTAGACGAAGGCGGACAGGAACAAGCCCACCCAGTATGCTACATAGTAGAATCGAGTAACGCCGATAGGAGCAGAGATACCCATGTTGTTAAGGAAGCCGTAAAAGTTGGGAACAATGCCGATAAAATAAGCAGCAAATGCACGCAAGTTGAAGCCGTGCCAGTAGTAGTAGACACCACTCTTGCTGCGGCTATAGCAGTCGGGAACGATAATGTAGCCACGACTGATAAGATAGTATTGGACGAGGAGAATACCGGCAATCGTGGATAGGAAGATCTGGTATGACGAGAGGAATCTAACAAAGATGGAAGCAGAGCCCTATGAACGATTAGCATAATTATGATACCAGATACAGAGAAAGACAACTTACCAAAAGGTACCAGGGGTTGATGGCGACAGTGAAAACCGCACAAATAAAAAATCCACGACGTACAGTCACGTACTTGGGAAAGAGTGCAGCGATATCATTGCCGGCTGGGAGCGAGTTTTCGAAGATAGCACTGAAGATGCACGAGTATGTGAAGCAAAAGGCGATAAAGAAAACACCGGCACGCGTCTTTGAATCGTAATTCAAAACCAGAAGATCATCAAGAAGAGTGATTGGGTTCCACACAACTTTCCCAAAGATAATCTGGCCACTGGCGCAGACTAAGTTACCAAAAATAGCAACGATGAAGTTGGAAATGGGGAAACCAGCCAGGTTGCCGAGGATGACATCCGTATTTTTGGTGGCATACCGCTGGAAGTCGGCTGCGTTTGAGGCAAATGTGGCACAGTTGGCAGCACCGAGCATGATGAAACGAAAAATGAGCCAGCTGCGCTCGGAGCCGTGCACAGTGCCGCCCTGATGGATAACCGGACCGAGACCACCGGCTTTGGTCACTGTCCAAGCAAGCATGGCAATAGCACAAACAAAGAAGACGAACACTTTGGCGTAGATCAGACCGCGCATCTTAGGGACAGGCACAATGAGGAAGAAGCACATGACAACCCAGAATATTACAAAGCCAACCATGCCGCCCGTAGTCAGGGCCGATCCCGTGCCCATGGTGTTCTTTATTTTGGCCATGCCAGGAAAGATGGCGTGAAGCATGACATAGATACACTGACCACCTTGCACGGAGTTGACACCGTTCCAGACAATGGCCATGACTGCGCGATTAAAAGCTGGCCACCAAGCACCATAGACACCAAAGGCTGTGCGACACAGAACAGGGAAACCAATGTGGTATGTGGCACCGGCGCGACCGTTGAGCGTGATGACGATGGCAATGAGACATTGGCCGCCAAACGAGCAGGCGAGCGACTCCCACATACTTAGGCCGAGCGCCTGGCCAGTTGATGCGGAGTACCAGTTGGAAACAGTTGCAGTTGCAGAGAACCAAAAGGTGAAGTAGGTGAGCGAGTTCCATTTGCGGTCCCTGAGAGCCAGCGGCCGGATGTCGTCATTGACGAGAAAGCCGTCGGGGCTGTCACCGCCCTTGACGACGAGGTACGAATCGTGGAAATGTCGGAGACTCATTGTGCGAAACTATGGCAAATTTGAAGCAGTCGATGCAAGACCTGCGAGAGACATGTCGTCGAGGTTAGTAATTATGTTGTTTTCGAGGCATAGTGTTCAACATAGCAAAGATAAGGGTGATATGATAGCGGCTTGACTTCCAGATACAGCTAGAGCGGTTTTCGACGGAGCCCGACGGCAATTCTCAGCTTCCTAGCTCGGACAGCGTTGCACTCACGCAAGGCCGCACACCACTATCGGGGTAGGATGAACGATAAAGGCAGAGAGTGGTGCGGATGAGAAATTGCGATGTAAGCATAGGGGAGATAGGGACCCATAAGCACAAGCATATATGCAGGAGGAATACCAACAAAATAATCTACATAAATTCCCCAGGCTGAATGAGGAGGACTGCTTCCGTTAAGATACACAAAGTAACAACCAGAGCCAACTTTTAAGACGACATCATGAGCTCCACTACTACGATCACCGTCCCTGCGCCTGAGACCTACCAATTGGAGCTTCAGTCAGCTGAAGGCTCAGTTTTCCGCACCGTGCTGACATCTGACCCGCGCAACTGTGATCCGTCCGATGTTCCGGTGATCGATTGGCAGGCATATGGAACGACAGAGGAGCGGAATGAGCTTAGGAGCTAGCGGCTAAGCTACGTGCCGCCGCGACCAACATGGGGTTCTTTTACATAAAGCACCACGGTATCTCGTCTATTGACGCGGCCTTTGCACAGGCAAAGGCATTCTTCGCCCAGCCACAAGAGAAGAAATATCAGGTCTCGGTTAAACAGTCACGCTTATAATGGCTATGGAGGCATCCAATCCATCCAGGTGTCGCTGAGTGAGTCCCACGACTACAAGGAAGGCTTCTCGTTCCTCTACGAGCCGCAGTATGGCCCGCAACCCCAATGACTATCGATGAGGTGCCCGAGGGCCGTCCGTCCTTTTATTCACGGTGAAGGATTTGTATGGGAGGGCACGTCACACCTCCCCAACTTCAAGCAAGACATCCTACAATATTGGCAGGACTGCCTTCGGCTGGCCCGCAAGCTCATCTGCGTCTTTGCTCTATCGTTTGACTTTCCCGAAGACCACTTTGACAATGTTGTGACACACCCTCGCAGGTTCGTATGCGCTTAACGTTGGAAGAATATCTGATAAGACTAACGTGAAAGTGACATGGTTCTTAACTTCTACCCCAAGAACTAGAAGAAGAACCTATCAAGTGTCGATGCAGGCATCAGGTCGCACACAGACCTGCAGTGCTTCACACTTTTGTGGCAAGATACTGTCGGCGGATTGGAGGTGCTCACCAAGGAGGGGCAGTGGCTTAAGGTGCCACCAATGCCCGACACAATCGTCGTCAACACTGGTGAATGCGATTATCCAATGACCACTTCAAGTCAAACGTGCACAGAGTCTACACTTTGCTCCTGAGGACCGCTACTTGATGCTCTTTTTTTGGCTTCAACTTCAACGAGGAGTGCTCTGTCATGCCCACGTGCACAACCGAGAGTAACCCGTCTAAGTCTAAGCCAATCAGCTGCGGTGATGTGAGTAATAGAATTGATTTGAAAGAAAACTACAAAAAAATGGATGAATACAATCAGCGGCTGCAGTAACTAACAAACAGAGTAGTCGTGCCAGTAAAGGTTCAAGATGTCCGCCGATCAGGCTGGCCGCTGAACGGAGGTGATGCGATATTACATGTACATATACATCTGTATGCTTATGTGTACTTCGGTATATACTTGCGGAGTCGTTATCACAAGTGGACACCAATCACTGATAGACAGATAAGCTCGAAACCCCTTGCAATACATTTGGCTGATGTCAAGACGCCTAGACTTGTACTCCGTAGAGCGTAGACATGCCCACCTGCCATACCGAGTAGACAGCACCGTATGCGGCCCGCCCAACTCATACAGCAATGGACCCGGAACAGACGCCAAACGAAGCCTTTCAGAAAGGCTCCGACGAACCCCGCGATCGTGCCAAGCGGCACCGGCGGCGTGTCTTCTCGTGCGAGTCGTGTCAGCGGCGCAAGTGCAAGTGTCTATTTGACACTGCTCTGCGGTCATGTCGCCAATGCCATTCCCTGAGGTAGGTTACTGCCTATACCCGCACCGTTCACACCCGTCAATCAGAACTGACATATCTAGAGTCGCTTGTTCATTGCGTGATAGCTCGCACTTGATCAGCCCTACGGCAGATGCCGATATCGACACTTCCGCACAGCAGCAGATTCGGGCAATGGAGCAGAGGTATGCTCACTGTCAATCAACTGTTCTATGCGCTTAACTTATCTAAAACTCAAAAATTGTAGGCTTCAGCGTCATGAAGACGCTATCGCCAGCCTCCAAGAGCAGCTTCGACATGTGTCTCATCACGGGGCCACAGTATCACTGCCATCTCGTATACCCCTTCCGCCCCGCCCACGACACAGTCCGATATGGCCAGCGCCAGATAACGCTGGACGGCCCTTACACCACAACCCCGAAGAGCTCTCTGCCGCAGCCGACGAAGCAGCCGGCTCAGCACCGGTCGTTGTGCTGCGCGAGATCGATAAGTACCATACTGGCCGGCAGCGCCGCAAGATGGGAGCACGATCCACAGACATTGTGTCTATGGGGATCATTGACGATGCAACGGCCGACAGCCTGATTCATTTGTGGGTAGTCCAATATCGAGAACATCCGAGCGGACACTGATTGTACTAGATTCCATGGTCGTCATGGACCTACGCAATTTATTTACGACATCGACAAGACCATACCAAGCCACCAGTTAAGGGTCAAGTACCCCTTCCTCCACGGCGTTTTCTGCCTCTTGGGGATCATGCATAAGGAGGACCTGGTGGGCTCATCCGCTCACTTCAAGATCAACGAACACGTGCGGCAAACACTTGGCGAAGCACTTTTGGCTAGTCCCCTGTCAATGGATGCGATCTACGCGATCCTGCTAGTTAGCGAAGAGGCTACCGACCCTTCACAGGTAATGCAAGAATCACCCTGCATAGGGCAGATAGCGAGGCTAACACATATAGGATGCTACCGACTATATCGATAGTTGGCTGCTTACCGGATACTGCGTGCAACAAGCGATGCTCTGCTTCAATTTCTCCGCAATCTTGTCTCGCATCCAGCACGAGACATCGACGAGTGCGGATCAAAGTTCCATTCGGCTTTGGGCTGCTATATGTCTTGGACATTTACGGTGGTCTGTCACGACTGGGCGACAGCCGGTTGTCCCGAGTGCGTACCTCAGCCACTGCAATATGCTCGTCAACTTCTATGATGCGTCGAGCGAAGATGGCATGCTCCTAGCCGAAGTGATGCTATTCTGGGCACTTTGGCAAATGCCTGTCGATGCTCGCCAGCGGAGTGACATCCTCCACGAGTGGAAGGACAAGTGGGATCATCTATTGCGTACGTCGCCCATCCCAAGAATAGATTACTCGACTGCTGCTAACAATATAGAATTGCCAACATCTGTCAAACTCTGGTTCGGCTATCATATTGCTTCTCTAATCTCAGCCATCCGCGTTCTCGAACGACTTGGGGAGAATCTGTTGTCGCAAACCTTTCTGTCTCAAGCAGGAAAACATCCATACGGTGGCAAACAAGAATTCGAAGGTGGCGATGGTAGCATGTCAGACAACGAAGGGGGCAATGGAACGACAGATACAGTGACAAAAGCACGTCTTCGCCAGGAAGCATACCAAGAGGCCGTCGCGATAGTACAACAGTTCCTGCGCTTGCGCTCTTCTTTCACGCACAGCCTAAGGCTCAGTGATTGGCTATGTCTGGCCTACAGTGCCCTCATTGTCGGCCACTATGGAGAGAAAGAGCTGAGCCGACAAGAATATCGCCAGCAAACTAGAGACAACAATCGACACAGCATCTATAGGTGCCTCGACTTTTTGACACAGCTGGATGAAATGTGCCGCAAGCCAGTAGGCTCTATGCGTGTCCTCCCACACGCCGTCAGAATGGCCATGGGAAAATTGCAAACTGCTGCTGCTGGACGCAAAGACAATGCCAACCAGCAAGCGTTCCGACAACCCCCCCTTGGCGCAGACAGCAGCCACAATATACTTGCACCAAAAGATGCGGGAGTCAGCCAACAGAGCATAGCTCAAGGCGAGGATGCACAGTTCTTTGAACTTGGCGACAACAACGATGTGCTTTCTAACATGAACTGTTTCTTTAGCGGTGGATTCTTAGATTTCTCGTATAGGGACTATATGGGACAGTCACTGCCTTGATCCTTGATGCATGGGTCCGGTGGCGTAGGAGTTTGCCTTCATTATGTCATTTGCTTGCCAGTATGCCACTTACAGTAATAATTACAGGATATTAGACTCTGTATATTTCACACCACATTTTTTAACTAGTCTTTGATACGAGTAAAGCAATCTAGTGGCCCTATCTCTTCCGTTCCCACATGCACAGAGAAATTTACCGGTGCAGGCAAACACCGACAAAATTCAGCCGATATTTGAACCAGAGCCAGACAGAGACGCTGTGGGCCAATTGCCAATGCAATAGGGCCAACCCACCAAACCTGGTTCATATAATGTAGGGATATGCCAGTATCGACAACAACTGCCCCCGATGCCGCAATGCCGTATGGCAGCTCAGAGGGGTATTCTCAAGAAGTGACATCATAGTTTCAGTCTACCTCAAAACGAAGCGCTCGAGATTTTTGATGTCACGGAATGGCACTAGCCAGTAAGTGCGAATGGACAAAAAGTTAGTCATGATCTCGGTTAGAACATCTTTGCCAACAATAGAACAGGACAAAAGGACAGCACTACCCACGAGCGTCCAAACCTCTGTTGCTGACATTGTTTCGTCAATGTCCGGGCTGGCCGGCCTTTTAGCACTGCTGCGTTGCTTTGCATCGTCCGTTGTTGTATCGTTGGTATTGTCGGTACTGTTCACAATGTCGGCATCGGCTGTGCCCGGTGCCTCCTCTGCCGAGCTGTCGGGCTTGTCCGAGCCCGACGTCCTTGAGAAACGCGGGACGACCAGAATTTTGCGAGTGATTGTCTGCACGTTCGAGCCAAGAAAATAGGCACTGACGGCAATGATAGCCACAATAAAGACTGCGACAAGGACCTCGATGAATTCTCCAAACACATAGACAGATGTCGAGTTGCTGCTGAGAGTAGAACAAATAAGTCCATCCATGCCTGCCCTGATAGGCAGCCGCAAACTCAGCATCGCTGCTCACAGTTAGCGAGCCACACCGCAGTGCCTGAAAGCTTTACTAGAGTTTGAGGATCGAGCAGACCGAGAAGGTCCAAGTAGTAGTGGCGACAATATAAGCATATGCATCGCTGCGCATCTACACGCCATATGCTTAGTCTGCGACAACAGGCATCCAGGTAGCTTCGTGACCGATAATCACGGCTGCAAATGCATGGACGTTGGCACGCTCAGCTGCACCAACACCGATTGGTGTATATTCAAAACGCCGCCCGCCAAACCCAGCTATGATGACGAATGAAATCGCATCGATTCAGCTGTAGCGGTCGAATATGTTAAGGGTATGGTCGCCAAGCAAGCCAAACAAGAACATCATAGACGACCAGAATGGCAACGACAAGCGGTAGTTTCCATCACCGACATCGTACAGAACCACACCAGATATGATGGCACTGACAATATCCCATCCAATCTGATTAACCTTATTTAGATTAGCGAGCACTTGGCCGGCCACCACTCTTCACGTAACGAGGAATGACTAATTTGGGGCCGAGGTTAGAGCAGACGACGCCTCAGACAGACAGCTAAATCGATCACACTAATGAAATATGCAGAAACGAACACCAGTTCCAAGAAAGCCAATGGCAAGGGTGGTGACGTTGCAATTGACGGCTGTGAAGAATGTAAACAGACCGAACGCCGGTCTCCAAGTCCGTTGCCCACCTGTGGATGCGCTCGATGTTAATCTCTTCCGCCCCAATAGTACGATTCCAATGCCGTACTTTTCCCTAAAGCCCTTGGGGTCTTCGTGCTCGGCCACGTTCAATATAAGCGTGAGGTTGCTCGTACCAGGTGTTTGACTCTTTGCGCGGTCTCGTCGGGCTCAAACGAGCCAGAGGGCTATTTAACAGGACTGTCCGTAGCTGCCACTGTAACTGTAGAAGATATCGAGTCTACCAATTTGAGGTAGTACAAACTCTAGACGTAGATTGCTTTATGACGAGTCATGATCAAATAAACCAAGGTCGGAGCATCCGACAACAACCGGCATGGAGGGAAAAAAGAGGCGATCGACACAACGCAGTGCAACTAGCTATCACATATGATCCCATATAGAAGAACAGTTGGGTGTACGATAATGCACATCGGTACAGCGATGACCGGCTACACATGACAGCCCAATGGTGGGAGGTGATTGGATCAAGGCCCCCATCAAGTCGGAATGAGGCTTCTGGCTGTAGGACCATTCATACTAGTTGTTCTTACTAGTTTGATAGCTTTAACTAAACTATTTGCTTACTATATCGACATACAATTACATGTTCTCGGAAAGTTGACTTGAACTGGAGCTATATTTTGTTCCTATAATAAAATTACGATATCAATACCCATAGGAAAACAACAGATCAGTAATTCTCGATGCCTCTCAAACTTTGGATGTCACCATCCATTATTCAGCCCCCCTTAGAACCCGACACCACTGCCAAGCCGCCTCCATCTCAACATAGCTAAAACCCTTAGATTCCGTTCGAGATTGAGAACGCATCAATGGCTAGATTGAACGAGGCATCAATTGGTGCCACCAAGTTTTGTGCAATGCCCTGAAGAGCCGCAGGCACTTTGGCAATAATAGCACTGCTCATATCATCCGAGGCCGCCTTTTGCGCCTTGAGGTCAAGCAGCACAACAGGTGTCAGGAGAAGATGTTTGAACTTTCCGTGAGCAGCAATGAGGGTTTCCATTGTCGTGTTGACGGTTGTCGCAAGTGTCGACACGGCACTGGCAATGCCCAAGGCCTCGTCAGATGTCAACTCATCACTGTTTTCGGCCGCATCCTTGCCCTCGTGGATAGCCAGAAGAAGGCTTGCACTTTTGGTCAAAATAGGGAATGATCCTAGGATGTCACCGGACCATGACTGGACTGTGCTCTGAAGTGCAACCGTTTTGTTGTCAACATTGTGTAGTCGGTCAACGATCGTGGCCCCGCTGGCGACAACCTCCCCAGCATAAAAGACTGGCAGGAATACCGTGAGAAAAGCCGAGACACGCATATTCTTGGTTTTGATAGTGACTGTATATGTAGCTAGAATAAAACAGCTGTAATTAAAGAGTAGAGGAGATGAAGAATCTGGGTTTCCTCTTGGATTAATGAGCACTTGCGCGGAAGCACCCAAGGTTTTATACCTTTCTGTAACTCCCATACTTCTTTAGGGCCTCTCCGAGCATCTCCAGGAATAACTTGTCTAAGCCGATCTTTTTCAATAATGTAAGTACCAACGAGTATGTTTTCGCGGGGCTAGTTTGCGGGGAGAGACAAAGAAACACCACCCTCGGCAGCGAAGAAAATCATGTGAAGTATCTTTATTATTCTCCGCCTTTCTCAGTCAGTCCTGACTATTGCGACTAGCTAGATCGAATACTCGTGGAAACATAACTGTCAGAGATCTGTGGGTGTGTGGTCTGATTAAGCATACAGTTGTGTGGGGTATGCCACGAGTCCCACCGTAAACAAACTGCAAAAGAACAGCAGAAAAGCAAATGCATGTAAACAAAAGGATGTACGTAGAAATTAGGCGATATCGTGTGGGTACGTCGTCTCCCGCTGGCGCCGGTGACTTTTCCGGTTCCCCGACTAAACGTTACTATCGGAGTCTCTCGCTTCGAATAAGCCAAGCGGGGGAGCGACCGGGCCGTGAGGCCCGTCTGCAGACGGCGGTCCAGGCCCGTTAGTGTTTGTGGCCAGTTCGGCGTCTCTGAATATTCGTCGGGCATGATATGAGGCGTGGGCCGGGGTATCGTCTTCGGCGCCGTATGCGCATGCTGGAGTGTGCACGGCGCCCTGCAAATATCAACTGTTTTCTGTATATATCTAAGCCAGTTCTGCTACTATATGTAACCATAACAAGCTATTTGAAAAAGTTGAAGCGGCAATAACTGGCAAGCATTAACTAAAAAAAAAACAATATAGGGCAATGCAGTGCGGCTGGAGTGAAAGTACCTGAAGTGATATCACATGACCAAAAAGGACGAAAAGGTACTTTGGCGGTGCCAGCAACATTCCAGAACCATAGCGCGTTCAAAATGATAGCTACATCTGTGGCGCTTTAGTACGACATCAATCGGTTACTAGTCGTAGTGCAGCAGGTTGGGAACTGAGCAAGTATGATATGAGCAAGTGTGATACTATGATACAATGACTGTATGCTATTTAAGGGAATGGGTAAGAGCTATGTGAATGTACAAACGCAAACAAGTAGACATCCCTGGGCCGGTCTCACCTCCGGCTTACCCCGGGTCGTCGATAACGATGCTGTCGCCCGCGGTATCCCCAGGCTGCGTGACCGTGACCGGCACCGGATGCTCCTCCACGACCATAATATCCTCCTGAACTTGCGTCTTGCTCATCCGCCTGCTTATATTAATAACAACAAGTTGATGCTCGAGTTTGTCATAGTACTCTGAATGATGGTTTAGGGGGCTATTTGCCTAGGCATGTCATGTATCTACTATTTGTTCAGGGCAGTTTAGTCCCCAGAGGGTTCTGTCACTGTGTGCTTTACAAAACTTTGGTTGTGGTTAGCACGCTGTGGCGGTGCGCAAAACAGGCCTTATTGTGGAGTCGCACTTTTCGCACCCTGAGCACTCACTTTTCGCACCCTGCCCTTCGCTCTGATTGGCTGGAGCATTCAACAAAACACGCTAGTCCCAAGTAGGCAATTATGTCAGCATCGCGTCCCGGCTCTTATGTATCTTTTTGCGCCGTCGTTGTGAGTGGGAGATTCAGATGAGCCTGGCTGCCATGGATAAAATGGATGCAGAGGATACAGAGTATGCAGAGGATACAGAGGATGCAGAGGATGCAGAGGCTGCAGTGGCTGCCACGAGGCCCACGTTGACCGTGAGCACTCCGGCCGCCCGAGGAGCCGCCCCAGCGGCAGATCGTACGGTCATTGAGAACTCTGACGACGGGTCGGAGTCTGATGACGTGCTCTTTGTTTCCGAGAGTATTGCTGTCGTGAAGGATGAGCTCTTGTGATTTTGGCAACTTGTGGACGTCTTTGTATTTTGATTCTTACTGCAAGTAACAATACAGCTATCTCTACCGTGAAGTATTTACGCATTTGAACCCAAAAAGATACATAAGAGCCGGGGCACGATGCTGACATAATTGCCTACTTGGGACTAGCGTGTTTTGTTGAATGCTCCAGCCAATCAGAGCGAAGGGCAGGGTGCGAAAAGTGAGTGCTCAGGGTGCGAAAAGTGCGACTCTTATTGTGACGTTTGGGTGTCGGTTTATGTAAGCAAGTTGTCAGGGTGCGATCGGTTGACCGTATGCCACTTAGTCGGTTGCAGTAGAGTGCGTTGACTGTATGTATTGACTACTGGAGAGAAGACTATCTAGCTATAATAAGGTTGGCTGGTTATATACCTGAGCCATGTCTGCGGTGTCCGAAGTGAACCTGGGTGAACTGAGGTGAAAACAGGTGAAAACAGGTGAAAAGAGGTGAAAAGAGGTGAAATGTTCACCGTCGAACATGCTAGAACATGTGGGGCTGGATTGGATTAATATGGGTCCGGTCCGTGGCTGTAACACTTATGAGCCTGGGGGGTCCAGCTGTGAACCCCGCGCAACCCATAGTGTGTGCCTCTGCAGAGGGCGTTAACTTCTGTCCGGTAACCAATCCGGCGTCTTGTGGTCCTAGTGTACTTCTCGTGACGTTAAATAATAAATCAAGGGTCTCCTGGCAAGGACGGCATAACCAATCTTGCGAGGAAGTAGGCGTGGGAAGCACTGGGCGAGCACATTATCACCCTGTTCGCCAGATGTTTCGAGACGGGCCACCATCTATGTAGCCCCATTTTAGACAGCTAACCTGGTCGTGATCCCCAAGCCAGAACGCGACAAATTATTGCTGCTAGGTCGTTGATCTCCTTGTTGACAGTCTCCTATCATCGAACCGAGTCTGTTTCCAGTCTTTCGACTGGACAATATCATGGGCATAAGTTCCGAGGCGACTCTGGTAGAAGCGAAGGTTGTTGCTGAGCTGGAACTCGAAAACGTCTTTGTAATGGCCAACAATATGGTTATTGGCTGCTGATATCAGCGCCTCGTCGATTCTGGCGTTCTGGCCATGCCGGCGCAGCAGAGGCTCCAGCGCGACATTGTAGCGCAGATGGAAAGTGACAGAAGGCAAAGCCGTCACGATTGGGGCTCCGGTTGTGGGATTCGTAAGGAGAGGGAAAATGAGTCAGACACCAAACCAAACAATAGAAGCCTCGGGTGCATCCTCGACGGCGCTGCCTATCCAATATTTACCCCACAGCAACATATTGGTGACCTGCATGTTCAGGCTTGCAAGGAAAAATTATGGCCGCCAATATTGTACGTCATTATGATGTCTTCTGTTGATCGTCGCCCATCTTGGATCTCGTTTTCCAGTTGAACTTGACGAGGTGAGCGACCGAAGCGAGTAACAAGGCCATGCGGTGCTGGGAGCTGTGAAGGAGTTGTTTCATTTAGCGCCTAATCAGTAAAAAAAGGCTGTGTATTTTCTTTATAATAGTGTCTGTCACGTACTACAGCTTGAAGTCGCGAGGTTGTGGTACGAACTCGCCATCTGCTCTTCTTTTGCAAGCAGATCATCACATTCTTTCACCAGATACGGCATCTTCTTTAAAATAGAATCATATGCTTGATTCTAGAGTGACTGGGCTGTGAACGGCGGTTGGCAATTGACAAAAGATGTAGAGAGAAGGCTGTCTATAGAGTGCTCTTGATAAAGAGTTATTGAACTTGCTACCCGTGACAGATGAGTCTTCCAAGATGATACTGGCTGATGGGGCTGCCGGTGGAGTATCTTGCTGCTTATTGACACCAGCGGCCTGCCGGAAACCCCGTTCAGTCTTTCGCAAATATGTGGCATGGCCTGTGACTTCAGGGCTGCTGTGAGCGTAAGCGGGCTTGTTGTGAGTCTTGAGAATTCTCGACGTCGAAAGGCAGGCTTTTTTTTAACGAACCCATAAGATGACTTAATGAAGGGAACTGCCTTCCGTGGATGCCCAACCAAGATGGTGGTTAGGTGGGATAACTTGAATTTCAATCGGCGTAAGAGAGTGTATGGAGTGATTCACAGTCACACCACAATGCATCTAACAAAGGAACGTTGCACTGGAATACAATTTTGATTGGACCATGGGCGGTTGAATGAGATAGGCAAGTAATTAAATCCGTAGCACAAATGGGGGAGGAAAACATACAGTCCCCGAGAGCTTATCGTTGAGCTGGCTTTTGGTGATGCTGTTGTGGTCCGAGGCGGTGAACGGAAGGCTTATATGCGGGCCCAATGCGGATTGGTAAGTTACGTAACGGGCACGGATCGAGACGACCAAGAAACAAGGCCTTGGGGCATAACCTCTCGCTCATCTCGTGTTTGTTGCTCGGGAAATACCCTCTGGCCAGGACCTCCGTTGGGATAGAGTAGGGCTTGGACATGGTGAGACTGGCGTGGTCTGGTGTTGAGTTATTTGTAGTTTTGCGCTGCTCCCTAGAGGCTCAGTGCCAGGCAGTTCGGGGTGGCTAGTTTAGGCAATAAATATCGTCTTGGGTCACGATATGGTGGCCAGCTAGACAGACAGTATTCGAACGTGGCACAACACCAAGAGCTCGGCGGGCGGTACGAATTGTCGGCCGAGGAGCTGATGCAGCGGCTGCGAGAGCAACTGCACTGCGACCCGCTGGACCGGCATCGCAAGTATGCAGCGATTGGCGTGCTGTTCCGGCTGACGCTCGAGGGCCACGGGTACTGCATGGTGTGGTGCAGATCATGCTGGACAGTCAAAGAGGCAGAGCACAGATTCTACTACTACTTGAAGGACAAGCAGAGCGACTTGGTGCGGATGTGCCTCGAGACAAAACCCTACATGTAATAAAAATAGCGGCGGACTACCGTCGAGCCAGGGAACTGGGGAGGTCACCGACGCCGTCGTGAGACAATGCATACCGACACACTGTCGCCTATTACATGCATTTTCATATACTTTATTTAGTTTACTTTTCTGTGGTTTCATTTGCTGTTATTTATGGCAGGCACTCGTGGCCTACTACACGTAACCGTGATAAGACGCACCCTAGATCAGTGACCCCAACGGGAGTTCTGTCTATGTAGCTAGTCGGTAACAGTCAATACTGACCGTGAATGGCGAATGGTATTAAGAACATCTATCCATTTGTATTAGAGGATTTGTAACTACTGTGGCGGGTTACGATTGATATATATCGGCTTACAGCATCATATCTCTTGCGAACCGATACTGGTGCACTCATTCCTTGGCATTTCCCTCAAACATCTAAGGCACTCTACCCAAGTCTGACCTCCTAGGCCAAAGCTACTACACTATCTGCAATGGCATATATCTGATGACAATAGCCACTACCATAGCAAACCGATCTAATATACCACCGCGTGCGGCGATAAACTAGCACGAACCACGAACCTGATCAACGGTGGCGTAGCACCTTCCTTTGCCGCTGGGACACTTCCAGCCCATCTGCTGGGTAAGGGTCTGGCATGCACCCTCCCATTGATCTCCGGCAAGCCTGCCGCCGTTCACTCCTGTGCACTGTCCACGTCGTTAGAAGTTGTCCTGGAGCATAATTTTTAAGTTTGTGACTTACCCGACCCGTCTTTGAGTCGTACTTGGTAGAGCCCCACTGCAAATGATTAGTATGTAATGCTTAGGTCAGCGGAGGTTATCAAGATGAAGGTACCGGATAGCCGGCAGCGTTGTAAGAAGAGCAAGCCGCATCAGTCAGCTCCGCGATGTACTGGTTATTGGCAAGGCAGGTGCAGCTGTTGTGAAGATCAGCAGTGCTGTAGGTGTTAGTTAGCACATAGTCAATAGCTTTAGAAGAGCGAGGAAGGTTCATACGCGGTAGCCACAAGGATGGCGAGAGGGAAGATAGTATATGTAGAGAAGAACATTATGACTGCAGGGGTGATTTGTAGCTGAAAAAAAAATTATTTCTGAAGAGGATGAAGGAAGGTGTATGAAGGCAATTGGGGAAGTCAAAAAGAGCACGTCTACTGCGAGGTTATATACTCAAGAAGTGAAAAAGAATGCGCCTTGATCACTTCTTGAGACCTACCAAGAAACACAAAGTGAGGCGTAGTTGGGATATCTCGTATTCCCTTATCGGCAAGGTCGGTAGTTATTGAGATGCTACGGTATGGTGCATTGTTTTCATGCGACCCTGTCCGGTAGTTCTTCAAGAATGACCCACACTATCCGATCTTTGACCTCGCATTGATCTGCGTGGCTGTGTTTTGCTGAACGGCCATGAGTAAGCATACAACATCTTGGCTGTTTCATCCGATATTGAGAAATTTTGAGGCAATGCCCTAACTTGTTGTTTTATTCCGCCTTGTCAATCGATAAAGCTTGTTGTAACTACATATATATATATAAGCATACACATGAGCATATGCTTAGCATACATATACATGTAAATGCTAATGCTAAACGTTTTGATCACTTCTGCGCAAAGGCTTCACACCGTTATAAAATGTAAAAAGTCTTTTGCTTGAATGGCATCTACATATGCTTATACATATAAAGACTACGTGTAAGCATACAATGTACATATATGCTTAGTCGATCTACATAGTATGTATGGTCAATCCACTTTCCATCAAACCATTTTAAATTATCATCCAGCACATCCAAAAGTTCCAAACACGGACTTCTATGCTTACCCTATGCTTATTACCTGTCATAATTTTAAGACCTCTTTCGCAAGCGTACTCTTCTCTAAGCCTACATATGCTTATACATATTTCAGCAAGCTGTTGCTTCAAGCGGCATTCTTTGCTATTGGACATGTCTCGACATCTCCCGCCCCCCTGGCTCTGTCTTCTGACGACGTTATCCTTCTCGACGGGAGTGGCAAGTCACAGGTTATGAAAGCCGCCGAGTTCGCGGCTCTCTCCTAGAGTACACCATCGCCGGTCGGGGCTTACGCATGGACGTGATGAGAGTACTGTGAGGTGCAAGTCCTTTCCGACATTACACCAGACAAAACTCTACCCGGATGTTGCCATCTCCCCTGTTATCAGCGGTGAGAACCTCACGCGTGCTATTGTGTCTGTCAGTCAGGGGTACTCGGGTTCCAGCTCGCTCTCGGTTGGAGCCAGCACAGCCCTGACTCGCTGACGACTACATATACACTGACAGTGACCTACACCGTCACGCAGACCTGGTCGACCTCTGAGAGTGAGGCACAGGAATTGGCTTTCTATGCGACGCATAACATGTTCGGCGTTATTGTCAGCCAGCCATATGCGCGCGAGATTCAGGGCAATGTACTGAGCGGCTGCACTGATTCTCCCACGATCACTCCCTATACCTCTGCTTCATACTAGCGAGAAATACAAGAATCTTGACCGGGTCAGAGGTGTTAAGAGATTTTGCACCAACAATTCTTACCCTATTCCGTACTGCGTGACAATGATGCCTAGCATTTTGGCGATTTCCGCATGTTTGGTGTGATTTAGAGCCTTCGTAAATACATCGGCAATTACCCCAGAAGATAGAGTGTAATCGAGATTGATCAGGCCAGATTGGACGGCGTCGCGGACAGTGCCATCGTGCATGGCACTGTACGCCACTTCACGTCGACCAGAATAATGTACACTGCGTATACATATATACGTACCTAACATAAGAGCACAAGACGTCCGGACTGGGTACAGGACAGAGTTAGAAACCTCTACAAGGCAACAAACTATGCAGCATGCTTATATGTATGTAAGCATACATACATATACATACTACATACATACATACATATACATACATATACATACATATACATACATATACATACATATACATACATATACATACATATACATACATATACATACAAATATGTATGTACGGAGTATGCTTATATGCTGATGAGTTCAATGTGCGGGCCTCGAGAGCCGCCAGGCGCCAAGAGGCCTGTTATGAACATAAGCTTAAATATACAGACCCTATACAAATGGAGTAACAGCTATTATGCCCCGGCCGCTTTCGGCCCAAAGGCGAACAAAAGGCCCGGAGGGGAGGCCCGTGCGCTGTCCTTCTTGGGGCGTGGTAGGTGCAAAGGACAAAACGGAAGGTGGAGCCCAATATGTTGTCAGTATTGGAAAAAACAAATTGTGTTTATCGCCCACTCCTAGGCGAGAAGATTCTTCTTCTTCTCCCTCTTTTTTTTCGTTACTAGATAGGCAGATTCTATTGTTCCAGCTCCGATCCTTTGCTCCTCCGTGAGCCGTTTCTTTGCTTCTTTCTTTCTCTACTTTCTCCGCGTCGATGTGTCCGGCGCCTCACCTTCCAGATTGGAGCCGGCGCCCTGACTGCGGGGCGCTGCTCGTGCTGCAGCTGCGCATGTGCCCTTGTATTGTAGCGCTCGACTCGACTCTGCATCGCTGCAATTGTTTATCTTGCATCGCTGGAATACTCGCTGCAGCAGGAATCGCAATTGCAGTTCCGCTTACTATCTTTACAATTGTACGTCTTTGCGCTGGTCTTTGCATCTCTGCAATCCAAAAGTAATAAGCTTGTGAGCTTGCGTTTGCAGCAGGGGGGATGACAGCAGTGAATAAAGTAGCGGTAGAAGTTGTATTGATTGTATCCGACGTAGACACCGGTAGACGGTTGCATATCCTTTGTGCGGGATGCTTTGGTCTGGTGATAATCTGGTCTGGTTCTCCTCTCTATCTTGTAATGCAGGGCTCGCGCCCGCCGACATAGCCCTTAATGGGCATCTATGCTCGGAGGTTCGGATTGAGGCCCACCCTTCCTTCCGTTTGCTGAGTTCTCCCAACCACTTCGTGGTGTTCCGTCCATCACAGTCACGAGAGTAATGTTTTGATAAAGCTTGACTTTTGCAATTGCGCTTATCGTTGCGTCTGCGCATGCCTCTGCATCGCTGCGATAGCGCTCTTCTATTCAGTTGCACTCCATGTGGTGCCGTCACTCCTTTGCTTCCCTGCCTTCGTCCTGTTTGTCGCTACGAACATCACCAGCCCCTTTCCCAGAGGACTTTGGCAACAAGCACCCAGCATAATTTAGCTTCTGATGGAGAGGCACAGTCACGATGGCACAGGTGACAAGGAGTTTTCTTTTATTGCAGTCGTGCTCGCGTTTCCAATAGCGCCCACATCCTACCGGCATCCCCAACCCCGTCCATTCTGATCAAAAGTTGCTCCATCGCTACCAAGTCGCCGCCCCCCCCCCGAGTCGTCGAGCCACATTTCTCTTCTTCTTTTTTTCAAAAGTTGTTGTTTCGTCCTGGCCCCAAGAATGGTATAGCCGATGCACTTACACGACGGTCTGGAGACCTTCCTAGAGAGGTGGATGGCCGCAGCCGCCACGTCCTCTTGAAGTTTGACATCAGAGATCTTCCTGGCCTGCTCGACCCTGCGCGCCTCAGAATTCGCGAGTCGCTGATTTTGTTCGGCTACTTCGCCGACATATTAGCACCGCACGACTCACTCGTATATTGACAACAACGCTTGGCTACCTTGCCGACATGTCGTCCACTCGACCCGCCTGTGTGTTAGTGCTTTTGTCTGGTTACCTTGCCCACATGTCATCGCCGCTCGACCGCTGTTTAGGCCTGGCTTTGTCCGCTGTTGAGAACATGCTTCAGCACAGGTTGTCTGTTGACCCGCCTGTCTCTGCCATGATAACCCCCGCACGGCTTGCCTGAGGACCTGCTGGTCCTTGCGTTGCGACACTTCCCGCACAGCTTGCCCGTTGACTCGCTCACCCCTGTGTTGTTTACACTCCCAGCACGGCCCGTCTGCTGACGCGCCCTTCCCTGCCTTTGAAGCATAGCCAGCACACTGTGTGTAATGCTATGGCGTCGCTTGGCCCCCTTTTTGAGAACTCTAAAGCGCCGCTCGTTGGTAACAGTGCACCCTTCATGGTATTTTCCCTGTCTGTGTCTCTCGATCGAGGACACCTTTGCTATCGATCAGTCATCGATCAGCCATTCCCACTGGAGTTGAGACGACAGCTCGCAGTCCCCTTGTCCTTGCCTCATGCACCTTGACCACTACTCAGGCACCCTTCCCCACTGTCAATGAACACCGGCCCGTTGCCACATCCACTGTCCACGGCCGTTGTCGCTGGACACTGGCTCTGTCATGCCCTTAGGTCATGCGTCATGCTTTATTACCTTGTCCAGTCCCCTTGTCCTTGTCTCATGCACCTCGACCATTACTCATGCACCTTTCCTCACTGTCAAATGCTCACCGGCCCGTCGGCACATCCACTGCCCACCGTCCCGCTGTCAATGCACAGTACTGGCACCGTCATGTTCTTTATTAATACGTCATGTTTTGTCACCTTGACCGGGTCATCAGTACCCTACCCACCCCTGGTCTCGATCCTTACAGCACTCTACTTCAGTGCCAGCCAGACAGCACTGCGCAGCCCAACATACACCGACGTCGCCGCGGATGCCAACTCTGTATAAGGAGTGCCAAAGCACGCTGATACAGACATCCATCTTTTGGTGTGTGCGCAGCCACTGCCACGACGCGACAACCGACGGCAGCTTCGACTACCGCACCATGGCCGGCCTCGTACGACTCAACGAGACATGCACAACGACATGAGCGCGCCGCTGCCACCGATCGACGGCGTGCTCGACAAGTTTTCAGGCCCGCCATGATGATGAAACTGTCCTTTTCGCCGTCATTGTCCACAACCCGG